>CM056195.1:84818198-86153583 GCA_029692085.1 Gymnothorax javanicus
ACAAGTTTTCTCTTATTTTTGTTCATATCCCCGATTTTTTCTTATTTTGTTCTCACCCATTGATTTCTGGGTTGCCCTTACAAAAAAGAAGTGTTCTTGAAGTTATTTTTTTCAAGTAAACGTAAGTTAATATCAAGTATATTTTCAAAGTATACTTTCTGTAGCAAATGTACTAGTGTCACTATACTAGTAGTATACTTGTAAGTGGTCTAATTAAATACTTCTTGGGACTAAATTGGCCCACTTTAAGTTTATAAAAGTATACTTTTAAGTATACTTCAAGTTTAAGCAAATTAAACTTATAGTACACATTTTTACATCTAAGTTTTATTTTGTAGTGCAGGTACACGACAAGTGAACTTTTAAGTATACTGTGAGTGAACTAGTTTTATACTTCTACCATACTTTTCAGTTTATGAAAGTATATTTTTAAGTATACGACAAGTAAACTTACAGATATTCGTTAGTTTATAAGTTGTATACTTCTAGTAAACTTTTCAGTTCATGAAAGTACACTGCTAGTCAGGGGCGTTAACAAGGGGGGGCAGGGGATGGGCAGCGCTCACCCTGAGAAAAGCTCTGCTCACCCAATGAAAACTCAAGATAAAAAACTGATTTACTACTATTTGACAGCAAACACGCGATATCCCACGTGCTTCACAGCCGGAGGTAGGCAGCCATTAAGAGAGAGCTTTACATACGCTTCATCTATCTATCATTATGTGTGATTGGTGGATTCCTTTGCCAGTCTATTCTAATGTGAAACTAACCAATGGGCACTCTCAAATTACTAGGGACCCTCCCATTCTCTTAGACTGCCGTCTTCACCCAGTCTGAGGTCACGTCTACGCTGCTCACACAGAACCTGTGCTTCTCTCAGGGAATTAAAACTTCGCCCATATCTCTTTTGTTGCTACTTCTTCCACCGCTTATTTTGTCAGTCTTGTTGTTTGACATTAAGGTAATTTGTGCACTAGTTTGTCATCTGTGTCTGTAGACTCGTATGGTTATAACCTGAGTTGGCTACTGAGTGAGCCCAGGCAGCTACCGAGCAGCTAGTCTGGAATTGCTAGTCACTCACTGGGGTTGTTGCAACAATAATTCTGTATCATAAGCACATTTCAACATTTCGAACACCTGTATTATAAGCACTTCGAACATTTGCCAATAAAAATGCATACGTGGCTCATTAAAAACAAGCAGCTCCCACCCCAGCAAGTGCTGTCTCTACCAGCAGCCCTGCAACCACTGAACAGGGCGTTGCATCCATGCCGGGGTCAGGGACTGCCTGTGAATCACCGGCAGATGCACCATGTTCCAGCAGCACTGCACCCATGCTGGGGGCTCAAAACATCTGTTCTCCCCATGTTCAGGCCCCCGGCTCTGTGTCCCTCCTCCAGACTTAAATATGGATCCGCCCATCTCAGCCCATTTTAAGCATTTATCCTAAGCGTATCAAACTCAGATCAAACTCGACCATGGCATGGCTTGAATATTCAGTACTGCGCAATGCCAGCTTTTGCTTAAACATGTCTAAATTTAGTTCTAATTCGGATTGTGAGGACATATTTACTAAACGTGGCTACACAAATCGGAAAAAAGCACTCGATAAAGTTTGTACAAACACGCAACAAGCATCTCACACTCCTGGGCCATGGTTGCGTGGCAGGAGTACCAGCGCCGGTCAGAGACAGGCGAAAATATTGTCCATCTGCTGGGTCATACCCAAGTAGAAAAGAACAGATACCACATTAAAAGCATGGGTGAAGTCATTCAGTTTCTCACTGTTAGTGAACTTGCTCTGCGTGGGTACAATCACAGGGATATGGATGAGGAGGGACTGTTTACTCGGCTTGTTGATTACACTCTCAAAAAAGATTCCAAACTTGTAGATATCGCAAAATCCATCCCGGAAAATGCCAAATATACATCATTCTCACAGGGAATTGAAGTCCTTGTGCATGGAGGTTTATCAGTTTCACCTGCGTTATGACTCCCGACTTCTCACGCTTTTCTTTACTCTGGGATTGGAAGCAATGCATGTTTCATTATCGTTTAAATAGTTCAAATGAAATAAGATCATTTGAAACGTCTTTGTGCAATTTCATTGCTTCCAATGATCTTATTTCATTTAAACAGTTTAAACGATCATGAAACAGATGCATTGCTTCCAACCCCTGAGTAAAGAAAAGCGTGAGAAGTCCGGAGTCATAACGTAGGTGAAACTGACAAACCTCCATGCATTCCGACTTCAATTCCGCGAGAGAATCTCTTACATAAGCGTTGATTGAATAATTGCTGACTACAGCAGGGGAACGTAAATATACAACTTAAACTCACACCGAATGCATGAGAGTTGACAGGTATGCATTATTAATGAAAGCTGGCCCCACCTGATAATGTTGAGAGTTTTCGGAGTTTCTGTAATGGTAATTTAAATGAATGATTGAAAACAGGACATGACCAATCATTATTTTCAAGGGATGGGTTTGAGCTTCCCCTATCGCCAGTTCACCAGCCACCACTGAAATATATATAAATAGTTTCAAGATCTTGCGCATGTTGTATTTTACGCCGATTTAGAGGTTCTTTTTTTGCCCCCCCCCCCCCAAAGAGGACAAATGCCCACTCAAGCTTGGCATCCTGGCAACGCCTCTGCTACTAGTTAAAGAGTGTCATAGGATCTTTAATGACCACAGTGAGTCAGGACTTCAGTTTAACATCTCATCTGAAGAGCAGCGTCCCCATCACTGCACTGGGTTATTGAGCATTATTCCACCAGAGGGAATATCACAATCTACTAAGCCACCAACACCTCCTTCCAGCAGCAACGAAGTTTTCCCGGGCAGTCTCCCATCCATACACTAACCAAGCCCACACCTGCTTAGCTTCAGCCACACAACTGGTGCATATCAAGTGGTGGTATGGCTGCCAGTTCTAAAACTAGTATACACATTTCATTGTCATTATATCAGGCCAGATAGCACTGAAGTTTCCAGTCTTCTTAACCTCATGAATGAAAGTACTGTGTACATTTATCTGTGAATCTGCACATAATGGCCAGCTAGATTTAACTAGTAACTCAACTAAAACATAGCAGTGTTTGGCACAGGTACAATATGCAGGGCTCTGATGTCCACACTCTTGTTTAAAAATGATTAAATCATTTATTAAAAAGAATGTACCATCTTTCAAGTATACAGCACAGTTGCATCTTTTCTTTAGTCAGTCATATTTTTGACTGTGATACAGAACTCCACTAACCAAAAAATGGCTCATCGGTGTACTCATTTGGAATATTTCATCAGGCTTTGCTCGAGTTCTCCAGCCTACCTGCAGGGCTCGACAAGTACATTGACCCGATGGTCCAGGACCTGTGGAAGTGCCGATCGGGCCAGCGCACCTCATCCTGTGCTTGCCCAATCGGGCCATCACCCTCAGTGCATGCCACGAGTCGGGCGCGATTGCGCCGGCGCCCGTAAACACCCGTCAAGTAGTCCTCACGGGCACGATTTAACACGCCCGTCAGTCACTTCACGGGCGCGCCACTATTTAATACAAGCGTTAGCCCATTCCATCTACCGCGGTAGACCATGACGATGACGACAGTGTCATAATCAGAACTAGCAATCGCAACATTCTCTCAGATAGACAACCAGCGCCAACAGTGAGGAAGCGTACTCATATTCAGTTCGGTATATCCGACCCATCATCATAGCCCTAACTAGCAATCTCGGACCACAGTAAAAAATTCAGACAGAAAAAAAATTCAACGTCTTTATCATTCAGGTTTTGTTCTAGGTATGTTTAGTGTAACCCGTGTGAACATGCAATATTACATTTCACCAAAAATCAAAATCTGTTTGCACATTATTATTCTTTTCCTCTTATCTATGCATATATTGTTTTGGGGAGTTTTCTTTAGTTCAGTAGAATTTTATATTAATGCTGTTTGATCTTTGACATTTTGGCGAGGTATAACTTCCTCCAAATTCGCGGCATTCTCCTCAGTATTGAGCACTACTGTAAGTGCTCTTCAGTGGTTTTGTAAAACACAGTAAAATGCTAAAGAGTTGAAGATACTTGTTTGTTGAGGTCAAAGATTTTGTTCATCATTGCATCGATGTGTTGTGACAACATGCAGAGCACGTCCTCAGAAGGTCCAGAGTACCTTGGTACAACGTTATGTAGATGTTCCTGAACATGTTTTTGCAACATTCAAAATACATTCCCAGGTAATAATTGGACGTTGTCACAACGTCATCTGGAGTCTACACTTCTACGTACTCAGCACGTCAGGGTACAACATGCTCAGCACCAAAACACAACGTGTTCAGAACGTTGTGACAACATCCAATTATTACCTGGGGTGGTTTCTCGTGCGGTTTGCCGTTTCTTCTATCTCAAATGTAAAGGAGAATGTTCCCGCCAGATTTATCTACACGTTAATATATACCTTGATGCTGTAAGAAATCCGTTGGTGTAACCTGAACTTCAAGTTACACCAGTGGCCAAGAGACGCAAAAATTACGGTGGTCATAATGTTCTGGCTGATGTGCGCTAACTGAGGATGGGCAGCTTTCAACCCAGAAACGGGGCTCTGTTAAATTCGTGAATGAATTTTTCGAACAACTACACATAATTTATTAATAACGCATGAAGATTTCACTTTTAAATCATTGGAACCGTTATCCTCCAGTGCGACAAGAAGTGGTGTTTTGATGCATGCTATGTGAACACAAATGGCGCTTTTCCACTTCACGGTACCGGCTCTACTCTACTCTACTCGCCTTTTTTGCTTTTCCATTAGGGAAAAAGTACCTGGTACCAGGTACTAGTAGGCACTAGTAGGTACTTTTTCTGTTACCTGCTCTCCTGGGGTTCCAAAAAACGGCCGACCAGGTACTAGTAGGTAATAAAATGTGACATGCAACATTGCTGCCCACTGATTGGTCAGAGAGGATCGTCACTAGGAAAGACGACTCCATAGTCGACCTCGGGACATCTTATTCGAGTTAGATTGAAGAGTCGTAGTTATTATGATCATCGACTTATATTGTTTTAGGCTACTTGTTCGATATGCTGTGCGTTGCCTTACCTTTCGAACATGGTTCCGCTTGTGCACCAAAGCTGCTACATTCATGAAATGCATTTCTCTTTGCCTGTGACCCCGTTCGTGGTGAAATTAAGTGAAGGTATTGTGTCTAGTTATGGTCCCCTTAATAATTCCCTTTGAGGAAGTTATATGATGCTACCCCCGTTTAAAGAAAATCGTGCAGAAAAATAACTTTACGGGTGTTGACGAATCATGTTTGTCTTAACGTTATATCAGATGAGCTGACACATCGTAAAGTGATAAATTCTAATACTCTGCCATCTCTTGTGATTTGCGCATTTACTATGTGTTTTGCCTTCAATTTCAAAGTGAAATGTTTCATAAAAGCCTGAATATGAATACTTTGTGCCTTTTATGTATATCGTTGCTTTGCGTTTTTAGGTGGTATGTTGTTTAATGTGCAACTGGATCGGACACAACACCAGCTGCTATCCTATGCATCAGTAGAATGTCAAACAGAAATTACAATTAAATACTCGTGGACTTTAGTGCTGTAACATGGTGACGGTAGTGCGCGTCCCTGATTTAAACACATACATATTTAACAAAATCGACGGAATAAAAGTGAACTTGATATAACTGAGGATGCCGTCACGGCAGTAACATGCTGCGTCGCAACGACGAGCAGGTACCATAGAGGCGGTACTACCCTCTAATGGAAAAGCAACCCCAAAAAAGTACCCGGTGCCGAGTAGAGTAGAGTAGAGCCGGTACCATGTAGTGGAAAAGCACCATATTGGGACATTGCCTCAAATCCCTTTCTCACTGAGCTTGGTTGGCCCGCGGAAGTGTACGGATGAAACAGTTTTCTTGTTCCGCAAAGAAGCGCGTGTACATCGTGAACTGATTGGCAGCGGCACGTGAGCGTTCGCAAGCACTGCCGAAATTCGCGAAAAAACTAAACAGGTTTAATTTTTTCGCGGATGTCCGCGCTGGAGCTCTTTAACGCCAGTATCGTGTAGACAACGGGTGGCTGCCGCAAGCATTCGTGTAGGCTGCATGTTGAATCCGTGGACCTCCGCTGATGTTCGCCAAGAGTGAATCCAGGGCAGGCTCGCGTTGTAAGCAAGATACGGTGCATTTTTAATACGACAACCGCGCGATTAAATGGGGTGAATAGTGGCGACCTGCGGCGGAGGGAGCACGAAGTCTACACAGCAGTGACATTAAAGGGGCAATAAGCGGAAATGCATCATTTCTAGTTTGGAGGAATTAAAAATCGCAATGTGAAGAACAAGAGGTGTAATTTCATCTGGAGTATAGCAGGACGTCACACACCCGCTCTCTGTGTTGATCTCCAGCCGCTTGTTTACAAGCACGGTCCGGCTGCGCATTCATGTACGTTCATGTGAATCGCCGCCTCCTCCTTTCCGAGAATGCATTCATACAGCCAGTGAGCAGAATCGCCACCTTCTCCTTCCCGACAATGCATTCATACAGTCAGTGAGCAGTGGCAGCGCGTATTTTTTAAAAAGCGAAATGGCGGAGAGCGGAACGAAACGTTCACCTGAAGACGAGCAGGATCCGAAATTACATCTAAAGTGCCAGTGCACAGACCTTATTATAATTAAATTATTTTTCTGTACTGAATGTAGCCCATTATTTGCTGTTAGTTCGCATGGGGGAGAGAAGCCGTGTCTTCAACTGCCACTTTATTATTCTTGAATTGGAAAACGTGTTAATATAGGAAAACCATCTAGAATTAGCCAGGACTAATTGTTGTCAATAAAGAGATGGATAATTTCCCCCGAATTTTCAGGTCTAGCGCTGGCCCTGACCCGCCATTCCGAGTAATCTCGTAGTTGGCAGTCAAGGTGGTTAAGACGTATCCCATTCACTAATGTTAATTTAGCAGCATAACTTGTTTTTTCACTCGGCGATAAACTGTTGTAGTAGGCTACGCTGACAACATCGCTAGATCGCCTATATCGCAACTGCAAGATAACCGTAACAACCTGTCAAACAGTTTAAAGGGGCTGCTCTTTCTGCAGTCAAGTTGCACGTGCATCCGCCCTGTTGATAAACAAATAATCCCTCAATAGCCCCGGATCTCCCGAAGGCCCGCCCCGCAATCAACAACAGTAGCCTCGCCTACTAGTGTCAAATCACTTTGGCTGGCTGACACACTGATGCAGTAGTAGCAGCAGCAGGAAGAAATGCGAGGCATGATCACAAAGGCCAGCCACGTGGGGCATGCCCATATATGGGCAGAGGCGCAGAATCATGAGGATAAATTGTTACAATTTCCAAGTTCAACATCGGGCGGTCTTTACCGATCAGCGTTTCAATGGTGTCTTCTGATAAAAAATGACCCCCCCCCCCCGAAACTGATTATTAATTCCCCCTGAGCCACCCCACTTTAAAAATCCTGGAACCGTCCCTGACTAGAAGTATACTTATTTTTTGTAAGGGTAGCTATATACTTTTCAGTTTATGCCAAGTATAATTTTGTTTAGTATATCTTTGATTATTTAATAAAAAGCAAACTCAAAGTATACTTTCCCATCTTTAGTTTAAAAGAAGTACACTAGCACTATACTCAAATTTACTTCTTTTTTGTAAGGGTGCACCAATGTTTTCTTATTTTTGCTCTTCTCTTTGGTAAGAGAAAATCTTACAAGTGGTCGAGAGCACTCTTTCCGAGATAAGAGAAAACAGAAAACTGTTGTCTCTGTCCACAAATTGCTTGTCCAATGCATGGAAACACAAGTTTTAAAACCTAAACATTAAAAATGCATCATATCATCAAATTGTGATTGTTTTATGTTTTTAAGAAATTATAATGATTTTATTATTTAATTCTTGGGCTAAGGAGTTTGGCCTGTTGATCCTAATTAGGACTAACCTGTAAAAACCCTTAGATACTTGCATGCGTTCTGCTTCTGAATGGCTTACCTATTGCTGTTGGACGCTTTGGCCATCCAGGCCTTACGCAGAGAGCGCGTTTTTTGAGATCGCGCGGATATGTTTGCTGAGACAGATGAATGGCTACTTGTACCAAATGTGAAAGCGACCGTACTCAAGCACAGAAGATTGTTGTTATATGTTATGGCTCTTTTGTTCAAACAAATGCAGCAGCGAAAAGATATCTCCATTCAAACAAAGAAATTCAATGCTTGCTTGAAATGTAGGGGGACGAAAACATACAATCACAACTGGATACTTCACGCAAAAACTCAGAGATTTGTGGAATAATTCGTGAGTAGTTACATCCGCGTGGTTATCACAGAATAATAGATCAGTGTCATGACAAACTAAAGTGAAAATGCGGCTGCGATATTTCAAAGTGCGGGACGCAGTGCGAAAGTCTGGCAGCTCAAGTTATGAGATAGATAAATTTTCGTGGTATGAGGTAGTGGACAGCATAATCGGCCAAAAACGCAAGGGCGAAAGAATTCCGTTTGCAACATCCACCTATGTTGAATGTAATGAGTACATTTTCAACATACCTTGATGTTTGGATACCCAGAGAATGATTTGGACGTGTAAAAACATCAAGCATTCAGTCAAGAAAATTTTGAGTTTAATTTTTTGTGCTGCCATAGCCTACGTGGTAATCCATGTTACAGATGACGCACCAGGTTGCTAGGGCACGCGCCGTATATGCATTCGCGATATTAATATTCAATATTAATATTCTAAATAGTCCAGGTTCTTGGCATAAAAATTGTTCACATTGTGATAGAAGCATGAAATTTGGTGGAGTTGTACTTTATATAGGGTAGAGTGGGGTAAGATGCCCCTGAGGGTAAGATGCCCTTTGCCTATAATTCAATTTCAGCTTAGCCCAGTATGTGGCTCTTGACTTGGACAAATGCACTGCTACCTGGTGGGAAATCCTGAGCAACAGATGAGTTTCACAGAACAAGTGACATGTGAGAACTCAAAGTATTTGTGTTTTTACTGACTTTCTTATAAAAAATGACCAAGTGAATCATTTTGCCACCGGTATTTGAATTTTCCAGGAGTCTGCGGGACATGTCAGTGTAACTCTCTGATGCCTTTTCTATGTATAAAAGGGGGTCCAGTGTGGTGATAATGGGAGAAATTGGGGTTAATGAGCCAAAACCAATGTGGTGGTGCTGGGGGTAAGATGCCCTTTTTGGTTTGGGGTAAGATGCCCCTAGGGAAGGAAGGCCTCTTATCCCATTTTGAGTCATATTCATTCTGTTTTGTGAGTTTTTTTCTATAAATTATGTTCTATTTAGAGGAAATATATATCAGACATGATGATTTTTATAAAGAACTTGGGAATTGAAAGTTAAGTGTATCCATACATGTTACAAGTAAGGCCATATGGAGTTACACAATAATGAATCATATATGCATCTATGAGGGCCTAAAAAGAAATATATTGGGTGCAATGCATTATGGTCACTCTTAGTTTTAAAGACTTTTCATGGATAGTCATATACATTCTATACCGCTACATGTTCATCTAATGTGGTGCCTCATATTTTTTACTAGTCCACAAGATATAACCATATTTTCCTTGATGCATTTAATGCCAACAGCACCTTGCCATCACTTGTGCATTGGTGTTTAGTCAGTTAATTAAAAGTTAAGTTTAGGAGAATGTACCTCTTTCTTTCCTCATTTCTTTAACAAGGAAATTTCTAAAAAGATGTCGGTCTTTTGTGTGGTGTGTACCAGCCAATTAAGACAGCTATAATATGATAATTACTCATGTGAAATGCAGTAAAATCAGTATGTATTAGGTTTTACAAGTTATTCTAGATAAGGGGCATCTTACCCCAATCAGAAGGGCATCTTACCCCAGGGGTAGGGTAAGATGACCTTTTTAAAAAAAAAAAAAAAAAAGTAATTAAACATAAAAAAAATTTCTATAATGACTATGTCATAAATCTTTCGAAATGTGGTAGCCAACTTTACATACGATCCATTCAAGCACAAAAATTATTAATTCATCTTGTTTACCTTCAGTTATGAAAATTCCTGCTTAAGGGGGGCATCTTACCCCGCTCTACCCTATTACTGATCAATATCAGATGTGGAGCCACGCTGAATACGGTGTGTGGTGACCGTAGCATCTCATCATATTTTGTTGATTATACGCTTGCGGCGCATCGCCTGACGTATTACCTTTTCTCAGATACACATGGCAAATGTGATGCTTTATGCACAAATATGGTATCAAAATGTGCAGAATAATAAGACAAATAGATTGCAAAGATAGTATAATCAATATTTAAAAATCTGTTTCAATCAAAAGAATAAAAAACATGCCAATTGCTGAAAAAAATAGTTTTGGTATAGCCGCAAATGTAGAAAATATAGGACAAACTTTAGCAACACTTGATCATTGTGCACCAATAGTACTTCAAATAAACACAAATTCATCAGTTTAAATGACAATATATAAAAAAAAATCACATTATCCTAAAATGTAATTAATGATACATGTACCTGAATGTGCACATTTCTAATACTGTTTTGTGAAATATCGAACTGCTTTCTGTTTCCTACAGATGTCCAGATACCCAACACCAGTGTTCTCAGAACATAGTCACATCCTGTTACTGACCTTCAATTAGCTATATGAAGTAACAATTCTGTCATCTTCCTCTTGTGCTTCATGCTATTTTAGTCATGTAGTGCTTATCAGCAGACAATATCTATTCTAATCTGCTCAGCTTAACTGTTGTACTCATTTGCCGTCATGGCTAAACGCTGTGAACTTATTGACCCTCTTATCCCAAAAACAAGTACCTCATTAGATGACCATTGCCACAAATTGGACACTCGGAGTTATATGCCAGGAAGCATCACACGAAACACTGGTGTGTCCTGCCGCGTCAACACGGTCGGATATTGGTCAAGATTACTCTTCCTTAGCACATAACATCGAACGGTTTTCTGAGCTACACGCACTGACTGGATCTCTCAATGTTACTAGACTTGATGAGGGTAATGGCATTGAAATTGCCTTCAAAAAACATCAAGCAGTATGGCTCAAATCGTGTGCATTGAAGTTTAATAAAACCAAACTTCAGCGTGAACTCAAAAGAAAATCTACTGACGGTAGTACCCCAAGTCCTGTCAAAACAAGGTCAAAGATCAGCAAACCAGATACCTCACAGGAAGACAAGTGTTTCTTCTGTGACAAGTGTGCTGACAAGCATGGCCTCTGCAAGGTAGCAACTTCAGAACTTGATTGTAATGTTTCGAAATATGCAAAAGAAATATGAAACCATGCTCCTAGCAAAACTGTCAGAAGGTGAAATGTTTGCTAGAAATGCGATGTACCACCCGAAGTGTTTACAGCACTCCAGTCTGCGACCTGGTCGCATTTGTGACCAAGATTTACGTTTTGCGACTTACATTCTCACATCGGTCGCACACTGCGCGACCAACACTTCATGCACTGTCCGCCTATTCTGGGCAGCGATTCACTCCCTAATTATCAGCCGCCCGCAAATTTTTTCTGCAGGTCGGTTGGTACCATTACGCACATCAGCCAATCACAAATCGGCTGGTGCTATCAATAATCACAGCTCGCTGTACTCATGCATCGATGAGAATGGCAAAGCATTCAACCTGTCAGCTGAGTTGAGCGTAGCAAATTTGTAAAACAGTCTGACAATAACGGCGTAAATGCTCCACAATACACAAAATTACAAGTACACTAGCTGGTGGCTGCAGAAGTCCAATAGTCTACGTATAGGCCTTGGCCGGTGACTAATACTGCAGATCAGAGAGCAAATTTCATGATATCAGAAAGTGTTTTCATTACCGGTTTTTATTTAAGCTATTTATATTTTGCACATTTCTAAGGGGTAATGGAAACGCACCTGGAGAGTGAGAACGATGTCAGGCGTTATTAGCCCAAAAACACAGTCTGCTTATGACCGTGGACTGTTAAGTGACACAGTTTTGAGTCTTGTTGTTACCAGCTATGGATGCTTGCGTCCAGTGGCGAATGGTTTTATTTAGCGTTTCAATATCAATCGCTGACTTTCTATCCTGATGGATTATGTTGGATCGCACTTCCACTCTGATCTGAAATTCGCGTATGCGTGATTATTCATGCAGTATGTATGAAATCGGTGACTGGTTGGTCCGAGTGCAAGATTATTTATTTGGAAGAGGCTATTCGTCCCGCGGCGGTTATGCGCGAAGGATCAAAGAGCGGGGCGGATTATAAAATGAAATCTCTTTTTGGCCCAACTGCGGGGCAAATGGCAGAAGTGCTTCTCTTATCCGTCCCACAGCAGTGCGAATAGCCAGAACTGCTTCTCTTGTCGGCCCTGTTGCGAACAACAGATAATAAACTCTTTCCCCAATTCACCCGTTCTTGGGCGAGTAGCCACTTCCTATTTATTTTCATTTATTTTCAGGTACATATATGTGCTTATAGAGGGCATATAGGTCTCCTATATAGCGCATATACCCAGTGGCAGGTTCTGTTTGTCATACCTATTGTATAGCTCATATCTCACTTTTGCAACTGTCATACATGATGCCTAGCTCATATTTTTATTCTCAAGGTAATATCTGCATATTAGTCCAAAGTCCCTTACAGAAATAACAAGAATTTCACTCAATAACTTATTAATTGCATGTGAACATGTGAAATTGGCATCACATTTGATCCTAAATACATGTTGACGTGACAAGGACATGTTATGTGTAAAACAGTCATTATTAACTATGGCAAGTGAGAGGAGACAAAAAACTATGATATCAACACAAATATCTAATGCTATTTGTTACATTTTTTTCCTGAAAAATTAACAATAACAAGGTCATCAATTCTTTCTTGACCATACTTATTTCCATTCTATGAAGATTGAGTTGTGTATTGTGGAAGAGAAGGAAATGTATAAAAACAAAATGGTTTGATTATGTTTATTTCATCAATTCAGCATTTTTTCAAGTTGAAGTCACTGCCAGATTCACCACATTAGATAAAATTGGATTCACATCATTACAGTTCATACACATCCACTGAAAGGTAATACACTACACTGTTACATCCACCATATGCGATGTTTTCTATCTTGTCTGTAATGCAGTTTCTAGATGAATATGGCTCAGAGGTCCTTAGTCTAAATGAAGCAAAATAAAACAAAAATAACAAAATAAAAGTACACAGAAGAACATGCATTTAAGTAAACATGCCTTTCAAAAGTCATTTTCATCCCCACATCTATTTGAGCATTTCACTGTGGTTAATGAATTTGAAGACAAAGTCTCCATTTCTGTTCACAGTTTTAATTAACAGACACTTGTCTTTTATTTGAGATGCTTGTTTAGCAACTAAAGGTCCCAGACATTTTCCTACAGGGATGAAATAACAAGGATTCTTAAATTCCCACACGGAAAGAACCTATGTAAACATATAGGTTTTAATCCCCGCCTTGTATCAACCAGCAGTGGTCGGCAGCTCTTTTCAGAAGTAGTGCGCAATTGGCCAATGTGCTACAGGGATGCAAATTGCAAAGGGCCTGCTGGGAAGGGTTATGTAGATTAGAGTTCCCCTAGGCGCGTCCTGTTGGCTAGACGGGCGCTCATAAATAAGATGCTAACCCATCATTTCATATTCTGAGCTTGTGAAATTTTGTCCAGCCTATATATAAAGCAATTGCGGGTTGTGTATCCTCTCCTAAAGTGTCAACAGCTGACCGCATGCGAATAAGTCAAGGAACTTGTACATGGTTTCCTAATTGGATATTCCAGATCCGGGTGGGATTGGAAATGCCAAAGAAAAAAATGTTGAAGTTCTAATTGTGTATTTATATGTACATATATGTACCTATAATATATGAAAATGGCCAATTTTATGTATGTCGCATATATGTGAAACCTATATCTTGCCTTATATTAAAACCTATATGTTTATATAGGTTCTTTCCGTGTGGGATGAGAAAAGCTGCGGTTCTTATAGATTTATAGTCTGTTTTCTTTGGGGTTCCGATAATTGGCCAGCTGTCAGAGGAATAGTATTTTGTCAATTGCAGCAAATGTTCAAAACTGATTCAAAAACTGGTGACGCTTGCCCAATGTACTCCAGCGACGACCATAGGCTTATCAGCGCAATGCCTCAAATAGGAGTCTGTGTCACGAACAGTCTATGGTCACGAAGCAGACTGTTTTTTTGGGGCTAATAACGTCGGACATCGTCCTCACTCTCTGTGTGCATTTCCGTTGCCCTTTGAAATGTGCAAAATCTAAATAGCGAAATTAAAAAAAACTGAATAATAATAATAATAATTAATTATTATTATTATTATTATTATTATAAGCCATCCTACTGCATTGTTACCGGTGAAATTATTTCTTGAAACTTTGTGCAAACAAACTTGGCATACCGCACCTACTTTTTACCAAATATTTAGGGTATCACTTTGGGAACTATATTAATTTTAATGTTAAACTTTCAATTTGTGATGAAAAAATGTAGCCAAATTATGCTTTTTATGGCTTCAATTTCTCCTGGGTCTCATATTTTCAAAGCAATTCAGCCATGTTTGGTGTCAAATTGTTCCTTGGGATGGCAGCAACAATAACAGTTATAAATTTTAGAACTAGCACTGTGATAATTGGGAGTTATTCATTGATTTATCCCCATATGTTGGTTTTAGGGGGGTGCTCATCTAAATTTGGCCATAATTTTTCTATGAATGATTCAGTTTATGTACAGGGGTGGGTTTGATGAAAAGTTGTCCCTTGGGGAAATGGAGACTTGTACATACATTTAGACTTGTATGATAACTCTCCAAAATGATAATTGCATTTATACATTTTTCATACATTCTTGTGAACATCAATATCTACTTTTCAGTTCATAAAGTGCTTTCTGATAATGTTTCTTAAATAAATGCTGCAACAACTGATAGTCTGTTCAGGTATCTTTATTTGGGCTTGTAAATATTCAGAAAAGTATCATGGTGCTTTGCATGACCCCAGTTTTGGCCTGCGCGCCCAAATTTTGGCCTGCGCGCCCAACTTTTTCAGGTTGGGAGCGCATGCGCTCCTAGGTCCAAAAGTTAGTCTGGAGGGTTGGTTTAGCATCACTATATAACCGTCGAAGAAGTCAGGTCAGTGGTCAAGATGATGGACAGCAAGAAGAACCTCTGGAGGCAATTACACTGGCAGAGTTCATCTCGTACATCGAAGATTTCCGATCAAGCGAAGCGATCACACCCGTGTTCAAGGTGGCAGACCTTGGGAAGATGTTTGAAAGGCGACTTCAACAGCTTGGACACCCTGTTTCGAGTTGTGTCCACACCACCCGGTTGAAAGATAAAATACTCTACCACATTCCAGATCTTCAGGCCCATAAGAAAGGAAGAGATATTCTGATGATCTTCGACCAAGATATGGGTATGTATATCCAAAAAACATAACTATTGTACAACTATTAGAGTACCTATAGTATTAACGTTTCTGCCGATTAAACAGTATCATAGTCCTATCGTGCATGTCATTTTGTACAACTATTAGAATACCTATAGTATTAACGTGTCTGCCGATTAAACAGTATCATAGTCCTATCATGCATGTCATTTTGTACATATCATGTCTAACTTTTATGTTACCTACAAGAAAACTAATGAATATAAATTGTGAAACAATGTTTACCAGGTGAAGCCATCAACCAAGCTTCCATGCAGAACTTTGACAACGAAGCCATGCATCTAATGAGAGCTGCACAAGTGGTCCACCAAGATCTATCCAGCCAGTCCAACACCTTTAATGGTTCATGTGACATTGACTGTCGACAGAAATCAGTGCCAACAACTTTGGTAGCACTGGTCAGCATGATTCTGGAAGGAACCAGCATCGAACAGCAGTCCCAATTTCCTGTCAACAAAGTTGCTGCAACCATTTCTCAGTTGCTGGCCTACAACTATGTAAAGCATGACAGAAAAAAAATTAACAACCTCCATTAGACACAGCAGTGATCGGGAGACACCTGTGCCAATATACAACCCCAATTCAGAAATAGTTGGGATGAAGTGTAAATTGTGAATAAAATAAAAATGCAATGACTTTCAGATCACGAGCCAATATGTTATTTACAATAGAACATAGATAACATTTCAAATGTTGAAACTGAGACATTTTTCATTTTTTATCCACAAAATGAGCTTATTTCAAATTTTCTGGTTG
Source organism: Gymnothorax javanicus (assembly GCA_029692085.1). Classification (NCBI taxonomy): domain Eukaryota; kingdom Metazoa; phylum Chordata; class Actinopteri; order Anguilliformes; family Muraenidae; genus Gymnothorax; species Gymnothorax javanicus. Next base: position 84,834,451 of record CM056195.1, read on the forward strand.
CAACAGGTCTCAAAAAAGTTGGGACAGGCAAAAGAGGGCTGAAAAAAGCAATTAATATATAAGAGAATCAACTGAAAGAACATTTAGCAAGTAATTAAGTTAATTGGCATTAGGTGCGTAACATGATTGGCTATAAAATGGATGTCTTAGAGAGGCTGAGTCTCTCAGAAGTAAAGATGGCCAGAGGCTCTCACAGGTCTGTGACAGCCAGCCTCCCCGAGCCTCGGGACATAGCCTTCAGAGAGGGTGACGCTGCAGCACTGAAGACTGCAAGAAACAATCTGGCTCGAGGAATCAGGAAAGCTAAACAACAATACATAGCAAGGATCAGGAACATCTTTGCTGACATCAGAAATCTGAGATGTCTGCGGAAGGGAGTCCAAGCCATCTTAGACCACAAGGCCCCTACACAGGTCTGTGAAAGCGACCCCTCTCTCCCTGACCGGCTGAATAACTTCTATGCTCGGTTTGAGATGGCCAGAGGCTCTCCAACCTGTGAAGGCTTGCATAAAAAAATTGTGGAATACTTTAAAAACAATGTTCCACAACACCAAATTGCAAAGGCTTTGATGGTCTCATCATCAACAGTGCGTAACATAATCAAAACATTAAGAGAAACTGGAAAAATCTCTGCGGAAGGGACAAGGCCGAAGACCTTCACTGGATGCCCATGGTCTTCGGGCCCTCAGACGCTACTGCCTCACTCACCGGCATGATTCTGTCATTGACATTACTAAATGGGTCCAGGAATACTTCAAGAAACCACTGTCTGTAAACACAGTCTGCCGTGATACCTGCAGATGCCACCTAAAACTCAATCATGCAAAAAGGAAGCCATTGTAGAACATGATCCATAAGTGTCGCCGTGTTCTGTGGGCCAAGGCTTATTTAAAATGGACTGTAGCAAAGTGGCAAAGTGTCCTGTGGTCAGACGAGTCCAAATTTGGTCATGGGCGTTGTGTCCTCCGGGCTATAGAGGAGAAAGACCTGTTATCAGCATTCAGTTCAAAAGCCAGCATCTCTGATGGTATGGGGATGCATTAATGCATATGGTGTGGGACACTTGCATGTTTTAAAAAGCACCATGAATGCTGAAAGGTATATAAAGCAGCAGGAAAATGCAAAGCCACATACTGCAGCTATTACAACAGCATGGCTTCGTAGTAGAAGAGTCAGAGTGCTGAACTGGCCTGCCTGCAGTCCTGATCTTTCACCGATTGAGAACATTCGGCGCATAATTAAACGAAAAGTCCGTCAAAGGAGACCCAAAACTCTCCAGTAGCTGGAAGCCTGTATTAAACAAGAGTGGGATCAAATTTCAATAGCTAAAGTCAAGAAACTTGTCTCCTTCATGCCCAGACGCCTCCACTCTGTGTTAAAAAGAAGAGAGGATGCTACACCATGGTAAAAAGGCCCCTGTCCTAACTTTTTTGAGACCTGTAGCAGCCATCAAATTTGATTTGAGCTCATTTTGTGGATAAAATTGTAAAATTTCTCAGTTTCAACATTTGCTATGTTATCTCTGGTCTATTGTGAAAAAAATACTGGCTGGTGTGATTTGAAAGTCATTGCGTTTTGATTTTATTCACAATTTACACTTTGTCCCAACTATTTCAGAATTGGGGTTGTATATTGGACTGACAATCCATGCACAAACAAGGAAAAAGAAACTGGTGGATACTCTACACGAAATGGGACTCAGTATTTCATACAAAGGAGTACTCAGTATCTCGACAGGTCTTGCAAATAGTGTATGCAAAATGTTTGAGGAAGACTAAGTTGTTTGCCCTCCAAAACTTCACAGCAATCTGTTCACAACTGGCGGCATAGATAATATCGACCAAAATCTGAGTTTCACCACTGCAACAGATTAATTTCATGGCACTGCTATCTCCCTCATGCAACATCCTTGAGAAGAATCCTCTGGTGTTGATCACGGAAAAGTGCTGATAACAGAAGAAAACCTGACTACTGTACTTACCTGCACATTCCATGTGTGAAGCTTTGAGTCCAGAAAAGTCCAAAGTCTTGCCCTTGTTTCACTCGCTAACTGGATGCGACACTATATCCGCGTTTGCTGGAAAGGGCAAGAAATTTGCTTGGGATGCATGTAATGTCTTTCCTGACCTGACCAAATCATTCCTGGAGTTGATGAACAACCCTCCCCAAAATAAAATCCCCGATGAACAGATGGATGCTATTGAGCGATTCATCATCATTCTCTATGACAGATTATCTCAATCAACCAGAATCAACCAGGCCGAGCAGCAGCTTTTCACCAGAAATTCCAGATCAATCAAATATATTCCACCAACACAGGCAGCCCTTGAAGAACATACTAGGAGCGCAGTATACCAGGACGTGTACTGTTGGGGACAAGCGCTGATGCCACGCCCAGTGCTTGCTGACTCAGAGGACTGGGGTTGGTGCAAAGACGAGTCTGGTTGGAGGCCACTATGGACAGTGCTCCCAGAAGCAACAGATATGAGCCCCTAAGAACCATACCGGGCCATCCCGCACTTTTGGCGAAATTGAGTTGAGGTAGTCAGCATGTGCAGAAAACTGAGATCTATATTTCCTAAATGAGCCAACACAATCTGCCCACACGGATTGTTCATACAAGCAAATGTCCTCTCTGCCCCTGTACATATGCACTGCACTGCCTTAGCCATAGTGGACCACCCCACAACTTTTCCATAATTCAATGTAAACATGGCGGCTCGGTATCTCACTGATGAGGAACTGCTTGCTATGATTGATGATGATGGTGAAGTGGAAGATAATGGAGACCTAGAGTTTGTCCCAAATGAATCAGAAGATGATGGTTCCTCTTCAGAAGGAGGTAGGTTTCACTTAAAATGAAACAGTAGGGCATCCAAAACCTGCATAAGAAGTGCATCACGTAATTGTACATATCTTGAGTTTTTAACATAAGCAGTGTTTCTAGTTCCCAGATACTCTAGATGACACAGGAGGCTGGCAACTTTGAGTCCCATTTTCTCAAAAGTTCCACAACATGGGTTGGCCCAGTATGGCTCTTAGGGCTCATATATGCTATGAACCTATCCATTGCTCGTGCAAGAAAGGGTGTGGCACGAGATGCAAGTGGACGAAGGCCAGCCTAGCTTGCACGGCTTTGTGCTCCTGTGATGGAGACTGCACTCAGCAAAAATGAACATTGGTTGGGGTGAGGGGGGAGGGTGGGGAAAAGGTGGAGATATGCTGGGGGGAAGGGGGTGCATCTACATAGATCAATTTATATACCAGAAAATATAATTAAACAAGTTCATTTTACTTTACTGTTTCACTATTAAGCAAAACGAGGTATTTCACCCAGCATATGGCGCGTTCAAACTCAGGTAATGCTCATTAAATATTTGGGTACCAACTAAGATAATTTTGTATTTTGATCAATATTTGGACAGTAACAACTGCTACTACCTGTGTAATAATATTAACATTTGAACTGATGAACTTGGATTTCTTTGAGGTACTGTTGGTATAGATTGAACAAGAGTTGCGTAAGTTGGTCCTGTATTTTCTAAATGTTTGCGGCTATACCAAGGCTATTTTTTCAGCAATTGGCATCATTTTTTCTTTTGATTGAAACAGATTATAAACTATAAAGGCAGGTGACGTGCCATGTGCAAAGAGCCGACTGCTCGTGGCAATCTAGGGCGCTTTCACACTAGGTACGATTGTTCCGTACCGTGCCACAGTATGATTGTCCCTCCTCCCCTCTCCCCCTGCTGGTCAACTTTCACACTAGTAATATCGTACTGTACCCGAGTACACTGGCATACATGTCAAAATTCCAATACAGCGCATTGCAGTATGCACCTAGGTGGTTTTAAATGGGGAACGATTTTAAAAGGAGGCGCCAATATATTTCGGGGGGTTTTACTTTTGAGAAGGGGGTTTAGTCCAGGTTCTAAACTCAACATAATGGAGGAATTGTTCAAATTGTGATAGAAGCATGAAATTTGGTGGAGTTCTACCTTATATATTAATGATCAATTTCAGATGTGGAGCCATGCTGAATATAGTGTGTGGTGACCATAGCATCTCATCATATTTTGTTGATTATACGCTCTCGGTGTACCGCCTGCCGTTTTAAATTTTTTCACCATATACATGGTAAATATGGTTCTATATGCACAAATATGGTGTCAAAATGTGCAGGATAATAAGACAAATAGATTGCAGAGATAGTATAATAAATAGTGAAGTTTAGTGGGTGTCATATATGCTAATTTAAAACAACCGGCCACGCGCTTTCAATTTACGATCAAGTGGGATTCAACATTCAGCACACCTGGGTAAGAGCAGTTTGGTGTATCTGGAGTTTATTTCTCTTAAATTTCTGTTTTTTTTTTTTTTTTTTGCTAAGAGAAAATATAAGAGAATGTTGCTGCATGAGGCCCATTGTTTTGAATCTAGATAACTTGCCAAACGGAAGGAAAACGTGCATTGGGCTGATTCAGTAGGCGCCGTAAGTCATCAAAATATTGTAAGTAGATCTAAAGTTTCTCTAATCTTACTGTCATGTTTGAATTTGAAGTGCTGTTGCTGTAAGCGCTATGATGAAGCATCGAAAGGTTAAGACATTCTTGTCTAAATAACCATAATTTAGCAGGTTTAACGGGACATACTGTATGTCACTTTCCACGGCATTAATGTAAATGAGTACTATGTTCATTATTACCACGAAAAGTTTATTTGAGCAATATCTGGTAATGTTGGAGGATTGAAATGAGTTTTTTGTTTGTTTTCAATAACTTGAACAAGTCATCCAAGCTCTTTAGAGATCTTGGGAGTACAGTACACTGGCTATGCAGTTCCATATTGGGTGATTTTTCACTTTTGGGAACAGCATGCTGTACATGCACAAGAATAAAGCAGTAAACCCATTTCTGGCTGTTTGTCTACTCCAGGACCTGCGGACAATCCGCGGATCGGGTGGGTGGGTCATAAAAAATAAGATTCTCATTCATAGCGGATGGGTTGCGGGGGGGTGAAATAATACATAATTAAATGGAAAATATTGTCATTGTCAAATACATGACCATATGTTGAGCTTCATCTTTCGTCAGGCACAAATTAGCCGACAAGACTCTTACTGTGCCAGTGCAAAAAATGTGCTATTTTCCACCAGCAATAAAGGCAAGAAAGATGAGGGTAGGGCCCACGTTTCCCAATACAATGATCCCAAAACCAATAAAACAGGCAATAAAAATTTTAAAACTAGGGATCCCACCCAGTTCTTTCTCTCTCTTTCTGCACTTTCCCCTGTGGAAACCACACACACTGCTGGCTCAACTCCCCACCGGGGAAGTCACACTCTCTAAGCCACACTCTCTTCAGGCTCAAGTAAACGGCATTTGCACTGGAATGCCATCTGGCCTTCCTCCAGAGTGAGCTCTGTGTACGTTCAGGACTGAAAGTCTCATTTAACTAGCTTACACCTGGCGCTATTGCTAGTTAATCCCATTCAGCCTCCCTGGGTAAAGCAACTTACCGTTCACTTCGCAAACTTGGGAAAGGGGGGTCTAATTATGATTCAGGTTAGTTAGTTGGTATTCGTTTGCTTCCTCTGACCGAGACTCTGGGTGCATCTCAAAGCCTAGGCTGCATCCTTCGAAGGCTGCATTTTCAGGGGTCATCACTTACTTCCATCCACTAAACTAATATTTAGGGTCAGGGATCTAGTTAAATTTAGGGTCAGGGTTAGGTTTGGGGCTAGGTTTAAAGTTAGGGGTTACAGTTAAGGTTGCAGTTTGGAAAATCAATGACAACTCACTTAAACCAAAGCTGTTTAACAGAGATGAAATGATGTCATGTCAGTTTGGCGGATGGAATTAAGTGACGATCCCTAAAAATTCAGCCTTTGGCTGCATGTCAAAGCCTAGGCTGTAGCCTGCGAAGGCTGCATTTACAGGGATTGTCTCTTACTCCCAACCGCCAAACTGACATTTAGGGTACGGGAAAATGTTAAATTTAGGGTTAGGTATAGGGCTAGGTTTAGGGTTTGGGGTTAGAGTTAAGGTTAGGGTTAGGGAAACCAGTTACAACTCTCTTAAACCAACGCTGTTTAACGGAGATGAAATGATGTTTCGTCAGTTTGGCGGATGGAATTAAGTGACGACCCCTAAAAATGCAGCCTTCGAAGGATGCAGCCTAGGCTTTGAGATGCACCCTCTGTTTTTTCTGATCAAGGACACTCTGACCAGGCAGATGTACCTCTATCGCCCCCTCTATGCCAAGAAGCAGACTGCATCTCATTGTCACTTCCAGTAAACACCTATCCTAGGCTGGAATGAAAGCTGGAACATTCTTTTAGACACAGGGCGAGCAAAAAGGCACACCACTGCCATTCCTTTTCAATCAGAGAGAATTGGTGGAGAACCTCTCTGTTATGATCTGTGATTTTTCTGGTTTTTGTTTATTTCCATTTGGGTTGTTTAGTTTATGCTTTCAGTATAATCTACCAGTTTTTGCACCTCACTTTTTCCCTGTGATGTCTTGCGTTTCTATGTTCTTTGCCAGTGCATGCCCCTGTCTGCCAGCTGTCACATTTCGGGTGATTTCGGAAGTTTCTGGTGTTTCACAAGTTGTTTCATGCCTCATTTACTTCCTTCAACACTGATTACTAATTAAGTACTAAAGGCACTAACACTGTATGTTTTGTCTAGTTTATCTACTAACCCTTACTAATTTACAAATCCTGTAAATAACTATCATACTGATTTGCACTATTTGGGTAAAATTATTACTGCACTAACTACTAACATTGCTAATTGAATCCCTTGCTTTCCACTCTAATCTGTAACTCCACCCTCTCTTTGCTATCTTGGTCCTTGCCTGAGTTTCTGCAGAAACCTTGCAACTATCACTTCTACAACCCCAATTCTGAAATAGTTGTGATGAAGTGTAAATTGTGAATAAAATCAAAATGCAATGACTTTCAGATCACATGAGCCAATATGTTATTTACAATAGAACATAGATAACATTTCAAATGTTGAAACTGAGACATTTTACAATTGAATCCACAAAATGAGCTAATTTCAAATTTTCTGGCAGCAACAGGTCTCAAAAAAGTTGGGACACAGGCAAAAAAAGGCTGAAAAAGCAATTGATATATAAGAGAATCAGCTGAGAGAACATTTAGCAAGTAATTAAGTTAACTGGCATCAGGTGTGTAACATGATTGGCTGTAAAAGGGATGTCTTAGAGAGGCTGAGTCTCTCAGAAGTAAAGATGGCCAGAGGCTCTCCAACCTGTGAAGGCTTGCGTTAAAAAATTGTGGAATACTTTAAAAATAATGTTCCTCAACCTCAAATTGCAAAGGCTTTGAAGGTCTCATCATCGACAGTGCATAACATCATCAAAAGATTCAGAGAAACTGGAAAAATCTCTGTGCGTAAGGGACAAGGCCGAAGACCTTTACTGGATGCCGGTGATCTTCGGGGCCCTCAGAAGCCACTGCATTACTCACCGGTATGATTCTGTCATTGACATTACTAAATGGGCCCAGGAATACTTCAAGAAACCACTGTCTGTAAACACAGTCTGCCGTGCCATCCACAGATGCCACCAAAAACTCTATCATGCAAAAAGGAAGCCATGGTTGAGCATGATCCAGAAGCGCCGCCGTATTCTGTGGGCCAAGGCTCATTTAAAATGGACTGCAGCAAAGTGGCAAATTGTCCTGTGGTCAGACGAGTCCAAATTTGACATTCTTGTTGGAAATCATGGGCGTCCTGTCCTCCGTGCTAAAGAGGAGAAAGACCACCCCTGCTGTTATCAGCGCTCAGTTCAAAAGCCAGCATCTCTGATAGTATGGGGATGCATTCATGCATATGGTGTGGGACACTTGCATGTTTTAAAAAGCACCATGAATGCTGAAAGGTACAAAAAGGTTTTAGAGCAACATACGCTCACTTCCAGACAAAATCTATTCCAGGGAAGGCCTTGTGTATTTCAGCAGGACAATGCAAAACCACATACTGCAGCTATTACAACAGCATGGCTTCATAGTAGAAGAGTCCGTGTGCTGAACTTGTCTGCCTGCAGTCCTGATCTTTCACCGATTGAGAACATTTGGCGCATAATTAAACGAAAAGCCCCCCAAAGCAGACCCAAAACACTCCAGCAGCAGGAAGCCTGTATTAAGCAAAGGTGGGATCAAATTCCAATGGCTAAACTCAAGAAACTTGTCTCCTCAATGCCCAGACGCCTCCAATCTGTGTTAAAAAGAAGAGGGGGTGCTACATCATGGTAAACAGGCCCTTGTCCCAACTTTTTTGAGACTTGTAGCAGCCATCAAATTTGAAATGAGCTCATTTTGTGGATAAAATTGAAAATTTTCTCAGTTTCAACTTTTGCTATGTTATCTGTTCTATTGTGAATAAAATACTGGCTGGTGTGATTTGAAAGTCATTGCGTTTTGATTTTATTCACAATTTACACTTTGTCCCAACTATTTCGGAATTGGGGTTGTACTAATCTGTTTCTTCCATCTCTCCCCACTTAGGCACTCCTTGAATGGAGCGGTTGTTGTTTAAGGATGTCGTGTGAAAACTAGTCTTTGTCAGTGTTTCCCATTTTGTATTGTTTAATTACCTCTTGGGTTTTCCCCTCCCCGTTAATGTTTAGATTATTCCTCACACCTGTTGCCCAGCCTAGTTTGTTACCCCTCTTGTGTATATATAGTCCCTCACTTCTGCTTAGCTTTGTCTGACGTTGATCAACTTTTCTCTGCGCTGGGCGCCGTGTACACCAGTGATCTGTATCTGATTCTGTGACATCCTTTTACCTGATTCTGATTTCTGTCTGTACCTGCCTGGATTTGATTGCTCTATGATTACGACCCATTTTATGTTCGACCACAATTTCGGTGTATTGATGCCCTGGTTTTTTAATTCGGACTTAAAACACTTTACTCTCCTACTGCCTAACGATTTGGTACTGTCACCTGTGGTTTTTGGTTTTGAACCCCTGCCTGTCTTTGGACTCTGTTTTTTGCATTGCTCTGCTGTACCATCACTGTGTTTACCTGGATTTGGACTCGGATTGAATAAAGACCACGAATTTTGCATTTTGGACTATTTGCAGTTGGTTCCTTTCACCAGACATAACACTCTCGCTCCCTCTCCCAAGTACATATTTCAGGGTGTCGATTGGTTAAGCCGGGATACCCAATCAGAGGGCAGACATCACACCCTCACTGAATCTGCACCTGGTTATAATCTGTTTTCTTCCCTGCCTTCTTCAAATAGACAGGCACGTGAAAATTTTGAGTTCCCTCCCTATCAAATTATTGAGCACAGCGCCAAGGATGTTCACCACTTTGACCCTGAAAAGTTAGAGGACAATGTTGAGAGTTACTTAAAGCAAATTAATTCCTCTCCTGCAGACCTTCCTAGCACAAATGAGCAAGAAAAGCTCACACTTCTCTTGAAGACCTCTTCCAGTGAGGTTCGTACTTTCAGTAAGGAGCAACCCTTATCCATTTGTGACAGCTACTCTGAGCTTTGCAAAGCTCTGTTAGCAGAATTGTTACCCAGCTTTGATGAGGAAACAGCTATGATTCAAGCAGTAACTATAAAGCATAGCTACACTGAGAGCCCCAGGGAATACTATAAGCGTTTGTAACTGGCACTCTTCCAAGGAAGGAATGGACCAGGTTTAGAGGAAGATAGAGCATTCAGGTCTCTCCTCCTATATAACCTCCACCCCAGCATCCCAAGTGATTTGAGCAATATTCTGAATTTTGCGCAATCAGTGCGCAAAATTCAGAATATTGCTCAAATCACTTGGGATTCCCTGCGCATCTCACCTGCAAAGGCGAACGACCAAGTGAGGGATAATCTGAATGCTAGTAGTAACTCCCTCCCTGCCTCCCAGCATTCTACAACAGAGCCCAAGACCTGCAGTTAGTGGATCAAGAAATCATTCTTTCCAAAAAGCTACCGGGTCATTCTACGTCAAATCATCCAGGGGGTGCCAGGTCATCTCCTCAAAATTCTTTGAAAAAATACACAAGTAAATATTCACACAAAATGAAACAATGCCAAATATTAGGCCAGTATCTCAAATAGTTTTCAAGTGATAGCCCTTTGAAATGTGAATAACATTTTAAGTTTTTTGGCGAACCCATTTTCAGCCAAATTTGGCAACTTATTGCTCCAAATTGATTGCTTATACAAGGCTGAAATTGAGTATACTACCCATATTCATCCCCTAGAATCTGAAAATGGCCTTAGATTCTGTGTATCTTGATCCACTTTTGTATGGTAAAGCCTCAAAATTAGCCGAAAACACAAAACACCCAAAAACAAGGCCACATTTTATGACCTGTAACTCAGGAACTAAGTAAGATAAAAGGCTAGAATTCATTTTTTATGATTTTATGATATATCTCTCTGTAAAAATGCAGTAATCCAAGTAATATCATTTGTAGAAGTTTTTTAATTCTAATTTTTTTTGGGGGGCAAAAAATGGCCATGTCACCAGTTATTCATCTCCCTGAAATTTTTACCGTGCAATCTTATAAATGTAAACAGTGTCTGACAAAAAATTCAGAATGATGTTCAGCTTACTTTGTTTGTTATGAATTTTTAAAATATGTTCCGAAATTGCGTATTTTTTTCATTGACTAAAGGGGTATACGCCTGCTGCAAGTGCTGTTACCTACTAAATATAAAACAAAACATTGATTACAAATATTTTTTGAACATGATACACCATCTAAAATTGCAGTACATTACAAAGATCTTGTCAGAATATTTTGGTGTTTGCTAGATTCCTCAGATTTATTCCTCAATTTCATTGGTTTCATTGTTTTTGTTGGGGATGACACATACACATATATGTTGTGTATTTTGTATTATAATTCTGGCCCTCTCTTATGTATAATCTAGAAAATATTAAGGCTTGAAAATGAAAAAAATAAAATTTGTGCAACTTTTCACATTTAATACCAAAAAAAGACACCATCCACCAATATCAAATTGACTGTTTTCGAAAGATTAGGTGCCTGTTATTAACATACCAAAATTTGTTAATAACAACTCTTATCTGTGGACACAGCATTTAATGGCATCAAAGGCATATGCAAACATTTTTTTATAAAATGCACATAGTTAATGATAGAAAGCTTACACTCAACAAAGTGCTTTATTTCATAAATGTTAACTTACACTTGAATTATAACCCATAGGCTATACAGTTTTCAGATGTATAGAAATACTGTAGTCCCAACATCAATGGAAGATCAAACTTGTTACAAATCATTACTGAAAATTATTGTATCAATGATCATTTACATCCAAGTAGAAAAAATTAACCTGTATGCTTCAATAACCAGTGTTAAATATAGGGCACTGGCGGCCCCAGAATTTCCCGCTTTTTGCTCAAGTGAAATTGGTTAAAGGCAAAATGTTGAAGTTTTTGGTGATATTTTTAGTTGTACTAGTACTTGGCTGCTGTGGCACACAAATAAAAAACATCATCACATTCGGTCAAATTTAATATGGGTAGGAATGGTAAGGCAAAATGTGAAAGACTTTGGTGATTTTTTTCAGCCAGTGACCTTGGAAAAATAGACCAAGGTCACCATTAGGTATGTCATTTGTAGTCGTGTATAAGATGCATACATGGTAAGAAATTACAAGCCTCTGACTGAAATAGCTCATAAGAGAAGGCAAAATGTTGAAGTTTTTGGTGATATTTTTAGACCAGTGACTTTGAAAAAATAGGCTAAGGTCACCTTTAGGCATGTCATTTTTAGGCCTTTATGAGATGCATGCATGGTAAAAATTGTAAGCCTCTGACTGAAATAGTGGATAAGATAAAACAAAATGTTCAAGTTTTTTGCGATATTTTTAGGCCAGTGACCTTGAAAAAATAGGGCAAGGTCACCTTGAGGCACATCATTTGTAGGCCTTTATGAGATGCATGTCCAGTAAAAATTAGGAGCCTGTAACTGAAATAGTTGATGAGATAAAGCAAATGTCAAAGTTTTTGGTGATACTTTTAGGTCAGTGACCTTGAAAAAATAGGCCGAGGTCACCTTTAGGCATGTCATTTGTAGGCCTTTATGAGATGCATTTCCAGTGAAAATTAGGAGCCTGTAACTGAAATAGTTGATGAGATGAAGCAAAATGTGTTTTTGGTGATACGACAGTGACCTTGAAAAAAAATAGGCGCACCTTTAGGTATGTCATTTGCGGCCTTTATGAGATGCATTTCGCACAAATTAGGAGCCTGTAACTGAAATAGTTGATGAGATGAAGCTGATACCACTCCCGCACCGCAAGCGGCGGGAGCTAAAAAGAGTTTTTGACAGTCCTGCAGAATTGCAAATAATGGAACATTTTAAATGACCAGTTGATAGCAGTTAGCACAGATACTACACAAATTATTTTAACTCTTTCATGAAATTTTCAGCTACTTTGGTGTCCTGCTCCTTGAGTGCAAATCTACATCCAGTTGTAGTGCTTAGGACTTCAATCTTGGCAATGATGTGTTGCACAGGTACCCAGCATAGGTCTTCCCTCCTGGGCCAGAAAAAAACTTTTTGCTGGGCCGTGCGGATGCATGAACTGTTCTGACATGTTATGGCTTCTGCATGACCAAGCACGTTTCTAAACTTACAGCTTAAAAAAATGTTACAATTGATTTTTATTTAATTTTATAGGTTGATTTATTAATAAATAAATTAAGTGTCACTCCGCGGATGGACCATGCAAAATGCGGCAAGGGTGGGTCAGCCAAAATGAACAATTTTTGGTGGATATATGTGTCTGACCTAGCTTACTTAGAATGTGCAGTTTGAGCGGTTTATCTCCAGTGATTACAGAATAATTGGTAGAAATAGAATTTTGGCGTTCATTAAGCACTATTTCACGGATTTCAATGAGCAAGAGAAAATTAAGTCTTGACAGAAAATGGTCCAACTTGGGATACTACATTTTGGTGGGTGGATTCCCTATAGGAAGGCCTATGTTCCCCCTGAAAACCAAAGAAAAATATTACCTAATGTGGGAGGTATAGGTGAGAATGTTACCCCTGCCCCAAATCACTGATTTTGAGAGGACCATGTTCCAAGCCCAATAACTTGCCTTCTGCAGGGAGTTGGATTTTTGGACTTGTACAGGATTAGAACCATTACTTGGATTACTGGAAATAGAAAAAAAAAATTGCGAACATTTACCGTTTGCAAGTGAGACCAGAATTTCATCATGACTGTATTTTCGCACAAATCCACAACTGTAAGAATTAGAAACTCCGTGAAAAGCACATTATAGTGCTGGACTAGGGGGCTGCTGTTGTTCATGAGCTGCCATTTTGTTGTTGTTGCTGTTGTTCTGTAGCATACGACTGCATCAATCCAGGTTGATAGCCCCCTATTGGGGAACTGTGAAACTACAAAAAATATCTAATAACAAGGTGTTTGAAAGCCTAGTGTGAAAATAAGAAAATAGCTGGCAAAAATGTTCTTTTTGAATATAAAAGCATAGGCATCTATCTATTTCTTGGCAAAGATTCATTTATGAACACCCTGCAGAAGGTAAGATATCGACCTTGAAATATGGCATATAATTTTGCAGTGTCAAACTTGGCCCCATTGGGGCCCTGGGCCAGCACTACCAGAAGCACGAAAAAATTACTGATAGCAGGGAAAAAATCTTCAACATGTCCACTTTCATTCTACAATAGGGAAAAGTCTGTTCTTTTTGTAGTTGCGGTGAAAAAAGTTGAAACATTGTCAGTATATTTTGGGGGGAAATAGCTGCTCATAACAAGCGAAAAACAAAAATGGCCCCTTCTCCTAGCCTACATGATCATTTGACGAATGGCTCTAATAGTCACCTCCATGCCCCAGGGCAAACCTATGGTCAATGTACAGAACAGATCCACAGAGCCCCTGCCGCTTTTTTCAGATTTTGCATGGTGGACCCGTGGAGTGACTGTTAATACAAAGTGTATATATATGATAAATCATTTAATCTCTGATCAAATAAAATGGCATTCTTAACACATCCTCTGTAAGATAGCTATATTGTATTTGATAATTAATTATTGTAACACTTCCGAATTCATAAAAAACTTGAATTTTTGGCCCTGTTAAGGTTGTAATATTTCAATATCTAAACACTGCATGTGGGTTATTCTTAAAGTGTAAGTTAACATTCATGAAATACAGCACTTTGTTGAGTTTAAGCTTTGTATCATTAACCATGTGCATTTTATAAAATAATGTTTGAATATGCTTTTGATGCCATTAAATGCTGTGTGTCCACAAAAATACCATATTTTCAAAAATTTATTTTGAGAAAATAAATCAGAACCCCATCACAAATTTTGGATATGTTAATAATAGCCATCTAATCTTTTGAAAACAGTCAATTTGATGTTGGTGGATGGTGTCTTTTTTTGGTAAAAAATGTTAAAAATAGCACAAATTTTATTTTTTTCATTTTCAAGCCTTAATATTTTCTAGATTATTCATAAGAGAGGGCCGGAATTAGAATACAAAATACACAACATATATGGGAAGATGTATGTGCAATACCAAATCCCTGTCTTTGACATTAGGCTTTTTACAGTCCTTCAAATATGCTACAAGCAGAGCGTCGGGACGGTAAAATTTTTTCGAGCAACTTTAATCACCAGAAATGTATGATGAACTAAAGGGACACATTCATAAGTCCATATTCCTCAAGTTAGAGCAGATTTTCACCCCTGAGAGTAGCAGATTTTTCACCCATGACAAAACTATTGGGAGTTGAGGGCTAAAATTTTTGATTTATCCCATTAGGAGGTGTATGCACCGCCTGGAATTTTTTCAAAAGTTGAAGGACCGAGAGGAATTATTTTATTTATTTATTTATTTATTTATTTAGGATCCCCAAATAGTCTTCTTTGATAGTTTCCAATGAGACATAGATATAGCCATGTTTGAAAATGGCTCCTCATCTAAAATAACAGCACCTTTAAGTGTGTTGGTCCTAGCTGTTCAAAACATACCCGTTAGGCTATCTGCAAAACAGGCTGGAGTACCAGGCCAGAACTCATTTTTTTTTTCTGCAAGACAAAACTATTTGGAGTTGAGGGCTAAAATTTTTTGCAAGTCCTTATTTTGCTCCCATTAGGAAGGTGACCAGTGTTTCAACAACTTGCTTACATAAGGGAGAAGTGAGATAGGAATTTTTTCTTTCCAATCCCCTGCCCAATTTGAGATGGTCAATGTGGGAAAGACAATCTCTGAAATTAATACATTTTATAGCCATGGAATGACCCTAATGCCTACTGTTGTCTCAGAGGTGAGGAATTAAAGAGTCACCTATTTTTTTTCCAGGCAGAACTAACCAACTGAGAAGTAATTGCCTTGAGATTTGGTTTAAGCAGTTCTGTAAAGGACTATACTAATGATCTGTCGTACAGGACAATACTTTTTAGGCTAATTATGTGAAAACTAATTAATGTAATTTTCGAGAGACAGTAGCATTTTAGTACCTTTAGTCTAAAATGAGAAATAAAAATTTGAAAATAAAAAACTTTTTCCAGCTCAAACAAATTTATCAATAAAAAAATGGCAAGAACTTTGCCAGGAAATTAAGCCAGTTGATTGAAAATTGTGGAAAATTGAAAATTTGATTAAATTTCATGTCTCCTTTAATTCCAGCCCAAATCACTATTCTGTAGTCATGTAAGTGAGAAAACTTACTTGTTCTAAATGACTTGGGTATTCAGGGTTACAAATCATAAAGGTCATTCCATGCCAAATGGAAACGCACCTGGGCCGTCATGGTCTTGGATTTTACTTTACCTTTGTCTATTTGTTCATTTTGGCCCAAATAATGGACGTCTCTGATTTTTTCGCAAACTTCCCTCTGGTATTGGTATTATGGACCTTTGAAGAAATGCCCTGTAGGGGGCGCTTCTCAAAACATGAAGCAGAAAAACCCTTATATCTCAGGCCCTATTACTGATACAAGCATGGGGTTTGGATGGATTGGTGATATGAGGCTTCCTCTAGCACCACTGTGATTTTCAATGGTTGTATCTGTTCTTCTTTCCATGAAAGTGGTGTTTGAAGTTGGGAAAATTTGAGATTTTTTCCACTTTTTTGACCCTTATTACTCACCAATTACTGGTGATACTGAAGAAGCGACAAAAGAAACTGTTTATTTCAGATAGATCATTGACACTTTTATTAAAAAAATTAAATCAGAACATAATAGTTTATCAGATTAACCCTTTCAAAGTTGCTTACAACAGAAAAGTCACAAGTTCAAGGGGCTCTCCATCCCCGGGGAAAAGTTGCATCATTATGAATTTGCACCTGTTGCATGTCAGGCGACCTGAATTACACTGGAAAGCACCATCGGTCCAGTATATAGGCTTTTTTCACCACAAAAACAGACACAAAAAGTTAGAAAAATCTCAAATTTGCCCATTAACAGTTTGCATGGAAAAAAGAACAGATACAACCATTGTAAATGATGGTGGTGCAAGAGGAAGCCTCATATTACAAATCCATCCAAACCCCAGACCTGCATCAGTAATAGGGCCAGAGATATAAGGGTTTTTCCACAGCATGTTTTGAAAAGCGCCTCCTACAGGCCATTTCTTCAGAAGTCCATAAAACCAATTCCAGAGGTTTTGATCAGAGATATCCATTATTTGGGCCAAAATGAACAAACAGACAAAGTTAAAGTAAAATCCAAGACCATGATGGCCGAGGTGTGTTTCCACTTGGCATGGAATGACCCTAATAAGGTCACTATAATAGCAAATAATATCAATATCAGGTTTTCAGCTCAAATAAAGTAACCCACATGATGTTCAAGCGGGTTTCTTTATTTCCAGCACATAATAGTACATTGCCATGTACATTTCAATGCAAAGAAAAACAATGATTTTTACAACTTTTTAGGCCATCTTTTTGGTGGTAAACAGGCCTATATACTGGATTTTTGGGCCATAGCAGTGTAATTCAGGTCATTAGACACTGCACAGGTGCAAAGTGGTGTCAGTGCAACTTTCCCCCAGGGGCGAACCAGGCCCTTAAACTTGGGCTCTTTGACCTTAATTTCCATGGCATTCACCATTGATACAAGCAACCTTTAAAATTGTCAGCCTAGTGTAAGGTTCATGTCAAGGATCAAGCCACTTTCCAGATCTGTATCTGTCATAGAATCAAAGATATAAGACTTTTTCTACAGCATGTTTTGAAAAGCGCCACCTACAGACCATTTTTTCAGAGGCCCATAAAATCCATACCAGTGGGCCGTTTGTGAAAAAAATTGGAGATACCCATCATTTGAGCTAAAATGAACAAACATAAAAAGTTAGAGAAAAATCTGAGACCATGATGGCCGAAAAGGTACCTTAAGCATTTCTACTTGGCATGGAATGACCCATAATAGACCTATCAGTTAAAAACATTTCTCAAATTAAGTATTTCTTCCGTTTCTAGCATGGAATCACCCACAACAGGTTAAGGTGCAGGAGGAAGCCCTTTGTAGTCTATCTAAGCACTCTGGTTTGGATCAACCAATAGGAATAAGGTGGTGCAATGAAAATTGATTGACAAACCCCTCATTATCATATTGATGAAAAAAATCAAGATATAAATAAAAATGGTGATAAGTATATTCAGAAATGAATAAATTAAGAGATAAATAAGGAAATACATATAAACAGAAACAAATAAATCAAGATATAAACAAATATGGCCATTAATACAGAAATGAATGACTAACAAATAAATACTGAAATTGGATACCCATTCATGCATTAAATTTATAAATTTATGTTTATATTTTTATTTTTGCATTAAATATTCATTTATTAACGTGTTTATTTTTTTCTGCAATTTATTTATTCATTTTTTATTTTGGCAGTTTTGGGCTTCCATACAGGTGTGGGGACTGTGGCCAGATTATATTTTTCTGCAAACAACAGGAAAATAATGAGACTGGCAACAGGTTGTGATTTTCCTTCCCTTGCTTCTGCCAGTCTTTATTTATACACAAAATATGCATCACAAATTCCATATATTTTTCTCAGAATAACAATTTGGTCACTGCTCAAAACAATGTCATTGCAGAATTTTCAAAAACTACAACTAAAGCAGTCATGTGCACTTAAAATATATTTGTCTCCCAATGCATTTTCTCTGTTGCTTCAGAGCTTCTTATAAAGTGCAATACTGATTTCCAGTTTAAAGATCCCATTACCACTCTCCATGATGTACCACGCACTGTTAATTGTGATGCATGTATTATTTTGTTTGCCTCATAGCATAATTGCCCATCTCATTTTTTTTATTTATTTAACCCTTATTTAACCAGGGAAGTCCCGTTGAGATTGAAATCTCTTTTTCAAGGGAGCCCTTGGGGTTAAGGTGGGGAGGGAGAGGGCAATTTGCACAGCCAATTGGATCAGGGGATGATCAGGTGGCAGGTCGAAAGAGCCAGTTTGGGACTTCAGCCATTACACCGGGATCACCCTACTTTTATCAAAGAGTGTCATAGGATCTTTAATGACCACAGTGAGTCAGGATCTCGGTTTAACGTCTCATCCGAAAAACGGCGTCTCCTTCAGTACATTGTCCCCATCACTGCACTGGGGCATTGGGGATTATTCCACCAGAGGGAAGATCGCCACCTACTGGCCCACCAACACCTCTTCTAGCAGCAACTTGGTTTTCCTCGGTGGTCTCCCATCCAAGTACTGACCAAGCCCACACCTGCTTAGCTTCAGCCACACAGCTGAAGCAGATCGAATAGTGGTATGGCTGCTGGCTTTTTTTATTCAAAAGAATGGATTTTTTTATTTTTTAAGATTTTGAGGAAAAAAAGGGACAAAACGCTTTTTTTCGCCAACATGAAAGAACAGGCGCCAATATCTCAATTTGCCAAATAATTATGCAATTATGCTGAGGCAAAACATTTCTTACTTGCCATTGGGACAAATTATTTATCTCCTCATGCTGTGCTTTATCATAATATCGGCACTAGGGATGTAACAGAATGAAAATTTCATATCATGGTTTTTGTGAACAAAAATATCACAGTTTTAGGTATTATTGTGATATTATTATAATGTGCGTAATAGGTTCAAAAATTTCTGATATAATTGCTAAAATCATTTCAACAAGTTTATTTTGAAACAAATACAGTATATAAAATTAGCAGCATTATCCACTTTTTGCATTCACAAAAAAATAAAATAAAATAACAAGAATCAAATAACCAGTTACAGATTTGATTCTGGAAAAGTGTCATCTTTTCTCTGCTATTTAAGCTTGTTTGCAATATGCTCCAGCCTGGTTCTATGACTTCATACTCATTTATTACAGCCCATCCCCCAATTTTCATCATGTGAAAAATAGTGTTTTTTTATAAGTATTTTCACCTAGGAGTCACTGTAGGAGCAAAATGCTGATTTGATCCTGAGAAAAGCCTATCTTAGCCTTAACATTTAAGCCAATTCCCAGACTGCTCCTACCTATCCCTCAGGTACTAGGATCTCTCAAAGTTTGGTACCATGTATGCTGGAGCCATGTTTGGCAAGCAATATCTCAAGATTTCAAACAGATAGCATCTATTCCTTCAATAGACCAACTATCATTGGCATAATGAGATGATACAAATCAAAATGGTTGGGTTTTAAGGGATACTCTGAGGTCTGAAGGCCCTTAAAAAAAAAAAAAATACAGCCGAGGATGTGCCATACTGACTGGATGGCCATTTTGGGCTCTAAATATTTCTTTAAAAATCTTTTCTAAATCAGATCTAATGGTGGAATCTACTTCCCTGGGTCACACTTAGTGGATACATGTAAAATTTTTTACTCTAGCTTTCATATCTATGCAGTTTTACCCCTGTCAAAATGCTTCCAGAATTAGATAAAATTCGCGAGTGCAAATTAACATAATAATTAGTTTACTAAAATCCCTCTGTAGCCCAAACCACTTGGAATTTTTCAAAAATATTTGGCAAAGTTGTTAAAACATATTGGTGAATATTTTGCCTGGATATAATTAAATTGTGTTATTTTGAATTGGGAATTTTTCAGGATTTTGGATCATCTGGTGTGATATTACCCAGAGTCAAGATTTTTGAGCTTCTGTAACAACCTTTCACTTAAGTCAATGACACAGGGGGTGTTTGGGAAAAAATTCTGGAATGCAGTTGGCATTGTGGCCTTGATTGTTTCTTTTGGAAGCCAGACAATGAGTGGGCGCAAGCCTTCCTCCATTTTATCTACCCAGTATGTGATGACCCTACTTGCAACACTCTGACACATGAAACTGTCTGCTAAGGTCTCCCACCACACAGTTTAATTTTAATTTCATTACTGTCATAAGAATTTGATCCCGGATTGACAGAGGAAAAGCATCATTAGTAAACCTGTCTAATGTAGACAATCAAGTGTTGAATGTTTCAAGTGGGATTCCGGTGTACAGGTAAGAATCAGCATCATTCTGGAGTATGAAGTAGCTGAAATGTGCCGACTGTGTTGCTACATCTCTAACCATGGAACTCTGTGTTGGTGTTTCGTTGACAACTCCCTGGTGTTTCGCGTAGTTGTGGTCACAGAGTGAAGGATCCTCCCATTGGGTTGAAACGGTCCTGTATGATGACTCTGGTGGCACCTCATCTACGCCCTCACCCCCCTGGTCTATCTCTTCCGTTGCTGGAAAACATGACACAAACAGATGAACTTACATAAATTGTGTGTACTTTTTCATAAGTTTCCATTTCTCTGTCAATGCTGTAAGCTCTCCCTTGCTCTCCTTCCTGCCCACGTAGCACATAACGATAGCATAGCTACTTCTCAGTGGAGTTCACAGCAAAGTGGCGATATAGCCCAAAGCCCTATAAGGGCGGTTTGTAAAATGTGAACAACAAGAGCTAGCTATCGCTACCTGCATTAGCACAAAACTGTCGCTAGCTGGTTACCACTGCTACAATGACATTGAAAATTGCTTACCTGAAGTTTCCACTCAAACAAACATCCCCTCTTCTTCACCACAGGTCTCTCGTATCCGAGAAATGGCTCCCGATCGGGATGGTCATCCGTCGGGTGCTTTCTTACAAAATGGTGCTAGCAAACGGATATTCTCTTGGGTGGATACTTCAGACTTAGCATGGCTGGCCACTCCAAGCGCCTACTCGCTGGCAGCGAGTGTAGACTGTAAGGTGGTGGGCAAGGGCAATCTTTCCTCATCACCTTGTGAAGAAAGCACTCTGTTTCCCTAAAAACTTTTATCTTTGTTGAGTTGGTACAACCAACAACGGAACAAGTGGAGCCTGAAGGTATTCTGCCGATCTCTCTTCAGTACAGCAAGCAATGACCAGAAATAGGAGACCGTCTGGGTTCTCATGGCGGCATGCATCATTAGAACAGGAATTAGGTGGATACCTGGATACCTGAGCAGTGTTTTTAACCGCGCAAGGGTACTTGTAGATCAGAAGCTCCCAACCAATGAGAAGGCGGGAAAATATGGCAATGTCTTCAGCTAAACGTTAAATTGTCTTGAATTCACTGTGTAACCTTGGATGGTGCCCACGGAGATGAGTGAAAAGATTTGACATGTTGTGCCCTTTAGTAGCGATTTTCGTTCTGCGTGTTCTGCAGACAGGGTAGTCATCTTCTTCAGTGTACCATCAGCATTTTTATAAGGAAGTGGCTATTCGCCCCGCACCAGCGTGAATTGGGGGAAAGAGATTGGCTACCTGCCCCACAGCGGAGCCGACAAGATAAGCAGCTCTGCTATTCGCACTGCGGCAGGGCGGATAAGAGAAGCACTTCTGCTATTTGCTCCGCAGTTGGGCTAATAAGAGATTTCATTTTATAATCCACCCCACTCTCTGAACTTTCACACCAAAGCACTGTGGGGCGAATAGCCTCTTCCTTTTCATAAAATCCAAAATACTACCACACCTCTGACTTGCTCCTCTTATTTGGTGGAAAAAGTTCTTTAACGTCAGGGTTACTGCTGCCTGTGCTTTCCTCCATGTCTGAAGCAAACTAAACTCACGTTACCTGCTGCACTCACGCTTCAGATCAATTGTAGTACACAGATGCTTGTGCGGACAGTGAATTTTTAAAACTGTGGATGCCAAATATGGTTTTCACGATATTAAAAAATTAAAAGGGTATCATAACTGTCAGGAATTTATACCAAGATATTCCTTTATATTGGTAACCGTTACATCCCTAATCAACACCAGATGTTCACTGTGGAACAGATGCAGAGTTTGCTCTGTGAAGGAAAAACTCCGCAAATTCATCATTCGTATTGCTCCTGTATCCAACAAGGTCCTTTTCTTTTCATATAGAGTATGCGGATTCTCTCAACCAAGCTTTGACAATGGTTTTGTTTTTCTTCGGCCATCCCTGTTTGGCCTTTGACAGCATCCTTTGGGTTAAGTTTTTTTTTTTTTTTTATTTGGCATCTCCAATCCCACCCAAATCTGTAATGCCCAATTGGGGAACTATGTACAAGGCTCGCTCATATGCGACCTCGTGCTGCCAACTCAGGAGAGTGAAGACAGTTTGCGGCTCTCTTCCGAAGCACGCGACTGTCAGCCACTGCTTCTTATACACTCATTGGTTGAATCCTCGCAAGTTCAGAACAAGGGCAGAGGGTACTCGAACATGAACAAGCTTAGCATCTTCCTGACGAGCGCCCGTTCGGCCAACAGGAGGCGCTTAAGCAATGAACAAAGCTACCATTTCTATATTACCCTTCCCGGCAGACCCTTCCCAATTTGCATCCCTGTAGCGCAATGGCCAAGTTTGCGCTACTCTGAAAAAGCTGCCGACCGCTGGCGGTTGGTACGACCGGGGCTCAAACCCGCGCTGTGATAGTCACTTTGGCTTTGCAGTGCGATGTTTTAACTGAGTGAGCTATCCGGCAGCTCTAAAGCGACTTGTTTGCTTGCATTTT
Organism: Gymnothorax javanicus; assembly: GCA_029692085.1. Lineage (NCBI taxonomy): Eukaryota > Metazoa > Chordata > Actinopteri > Anguilliformes > Muraenidae > Gymnothorax > Gymnothorax javanicus. Next base: position 84,857,429 of record CM056195.1, read on the forward strand.
CAATGAATAACCCAGTAAACAATGTGCCGTTCGGGGAACATTTCGCAAACGTGACCTGAAGGGTCGGGAAAGGTTTGTTGGACCCTGAGCTAATCGCTGGCGAGGTTGTACAGCTAACTCCAAAATAGCTGCAAACTGTTCCCGTCAACTTTGGATGAATAACAATCAAGCAGTTTACTTATTGAGATAGGTAAACAATGTCACCATATGGGATTATAAGAGTGGCACTGTGAATGTCAGTGTAACAACAAAACTGCTTCATTGATCCAATTAACATTTACTGATTCAAGGCTGTGATGAATCAATAAGCCCAAGAAATCAAGTATGCCAATTTGGAATTCCAACTGACGACATGAACTTAAGTATTTTGTTATATGCAGATGATATAGTTTTGGTCGCTGAAAATGAACTTAATAAACTTGATCAGCTTATTGGACTTCAGAGGTTGAACATTGAACACCCTGCCTCATCTACTAGGCTCTGTGATTAATTTCTTTAGTGACTGGAGATAGTCAGTGCTGTAAACTGTAAGCTACTGTAGACCATGAACAGACTCACATACACTCTTTAAAAACTGACAGGATGGCGGGAATAGCCTGGAAATAGATTTAATTGTAACTTATAACTTTTGTATTATTGAGATATTTGAAGTGTTTTACAACTTTTGAGGGGAACTTGAACTTCATAAGTCATCGTGGCAGCATCTGTATTACAGAGAAAATAATTAAATGAGTGATTGTTAGATGGATTTAATGTCATATAATAATAATAATAATAATTATTATTATTATTATTATAAATACAGGGCTATTTTGAAATTGAGGAACTGACATAACAACTTAAAAGCTGAACTAAAAACTGAAAACAAAGGCTGTAATGACTCACCACAACAACTGCTTATGTGGTGCGAATTTCAAGGCAAGCCCAAGGGCATCCTCCAGTACTGCTGCTGTGACCCTCACCAATAATTTATGACATGCTTCTAAACAAGAAACAGATAAAAATTTTTTACTTGAATTTTTCAAATATTACCACAGTTCATCCTACAATTTTACCAACAAACTTAATGTAGATGAAAACTAAATGCAACCAGGGGCATGTTCAGGGCCTTGCTGCTGGGCTAAAGCCCTGGGTCTTTTTTCTTTAGACCCTTGTCTTTTTTCACAGCCAAAATATTAAATATGAATATGAACTTTGAACTCATACAACCACTGAATATTTAGCTGATATAATTCAGTTGGAAAATGGTCTTAAAACTCTGGATAATGCTGATCATTGCTATGATTGTTTCTGTGATCTTCTGAGTTTGGAAATGGATAAATATGGGGGAGCAAAAGTGGATGGTGTGAGGAAGTGTATGAACTAAGCAACCGTATTGGAATGGCAAATTTCATGAGTTGTGGCTTAATTTGCGCTCTGCAGAGAAAATGTTTCTTAAATGTAAGGACAAGAGTCGGAGGAGGGATTTAAAAAATATATTTTAAGACTGTCAAATTAATTTTGATAAAAGACTTAGATTTTTCAGGAGGCATTTTAGGGGAGGGCAAACTCTCGGATTGGAACAACTGCAATACAGTAATCCAAAGCAAATTTTGGAGGGAAATGAATAAACTTGGTCCCAAAAAGAGATACTGGTAGCTCATTCCTGTGGAGATCTTAATTGAAAAACGTGAATCTTTCTTTGAAACTGACCAAATCTTAAGGACATGGGAGACGGATTATTGCAATTTGTACACATGTAATGATCTTCATCATTTAATAGTCAGTTCTTAAATGACATTAGTAATTTGAATGCTAAACTTGAATATGAGATGAGTAATACAGCATATTGCCCAAACCACATGTTGAATAGTGATATCTCTTTGGATGAGGTGCAGAAGGTAGTGGATAAAGCCAAATTAAATGAAGCTGTGGGTATAGAGGACCTTCCGAATGAGGTCCTCAAAAACCCTAATATGTTGAATATTTTACACTGTTTATTTCAAATTTATTTTAACTATGGTATTATTCCATCAGTGTGGAACAAATCTATAATCAAACCTATCCCTAAATCTGCTTACACAAACCCCAGAGTTCCATTAAACTACAGAGGTATAAGTTTGATCAGTACAGTGTATAAATAACCTTGGTTTTTTAACATTTTCAAAACTTTATGATTCAATGGTTGGCTCAGTTCTGTTTTGTGCTGCTGTAGTGTGGGGTTTTAAAGAAAGCCTTGATAGTAATGCTATTCAGAGTCGGGCTATGAGGTGCTTCCTGGGAGTACACAAATATACTGCTAAGGCAGCTATTGAAGGAGACATGGGATGGGTGCCTTGTCTGGTGAAGCTGAGGTGTGAAATTGTTTGGTTATGGAATCGCCTTGTTCAGTTGCCAGAGGAAAGGCTGACCAAAAAGATCTTTAACTGGGACAGAGCTCACTGCCATCTTTGGTCAAATGATGTCTCTGTAATATTTTCTCTCCTGATTTAAGTTTAATTTTTAGGAACAATCTGCAGTGCAAGATAAATAAAGTCAAAGAAAAACTACTGAATTTGTAAGGAACAATGAAAAGTAGAGACACGGTCCAAACCAAAGCTCAGAAATTACACTCAAATCAAAGAAGATCTTTATACAGTCCCCTACATTACTTTTAATTTAAGGAGAGGGCAGAGGTCCCTGTGTGCCCAGTTAAGATCTGGTACCTTACCACTGGCAATGAGGAGCCTTTTACTACTGCAAGATTTATAGAGGATGCATGGCGGTTAAGACAGAGAACACTATATTCAACCTAATAAGATGTCCTTGTCATGATATTGACTGTTGTGAGATTTTCTCTTGACGTTTCTAGAACTGTAATAATGGATTGGTCATGTGGCCATCTTGTAATTTCTGTTCCTTGTCTTGTAAACCCATATAGGCTGGGCACCATACAGGTGTTAGACACTTAAATAAATAAAAATCAATTAATCATATAGTAACTTTAATTTATTCCCATGTATGCAACTTCGACACTTTATCTCAATACTTTTAAATTAAAACGGCATCATAGTATAAACAATGACACACAGACAGCAACCTTTTCAGAACAATTGCTCCCTTTTCTCTTGCCTTCCGTTTGATAGAGCTGCTGTCTCGGAAAACACCACTGTGACTGGCCTCGTCCACACAGTAGGAGATTTTCGAAAACGGTCTTTTTTTTGTCGTTTCAAAAATCTCCCATCCCCACGCCATCGTTTCTAAAAATATCTGCGTCCACATGGAGTCGCCTAAAACGACCCAAAACGCTGTAGTAAATATTCCAAGCCTGTGTGTGGCGCTGTAGAGTTTCTACAGAAGTAGACAAAAATGGAGAAGAAGGCGGCAAGAATGTGTATGAAGCTTGCGCTCTGTGTACCGGAGTTTCCAAGTCCGCTTATAATGCGCGACTTTGGGCCTCTTTTTTCCTGAAGTCGCTTGAAAAAATTACGGGTCGCGGGTTGCGTTTTTTTTGGGTTTGTTTTTAAAAATATGGTTGCTTGTTAGAGAAGAGTACAAGCGAGCTAATTGTTATTCATTTATGGTTGCTGTTTCCCCCTGATTCATTGATTGACTCCGTCTGCTGACAGCCTCACGAGTAATGTGGGAGAACCCGCCCTCCCTCCTCGCCCTTGCTCAACTAAATGAAAGATAATCTGTCCTGCAACCCCCCCGCTCAACAAAACGAAAGAGATTCCACCCCAGGTCTACATCGTCTTAGTATCGTCTAATTTATATTGCGCTTGTTTTGGGCTTGTTTTTGAAGCTGCAGTTGCTTATTTGTCTTATCAGAGTTGGCAACCCTGCTGTGTACAGATTAGAGGGGGTGGGGACTATCATCATCGTTTTAAAAAAAACCCGTTTTGGTTGTCCACATGAAAATGATGGGGTGGGGTTTTCAGATTTTCTGACTTTGAAACCCGTTTTCAAAAAATACCGTTTTTGGGCTGCGTTTTTGCCGTCTCCGTGTGGATGCAAGGCCGAAACGATAAAATATTTATGCGTCTCAAAAAAATAGTTCTCGTGTGGACGGGCTTTTTATCTTGCAGGATTGGTGGTGTTAGTTCATTTACTCAAAAAAATGCAACATATTTACTATATATGAAGTGAAATATGGTCATTTATGACTCTTCATGGTGAACATAGCACTGTATAAGGCACAAAATAAACTAAAATGTACTTCTCATCAGCATTGTCCATCTTCCCACCTCTGACATGACCTACAGCAGTGAGCGCAGAGCACCCAGCAAACTTACTCAGATTCGATTGAAATAAATGGTGTATGGCTCCTGTGCTTGCTCAGGGAAAGAAAGATGGGCAAACAGTAATGTCACAGATACAAATTTTATTCATTACCTGGGAAATGTATTTCATGATAGGCGGATGTTTCATCATTTGTATAAAACGTTGTTTGCACACAAACTTGATTTGTCTGCAACAATATCTACACTGAACATAAATATAAACGCACAAAGTGTTTTTTTTTTTTTTTAATTATTCTTTATCAGTCTGGAAATATTTCAAAACAATCATTATTTTATTCTTGCCTTAATATTCAAGCAACAGAAACATAACTAACAATTTACTGAACACAATTCATGAGTTATCACAGCCTGAACGTGAAAAAAGAAAGAAGTACACGCACATCCAGTCTGTAATACAGGGCAGGACCAAATGGAATCAGTATAAGCAAGGAAAGTAGAGTCCGCACACTGTAGATATGCTCCCAAATAGTCAATTTATTGATGTTTCGACCTCGCGGTCTTCATCAGCATATCTACAGTGTGCGGACTCTACTTTCCTTGCTTATCACAGCCTGAACCCAACAGGGGTCAGGGGCAGAATTCACAGCACTCAGTAACGAGTGTGTCCACCATTGGCATCACATGAAGCAGTACACCTCCGGCGCATGGAGTTCACAAGGTTGTCAATAGTGGCCTGAGGAATGTTGTCCCATTCCTCCTGCAGCCCAACTCGGAGCTGGCGCACATTTTCTGGAACTGGAACACGTCTGACCCGCCGATCCAGAACATCCCAAATTGGCGACATATCAGGTGAATATGCTGGCCAATTGAGAAAAGGGACATCCTCCTCATCAAGAAGATCCGGGCAGGGTGTGGCTGGGCATTATCGTGCTGGAATGTCACGTGATGGAGTCGCACAAACGGTATGACTATGGGTCTCAGGATCTCGTCACAGTACTGCTGCCCGTTCAAGTTGCCCTCAACGAAAAGCAGACGGGTAAGCTGTCCATGGCATATGCCTCCCCATACCATTACACTTGCATCACCATGTGCCACCCGACGCACAACATTGGCATCAGCGTAACACTCGCCCACACGTCACCATACGCGTTGTCTGCCATCAGCGCGGTACAGTTCGAATCGTGATTCATCACTGAATAACACCGTCCTCCGCCGTGCAAGCGTCCAGTGAAGGTTACTGTTGGCCCAGTTAAGTCTTTACCGAGGGACGGCGGTCAGGTCAAGACCTCGGTGCGGTCGGCAGGCTCGAAGGTATGCCTCCCTCAGGCGGTTCCGGACAGTCTGAGCTGATATCCGGTGGTGGGGAGTCCAGCGGACTTGTCAGCTGTCCTGGTGGCTGGTCAGAGCTAATCACGGAGGTGCTGGAACGCATGTGCCGATCCTATGTGGGCGTGGTCACACGTGGTCGTGGGGCATGTGGACGATTCACAGTGCTGCCAGTCTCTCTGAATCAACTTCTCAACCGGCTGATGGTGGAAGGACGCACATTCAAGTGTGTTGACACCGCTGTCACAGATATCCCAGCATTCAGCATGCAAATGGCACGCTCCCTCATGACTTGTGACATCTGTGGCATTGTGACTTGTGCCAAAAGTGCACAGTTTGCGGTGGCCGTTTATTGACCCTGGTGCAAGGAGTGCCTGTGTATTGGTCATGCTGACTGACCAACTCAATGTTATGCCCTATGCAGCTCAGGGGCGGAATAAGTCAATGAGTGAGTAATCTCACAGGGAGTGGTCAATGAGAAGTGGGTCACTAGAATTGAGCAAAACAAATCATTCAGTACACCAATAAAGACTATTTGTGGGCATATTTCATTATAGGTCAATTTAACTCAGCATTTTTGGTTCGCGCGTTTATATTTTTGTTCAGTGTACATTGAGCTAGATGGAACCCTCTTGTGGTGGCTAAGTACGGTGTGTAACTGACAATAGCATGATTTAACGTGGCTGATGCACACTACATTTTTGAAATCTTAATTGATTTTAAAAATGTTGAAGACCACAGACATAATGATAGATTTAACCGGTTTTAATATTTCTGTAATGCACCAGACGAATTTAGCAAAGGACCTCATGCAAGGTTTTTAGGTTATTGGTAGTAGCAAGGAGCAAGAAGTCAGACACTTAAACAAAGTTGTGGATCAACTTTCCGACAAGTGCACTGATCTCGAGAGGCACAGTAGGAGACTAAACCTGAGGATTCTGTATGTGAAAGAGGGATCTGAAGCAGGTAAGAAACCCGAAGACTTTGTTGCACAGCTCTTCAAAGATGCTCTCTCCCTGGAGGAATGACCATTTATTGACAGATGTCACAGAGCGCTCTGAACTCGTCCAGGTGCACTACACTCATGAACTGGATGAAATTCTACTGAAGGCCTCCGAAATGCAGTGGATCACTTTAATGGACAAAGCATTCTGATACTTTCAGATTACCCCCCACCCGTAGTTGTGAGAAGATGTGCCATGTTCAAATGAGCAAGAGAACTACTGAAGGACAAACCAGGTGTGAGGTACGGTATGCACTACCCTGCAAAACTATGGGTCACTGTTAATGGCAAAGAACACTTTCACAGACCCAAAAAAGGCAACCAAATTTGCAGAGCAGTTTCAGAACCATTTCCGAAGAATTAGCCGGTAAGCGATTCATCTGACACGGATATTTAACTGATCTTACAATTTACCTTTATTTTCTCTCAAGAACTGCACAATTCCAAACCATATGTCAAAAGTATGAGGTTTAGTTCACGACAACTTTATCAGTTTTCTCTTGCAATGGCTATTTTACTTTGTATGTTTGGTGCCAGGGGTCAGTCTTATACTGGTAGGAATCTGTTTACATTTTGATACACCTGGATACCCTAATTTGTTCTTTACACTGAAACCCTTGAAAAACTGCCAGTTAAACCTATTATTGTTATGGTCCACCCTGTTCAGATTTCCAACCCCCCCCCCTTTTTTTGTTTAATTATTTTTATTAGCATTACTACTAGCTGGTGTTGTTGTTGCGAAGGGCTACTTCCGGCTTCCGGCGGCGGTGCACTTGGTTGCAGCGGCTCCTCCTGATCATATTGCTCTAATACAGGGGTCACCAACTCCGTTCCTGGAGAGCAACCATCCTGTAGGTTTCTGCTCTTCCTTATATTCAGCACACCTGATTCAACTAATTAGCTACTTAACAAGATCACGAGCTGGGCAATTGAGTGACTAATTAGTTAAATCAGGTGTGCTGAATTGGAGATAGAGCAGAAACCTACAGGATGGTAGCCCTCCAGGAACAGAGTTGGTGACCCCTGCTATAATGTCTGTATCTACATCTGTGTCAACTAACTGTTCCCACAAAGTCAGAGCTGGCAAATACGTCTACAGTTGACAGTCTCTGTTAGGCATTCAAAAATCGCCTCGGAGTGCAGATCTGAAAGTTCCAGCTGAAATCCTGCAAGAACTCGGACTCCTGCGTCAAGCAGCTCCGGAGACCACAGCCTCGCTTGTGCTCACAGCAGAAGACGTCGGAGACGGTGTGAGAGGGCCCAGAAACGCGGCAAACATGGAGGTATCCATGATAGGCTTAAAGCTAGCCCGCTATGACCGGCTCTACCATCCATTCTGCTGGCTAATGTTCGTTTCCTAGATAACAAAATGGATTACCTGAGGCTACAGAAAACCACCTGGCATGAGATAAGAGACTGTTGTGCTTATGTTTTTATGGAGACATGGCTGAACAATAATATCCCTGACAACGCCATTCAGCTAGACGGACTTTGTTTACATTGAGCCGACAGAACAATACTCTCCGGTAAGACCCGCGGGGGCGGTCTCTGTGTCCACACAAAAACTGCACGGTGCCAGGATGCTGTAGTTGTTTTTAAACACAGTTCAGCAGCAGCAGAGTTTCTGTTTGTAAAATGCCGACCATACTATCTGCTGAGGGAATACACCAGCGTTTACATTGTGGCTGTTTATATCCCTCCGAGCGCTAATGTCAAAGTCGCCCTGAGTGAACTGTATGATGCCATCGGTAAGCAGCAGACAAAAAACCCTGAGGCTTTTTTCATCGAGTTGGGGGACTTCAACCACGCTAACTTAAAGACAGTCCTGCCAATGTTTTACTGGTGTGGTCATTCCGACGCAATAAGTAAACCATTACCACGGGCAATTTCCAAAAAGGCCATTTAGCCTGGAGCTTTCGCCCCGCCCCCCCCGTCATATACCAGCGCAGAAGCTGTTGTTACTCCACGTTAACGACACACCACAGTTATGCACAAGAACCAGCAGGTCCTTATAATACACACCTAAGCAGTCCGTAAGTTGTTGGTCCACTTTTTGCTGCTCCTCACTGTCCATGTTTCCCTATAAACTCAGACCCACCAGATTTCTACGGTCTCCGGTCTACACTTGGGTATGTCGACCCGTTCTACAAATATGTCTGTATGGGGTGTATTCTAGCTTTCCCTCAATCCTAGCTATAGAGTAGAAATACCGGTGTACTCACCATAGTAGCTGTAGGTAGATAGCAAATTCGAGCTTGAGCTGCTGAAATATGGACCCTTTTTGGACTTTGAACGACTTTTCCTCCACTTTTTTAGCAGGGAAATCATATGTACAGCGCCCTCCATTTATTGGCAGGTTATCCTCCACTTTTTATTCAGCAGCTGTTATTATTAGAACAAGTTCATTTCATTAGATCTATACACATGTACTGCGTTGATTGCGGAATTTCCCCGCCGATTCCTTAGCTCAGATTGCAGACACGTCTCACGTTTCACACTAGGGAGGCGGACCAGAAACTACAATGGTTCTGCCGAGTCCCGCCCAGCCCTTTCGCCCTCCACAGAGCTGGCCAATCAGAAGAAAGTGGGCACAAATGGGTTTCAAAGGGGGGGGACCTATAGCGGAAGAGCCACCCAAACAAATTAGGTTTTTTTCAGGCAGAGACTACAATGGACTACAAATGGGGTTTTTGAGGATGGCAGTACAGCTTGTTGGCTAAATATGGACCCTTTTTGGACTTTGAACGATCAGGAGAACTATTTCTCTAGGGGTCCTCGTCCAAGATCAAAATATAAATTAGAAAACATAGCATAATAGATCCCTTTTAATGTTTGCTTGTTTAGCTACAGTGTAAGAGAAATCCTCTGTGTCATATGTGTCTTAAATGGCATCGATCAACCCCAAACTCGGACCATTCCATGTTAGGGGACCCTGGCATGGCGTCAGGCTCAGGGAAGACTTTTTCTACAATTTTCAGGGAGATACCCAATAAAAAATTGATTGGTCAGCTAGCTCTCTTTGAAAAACTCCGTTGGGAGATACCCGATTGGTCAGCTAGCTCTCTTTGAAAAACTCCCGTTGCAAGAAACCCCAGAGTTGTGAGGACTTGAGCTGGCACAGGCAACGCCCGATTTCTTGCAGTATCTCTCTCCAAAGTTGGACCCAGTTCAGCACAGAGCTCCAAAATGATCTCTCTTGGCAATCTGAATAGGCTCAATAATCATCATGGGCCAACAAGTTGGTGTGATCTCTAAACACACCCTCCTTCCGAATTTTGCCATTCGCAATATCCTCCAACAGTGCCAAAGCAGCCATTGCTTAGAAATTATGCACAATTAATATTTCACAGCCGTTGAAAGGTGACATTTAATTGTTTTACACCCTGTTGACTTAAAAAGTCATCGTGAGATATTCGGATACGTGTTTTCTTCCTAGTGGTGATGAGAGTGCATCTCCCTTCCTGTGCATCATGGATGTCTGTGCGCCTCTGCAACTGTGCGGTCTCTGACATGTATTAAGATCTCCATGTCTTATAAACAGAGAATATTTTTCAGTTTCCTTTCCATTTCAGTTTTGTCCCAATGGTCAAGACTTATCAGGGGGAAATTAATTTATAGGTGTTCTTGTTGCATCTTTTTGATGCTAAACATTATCCACATACTAGATGCTCCAACTGCAGAAGAAACATGTTTTAAAGCAATCCAACCTCATTAACATAATTTAGTAAGTTTAATGTAACAGTTATTTTGGCATTTTTGGTGAGTTTCAGAGCTTTGTAGTCTTGGACTGTCAAATGACAGAGTTTACGAGACGGCCCGCACATTCTCACGGCTGCTCGAGTATTTGCAGCAAGATCTACACACTCTCACCTCACGTTCATTTTCTCATTTTTATACATCCACGTGTGAGCATGAAACAAAGCGTAAGTTAAATTTTAGTGCGTTCGCATCTTTTATACATGAGGCCCCTGTTTATCAATTGCACCAAAGTAGCCCTAATGTCTGGAGTCTTGTTATGGTTTTTTTTTTTTTTAGATTGGACAATGAATACAACATAATGATCAGTGATGGCCAAATACATCACTCTCTTTTTGAAGAAATGAATTTCTTAATTTCTAATTGGACTTTTTGTTATTGAACTCCAGGCTACATCATCTAAGGCTGGCAGTGGAAATTTTTTGACATTTGGGATGCCAGTTCACCCTTTAAAGATCCCCGCAGCTCCTTCAGATAAAATCCTGAAAGAAATGAATCTGATAATTGGAAATTTTAACATGCATTGACTTTAAAATAACCAGCACTGTCATCGCTGTAGACTTCAGGCAATGCCCTGGCACCCTGATGTCTGATGTGGACTCAGCAGAGCTACTCTGTCACTACAAATGAAAACGTAAAACTGGACTTGCATGTGACCCTGACATTTTGGCACCCATGAATGGCAGTGCTGTTAGCAGCCTGCCTGGAACAGGATTTAACAAGAAAAGCAATTTTCAGAAATATTAAAAATATACCCTCAGAGAAAAATTTAATTCTTTCCTGCTTTTTTTATGGATATTGACAAGTCATTTTATCATTTTCCTGGGACGTTGTGTCAGTCCTTTTTGGTTTTCACATTAATGCAGTGAAATAAAAAGGAGAAACTTTTTTTAGTGCCCTTTCTTCATCGGAGTCCTGGATGAGCAAACGCCTTTAAGTCTATCCTTGCTTGTTTAAAGGGATGTTGAATTTTAATTGTACAAACATCCAGCAGCAGCATCTTTGCCTCGAGGATTGGGGGGGGGCACAGAGGTGGAAAATCCAAGGGTCAGAAAGTAAAATTCCTGCCCTCTTTTTCTTCCACCCTTGAATTCAGGCAGGTGACTTCATTTCTACCTGTTGATTGAAGACTCGTGAAGATTTGCGGACCTAAGAGGTTGGTACAAAAAGCTTGAGTGGACTTTTACTTTCTGAACCTGGATTTTATACCTCTGGGGATGTATGATGTCCATGAAATTATGGTAAATAAATTAATAGCTTTATAAACCTTTTTCTGTCAGATTGGAGAGAATTACACCATCTCAAATTGCACTGTCAGTCCCCTGTAGTACTGTCTGAAGCCAGCTTGTGCCAACTCAGTGTTTGTGAGGACAATCGATGACATCTTATGAATACAATGACTTTTGCCTTCAAAGCATTTTGGCTGGAGTGGAATAGAAAACCAGAGATGTAAATTAGGGTAAGAGGGTCTAGGAAGCAGCAGGAGGCTGGCTAATCCATCAGTGATGATGTGCATCATTTTTTAATTCTTGTTTTGCTTTATCCCAGGACTACTCACTCTTTTCCAGAATATGCCGGTGTGGGTGCAGGCTTTCATTCAAACCATGCAGTTTCATACCTGATTCTACTAATCAAGGGCCTATGGCAAAAGATTTAAAGGGTTCATCAATAGAATCAGGTGTGAGACTGGTTGGTTAGAATGAAAGCCTGCACCCACACCGGCTCATTCTGGAAAAGAGTGCGTATCCCTGCTTTATCCAATGCTGAATGTCTAACATAATTCTCTAATCTCAACTCGGAAGTTATTTAAGCAGGAATGCAGTGCAAAACAGTGGTGTAGTTTGAATGTAAACATTAGATTATGAAGCTTTGTCAGCGTGGTAGTGAAAGTGGGTATATTACCACTTAGGTGCAGGGCCAATTGCTAGCATGCTGCCAGAAAATTAGACAGGTTTTAATATGGATCCCTGGGGAACTATGTACATGACAAACATACTATTTGATTTATTTTTCCAGGGCAAGAAATCATATCTGCTGGGATATGAAGGGGAAAACCACAGTAATTCTGAGCTATAATGGCTTGTGATGTCATAGAAGCAATTTGGGGGAAGCCTTCTTCCACTCTGAGTCTGAGGCTGTATTTCATTCCATAAGGTTAATCCCTACACCCTGCAAAGTCACTTCCCTTCGTAATGAAAACTCTGAAGGGCAGCAGGGAGTGGGGTTTTCATGTAACGGTCGTTTGGAATGTCCTTTGACATATTTCATGTCTGCTGCTTTCTGCTTAAGCAAGTGGAAACAAACGCAGCCAGTTCACGGGAGTACTGTTTTCACTGGCCATTTATCGGTTTCGCAGTAGCTTTATAAGCAACTGCATAGCTTTCATAAGGCAACAAATAGCCAGGGGTAAAAATAAAAAACTAAATAACTAGCGATAGCCAGTTGATTGTAGTAAACCATCAAGCTTGGTTCGTCAGCTCTGTGTGCTGGTTAGCTATGCCACCGTTGTTGTCATTTTCTTGAATGACGTTGAATCACACATGTTACTAGGCTGGGGTCGTCGCACGGCATTGTGGGAGCAAAGCGACCTTCGCCTGCTGACTTCGTCAACGGACATTTTGTAGGGTCCTTTGAAGGGATAAGTTTTGCATGCTTTCGATTGGAATGCCCTTCAATATGGCTATGGTGGGCGTGGCCCTTATTATGCGCACTTTGAAGTGAACAACCCTGCTTTTGTAATACAGCCTGAGATTGAACTGACTAAAGCTGTGTCCGAAATCGCACACTATGCCCTACATCAGGCCTGTTCAACATTATTCCGTAAGGGCCAGTGTGGGTGCAGGCTTTCATTCCAGCCAAGCACTTACACACCCGAGACTACTAATCAAGCAAACTCTTGGGGTTGATTAGTATCAGGTGTGTAACTGCTTGGTTGGAATGAAAGCCTGCACCCACACCAGCCCTTTCAGGATAATGTTGAATAGCCCAGCCCAACATACTTAATATAAGTACTTTCGTTCTGTATACTTTTGTGCGAATAAATATAAGTATGTTTTTTTCGGACGCTCTTAACTGTCATTTCCTGAAAGCATTCTTGCCAGTTGGAGACGCGTAACCGTGGTAACTCGCGTCAACCTCAGTCCCATCTGCAAACAAGATAGATAATGTCCGCAATTACCTGAGGAAGCCAACAACTTCTCCGTAGGCCATCCCTTCTCACTCACATAACATTACTAATGTTAATGGTTAATTTATGTTGGAAAACATAAGTTCCTTAGTTAACACTGCGATCACGACAGCGCGCTTACCGCTAAGGTTTCATACAATGCTGTGACCAAACATTTGACATGAAAGAATCATGACGTCTGACCCAGGCACGGCGTTATGGGTGGGCCAAGGTGGACCTAAGCCCACCCACTCATCTACAGGCCCACCCTAAACTTTAAAAAAATAAAAAATAAAAAAAAACATATTGTTTTAAATACATTTCATGATTCAATTCATTAATGATTCAAATTTGCAAATTTTAAAAACGATTTAAAAGGTTAGTTATGTTGACGCTTTAACCATGGTCAACGTGGCCGCTTTTAAGGAGATGCGCTGCAGCGCAGCCTGCATGTAAAAGATTCCAGAGCGCTCCTTTTTAGTCAGAACCAAGGAGAGCGGTCGCGGATAGGTAGCCTACGCACTGAAACGTTAAAAAATGCAACAAAATATTTAAGTAGCATTAGCAACCAAATTCGATATAAAGGAGATAATATAGTAGTAGGCTACATTAGCTAGACGTTTTTATTAAAGGCCCAATATGTAATTCTCTGCCGCTAGAGGGCGCTGAACCAAACAATAATAAGAGGCCGAGTTTGATGACGCAATGGGATCGCGTGAAATCATGGGAGTTGTTGTCAATTTTTACGCACTGCTGACAGCTAAATTCTCCAACAAGCCTCACACAGGAGGGGCGAAACCATGTACATGGACGAGGTAAGGTTATATTTTTTTACTTTTATATAACTTCATCTTATTTCATTCAAATAAAAAAAATGTAAGGGATAATGATAAGTCAGCCGTTTAAGGCGCTTATTATGTGCTGCAGGTCAGAGGCTGAGATAAGGGGGTGGGGCCGGCTCATGTTGCCCATCTTTGTAGAGAATAATAACAGATGTGAACACTCTGTTGCTGAATGCAAATGCTTAAGGTAACAGATATCGAGGAAATGCCACTGTCAGCTGGCAATGTATGCTTTCAGTTGCTCCTGGCGCTATTGTTATAGCTTCCTTAGCAACGATGTGCTCAACAGACCAGCTGGCCAGCGGTTGTCTGTCGAGACACGCTGATAGACCAAACTGAATCCAGTATTCAAGGGAGCCGTGTTCTAACTGCAAGTAATGTAGCTAATGTAGCACTGACTTCTCATAATGCACAAACGATGTGCCGTACACATCAGCTTTCTGTTTGTCATGCGGCATCACAAGAAAAATGTTTTGAAGTGGAGTAACGTTACGTTTATGTTAACATCTTGGTTTGAAACTCTTTGGCAACAGCGAAGCACGCGTGCGTGGACGGTGATTTTCTCGGTCTGGTGCACTCTTTGTGTTGGGAGTGACGTAAAAAATGCAACAGATATCTCTGTCTTTGATAATCATTGAATACATCACGGATAATGTAAGTACACAACACCAAAACATATATAACATATCTATATATATTATAGATCTTTGTATTGGGAAATTTTACATATTGGGCCTTTAAGTGAAGATTAAAGCCCAGACCAAAGATTCGCAACGAGACAGGTTGAAACTAACAACTACTTGCGACACACCGGTCTGCGATGTTCTGAAACCTGCCAGTTCACATCGATGCGACAAGATGAGAGTATGTATCGTTTCCATAGCAATGACTCTCCGCGCTTCCATTTTATCTGCCGGCTTTTTAGGCCTATTTCCCTAGTGTTGATGAGTTAGGCGCAACAGTTGCATTTCAGCTATAAGAAAACAGCGAGGACAAACAAAAAAGAAAGAAAGGGGCAATAATTTGGAGCCATCCATGGCCGCGGCTTAGCCAGAACTTAAAATTGGGTGGGGTCAAAACATCTAACAATTATTAGTTCTGACTATCGCAATCATATGCATTCAATCCGAAAACGCTCCGCACTATCAGGTGTTGCTTGTACACTTCGTTAAGGCAAAACGCTAATCGTTCATTTGGAAGCGCAAATTTGTGCATTTCAAAGCAGTGGCATAGCCAGAACTGAAAAATGAGCGGTCACACAACATCGCTTTTCTACAATTATTAGTCCTAACTTGTTCTCGGTCATTTTCCTTTGTTAAAACAATTTTCCACTTATAAGAATAATCAATTGGCAATTAAAGACATGGCTTCTTTCGTGATGCGATCTAGGGCGACTAATCAATAGGCGTAATTCAGATCAGAAAAATAAGTTAGGCTACTCATATGTTGGCCTAAGGGGCTACTTTTCGAGAGGTAAACTGCTCTGGAAAATCTGCACTACCTTTCTGTCTCATCAGGCGATCTAGCCTGTGCTTCATGATCGTTGTAATTGTTTAAATTGAATCAAAGACAGAGATTTGAAATGCACAAAATTGTGCGTCCAAATGAATGATTTACGTTTTGCCATAATGAGGTGAACAAGCAACGCCTGATAGTGCGGAGTGTTTTTGGATTGAAGGTAATTAGAAAAAATGATTGTGATCGAGTCAGAACTAATAATTGTTTTAAAGGGATGTTTATTACCCAGCAATTTTACGTTCTGACTGCGCCACTGGTCCATGGGTGCTTCAACAAGATACGAAGGCGCTGTTGCCAATCTGTGCCAGGAGCTACTTGGCGGTAGACCTGCCCTCTTTAAGTAAATTTCTCCCGGTTATTCCCGCGCAGTTCCAACCAGCTGACAGTTTGTAACTGACGTGACAAGCTGAATTCGCTACGAGCTGACTGGCTGTTGAGACGGGTTACGTGCTTTAAGTTCTAAAACCAGCATCTTGCGATTTGACATGCTGAATCTCTGGCGACGCCACCAGCCAGCTTGAGTCGAGCTGCGACGGGCCAGTTTACACTGCTGCAACTCCTCCCTGCGACGTTCTAAACCGGTCTCGTCTAGTCGCGAATCTTGGGTCTAAACTGGGCTTCAGCTTTATTCAGGCCGGGTTCACACTACAGGATTTTCAAAATCCTAATCGATTTTGAAATCAGGTTGCATTGCACACATAAGGATACTCTTCGCAGATAATCTGCTGTCTAACCTTAAACATGTTCACACTACAGGATTTGAAATTTATGGTGCATTTCACACTACAGGATATTATTAAGATTATCGTGCCAGAGGGAGCAGCGCTCCACCTGACGTGATCTCACACGATCTCATAGGGAAGCCCGGAGATTTAAAAATTAATAAACGGAGAGTGACATGAAGCACATACTTGCAATTATAATCACTTGCAATGAGAAGAGAAAACAAAAAGAAATGAGCCCAATGAACGAATGGACTATTCGCACTTATTAAGTGCGTCCAAGCACAAAAATTGATCGAAATTCGCGTTAGACGCACTTATAAGTGTGGCCAAGATGCACATTGCTCCATTGCCCACGCTTATTTTAAGTGAGTCCAAAGCTAAAAACAATTTCTTGGCCAACTTCAGCATTGGCCACACGTATAAGTGCGAATAACATCGGCCAAAAATTAAACGGGTCTGGGTAAGAAAATAAATGTGGAGACGCGGTCAGCACGGATTGTCAGTTCTTCAGCGAGAACTGGAGGTGAGTTTTTTAACGATCTGTTAATTTTTTTTTTTACTATTTGTCAACAGTAGCATACTAGATTAGTGTCAATGTTTACCGTTGCTCGGTCAACTGCCCCGGACCTAACGTTAGGTTGTTACGCTAAGGTTTAGCTAGCTAGTTCAAAAGCGACATTGTCCACAGTTGAAATGTAGAATTGTGTTGGTGTAATGAAAATAAACCTTTGGCGCTATTGTGACAAAAAATGGCAACATGTTACAACCCTAAGGCAGGAAATGTAGCAACTGTAAGAAACAGCTGGTCACCGGGTTTATGCAGCTGAAACAGCGGCCACCAGCGAGCAATATTGACAATTGTACACGTTCACTGAAGCTGTTGCCTACTCATGCATGATAGAGATAAAGTCTCTCTCTCTCTCTGACTCACTCACACACACACACACACACACACACACACAAACATTTCAGACAGTTTTGCTTTGTTTTGATGATCTTTTTTTATAGTTTGTCAGCTCCGTCAGCTTGAGTCTGGTCTCTCATTGACTGTTGTGGTTCCCTTCGGAAAGTAATGACCTAATCATGCAGATTTTCACTCCGAAATATTAAACATGTTTGAAAATTATCGGGGTGGCCCCGATCAGTCTGCGAGCAAATCAGGAGGGTTAAGATTGGATCAGTAAACCCCGCACATTACCTGATAATCTGGACCGAACATCAGTACCAACCGAGGTCTTAGACAAGATTTCTCTGCCGATTGTCGGGAGGGGTGAATCGGGGATAAATCGGCCCAAAAATCTTGTAGTGTGAACCCAGCCTAAGTGACCTAATCTTTGGAATTTAGGCCCACCCACAATTGGTCTAGCCCACCCCAAACTGAAATCCTGGCGCCGCGCCTGGTCTGACCTAAACTTCAAAAAAAACTCTTAGACTTACATTTAAACTGAAGTTTTATTGAGGTGACAAAGGTGGAATCTTTGTAAACCATATGACTAGCGTCCTCGTCAACCAACACGCAACAACATTGGTTATAAAGGACAATAGAGGACAGCGATCTCAATGCCTTTTTCACCTCAATAACTATTCAGTTTAAATGTATACCGTATATAAGATTTCATGTAGCATTGCAGAGTTTTTTAAAGACATCAATATTGCAGCGAACACTCCAGTAAGTTCCTGGTTACTGACTGCCAAGTCATATTTTAACCACAGGGTGGAGCAGACTGACTTACAAGACGACACCCTGTGATAGATGTCGTCATCACTACATTGCATGATGGGATGTACAACCCCAATTTCGTCTGGGCTTTGAGGAGACAAGTTTCTTGAGTTTAGCCATTGGAATTTGATCCCACTCTTGTTTAATACGGGCTTCCAGCTGCTGGAGAGTTTTGGGTCTCCTTTGACGGACTTTTCGTTAAATTATGCGCTAAATGTTCTCAATCGGTGAAAGATCAGGACTGCAGGCAGGCCAGTTCAGTACACGGACTCTTTTACTACAAAGCCATGCTGTTGTAATAGCTGCAGTATATGGTTTTGCATTGTCCTGCTGAAATACTCAAGGCCTTTCCTGGAATAGATTTCGTCTGGAGTGGAGCATATATTGCTTCAACACCTTTATATACCTTTCAGCATTCATGATGCTTTTTAAAACATGCAAGTGTCCCACACCATATGCACTAATGCATCCCCATACCATCAGAGATGCTGGCTTTTGAACTGAACACTGATAACAGGAGGGGTGGTCTTTCTCCTCTTTAACCCGCAGGACACAACGCCCATGATTTCCGAAAAGAATGTCAAATTTGGAGCACAGGACACTTTGCCACTTTGCTACAGTCCATTTTAAATGAGCCTTGGCCCACAGAACAGGGCGGCGCTTCTGGATCATGCTCAACAATGGCCTCCTTTTTGCATGATAGAGTTTTAGGTGGCATCTTCGGATGGCACAGCGGACTGTGTTTAAAGACAGTGGTTTCTTGAAGTATTCCTGGGCCCATTTAGTAATGTTGGATGATAGAATCATGCCGGTGAGTGATGCAGTGGCGTCTGGGGGCCCAAAGATCACCGGCATCCAGTAAAGGTCTTCGGCCTTGTCCCTTACGCACAGAGATTTTTCCAGTTTCTCTGAATCTTTTGATGATGTTATGCACTGTCGCTGATGAGACCTTCAAAGCCTTTGCAATTTGGCATTGAGGAACATTGTTTTTAAAGTATTCTACAATTTTTTTTACGTAAGCCTTCAGGGGTTGGAGAGCCTCTGGCCATCTTTACTTCTGAGAGACTCAGCCTCTCTAAGACATCCCTTTTATAGCCAATCATGTTACACACCTGATGCCAGTTAACTTAATTACTTGCTAAATGTTCTTTCAGCTGATTCTCTTGTATATCAATTGCTTTTTCAGCCCTTTTTGCCTGTGTCCCAACTTTTTTGAGACCTGTTGCAGCCTGAAAATTTGAAATGAGCTCATTTTGTGGATAAAAATGTAAAAAGTCTCAGTTTCAACATTTTAAATGTTATCTATGTTCTATTGTAAATAACGTATTGGCTCATGTTATCTGAAAGTCATTGCATTTTTGATTTTGTTCACAATTTACACTTCGTCCCAACTATTTCGGAATTGCGGTTGTATACGGTGGGTTTGTGTCCAGTGTTTGCATACCGTAATATCGGAAATAGTACGCATATTGCGTGCTACTGGTTTCATACTACGGTTTTGGACATACTAAACGTCTCGCATGACGTTTTTGCGTACTCTATAGTCAGTTATTATGGAATTTCGGACACAGCCTAAGGACAGGGTGGGTGTTGAAATAATGGCACTAAAAGTGATTTTTTTTTTTCTTGATCAAACCCAACACATGGAGGTGGAGTACAGTTGTGCCCTGACTTAAAATGTACCAAAGGCACAGAGAAGAAATATCCTAATAATTCGTAACAGCTGAAAGAACAAGATCTTCAACCCACTGTGGAACAAGCAATGAATAAAACCTGAAAAGATACATATGCATAGATAGATAGTACTCTGGTGAAGTGGAGGAAAACACTTCATTTCCATTTTTGGGTGAACTTATGATTCAAATTTAAAATATAAAACACATTGGCCCTCATTTATCAAACGTGCGTACACCACAAAAATGGGTGTACGCCAAATCTCCCGCAAGGATCGGCATTTATCAATCTGAACGTGAGCGAACGGTCCGCAAAAATCTCACGCCAGGTCTGCCCAGGCGTAGGCAGATTTGAAACCAGCATGCAACATGCAGGAACGAGTGCAGCTGTCAAAATGAGTAATTAACCATATGCAGCGATGCGGACGTCATGCTGTTGTTGCTCTTGTTAGCAAAATGAATAAATAGGCTAAATAAATAAATACATAAGATACCTGTGTTGAGAAATTAATTAAACTTATATTTTGAGACAACCTGCTCGTCAGGCCAGACGGCTGACAATTACAATTTGATCGAGCGCAATGCGTGGCTTGACAGATATGCAGTGTGGAATGTCAGATGCTCATCCAGTCAGATATATACTGAACAACAAAAGAAACGCAAGTTAATTAAAGGCAGACTGGGAAATAAGTTTGCGCGTAATTATTTTAGTAAATCAAATGTATTACTAGCCCGTGCACATTTACACTCTTTTCATCAAACTTTTCTTTATTTTGCGGTCACTTTGACTGAGTCACCATAAGAGTATATTAACTAACTAGCTAACTTGCATTTCTTTTGTTGCTCAGTAGGCCTACAGACACTTTGACCGTGATCACATTTTGACAATGGCAGATCTTCTATTGTTAGAGGAATAGCTTCTGTGCGACGTGAGTGGAACTTTCGGCACAAAGAAGATCTCCTCCGGGAAAGTGACGAGTGGCTGCTCGTTTTGTGTGGCACCCAATAAAATGTCATGGAGTAATACGAATAAAAGTACAATGAAGAGTGATCTCTGCAGACTGCATTTTAACAATTAGGCTACCCTCATGCAGCTCCGATCGAGGCAGTGGAGACTCATCCGTGTCCCCACCACCTCGAATTCCCACGATGCAGGGGGAGCCCATCAGTGCTGCCACGCACTCCTCGAATGGTGACAGCTGGAGGTTCGAGTCTGGTTGTCCACCTCTCCACCTGTCCGTGTGCTGCTGCGCCTGAGCGCAGCAACCCGTTTTTTGGTGGCGATCTTAAAAATCGGACCACTTTTTTCACCTACATGTAAAGCATTTGGATGGTCAGTTATGTAGGCTATATAACATGAAAAATCATGGATCTATAAATTGAATTTATTAAGGCCGATGTAATTCGCACTTATACCTATGGCCAATGCTGAATTTTTTTTCTTGGCCACACTTATAAGTGCGGCAGTGGATGACCATTCCAGTGCCACTTATAAAGTAGGCCTACTGCTTAAAATAAGTTTGGCCAAGAAAAAGAAAATGTTTAGCTATGGACACACAAATGTGGGCAATGGAGAAATGTGCATCTTGGCCACACTAATAAGTACATCTAACGCGAATTTCGATCCATTTTTGCGCTTGGACGCACTTAAATAAGTGCGAATGGTCACTTTGATTTATTAATGAATTAAATCAAACCTCTGCTGCACTCCGGTTTTGCACCCCAACGGTGTTTACCGCAGCAGCAATAGTTTTCAAACTGCAGCCTTCTGGGCTCCCTTTATGCCACTCTTAAGGCTTCCAAATAAAATTTTGTTTTTCTCCACCTCAGACGTGATAATTCAGTGAAGTTCTTTCTTCTTTACGACATGGACTCTCGAAAGACGGCAAAGTGGGCAGGACTATGCCTCCCGTAGCATGAATTTATAGGGGCGTGTCATGTAAATTACGATGGTTTCAGCCGCCAGATTTATCAACGCCAAGCCAGTTCTACACCGATATCAGCGACGTACACACTTTTAGTAAATCAGACATGAAACCTGGCAAACGCTGATATTTACACCAAAATCTACACCAGATCCTATGCAAGTTTGATAAATAAGGGCCATTGGGTTTTATCTCAGACTCAAGCAACACATCAGAAATTTTTATAGTTTCAGAAGTATTCTTCATGTTCAGCACCATTGCTTTTAATAGCAAATAATCATAAGAATATTTGGTTAGGTTGGCGTTATAGAGCTTAGTTTTTTTTTTTTTTTACAGCCTGCCACCCCCTTTTGAGGTCAGCTTTATTATTATTATTATTATTATTATTATTATTATTATCATAATTATTTTATATACACTAAAGGCTAGAAGTTTGGAAGCAAGGCCAATACAGCACAAAAATTTGAAAGCAACTTCAAGTTTCTGTTCACAATGCCTTTCTTAAAAACCAGTATGAAATCTATGGATTTTGGGATGTATTTACTGCATGATTAGATTTCTTTCCTTGATATGCACCATTTTCCTCTATTTACCTTTAGGTACTGCATACATTGATGGTTCCAGACCATTGGTGAATAAATGTTAAGAAGGGGCTTAGTTTTTGGGTTGAGAAGATTTGCAAGAGTCCCAACTTCAGTGAAAAAGTAAAAAACAAATCAGTTTATTATTCACTTCATGTCATGGTTTACAGCCTACCGGATGCCAATGGCAATCCAGCGGGCTCTAGGACCATGGGCCCAGTAATATGGGCCTGATAATTTGAGTAAAAATGTATTCTGATAAGTGACTCTTTATATAATAATTATTTTGTTGCGAAGTAGGCCAATGAAACAATTTTTGTACAAATTTGATCTTGCTTCTAAACTTTTGGCCTGTAGTGTATAATATTTAGTAATAAAGTATTAAGACATACTGAAACCTACAAAACAATAGCACCAACATACATATTCGGACATAACTGAGAAGCACAAGGAAGACATAAATGATCTCCCCCCCATTGCTCAAAGGCCATATACAGTACCAGTCAAAAGGTTGGACAAACCCACATTTTTTCTAACAAGACATGTTAAAGAAATAGGCATCGATAAATTTAGCAAAAAAACTAATTCTTAAAGCCAAAATAGCATTTGCTGCCATATTGGCAGAGCATACTCACTTTTTTTTTTTTTTTTAAACAAGTGCAGTTATATGGTAATGAGTTTGCTGCTGAGCGGGCGTCTAAGTTCCTTAAGATGTGCTGCATTTGTAGTTTGCTTTTCATCAAATTTTTTGCCCAATAAATTCCAAACCAGCTTGTCTTTAATTTGGCTGTTGGAAAAATGCTAAGAGCTTGTTCGTCTGCTTATTTTGCAAAATATGGCTTGAAAATTCTAAAACTTTGGACACTAATCAAACAAGTAAATTATTCTCTTTTAACTTCTGACTGTTTACCTCTTGCCAGATTCCATTTGACATTATATAGAAAAGTTCAGATGGTTAAATTTCTCTAAAAACAGAGTGCTGTAACATTAGCAAAGTGTGTCCAAACTTTTGACTGGTACTGGAAAAAATTCTTAACATTTACATAAAGATCAAATACTCAAGTTTCAAGTATAAAACAGCACAGTTTCCAGTTACATACATGAATAAAAAGTATTCAAGGATAATTCCATGCTCAAGTCTTCGGTGTCAATCTCTTCTACCTCCCTATAATCCCACCCTCCACCTGTCATGGTTTTACCCCCGCCGGATACAAACTTGCAATCGGGCGGGATCTAGGACCATTAGGGATGTTACGCTCGAAGCAGACGGCTCGACACAGTATCGATCTTTCAAAGCAGAAGTATCTCGGCAATATGTTTCGATGCCTCGCTTCACTATGCAAAAAACCATGTGACTCCCCAAATGAAGCGTCATTATCGCTTCATACGTGTCAACGTATCGGCAACGTGTCACTCGGGTTTTGAATCCAGGGCGGGATTTTTGGAGAAGACCCATTAAAATACTGGTACTCAAGGGCAGCAGTTTATCCCAATCTTTACAAGCATGCCCACAGATATCCTCATATGCCAGCAACTTCTGTGCCATGTGAAAGGGTCTTCTCCAAAGCTGGAGAGGTAGTAACAAAGAAGAGAAACAGACTGAAGCCTAACTCAGCTGAAATGATCTTGTTTTTAAATAAAAATCTTTGAACCCTGTAAATCCCCTATCTAACTTACGCAGCATTTTGCTCAACTATTGAAATAACAGTCCCTAGTTGCACAAACATTTTCCGTTTTTTCCCCAAAATTTTTGTAAAAATATTTTTTGTCGTTCTATCAATCTTGCAAAAGCATTTCTCTATTACATACAGTATTTTATGATGGCACAATCACATAACACAAGTATGTTATTGTCTTGAAAAAAGCAGTCAAAAATTTCAAGATGCACATAGAACCTTTATTGTTAAACATTCACTGAACAAAAATATAAACGCCCCACGTCAAATTTTTGAGTTTTTATTAACAAAAAACTGGAACCGGGATTCGTCTGTGAATAGCACTCTTCTCCAGCGTGCCAAGGGCCATCGAACGTGTGCATTTGCCCATACAAGTTCCGACGCCGGACAGCGGTGAAATCCAGACCACGGTGAGGACGCCGAGCGCGCAAGTTGGCTTCTCGCAGGCGGTTGCGGACTGTCTGTGGTGTGATGTGTCTGTTGTGCAGACCAACGGTCTCATCCGCTGTGCGTGTCGCTGATCTGAGCTGATCCTGCAGGTGGACGAGCCAGGTGTAGCGATCTTGTGCTGGTGTGGTCACACGTGGCCGATGTGGATGAGGTCGATTTGCAGCACTGCCCGTCTGTCGGAAAAGAACTCTCAAACAGCCTATCGTCCGATAATTAACATTCAGCTGCACAGCGACCGCTCTGGTGGACATCCCTGTATCCAGCATGCCAATGGCACGTTCCGGCATGAACTGAGACATCTGAGGCATGATGACTTTTGACAAAATTTGACATTTTGGGGTGGCCTTTTATTGTCCCCAGTATAAGGAGTGTCTGGGTACTGCTCATTGGTGTGATCACCATCTGGAAATGCCACACCCATGTACTGACTGAAATCACTGCATCACTGAGCAAATGCTCACTGACAGAGAGATGGATTAAAAAATGGTACACAAATCAAGAGAGATATCCCTATTGTGCAAGTCAAAGTCAGCATATGCTCACTTAGAGTTGTTAACTCCATGTGGCATCAATATTTGACATGGGGCGTTTCTATATTTGTTCAGTGTATTTTGAAAATGCAAGAACATATTATTTGATGCTTTAACCTGTGAATGCTGCTTTAACCTGTGAATGCAATTGCGTTTTGAAAATATTTGTTTATTTCAAATCTTATCTACGGTGGCCGATAGGGTCAAATGCGCTGCAATGGCCAAAAACATCTCCAATTGGAGAAACACGCTGCAAAAGAAAAGATGCAAATTCAAAAACACACAAACTGAAAAAGCAAATCCAAGAGAGTAAAAACACTGCGTTTAGACATCAACACAACGGAAGTGCTCCCAGTCGCTATGGGGAGCGCAAACTAAAGCAGCTTTTAGTTTTGACTTGAGCTAGACTTAGGTGGGCAAAAAGGCTTTCTGGCTACCTAGCCAGCTACCTACTACATTAGTTTGCATATTTGCTAGTCTTGCCAGCCAACAGTTTGGTGCATGGAAGTCAATGGCTAGAAAGCCTTTTTGCCTACTTAGCTAGCTATCAATGGATTGGAGGGATCTATGCATAAATCCACGGTAGGGAACTATGCGTTTTTATATGTGATGACTATAATTGATAGTAGAATGACATAGTATCAATACCATGTTGAATTTTTGCTTCTGAAAACGGGTTTTTCTTAACTAATTGGGATACCATTGGCTCACTCTATCTGAACTGGTTGCAACAAAGGTCAACAATTTTTTCTGTCACGAGAGATCATTTTTAGTAACTGCTGGATAGATATATGGACAAGTATATTAGGCAGTTTGCACACCAGGCTTGGCTGAGGAGTTTAATTCATACAATTCCTGGGAAACAGGGATGGGACTTAACCCTATCTAGACCGGGCTTTTTGGGGCTTCCTGGGGCGGGGGTAAAAAGCCCCAGGAACTCATAAACGACATAGCGTATGACCACCAAATTTGCAGGGGATTATGTACATGTAAAAATAAATCACTACAATCATTTTGGTATTATTATGACCAATTATGATGTCATTATGACATCATGTTTTGATTTTTATTACCCAGAATGCTTTTATTTTATCCCATAGTGCACCAGCTTCGAGAGGCCATAAAATACGCAAAATTATATTTACGTTCCGTGAAAATAGTTTTTCATTTACTCAGAATGTTTTTCTCAGAAGTTCAGGTCAGAAAAGAATGAAAGTAAACTTATAAAAGATTATAGGTTTGTGTAAGAAAAACTTGCTTTGTTCTTATCGTCAACTTCTTTGTGTTTAGTATATTGATTTCAATATAGAGCCTAAAGACCACCTTAATAATGGAAAAAAACGTCTATATGTTGGTAGTAGAAGCTTTCATCATAGGAAAATAAAATAAATTCAATGACATCGTCAAATTAGCATAAATTAATTCTACTTAACAAAGCTGGCATTAAATTACTTAAGATATTGTAAATATAATGGAATAAGTATATGTTAAAAAGAAAATCTGGAAACTACATTGATGAAACAGAAATCGGCGATTTTTTGTCGTATACATACCTGTCAGAAAACCATTGCCATGGAAACGGCGAAGATGGGGGACTTGACTTATTGGTATAAAATTGTTCCCAGAAAAGTTTTAGGAAAAGTCACCAAGTTTGCTGGTCCTAGCTCAAGCCGTTCAGAAATGATACAACGTGAAAATTGGTGCGGCATTAAAAGCCCCCCCATCTAGATAGGGTTAACTCGTCCATATTCTAAACCATGTTCAATCTCGGCTTGCTAGTGAATATTCAATAACTGATCCAGGTGTGCCATCTAGTGATAGACTAGTGTAACTGCTTGCATAAATAGAGCAGCTCTATGTCTGCTGGCGTCTACATGTGCACAGAGGGGTTAAATTGATGAATTTGTTGATAGGCAGACTAACCTGTTTGATCAGCCTTTATCAAAAAGCACAACTCGGAGTCCGATTCAAAAGTTGGAAATTTTATAAAAAGTTGCAGCAGAATATAAAACGTCTGTGTCTACAGACAAAGGTCTACTTCCTTTGACAAGAATAAGCTTTCTCTCAAACGTCACGAGACAAAACTGGAACACAGTACTCATCACATCTGGTTTTTGGAGAAGTTGGTCTGAGTCTCTGAAACTGATGGCGATATTAACTTTCATTTGAAACGTTTTTACTTTTACTTGTCAGCCTTTTACCTTATTTAAGTATCCTATCATCAGAGAGAAGATGACTTTGTCTTTCTCAAGGCATAAAGTACCAGGTAGAGGCGGGATAAACTGTTAGCTAACCTTATAGTAGCTAAATTTACATGCAGACATGATGTGATAGCGATAGCCATGGACAGTAACATTAATCAGCTAACCTAGTGGCAACATTTATTGTTGACATTTCAGTCGTTTTTAATGGCTGAACATCAGTGAGAAGAGGAAAATGTCTTTTCAAGACTAATAAAATGCCAGAAGCGGGATAATCCAAACAGTGATTTTTGCTGTGTGCAATGCTCGATGTCAGGGAAGTTCAACTCCACTGTAAGTTTCCACCACTTCCCAAAGGATGAAACTACAAAAAAATTATGGATACGTAATGTGAGACGGGAGAATTTGGTAATTAAGAGGACCACAACAGTGTGTAGTAGGCACTTTGTCTCCACGGATGTCATTCAAGGTGGGCGCCGATGCTTGAAAGAGGGGGCTGTGCCTGTATTATTTGCTCGGAGCAACTAATTTCCGCCAGCAGCCAGACCGAGTGTCTGGGAGCAAACACAGCGACCAGAGGATGAATTAGTTGAAGAGGAAAAGATGGATGTCATAGGGCTGCGTGGGTGGACTGCACCTGCGCAGTCCACGGGCCCCCGCGGTCCACCCACCAAAAAAGTATGCGGGTGCGGGGCGGTTGTGGGGGCAAGCATAAATTTACTGCGGTTGCGGGTGTGGGTACAAAAAAAAATTTGCAGGTTAAGTGCGGGTTTAAAAAAATACCCGCGAGACGTGCGTTTATTGTATCTCAAGCTCAAGCATGTCACACTCACAACAATAAATTTCATTCAATTCAATAAGTGAGCGCAACAAAATAACCACTATGAAAAGTATATTAGCCCATATTGTGTGTTTAACTATTTTGTTGTCTTACCCATGCAAATTAGGAAGGTACTCAACAAAATATGGCTTCTTCTTCTAATAGCCAGTATGGCTTCTTTTCAGAGTAGAGTCATAAATGAGTGCTAAATACTACTTAGATATATTGTCAATTGCAATCAGAATTGCAATTAGCCACCCCACTGCTGTCAGCTGTAACTCCTTCCCATTTGTAATCATTTATGTCAATTGCAATTCTCCTCTCTTTGGTGTCATTAAAAATTTTGCCTTTCCTGCTATAATCACAGCGTGACTGCAATTGAGCACAGTCCAAATGCCAATTATTACTCAGGTTGTAGCTGTATGAACTTACTATTTAAGCAATTTAGATCGCATACACAGCATGCTATTTACATGTACAGACATTGCATCTTGGTTGAATGTCAGTTTTTTTTCTTGATCTTGATGTGACTATTTGTCAAATATAGCCAAAAGAATATGAATTTACAATCTACCAATCATGAATGTTGGTGCTTGATTTATTTATTTAGATATCAGAGTTCTTGATATATGTAAATACTATGTAAGTA
Source organism: Gymnothorax javanicus (assembly GCA_029692085.1). NCBI lineage: Eukaryota > Metazoa > Chordata > Actinopteri > Anguilliformes > Muraenidae > Gymnothorax > Gymnothorax javanicus. Next base: position 84,886,192 of record CM056195.1, read on the forward strand.
AATAGGAGATGACTCCTATTTTTTGTATCAGAAAGAAGTATCACTTCTGCTTCTGCACTTCACTTCTGCACTGCTTCCAATGTACATATCATTAGTTATTTATGAATAAACAATTCAAATGAATCTTATTGTTGTCCATTTCAAAAAACTCAAATACAGGCCATCCTGGCATTCCATTGACTGATGATGCATATGCATATGGTGATGCATATGTGCGGGTTTAAGTGGGTAAGATTTTGAAACTGCGGGTACAAGAGTCATGGTACACGCAGGTGTGGGTGTGGGCTAGTACTTGCAGGTGTGGGGCGGGTGCGGGCTCAAATCTTGAAAAAATGTGGGTGGTGGGGCGGGGTGGGGGTAGAGAAGTTGGCCTGCGCAGCCCTATGATGGATTGCTTCAGTGCCACAATTATGATGCAAAACCAGAACCATCAGCTTTGGATACAGCATTTGAGAAAATAGAGGCCCAGCAGAGTGTGAAAGAAGCTGGAGGATGTTACTCTGAAGCAGTCGTTTGGCTCGGAGAGGTTTTTGGCATCAGATGATGACATCAGATTCTATACCAGGTATGTGTAGTATGTTGTATAATATTCAGCTTGCATACTCCTACGGTTAATTTGTTGCAGACCTAGATTGTGTTCATATACATTTATCATAAGCCTTGATGTACTGGGTGACCAATGACAGCAACTCTTTTATGTGATCACTCTGGGAACACAGGACCGTATTAATGTAAATTAATAATAGGCGAAAATCTCTCATATAATCATAGGTGCAGTTTATAGTGGAGTCAACTTTAAAACCATTTGATTACATAGCAGATTATGCTACAGTTCATTCTAATAAGAGCAAAACATTTAGGCTGGTGTATTACCACTTCTTCCAGGCAAAATCTAGCAGAGGGAACATCAATAACAGGTTTGTCTCTGCTTCAAAAGTAATGATTTCTTTCTTTATTTTTTAGCTCCGCTGTGACAATAGTCAGCAGTTAGCAGAGCTTTTCTAGTGCCGAGCCATCCGGCAGCCATCTGACTGACTGTCTGTCCATCCGGCGTCAACTTTTCAGTTCAAATTTGAATATCTCAAAAACTGTCTGATAAATTTCTTTCTAATTAGGTGTGAGCCTTCCTTATGATATTCTGAATATTCACCGCGAAAATTAGAAAATTCTATATCCCGGTTTTTGAGAAATTCAGCATTTTGGACTTAGAAAATCAGTGTTTGTGCTCATTTTTTCAGTCTTTCATTAATATCTCAAAAACTGTCTGAAAACTTTTTTTCTAATTTGTTGTGAGCCTTCCTTATGATATTCTGATAATCCCCTGTGAAAATTAGAAAATTCTACATCCCTATTGTTGAGAAATTCAGCATTTGGGACATATAAAATCGGTGTTTATGCGCATTTTTACTTCCGCTGTGACGATAGTCAGAAGTCAGCGGAGCTTTTCTAATGCCTAGTCGTCCGACGTCCTTCTGTCTGTCTGTCTGTCTGCCGTCAACTTTTCACTTCAAATTTGAATATCTCAAAAACTGATCATTTTTTTTCTCATTTGGTACAAGCCTTCCTTATGATATTCTGAATATTCACTGTGAAAATTAGAAAATACTACTTCCCGGTTTTTGAGAAATTCAGCATTTTGGACTTAGAAAATCAGTGTTTATGCTCATTTTTTCAGTCTTTCCTTAATATCTCAAAAACTGTCGGATAAGTTTTTGTCTAATTTGTTTTGAGCCTTCCTTATGATGTTCTGAATATCCCCTGAGAAAATTAGAAAATTCTTTCATTAATATCTCAACAATAGGTCTGTCGGCCTACAGAGCTCCGCTGAGGATGACTGAAATGATCATATTGTTCTGGATCATGTTATTCTGCATCATGTTGTTCCAGATCATTGTTCTGGATCATGTTGTTCCGAATCATATTGTTCTATGACAGTGTTAGAAGGATTGTGACTGCTATATTTGTGATGTACTGGGGTGGAAGGGTATTTGTTGGTTGTTAGTATTGCTTGGTGGTAAGATGATTGAAGTAAATGATTGCAATTTGCAATTTGATTCTATTGTTATACTACTAAATTGAGACACCAAACTGGCTCACAGTATAGGCATGGGCAATACAAATGAATAAAACGACAACATTTCTTGAGTTGCTGAGAAAAAAGTTTTTATTATTTTCTTATGATTTTTTGCAGGTAAGTACAGAAGACACAGACGAAGAGTTTGCCACAAGTCCAACGCCTTTACAGGAAAGGGTCTCAGAGCCACAGGGTCCCAAAAATGGCTGATTTCGCATTTATCAACAAAACCCATTGTGAAAATTGGGGGTGAAGCCTGAGGGCATTTTCGAAAATGCAGTCTACTCAGAAATAAACCTGGCCAAATTATCCATTAGGGTACCCTAACAGAAATAATTGATGCTAAAGTCATCAACCCCTTTTCTGAAGTACAGCAGCGCCCTAGGCCCTTTTTAATGGAAAATGCATTGAATTTCACCCAATTATGTTCAACAAACATTAGGTTTTGCATTGATATTAAAAATGGTATGAATGGGTTGCCCGTGAAGTTTTTTTTTTTTTTGATCAATGGCCTGCAAAAATGTCAAAATTATCAGTGGGAGGGCAAAGATTAACGCTACTCGCCCATTACTGTATAAAATGCAGTGAAGTCGCTGATGCCGGCAGTTGTTTGCCCTCCCACTGCTACGAAACGTTCCCCCTTCAATAACCCGTGGTGATTTAAAAAAAAAAAAAAACTTAACACTGTTTTTATAATGTCCATATACCCTCCTCCCATGATAGTTTCAATGAGCTACTGTGAATAATTCATAGTAAAACACAGTGACGTGCAGTCGGAGGTTAGTTTAGAGGCAGAAACCTCCCTTTGCTTGATTAGCAATCAGACGATTAACTAGTTTAGTTAGACTATTCGCAGAATGACGGGCCAGTTTAGGTTTCACGGTGTTATTACTCAGTATATCGAACCTGAAATGCTCACAGGACAGCAGATTTGTGCGTATTTGCTTCCAGGAAGCCGAAGCAATGTCATCAACAAATATTAAAACAGTTCGACTTATGCAGAGTTCAATGCTTAATCAATATACAATGTTATTCTCCTTTAAATACGCTTTTTACACCCAAACAAAAAAGCGGGCGCTTATTTTCAGTCTTCTTTCATAATCCGATTAACAAAATGTTTAAACGATATACAGAATTACCGAGAGCCGAGAATTTTTCCTAACTGATTATTCAGATTTCCATCCTCGCAGTCTCGAATTGAAGGGTATAAGTGAATGAATCTTGTGACCGGTGTTCGCGAGGTGGCATAGGTAGCAAAATTTGTCAGGGGTCACAGGATATTCTGTCAACTAACTATGTAGGTTTACAGTAAAAAATACACTCACCTTTCTTGCTATTGTTGAGAAGAAGTCACGGCGAACTCGCGACGAACTTCAACAACTTCTGTCGAACTAATTTCACATCCCCTGGAGGTCTAGACTGGACGAACAGGCTCGTAATTTCTCAAATTAGATGGCTGTAAGGCAATCAGGGCCGCAGCTGGGATATCACGTCAGCGCGGGCTATTTGAAATCTACCTCCAAAATGGATATTTTTTGCCACACCGCACTTGAAAGTTTGTAAACACGGCGCAAATTGAGGTCACGATTCATCCAACGGGCTAATAATAGCTCTGTTCAAATCGCGTTATTGGCGTAATACGCAGAGTTCATGTATGAAATGCGGGTATCCTATTGAAAAGGTTGCTTTTAATCAAACCATGGTGTTCTTTTTGTATGAAAATGGTATTTACATCATTTTTTATAAGTTTTCTGAGGCTTGTTTACCGCCCCAGTTCAGCTGTTACGCATTCCATTAGAGTTTATGCAGAGCGTTGCCCATGCCTACACAGTATATTCTGGTAACCAAATGCATCATATGTGTTCATATTGCAATAGTTTTCAAGAATTTCTGAAATTAAGTTATGAGATGGACATTTCACTCATCCTCAGCGGAGCTCTCCAGGCCAACAGGCCTCTTGTTTTTTAAGATTTGCCAGCTACCAACATCTACAGGCATTTTGGAGACAGATTGAACCTGCGATGAGGTACAAGATCATCCAATTCCAGCACAGCAGCAGCTCATGACCAGGCTGCTGATCCACCTCGTTGACCAGTAGGCATCATTCATTATTATAATTGTTGTAATTCATAATTCATACTACAGTACCTGTCAAAAGTTTGGACACACCCACATTTTTCTTACAATATATTTTAAATAAAGAAATAAGCAGCCTTTATTTTCTAAATAAAAGGGTCTAATTCTTAAATCCATCAAACTAACCACCATTTATTGTCATACTTGCAGCGCCTTCTCGCCTTTTTTTTTTTTTTTTTTTTTTTTTGCAAGGGCAGTCATATGACTATAATGAATTTGCAGTTGCACGGCTGTCCAACTTCCCAAAGATGTGCTGCACTTGAGGTGTGCTTTTCATCAACGTTTTCACCCAATAAGCCCCAAAAATTTACTTTAATTTGGCTGTTGGAAAATAGGAGTTTATTTGTCTGTTTACTTTGACAAAATATGGCTTCTTTGAGAATTCAAAAATTTTGAACACTATTCAAACAAGTAAATTATTCTCTTTTCACTTCTGGCTGTTTACCTTTTACAAGATTCCATTTGAGATTATATAGAGAAGTTAAGCCGTTTAAATTTCTCTAAAAACAGAGTGCTGTGACATTAGCAAAGCGTGTCCAAACTTTTGACAGGTACTGTATATCATTAAAAAAAACAAAAACAGCTTGCTGACCCAAGCTTTGAAGAGAACACTGCTATCTGATTCAGTCTGTTAAAAACACATCCATACAATTATGGCAACTATGCAATGATTATTGTAATTACCACTAGGACTTACTTGTTCTCCTTCCCCGCCAGAGTCGATGCCTACCAATGATTGATGAGCTGTTCCTGTTCTTGGTGTACCTTTCGCTGGGCCTGAAGGAGAAAGGTCTGGTTGATTGTTTCAGCATTCATCAGTCCACTGTCAGCAGGATAATCAAAACCTGGGTAAACTTCCTGTACACCTTATTGGGCGCTGTTGGGATATGGATGTCTCCTGAGGTAATTAGAGCCAGCATGCCGAGTGTGTTCGGCAAGTACTCTGACACCCAAGTCATTATTAACTGTACAGAGATCTTTGCTCTTACAGACTGAGCTGCTTTTGCAGTATAAATCCCACACTACCCTCAAAGGAATGATAGGTGTGTTACCACATGATGCTGTCACTTTTGTTTCCTTATTGTACTCTGGCTCTGTCAGTGACAAGGAACTGTTCAGACAATCTGGCAATATCCCTCTTCTGGATAAAGATATGGCTGTAATGGTGGACAAGGGTTTCCGGATCAATGACCTAGTGCCCTGCAAAGTTTACAGACCACCTTTTCTGAATAAAATGTCACAGCTGTCTCATGATGAAGTGTTAGTCACTCAGTACATTGCACAGTTAAGGATACATGTGGAGAGGACAATTAGGCGCATCAAAGAGAACAAACTGTTTGACACCATTGTTCCTCTGACCATTGCTGGCAGTATGAACGAGCTATTTGCTGTAGCCTGCCTCCTAACAAACTATCAAAACAAGCCACTGGTCAAGGCTTTGGCCAAAGAACTGAGTATGCGCTACTTTCACCATGCCGGCCTCTCCGGGTACTTGCACAATGAATAGTCCATCAGCTTGTCTGAGATCTTCTCGCAAAACTGATAATAGGCCTCCTTAATTTCAAGATGTCTCTCTCTGTGATGAACAATAACCCTATACTACAGTGTAAACAAGAAGTGGATTCTCTGATGTTGATAAATGTAAATATTTGACATTCTTCTGATACATTTTTAGTAGCAACAGAAGTTATGTTTTGACTTTGTGTTTTCACTAACCACCCATCTCTTCTCGTATATGTACTAAAAAGTATGAAATCAAACATGCATAGAGTAAAATACATGATATCTGAAAATGTAACTCATACTGACACCATAATTTGAATTTTGTACGAAATGTTTCAATATTTTCATCATTGACAAATAAATTTTAGTTAAAAAACATCATCTCTTCGTGTTCACTGCAAGATAAACAGTTCATATTTACATAAAAATTACTGTGTAATCTTTTGCTCAACATATTACTTCTTCAGAAATCTAAATCGGGCTTGAACTACATAAGAGAAAATCCTTCCAACATTTGTACATGAAACATTGAAACTGCCCATAAGACCTTTTGTAAAAGGGCATGGTTTAATTTCTGGGGCATAAAATGTAAATGCAACTTAAATTCTCCTGCATAAATCAATCACTAAAATCTTTTGGAGACAGGCAGGTACTTCTGCATGTACAGTACCTGTCAAAAGTTTGGACACGCTTTGCTACTGTCACAGCACTCTGTTTTTAGAGAAATTTAAACGGCTTAACTTCTCTACATAATCTCAAATGGAATCTTGTAAAAGGTAAATGCTCAGAAGTGAAAAGAGAATAATTTACTTGTTTGAATAGTGTCCAAAATCTTGGAATTCTCGAAGAAGCCATATTTTGCAAAGTAAACAGACAAATTAACTCCTATTTTCCAACAGCCGAATTAAAGTCAAGCGGTTTTAGGGCTTATTGGGCGAAAAGGTTGATGAAAAGCACACCTCAAGTGCAGCACATCTTTGGGTAGTTGGACAGCCGTGCAACTGCTAATTCATTATAGTCACATGACTGCCCTTGTTCAAAAAAAAAAAAAAAAAAGTGAGAATGCGCTGCAAATATGACAACAAATGGTGGTTAGTTTGATGGATTTAAGAATTAGATCTTTTTTTTTTGCAAAATAAAGGCTGCTTATTTCTTTATTTAAAATACACTGCCCGCCAAAAAAAAAAAAAAAAAAAAAGTCACCGTTTGGATATTAATGAACAAATTCCATAATTGGATCATTATTGCGGCTATTAATATGTTTCAGCAGGCAATAATCATTTTAACCCTGACTGATGAAGCGCGTTGCTACTCATTTCTTAAAAAATCATGTCGGAAGACACATCCCTTGATGTTGAAAAAGATGTTACAGTATTTCAGAACGGGCAAGTTATTGGCCTTTATTTAGCAAAGAAAACCATGAATGACAAAAACAAGTATGAGGAATCATTTTCACAAACAAATTTGCCGCCACAAAGTCCTGACCTTAAACACATTAAAAGTTATTGGGATGTGCTCAAGAAAGACCACCGAGTGGTTCAACCATTATGTCGAGAAGACAAGATCTCGGCCAAATATTATGGCACTTCTGATCGAAAATAAATGTTCTGGCATTGCATATAGTTGTCAAAACAAAGACAAGACGAATATGCACTGAAATCAAAGCTACAGGGGTTCCAACTAAAAATTTGAGTGTGGGACTTTTTTTTTGGCCAGACAGTGTATATTGTAAGGAAAATGTGGGAGTGTCCAAATTTTTGACAGGTACAGTACAGACTGAAGTAAAACTGCTCCACCCTTCTCTGATGACTCTGCTGTTACTTTGGGGTCAACATGGATGCGCTGGACCAACATGTCTTCCTGGGCACAAGTCACAAAGTCACATCAAGACAGGCCGGTGATCAGCAGTTGACCCTGCACCTGCCAGTAATAGTGTGGCTTTCACAGAGAGCCAAAGTGCCATACTGCATTTGAAGCTATTTATAGTCTACATAGTTCTTCACATTGGGGCGCTTAATCTCCACAAGTCCAAATAGTGGCTGTGCAAATGGATCAAAAATCATGCCATCTGGTGAGGCACTGAACCAGGGGGCATCCGGATATATGATGAGACCATAAGGGGTATAGTTGACATTATTCATCCAGCAGTACTCCATTGCCGGCTGAAACTCCATGTCTGCACCTCTTCTCATTTCAGCAGTCAGCCTCGTTCCTTTGAGGATCCTCTCTGCAAGAGACTCTGCAGAGCTTGCTCCCCTCACAAAACACACCTCTCTAAACCGCGAAGAGGTGACGGCCTACGGAGCTGATGCCACTCCTGGTCAGCTGCCTGTTCTCTTCTCGCTGCCTCAATGTGTGACCATCAAGTTTTTAAGGTGGAAGTGCTTTTCTACAGTGCACACGTGCACACACTCTGTTGGAGCAAGCCTGTACTCCCTAAGAGGTAGCTGTGGGTAAGGTGGAGCATCTTAGTGCATCTTAACTGATTTTGCGGGCAGTATGGGCTGCTGGTTGAGAGGACACTTCCCTTTTGTGCCAAGCCAAAAGATGTCTCAACAAGGGTCTTCTCATCATTGCTGCCCGTAGTTGCTGCAAGAGGTTTCTCTGTAAAGTTGAAGTCTGTACGTGTCTTCAGTTTGTAGCAAAGAAAGGGCAAGTGGTTCCCCGACCAAGCCCTTGTAGCATGTACTTCTGTAAGAGACATTTATAGTGTTAGGCCCAAATTATGTTTCCTATGCTTTAAGCAATAAGACCGCTGGCTTTTTTGGCTTGGGCTTATAAGCTATAAACTCTTGAGCATTTATACTTCTCAAGCCCAGGCTTGAACGCACGCCAGTTGCAGATGCATACTATTGCTAGGGGGAGGTGCACAGCATCATGCTATAGAAACGTTTGCAACTGTGGGTGCTTCCCGCCCCTCGTCAAGCGCAGGCACGCAAGCCAGTCGAACCAATCAAAGCTATAAGCCAACCATGATGTTGTGTATGCCCCAACTTTTGCAAGGCTCGCAGGACTAGTGTCCTAAACTTTGCTTAAAGGGTTTAAGCCCGCTGCGATGACGTCAATACGCCCAAAAAGCCAGCAGTCTTATTGCTTATTGCTTAAAGCTTATGCAGCATAAATTGGGCCTTAGGCATCTCAACATTTAGTGACAAAGGTAGAGAGAAAAACTGCACTGTCTGGTGCAATTGGCGGCATTGATACCTAAGAGTTGTACACTTTTATTGTACATAATATTTGCAGGTTGTTGACACTCATGTAGGGAGAAGCCACGCATGAGCACTAGCAATGAGATGGCCACTGTTTCAACAGGTTTGGACTGCCATACTGCGCACAGTGTAAGACAAGATACACTGACCACCCACAAAGTAATGCAGGATGAAGACTCAACTATACATCCTGGCTGCACTGTCATCATCCCCCCTATTGCATCTTGCCTTGGTACCTCACCATATGACTTGATTTTAGTGCTGCCATTGGGCCAATTTAGATGAAGTTGACAACTTTCTGTCTGCTGCTCATCACCATGCAGCTTTGTTTGATTAGTGTATAACAGGGTATTCAACAATATCATTGGGTGCAGCATTTCCTACAGTAATAACATTTTTCAGACTGCATATTAGGACTGAGCAATATATTTATATTATCTAGATATGGTGATGTGCAACTACATCTGGTTAGGGATTTTGGATATGATAATATGGTGATATGGCATAAGGTCTTTTGCTGGTTTTAAAGGCTGCATTACAGTAAAGTGACGTCATTTAGTGATACCATTACAGTAAAATGATGTGATTTTCTGAACTTACCAGACTGTTCTAGCTGTTCTATTGTTTGCCTTTACCCACTTTGTTATAGAGGCTTCACAGATTATTATTTTGAAAGGTAACCAAGTCATTCTCATTGTCAGAATATTGATATCAAGGGATTTGGCCCAAAATATCCTGATATCTGACTTTGCTATAATTGCCCAGCCAGCTCTATTGCATATCACCCTGTAGACGATAATCCTGTATGATATAGTAATTAACAGTCATAGCAGGTAACTGCCTTACCTGATTCCTCCTTCCATAAGCCGGTTGAGTCTTGGTCTGGTGATGACCATCTTGTTTATTGGTCCAGGTTTCACTGCCCGACAAACAAAACAAAACAAACAAGGATAACCACAACAATAAAAGACAAGAAAATTAAGAGGGTTAAAAAAACATCAAAAATTTACTAATAAGGCAAAGTATGTGACATATTGCCTGCTTCTGCCTATGTAAAAGCAATCAGAGTAGAACCAAAAATTGCAAAATTGGATTACTCTATTAAGGTTACTGAGCCTTTACAAGTTTGACTCTGGCACTGATAGATCATGCTTCCAATACAGTAACGCCATTGTTAAATATTACTATTACCAGAAATACTAGGCCTATGTATTGCATCTCAACACTCACTGATGTCCTGGGCTTGTGCCATTGTTGCTCCTTCTCAGCGCAGGCATGCACAGGGAGCACAACCCTCACATTCAGCTCCGAATAGAGTGCAGTTTGATACAGCAAAGCAACTGTGTGGTTACACAATGTGGTGCCAGCTACACAAGAGCAGTTATTTAAAATGAGGATGACAGGGTCTGCGTGCCGAAGCACTATCTGAACAGAAGAATAAGCAGATAAATTTTTGCAAACATTGACGCTAATTTGAGAGAGTGGTTGAGCTTCATTTTATCCTACTTGGCTGAACAGTGGTATAAACAGAAGCCACTGATTTGAGTAACAGCCTAGTTAGGTTGCTGGGGCAGGTTTGGCAATGACATCGCATATACAAAATATAAAATAACAAGATTTGCTGATACTGTCAATGTTTTTTTTAATCTTAGGAGCCCTGATTATGAATACCATCGAATTTTAGGTGGCACTCAAGATTTAAGTATCCACAGTCAGAGCCAACTACAGTACAGATCACATCAAAACGGAATTCTATAACGGTAGGGTCGGGAGAAGGTAACGGTAACTTCAGAGCAACATGAGGTTAGAAACGCGGTAGGTTTTCTGAGAACAGTGGCGGTGCCAGAGATTTTTTCTTACTGGTGCTAGAATGGGGCTAAATCATTCAGTGATGGGGCTGATGAATGTATCATATGGTAGTCTGTATTTGCGCCAAAACCAGATGCGCGGCATTCAAGAGTAGTTTTAGATATGTTTTTACCAATGCCTCTAATGATTCACAAAACTACAGCGATTTTGTATTTAATATACAAGTGATACAGCAACATGAGAGACACCCCGGCTACACAAGAGCATAAAAACATAACGCGCTGCTGAATACCCCTCGGCCCGGACAAGATTTCCTGCTTGAAGGTCACAGCGCTAAGGTCAAAGGTCAAATCCAGCAAAAAACGTGACTTCGCGCATCTATGTGTCACAGTGAGTTACCATACCAAATTTGGTGAAGCTGCGATCAGTAGTTGCTGAGTACTGACCCGTACAAGATTTCCTGCCTCAAGGTCACAGCGCAAAGGTCAAAGGTCTAATCCAGCAAAAAACGTGGCGTTGCACATATGTGTCACAGTGAGGTACCATACCAAATTTGGTGAAGCTGCGAGAATTAGTTGCCGAGTACTGACTCAGACAAGATTCCCAGGGTCAAGGTCACAGAGCTAAGGTCAAAGGTCAGATCCAGCAAAAAACCTGACATCGCACATCTATGGGTCATAGTGAGTTACCATACCAAATTTGGTGAAGCTGCAAGAATTAGTTGCCGAGTACTGACCCGGACAAGATTTCCAGGGTCAAGGTCACAGCGCTAAGGTCAAAGGTCAAATCCAGCAAAAAAACATGACATTGCATATCTATGGGTCATAGTGAGTAACCATACCAAATTTAGTGAAGCTACGATGATTAGTTGCCGAGTACTGACCCGGACAAGATGTCCAGGATCAAGGTCACAGCGCTAAGGTCTGAGGTCAAATCCAGCAAAAAACCTGACACTGCACATCTATTGCTCGTATTGAGTTACCATACCAAATTTGGTGAAGCTGCGATAATTAGTTGCCGAGTACTGACCCAGACAAGATTTCCAGGGTCAAGGTCACAGCGCTAAGGTGAAAGGTGAAATCCAGCAAAAAACCTGACGTTGCGCATCTATTGGTCATAATGAGTTACAACACCAAATTTGGTGAAGCTGCGATCATTAGTTGCTGAGTACTGGCCCGGACAAAGTCATGGATGGACGACAGACGATGGACGACAGACAGACATGCACATGACGACAATACCCCGAAGTCAGCCGAGGGGTAAAAACTAACAAAGCGTCAGAGTGCACATCATCAATCACACCAATCCAGCAATCAGCATTAAATGCGTGCTTTTCAACTGAAAAACAATGTCTACTTCCACTCACTGAATTGACACCAATAGTCAAATCAGGAAAACCGCAGATGCGAGGCTTTGTTGGAATTGTAGGACAAATCGCATGCAATAAACAAATTGCGTCCAAGCACAGAAATTGATTTAAATTTGTGATAGAAGCACTAACAAGTATGGCCAAGATGCACATTGCTCCATTGCCCACACTTATTTTAAGTGTGTCCAAAGCCAAAATTTTTTTCTGGGTTAATCTTATTTTTTAAGCTGTGGCCAAGGGGAAATTTCAGCATGGGCCACACGTATAAGTGCGAATATCATCGGCCATAAACAAAACCACAATTTAAACAAAAACCAAGAATCACCCTTTGGAGGTCCATAAGCAAAACCAATAGGCTTCATAGCATATATACTCAGTCAAAAAAGAAACTTCACACTCGTTTGGAGGTCGATAAGTTGAACATACAAGAAAAGTGGTTTTAAATAATGATTTAATTCCATTCTGTACCCATTATGATGGTGTACCATAAAAATCATGTTCATAATGTAAACCAGTTCCACCGGAAATGCTACGGAAATGTAAGAGAGTAAAATGGTAAGTTACAACTTGATGAAAGCATGTCAATAGCGCCAGATGCCCTCCATGAGCGTTCACCTCGCGACGCAACGCCTCCTCATGGATTGAATGATGCGTCTGAACACAGCTTGGGGGATGCGTTGCCATCATTGAACCAACATGGCACCAAGTTCCTGCAAATTCTGTGGAGGGTTCCTTACTTGACGGAGTCTTCTGCCCAACACATCCCATACATGTTCTATGGGATTAAGGTCGGGAGACCTTGAGGGCCACTCCATGACATTGATGCCAGCATTCCTGAGAAAATTCCGCGTTAAATTGGCCGTATGAGGTCTGGCATTATTGTGTTGGAATGTCAGATCTGGGCCATGAGCTGCCATGAATGGCAAAAGCTCCGAATGAGCACTTGATCTCTGTATCCTGCAGCAGTTAGGTTTCCTTGAACGACCATCAGTCGGGAACGGGCAGGACCATTAAAGGCACCCCAAACCATAACACTACCGCCCCAAAACGGTCCACTTCCTGCACACAACACACTGGGCGTTATGCTTCACAATCCAAACTCTAACTCTCCCATCAGCGGTGCAAAGTGAATCTGGATTCGCACTAAAAACAACCCTATTCCAATCACGCTGAGTCCATCTCAGATGTCGTTGTGCCCAGAGAAGCCGTTGACGCCGGTGTAACTGGGTTAAAATTGGTCCACAATATGGCCGACGGCATGGAGACGAGCAGTGCGCAGGCGATAACGTGGTTCGGGCAGTCACACGACCTCTAAACAATTAATTCCTAGTGGACGTTGCAGTGAGAAATCGACACAAAATGACGAAGACGATTTGTCGGTCTTCTGCTTGTGTCGTCACATCGTGGGTCTACCCGAACGAGGTCGGTTTGCTGTGGTGCCAGTTTGTTGGAGACGTGTCCGAAGATCATGGATAGTCCGTCGACTGCATCCCATAACCCTGGCAACATCAGTGACCGACGCCTTCCCGATTCAGCATGCCAATGGCACGTTCACGCTGAATGTTTGACAGTCGTGGGCATTGCAAATCAACGGATAATTGACTGTAAGAACTTGTTTTTCCAAGATGTCACTCTACTGTGCTAACGTGGGCTCAATTGCAATAAGGTCACGTGACTAGGAACACGAGGAAACATGCTTTTACCTTGATGTGTGCTCGCCATTGCATGCTTGTGCACGCCGGAGTTGCTGTGTGTCATGATGTCTTTGACAACGCATTTACCCCTAATAATAATAATAATATCTCTTGTATTAAGTTTCAAGAAAATATTTAGAAATTTATGAGTGTGAAATTTCTTTTTTGATTGAGTATATATTTACATCACTAGATTGCTGATGATGTCATATTTACACATTACTCAAAGTGAAGCGCCTGGCCACCAAATTGATACAATGAACTTCTTCATTAAAATGAATGGTTATGAATGGCCAATTTTAAATAAGTTAACAAAATCGTTAAAATGCTAAGATGTGCGGCTGTGTTTTGCAGCAATATTCATTTGAAGGGCTATAATAAAACGTTTCATGCGCAAGTTATCGTGGATACGCAAATTTATTCATTTAATGGAGAAAATCGTGTTTGCCTGCAAGCTATCTAATCAGCCATCCCATGGGCTTGAATAGACCGCTGACTAAAAGCAAATGCTGGCGATTGTTAACGTTCACCAGCTAACATGGTGGCAAACAAGTTTGCTACTTGTAATTGACATTCAACAGCAATACTTCTTACCCTCAAAATATTTAAAACGGTATGTAAGTTGCTTTGTCTGTTTATACTGATTTCCAAAAGACAAGGAGGAGAGAAAGGCTCGACTGTTTCAAGTCAGGAGAAAGAACTTTTCGCCATCCCCTCGATCAGAGCTGTGCAGTGATCATTTTTATGAGCAGCGTTTTGAAAGGTGAAACTTGTTAAAGGAGCCGCTCATCTTGACTAGCGCCTCCGTTGAACAACGTTGCCGTTAGCCATATGATTCAAGATAAACAATTTGGTTGACGCCAAATATGCTCAACCCGGGTACAATGAAGTGAAGAAACACCGACACCAAAATAACACCGACTCACACGCAAGTGTTTCTGAAAATGTGATTTTAAAGTAGGTGAAAATGAATGGAAGTCTGCGAGCGAATTTTACCTCCGGGTATAAACGCTGCTGGGACAGATGCTTCACCTGAGCGTACCCTGTCAGCAGTGTAGTGTTCTATGAGAATCTATAAGCGGCTCAAACTGAACTTACAACAAGAGGTGTAGAGTGGATCTGACCTTAGACCACCAGAGCAGAGTTAATTACTTCAAAAATATACAAAGTATAGCCAGAATTTAAATGTGAAAATTCAGTAATTTTTTTGGTGGTGCTACGGTGGTGCTATTGAAATCTCTGCTGGTGCTATAGCCCCAGCAAGCACCACCCTAGTTCCGCCCATGTCTGAGAAAGCGCGGCGCAGGAATACAAAACATTTATAAATATAGTACCCAGTCACGAAACCCTTCTAAAATGGAAATAGGTGGTAAAATGTTCAACTGGATCAAAGACTTTTTAAAGGGTAGAACCAGAGAGGTCAGGGTGGGGTCAGAGTCATCAAGCACAAACACAATAGAAAATTGCACTCCACAAGGAAGTGTATGCAGTCCAATTCTGTTTAATATTATGATTAATGATGTCTTTGGTGGAGTGAATCAGAGAGCAAACAGAGCACTATATGCAGATGATGGGGCGTTGTGGGTTAGGGGCCGCAATATTGACAACTTACAACAAAGGATACAAACAGCAATAAGTCAGGTTGAAAAATGGTCATTTGAATGGGGGTTTCACCTTTCAGTGGAAAAAACTCAATTCATTTGTTTTTCTAAGAAAAGGGTAAAACCCATAATAGATCTTAAGATATATGGACAATCTCTCAAGCAGGTTAATGACTTAAGATATCTTGGTGTGTGGTTTGATAGTAAGCTCACTTTTAAAATTCATGTTCAGAAAATGATTGACAAGTGTAAGAGAGCAATCAATCTTTTGAGGTGTCTTTCAGGGTACAGCTGGGGGGCGTCAGGCTTTTCATTGAAAAGGATTTACATTGCAATAATCCGTTCAGTGTTTGACTATGGATGTATTGTATACAAATCAGCAGCAAAAACCACATTAGCTGAACTGGACAGGGTGCAGGCCAAAGCTCTCCGGCTGTGTTGTGGAGCCGTCAGAGCTTCACCAATCCCAGCACTGCAAGTAGAGACAGGGGAGATGCCTTTAAGTCTTAGGAGGTTAAAACTTTCTCTAGAATATTGGGTAAATCTACGAGGGCATGAAGCTACAAATCCTACAAAACTGGTGTTAGAGGAATGCTGGGAATATGGGGGCACTGTGAACTGTAGTTTTGGATGGAACAGCAATAAAGAGGCAGATAACATGGGAATCAGTACTATACCTTGCAGCAAAACCGTCAACCTGAGTACAATTCCACCTTGGTTTTTCTGCTCTCCTGTACTTAATTTAGAAACTAAAAATATAGCCAAGACAGCATTTTTATCAAAGTGTACAGCATTATCTAGAAATCATGTATAATAACACAGTACAAATATTTACAGATGCATCCAAAAGAACCAGCAGGTAAAACAGGGGTGGCTGTATATACCCCAAAATACAATGTCACTATACAAAAAAGAATCTCAGACCACCTCTCAATCTTCTCTGCAGAGATGATTGCCATCATAATGGCACTACAGTGGATAAGAAGTTAAGCCATATAAAACAGTTATCTGTTCAGACTCTATGTCCTCCCTAACAAGCATCCAGTCTGGGAAATCTGTATGCAGACAGGATCTTTTGAAGTTCACCAGATGCTTTTCAGAATAACTCAGTTAAAACTCATTTTACAGTTCACTTGGGTTCCAGCACATACAGGTATTGAGGGCAATGAAAAGGCAGACAAGTTGGCAAAAGAAGCACTTAAATCAGAGCAAGTAGAAGTACAAATTCCAATTAGCAAATCAGCATTCAAAGCAATAATCAAAGGTGGTATTCAGAAACTTTGGCAAGATAAATGGGATAAGGGGGAGAAGGGTAGGCATTTATATGGTATTTAACAAGAGGTAACAGTTAAAAAGATCAGCTCATTCACACGACAAGAGGAAACCTGGTTCACCAGGCTAAGACTAGGACACACAGGACTGAACAGCGGTCTGCACATAATAGGGAAACATGAGACGGGAATGTGCCCATACTGCAGAGAAACAAACCGTGAAGCACGTACTTCTGACATGTAGGCAGTACTCTGAAGAGAGAGAACATCTTAAGAGGGTAACAAAGAACTCGGTTACATTGAGCAACCTATTGAGTTTACCTGGAACACAGTTCACAGCCAAAGCAGTGATAGATTTTCTAAAAGATACACAACTAGCAAGAAGACTTTAGCCTTTTTTTTTTTTTTTTTTGTTAATTTAGTTATTTACTGATGTTCCAATGTGATCACACCTCAGTCCAGTAGATGGCGGTAATGCACTAAGCTTGCAAGCTGCCAATAAAAATCACAGAAGAAGAAGAAGAAGATGAAACCCCTCCAGGATACACATCACAGGTGGTCCAGGGTGTACTGAAGAATGTCATGGTTGGCTGAACGGCCGGTAAGTATCTCCCAGCAGGGGACGCTTTCACAGGCAGTCACTGTAAATGGTGAAAACTTACCAACCCCACACTACCATGTACATGTAAGATTATTTCTACCTATTCATAAATTTATTTGCTTAAAATAGGTGCTTGTCATTTTATTTTTATTGTTGTAGATAGCTTTAAAATCACAAGTTTTTAATCGGTAAACCGCTGCAAAGGAACGATGTATGAGATATAAACAGAAGTATACTGCATGATGTGGCTTGATGTGTGAGGTTTGTTTATGAGGAGAACAGCGGCGAAAAAGAGCGGTTCTTTTGGACAAAAATCATAAAGCTTTCTATATATTTTAATGCTATTTAGTGCAGACAGGAAAATTCCTTTATTTTTGTTGTTTATTCTTAACGTTCACAACTCCTCTACTCCTTCCACTTGTTCACGCTGCTCGTTCACGCTACTCATGCCAGAGTGTGGCTGGTCGCTCATTGTTACCTCTCTATCAGTGAAACCGTAGTCAGTTCTGAGAGCCGGTCACTGTGGTTGCCTTCGTAGCCTCGGGCTTGACGGGCCAGTCGCCCTCCATGGCTGGCAAATTCGGGGAAATTTGCCCTTTTCAGCTGTGCTACTGACTCCGGGGCTGCCCGTGCTATCCCATCTAGCGGCTCCACACCAGGCGGTTGCCTGTGCTCAGGGTAAGTCTCCACTTATTCCTGTGCAGTCGATTTAGCCGTGGTTGCTGGTTGCTTGCTGTGTCTCCACAAACCGGTATCCCATTGCTGACGGGGTTAAGCTGGATTTATGCTTCTGCGTCGACTCCACGCAAAGGGCACGCCGTTGCCTCGACGCCGTCGTGGACCTTTCGAAGTTCTGCGTTGAGGTCGTTTGCGTCGTGCTGTGCCGCGAAGCAATTCACCATCAAACCGCTCGGTGGTGTCAGGTTTCCGGAGGACCTGTCGTGGAATCACGTGAGACTCGTTGGTAGAGTGTTTACGTTACGTTATGGGCTGTATTTCATTCCGTAGGGTAATAATCCCTACATCCTACACCCTGCAAAATCACTTCCCTTCGGGGTGAAAACTCTGAAGGGCAGCAGGGAGTAGGGTTTTCAATTAACGGTCGTTTGGAATGTCCTTCGACATATTTCGCGGCTGCTGCTTTCTGCTTAAGCAAGTGTAAACAAACGCAGCCAATTCACAGGAGAACTGTTTTCACTAGCCATTTATCGGTTTCGTGGTAGCTTTATAAGCAGCCGCATCGCTTTCATAAGGCAACAAATAGCCGCAGATAAAAATAAAAAATGACATAACTAGCGATAGCCAGTCGACTGTAGTAAACCATCAATCTAGGTTCGTCAGCTTTCTGTGCGCTAGGTTGCTACTAGCCACCGTTGAATCACACACGTCACTAGGCTCGGGTTGGACCAACCAGTGCCCTTGCGGTCTGCGTCGCTTTGACGTGCAGTTAGAAAATTTTCGAGGTGCACGGCAGGCTCTGCAGAGGCTCTGCAGTGGGGGTTCACATCGCCGCAGAGGCTCTGCGTAGCGACGGCGTTGGTTCGACGCAGAAGCATAAATCCAGCTTTAGCCTGGAAGGTACGGTGTTCCGCGGCAACTCTTGGCCTGATGTGTGTGTAATAAGTATGCTTCGGTGTCTTGTATGGGAGTGAGTGACATGACAACTGTACGCGTTAAAGCTTTTTGTTGTTCTAAATTAAGTTTTTTGAAGTAAGTCATTTATAGTAGTGGCTATTTTTGCCGTGCCCATTACACCAAACTTTCATATCCTCAGAGTTGTTTTTACCGCTTGGCGCTGTGATAGGTCGTGCTCGGGCTCTTACAAAGGTTGCGTGGAAGATCCGGAACGGAATTCTTTCTTTTTTAAATTTCCGTCCTGTAGCGGGAACCGGATTCCTATTTTGCTTGATTGTCAGAGTGGCAGCTTGGAATATCTGGAGTGGAGTATTTTCTACAGCCCAAACAAGAATACCCTTTTTTCATTCTGGAGCCAAGATGGGCACTAAGGAAATTAAGAAAAATATAGAGGAGTTAAAGGCTGCAATGAACATGATGAATGATAAAATGGCATCCATAGCAAACCAGCAACGTACTATAATCAACTTGGTGCAGGAAATTAGGGAACTTAAAAAACTGACCGAGGAACAGGAGAAGAGGATTGACTGCTTGGAAAACCGGGTATCAGATCTGGAACAGTACTAATGCATAAATGATGTCATAATCACTGAATTGGCCATCAAACCACGGTCGTACTCCCAAGCCCTGACAGGGGATAGGGGACGGACAGTTCTGACCATGAGGACTCAACAGAAGATCAGGTGGCTGCATTCCTAAAATATATATATTATCCTATATATATATATATATATATATATATATATATATATATCCAATATTATCCTAAAAATAATATTGAGGCCTGCCACACACTTCCAACGATGAACCAGAAGGATAAACCTGGTGTTACTGTCCGCTTTACAAATAGGAAATGTAAGGTTGACCTACTTAGGCAGGGGAGGAAACTAAGGGGCTCAAATGTGTACATAAATGAGCACCTCACTAAGAAAAATGCAGAAATTGCAAGGAAAGCACGATTCTTAAGGCAACGGGGCAAGATCCAATCTATTTGGTCTGCCAAATGCGAGGTCTACATTAAAACAAAAGCTTCAACCATCTGCGTTTCCTGATGACCGCTCCAGGGAGGCGTTCATTGTAACTCTGCTTATGGGGCGGGGCCCAGACTGGGGAACGGTGGTCTGGCTAGGTAACCACTCCTGTGTCCAGACCACAGACAGGTTTGTTGCTGAGATGCTTAGAGTTTTTGACCGGACCCTGCAGGGCAGAGAGGCAGCCACTTGGTTGCTCTCTCTGAGGCAGAGTCGACGCTCGGTAGCCGACTATGCTATTGAGTTTCGCGCCCTCGCTTTGGAGACTGGCTGGGACGACCGGGCTTGGGGTGATGTTTTCTATCATGGCCTCAATGACTCAGTGAAGGATGATTTGGCGGCCCGTGAATTCCCTGATTCATTTCAGGATTTAGCTGACTAAGCCATCTGCATTGACAATCAGGTGATTCAGTGCAAGAGGGAGAGAGGAGATTTTCAGAGTTTGTCCGGGCCTTTGAGTCGATGAATGCCCCGTCGGTGCGTCAGTCGCGGTCATCCAGCCACTGCGCTAAGTATGGCCAAGCTGGACACTACCCTCAAGAGTGTCCAGTAAAGGCTAAACACCCAGTCGTGATTGGAGAAACATGGTCTTGACTCGCCCTCCTCAGCCACACTGTTTGCTCCCGGTCACTTTGCGCTTTGGTCCCGATCAACTTGAGGTTTCTGCTCTGGTCGATTCGGGGTCAAACACGAATTTCATTGACCAGGAGTTAGCTAGCCAGCTAAGGGTCCCCCTACACAATCTTTCAGTTCATTTTAATATGCACATGCTAGCAGGCCCCACTTTTGGCAAGGTTACCCAAAACGCTTCCCCCGTTTCTCTTTGTGTTTTCGGAAATCATTTAGAGTTTGTTCATTTTTATGTTCTGTCTTCACAACACACACCAGTAGTTTTGGGTCTCCCCTGGCTGGCGCTGCACAACCCCCACCTGGAGTGGAACACTGGGAGAGTTCTGGCGTGGAACCCCTTCTGCCACAGAAACTGTCTGCGGAGGGCGCCTAAGACGGCAGCAGCTCAGGGTTCAACGGAGGATCCTGTGGACCTCACTGGGTCCCTAGGGAGTACCTTGACTTGGCACAGGTCTTCTTAAAGTCCAAAGCTCTCTCCCTGCCTCCACACCAGCCATAGGACTGCCCCATTGACCTCCTTCCTGGTTCCACACCATCTAAAGGCTGCCTCTACTCCCTGTCCCGCCTGGAACAGGAAGCCATGGAGGCCTAAATAGAGGATTCTCTAGTGGCTGCCATCATCCGTCTGTCCTCCTCTCCGACGGAAGCAGGGTTCTTCTTCTTCAAAAAGAACAATGGTGGCCTATGTCCCTGCATCGACTATCGGAGCCTCAATGCTATTACGGTAAAGAACCAATAGCTTCCTCCTCTAATGGCCTCTGCCTTTGAGCTCCTTCAGGGTGCCACGGTCTTCACCAAGCTGGACCTGTGGAACACGTTCCACCTGGTCAGGATCCGTGCGGGTGACAAGTGGAAGACGGCGTTCAACACCCCGAGGGGTACTACGAGTACCTCATCATGCCGTTCTGCCTGTCCATCCCCGGCCATCTTCTAGAATCTGGTGATTGATGTCGTCTGTGAAAAGATCAATGTCTTCATCTACCTCGACGATATCCTGGTCTTCTCCGCACACTAAAGGAGCATAGACAGCACATCCGAGCAGTCCTGCAACGTGTCCTGGAGAACCAGCTCTTTGTCAAAGCCGAAAAGTTCCATTCTTTTAGAACCACTTTTCTTGGATATGTCATCTCTCCAGGAGGCGTCGCCATGGACCAGGAGAACGTGAGGGCAGTGGAGGACTGGCCGGTGCCCACTTCACAGAGAGAGCTCCAGTGCTTCCTGGGATTCGCCAACTTTTACCAGCGCTTCATCCGGGGGTTCAGCTCGCTGGCAGCACCGCTGACGCCCTCACCTCCACCAAAACGACATTCCAGTGGTCTACGGAGGCCAAGAAGGCATTCCTGGCTCTCAAGAGGCACTTTACCACTGCACCCATTCTGCGTCAGCCTGACCCAGAGTGCCATTTTGTGGTGGAGGTGGATGCCTTTGAAATAGGAGTGGGGGCCATTCTCTCTCAGCAGGACCTTGGCGACAACAAGCTTCACCCTTGTGCTTATATGTTGCACTGCCTCTTGCCCGCTGAGAGGAACTACGATATTGGTAACCGGGAACTGGTGGCCCTCAAACTGGCCCTGGAAGAGTGGCGTCATTGGCTAGAGTTGACCAAGGAACTATTCATGGTATGGACAGATCATCGTAACCTAGAATATTTGAAGACCGCCAGGCCAGGTGGGTTCTGTTTTTTGATTGCTTTACCTTTACCCTCTCTTACAGACCGGGATCCAAGAATGGCAAGCCTGACGCCCTCTCCAGGTGCTTCCCAGCTGCCAGCCCCGCACTGAAGAGCCCACAAATATCCTGCCACAGCGGTGCTTGGTGGCGGCTCTCCAGTGGAAGATCAAGGACAAGGTTAAGCAGGCTGCCACCCAAGGACCCATCCCAGCGGGCTGTCCCCCAGTCCGCCTGTTCGTGCCACAGCATCTCCAGACAGAGGTTCTCCAGTGGGCCCATGATTCCCAGTTGGCGGCCCCTAAAGGGGTAAGTTGGTCTTTAACCCAAGTCTCCTCTAGGCTCTGGTGGCCCACCCTGGGCAGGGACCTCAGGGACTACGTCTCTGCTTGCTCAGTCTGTGCCTGGAACAAGGCGTAGCACCAGCCCCCCAGGGACTCCTCCAACAGTTGCCTATTCCCTCCAGACCTTGGGCATGTGTGGCCCTGGACTTTGTCACCGAATTGCCTGTCTATCCTCACTTTTGTGGACAGATTCTCCGTGGCAGCTCACTTTGTCCCGTTGCCCAAACTCCCCTCCGCTAAGGAAACCGCCGATCTGTTCATCCTCCACGTAGTACAACTGCACGGAATCCCATTGGAGGTGGTGTCGGACAGATGGCCACAATTTATATCTCAAGCTTGAATGGCTTTTTGTCGATGCCTGGGGGATATTTGCACCGTAACGCCAGCTCACTTTACTGGCTTGGCAACGTCTATAGTGTTGATCAAAGACAGACAGCAAGGAATGCCCATTTCTGGTCTCCCCATATCCAGCGGCATGTGATGCGCAACATACGGCTTATCATTAGCAAGTGGCCGCACTACCTAGCCTCTCACATGCCGAAGACCGCATGCTGTGGCTCTTAGCGCCGCCCCTAGTATTGCAAAACGCAGCAAATCTATGGGAGTAAACCCTGAAAAAAAATCAGGATCAGCCCCTGTTTGGGTTAGCCCACTGGTCCTTTCAAGATAGCCTCTCTGGTGTTAGTACTGGTGATTTGTGTTTCTATATGATTCCACTCCACAAGCTACCCACTGAGGAACGCAAGTACGAAAGAGGGCAGCCTGCTTGCCCACTGCACAAGGCCAGCAACCCTTAGTAGTGGTATTTAACCCACTACAGACCCAGAAACATCTTATAAGCAATCACATCAACATCTGCATCGTAAATCTGGGCAGCAAAATAGCAAGCATGACAGACCCCGGGTAAAGCCTCGAGGACCTTGCGGTTCTGATCAGCCCAGATCTGCTCGCAATTAGTAAATTTGATTTTCTATGATAATTACGCGCAAACTTATTTTCCGGTCTGTCTTTAATTAACTTGCGTTTCTTTTGTTGCTCAATATATTTGCACCGTAACGATCGCCAGCTCACTTTACTGACTGGGCTACGGCTTTAATATTGAACACAGACAGACGGCAAGGAATGCCCATTGCTCCACCCACTCACATCAGCTGCAGTGCTAAATTCGGAGGAGACGAGAACGCGCTTACATATGAGGACCCGTTGGGTGTTCGCATAGCCTGAATATAAATAAAACATTTTTTCTTTGCCAAGAAACGAGGCATCAATGATTTAAAAGAGAAAAACAAACAGTTTCAGTATCGATAATTTGTGGCTGTCAAAAAAATTTATTCATGGATTTATCAGCGTGTCTTTTTCATTTATTTCCTATGGAGAAATTTCGTTTTGGCCCCCATGGCATCACGTGACCTGCAATATCAGCTTGACTGCTACGCCAATGTCGGCGTGCGTTCCAGCCTTCGTTGTCTGTCCAGGGTTCTCCTTATAGGTCCATGTAAAATACGCATAGCGAGACGAGACAATAAGAGCAGGTAATTGCTCATCCAGGAGATGAGCGTGTTGCAGCATATAAGAACCCAATGAGATACTATGAACAGTAAAAGCATTAAACTATTAAGTAGTAAAGCACAGGAAAGAATAACAGCGAACGCAGGAAGCATGCGAGTTAAATCCCTACCTAAATTAGTAATGATTAGTATGTGCCTGTCTAATGAAACACCCCCCGTGACCGATTAGTAACTGGTTAGTAATCAATTAAAATAATTAATGAGCATGAAGACTAGGGAAGCCCGGAAGAAAGAAACGTAAGAAAGAAGGTTGAAACCATAAGCCACTCCTGAATGTAGTGCAAGAATAAAACACGGATACGGCCACACAGACACTGGAGAGGCGGATTGGCTGGGCAGACCGGGAACAAGACCTGGGTGAGAAAACAAGGCATGGAAAATAATTAAAAACATGAGCATGAACATGAACAATGAAACCAGGTACAAGAAACAGTTAAAACTCCAACAGTGTTCTGGGAAACGGCACAGGACACTGGCAAATCACAACAGGGGACATCATTAGGTTTAATTTGACACCCAATTCATCACAATCAGCCAACTGATTTCCCTACAACAAACTTTTAAAGAGTCTGTTTGATGTTATTGTCTGCCATCATATAGGGACTCCCATGTTTCAAGGAAACCCTGCATGGTGTAGCGTATCTGTGGACATAAACAGTCTTTCCCTCTGGTCAACCCATTGTGTTCAAATAGGACTGGAAAAGGTCCGGGAAAGATTTTTCATCCTATTCTAGATCCAGAAAATGCTTGGCTGCAATTATGGTGGAGAAGTTCAATCCTAATATTTTACAAAAATAATATCAATGTAGTGAGCACTTATTGCCCAGCAACTTTGCATACGATACCCAACTATGCAGCAATTTAGACTGAGTATATAAAACACTTGAGATATTAGTGCCTAGTTATTTTCAAATTTGTGCGGCATTTTCGCCACTAATATTAAAAAATATTGGGATGTAAATGTTTTTAACGTCTGCACTACCCACGTGATTTATCTTAAAATTGCACGCACACACTTCACAAAATGCATGGGACTGACCAAGGCTTGACGGGCTGATGCACTCGAGCTGTTCACGCCATGTAGAGTTGAAAACATTGTCATATCTTGCTTTGTTCTTTCTAGTGCATTTCTCCGCTATTATGCAGGAAATTCTGGGAAACTATTTTTTTTAAATCCAAGAATGTTAACTTCCCACCTTCTCCCTCTTTCCGAAAACAAACTCCAAAGAAAGTTCCCGTACTTAATAACACCATCTCTGCCTGATAGTGTTAACAATGTATCACAATGCGGCCTGACATGACGGCCTCGGAATGTGTGCACTGCCGAAAGTTCGCAGTTAACACAGCAAAGAGCGGAAAGTACATGACATCATCTTTGCACACGCGCATGGCATGTATGTACACATCCTTACAAACATCCGTGTCGGTGATTTTATTCATTGTTTTATGAAACAAATATTATGTCAAAAGTAAAAAATAAACTCTAGATTAAAAAATGTGAAAAATAAAGTGTGCACACATACAAATTAATAATTCATTGAAATTTATTAAAAGCAGTAGATTTCAATGGAGGGCGATTTCAAAATTGGTAGATGAATAAAACTCCCCAAAAGCGGTAGTCTACCACCAAAAGTGGTAGAGTTGGCATGTATGGTATTAAGTTGGTAATATTTGCAAAGTTTGGCCATTGGCAGTAGCTCGGAACAGAAACATTAGTCTGTGTAGAGTCAGCCTCGAACACTAGCTACACCATATCGGCAATGATTTGTATGTCAGTTTTCAGTCCTGATTTGATGTGTATTATCTGTTTTTATCGGGGACCGACAAGTACATGAGAAGCCTGATTTCATGGCGGGTTTTAATGCCTCTCTGTTCACAGGGACGCAAAATGCGGCCGTGAATGGCTGCGAGAAAGTGAATGCATATCATTTAATGGTGGACTATCATCAGGAAATTTCTGCCCTCCTATTATTTCGTTTTGTTAATCTCGTGCTAGTTAAACTGCATTCATATAGCTCAGTTGGCTAATTGACGAAAAAATCAAATTTAATTAAGCCCATTGGGCAGCGCCATTATTTACTGTAGCACCTGTCTCGTCTGATTCTCCAGCGCGAGATTCTGACGTCAGCACGGTGGTCTGGCACTTCCAGGCATCATGGCCGATGCACTCAATTTAATGAGATTTTCTCGTCAGTGAATAGATCCGAAATTGCTTTGAAAATGCTGCATTGTCAGGCATACGGTTGTGTCAATGACACTAAACAGAAGATGGCCGGTGTGACAATAAACACGTTCCCAAAGGACAGGGATTTAATTTGCCATTGGGTTATAAACTCGTATAATGGCACAATGCATTTCACTGATCAGGGATGCTTTGTTTACACTCTCAGCTGTCGCGTTCACGTCACGAGCTTTCGCGGGCTGAGACTCTGTCTCGCGTGGCTTGAGTTCAAAACAATGGCGGTCTCCGTTTTGAATTTTATCATGGAATTATGGGCAATTATCGCCAATTACATGGAAAGGACTAATTATCTTGCAGAAATACTTGAAGGGGTGCTGTTAGACTTTATTGCAGTTAATACAAGTCGAAACAGGTAAGCTTGAAAACCCTCCTTTAAGTTATCTAACGTTAGCTAACATTATTCAGTATCATATGAAGGCCTTTCTTCCATTGCTATTTACCACTTTGACGGTAGTGCATGTAGTGTCATTCCATAGTTCTTATACCATTACATGTCAATCAGAATGTACATCGCTGCCCGGAGTCTGGAGGGGAGGGTGACTCCAGCATTTCTAAAGAAGAAATGGGATAACCTTAAGCAAAAATACAAGGTTGGTTGACTGTTTTTTTTTCCCCAGTATTTCACACATCTCTCACTCACTGTGAGGTAATCAGCCCTAAGACTGAAAAGTTAGTTATTGTATGAGTTCATGAGCTAACTGTAAAATGTCAGTCTAACTCTCCATTCATGATACACCAGTGATATGGATACTGTCATGTTCACAATTACTGTAATTATTTAATGTTTCTCCATTTCAAGTGGTAAATATACCTAGGTTTTGCACTGTTATGACCAAGACGTGTATGTATTCACACTCATTCTGTTTTCATGCTTGGCATTGCTGCTGTTTTTTACTTTTTTGACTTTATTTTGTTAATATTTAGCTAGTGTTGCTCTCTGTGGTTCTGCGATTTCTTCCCAGGTTGCCTGTTGCTGATTGGACACAGCTAATTGCCCTTTGCACTTTTCACACTCATTTTGTTTTCGTAAAAGGAATAAGCTGACCAGGAAGCCGCACCAGAAGATGGACCCACCTCCTTCCTTGCTTCCAACGTGGCATTCCAAATAAAGAGCAAAGCCTGTCTGATGGTTCTTTATTGTTTTGCTTGTATGAGAATTGTAAACCATTTTGCGATGCAGTTAAAATTTCATTTTTGTCATTTTGAAAGAGCCTGAAAGAATTGTAAACCTGGCGACGCAGTGTGTTGTGTGTTTATAGCTTGTAAGCACCTGTCAAACTTTCGCACTTAACAGTATAGTTCGACTGTCTTAAGTTGCTTACTGATACTAAATCTTAAACATTGCAAAAGTAAAGAGTAACTCCTAGAGCAGGGTAAGGGGGAGCCAGGGTTTTTTTTTTCCTTTATTGTATATTTTCTTTTCTCCTGTGTTTGGTAGTTTCATAGGTAGGTTATTGCATTGTTTTTCTTCTCTTTTCTTCTGATGGTAGGTAAGAGTTATTTGTAGGGATGTTTTCTTTGTTATTTTCGTTATGCGCTCCCTGACTGGCATTACTCCCATAAAATAAAACAGAAATTTTTGACTACGTGCTTGTTTGGTTTTCCTTGGAAGTAAGGAAGGAGAAGGTCACCTTTATGCTGCGCTCCAGTTTTCCCCTAGGCTGGGCGTAACATAAATTGGGGGCTCGTCAAAACAATTATTCGGACAAGTCGGTAAGTTGAACGCTTTTTTTTCCCTTTGTTTTCCTTATTTCTGGTCGGCACTTTTATGAAGAAAAAACAATGGATTTTGATTTGGATAGTTTTCCAAAGCATCCGACATTGCAACAAATTAATAAATGTAAAAAGGTTGATTTATTGTTAATTGCTAGTTTGTTTGATGTTAATGTTCCGTCGAACTCGAAAAAGAGTGAGCTTAAACAGCTCCTCGTTACAAACCTAGGGGAGAGGGGTTTGCTCGCAGATCTCTCTACTGCAGGAGGAGCTGGTAAGGCTGATGTGCAAGACTACGGTACGGTGCCAACAGTCAAGCCCGTTCCCATGGATCCTCCTATTACAGCGGGTATGTCAGCAGAAGAGCTACGGCTGATTCTTCGCATTAAAGAGATGGAGGTAAGAAATCGGGAATTAGAGGTGGAGGCTATGCACCTAAGATTGAAAGCTTTGGAGCTTGAGCACAAGCCTAATATCCCTCCCCTGTCACCTGACGCTCAGCAGACCCCGCAGTCTCCTCGAGATGGGTTTGATGTGAGCAAGCAGATTGCACTAGTACCGCCGTTTAGAGAATCTGAGGTGGACTAATACTTTAATGCTTTTGAGCGCATTGCAACCACTTTGAATTAGCCAAAGGATGTTTGGGCATTGTTACTCCAATGTAAAATTGGTGGGAAGAGCTCAAGAAGTGTGTGCCAGCCTTACTGTGGAACAAAGTTTAAATTACGATATTATTAAAGCGACTGTGTTGCGCGCATATGAACTAGTACCAGAGCATGCAGACAAAAATTCAGAAATTGTTGTATAAGTGCCAACCAGACATATGTGGAGTTCGCACATGAGAAAAATGTACTTTTTGATAAATGGCATCAAGCCAGTAAATTTTCAGATTTTGCGGGCTTATGAGAACTTATCCTTTTGGAGGAATTTAAAAGATGTCTACCTGAGCGTGTCATAGTTTATATTAATGAGCAAAAGGTTTTATTTCTTGCGGAAGCAGCGGTTCTCGCTGACGAGTTCATTTTGACTCATAAGAGTGTGTTTTTAACATCTTCACAATGTGAACTTGCTGTATCTGCCCACAATGAAATGAATACATTTGAAGTCTTTGGACGCAGTTGTTCTGCTATAGATGGAAACCACGTTTGTTTTTTTTTGTCATGAATCCGGTCACTTTTGCAGCCTGCCCTCAGAAAGCAATAGATCAGGAAAAAGCTAGACCAGCAACTGTAGGTTTAATTAAATGTTTTTCAGAACTGATTCAGTCTGAAACTTTGACTGCATTGCCGAAAATTGACGATTTCATACCTTTTATTTTCCAGGGATTTCTTTCTTTGACGGGCAATGAGGAAGGCAAGGTTCCGATTACTATCTTGAGGGTTACTGGGGCTGAATATTCAGTTGCGCGACGTGGTGCTGCATCTTTTTCTGACCGATCGTACTGTGGGTCTGATCTGTCAGTATGGGGAATTGGATTAAGCGTTTTGCGCTTACCCCTTCATAACGTTACACTCTCCTCCTCTTTAGTGTCTGGCCCAGTGCGAGTGGGTGTCCAAGATCAGTTGCCTGTGGCAGGAATTGATCTTATTCTTGGTAATGATCTGGCTGGTAATAAAGAGTTTCCAGCGTCTCCAGAAGTGATCGCAAATCCAGTAGCAGATGCGTGCATTGTTGATTCTACTGTGGTTGACTCCCAGCCCTTTTTCCCAGCATGCGTTGTTACTCGTGCCCAAAATTGTAGACTTAGAGATTTTACGGACCTTTCCGATTCGTTTTTAATTGCGTCTGATTCGGTCAACTCCCTTTCTGAAAAAAGCATGCCCATTTCTGAATCTTTTGCCCGATGTGTCCGATTTGTGTTTACAAATTGATAAAGACCAGCTCATTGAAGCTCAGCAAACTGATATTACTTTGGCTTCTTGTTTGTCTGCTGTGGGAAAACCAAAAAAAGATGAACAGTCAGTAACATTCTTTTTTGACAGCGGGGTTTTAAATGCAAAAATGGTCCCCGGTGTCGGGTATAGTCATTTTTGAAAGAGCTTGAAAGAATTGTAAACCTGGCCACGCAGTGTGTTGTGTGTTTATAGTTTGTAAGCCCTGTCAAACTTTTGCACTTGACAGAATAGTTCATCTGTCTTAAATTGCTAACTGATGCTAAATCTTAAACATTGCAAATGTAAAGAGTAACTCCTAGAGCAGGGTAAGGGGGAGCAGTGTTTTTTTTTCTTCATTGTATATTTTCTTTTCTCCTGTGTTTGGTAGTTTCATAGGTAGGTTATTGCATTGTTTTTCTTCTCTTTTCTTCTGATGGTAGGTAAGAGTTATTTGTAGGGATGTTTTATTTGTTATTTTCGTTATGCGCTCCCTGACTGGCATTACTCCCATAAAATAAAACAGAAATTTTTGACTGCATACGTGCTTGTCTGGTTTTCCTTGGAAGTAAGAAAGGAGGTGGTCAACTTTATGCTGCGCTCCGGTTTTCCCCTAGGCCGGGCGTAACAGTACTACTTTATCAATGTTGCCCATATATGCATTCATCAGCAGTGGCAGACAGTCTGAACAGACTTAGGAGAGTAGTTGTTGAAATTTCATGGCTTACTAGGCCTAGTGTTCGGTGCACTCTCAATTTATAGTGCTCATGACACTAATTAACTGGAGGATGATTTTATATCGCTCAGATTTTGTGTCATACCTCTTGGCCTATTTACTATTTCAGTGTAGCTTAACAGTTCTGCTGATGAATAAATATCACAGGAGAAATGGGGGCTACTGCAAGGGAAGGCATTTCAAATGTAGCATCTTAAAATGGCAGCGTTTTTTGTTTTTTGTTGTCCCTCCTCCGCAGGACCTTATGTGCCCAAAAATTGGGGTCAGCACTGAGGGGGGTGAAACCACAACCGCATCTTGGAAGTGGTACACAATCATGGATGAGGCAATTGGGGGCACATCCACAACCTCCACATTGCCACCTGTCCTCATTGCCTCATGTTCACAGGATGTGGCGGTGATCAAACCCTCCTCTGTACTGACCCCAGAACGGGACACATCCACAACCTCCATGACATCCACCCCAAAAAGGCGACAGGTGGATGTTGTGGAGCTGTTAAAAGAGATGCAGGAGAAAGAGGAGAGGTTTGAGATGGAGTTGAGAGAGATGGAGGAAAAGGCAATTGAGAGAGGAGAGAAGAGCCAGCTGAGAGGGGTGAGGGGATAGGAGGCACCAGGAGGCTGTGGAGAGGGAGGAGAGGTTTTTTAGAGAGATGAGAGAGAGGAAAGGAGAGACAGGGAGACTGCTGCACGGGAGGAGCACTTCCTGACTATTTTAGAGAAATTCATTAATAAATAATTTCAAAATGAAATCTGCTTTCATATGTTTTACTGTACATTTTCAACCAGTCACAATAACAATGTTCACACTCATGGCGAGGCAAGTTTATGAACATTCCTTAGTATAACACATTTCAACAAAATGGAAATCTCAATGTTCCACATAAAACATGAAAATAATGAAGAGCACAAAAGAAATGCATATAAAAGCAGTTGAATAAAATTTAAAGGCAAAATTTGATCCTTAATATTTCTTTATGAATTTTGCTAAGCTATGTACATCATGTAAAGGCTGAATCGAGAGGCCAAGTGCAGCGGTAGGAGAAAACCAGAGCAGCACGGACTTAAAACACTCACAGAGAGAGAGATACAGGCCAAACAACAGAGACAGCTCTCGCGCTTCCAAGAGGACGCCCAACCATCTGAAACAAGGAAGCAAAGCGAGAGAGAGAGAGAAAGAGGAAGTATCTTGGGAACCGAGAAAGCAAAGCACCTAAAATGGTGCAACACAAAGGTAGAGAAGGAAAGGAAGAAAAAGGAATTTCCCCAAAGAAATAGGAACCGCAAAAATACTGCGAAGATATATCGCCAATAAATCCTGACTACAGATATCTTCTGGCTGTTGTGTTCGCTAAAATCAGACCCTCCAGCGAGGGAGGCGTGGCGGACATCCGGCTTATATAGACCCAGAGGAAGGTGCCGCCCACGCCTGACGAAACAGCTGGAAGGAATTTGAAAATTAAAGGAACAGAAGTGTTTCAGAAAGGAGCCACAAAGAGAGTCTAAACACCACAAACACAGTCAAAACCATGACACATCATATAGCAAAATACGGCTAAATCGCATGCTTTTTAAATTCAGGGCGGAATGGACAGCGGCTCACTGAATGATTCAGAGGTAGTCATGGTTTAGTGCAAAACGCATCATTGCCAACATGTGCCTCTCCTCTGCTCCTCAGGTGGCTCCTGGAGGTGTCTGTTCTGGGGTGCGTTTCCTGAAATCACAGATGCTAACTTACATAGTTGGACCCATTGACTGTGAATGGAATAACTACTGTAAGTTGCTACATTACTTTGCAACTACGCTTTTGGGAAATGCACCCCTGGGTGGTCCCCTGCTGCTCCCTCCACAACTGGCTCATCTGGCTCCAACAGGTCCCCATTGCTTAGACAGATGTTGTGCAGGACGGTGCAGGAGGCAATGACCTCTGGGACAAAGAGGACATCCACCTCCAGTGCCTTCAAGACATTGGACCTCCACCTGGTCTTCAGGATGCCAAAAGCTCTCTCCACAACATTTCTGGCTTTGGACAGGCTGCTGTTAAAGCGAACTTGAAACTCATTGTGAAGACGCTGCCTGTAAGGGGTCATGAGGGTGATGGGTTGCTTAAAGTGCGCCTATTATGGTTTTTCATTATTTTAATTTTGTAGCGTGAATCATATAATTTTTATGCACGTTTAAAAGGTCTGTGTTGGAAAATAACTCAAAGTCACCTCCAGAAGAAACGCTCTCTGCCGCAAAACTCACAGCTCCAGAGCTGACTGAAATGCCCCAATCACTTCTGACAATTTTCATCAATTGGTGATGTCGCCGCTTGAATTTTTGCGCCAAGCAAATAGTTTGGCACGCCCTTGAATCAAGTGGGTTTCGCCCACAAGGCTTAATTGGTATTTGTTTCTAAAGCGCAAATCCATTTATAGTAAGGGGTGTGACAAGGGACGCGAAAGGTGGACTAATCACAGCACACTGGGGTTTTCAGGAGGGCGGGGCCAGGACTTTGAATGGACCGTTTCACAGACAGGTACTACAGAATTGGCAAGCATGAGAAAACTCGTGTTTTTTTTTAACAATGATGCATTTAAACCTTTTTTCGTAGAGTTTAAGAATTCAAGACTGATCAGTTAAAAGTCACATAATAGGTGTACTTTAAGGCAGGGGTAGCCTCCATCCCCAATCATGCAGAAGCCTGGTGGAGGGTACTTCTGCTCATAATAGATGGGGCTGCGCTTTAGCACCCTTGTGTTGTGTGCCGACCCTGGAAAACCAATGAACACATTGATGAACTTGGATGTGTGGTCGCAAACAGCCTGAAACTGAATAGAATAGAATACTTTTTTATTCAGGTAGCAGGCTGCGTTCTCAGCTGGTGGCTTCACAGCGACGTGGCACCCATCAATGCTACCAACAACACTGTTAAAGGCTGCTGACTCAGCCAAACGTGTAAAACCAGCCCCTAAGGGAGCCAGATCCTCTTCAGATGGCAGGCGGATGACCTGGGGAAGGAGCGCGAGCGCTTTCCTGCTCGTCTTATGGACTGCTTGAAGAAAAAGGAGACCCCAAAAAATAGGCATATCGAAGGCTCTAGCCACAACTTGATATGACGTACCACTGGCTAACCAAAACAGGAAGACCAGGGCCTCAATGGTGGGTCCCCAGCCGTAGTCAGATGTAGTGCCAAGAATGGCCATTAGAGCATGGAAGGATGGCCTTGACAGGTGGAAGTTCCCTCTCAGGTCACTTTGACCATCGAAGTACAGTGCCTGTTTTGGCACTGTCGCATTTAGCTTGCAGTACTGGCTGGGGTTTGTAGGCTAGAGAAGAGAACACATGGGTCATGCATGTCTTTAAATAAAATGGTATTACATGTAGTTTTTTTTTATCTTAGTACATGCATTGGATTTTGTATCACTGTGCCAAGCTCAAAGTAAAATACAGTAGTCCATGACTGAGTTGAAGTCACAAACAATGGGCCTCATGCAGCAACATTCTCCTCAATTTCTCTTATATTTTCTCTTATTTTTTTGCTAAGAGAAAAAATAAGAGAAATGTACTCCGTATGCACCAAACGCTCTTACCATCCTAATCTGCTCTTACCCAGATGTGCAGCATGTTGAATCCCACTTGATCTGGGAATTGGAGCATGCCCTCCAGTTTCAAATTAGCATAATATGACACCCACTAAACACCATATAAGGGTTTCTGGCGTGCAGGTGCAAAGAGCAGACTGCTCGTGGCTGCTCGAGGGCACTTTCACACTTGGTATGATTGTTCCGTACAGTGCCACAGGTTTTTCATTATTGTCCCCCTCCCTCTCCCCTATAATTTTTATACTGGTCAGCTTTCAGACTGGTAATATCGTAACATACCTGCTCGCAGATCTCAAAATTCCGATTCAGCGCGTTGCATTATGCACCTAGGTGGTTTTAAATAGGGAACGATTTTGAAAAGGAGGTGCCAATATCTTTTGGGGGGTTTCATTATTGAGAAGGGGGTTTAGAATATTAATATTGCGAATGCATATGCTGCGTGCCTCATAATTTGAGCTGCCAGACTTTCGCACAGCGTCCTGCACTTTGAAATATCGGTGCCGCATTTCCTTTAGTTTGTCATGGCACTGATTTATTTATTCTGTGATAACCAAGCGAATGTAACTACTCACAAATTATTTCATAAATCTCCAAATTTTTGCATGTAGTATCCCGTTGTGATTGTATGTTTTTGTCTGCCTACATTTCAAGCAAGCATTGAATTTCTTCGTATGAATGGATTTCGCCAGTGCATTTGTTTGAACAGGAGAGCCGTAACACACAACAGAAATCCTCCGTGCTCAAGTACAGTTGCTTTCACATTTGGTTCGAGCAGCCATTCATCTGTCTCAGCAAACAGATCTCGCGCGATCTCTAAAGACCGCTGTCTGCGCAAGGCCTGGATGGCCAAAGCGTCCGACTGCAATAGGTAAGCCATTCAGAAGCAGAATGCACTGGGGAAGTATCCAAGGGTTTTTATAGCTTCGTCCCTATTTAGGATCAACTGGCCAAACTCTTCAGCCAAAGAATTAAATAATAGAATCATTATAATTTCTCAGAAACATAAAACAATCAAAATGTGATTATATGATGCATTTTTTTTATATTTAGGTTTTAAAACTTGTGTTGCCGTGCACTGGACAAGCAATTTGTGGACAGAGATAACAGTTTTCTGTTTTCTCTTATCTCGGCAGAGTGCTCTCGACCACTTCGTAAAATTTTCTCTTACCTAAGAGAAGCCAAAAATAAGAAAATATTGGTGCATCCCAGAAATCAATGGGTAAAAACAAAATAAGAAAAAATCGGGCTTACGAACAAAAATAAGAGAAAATGTGTTCTTATATCGCTTCTTGCATGAGGCCCAATATGTTTTTGTCTATTCTGTAGGCTGTACTTTCAGACTTTTATAATCACCTAGTGACAAAACATTTAACACTAGAAATGGTGTTTTAAAGAACTATAGAATATGATGTCTAACCGCAGTCTTAGTTATGTTGGTTTTGTATTGTATTTCTGATGACTGCCGTTTTTTATTTCTGCAAGGTACAATCACACACAGTTATCCGTAAGTAAAGATGCGAAATGTATGTATGTGTGTACATGTGTGTGTGCATATGTATGTATGTATGTATGTAACGGTCAAACAAGGTGGCGGGAGTATCATTCTCTGGGGTTGCTTTTCAGCGAATGGGCCTGGAAACCTTGTTAAAGTTAATGGCATTATGAAATAGGACCAGTATATCCAGATCCTCAGTGAAAACATCAAGCAATCTGGTGAATAACTTGGTCTTGGGCAGGAATGGATCTTCCAACAGGATAATGATCCTAAACAGACGGCCAAATCCATCAAGAAATGGTTAGTGGACAACAAAGTGAATGTTTTGGAGTGGCCAAGCCAGAGCACCGACCTCAATCCTACCGAAAATCTGTGGAGGGAACTGAAGACCAAGGTCATGTCAAGGAAACCCTTAAACTTTAAGGACCTGGAGAAGTTTGCCAAAGAGGATTGGGCCAAAATCCCCGTGGAAACGTGTAGAAACTTAGTGATCAACCACAGGAAGCGTTTGGAGGCTGTAATCGTGAATAAAGGCTTTGCCATCAATTACTGAGAAAAGGGTATGAAAAATTCTGGACATGGCATTTTTTGTAAATCTGTCAAATAAAATAACAAAAAGTATTGTATTCTCGAAAAATTGTTTACTGTAATTCTTACAGCCTTATGTCAACTTACTGTGTCATTTGTGCAAGAATAAATTTGATTTGTCAAAAAATATCTCGAAAAAACCCAAAAATGGGTAGGGGTATGAATAATTTTGGGCATGACTGTGTGTGTGTGTGTGTGTGTGTGTGTGTGTATATATATATATATATATATATAAATACATATACAATGCTGTGAAAAAGCGTTTGCCCCCATCCTGATTTCTTATGTTTTTGCATATTTGTCACACTTGAATGTCTCAGATCATCAAACAAATTTTAATATCAGACAAAGATACCTCGAGTAAAGACAAAATGCAGTTTTTAAATCGTGATTTCATTTATTAAGGGAAAAAGCTATCCAAACCTACCTGGCCCTATGTGAAAAAGTAATTGCCCCCTAAACCTAATAACTGGTTTTGCCACCCTTGGGGACAACAACAGCAATCAAGTGTTTGCAATAACTGGCAATGAGTCTTTCACATCGCTGTGGAGGAATGTTGGCCCTCTGTTCTTTGCAGAACTGTTTTAAATCAGCCACATTGAAGGATTTTCGAGCATGAATGGCCTGTTTAAGGTCATTCCACAGCATCTCAATTGGATTTAAGTCCGCACTTTGACTCCAAAACCCTCATTTTGTTTTTTCTGAGCCATTCAGAGGTGGACTTGCTGGTGTGTCTTGGATCATTGTCCTGCTTCGTAACCCAAGGGTACTTGAGCTTGAGGTCACGAACTGATGGACGGACATTCTCCTTCAGGATTTTCTGGTAGAGAGCAGAATTCATAGTTCCATCAATAACGGCAAGTCGTCCAGGTCCTGAAGCAGCAAATCAGCCCCAGACCATCACACTACCTCCACCATGTTTGACTGTTGGTATGATGTTTTTTTATGAAATGCTGTGTTAATTTCATGCCAGATGTAACTGGACGCACATCTTCCAAAAAGTTCAACTTTTGTCTCATCAGTCCACAGAATATTTTACCAAAAGCCTTGGAGATCATCAGGATGTTTTTTGGGAAATGTGAGCTGAGTCTTTGTGTTCTTTTTGGTCAGCCGTGGTTTTCACCTTGGAACTCTCCCATGGATGCCATTTCTGCCCAAACTCTTTCTTATTATTGAATCATGAACACTGACTTTAACTGAGGCAAGTGAGGCCTGCAGTTCTTTAGATGTGGTTCTGGGTTCTTTTGTGACCTCCTGGATGAGTCGTCAATGTGCTCCTGGAGTAATTTTGGTAAGCCGGCCACCAAAGTTGGGTCAAGTACTTCTAAAAATACTTGAGTGCAAGGTCCAAGTACAAGTACTTTTGGCATTTTTCAAAATGTACTTGAGTCCAAGTACATGTATTTTCTCAAGTACTCAAGTACAAGTACAAGTACTTTTCATGTTTTCACCAGAGTAGTTAAACTTCTCAGTTGAACAATCTAACTACTCAGTTGAACATTTTAACTTCTCAGTGACCCACTGTAATTAACTCACTAACTCATTGACCACCTCAATTACTACTGATCAAGGCAAGCTATTTAAAGATACTGCTCATCAATCAATTATACATCAATTAACACACATGAAAAAGAAAAAATTCAAACTACCGCTCGCACAATTGCTAATTATGATGGATGAATCAAAATAACATAATAGTTGATTGATAAACAATATCATTTTACTCATATTTAAAAATGTTTATTGGATATAAAAACATTTGATATACATTTTACAACCCCAATTCTGAAATAGATGGGACAAAATGTAAAGTATGAATAAAATCAAAACGCAATCACTTTCAAATCATACCAGCCAGTATTTTATTCACAGTAGAACAGAGATTACATAGCAAATGTTGAAACTGAGATATTTCACAATTTTATCCACTGCTACAGGCCTCAAAAAAGTTGGGACAGGGGCCTGTTTACCATGGTGTACCATCCCCTCTTCTTTTTAACACAGAGGAGGTGTCTGGGCATTGAGGAGACAAGTTTCTTGAGTTTAGCCATTGGAATTTGATCCCACTCTTGTTTAATACAGGCTTCCAGCTGCTGGAGAGTTTTGGGTCTCCTTTGACGGACTTTTCGTTTAATTATGCGCCAAATGTTCTCAATCGGTGAAAGATCAGGACTGCAGGCAGGCCAGTTCAGCACACGGACTCTTCTACAATGAAGCCATACTGTTGTAATAGCTGCAGTATGTGGCTTTGCGTTGTCCTGCTGAAATACACAAGGCCTTTCCTGGAATAGATGTTGTCTGGAGGGGAGCATGTGTTGCTCTAAAACCTTTATATACCTTTGAGCATTCATGTTGCTTTTTAAAACATGCAAATGTCCCAAACCATATGTACTAATACATCCCCATACCATCAGAGATGCTGGCTTTTGAACTGAACGCTGAAAACAGGAGGGGTGGTCTTTCTCCTCTTTAGCCCGGAGGACACGCCACCCATGATTTCCAACAAGAATGTCAAATTTGGACTCATCTGACCACAGGACACTTTGTCACTTTGCTACAGTCCATTTTAAATGAGCCTTGGCCCAGACACAGCAGCGCTTCTGGATCACGCTCAACAATGGCTTCTTTTTTTGCATGATAGAGTTTTAGGTGGCATCTG
This sequence comes from Gymnothorax javanicus, assembly GCA_029692085.1. NCBI lineage: Eukaryota > Metazoa > Chordata > Actinopteri > Anguilliformes > Muraenidae > Gymnothorax > Gymnothorax javanicus. Next base: position 84,925,226 of record CM056195.1, read on the forward strand.
TGGATGGCACAGCGGACTGTGTTTACTGATAGTGGTTTCTTGAAATATTCCTGGGCCCATTTAGTAATGTCAATGACAGAATCATGCCGGTGAGTGATGCAGTGGCGTCTGAGGGCCCGAAGATCACGGGCATCCAGTAAAGGTCTTCGGCCTTGTCCCTTACGCACAGAGATTTTTCCAGTTTCTCTGAATCTTTTGATGATGTTATGCACTGTTGATGATGAGACCTTCAAAGCCTTTGCAATTTGAAGTTGAGGAACATTGTTTTTAAAATATTCCACAATTTTTTTACACAAGCCTTCACAGGTTGGAGAGCCTTTGCCAATCTTTACTTCTGAGAGACTCAGCCTCTCTAAGACATCCCTTTTGTAGCCAATCATGTCACTCACCTGATGCCAGTTAACTTAATTACTTGCTAAATGTTCTTTCAGCTGATTTTCTTATATATTAATTGCATTTTCAGACCTTTTTTTTGCCTGTGTCCCAACTTTTTTGAGACCTGTTGCAGCCAGAAAATTTGAAATGAGCTCATTTTGTGAATAAAAATGTAAAATGTTTCAGTTTCAACATTTGAAATGTTATCTGTGTTCTATTGTAAATAACATATTGGCTCATGTGATCTGAAAGTCATTGCATTTTGATTTCATTCACAATTTACACTTCGTCCCAACTATTTCGGAATTGGGGTTGTACTTGACTAATGGGAAAATCCATGTAAAAATACTTGATTTCAAAATACTTGATAAATATTTGAAATGCACTTGAAATGTACTTGAAAATTCAAATACTTCTCAAATGTATTTGGACCAAGTCCAAGTACTTTTACCGTTTTTGAAAAAGTACTTGAGTCCAAGTCCAACTACTTGAAAAAGTACTTGCAAGTCCAGGTACCGACCCAACTCTGCTGGCCACTCCTGGGAAGGTTCACCACTGTTCCAAGTTTTCTCCATTTGTGGATAATGGCTCTCACCGTGATTCGCTGGAGTCCCAAAGCCTTAGAAATGGCTTTGTAACTCTTTCCAGACTGATAGATGTCAGTGACTTTGTTTCTCATCTGTTCTTGAATTTCTTTAGATCGCGGCGTGATGTTTTGCTTTTTGAGATCTTTTAGCCTAGTTCACTTTGTCAGACAGGTTCTATTTAAGTGATTTCTTGATTCAACAGGTCTGGCAGTAATCAGGCCTGGATGTGGCTCGTGAAATTGAACAAAAAAATGTGGTTAATTCACAGTTAAATTTTAGTTATTTTGTACACAAACAGACAGACAAACCAACACTGGCAAAAACGTAGCCTCCTTGCGGAGGTAATCATTACAATTCTTTGACAGGCACTTCTATCCAAAGTGACGTACAATAAGTAATTAATAACAGTCATTGGAATAAGGTACAAATTCTTCCACTATGACTCAGAAAGTCAACGTGTGTTTTGGAGTCAAAAGTGTTTTGGAAAAAGTTGAATATCTCAAGTTTATGTTCAAGATTACCTTCATGAAGCAGCAGCAGCATAAATTATCCACAGCTGTGCACTTATGTCAGTTGCTTTGGCTTGTCACCCCTCAACTCAGGACGTACTGAAGAAAATTTGGAATTCCCATCTTCACATTTCCATATGTTATTCTCTATTGAAGTCAACTGCTGTGTCCCAATGTATTCTATTAATAAATTGATCTTTTTCTGAATTTTTGTGTTCCTCAGAATCAGAAAATAATTCTATATCTCGGTGATCAGCAAAATAGTTTCATCTTGAAAGCAGCTCATTTTCCCTAAACATCTTCTGTCACAGTCTAAAAACCTGCAATAACACTGCAATGACTGACAGTCTTCTTCAGCTCTTTTATAAATATGTAACTGAAAGAAAACAGCTGTGACAGTACTGAGGGGCAGAGGGCGAGAATCTCATTTTAATTTTAAATGATTTCACTGAACAGTCAGTCAAAACATGAAGTCTATAATACAAAAAAGTTGGGATGTTGTGTAAAATGTAAATAATGATAGACTGCAATGATTGGGAAATCATTTAGACTCTATTATAAATTGAAAATAGTTCAAGGAAAACATCAAATGTTGAAACTGAGAAATTTAGAAGGTTTTGAAAAATATCTGCTCATTTTGAATATGATGCCAGCAACGTATTTCAAAAAAGTTGGGACTGGGCCATGTTTACTACTGTGTTTAAACACCTCTCAGGGTTCACACAGCCTTGAAAATTTCTTGAATTTCCTATACGGAAAAAAATGTGTGAATTTGAAAAAGCATCTAAAAGTCCTTGAATAATACTGGAAAAGTTAGAATATGTACTTAAACAAGGGCATAGGTTTAATGTCAGAATTGATAGGGACACGTATGTGATGCGTGCTGGAAAATTTTTTTAATCTGAGTGCAGATACTGCCTTTACTGTGTACAGAGATTATCCGAATGAGTGTTTGTCCGTTTTTTTAAATTATGCTACGCAAGGTGCCTCCAAAATTTTCATACAAAGATGCCACATACATAAACTTGTCACAACCTTAACTGACAGCTGCAAACCATCTCAGCGCACTCATGAAACCCACTCAGATCTAGTAACCTGGACACTGATACCAAGTGAGTGGATATATAACTACATTAGCAAGCAAGCTCGCAATCCTCTCTATTAAGCATCTTCATATGCGGTAACGCAATTGCAGCCGTGATAAACACTTCAAAATGGACCACCTACTATGAATCGAACAAGCCGCAAACCGAGCGTTAATTGGACTGGATCATGTTAGAGTTACGATTACGCGTTTCTTTCATTTCCCCCACTGAGCCAAAGTTGGTTGGGACATTTTGAATTTCAAAGGTTATATTTGCTGAACATCATGAGACTAACTTTGATGCTTTCCCTATAATTCCACAGGACAAGTCATAATTATGACCTCACCTGAAGCCCTGATACACCTGTATCCTCAACAGCTTGCTCTGTTTCTCTAGCTTGCTGCCGTGGTTCCTGCATATAAAATAATTAATTAATAATGGCACCTTTGCGGGATTTCTCCACTGAAATTCACCTCATAATTTGACATTTCCACCTGGCTTATATTTACTACTGCTAACAACCCGATTACTAACCAACATGTGACATAAAACTAGGTTTAGTTCACTAGTTGAAACTAGCAAACATGTTTAATTAACATTCGTTGACATTATTTTCCAGTAAAAACTAACTTAAGGTAGATAGGAAGTTTTCACTTTAAGTAACTATCTGTTTCTGACTAGTTAGATCACTTATTCAACCAACATTACACTTGGCATTCAGTTTGGCAAAATATTAGCAGCATGACATAACATGGAGCGACTTTTTTTCCCCTCACACTCTCAGTGAAATTTCCACAAAAGTGATACGTACCTAAGGTAATATCAATGTATGTAGTAGTGTTGCAAGAATTCCACAGAAAACAACAGGTCCATAGAAGATCAAAAGATCCCGATATTCTGATGCTTTAAAAAAACATTCTGTGAGATGCCACTGATCGAGGATATCGAGTCGAGGATCTAGGAGAGATATCCTGAAATCGCCTGTCAATTTCTTTGGCATTTTTTGCCATACTAAAGGGCTGACGAGAAAACTCTGTGGAAAAAACCATCAAAAGGCGCATTACTCCAAGAAGGACTGAGTGCATGTAATCTATGGCAGTGCCTTTGATAAGGTTATAACTTTTAAGTTTGCTAAGCCAACAGGGACCTCTCACCCCTTTAACAGTGGTTTTGGTCTCATTTGCGATTTTAATATCAAGAGCAAACTTTTCATTTGTGCACAGTGGCCCTTTTGGATCTCTATGTTGGTATGGAAATGCATGGACATGTCCCCTTTCCCCTGTCCTCACAGTCTCTCCTGGCTGCTCACATTTTTGACATCCAAATTTCCCATTGTATTGCACTGAATTAAGGACTAATGCTTTAGCTGGCAAGTCGTATGTTCCAGCAATGGTGAGCACTTTACACACAAAAGGTTCAGATGTCAACTCTGCAGGTTGACCAGGAATTCCATTGTCTGCCAGTTTACTCAGTGTGTCACTTAGTGGTCTAAGAAATGTAACCATGGATGGTTTTGAATCCCCATACTAAAGTCCAGCAAATATCATATTCTCTCTTTTTGTTTGTTCCATGAAGCTCAATTTTATTGATGATACAATAAAAAGGCCACACTGAAAACTTGGACGATTTGAAAATAGGTACCCCATCTGTGTTCCAAGTAAGTGAGATGTTTTTAGGGTCACTAAAAGGACCACCCCCATCTACAAGCTGTTTGTAAACTTCTGCATTCATATACATCTTCAATGTTGTTAGGATCTGTCTTCTTCCTGCTTAATCTAAAGTTAAGCTTCTCCTGAAAACCTGGCTTGAGAAACAATGACCTTATTTGAGCCTCAATTGGAACCTCTATGAAGGATGAGGATCTTTCTTCTGACACACTGGTCCCACAAGACAGACATTCTAATCGTTCACCTTCTAATGACCCAAAACAATTACTGCAATATTCATGCAATACAATAGGGGATGATGCCGAGTGGGAGAAAAAAAAGTCTTTGAACTTCTGTACACTGTTTAAGCAGTCTGTATTCAGACTATCAGACAAATAACTCGAACATTTTAAGCAAATCACTAAGGGCCTTATCAGTTACTTTATGACAGTTTATGTAAGCCATGATGATCAAAAGGCTCTCTGCCACAGTTATTGATGCATTGTCGTATAACGGTTTGTCTGTTGTGTCCTTGAAATTTGACTCTTCTGCACACTCCTCACTCAAACCCTCTTCAAATTCCTCACTGAACATATGTCCATCGTCATACCTCCAATCCCCCACATCAGGGAGAGCTTCCTCAAATGATTGAGATGGATCATACTCAGCATTGCCATGTAGTTCAGTTGTTAGGCCATCAGGCGGATCTCTGAAGGCTGATCTGGAAGATGGTTCTTCATTGTCTTCCATAGAGTCAACAGTTAAAATACTCTCTTGTGCCACGCTTCCTTGTGCTGGTAATAAAATAGAATAAAAATCATTAAGGGTAAAAAAACATCTTGTCACAACGCAAAACCTATATCGTCTCAGCCTGTATATCACTTTCTTACACTCAAATGATTTTGTCATATTTTAGCAGGATCTGCTCAGTGACAAAATATACTGTACATCATTAGACAGACAGACAGAGGGTGTGTGTACCTGGCAGGTGGTGAGAGGCTTGATGTTCCAGAGTGAGCGTGGCACATCCTGCATGGACACCTGGAGGTTGGACGTGTTCCCCTTGAAGTGCAGCGTTTCGGGCTCCTCCAGGAGGCACCCCCCCCCCCTGTGTTCCCCTGCTGCTCCCTCCTGACACGAAGAAGAGGACACATATCAATGCTTCACACCTTTTTCTGGATCACGGCCCTCTTGAAAATATTGAAAGAGTCGCACTTTGCTTAAATTACATTCTTCATCAATTAGCAAAGAACAGATTTCTTGAGAGAAACTTTCTTGCAAGAAACTCAAAAGATAAAAAAAGAAAAAGGAAAAAGAGAAAACATGTGAAACACGAGGCAAGTTGACATAAATTGAACACATTAATCAAATACAGCTAATGGGATGCATATTTTTTTCCCCACATCTTGATCACATTGTTGCAGTTTATGTTTACATCTCTTTCTGTGTTTGTGATAACACGTAATCCACAGTGTTGAATGTAACTCATCGCAAAACAACACACACATAACAATGAGAAGTTGTGGGACCTCAAGTGAATGACTAGCTGGACAGGGTTTGCAAGGATATTTATGATACAGGCTGACAGTGACAGGCAACGCCAATAATGAGTAGAATGCCACAGCAGCAACCCAAACATGAGGCTGCAGCCACACGGTGACCTATATGAAAGGATCATGGCCTTATGTTATTAACAGCCTGAAAGGTTCAAAGAACATTATACATGCTGAGATAACTCACATTTCACGTTTCATTCTTCACTCGTGCTACTGTAATCAGGATAAGAGAAAGCAATACTGCCATGCTTGGTTTGACCAACTGTGGAATGCATTCTATCTATCTATCAATCTATCTATCTATCTATCAACAGGGCCTATGATTCTCCATCAGAACTAATTGTGTTCAGGATATCTCTCTCCTCTGCACTTGGGACTGAGTGTGGCTAAAACAGGTCAGACAGCAGAGAAGATGGCTTTTGAACATAAAACACACACACACACACACACACACACACACACACACACACACACACACATTTCATAACTTACCTAAATATTGCTGATCAGTCTCCACATGAACATTGGTGGCTGCAGGGAGGAAAATAAGGTATTAAATATCATATCTGCTGCAAGTTTGCTGCAACACGGCTATGCCAGGCTACTCACCAATAGTGCAGTTCTTCTTGGTCGTTTATTTGGGTCTTCTTCATTACCAGTCCTTCTCCATCGTTTTCCAGGTTTTCGTCTGGTCATTTTGACACCCCAATACTATATAAATACAGACACAAGTTGCTGGAATATACAGTGGAACTTTTTGTAGAAGTAAAACTACATTATGATGAAGCATCAACTGTTATCAACGGTCCGCCGATATTATCGGACATCCCTTATTATCATCCATCCAGTTATTTTGTAGGCCACGCCTCCAAGCCTCCAGCTCGCCGGTCTACTAGGACCCTGCAGCAGACCAGCTCATCAGCGCTCCGCATTCCACCCAATTAATCAATCAGCATTCCACGCCCGTTTCACTCACAGGCTGATACACTTAGCCTCCTGCGTGTTGTCTGGTAAGCTTGAGCCTGTTAGACTTGTAGTCTGATTAGGCTTATTTCTTGCGTATTTCGCGCTTATCTATATGTAAATCTATCGTGCACTACTCGCACTATTATATTTAAGGAACCTCGATTCCATTTCATTTTAAACCTACTCTGTTAAAGCTGCAGTTGATAACTTTGAGGAGAGAGAGGACTTAGCATGAAAATTTGAAAAAATGCAGCTTTCAGATCCCTCCCCCTCCCTCTCCGCTGCACTCCTGCCCTGTCTCCAAAGACCCTCCCCCAGAGGAGGCTGCCGTGCACGCGAAGGCATGACCTGCTATGCATGCGACCAATAAGACTGCCAGGTCACTTCATAAAAATATTTTCTGCTACTTTCTAATAAAATGATGCCAGTAACATTAGCCCTAGCATCGGAAACAAGCTAACGTTAGCCTGACTGCAACATCACAGTAACATCACATGCACTATGGAGTAGTGTAACAATTACAAGATGCTGGCTATTCAAACAGTGAATGTGCTTGTAAGCGACGTTCACTTGCTTATTTGCAGAGCGAAAATGAATTGATGCCGGTTAGGACTGGGGTTAGTAGCAGCTGTGCATGTAAGCGACGCCAACTCGCTTTTTTGCAGAGCATTGTGGAACAAAAATGAACCAATGAAATGCCAGTAACGTTAGCCCTAGCATCGGAAACAAGCCAACGTTAGCCCGACTGCAACATCACAGTAACATCACATGCACTACGGACAGTGACGTGCGGTCGGAGGTTAGTTTGGTGAGCCAGAATCCTCCTTTTTGCTTGATTAGCAATCGGACGATTAACTAGTTTAGTAAGACTATTCGGCAGAATGACGGGCCAGTTTAAGTTTACGTGGCATTATTACTCAGTACATCGAACCTGAAATGCTCACAAAACTGCAGATTTGCGTGTACTTGCTTCCAGGAAGCCGAAGCAATGTCATCAACAAATATTAAAACAGTTCGACTTATGCAGAGTTCAATGCTTGATCAATATAAAATGTATTCTCCTTTTAAATACGTGCTTTTACACCCCCCCAAAAAAAAAGAGGGCGTTTATTTTCAGTCTTCTTTCATAATCCGACTAGCAAAATGTTAAAACTATATACAGAATTACCGAGAGCCGATAATTTTTCCTAATTGATTATTCAGATTTACATCCTTGCAGTCTCGAATTGAATCGTATACGTGAATGAATCTTTTTGTTATTATCTCCTCTATCAGTATACAGGCTTCCTATAGGCTTGGTCTTAATTGTTTCGATTGTCAATCAGGCATAGTATGTGGGAACAAGTTCACAAAACCCTGTGATAAAAGTTTGGGTCACTGCCTCACCTCACCGCACGTCTCTGACTACAGGGGTAGTGTAACAATTACAATTAGCTCTTTAGCCCCGCCGTAAATCAAACATTACGTAAATAAGGCAGGGGTTTACCTGTCAAGCAGAAAAGTCGCCAACTCTGCGTCGGTTTTTAATCCTTCTGGATCTTGGAGTTCCCCCTACCTCTGAAAAGCCACTCCGATGTTCACTCTGGTTTTATCCCAGGCTTTGTCTAACTCTTTCTTTTGTGCTTTTTTTTCTTCTGGCTTCCTCTTCTGACTTGTCTTAGCCGTGTATGCTGTTGTCGGCAACGGAGGTATCGGTTTTTTTTTCCTCGCTGATGGTTGTTGTTGCGTCATTAGTTTATCTAAGCTCCTGAAGCCTCTCCGGAGATTTGAACTTGACTGAACACTGGCGTGAACTGAGGAGGAAGGGGGAGGAGGCTGTCCGCAGCGCATGCATGTGCAGTGATTGACGGCAGTCAGACACCATCCTGGCTCTGACTGGTTCTTTTTGGTCGGTCCGAACGATTCTGCTAAATTGCAGTAGGAGCTGTAGATGAGTCTAAAGGAGCCTTTTTTAATTACAGAGTACTAGTTTTATGTAATACTGTCTGTACACAGTGACAGTTTTAGCAAATATGACAAAAAGTTACTTTTATAAGACTTGCCAACTGCAGCTTTAAGTCTTATTCTAGACTTGTAGGTAGTTCATAAGAATCTCCGTTCCTTTTCTTGTTTTCCTGCAACGTTTGGTTTTGTACTGACGTGCAGCGTCTAATAAATCTTTATTTATTACATCCTGCGCCTGGGTCCAATTCTCCACTTCTCCTCCTTCGGACGAACCTTTACACATTCACAAATACACGTCAGGCCATTCTTAGATGAATGTTTCTCTAACTATTGCAATTAATTTGTTGCTAGTGGAGCAGCTGCTGAAAATTTGGGGGAAAAATCTTCCAGTTACATACTGTTTGTCTGTGACAGACAATTTTATGTGTCCAAAAACTTTGTTTCATCAATACAGGATGAAAAGAAGAAGCGAATATCCGTTTATAATCAGAAACACCAGCAATTTGTCAATTCAGCTAAAAAAAAAAAAAAAAAAAAAGACAGAGTATCAGAAACTATCTTGAACCAAAAACACTCCCATTTGGAAGAAATTCAATTTATATTTACCTCTGAATAAACTCTATTGTGGCCCCGAGTTCAGCTGGGTAGTGCAAATTAAAGATGTAGTAAGAAATGAACATGCCAATCAATGCGTTGTTGATGTTAGCCTAGTTTTCTGTTATCCCCTCCAGGTCTGCTGCCATCATGAAAGCACCTGCAGACATTAGACTCAATCCTATGAGCAAAAATTAATACGGGCAATTCCATCGGTTTAAAGCCTCCATTTGCTTGTAGGGCACACATTTTGTAGCTTCACTTATCGCATACAACAATGCATGGTATGGGTGGCAAATGTTCGGTCTGGACCTCGTCTACCAGGCAAATTCTATCAACTGTGTGGAAAATTCTTGCATGGTCCTCTCTGAAGTGCGAAAGCAGCATCAGCACCGCTCCACAGAGTCCACCACCTGCTTGGATTTCTGCCCTCTGTTTCGCAGTCACACTTGACTTCTCCAACGGAAGAGACCGAAAAGTCAAGAACTCTGGCAATTTTGGTGGCCATGGCCCCCTCAAATCCCTCAGTGATGGAAACACCAATTGTGTGTCTTCATGCCGGCTACTGAGAATAAGTAGGGCCATTCTTCCATAAGCACTCTTGCGTCCTTACCAGACATTTTTTCAGTTCCCTGAGGTGCAAAAGTGTCTGAGATTAACAGCTATATTTTTTCGAAATTCCAGTCATTTTCCAGGAACATTTATGCGTTTCTTTTTTCTTGTTCATCTGTGTTCCCACATTCACAGGCACAGACTCCCACTTAATACAGCCATAGGAGTCTTTCCGTTGCTTCTTACTTTCCAGGACATAGCTACTGTCATCTGTAGTTGTTTGCTTACCCACCGAAATGAGGTTATCAACTCAGCATTGAAGTTGTTTTGTCAAAGAATCATGGCCACTTCCAACGACTTCATCTGCTATCATGTCTTTAAAAGACTGGACATACTAGTACCAGTGGTGGCTGGAGAATTGACGATAGGGGAGGCTCAAACCCATTCCCTAAAAATAATGATTGGTCATGACCTGTTTTCAATCATTCATTTAAATTACCGTTACAGAAACTCCGAAAACTCAACATTATCAGACATGGTCAGTTTTCATTAATAACGCATACCTGTCAACTCTCATGCATTCGGCGTGAAATTTTGTGGCATATTTCCATTCCCCTTTCTGTAGTCAGCAATTTTTCAATCAGCGCATATGTGCGAGATTCTAGAGCGGAATTGAAGTCCTTGTGCATGGAGATTTATCAGTTTCACGTGCGTTACGGTGGATTTCCCCACTAGTAATTGGACACCGATTATGACTCCGGACTTCTCACGCATTTCTTTACTCAGGGGTTGGAAGCAATGCATGTGTTTCATGATTGTTTAAATTGTTTAATGAAGTAAGATCATTTGAAACATCTTTATGCAATACCATTGCTTCCAATGATCTTATTTAATTTAAACGATTAGAACTATCATGAAGCACATGCATTGCTTCCAACCCCGGAGTAAACAAAAGTGTAAGAAGTCCAGAGTCATAATCAGTCTCCAATTACTAGTGGTGAAATCCACCGTAACGCACGTGAAACTGATAAACCTCCATGCACAAGGACTTCGATTCCCTGTGAGAATCTCTGACATGTGCGTTGATCGAATAATTGCTGACCACTGCAGGGGAACATAAATACGCCGCTAAAACTCACGCCGAATCATGAGAGTTGACAGGTATGCGTTATTAATGAAAACTGACCACATCGGATAATGTTCAGGGTTTTTGGAGTTTCTGTACTGGAAATTTAAATGAATGATTGAAAACTGATCATGACCAATCGTTATTTTTAAGGGATGGTTTGAGTTTCCCCTATTGCCAGTTCACCAGCCGCCACTGGCGAGTACCATCTTCTTTGCGATTTCATTAAGGTCCTTCTTTGCTAGTTTTTTGCAAATGGTAAGGATTTCAGCTGCAATTATGCAAATTGTTTCCCTCCATCACTTGGCTGTTGGCCACCCTTGTTGTCTCATTTCTTCCTCAAAACAGCTGGCAGCATGTTCCATGGGATTTGAAAACTGTTGTGCCAGTCATTGGCCAGCTGTGCAGTGAAACTGGAGCTGTCAGTATCAGATGAAGATGACATCAGGCTTAGCTGCAATGCCTCCAGCTGAGATGACATATAAAAATCACCGAGACACATTCACGAAAAGATCAATATCATCCTACAACATGGGTTTGTTTTTGCATGCGTGGCAACTTTCCCAGCAAAGACAGCTTTGCAGAAATTGGAGATGAAATACATTGATATCACTTCTTTTCAAACTGCAGGCCCTTTGCGTCAATATTTCCAAACAGCGCAATCAAAAACACATTCACAAGTCCTCATTTGAATTAGCCTATTTGAAAATGGTGACTAGCTGACACATTCTGTAATTTACCAAGCATTACAGAGCTAAGGCAAACAATTTTGAAGTGAAATGTGTTTTCATTACAATGACACAGCAGCCCAAAAATGCCACTGGTGGCAACATTCACCAATTGCAAGTTGGGGAAGACATACCTTTTATGTGTGTAAGAGGCTTCCTCGCCGGAATGGGTTTGAGCACGCCTGCAAGGTCATCCATGTGGAAAAGCTTCACATCCATGGTTCGAATTACGGGGGAGATTGGGGGGTCTGACCTCCCTAAGTAAGACTTGAACCCCCCCAAAAAGAGGTAAAAACAACAGGCTGGGGGGTTCAAAACATTAATCCTTCTTCTAGCAGTCATCATAAATATTACAATGTATTTCTTATATTCATGCCTGGAAGAATCTTGTAATACGATTTCAAACACCACTAAAGTGGGCCATACCATTTCTTAAACTTGATGTTTGCTGAATGTCTCATCTGCTTATGTCACTCCCGACTCCCATCATTGAGTCACATGTACACAGGTGTTGCGCGAAATGGTAAGGCTAACGTAAGAAGCTATCTAGATAAATCCAAATGCACTTTACCTTCTTATCCTCAAGAGTTTCTGAATTTAATTATGTCAAGCGTCTACAGATGAACGCCAACGTGTATCTATGGCTTGGCATTTCAATATAAAATGTCCTATCCAATAGCAGTCCATTGGTGGAAACCTCACCTTTCAGTGTTTAATTGCATAATCCTCTCTAAGTTTACTTTGTCTTATTAGCAACAGTTGCTTGGATGAATCGGTTGAATGTTTCACATTCCATCACAAAGTTTTCTTCTGCGCATAAAATACATCGTAAAAATTGAATATGCCTTAATAAATTCTGAAGTTATATTACGTTAGCTCATGAAATGGCTCGAATTTGCGTAAATTAGTTTGCGAAACTCGTTAAGCAATCAAGTGGAAGAATCTGTTCAATATTCTGAATATAGTCACGACTGAAAGGCGGTATGAGGCACGACGGCCCGACACACGGAGGAGTGACTAATAATCAGAATAATTGAAAACATCCAAGAGAGATGAAAGTTGGTGAAGGTTTGGGATTTTTTGCAGTTATTGCCATCCTTGCAGTGTCCCATCAATTTATCACCATAGCCAATCGCTTTGTCATTTGCATTTCTCAAATATTACTGGTCATGCATTAATCTTGGATTGTTCAGTCAATAAATTGTTTGATTGTTAATCAGGTGAACTTGATGCAGCAAAGGGTGGTGTTACTGAAGGCCTTAACATCTGACGGTGCTCCACTGGTCATATCTAATGCTAGCTAACACTGGTGCTCAGTCATGAGCGGTGAGACAATGGATTAGTTGTACAGATAACGTTGGTTTTTGACGTCAATATAAAACAGTGGTTCTCAAACTCGGTCAAGGCACCCCACTGTGCATGGTAGTTTTTGTTCCAACCACAATGGCAATCTTAGGATTTTAACAAGCTGTTGATTTGTCTTAATTAGGTGCATTTATGTTAAGAGTAGTTATTTATCCTCTTAAGCCATATTTGACAAATCTTTACATGCCATTTAGAATAAAAATTTCATGTCCACATTGAGATATATTAGAAACTAGTATGAATAACTGCAGAGGGAAACAATTTAACCGAACATTTAATCTACATAAACAATCAATAGGTTTCTCAATGGTGAAACTGTTGACACGTTGCAAAAACTAACGATTCATCTGGCAAACAATTATCACACTTGTTTGGTTTCATGTTAGTTTTATTAAGTTCAGGCTAATTATTTTGAAAGAACTCAAAACAACTGTGATCAGCAACCTGATTTGGATCTTACTGATTTCTTTCAGAGTCTAATTTGATCTGTTTAAAATGTTTTTTTTTTTACCTGAAAATCCTCACAATATAGAAAAATAGGCACAATATGTTCAAGAGTTTTTAATCTTCATGGCACAATGGATATGCCCATCAAAATGGGGCTTAAGATGGTAAATAACTACTCTAAACATGGAATGTAGCTACTTAAGACAAATTAACAGCTTTTAAAAATTCTACAATTGCAATTGTGGTCGGAACAAAAACCAGCATACACAGAGGGGTGCCAGGACCAAGTTTGAACCACTGATATAAACAGTCATGGAAGAAGTACTCAGATCCTTTACATAAGCAAAAATATCAATACCATAATGTAAAAATACTTAAATACAGGTAAAAGTCCTGCATTTAAAATCCTACTTAACTAAAAGTATGGTATTAAAGTACTGGTTTTACAGAAAATTGTACTGTGACTGATATTAAATAAATGTAAATTGTTAATACTAATGAGTGAAGGCATAAGCAGCATTCAATGTGGAGCTGGTCTTGACCTGCTCTGAAAGGGTCACAGAATAAATATGAGAGGTTGTGAGATGATGGATTGGGTAGAAAAGAAGAAAAAAATTGCTACATAAATTTGGATTAATTTTTCAGATTTTTTTTTTTTTTTTTGCATTTTTGTAATATTGGAGAGTTTTACCTCTTTGGGCCTGAAGCAGTTATTTGAAACCATGTGAAGGGAAATGTCTCAAGTACCTTAAAATTGTATTTAATTGCAGTTATTGAGTAAATGTACTTAGTTACTTTCGACCACTGAATATAGAGTTTATTTCAGTTTAATAGCCTTTTGTGTGACTGTGGTGGTTTAGTTAGTCTTTTACTTTTTTAACTTTTTTTTTTTTACTTTTATAATGGGCATCCCCTTTATTTTCAACTCTGGAGCTGGTGTAATAGGTCATCTATGTATATCATTATCTACAGACGTTGCGTTAAACAAGTAAAATACCATAAGGATTGTAAGACTTCAGCTCACTGAAAAACATGCCTGTGCAGTACTGGGTTCCCTTTATGTCTTAGAAAAAAAGTTGACCCCCCCAATTGTCTCCGTTTAATTTGCACTCTGTTCACATCCTCAACACTTTCCACCCCAAGGTCTTGGAAGGCCTCTAAAATGGGTTGCAGTGTAGCTAGTCTGCTACACATTGGAAGTGCCTCTTTAATCAGATTGGCTATTCCATCCATGGCTAAAAACAGGAAATAAAAGATCAGTGAAATGGAAATATAGCTACAGATTTAAACAATAAATGTGTAAAAAGTGGTCAAATGCTTAAAATGTCTGTAAACATACGTCTGTAAATATGCAGAAGTTTCTCTTTGTACATAACTATTTATTAAATCAGTAGTCTTACTTTGAACTCTTGGGTCCAACTGACGTGTTTTTGCTCATGATTTGCGATTAGAAATCAGAGCTTGGTTAGCTTCCTGCTCTGCCTGTCTGGTAACGCTGGGAAACCCCTGCCTTCTCTACTGCATGGGCAAATGTGTCTTTGGAAACTATTCTAAACGTTTTGCTAGACACATAGCTCATGATGTAACCTTTGTGTGTTGCATTAAAAGAAAAATGACTGAGGTTCATGCCAAAAAACTGCCATAAAATATCTTGAATATCATTAATATTTTCCACATTCACAGTGAAATTTTTACCCTATATCAGTCCTGATCATAACTGCCAAATATTCATTCATATTTCAGAATTTTAACTTTTTTTTGTACTTGACGGATGGTTGGTAGTATGTTCTGGAAGGATGGTAGGAGGAGATAGGCCTGGATTTTTTTACTACAGAAGATTTTATTCAGGGCAGCCCCAAGAAAATGGTTTCATCAAGTTTTCTATTTAAGATGTTATATGCAGAAAGTGGAAAAACTCTTTGCAGTGGAACATTAGGGGGCTACCTAATGTTACTGGATAAATTGAACACGTAGCAAGCAGAGTTCTAGTTTCTAATTGTAGGGGTAATGAAAATGTATCATTCAGTGTTCAAAATATTGAACTATTCCTTGAAGTATTTCTGAATTATTTCCTTGTTTTTTCATATAAAAACCAATAATATGGCAATGAAACACTTACAGGGACAATTGTATGCAGTAACTGCTGATTATGTATGTGTTCAGAGATTGCCTTTAAATGTGGCCGGTTTTCATGCGCTCTGACCTATGAGTTTCTTTCTGCTCTGTCAAATGAACATTTTTAAGAATAAATGTTCACAATTTGCTAAAATGACTATTTAATTCAATTCAGTGTTTAATTAAATGGGTTGGTAATAGTCCAAGTGAGAGGTGATTAGTTTTTGGTGCAGATCCAGATCAAACTGTGGATTCTGGATCACTTTGAAAATTTCGTAAACATTGGGAGATGGGGCAAATTTCGACATTTTCTTTAACTCCATCAAAAAAAAATAAATAAATAAATCACTTGAACATCAACACACAATAGCCCTCCAGGGAGGACAACAACCATGATTAGTTTGATCCGGATTCGGATCCGGATCCAAATCGGAAGCGGACATGAAGTCATTAAACTTGCAAGGTAACGTTATGAACAATATTTTTGTTTCTTGGTTTGCTGCAATCCATATTTTAGTAAAATCCCCCCTTGTTTCTTGTATCTCGTATCTTGTATCTTGTTACGTTTTAACATTGCAACATGCCATCAAAAATCGCTCCTGGAGTGATCACTGCCGCCCGCCTGATGCTCGCATGTGTTACGCTCGCCGCTGATGCCCACGGCTAGTGTATAGGCCTAAGCTCTCTCTAGAAGCATCATCCAGCGTTGGCGCCCACATTCTGTGTGACAGCACCTAGCACCTTTGGGGTGATAAATTCAGAATATACTGACTGCGATATTTGTTATAGAATAGGTTGAGACACCAGCCTATATACAGACATTACCCACGTAAATGTCTGATCACTGGTCCTGCAACTCTACCTGTCATTGTTTACACCCCCAATTCCGAAATAGTTGGGACGAAGTGTAAATTGTGAATAAAATCAAAATGCAATGACTTTCAGATCACATGAGCCAATATGTTATTTCCAATAGAACATAGATAACATTTCAAATGTTTAAACTGAGACATTTTACATTTTTATCCACAAAATGAGCTCATTTCAAATTTTCTGGCTGCAACAGGTCTCAAAAAGTTGGGACACAGGCAAAAAAAGGGCTGAAAAAAGCAATTAATATATAAGAGAATCAGCTGAAAGAACATTTAGCAAATAATTAAGTTAACTGGCATCTGGGGTGTAACATGATTGGCTATAAAAGGGATGTCTTAGAGAGGCTGAGTCTCTCAGAAGTAAAGATGGCCAGCGGCTCTCCAACCTGTGAAGGCTTGCGTAAAAAAATTGTGGAATACTTTACAATGTTCCTCAACTTCAAATTGCAAAGGCTTTGAAGGTCTCATCATCGACAGTGCATAACATTATCAAAAGATTCAGAGAAACTGGAAAAATCTCAGTGCATAAGGGACAAGGCCAAAGACCTTTACTGGATGCCCGTGATCTTCGGGCCCTCAGACGCCACTGCATCACTCACCGGCATGGTTCTGTGATTGACATTACTAAATGGGCCCAGGAATACTTCAAGAAACTACTGTCGGTAAACACAGTCCGCCGTGCCATCCACAGATGCCACCTAAAACTCTATCATGCAAAAAGGAAGCCATTGATGAGCATGATCCAGAAGCGCCACCGTGTTCTGTGGGCCAAGGCTCATTTAAAATGGACTGCAGCAAAGTGGCAAAGTGTGCTGTTGTCAGACGAGTCCAAATTTGACATTCTTGTTGGAAATCATGGGCGTTGTGTCCTCCGGGCCAAAGAGGAGAGAGACCACCCCTCCTGTTATCAGCGTTCAGTTCAAAAGCCAGCATCTCTGATGGTATGGGGATGCAGTACTGGATAT
The DNA here is from genome assembly GCA_029692085.1 of Gymnothorax javanicus. NCBI lineage: Eukaryota > Metazoa > Chordata > Actinopteri > Anguilliformes > Muraenidae > Gymnothorax > Gymnothorax javanicus. The sequence continues at coordinate 84,942,658 of CM056195.1, forward strand.
GGTGTGGGACACTTGCATGTTTTAAAAAGCACCATCAATGCTGAAAGGTATATAAAGGTTTTAGAGCAACAAATGCTCCCCTCCAGATGACATCTATTCCAGGGAAGGCCTTGTGTATTTCAGCAGGACAATGCAAAACCACATACTGCAGATATTACAACAGCGTGGCTTCATAGTAGAAGAGTCCGTGTGCTGAACTGGCCTGCCTGCAGTCCTGATCTTTCACCGATTGAGAACATTTGGCGCATGATTAAATGAAAGTCTGTCAAAGTAGACCCAAAACTCTCCAGCAGCTGGAAGCCTGTATTAAACAAATGGGATCAAATTCCAATGGCTAAACCCAAGAAACTTGTCTCCTCAATGCCCAGACGCCTGCACTCTGTGTTAAAAAGAAGAGGGGATGCTACACCATGGTAAACAGGCCCCTGTCCCAACTTTTTTGAGACCTGCAGCAGCCATCAAATTTGAAATGAGCTCATTTTGTGGATAAAATTGTAAAATTTCTGTTTCAACATTTGCTATGTTATCTCTGTTCTTTTGTGAATAAAATACTGGCTGGTGTGATTTGAAAGTCATTGCATTTTGATTTTATTCACAATTTACACTTTGTCCCAACTATTTCGGAATTGGGGTTGTACATACGTCGTAGAACTGCAGGTGCCAGGTATTGATTGATTCTCGTCGGTCTTTCATTGTTTGCATGACAATGCAAATTGATATCGGCCTCTGCCAGTGCCAAGTTTGCTCTATGCCCCTGTCAGCCTAAAGATCTGAGCCTAGGACCTTCTTGTAATCATTTTCAGCCACTTAATGAATGTTTTAGGCCTAGGCCTACTTTCAGGCGTTCCATACCTGTTCGTTTTCCATACCAATTGAGCTACATTTTTTTTTTTACTGTAGATTCATGAGCCTGATCGAGATGCACAGTGCCAGCTGAGACCAGCACTGTACATCATCAGCACTTGCTTTATTAGAAAGATTTGAAAGAATCTGCTGCTTTTTTAATTTTTAACTCCAAAAATGGTTTTTTTTCTATCCCACCACCACCCCCCCACTTTGGAGGACAACTTTATTCATTCAATCAGTTATATAATTAAGTATGAGTCCTCCTACCATCACCGACAAAACACACACACGAGAAAAAAAAAAAAAAACCATAAAAATAAATAAAATACAATACAAAAAGGATTACATTCACAGAGTTTTATACCTTTGGCATTTGTGATTATTAGCTCATCCATTCCATCTCTTATTATTCCCAACCTTCAGCCTCCCGAATTTTATCCCATCTTTTGGCATAAATTACAAGTCCCGTCTCATGGGCCATCGCCACTCAATTCTACTGTAATACATGACAAAATTCTTTAATCTCTCAAGTCTTAACTCCCCAACAGATGTCAACCTGAAAATAAATATTTTTTTACAAGATATACAATTATATTACATATTTGGTGTTTTCTTTTGTTACATCACCCAGTAATACTTTAAATAAATCTAGTTGTATACTATTATACTGAGATATCCAGTTTTGCACCTTTATCCAAAAAAGGGCTGTTACAGGACAGTACCAAAAGAAATGGTCTACTGACTCCACTTCCTCTTGACAGAATCGACAAAGGGTGATGGCTCAATTCCCCAGATATTTAGCATCTTTTTTGTTGCTAGAAACTTATATATTAGCTTATATTGAAAATATCTTATCTTCGGATCAAGTGATGTATTGTAAAGAATTTTGAAGACTTTATTCCATGGGACTGGTGTGTCTAACAAATTTTCCCAACGGTCTAGAATTCTATATGGTGTCGCAACTAAATTCTTTATTCTTAAGTAAAATTTGTATATATGTTTATTAATCTTTATTTTCTTTAACTATTGTACCATTTTCATATGAGGCAGACAGACTAAATGTCCTCCTGGTCCTTTAATAATTTTTTGATTTCCAAGTATTTGGTAAAAGCTCCAATAAGTTGATTATATTGTTGCATAACAGTTCCATAAAAACTAGTTAATTGTCTGTAGGACATGATTTTATTTTCCTCATTCACTATATCCTTTAAAAAAATAATAATACAATATCGAACATGCGTTTCCAGAAAATCATTCTTCTATCAACAAGTATATTGAATTTAACCATATTATTTTTGTAGAACTTGTTCTGCATTTTCTCTGGATGAAACTGAAATCCAACCAACTTTTTCTTCCAGAAAGGTGGAGACACTGAAAAACATGTCAGTAATTAACTTGATATGCATAGGTTTAATCTGCAGGAATGGAAAGAAGCCTTTATCAAACATAGGATGGACACTTTTAAGTAACTTACTAGAAAACCAGTTTGAATTGAAATAGAATTTTGGAATAAGGGAGGCCTTCAGTGAAAGATTTAAAGCTTTTAAATTTAATAATTTTAGGCCACCAGATACATAATCATTGTAGAGATACACACGTTTAATTTTATCAGGTTTGTCATTCCATATAAATTTAAATATCTACTGTTCATAGATTTTGAAAAATGATTCGTTAGGAGTTGGTAATGCCATGAATAAATATGTAAACTGGGATACAATTAATGAATGAATCAGAGTTATTTTGCCATAAATGGTCAAATGTTTCCCTTTCCATGGGAGCAGAATTTTTCAATTTTACTCAGTTTATTATTGAAGTTAACCGCATGAAATTTCACTAATATTTTCTGGGATGTGTATACCGAGTACATTGACCATCTGTCCAGTGAATTGGTACATTGCATGGATGAGTGAAATTTTTATTTTTCAGGAACCAAGTCTCAATATTTGACATTTTTCAAATTTGGGTTCAGCCCAGATTGTTTTGAGTATTCATCCAGGTCTTTTGTAAGACTCTGAAGTGTTTCATAATCAGATTTCAGTAAAAAAAATGGTATCATCGGTACATTGAAATTTTTGTATTTAGATCTTGCATTTCTAGGCCTTTGATATTATTATTTGTTCGTATTTTTATAGCAAGTACTTCTATTGCCATAATAAACAAATACGGTGATAACGGGCAGCCCTGTTGTACTCCCGTGAAAGTACAATGGGGTTTGAGAGATAACCATTATTTATAATTTTGGAAAGCGGAGTTATTATACATTACTTTAACCCACTGTATTAAAGACTTACAAAGTTAAAAAATTCTAAACATTGGTAAATGAAATCCCATCTGATTTTATCAAAGGCTTTCTCGAGGTCTGCTATAAAAATCAAACCTGGTTTCTTTATTTTATCATAATATTCTATAATTTCAAGTAATTGTCTTATATTATTTGAAATATTTCTACCTGTATATAAAACCAGACTGGTCATGATGTATGATATCATGCAGGACATTCTTTATACGCAATGCTATGCATTTTGCTAATATTTTTCGCATCATAGCACTGAAGAGTGAGTGGCCTCCAGTTTTTTTAAGTGGACCGGATCTTTATAGTGGCCACTAGCTTCTTGTTTTAAGAGCAGAGAAATTACACTTTCTCGCTGAGTCCCTGTGAGAATACCTTGATCATATGAAAAAATAAAACACATAAGCAGGGGTTTTTAATCTGTTCATAAAACGTTTGATACACCTCTATTGGAATACCATCCAACCCTTTTTCCCCCGCTGAAAGGACATGATTGAATTGTAAAGAGTTTCTGTAATAAGCCCCTCGCATGTTTCTTTCTGTTCCTCTGATAATTTAACTTGATTGTGAGGGAAAAATGGATTACAATCAGTATTTTTAGTGGAACAGCTGATAACTGGGGGGAGAAGATCTCTGTAAAATATCTCTCTTCCTCATTCAGAATATCTGTAGGAGAAATGAGAATTGTCCCATCATTCCTTTTTAATCTCTGTATATTTTTCTTTGCTGTATTTTTATGTTGGAGGCTTAAAAATAGTTTATTGCATTTCTCTCCCTTCTCCATCCATTTTGCTTTATTATTATAGTGCATCATAGTTGACCTGTCACAAATTAATTGTTCCAATTCTTTCTGCTTTCGGTCCAATTTGTCGGTTACATCAGGAGTTGCTTCTGAGCTGTCAAGTATTGATGTGAGAATCTCAATTTCTTTTTTAAGATTTTGTTCTTTTAATCTTAAAAGTTTTTGTCTTCGTGAGGCAAATTGAATTGCTTGGCCTCTAAAAACACATTTAAAAGTATCCCATACAATAAGTGGGTCTGCTGATCCTATATTGTGTGTAAAAAAATCTGTAATAAATTCTTTTGTACGCTCTACAAATGTCTGGTCCTCCAGTAACTTTTGATTAAATTTCCAATATAAGTCGGTTTTGTTTATCGATCGCCGCATATTTCGCAGTTTCTGGCTTTACTCAGCATTATTTTTCCTTGATATCACCTTGATGAAATGCAACCCCACTTCATTAAAATGTAATTTCATACAAGTAAAATTCAAGTTCATTCTTAAAAACAGGAGAGAGTAGATTTATTAGAATATCGCTCATGTGAAATTTAATTTGGCATTTAACAGAATTTTAAATTAATTTACGAAAACTACCCTCCAGCTTGTTCATGTTCTCAGGTCGTCAAGCACTTCTTCATGGTATATAAGGGATGACCATCTTGCTCTCTCATTAGATTGTCATTTGATACTTCACAGCTTTTCTAAATACCAGTGAACAACTTTACCTGTCTCAGTAGATATGCCTCGTTCGAGGTCATGCAGCTTAGACCAGAGGTGCAAGTTGAATCGTGAGCATATGCAGAGAAAACGAGAAGATGAGAGCCCTGAACAGAAAGAAAGGCGTATGGAACGTGACAGAGAAGGGCATGCAGATTCAAGGAAAGCAGAAACACCAGAAGAGACCCAGATTTGAAGAACTTAAAGCCGTATACATGTCCAGCAATCAAGACTGCAGGAAACTGCTGCTGAAACTAGCAGAAGAAGAACAGCAAATTGTGACAGGATGAAGACCACGAGAGCCACAGAGAGTGACGCCCTGAAGGAAGCAAGGGCATCAGCAAATCGTGACAGGACGAAGACCATGAGAGCTGAGGAGAGTGACGCCCAGAGGGACGCGAGGAAGTCAGCAGATCGAAAGAGATTGAGGGATACCGTAGCAAAAAAAACTGAAGACCAGCGTGAAACAAGAAGATCAGCAATGAGGGACAGGATGTGGGATACTGTGGTAAAGAAATTGAAGATCAGCGCGAAACAAGAAGATCAGCAATGAGGAACAGGATGCGGGATACCGTAGCCAAAGAAACTGAAGGCCAGTGCAAAAAAAGAAGATCAGCAATGAGGGACAGGATAAGGGCCAGTGTAGCAAAGGAAACAGAAGAAGAAAGAACAGAAAGGGTTAAAGGCATGAAAGAAAGAATGACAGGTGTAAGAGCAGTTAAGTGTGAACATGGAATGTCTGTTGAAGAGGCCATGCACTCTTTCCATGGCAGGATTAAGGATGGTCCAATATATGTCCACATATCATGCCAGCGATTGATGTACTGCAAAACTATGGTCCAGTCTCAATCTGACAAATATAATAGAGTCCCACAGCAGTGGATCCATGAAATGGAGGTCCAGTGTGAAATTATTGGTCAGACACAGGAGAAGAACTGGATTTGTCTCACCTGTCACCGCCGACTAAAACAAGGTGAAATGCCAGCACAGTCATTCTTCAATGGTATGGGTCTGGATGAGATTCCTTCTGCCCTCAGAGATTTGAGGCCACTGGAAAAGCAACTCATCAGCCAATGACTGGCCTTTATGAAGGTTATGGCCCTGCCCAGAGGAAGACAGAAAGGCATCCATGGACCAGCTGTCAATGTTCCTGCAGACCTCTCGCACATATGCACCATGCTACCACGACTCCCAGCTGACTCTGAAAATGTACCCGTTAAACTGAAGAGAAAGCTGGTATACAAAGGACATCACATGTTTGAGTACATTCGAACAGCAAAAATCATGGAAGCATTAGCATGGCTGAAATACAATCATCCATTGTATAAAGATGTCACAATTTCATCAGACTGGGAGTCGGTGTGGGAAGACACAGACATGGACCTGTGGACAGCAATGACTCAAACTGAGACTCAACTTATGGAGGAGCAGGCAACTGACAAAACCACCAGAACAGCAGAGTTCAAGAAGTGCAGGAGCAGTAACACGCATCTGCGCAGCAGAGAGAAACCTCAAAGAATTAGCCAGGAGTCATGGCTACAATGTAGTGGACCTGGTGATGGTAACTGTTTCTACCATGCCATTTCACTGACCATGTCGACTGTTGGCATTCAGCCTCTGACTCATACTGATCTTCGACAACGGCTGGCTACATTTTTGGCCACAAGTGACAAGGCTAAGTGACATATTAACCACTGATCAGAAGGTCATGACACCATAACCTTGAAATTAATTTGACTTTGTGGGCGCAGGCGGGGTATGTGGCCTCCGGACACACCCTCTAGTTGATGTTCTATGCTTGTTTTACCACTGTCCAGTGAAAATTTTAAAATACAAACCACAATTCCAATGAAGTTGGGACAGTGTGTAAAACGTGAATAAAAACAGAATACAATCATTTGCAAATCCTTTTTGACCTATATTCAATTGAGTACACTACAAAGCCAAGATATTTAATGTTCAAAGTGATAAACTTTATTGTTTTTTGGAAATATTCACTCATTTTGAATTTGATGCCTGCAAAATGTTCCAAAAAAGCTGGGACAGGGGCATGTTCACTACTGTGTTACATCACCTTTTCTTTTAACAACACTCAATAAGCGTTTGAACTGAGGACAATAATAGTATAAGTTTTGTAAGTGGAATTCTTTTTCATTCTTGCTTGATGTACGACTTCAGTTGCTCAACAGTTCGGGGTCTCTGTTGTTGTATTTTGTTTTTATAATGTTGCGCATTTTTCAATGGGAGACAGGTCTGGACTGCAGGCAGGCCAGTCTATTACTCTCACTCTTTTACTACGAAGCCACGCTGTTGTAATCCGTGCAGAATGTGGCTTGGCATTGTCTTACTGAAATAAGCAGGTACGTTCCTGAAAAAGACGTTGCTTGGATGGCAGCATATGTTGCTCCAAAACCTGTATGTACCTTTCAGCATTAAGGGTGCCTTCACAGATGTGCAAGTTACCCATGCCATGGGCACTAACACATCTCTATACCATCACTGATGCTGGCTTTTAAACTTTGCGCTGATAACAATCTGGATCGTCCTTTTCCTCTTAAGCCCGGAGGACATGACATCTGTGATTTCGAAAAACAATTTGAAATGTGGACTCGTCAGACCACAGCACACTTTTCCACTTTGCGTTGTTGATGTATGGCTTTCGCTTTGCATGGTAGAGTTTTAACTTGCACTTGTAGATGTAGCGACGAACTGTGACAACTGACAATGGTTTTCCAAAGTGCTCCTGAGCCCACATGGTAATATCCTTTACAGAATGATGTTGGTTTTTAATGCAGTGCCGCCTGAGGGACCAACAGTCACGGGCATTCAAGGTTGGTTTTTGGCTTTGCCGCTTACGTATCGAGATTTTCCAGATTCTCTGAATCTTTTGATGATATCATGGCCTATAGATGATGAAATCTCTAAATTCCTTGCAATTGCACGTTGAGAAACGTTGTTCTTAAACTGTTGGACTATTTGCTCACGAAGTTGTTCACAAAGTGGTGAGTCTCGTCCTTGCTTGTGAACAACTGAGCCTTTCCGGGATTCTCCTTTTATACCTACTTATGACACTCATCTGTTTCCAATTAACCTGTTCACCAGTGAAATGGTCCAAACAGATGAGCATTCCTCAACTTTCCCAGTCTTTTGTTGCCCCTGTCCCAGCTTTTTTAGAACATGTTGCAGGCATCAAAATCAAAGTGAGAGAATAATAAAATAATAATTAAAAAAAAAAAAAGTTTATCAGTTTGAACTTTAAATATCTTGTCTTTGTAGTGTACTCAATTGAATGTAGGTGGAAAAGGATTTGCAGATCATTGTATTCTGTTTTTATTCACGTTTTACACGATGTCCTTGCTTCATTGGAATTGTGGTTTGTATAATAGATCTGTAAAATGACAGATTAATATTGTATATGTGCAGAGGTGGACATTCCAGAAAGTTAAAGTCCAGCTGTGTTTTACTTCCAGCCATGAGCTCAGGTAGCTGATTTCCCTAATTAGTTCAACTTCTGAGGTGGAGGGTTGCTGCAATTTTTAGATCCAGGCGGTTGCAACAAAATACTGGGAAGGACTTTTACAACCCCAATTCCAAAAAAGTTGGGATGCTGTGTTAAATGTAAATAAAAACAGAATGAAATGATTTGCAAAACTCATAAACCCACATTTTATTCACAATAGAACGTTGACAACATATGTTAAAAGGACGCATTTTATGAAGAATATTATCTCATTTTGAATTTGATGGCAGCAACACATCTCAAAAAAGTTGGGACAGGACCATGTTTACCATTGTGTAGCATCACCTCTTCTTTTAACAACTGTCTGTAAATGTCTGGGAAGTGAGGAGACCAATTGCTGGAGCTTCGCAAGAGGGATGTTGTCTCACTCTTGTCTGATGTAGGATTCTAGCTGCGCAACAGTCCTGGCTCTTCTTAGCCAGATTTTATGATGCACCAAATGCTTTCTGTTGGTGAAAGGCCTGGACTGCAGGCAAACCATTTCAGCACCCGGACTCTTTTACTGCAAAGTCATGCTGTTGTGATGGATGCAGTATGTGGGTTCGCATTGTCTTGCTGAAATATGCAAGGCCTTCCCTGAAAGAGACATTGTAAAACCTCCATATACTTTTTAGTATTGATAGTGCCTTTCCAGATGTGTAAGCTGTCCACGCCATAGGCACTTATGCTACTCCATACCATCAGAGGTGCAAGCTTTTGAACAGAGCGCTGATAACAAGTTGGATGGTCCCTCTCCTCTTTAGTCCACACAACACGGCGTTTCAAAAAAGAATTAAAATTTTGATTAATCTGACCACAGAGCAGTTTTCCATTCCGCCTCAGTCCATTTTAAATGAGTTTTGGCCCAGAGAAGACGGTGGTTTCTGTGAAGTGATGAAGCGGTGGAGAGCTGGTCACCACATTTATTAGACACAGCGGGCTTGGAGCATGTAAATCACCTGTTGCAATGAACCTGTAATTTAAATAGGACTCTTGGTTTTTCTTTTAAATGCAGCTTTCTTTTTGTTGGCAGTCATCAGGTCTTCTGTCATCTCATTATCGAGTCTTTCCGAGTGACGTGTGTTTTTTACTCTTTTACGCTTGTAGACTTGCCTGTCAATTGCGCAGTGCTGGGAAGAGGCACAGACAGAAGTGGCAACATTGCCAAAATAAAATGACCGGAAGTGTAAAGACAAAACAGACGTTGTTAGACAAAACAAATGTTTTATATTTTTTCATTCTCTCGACGTGCTTTTAATGTGACACTGAGCTGATATGTCTTCTTTACTCTTGCCTCCAGACAGCTAAAGTTGAGCTGAGACAATGAAGCAGCTAGCCACAGACCTGCAAACATCCTGGTAAGTTGGTGCACACTAGCTCACGTTATTAGTTAGCTAATTAGCTTTCATTTCTTGATTTATTTTGGTTTTATTATTATTTTATTATTTTTTGTTAGTTGGCTATTTTTCCCATTCTTAGCTGTCATGGCTTTTGTTATTTATCTAACGTTAGCTTGTTGGCTATTGTGTTCATTTGGAAAGCCAATTTCAAATAGTTCTTTTCAGAAGCTTTACCCTGTTAGCTAACTGTCATTTTTCCTTAGTTCATGTATCTTTAGCTAGCTGAAGATGGAGTGGAAGTGTAAATATTGTGGTTTTATTAGTGGGAAGAGGGCGCAGCTATTTAAACACCACCGGTTAAAACATGGAAGTTACATAAGGACAGTACCATTTCCTTGTTTGCAACAGGACTGTTTGTGCACATTCAAGACAGCCTTAAGGCACACAAATCTCGTGTTCACTCTAAAACCCATGAGGAACAACCAGGAGAAAATTAAGCTGTCAAATTCTGCTGTCATTTGTGTGAATTCATTGAGCCCTGCTCTGAAACTGAATTTTTCACCCACCTCCGAAGCAGATACTTGAAAGTTAGCCAAAAGGTTCAGTGTCCATATGCAGGCTGAACATATGAGAGCAGTGTGTATTCAACTTTCAATGCACATAAAAGTAAAGCACATAGAGAAGACAACTGGAAGATGTTCAAGAAAGAAATAGTTCATGTTGACATAAGTGATGAAAAAAAAGACATTGATGTTGCAGATGAGCAAATGCCAATTGAAGACACGGGGGAGATAGATGATGTCAGTGAAGAAGCTTGTGAGATAGCTCTTCATGATTTAGAAAAGCAGCTAGAGCATAACTTGACTGCACTTTTTTTAAAGTTGAAGACTATCCTCGCTCTGTACAGGAAGTTATCAAACAGCTTTGTGAGATACATTATTTGTCGGTGCCACTTCTGCATCATAAGGTGAAGATGATTCTTAAAGAGTATGACTCTGAGATAGATGAGTCCATTGTGAAACAGGTGAGCAGTGCTGTTTCAGAGACCAACGTAATGACAACATTTTGCGGCAAAGATGGTTCCTTAGCAACCACAAAAAAGAGAGCATTGTATGTGTCTAAAGAATTTCCGCTGGTAAAGCCTGTAGAGCAGGGGTTCTCAATTAGAAATGTAAAAGGTCCAGAAAATAAATTTTGAGGAAGTCATAGGTCCACAGCGCATGGTAAAAAAATTTTGGCCTTTTTTTTTTTTTTAACTATTTTTTTTAATGTTTTTATGTAGTTTGAGGCTGGGTGTACTGCACTGTAATAATCAGGAGTTATTGGAAGGCACAAAAACATTTATTTTCAGTATCACACAGATATTCTTTTTTACTTAGTATTACTCAATAAAATAAAATAAAAATAAATAAACAACAACGTTGACTAAAGGTGAATCATGTGTCTTGGGAATTCAAATGTACACACATCTCAAAAGTTAAACAAAGTGCCCTTTCCTTTTAGCTCAGTCATTAAGAAAAAAAAAAAAAAAAAAAACTATGGCACATTCATTAAAGAGCCCCCTCTTTTGAAATACACACACTGGGAAGCACAGGAAATAAGAGGAAAACTGTTTTTCTTCCATTAAAGGTGAATCAAGTGTCTCCTAAATTCAAATATTCACATATATGAGCTCAAAATGAAACAAAATGTCCTTTTCAACAAAACAAACCCTCATATTCTCAGATAAACCAAGTCAAGTAAGGTGCACAAAACATTAATTTTGTCAAACACTGCTGCTTAATGAGAGAAAATGGCACCTTGGCTTTGCTGCCAAGACTTTGAACTTTGGCACAAGAGGTGTGATGGCCAGGCGGAGACAATCATGCAAGTGTTCATTGGTGAGTCTAGTGCGGTATTTGTTCTTCACAATATTCATTGGAGAATGCAGACTCACAGCTGTAGGTTGAGCCAAACATTGTGAGAATGTGAACTGCCATCTTGTGCAAGAGAGGATAATTAGCAGCAGTTACCATCTTTGTCCAGAAGGTGATGGCATCACACTGGGCCTCTTTCAGTACAATGTTTTCCTGGAGGTCAATCAATTCACTTTGCAGTGAAGCAGCTCTGGCCCATGGGAAGGTTTTTGTGCTTCTGCAGAGAACCCTCTCACATTCTTGACCAGGAATGGATTGTCAATGAAAAGTTGGAGTTGTTCTCCTAATTCAAAAATCTTCAAAGCAGTCTTGAAATTCTCGATCAGCTTCTCCAGGAATTCCACATGGCACTGATGATCTCCTTCTCCCTTGGTCTGTTCCAGAAGTTTGGGGAAGTGCAGCATGCCCTCCTATAAGTAAAAAAAAAAAAAGGAGCACTGCTTAAAAAGGGGTATTATGAAGTATCAAAAACATGTTATAAGTGGAATCCAGGAAATGAGTGTGATGGATTGAAAATATTAACAATAACAACTCACCTGTATGTCACTTTTGTAAAGCTCCAGCTTCCTCTGGAAGGCACGCACTTCTGTCATCAGCCCACACTGCGCTGTTCTTCCCCTGTAGCTTCAGGTTTAGGCCATTGAGATGAGATGTTATATCTGTTAAAAATGCCACAGTTTCCATTTTCAGCATTTTGCACAAATGCAAGGAACTCTTCGGCTTTTGTGCTCTTTAGCTGTGACAGAAACTCTTGCAGCTCTTTTCTAATGGCCCAAAAGCGCTCCAGGACCCGGCCTTTGCTCAGCCATCTGACGTTGTTGTGCAGAAGTAGATCATCATAAGCTGCATCTACCTCTGCCAGGAATGTGCTTGCAACATCTTGGCGCTGCAGTGCAGATGATGCTCTCAAGAAGTTGATGAGTTTCATCATTGTTTGCATGACTTCGGAGTAAATTTTTGCACAAAGGACAGACTGGTGGATTATGCAGTGGTAAGATATCAGGCCAGGGTGGTTTGCTCTCAGACGTGAAACCAGTCCGTTCTGTCTTCCCAACATGGCTGGAGCTCCATCAGTAGCAATTGACACAACTTTTTTCACATCTATCTCTTTTTCATTCAGCATTTCTGAGATTACTTTATAAATGTCTTCCCCTCTTGTTTGTCCCCTGAGGTTTGCCAATCCAAGCACATCTTCAATAAACTCCTCCTTTGCCTCATCATAATACCTCACAAACACCACCAACTGTGCATCATCAGTGGTGTCAGTGGATTCGCCCACTGCTAGGGAAATGCACTGTGCATTTTGTATTCCATCACAGAGCTGTTTGGACAAATCCTCAGCAAGTACTTCAGTGCGTTTCGTTGCTGTGTCATGTGAGAGTGGGATTTGCTTTATTTTTAGCTGCTATTGTCTCCCTTTCTTTGCCTTCTAACAAGGTTTCCATCACTTCAGTAAAATTTCTTTTATCATTTCTGCATCATGAAATGGTTTCTTGTGCTTACCCATGATCCAGGCCACTTTGAGTGAACTCTGTTGCCTTTTTGCTGTTCTGTCATGCACGAGGTCATTTTTGTTCATATGACTTTTTGCTTTTTTATTTTTTATCTGTTAAGTAGCTCTGATTTTGGGGGGCAATCTCTATCAAAATCGGGGCGCTTTCATAATGTTTTATGTTTTCACTTTTTATCAGAGCCACAGTGCTTTTCGCACAAAAGACACATTGGCTTTGTGCTCGGCGGGTAAAATAAACATATATTTGTCGGTCCATTCATCATTAAATCGGCGATTTTCAGTGTCCACCTTTCTCTGACTTGCCATTTTGATGTCGGGTGCGGGTTTTCGCTCCGCTGCAAGGGCGCTACGCTGCTGCCGCGAGGTGTAAAAAACATACTGAAGGAGGAGGTGTGTTCGGTTTGCGTAGTTATCAGCCAATCAGCGCATCGTTGTCATGGGAATGACAGCCCATAATGCAAGCATGGACGCTCACACATACACATACACACTCTCGGCCAGTCTAACCTGCGTCAGTCAGTCAGAGAAAAAAAAAAAACTTTTTTTTTTTTTGCCGTGGAATCCAAAAGAGGTGGTCCGTGGTCCGGATGTGGACCGCGGTCCGCCTATTGCGGACCCTAGCTGTAGAGTATGTAGTTGACAAAGATAAGAAATCGTTTGTATATGTTCCCATATAGCAAATGCTGCAGAAGTTGCTGAGCTGGACAGATTTGTTAGATAAAGCAATGTCACATGTTCGAAATGAATACAAAACTCATGTAGATGGTATATACTTCAGTGAAAATGGCCTTCTTACCAGTGATGAGTTCACAATTGCCATTAGGCTGTACATCGATGACTTTGAAGTCGCCAATCCGTTAGGAACATTGAAGAAGAAGCATAAGATGTGTGCTGTGTACTGGGTAATTGCCAGTATGCCAGCAAAATATAGAGCATCACTCAACTCTATCCAACTTGCTCTTATATGCAACACAACCACTGTAAAAGAATGCAGTTATGCTAAATTGCTGGACCCACTTATACATGATCTGATGTCACTAGAAAAAGATGGTGTTTACATAGAGGCCTTAGGTAATAGTGTGAAAGGAACTGTTTTGTATGTAGCTGCTGACAACCTAGGTGCTGTGGTGGGAAAAATATCCCAAAAGGTTCTAAATTCAGAGTATTCCTATAATCACAGTTCAACAGAGAAAACTCAGCCAGGTTCTTATGGCCCCTTAGAACTGCTGCAAGACTGTGGAGCTGAGAAGAAACAGAAACTCATAAATCTGCCAAAAAAGCAAGATAGGAAGGCCCTTAGCAGGCAAACCAAGGCTGGCTAGATGAGCTAATCTTCCAGAATGACCATATCAGTCAGCCTGGTCCCACTACCTGAGTATGCGCACCTAAGTGTTCTGGAACCATCCATGACCCAGATAAGTTACTGAACTTTCGCTGAACCCAAGGTTTGGGAAGCTCATATGTGGTCTTTGAGCGTCCCTGGAGGCTTAAAATTAATTTACACTATGATGTAATGGCAAACTTGTTACTAAGGGTGGAGTGTTGCTATATGACAATGAACCAATCAGAAAGTAATAATGTTGGATAAGGTGGGATGAACCACGTTTAATCGCACCTAGAGGGATGTGCCAGAAGGGTAATAAATACGAGGGTTCGGACAGTCAGTGGTCAGTCTGTGTCGGGTGATTGAAGAAGAATGAATGCTATGTGGTTTATGCTTAACCAGCCTGGGTTTTGTACTTCACTTTGAGCGACTTACAATAAACCCGATCGCATCAGACTCTGGAGAATGTGTCCGTTCCTTGAAGGAAGATTTACAAGGGTTAGGAGAAGACTTGGTCCACAAGTGTTTTCACCCACAGTGCTCATGCACTGGCAGGATTCTATGAGAGCTTCTCTGTTGATAAGTTCTGCAGAGTCTCCATGGCAAGTAGAAGTGACACTCAAGAACAAGAGGTGTTTTCCTTTGAGCTCAGAACAAAGACAGGCATGACAGAAAAGTGCAGGAATGATGGAAGACCCAGAACTGGGTAGAACATATTGTGAAAAAGAGTGCCCTTTGACTGCAAAACTGGAGCACTTTCATGTCGTTATAGGTTACCCTCCTGACCTCATGCATGATCTTCTGGAGCGCATAGTCCCCGTAGAGTTGTCTTTGTGCCTTTCAGATCTGATTTCCAAGGGATATTTTAATCTAGAAACACTGAATCAGGCTATCAAGTCCTTTACATACACATTTCCTGACAAAACTGACCAGCCACAGCCTATTACAAAAGGCTTCTGCACAAAAGGCACAATCGGGGGAATGCACACGAGAACTGGTACCTAATTAGGCTCCTTCCATTTCTTGTTAGTCAGTATGTTCCTCCAGGGGAAAAGGCATGGGAAGTTCTTGTGCTTGTCAAAGACATTGTAGAGTTAGTAGTCGCCCCCAGGGTTACTGAAGAGACACTCTACCTCCTGGAGTGCAAGTTAGCAGAACACAGAGTACTACTGCCGTCTACATTCCCAGAGTTTAGATTACCAAAACACCACTAGATTGAACATTACCCTCAACTTATAAAGGCGTTTGGTCCACTGTGTGATGTCTGGACTATGCGCTTTGAGGGCAAGCATAAATATTTCAAAAAGGTTATCCGTGATGCTCAGAACTACAGGAATGTAGCCCTTACACTTGCTGTGAAACACCAGAAAGCAGTCAGCTATCATTTGGACTTGAGTTTATTTTTCAAACATTCAGTCGACATGGAGAAGGTCATTACAGTCTCGGTATCATCTTTCCCTGAGAACGTCCCGAAGATAGAAAATCCACAAGCCAGCAGCAGTTCTTGTAGCATCATCCATCTGTCTAGATGGAGTTACATGCAAGGCAGACATGGTAGGTAGTCTCTGCTCAGGTCTCCCTGAGTTTAGGCAGATCACACAGATTATTGCAGTTCATACAGAAATCATGTTTGTGTGCAGAGTAATGAGTGCATGGTACCATGAGCATCTTAGATCGTATGAAGTTTGCTACTCTGATGTAACCCCGCCCTTGTGTGTGGTTCTACTGTCAGAGCTTAACAATGTTTTCCCCCTTTCAGCACACAGAATAGGTGGAAAACTAATGGTGACTCTCAAACGTTATATTCTGTGCTGAAAAATCTCTCTTTCTCCCCAGATGGCGGTGCAACAGAGAATGCTTGTGAGAGTTATCATCACTGAAGCAGACATAAGGAAGGTGGAACTGACAACAAAGCCTGACACAGTTGACCTTTTGATTGGCTCCGTTAAAGATGGTCTTCAAATAAACTATGACTTCAGCTTACAGTTTAAAGATCCCAACTTCGACAATGAACTGTGCAATCTAACAGATATCAGAGCTGCTTGAGCGACCTACCCTTGAAATCATTCCATTGCTTTCTCTTGTGGAGTGCCCGTCCCACGGTCAACGTCAAGTGAAGAATTAGCGACACACCCAGCCAGGCAGATACGGCCATCCTCTCCAACTCCTCTCAGGAAAGATAACGCCAGTGGCCAGAGGTATTTGATATGTATATACCAAAATTCTCTGTCGATCTGGAATATAGACTGTGTCAAGCAAATCTGCTCCATCTCAGGGATGGAACACACCTCATTCTGACAAAGGAGCTCAAACACGACATCCTTGAGAGGCTGGCCGAGACCATATATGCCTTGAAAGCTACCCAGCAAATGCAGAATTTGAAGCTGTTGCCTCAGCACTGGTGCAAACACACCCATGTCTCAAAGAACAAGGATCAGTGTCCGGCTGGAGCGGTTGGAAAAACAGCTAGAAATTCAAGATGGGGAATTACCAAACAAAAATGCGTCAGCTGGGTCACTGTGATGTCACCGTGAACGGCGGTAAACATGGGAAGCATTCCCCTTGGAGACCCACCTAACAAGAGAATCAAGAAGCCAAAGAGAGGAGAAGTCAATTACTTACCAGATTATCCAGATGGACAGGATAACTCCAGCCTTGAAGATGTTCAACAGCTCATGGTGGACAAAATAAAAAAGAAAAGCCCTCATTAAGCAGAAGATGGATCTGAAATTCGCTCTTCGAAGGAATGAAGTTGTGAAGGACAAGCCTGCCATCACCCAGATATGTCAACATTGGCTGGCGCTCTTTACTGAACACCAGGTAGGCCTATAGGTTTGTCTCATATGCTGTATTCTACGGAGCCCCTCTGGTGACATTGGATAAAAAAAAATGAACGCGTGGCCACAAATTTTTATTGTTGTCATTTCTGTGCAGACTGTTGATTGTTGCTTTAGCCAACAAATATGGACAAGTTTGAATTAATTTTATTATATAAACTTTCCATGTTTGTTGGCTAAAGCAACAATCAATAGTCTCTGCACCAAAATGACTACAATAATAACTTATAGCCTCGCGTTTTTTTTTTTTTTAAATCCAATATCACCAGAGGGGCTCCGTAGTACTCATCAAAATTGTATTAAAGAGTAATATTGCAGTCTGGGTTGTTGCATAAAAAGATCACATCATGGTGTCAACTCATTTGAACATGAACATGTTTTGTTTTTACATGTTTCAGGTGTGTCTGGAGTTCAGCAGGGTGGTTGGTGAGAGCCTGAGACAGGAGTTCTACAAGGCCCTTGACCATCACAGTCCCAGGCTCATGGAAATCTTCAATGCAAAGAGGGGCCTCACAGGGCAGGTTTTGGCTGACCTGATGCGACAAAGGTTAGTTGATTTTCAATTCTATATTTATGTCTTAGAAAACAGTCTAATACTTGATTGAGCTTGAAAGAACCCACGTGATGTAAATAAATGTACTGGTAATGTGAGCTATCCTGTTTGTAGATGTTGTCTTTTCCTTAACTTTGAGTAGCCTATGTGTAATGGAGTTGAATTGGCTAAACTAACTCCTTAGAGTGATTACTTAACACCCATGAAATTAGTTTGCCAGGTTTTGCTAGTTGATCTGTAAATGAGGTATGCAAATAACTACCTGTATGCATAATGTCGAGAACCCTGTGTGTGAATTAACAGGTGGGGTCCAGTACGTAAATGGCTGTGCTGTGTATTATTGATTTCTGTGTATGCACATAGTGTTCAGGGTAACATATGGACCCTATTTTAAGTGTGTGATGTCCTCTCTGCTCCCTCAATCCACCAGGCTTTGGATGTGACAGAAGTCAGATGCCTCATCCTCAGGGGGCTTCCTGTCATTCTCGGCGATGATCCATCCACCTTCTTCAAGGCCTGCTTTGTAAGCAACTTTGATTTTTCTCTACCTCCTCTCCTCCTTCTCCCCTCCCAAGCTCCCTCCGTTTACTAGATCCCCTCTTCTCCCTCTACCTCCTTTCCCCTCTCCCACCTCCCCTTTTTAGCTCCCTTGTTCTCTACCTTCCCTCCTCTCTCCCTACCATACATATTATTTTAAGGTGTGCATGTGTTAATAGTTTCTTTTTTATTGTTATTGTTTGAAAAAAAAAAACTTCTCTGGAGGAGGCATACTCCAAAATTGTGACCTGTGTTCACCCCAGATCATTTGTGGATGCCTCTTGCACCTGTCCTGAGTGATTTTCTGTAGCAGTCGCTGCACTGGGCAGTGGGTGGACACTGGACAGACCAGACATGTGGGTTGTGTACCTATAGAGGCTGTTTGTTGCACTATGTTGTCATGTTGCCGTGATCATGCCCTGTTCCTTTTTTCAGGATGTTGTTGATGAGGAAGGTTCGTACAATGATCTGCCAGTGGGGATCCTCTGCCATGAACAGGAAAACATCACTCCACACGCGCGGTCCCTTCACCACAATGTATCTTCAGTGGGAATCATCTTGGAAGGAACCATTGTGATGGATGTTGAGAGCCTGCCCCAGGCCATGTACATTGTCTTCGGACTTACCTATGCACTGCATCTCAATTACCCAAAGTACATCAAGAACACTTTTGATTTTTTTCAACAGGTACTTCTGAACTTAGGTAAGACAGATCTGAGACCTGAACTTCAAACACTCAAGAATCAGCTTGCAATGTAAGATCCAGAAACTCCTCTTCCCAAGTCGCCAAATGTGAGGGTTTTTTTTTTTTTATTAATTAATTGGCAGTAAAATAATTTATTATCAATTGGCAGTAAAAGAAAAAAAAAAAAATAATAATTTTGGCCTGCATTATAACATTTGTTAATTATAACTTTAATTGAAGGGAATGTATGGAGGTGAAGAAAGAGAGGGTAAGGATAGAAGGACAGACTAAAAAAAATGTTATGTAGGGGATAGAGAAAGCATGGGGGGTCGTGAAGAGGGGAGGTAGAGGGAGGAGGAGGAGAGAGTGTGGGCTCTAGATGGGTATCTACTGCCACTTTTATTTTTCTATTCTGTCTCACAAATGCTTTTTTATTTTATCCAAAGAAACATTTTTTGTTAATGATGAGTTCACAATTGCCAAGATGGAGGAGTGGGTAGAGAGGGGGTAGAGGTGGAGGGGAGAGTATGGGCTCTCCATACAGGTATCTGCTCTCTGTTATTTTTTTCACCCTCCCGTTCTCTCTTCTTTCATTCTCACACACCTTTTTTGTTTTTCCATGGACACATTTGTTATTTGTAAATGTTATGATGCCAGTGTTCAGCTGGACTGAGTTTTATCTTGCCAGTTTGTCAACCAAATTTGAAGAGGCGCAGTACAATATTGTAATGGTTGGAGGAAGAGGAAGAGAGCTTGGTATTGGCTAATCCGGCAAAACCCGGAAGTTGCGTTTGCTGCCATTGCAGCGGTCCAAAAGTAATTGGAAATGAACGGATGTTGATAGAGAGCACCGGTGGCACTCAAATAGCAGTGGGAAAATTCAAATCTGGAATAAGAGTATATGCAAAATCCACACACCTTTGGC
This sequence comes from Gymnothorax javanicus, assembly GCA_029692085.1. Lineage (NCBI taxonomy): Eukaryota > Metazoa > Chordata > Actinopteri > Anguilliformes > Muraenidae > Gymnothorax > Gymnothorax javanicus. The sequence continues at coordinate 84,962,421 of CM056195.1, forward strand.
ACATAGTGACTGCCCCTGTTTAGCACCATATTCACTGCACAGATTCCCTGCAAAGGAGGACGACGTTCGCCAGCAGTGGATTGTACATATCAATCGCAAGAATAATCCTGAATACCTGCAAAAGATTTATCTTTGTTTACCGATAGCGGTCCTATGCTGCTGGGGTGAATGTTTGCACTACCTGCTAGCGCTAGTAACGTGGTAAAACCCATTGCTGCATTATTAACGCAAACATTTGAATAGCTAATATGACCGTCAATATAAAATAATCCGGAATTGGCTACCTGTAAAAATAGAGTATTTATTTGAATCTGGCTAGGATAAGAGTTATCTTCTAGCCTACGTTAGCGTAGCCTACATATTTATAGTTATATTGCTGTAGGCTAATTATTAACACAAACATTTAATAACTGACCATTAATACTTTCATTAATATATAATATATACCTTTATCGGTAACGGTAGGCCACTGCCTGACATCGTCCACCCAGTCTGCCATTTCGACAATTATTGATGCTATTGACATAATAATTTACATCACTTCTGCCAGCAGCACAACCTGTCAAGCAGGTGATTTAATCAGAACTGTCACCGACGTAATGGCGCCGCCATCTTCCACAATTCGCTCGCCAGATTAGTCAATAGTCGTTTGTGAGGCAGATTTTTTTTTCTTTTCATGCCATCACTGAGGAATGTACACACTAGAAGCCTATTAGGCCATGGCTTTGTTTCTTTTGTTGCTGAAAAAAAGATATGTTCAATAAAAATAATTGGATCAGTGTAATGTTGCAGTTGAATGTTTGTATTTTACATGGCTGTATTGATTGAAAGACATATTTTGAGTTTCAGGAACTAAAAAGTTAAATTTGGTCAGTTAGAATATACAATTTAGTTGAATTGGTAATGGAGTAATGCTTACTTAACAAGCTGAGTTAAATAAATGGGTGGGGAATGATTGTTTAAACTAAGTATCTTCAGTTACTGTAACTCGGTTATTAGTACATTCAACTTAAATGTTCTATTCCATTCCATTATGAGCTCAAGTACATTGAACGTAGTCCACTTCACTTATTCAACTAATGCTTCATCACTTAAAAATTTTAAGGCAACGAGTTACCTTGATTTTTTTAAGTAGAGTCTACTTATCCGGGTTTACAGTGTTTGTTGAATGTTGTCCAATATTTTGGACATAAGTTAAGTGGGGTTTATTTTCTCTAGGCTCATAGATACCCTGAAAACACAAAATGTACATTTTACTGGACATTTCCAGATAATAATTTTCTCAATAGGTGCCTCTCTGATTAGTCACATGATTTACCACAAACAGTCACAATGGCTGCATCCACAGGTAAAAGGTAAGTTGACGAGAGTCAGAAATAGTCTTATATTGTTCAAGTTTTGATCAGACTTTTTTCTGTTGGGGAATGGAAATACATTATATAGCACAAACTGAAAAACACATAATCTATCTAGTGCATGTCTATTTGTTGGAATACATCTGAGTCTATGCTCTATCAAAAATATTGGACATATTACAGATAGATCATCATGCATATCAATGACCAGGTTTCTTCAACTTCATATTATTTCTGTCACTCCGCATGCATAATGTCCAAAATACTGGATGGGAGTGTGCATCCCACAAGCATAATGTCCACAACAATGGACAGACAGACCACCAACTTGCACCCCCCCTCACACACACACACACACACACACACACACAACACACACACACACACACACACACACACACACACACACGCACACACACACACACACACACACACACACACACACAAAATATTGCACCAAATCCCAACTAATGGTCCAAGGCATTTTTATGTACTCTATGCATCAAAAGATTAAAAGTTAACATTTTTATTCCTTTTCCTAAACTTAAAAATTATTTTATTGATTCAAAGAACAAAAAATGGCATAAGACCACAGAAAAAAATATATTATAAAAAATATATAGGGCCATGGAGAGAGATGCACTGCAGAGGATGTGAGGGGGGAATGGCCAGCTTGACCTTACTCAGAGAGCTGCAGCTCTAAGGAGTGCGCTACAGAGGACTGGTGGTGGGAGCACGGGTCTGTCGGCCTCCTCTTACTCCTGAGGACCGTTTTGTCTATGCTAAGTCCAGAAGTGCTGGCGGGGGTCCCAGGGGCATAGATATCTGTGGTATGCACAATTCCCTAATATGGGCGTCTTCCACCCTCTGCCCAGTTCCTCTTAGCTCCCTTATCCCCTCAACATCGGCCATCCCCTCACTGGGCTGCTCCACATTGGACCCCCTCTGGCATGGCCTGCAGTGCTTCAGGGCTGCTCTTTCCCGAGTCTCCAGAATCCCCTCAGACTGGCAGTTCGTCTAAGTCCACCCATCCTGCTGCCTGCACAGCATGGCCGTCACAGCAAATGTTCAGCTCCCTGAAGATGAGGCGATCTCTGTAAAGGATGCTGAAGATGACCAAGCTTTCCACAGGCCATAAGGAATGACAAATGTTGTGCAAAAAGAGCTCCATCTCGGACTTCCAGCTACGCAATGTGGTGTTAAGATGCAGGTTGTCCAAGCTCCAAATTATTTCAGTATAATTTTCGGATAAAATACCATTTACTGTCTTAGGGTGTTCATTTGTGAAAGTAAATACTTTAACTCGGGAAACTTCGGGCAGAATGTGCAAGACCGCAAAAACAAGCAGTAAGGCGGCTACTCAAAGCTTGGGTTCCAAAGCTAGTAACATGGCGGACGACCTTGCTCCGCCATTGACAATGGAGACCCTTGTTCAAGAGCTTGAAAAACTGAAGAACAGTGTGACCAGCGAATTTATAGCTACACTGAATAGCTCCTTAGAACCTCTTCAGTCTTCAGTTGAATCGTTACAGCTGACTTTAGCAACGCAAGCTACCACTATCAGAGAGATGGAAACTAACCTATCTGACCACAGCGACAGGATAACGCAGCTGGAAGTAGACATGAGTGGGCTCCAATCCGACCTCGATTCGGTGAAGGTGGTAAACACTGCTTGCAAAGCTAAAGTGGACAACCTTTAATCACGCTCAAAACAGCAGAATGTTTGAGTACTGGGATTGCCAGAAAATATAGAGGGGAAAGACACAAGGGACTTTATGGCCAAATTGTTCTCTACTTTGCTGGGGGACTCTCTCTCTGGATTATCGAGCTAGATCGCGCTCATCGCAGCTTGCAACTAAAACTACGACCAGGACAGCCTCCGAGACCTGTTATTGTCAGGTTTCATCAGTACATTTGAAAGAGACTGTCTTAAATTGAGCCAAAACTCATAAAGTTTCCTCATACAGCGGTCACAAAATCAAGATTTACGAGGACTTCAGCGCAGCGATGGCAAAGAAACGAGCTGCATTTAACCCGATCAAAGGACTCCTCTACATGCAGGGACTGAAGTTTGGTATGCTGTACCCAGTGCGTCTCCGGGTCACCTACAATAACAAGGAGCACATATTCGACTCTCCAGGGGCCGTGGAGGCATATTATTGGAAACACTTTCCAGGCCAAGAAGATTCAATGGTGGAGTAAAAGCTCCCTCCAATGACACTGATCTGATAAGGCTAACCGACTGGCTATGCTATTGGACTCGTTCAGTCTACTGTAAAAGTTGTTAACATTACTTGTCACATTACATTTTATGTAGGCCAATACTATAGCAGTGAACCTAATAACTTTATCCTTGTTTATAATGCCAGTAAAACGTTGAAGCTTCCCAGAGTTAATTTGCAACTCAAGCTATATGCAATCAGCTGACGAAGATATATAACTGTGAACGTACTCCTGGGCTGTTAGCTGTTATTGACGTTAGGTATTGGTATAATTGGTACATAATTGGTATTAGGATGAGGCTGTTCCATAGCTTTGAAACTACCCAATAATCCCTGATGATAATTTGCTATATACAGCCAGCTGGCGATGGCACAAATTGAACCATGTAGGTATTTCTGGGCTGTTTTTTGCAACTATATTGTAATCTTGAAGCCTGTGTGGGTTGGCTGATAGGCCTGCTTTTCTGATTTATCATATAGCTATGCTATTATATTTTTATTTTTAAAAAAAAAAGGGAGGGAGGGGGAAAAATTGATCGTGGACTTAATTGTTCAACATTTTTATTTCATGCTTGCTTCTGGCATAGCTTTGAAACTTCAATATTACTGTCAAAATGTACAGATAGTCGTCTATTATGTGAATTGGACAGTAAAGGCACCTTCATATTATTCTAGTTATTGTTATCTTGAGGCTCACAGCTATGGTACATTTCTTACAGACTGCTCTCTCTCTCTTCTCATCTGATTATTTCATATTATCCAAGGTATTACACAAGGAGCAGACAATGCTACATGACCAACCAGTTGTATGAACACTGGCTATGGTTTCTCGGCACCTTGCACAGATGAGTATCAGACCTTTTTTTCTTCCTTTTTTTTCTCCTGTTGGAATACGTGGGAATCATGGGGAATATATGGATATATGTGGGGGCTCTTCTCTCTCCCTCCCCTTTTTTCTCCTTTCTTTCTTTCTTTTTCTTTCCCCCCTTTCCTTTTGTTAGTTCCCAAAGTAATAAAATCACATTCAGTTATATTTGTTTTATATATTGTAGATGACAATTGTGACTGTAATGCCGGGTGGTGTAATCGGACATCCTGTTAAAATGGTTACTTGGAATGTACGAGGCTTGGGGGGGCAGATTAAACGTTCCAAAGTTTTATCACACTTAAAAAACCTCTCCACTGATGTTGCTTTTCTACAGGAGGCATCTCCGAATAGGCGACTGTGGCAGGCCCCGCAAACCATGGGTGGGACAAATATTTCATTCTAGTTTCAATAGTAAATGTAGAGATACTGCAATTTTAATACATAAATGCATCAGATTTTCCTCAGATTATGTATTTTCTGTAGTTTCTGGCACTCTATCAAACACCTGTTGTATTAGTTAGTGTGTATGCACCAAACTGGGATAGCCCAAGCTTTATGTCTACAGTATTTTCCCATTTACCAAATTTGGACACCCCTCATTTAATCTTAGGAGGGGATCTCAATTGTGTCATCAATCCAACTCTTGACCTCGCACAATGTAAATCAACCACACCGACAGCCATGTCTAAAACTTTATCAGTGCTTATGGACCAGATGGGTTGTGTTGATTCCTGGCGTTTCCTTCACCCTATTGCTGAAGACTTTTCGTATTTCTCAACTGTTCATCAAATTTATTCGCCCATTGATTTTTTTTGTCATTGATAAGGCCCTTTTACCTTCTGTCAGGTCAACAGGATACAGTTCCATCGTAGTTTCTGATCACGCCCCTCACATACTAGATTTTCACCTCCCATCAAGTTCACGTAGACATCAAGGGGGATGGAAACTGAATACAGGATTACTGGCCAATGAGTTTTGTGATTATGTATCCACAAAAATTGATTTTTTTCTTAGAGACCAACAGGTCTGACCATATATCTCCATCGCTTTTATGGGAGACATTTAAAGCTTTTAGTCGTGGGTCCATAATTTCTTCAAATGCACATTTAGCTAAAACTAGAAAAATAAGACAGCAGAAACTGATCAATGCTATCCTAGATATAAAGAGACAACAGGCTTTTTTACTCAATCCTGCTTTAGCAGCTAAGTGCCTACAACTTAAAACTGAATTTGACCAGCAAAGCAGAATACCAATTACAAGGGACAAAAGCGACTTATTATGAACATGGAGACAGGGTCAGTCGCCTCCTAGCTTCGCAGCTTAGACATCAGCATACCTCTCATTTCATAACACAAATACATGACTCCTCCCAGAGATCCAGTAAACATAAATACTGTGTTTTTTTTCCCTTTTACGCCACCCTCTTCAAATAAAAGCTTACCCCGGATGCTTCTACAATGGAATCTTTTTTAAAAAATTTAGATATTCCAATTCTGAGTGATGAAATGGCAATTAGTTTAGACAAGCCACTGGGATTAGAGGAAATCACCTCTTCTATTTCTGTAATGCAAAACAATAAAGTCCCAGGCCTGGATGGGTTTCCAGTGGAGTTTTTAAGAAGTTTGCCACACAACTTGGTCCTTTACTATTAGATGTTTTTAATGACTCGTTTAGACAAGGTATTTTGCCAACAACACTGAATCAGGCTTTGATTTCACTTATATTAAAGAAAGATAAAGACCCTAACCTCTGTGATAGCTACAGACCCATTAGCTTACTCAACAGCGATGTTTAAGTATTAGCAAAGGTGCTGGCGCGGCGACTTGAAACCTGCCTTCCTAGTATCATATCAGAGGACCAAAATGGTTTTATTTTAGGTCGCCAGTTATCATTTGTAACGTGTCTGTAGACTTCTAAATCTTATTCTTTCTCCATCTGCCTCTCCAATTCCTGAAATGGTCATTTCTTTAGACGCGGAGAAGGTGTCTGATTACGTGGAATGGCAATACTTAATCACAGTTTTACAAAAATTTGGTTTTGGCCCAAATTTTATTTCCTGGATTCGCCTTCTATATTCTGCCCTAGTAGCTAGTGTTAAAAACCAATTCTGAAGTATGTCTTCCCTTCCCTCTCACCCGCAGAACACACTAGGGATGCCCCCTTTTACCATTACTCTTCACACTCACTATAGAGCCCTTGTCAATAGCTCTCATGATGTTCTACATCATTTTCAGGTATACATAGAGGAGGCATTGAATACAGAGTTGCATTATATGCTGATGACCTTTTATTATATGTTCAGGATCTAGTAAGTTGCGCTGATAAAATAGTAAATCTATTAAAGACTTTTGGAGTGTTTTCAGGTTATAAACTGAATATAACAAAAAGTCTATGTTTTCCTGTTAATCACTCAGCTAAACTAATTCCCCAGAGTGCACTTTCTTTTCAGCTATCTTATAATGGTTTTAAGTACTTAGATGTTAACATTTGTCATTCTCTAAGCTCGCTTTGCAAGAATAATTTCATCAAATTAATTGAAAAGATGAAACTGGACTTTCAGAAATGGAGCACGCTACTTCTTTCACTTGTGGGTCGAATTGAAACTATTAAGATGAACATGCTGCCTTGGTTTCTGTTTCTTTGTCAGACCCTTCCTCTTTTTCTTCCAAAATCATTTTTTTTTTTTTTTTAAGAAATTTGGCATCTCCAATCCCAGAATCTGAATGCCCAATTGGTGAACTATGTACAAAGCTTGCTCGTATGCACTTTCCAACTCAGGAGAGCTTTGTTCAGACGTGCCTGTCAGCCACTTTCTTATACACTCATTGGTTGAATCTTCTTCAGAACGAGGGCGGAGGATTGAACAGACTTATTCTTCCTGAAGATGAACAGGAGGCGCTTGAGCAACGAACAAAGCTATTTAGCTATTTCCCTTTTTCCCGTCCCTTCCCAATTTGAAACCCTGTGCGCGAAATGTGCCCTTCTGAAAAAAGCTGCCGACCACTTTGGTACTTCGCAACAGTCATTGCACTTTTAACCGAGTCATCCCAGCTCCAAAAATCATTTTTAACTCATTCCAGAGAACCAAAAAGGCTTTGCAGTGTTATTGGGCCACCAGCCTCCAAAAACTCAAAAAATGGTGTCATCTCTCTGATATTGACTGGTGCATTGTAGAAACCAACTCTTGTATTTCATCCTCTCTTCCTACATTACTTTTTGCTCCTCTTTCATTACCTTCCACCCAATACACCAATAACCCGGTTGTACTTTCTTCATTAAAAGTCTGGAAACAGTTCAGACATCATTTCCGACTAAAATCTCCCACTGTCCTCGCACCTATTTGCAATTATCACCTGTTTTTACCCTCAAATCTAGATCTAGCATTTACAACCCCAATTCCGAAATAGTTGGGACAAAGTGTAAATTGTGAATAAAATCAAAATGCAATGACTTTCAGATCACATGAGCCAATATGTTATTTAGAATAGAACATAGGTAACATTTCACATGTTGAAACGGAGACATTTTACATTTTCATCCACAAAATGAGCTTGTCTCAAATTTCCTGGCTGCAACAGGTCTCAAAAAAGTTGGGACACAGGCAAAAAAGGGCTGAAAAAGCAATTAATATATCAGAGAATCAGGTGAAAGAACATTTAGCAAGTAATTAGGTTAATTGGCATCAGGTGTGTAACATGATTGGCTATAAAAGGGATGTCTTAGAGAGGCTGAGTCTCTCAGAAGTAAAGATGGCCAGAGGCTCTCCAACCTGTGAAGGCTTGCGTAAAAAAATTGTGGAATACTTTAAAAACAATGTTCCTCAACGTCAAATTGCAAAGGCTTTGAAGGTCTCATCACTGACAGTGCATAACATCATCAAAAGATTCAGAGAAACTGGAAAAATCTCTCTGCGTAAGGGACAAGGCCGAAGACCTTTACTGGATGCCCGTGTTCTTCGGGCCCTCAGACGCCACTGCATCACGCACCAGCATGATTCTGTCATTGACATTACTAAATGGGCCCAGGAATACTTCAAGAAACCCCTGTCTGTAAACACAGTCCACTGTGCCATCCACAGATGCCACCTAAAACTCTATCATGCAAAAAGGAAGCCATTGTTCAGCATGATCCAGAAGTGCCACCGTGTTCTGTGGGCCAAGGCTCATTTAAAATGGACTGTAGCAAAGTGTACTGTGGTCAGACGAGTGCAAATTTGACATTCTTGTTGGAAATCATGGGCGTCGTGTCCTCCGGGCTAAAGAGGAGAAAGACCACCCCTCCTGTTATCAGTGTTCAGTTCAAAAGCCAGCATCTCTGCTGGTATGGGGATGCATTAGTGCATATGGTGTGGGACACTTGCATGTTTTAAAAAGCGCCATGAATGCTAAAAGGTATATAAGGTTTTAGAGCAACATATGCTCCCCTCCAGACGACATCTGTTCCAGGAAAGGCCTTGTGTATTTCAGCAGGACAATGCAAAACCACATACTGCAGCTATTACAACAGCATGGCCGTGAGTAGAAGAGTCCATGTGCTGAACTGGCCTGCCTGCAGTCCTGATCTTTCACCAATTGAGAACATTTGGCGCATAATTAAACGAAAAGTCCGTCAAAGGAGACCTGAAACTCTCCAGCAGCTGGAAAGCTGTATTAAACAAGAGTGGGATCAAATTCCAATGGCTAAACTCAAGAAACTTGTCTCCTCAATGCCCAGACGCCTCCACTCTGTGTTAAATAGAAGAGGGGATGCAACACCATGGTAAACAGGCCCCTGTCCCAACTTTTTTGAGACCTGTAGCAGCCATCAAATTTGAAATGAGCTCATCTTGCAGATAAAATTGTAAAAATTTCTCAGTTTCAAAATAGGCTATGTTATCTCTGTTCTATTGTGAATAAAATACTGGCTGGTGTGATTTGAAAGTCATTGCGTTTTGATTTTATTCACAATTTAAACTTTGTCCCAACTATTTTGGAATTGAGGTTGTAAGAACAATAATATTCACAATTGATTTGCATATCACTTTTTATTATACTTTTTAGTTATTATTATATATTATATCAATGGGCTATGGTTGTAATGAATCTCAATGTGCTATGGTTGTATGTTTTTTTCAGGAGCTACTTGAGTCATTAAGCCTGGAGGAGCACAGGGAGTTAGGCCGCCAACTCTTTGCCAGGGAGCCTGGTTTAGTATTTGATGTATTAATGATGTATGAACAGCAGCATGGTGCCCCACAACCTGCTGGGATGCCAGACGTGCCATGGTGCATATGTGGTAGGTGCAGGGACATGCCTACTGATGTGGAGAAGCTGTGCTGCAGCCAGGAACCAGAATACTGTGTGACCCAGCTGCCTCACTTCTCCCTGCACTGCCTCAATGAAGATAACCTCAGGATTCACCGGCGGCACAGGGAGGACCTGTAAAGGCTGGTAGAGAGGAGTTCAGATGCAGCGGCCGGCAGAGGTGTACCAAGCACAGAGCCTAGCACAGCAGAAAGTGATAGAGGTAATGGAAGGAGTAAGGCTCGCGTTCTGAAAACACGAGACGACTAAATGCCAGAAACAAGGCGAGCCTAAATAGAGAAGAATAAATCTCAACAAACGAGAAAAGAAAGCACCGCACAATAGTGCATGAAAATACCTAAAGAAGCAGAGCTTCCCAGGAATAATAGAGAATATAAGAGTCAAACCCTGACTACAAATATATTCAGCCGAGGCGAATAGCTACAAAGCAGACACTCCAGTAAAGGAGGCGTGGCGGACCTCTGGCTTATATAGACTCCGGGGAAGCACCGCCCAGTAATAATCAGCCAGCTGGGTGAAACAATCCGATGGAGAAAGAATTCGATGTCGTCAGGGACGAGAGTAACAAAGAAAGTAAAAAGCACATACACAAACCATGACAGGACCTTCTGGTTGTGAGGCCAGCTAGGGAGCCTGGGAATGACAACCGGGAGTACCGTTATGCTGCCTACAGGCATTTTATCTTCTGGCAGCATGGCTCTCTGGGCCAGGGAAACTGGCTTATCATCCCCAGTTGCTACGTGTGGGCGATCAGGGACCACTTCCCTGATCCTCATGGGTAATAAACAGGTTTTGCTCCTGGCTGCTAAGCTCACTCTCCTGGTCACTTTGTCACTGCCTAGCTTGCCTGCCTTTGTGTCACTGACTCAGTGTTCACACTGAACCCCCTAGTTCCCGCCACTTTAACTGTTCTTACTTTATAAAATGAGGCTTTATTTATTATAAAAGCACATTGGTCCTTAGTTGTGAGTTGAGAATATAGAAACTTTATTTTTATATTTATATTTCGTTTTATATATTGAACAGCAGCAATGTCCAATAAAATACATTTTTAAATGAAGTAAACTTTGATGTCTTCATTAATCAGCACATGCCAACAATACTCTCAAGTTCAAAATTATCATCGCTTACTAGGAGCCATTGTTTTGTACAATTAATAAAATGACTTCGTATAATAGCAGTCGATGACTAGTAGACTATCAAAATAGTCATTAATTGCAGCCCTAGTCGCTGATCACTAAGAAGGTTCACGTCGAAGTGAGGATGCTGTTGACTGTTATGATTTGACATATTGATATATATATGTATTTATGAATAGTAAAAAGGTGGTGGTGTGATCATTTGTGCACATTCGATTTTCACTGAAGATGAAACAATGATTCAGTGTTGACTAACGTTAAGCATTGCATAAGACATGGTTATAAAGCACATAGTGTTAGTTTTTTAGTATGAAATGTGCTATATAAATAAAATTAGACTGTTTTTGTAACTATGACTGTTAAGCACATTGTGCTGCCTTTGTGATTTAGCTGCCACTGAGGTCATGACATGCGGAGGGAGTTCACATTTTGAGATTACACACATATTTCTAAACAATATTTAAAATATTAAAAAGTGGGGAAACTCGTTTATATGCACTATGCAGCATGGCAAAACAGCAGCATGGCTGGACCTGCAAAGGAAAACAAATTCCATGTGAGCCATAACTCTTGAATGAATCAAATATACAAAAAGCTCCCTTGGGGGTTCTCAGTGCTGCTGTGTCAATGGGGACGTCACCATCTGCTTACCAAAGAATTGTCCTCGTTAACTTTAATATTACAGATACAATTATTTAGCAACAAGCAATAAAATCCCCACGACATTACAGTTAATCTGTCCTTAATTATCCATAAATCACAGATGGTATTTTATGGAAAATGTAAACAAAATTGAGAACATGCGAAAATGAGAGACAGAATAAGCAAAGATGGGGTTTGACGGTGAACTTAAATACATTTATATTCAATTAAAAATGATATTCACCTCAACACAATATTCTTTCATTAAAAAAATATTCCAGTTCAGTGAAGGGGTATGCACACAGCTGCCATGCAAAACAAGAAACACAGAGGCATCCATTGGACAACTCAAAACGTGTGTTGGTGTACAGTATGTCTGTCAGTCTGGAGAGTCATTGTATGTAGGACTTACGTCGTGAGCTGAGATTGTTATTGTCGCATCCTGGTGACAGTTTGACACTAGTGGAGTCTCTTATTTCCAGTTCCAGCACTCTGAACTCCAACAGCTCATTCTGTTCCCAGGTGTCCTGAACCTCCGCCTGCAGCCGGGACTCTGCCTGCTGCAACGCACACATCTACAGACACACACATACGGATCTTTGTTACACAAGTTTAAGGTTTTGGTGTGTTTTCAATACATTATAAATACTCTGAATGTCCTGTAGCTGTTATGGTACATGTATGTATATTTCAGCTGGTTATAGCATCATTGAAGGTCTCTACTGCAGTCTCAGGTTTCATACTGTTGGTAGTGCTTTGCCAGCCTTGTATCCAAGAAGACACACACAGTGTAGATCATCAAGGGGCAGCATTAGGACTGGGTATTCAACTTTAAAGGATAGGTTCACACTTAGATTCCCTTATGAACATTAGAGCTGTTTGTTTTTTGCTACCTACCTAGCCTGCTCTTGGCTTGCTGTAATGGGTGGTGATAGGACGCCAGGTGCCGCGACCAGTGAGAGAAAGAACTGAGAGCAGCCCAGATGAGAGACAAACACAAATGAGGTACACACCTCCGGTAAAAGCTCGCGCTTCCAAGGACGAATAAAAGTCCGCAACACAGAAGCAGAGCGAGAGAGAATAAATGACAAGAGAGAAAATTTCTAAAAGAAGCAATTCCTAACAATAAATGGAATATAACAAATCACTAGGAAATCTGACCAGAGATTTTCTCCGGCCGAAATGCTAGAAACAAACAGACACTCTAGCGATAGGCGTGGCGAACCCCCCGCCATATATATAGAGTCCAGAAAACTCCGCCCCAGCTCAATCAGCCAGCTGGGCCAGGAATTTGATGGGAAAGAAATCCGATATCATCCCAGACGATAGAACAAAGAAAGGTCCAACAAACAAACGCATGCCTCAACCATGACACTTGCATCTGCAGAAGGTCTTCCATTGGGGGTGGCGGTATGGCAGGTACAAGGCCAAGTCTCCTGGGGTCTTCTGGACGAAGAGGCCTTCGTAGAGGAAGCCCACCCTCTGCCAATCTCTTTGAAAGAATGCGGGCCTGGAGGGGGGGAATGTGTCATACTTTTTCACCTCCTTGACCGCATAGACACTCCAGCGCCTCACATTCTTTTTATATAGTCTCCAGACCCTGATGACATAAAAGTTTTTAAAATCCATGTGAGTGCACAATTCACTTTTGGTAAGATCATACATAAAAAGTCTGGTTTAACTTGCCAGGATAATGATTGTCGAGATTATTGTACTGGTGCTAAGTTACTTTCACTCTGAAATCTCACAAAAAAATATGAAATTGAGAGTGAAATACTATTCCACCATTGACATTTGTTTGCAGTTGTTTGTTAATCCAAAACTTACACTTGCTTGCCATCAACTGTCTTCCTCTCTGGACAGCCCCTGTGCTGGTTGTAGTCCATTGCCGCTAGAATGGTCCGGGCTTCATAGACCGGTGGTGTGAAGGAGAACCTTTTGCTCTCATACAATAAGATGTGATTCTGGAATGCCTCCAGGTCTGCAGTCGATCTGTGAGACCACATTCATACTAATGATTGCGCTCTTCTGCCTTTTGAAAACATGTTTTCACACAACACTTTCCATCATAATCACCTAAAGGTCAGGTACTTGTCAACCCTTTTCAACCACCGCTTGTCCATCATTATATCCTGAAGGGCTTCCAAAGCCTTCGACCCCTTCTTCAGCCATTGTTTTGTGGAGCTGGTCTCCAGTGCCTCATGCTGGCATCGTCCAAGCACCCAGCGGTGCTCGTTCACCACATGGTGGAGCAGGCTAAGCCACAGATCCTGAGACAAAATGGCAAAATGTTTATGAGTTATTGAATGAGAATTCCAAAAATGACATTCACATGTGACTGCACAATGACAAATCTACACTGACTTTGTATATTCATATTTTCAAGTCTGTAAAAAAAGACTGCAGGTTGAATTTTTAGGTGCTGTTACACTCAAATGTAAAAACATACCATGAACTGGTCAAAGATTTCAGCCTTGCAACACACCCACCAAAAATGGTGAACAATATCACGCAGCCAGACAAGCAACTCGGAGTGTCCCTTGGTCTTTGCTACCTTAAAAGTAGATGCAAAAAATAATTTTAGTTTGATAAATACACTTTTGGTCATTTTGAGTTTGCCATGAGAGGTAACACAATTTTAGTATGATAAATGAAGTTTTGGTCAGTTGGAGTTTTCCATGACAGGTAACACTTACTGCAGAGATCTTTTTTGCCAGATTCTTTGACCCATGCCACATGTCAAAGCTGTGTTTGACTCTGGGAAAAAGTCTGCGGTCTGTTTGACAAACAGAGTAGAGCAGTGCAGTTTTTCCATCTCATCAGTGACAGAGACAGACAGTATCGTTGCTATTATAAAGCCCACTTACCCATGAGGGCAGAGATCTGCGCATGGGCCTCTGTGCACACCTCAACCACCTCGACCTCAGTGATGAGTTGGGTCATGGTGTCCACAAATGCCTTCTTCTCCATGATCATGGAATTCCGGTCTGTCTGACGCTTGTCAACGGTTAGGATTGATACGATGTCTTTTGATTCGTTGTCTATAACCGTGTACGTGCAGTATTGAGCGCAGTGCCCAGGGCTGTCCATCCTCCCATCAGCTGTTGATAAAGTATGAAATGAATCAGTTTATTTACCTTTTTTTTTACATAGACCTAAAAATAAACCATAAAATATTTCTCAGCAATATGCACCACATCCCGGTGTTTGATTTAGTCGATCACCTCCTGTCTTTGCTCCATCCAGCACTCCTTGAGACTGTCCACACAGTAAACGTCTTGGATGGAGTAAAAGGTCCTTGGTGCGACAATCCGGATGTTCATGAACTTGAACAAAAGTGCCACTTTACTGGAGTTGTTTCCTGACAGCATAATGTTGCACGCCATCAAGAAATCTCCTGCTTACATCCCAAAATTAAGGGTTGACTGGGAGTTCCACCTCCAAATTAGATGGCCAGTGGCACATGTCTAAAAGTAGTCAAACATAAAACAATATTAGACGGTAAGTTTTTATTCAATAAGTCGGCCATTATTTGAAGTGTTACGGTAGTATTAGTTAGTCAGTAAATAAGCATACCAGCATACGGTTTTAATATCAAAAACACTAGAAAATCTACACGGATTTGGTATTTGTATTTACAATATGAAAACATACTTCTGTTACGGATACTCACCCAGTCCATAATGCTTGCTGAACCCCGTGCATGGATGGAGACATTGTAGGGTGGATGGCAGTCACACTGCATCCCGCTTACCTATGGTCAAAGATCTATTTCTTTACTGTGGTACATTTGTTTTGCTGCAGACAGTCACTCACATGTACAGAAAGAACAGTACATAAGGACCACTTCAACAACTACATTCACAATAGTTTTTTCAATAAATACCTTGCATACGTATGGACATCTGCTGACTGGTAGAACAAGGAATGAAGCCAGCTGTTGCAGATTGTCTTCATACACAATGAAGGCACGCTTCCCTATTAGATCTTCCTCACTCTGAACCTGGAGTGGTGGTGGGAGGTTTGGCGGTATGGTGTCTGTCTCAAGCGGTGGTGGCTCAGAGTGGTCTGGGACATCATGAACTGTCTCATCCACACCGATCAATGGCAGTGTTTCAATGCGAGGGCACTTTTTCAGTGCTCCACCAGTGCTGTTAGCGCATGTCACATTCCCGACACTAAAGGGAATCACATGAGTACATACAAAGAAACACTAATGGGACCCGAAGAATGAATAACACAAGCAAAGAACATACAGAGAGGTTAGCCAAGAGGCACTATAGGAGCAAGAAATTAGAAGCAAGTTCTACCAATTAAATATGTAATACTAAGCAGTCACAGATCACATACCGTATACAGAGACCAGGGACATAGTCCTCATCTGCTGAGCTGTCACTTTCAGTGGAGTCGACCTCTGACTGGACCTCTGAATCTTCCCAGTCACTACTGTATATTAAATATTTTGTAATTAATTTTTGATAACAAGAAATTAATTAATATCAGTTATCAACTAAGCTTGAAGGGATAGTTTGATTCATCGTCACTGCAACTTACACACTGTTCCTCAGGTCATTGATGTCCATCTCCACATTCTGTTCTTGCTCCCTCATATCCTGTAGGCTAAAGAGAATGGTGACAAATCAGGTTGAACGTTGGGGGGATGAGGTCTCCACCCTGAAACAGGTATAAAGCCTGTACCTGTGTTTTTAGCTACATTTATCTGGCTTATATCTATACATTTGTCTTGGTTTCTGCTTTCTTATGATGTGTGGCTCTTTATTAAATTACACCTATGATAGTCTCAATATAGTCATATGTGATGACAATGTCATTAGAGCAACTAACAAAGACGGTGGAAAAAAAAGTCATGTCATTATACCTCTCCTCCAGACCTGTTCCTTCAGTAGCTGTGAGAGTGTTGTCCTCTTCATTGAAGCTGCCGAGCTGACAATGCTCCCTTCAAACAATGAAAATGTTCATCCATATGCAACCTTCGAATGAGAATCTGTATTAATTGTAAATAGGTAAGTTACATAAGTAGACTGTACTTTGTTATACTAACAGGTCAGGTTAAAGTGCACCTAGGATACTAGACAGGGCTGGTGCAGGTGTCAAGGTGCATTTCCTTTTCTTCAAGGGCGTTGATGCCAAAGGTTCATCAGAATCATGTCTATGACGGCAAAATGTTGGAAAAGGGGGAAAAAATCAGAAGAGGAGGTTGTGGTTATGAGATGAAGTTACTATTTAAGCAAGAAAACATTACAGTTGATAAAAAGTTCAGACAGGATCTATGAGAATCAAGATAAAATAGTAGGCTATGGACACGTATCAGGCCTTTCCCAAACAATGTGGTTGTGCAAATTGTACAAAGTGGATAGTTAGTAGCCTAACAATAAATAAAAGACCAAAAACTACTGTTTTGCTAAGGATTCAGGAGGAAATAATAGAATAATATCCCATCGCGATACACTTTGAGAGCAAAATGAAGAGGCTAGATCTATGAATAACTTTTTGCTCGTGTAAACAACTATTTTCTGACATTGTTTTGTTTCACTACTTATTTCTGCTGAAAACAGGATGAGCTGAAATGATTTATCGATGCGGTGTTGACAGCGGACTGAAAACACATCTGAATCATTTCACACTAACTCACCTGCAGACGAACCCGACAAACCCGCAGCATCACGCCTGCACCGGAAACGTTACAGTACCAGCTGACCATTAGTTAGCATTATCGACGTTACAGTACCGACTGACCGTTAGTTACCATTAGCAAACATTTAGCTCACCTGTCCAGAAGGAAAGCAGCAACCTCCGCTTGGCTTTTGAGCCCCTTTGCTTCCTTTAGTTGGCACCAACACTCAAAAGCTTGGCCGATGTTCATTCTAGTCCTGCTTCGTTTTTGGTCTGCTGGAATTTGAGAAAGATAACGCCGGGATGATGCCATTTCTCTGCAGAGCTATCACGATCTGGCAACCCCTGAGCTCCGCCTCACATGACATCAACGTACTAATGCTGTTGGCGCAGAGATCATGTCATGTCGACGTTGCCAACGTAACCAGATGTAAATATTTATATATTTTGGACCTGTAAAATTTTATAAAACAATTATTTCTATACTATAATATTTTTTCGGTAAAATTAATACTTTTATTCTGCACCCCTCTAGACATTCTGTGGATGTATTATTTTTGAAAAATTAATTGTTTTGATGAAAAAGTTGTAGCTATGACCTTCAACAGCATTAGTTGAATTTTGGCTTACCAGTTGATCAGTATTGGTATGCTCCTTTGCAATCGTTGTAATTCGTATTGAACATTTGGCACTCATTTACTTTTTAATATCTTACTTACTTAGTCAAGCTTGTTTGGCTGATTGTCCCCTGAAATCTCAAGGCCAGTTCAGACCAAAGATTCATGATGAGACAAAACCATTTTAGACCATTGCAGGGAAAAGTTGCAGCGGCGTAAACAAGCCTGTCTCAGCTTGGCTTCAGCTGGCTGATGGCGTCACTTCAGCTGGTCAAATCGCAATTAGCTTATTTCAGAACCAGGGATTCCCCAGGTTTTCAGAGGGCTTGGGTGCTAAGCGTGGCGTGGGGATTTGAAGGAAGTTTTAAGTCTTTTTTTTTGCCTATTATCCTTGCCATATCTGTCAAAGAAAGCTGGTAATAACTCACAAAAATGTAATATACAAATTGAGCATGCAGGAGTGGTGGTGGTGGTGGTGGTGGGGGGGACAATAATTGTTTGTAAGAGTCAACGTCGACTCCTGTAATATGGTCAGTGAATCCCCTTCCACCAGACCCATATAAATTTTTGAAAACGTCACTGAAATAACTCAAATGGAGAGGAACTATGCAATGCCTCAGTGAGCAAGGTATAATTCTGTGGGCGATTTTCAGTTTCAGCCACTAGGTGGGAGTCTTGTCATTAAATGACTCCACCATACAGATGCGACTCCCTCATCTCAAGCTAGCTACCTTGCTCTGTTGGGAATTACGGACCTCTGAAGGGAGCCAGATCGAATGGCTTATCGGTTTTTTTTTTTCTGTTTTTTAGAGGGGGGAGGTGAGTTAGTTTATCCAGAAAATAATAGCTAGAATGATGGGGTAAGATTTGGATCAGATTCCAGCTTAGACATCCCACCTATATAATTTATTTTTGCATGTGTAGACTAGCTTTAGCAGCCAACAGTACATTATAAATATGTCATTATTTTTATTTAGATTAATATTGCCAGATGTGAGATCACATTTGTTGTATGTCCACATTCTGCTCGATAATGCCTATACCTCTCCCATGGCTGTGTCCACACATTGCTTGATCATGCCTGTTACACTTTTCTCGTGGCTGGATCGTGTCCACAGTACCTTTCCACGCTCATTCATTTCCTGGCATTGCTCATGTATACACTGTGGCTGGAATGCCAATGGACTGTATAGAATCCCTCGCCAAGCGGTCTGGCTCATACCTGGCAGTGTGAGCATAATCAGATTTCAGACTGTCACGACCATACAGTTAATGCATCCTGCAGTGATTTGATGATGAAAATCGAATTGAATCGACAAGTTTAACCGAGGCCTCTGTGTAATGTCAACTCGCTGAGTAATTATGCATATCAGCACTTAGCCTACGAAACGGTATCAATTTCTAGCAATTATCATCATTAAATTTACAATGGTCACAGTTACAAGGCAAGTAATATTAAATTATAATTATCTGAGAAGATAAATACAAAGTTTCATCAAAATATATTGACATTTGGGCTAATAAATCTATATCTCATAGCTAAGCTCAGGTACAAAAAAGCTGCCAGACTCCCAAGGGCGACATTTATTTTATGTTGAAGACTGCTGCTTTGTCTGTCGTCTGACTTACAATCTGCCTATAATGTTCCTAACAAACAAAGCCAAAACTGCGCAGTAAAAAGCTCTAACACAGTAACAAATGAGTACTAATGATGCACTTCCTTAAACAGCCATTGACATTGTGAAGGTACAGAAAGTTTACCTCAATGTTAATACGACCCAAAAGAAATCTGGGATAGGATACAGGATATGTCTGGGATAGAATACAGCTCTTAGATGACAAAGTAAAATGCGCTACCTTCAGTTTGGGGGGACTGGGAGAACAACAGCGGCAAGCTGAGGTGAAAGCCAAGT
This sequence comes from Gymnothorax javanicus, assembly GCA_029692085.1. Taxonomy (NCBI): domain Eukaryota; kingdom Metazoa; phylum Chordata; class Actinopteri; order Anguilliformes; family Muraenidae; genus Gymnothorax; species Gymnothorax javanicus. The sequence goes on from CM056195.1 coordinate 84,982,115, forward strand.
CGCGATAAAAAAATACACAAATTTAGCATGGCAAAAACATGCAAACTTTAAAAGAGAACAGCAATAGATAAAATGATGACAAGAGTAATATTTAGTGCTTCGCCGAACGGAATTGGATGCATGGACTAATGTATGAAATTATATGTGACTAAGTTATCTAGGTTAGCTAGCAAATTCTTTAGCAGTAAAATAGGTCAACTTACATTAGTCGTATTTTCTTACATCTCTCTATCTGCTATTGCTATTTTAAACATCCGCGTGAAAACCTCCTGAACAACAACATAAAAGTGCAGGTCAACACATATTACTTTTTGAGGCTTACCATTTCGAGTGACAATGTAAACTACCATCCAGGGTCTGAGTTACAGAAAAAAATTTCCAGTCAGCCACTTGAATAGCTTAGTGATGAGCATCTGTCAAACACCAATCACACAAAGGTTTGTCTGAACACCAATTGTTGACTGGCAGATCATTCTTGTTGCCAGGCTACCATTCCATTTGTGATCAAGCCGTGTCTCTGTTTTTTTCTTTTCTGCCGATAAAATGCTTACTGTTGTTTGCATTTTTACGATCATTTGGTTTAGGTGCTCCACAAACGCCCAAGCGTTTATATGGTGGGTAAAACCCTGAGAACGTCAGGTATGTCACCTTTTTCAATTACCAATCAGTTTTTAAGTCAGCCAGCTGTTCCAGTCAGATAGGAAGTGACAGTTGGACAAATTGGCAGTTTTATATGGGGGAAAGAGACCATCACCCTATCAATTTGTTTGAGGAACAGGTGTGTGTACAGTATGTCACAAGCCATTAAATATACCCACCATCACCATCCTCATTTATGTTTTGACACGCTACAAAGTGTTCAGTTACTATTAACTAAAAAAGCTGGCAGGAAGAGACTTTGAAGACTAACGTTGCTATGGAAACAATGCACTGTCTCGACTCTTCGCATTGGTGTAAACTGGCAGGTTTTCAGGTGGTCATAGGCCATGCTCATTGAGGTTCTTTTGCAAGCAGCTGGGCATCTCAACTGCATGTCTCTTTCTTGCAAATCTTTATATGTCTCTTATTTTTGTTGTTTATTTCAATTTAGTATTATCCACCTTCCTGTTTTCTATTTGTAATACGGTTACAGCACCGTGGCCCCCCTTGATTGCCAATCCTATTGCATCCACTTGAGTCCAGTCCTCAACTTCCTGTCCTCCATGCACATCGCCGAGAGCCTGGACCAAGTAGACTCAGCCTGTTTGCTGCCCATTCCCACCTTGAAGAGTTTGTGCATCTGGGACCTGGTTTGCAACCCACATTCAGCAAAACAAAAAGCAACCCAGTTACCCTGCTCCATCATCGGAATGGGCTGTGTCTGTGGATTGTGGCCTGCATCAAGACCTGTCCCTGCTCTCCCCTTCACCGCCCATCAGCCCATGGATAGGAGAGACCCCTTAGAGGCCCCAACCAGCTGCCTGGAGCAGTATATAACAAGAAGCATCTCACAGGAGAACCATTTCAAGATCCCGGTCAGGGTTTCATTTGTCCTTCCACTTCACCTGCATCCGCAAGCTTCTTCTTCGTCCAGAGGAAGGATTGACATCTATGCCCCTGTATAGACTACAGAGGACTCAATGATGTCACAAAGAGATACCAATATCCACTCCCCCTGGTCCCTAGCACTGCAGAGCAACTCCGAGGTGCCAGCCTGTTATTCCTGAAGAGTTCAGGGACCTGCAAGAAACATTCAGCAAAACAAAGCAACCCAGTTACCCCATCATCGTCTGTGGGATTGTACGGCCCTTCACCCACCAGGACCAATACCCTTAGCGTGGAGCAGTATATACAAGCCTGTTAAGATTTTCACTAAACTCAACCTCAGCAGTGCATACAACCTAATCCGTATCAGGAAAGGAGACGAGTGGAAGACGACCTTTTGTACCACCTCCGGCACTACGAGTAGAAGGATTGTGTCACGCCGTACGGCCTTGGTAACGCCCTATCCATGTTCCAGTCCTTCATTCATGATGTGCTGCAAGTTGGGAAGATTCATCATCGCCTACCTTGACGACATCTTCATCTACTCAACCGCCTATGAAGAACATGTGGATCACGGAAGGAGAGTGTTCAAACACCTGTTACAACATCAACTTTACGTCAAAGCCAAAAAATGTGTCTTCCACTAGTCCACGTCTCCTTCCTCGGCTACGTGATTGGACCAGAAGGAGTGACTATGGAGGAGAAGAGGGTGAAGGCTGTTGCAGCATGGCCAATCCCACTGACGATAAAGGAGCACTCATCAGGAAGCTGGGAGCTTCAGTCAGCCTCACCTCGGGATACCACCCACAAACGAATGGGCAGGTGGAGAGGCCCATCCAGGATTTGGTAAGGTTCCTCCGAGCTTACTGCCACCATCGCCAGTGGGATTGTTCCAAATACCTGCCCTGAGCTGAACATGCCCAGAATTCCGTAAGGAGCCCTTCCACTGGACTAACCCCCTTGCAGTGTGTGCTCAGACGGCACCCTCCCCTGTGCCCGTGGGACCAGAGCCAGTCAGAAGTCCCGGCGATAGATGCCAGGTTTCAGGAGGCTAAGAAGGACTGGGAAACCACCAATGTCCAGATCCAAGGGCTCTCTGTCACCAGAAAAACCAAGGAGACCGGAGACGCCCCCAGTTACCAGCCAGGGGATCAAGTCTGACTCTACACGAGGGACCTGCGCCCCCTCCTGCCCTACAGGAAACTCAGCCCACGGTTCATTGGCTCATTGCGTGTCTTCTGAAAGGTCAACGAAACAGTCTACTCACTACAGTTGCCGTCACACTACCACATTAACAACACTTTCCATGGCCTGTGATAGCTGGACCCCTGGTGGAGACTACACCCCTCCACCCCCCCAAAGACCCTCCCCCTGTCCTGGAGGTTGACAGAGATCCAGCCTTCGGGTATGCAGCCTGATCAGTTCCAGACGTTGTGGAGGCAGGTTGTAGTACCTGGTGGACTGGGAGGGCTACGGCCCGGAGGAGAAGAGCAGGGTGGATCATGACGAAATTCTGGATCCGCAGCCCCTGGCCGGGTTCCACTAGGCCCATTCGGACCAGCCCGCTTCAAGCCCCAGGGGGTACCCTCCCAGCTGAAGATCAGGCACGCCGGGTGTCGTGCCTTGGGCGGGGTACTGTAAGGCCACGCCTCCAGCCTTCTAACTCACCAGTCTATTAAGATCGGGACTGTATTCTTCATCTCCGCAATCATCGCATGCATCTGTTGTTCATTTCCTCTACGTGGTAGTGTTGTGCTACTTAAGACTGAGTTTCACATTAGTCTTTGCAAAGTCTCGAAAGCCTGACAAGCCTGTGAGTCTCTCTAGTCTTGTATAGACTTATCTCTTGCGTATCATGTGTGCAACCTCACTTCCGAAATAGTTGGGACGAACTGTAAATTGTGAATAAAATCAAAATGCAGTGACTTTCAGATCACATGAGCTAATATGTTATTTACAATAGAACATAGATAACATTTCAAATGTTGAAACTGAGACATTTTACATTTTTATCCACAAAATAAGCTTATTTCAAATTTTCTGGCTGCAACAGGTCTCAAAAAAGTTGGGACACAGGCCAAAAAGGGCTGAAAAAGCAGTTAATGCATAAGAGAATCAGCTGAATGAACATTTATCGAGTAATTAAGTTAACTGGCATCAGGTGAGTAACATGATTGGCCATAAAAGGGATGTCTTAGAGAGGTTGAGCTGCTCAGAAGTAAAGATGGCCAGAGGCCCAACTTGCGAAGGCTTGCGTAAAAAAAATTGTGGAATACTTTAAAAACAATGTTCCTCAACGTCAAATTGCAAAGGATTTGAAGGTCTCATCATCGACAGTGCATAACATCATCAAAAAATTCAGAGAAACTGGAAAAATCTCTGTGCATAAGGGACAAGGCCGAAGACCTTTACTGGATGCCTGTGATCTTTGGACCCTCAGACGCCACTGCATCACTTACTGGCATGATTCTGTCATTGACATTACTAAATGGGCCCAGGAATACTTCAAGAAACCACTGTCTGTAAACACAGTCCACCGTGCCATCCACAGATGCCACTTAAAACTCTATCATGCAAAAAAAAAGAAGCCATTGTTGAGCATGATCCAGAAGCGCCGCCGTGTTCTGTGGGCCAAGGCTCATTTAAAATGGACGTAGCAAAGTGGCAAAGTGTCCTGAGGTGAGATGAGTCCAAATTTGACATTCTGATTGGAAATCATGGGCGCTGTGTCCTCCGGGCTAAAGAGGAGAAAGACCACCCCTCCTGTTATCAGCATTCAGTTCAAAAGCCAGCATCTCTGATGGTATGGGGATGCATTAGTGCATATGGTGTGGGACACTTGCATGTTTTAAAAAGCACCATGAATGCTGAAAGGTATATAAAGGTTTTAGAGCAACATATTCTCCCCTCCAGACGACATCTATTCCAAGGAAGGCCTTGTGTATTTCAGCAGGACAACGCAAAATCACATACTGCAGCTATCGCAACAGCATGGCTTCGTAGTAGAAAAGTCAGCGTGCTGGACTGGCCTGCCTGCAGTCCTGATCTTTCACCGAATGAGAACATTTGGTGAATTAAACATTTGGTGGAGACCCAAAACTCTCCAGCAGCTGAAGCAGAAAAAACTCCTTTCGCAGATGGAGACGCTTGCGGACATGGAACTGCAAATTTACTTTAGCTATCACTGATGCCAATCAGGAATATTCCAAAGCAGCAGAGTTTGACATGTTTAGGATAAAATTCCTCCAATCCCTGTTTTTCAAGAAGCATGAAAAACTCCTCACATGGTATTGAAACTGGTCAATATCCTGCCCATAGCCAATTCCAGCAGTTTAAAAAATGATCACAAAAAAATCGTTGTCCTCTGTAGTTCCACTTTAGCTACAGTGAGCCAACGGTTTCCAATTAGTGGTTAAGAAAAATCTCCATTGACAAAAAAAATCATCATGGTATTGATTCCACCCATTCTATCCAATTACAGTCATCACATACAAAAAATACTAATGTTGATTCCTCCATTGCCAATCATTCAATTATATAATGTTGATAGCCAATCATTCAATTATATACTCAGGTTCATCTGCGTAACTCCACAGTTAATGTTCACGCCCTCATGAAACTTCCCCGGTAACGATGTATTGATTGGCTTGTTTCTTATCCAATTCCCAAGTGTTTAAACTTTCCACAGAAACTGAAACACATTTATTGGACAAACATAAGAGCATACAAGCCTATGTGTATCAGCAAGGTAGGTTGTGTCCGTTCAACGTTGAGCATGATTGCGCAGCTGAGAATGACGCGATTTATAGAAAAAAAGAGTCCCTAAACCAGCCTGAAGTGTTCAGTTACATTTACAGGATTTAAATGAGGTAAGGACATGGTCAATGGGAATTATTTTGAATGAAACAGGACCGGTTCCTTCTATTGGACACATCGGTCTCTGGAGGAGGGTTTTATGAAAAAGGTTAGGCTGCTACTTTTTCTTTTTGTTTCGGAATGCATACCGTATTCAACAAAATTGAATGCCAAGGTTTTTTTCCTGTTTAAAACGTGAACTGGTCATGCATTTCGGTGGACCCCCTGGAACGTTAATTGCACTATTCTGTTGAATCTAGGGAGGCATATAATGTTTGATTTTCCCTGAAAGTGGAATGTCTGTTCTCTTAAAATAATGTATATTTCAGAATCCAGATATTACTCAGTTAGTGAGTTGTACTTGTTCCTTGTAAGTGTTGAAATAAGGTTGTGAGCTTGGAAGTGGAAACTGCAGGGTGAATGTTCTGAACGTTAAATAAGCAGTTCTTTTAATGAGTATGTGTGCTGGCTTGGGAGACTTTGAAGAAAAATGGACAAAACTCCAAAATTTATTATGGAGAAAAGGCATGCTTTGAGTTTGGAGAGGCCACTGGTGACCACTGATGTTCAACTGCACTGATATTGATAAATTCATGCTAAACTCAACTGGAAAATCATTAGTTCTTATTAAATTTCATGCCTTAAAACTTAATTTGTGTTAAATATATGAAAATTTTATGATCTGACAGTGCACCATTTTGAGGGATCTCAAAACTTCGGGGAGCCACCTGGATAGATGTCTAATTTGGCTAATAGCAAGTAGGTAATCTAGAATGCAATGTTCAAGATGAATTATACTTGTGGTCAAGGAGTTTATGATCCCAGAAATATATAGATTTAAGCCCTAGCAGTTATTCAATTCTCAGTATAATTTTTTTTTCCATTTCAATGTTGAATTTTCATGAAGTTTTTTTGTGTTTGCAGCCCTTTTTCTCCACCAAAATCAAGAAAATAAACTGAAATACAATGGGAGTCTAAATGCTTCAAGTGTCTAGACTCAGTTCAGCCACTCCTTCCCTGTCTGTGAAGCTGCAATCTTGAATTAGAAAGCCTTAAATAAGGTAACACCCGAATAGCCAGATTTGGCTTCTGCGCAAAGGGGTTTTAAACAAGAGTGGGATCAAATTCCAATGGCTAAACTCAAGACACTTGTCTCCTCAATGCCCAGATGCCTCCAAACTGTGTTAAAAAGAAGAGGGGATGCTACACCATAGTAAACAGGCCCCTGTCCCAACTTTTTTGAGACCTGTAGTAGCCATCAAATTTGAAAAGAGCTCATTTTGTGGATAAATTGTAAAATTTTCAGTTTCAACATTTGCTATGTTATCTCTGTTCTTTTGTCAATAAAATACTGGCTAGTGTGATTTGAAAGTCATTGGCCCTCATTTATAAAACTTGCGTAGGATCTGGTGTAGATTCTGGTGTAAAAGTATCAGCGTACGCCAGGTGTCACGTCTGATTTACGAAAAGTGTGTACGTCGCTGATTTCGGTGTACAACTGGCGTGGCTATGATAAATCTGGCGGCTGAAACCAACCATAATTTACATAACATGCCCCTATAAATTCATGCACTGGGAGGCATAGTCCTGCCCACTTTATGACATGGACTCTCGAAAGACGGCAAAGAAGAACTTCACTGAGGAGAAAATAGAAATTATCACGTCCGAGGTGGAGAAAAACAAAATAATTTTATTTGGAAGCCTTAAAAGTGGCATAAAGGGAGCCCAGAAGGCTGCAGTTTGGAAAATTATTGCCGCTGCGGTAAACAATGTTGGGGTGGAAAACCGGAGTGCAGCAGAGGTTTGATTTAATTCATCAATAAATTCAATTTTTAGATCCATGATATTTCATGTTATATAGCCTACAACATGACAATCCAAATGCTTTACATGTAGGTTAAAAAAAAGTGGTCGGATTTAAAGATCGCCACCAAAAAACAGGTTGCTGCGCTTAGGCGCAGCAGCGCACAGACCGGTGGAGGCCAACCAGGCTCAAACCTCCAGCTGTCACCGTTCAAGGAGCACGTGTCAGCACTGATAGGCTCCCCCTCCATCGTGGGAATACGAGGAGGTGGGGACACGGATTAGTCCCCACTGCCTCGATTGGAGCTACATGAGGGTAATTATGTTAAAATACGGTCTGCAGAGATCACTGTTCATTGTACTTTTATTAGTAAGTGCATTGCGCTTAATCAAATTGATTGTAATTGTCAGCCATCTGGCCTGACAAGCAGGTTGTCTCAAAATATTTTAAGATGAATCAATTTCTCAACACAGGTGTCCTATTTATTTATTTATTTAGCTTATTTTTTCATTTTACTAATAAGAACAACAGCATGACGTCCGCATCGCTGCATATGGTTTATTAATCATTTTTACAGCTGCACTCGTTCCTGCGTGTTGTACGCTGGTTTCAAATGTGCGTTCGCCTGGTCAGACCTGGCGTGAGATTTTTGCGTGCCGTACACTCACATTCAGATTGATAAATGCCGATCCTTGCAGGAGATTTGGTGTACACCCATTTTTTTGGCATACGCACGTTTGATAAATGAGGGCCATTGCGTTTTGATTTTATTCACAATTTACACTTTGTCCCAACTATTTCAGAATTCGGGTTGTATATATATTATAATTCTTGAACCTAGTGCTGTCTGTTTTTTATTTCTGCACTTTAATATTATTATCCTGGAACCTTGATTCCTTGCTCTTTTTTTCTATTTGTAATTCATTGTTACTGTAGCTAACGCCCAGAGCCTGCATTAATAATAGTGTTATCCAGGAACGTCGATTCCTTGTTCTTTTGTATTGTATCCTATGTGCCATCTTGCTCCACTGAAGGCATAATAAATACAACTAAGTCCATCTTCGCACCTGAGTCAGTCCTCAACTTCCTGTCCTCCATGCACATCACTGGGGCTCAGAGCACAACCCTTACAATAATAGTATAAAACCATCTGTGTGGATTGCAGAAATATGATTTTTAAAAAACTTATTTGATTATTTTGCCATTCTCATATCCCATTAATATTGCATGTTGATTTACTAATGTTCTTAAATAATATTCTTGGTAATGTTCATGTAAATAATTGTTTGTTTTCTTTTTGTGCCTGCCATTAATGATAAATAAAAGTTTTATTGATTAAATATGATGCCTCTCCATTTGTTTTTTTCTTTCAGGTATATTGACAAATGACTTACGGCCTTGAGGCTATTGCCACGGGGTTGGCGGTCCTTTGGATTTGGGAGGCCCCAAGTGTCAGATGTCGCTTCGACCCGCAAGATGTGCAGCAACAACCTAGGCAGTAGGTAATTGGCTGTATGTTGTGTAGACAGTACATATTTCAAAGACACAGCAGTTTGGAAGGCGTCTTGGCTTCAGCCACAGAAGAATCTGCCACAACTTTGCCCCATCCACAAGCCTCCAGCTGAGAATTCAGGCACACACCCCAAAACAAACTGGCTGAACAACAGGGCCATAACAATATTGATTGTGAAAATGCTAAGTTGGACGGTCAGAAGTTGCTGTTGTTGATGCTTCTCACCATTCATCGCCCACTTACTGTGCATATCTGATGGCATACCGGAAATTATCTTGGCCTGTGAGCCACTCTAGGGACTGCATTTCACAAGTCACCTGGCTATGCATCTACCTCTATGAGTTTGTTCTGCAGTAGGGGAGACAAAGATGCTTGGGCCACCAGTTTGATTTAGGTTTGTGTTATTTTTAAATACATATGTCACTTGAATTGGTCTGTAAACAAGCAACTTGCAATCTTGCTGGATTATACAAGACCCTGCATTGCGGTGTGTTTTTGCATATTAATTTAGTATGATGCAACTTCACAAATTTACAGCACATTTACTGTGAATGAAATTGATATTTGTGTTGGTCAATTAAAAAGGACAGCCATAAAGCCAATGTTACAGCCTACTATCAGTCTGCTTGTGCCATTCGTGAACTTGGGATCTGTTTAGATAATTTATTTAGCTAGTAAATGTAATGGCTTATGTTATTCATACCCAGTCAGCATAACTTGATGTGTAGAGTAGCCAGCTAGCTGGCTCAGAGCTACATGAAAACAGGGTGTTTAAAGGCATGGTTTGGAGTTATATAGAGTTTTGCACCTGCATAACATATGAGATATAGCGTCAGCTTGTTAAGTGATAGCTGGTACATACTTCCTGAAGACAATGGCACTTTGCTAGCTACCTTAGATGTTGATTGTCTGGCTGGCACCTCGAGGTTACCTTAACCTTAGATATCACAATGCCCTTACTGACAGTTTTTAAAGCAACTGTAATATTACTAGAGCAAATGAACGTGCAAGTGAGGCAATATTTTATTTTCATTACAGTATGTGGGTCAATTTAAAAGGACAACTAAAAAGCCAATATGACAGCATGAGGCTGAAACGCAGCTTGTAAACTCAGGATCTGTTCAGAGAACGTAATGACCTAGTAAAGGTTATTCCTAAAAATTATTCCTGGTAATGCTGCATAATTTAATGTCTACGGTGGGCAGCTAGCTACCTACAGAGCTGCATGAAAAACGAGCGACTCAATGCCATGGTTTTCATGAAGCTCTGTAGCTGGCTACTGTAGACGTGAAATGAAGGTATATGCCAGTAGCCTTAGTGCAGTACGCTTTCAACTGAGCCTGGAACGCAAAACAAACATTGCTAGCATAACTATTTGAGAAATCGAGCCTTTATCAGGCTTTGACTGAATCACTTATAATTTTATTAACGCGCTAGCTTGCTTGGTTAGCAAGCTCACTGATAGAAGCAACGTGCAGTCCTATTGGATTGTACAGGACCATGCGATGCAGTGCGTTTTTTGCATGTTAATTTAGCATGATGCAACTTCGCAGATTCAACTACATTTTTACCGGCTTATCTGCTACACTATATCGGTTAATGCACAAAGTTAGAGGGTTATGGGTAGTACCATTCTTGAGATATTGAGTATGAAAGGATCGTGACTCATTCACTCACTCACTCTTCCATTATGGCCGCATTAGCTCACTATCGCTGGGAGTATATTTATATATTACAATATATGTGTAGGTTATGATATTTCTGCTTAAAATAATGAAATCATAAGCTGCCGGATAGCTCGCTCGGTTAAAGCATCGCATTGCGAAGCAGAAGTGACTATCACGGCGCGGGTTCGAGCCCCGGTTGTACCATCCGCCAGTGGTCGGCAGCTTTTTCAGAAGTAGCGCGCAATTGGCCATTGCGCTACAGGGATGCAAATTGGGAAGGGTCTGCCGGGAAGGGTAATATAAGTTGCTTTGTTCGTTCCTTAGGCGCCTCCTGTTGGCCAGATGGGCGCTCGCCAGGAAGATTCTAAGCTTGTTCATGTTCGGGTATCCTCCACCCTCGTTCTGAACTTGCGATGATTCAACCAATGAGTGTATAAGAAGCGGTGGCTGACAGGCACGCACTTCGGAGGAGAGCCGCGAGCTGTCTTCACTCTCCTGAGTTGGCAACAGGGGGTCGCATATGCGAAAGCCTTGTACATAGCTCCCCAATTGGACATTCCAGATTCGGGTGGGATTGGAGATGCCAAATTTAAAAAATAAATAAATAAATAAATAAATAATGAAATCATGTGGTGCAGTGGAAGCATGGACATGCATTCATTATCTCAGAGCAAAATAGGTGTGAAAATACAGTTCCCTCTCTGGATATGAGGCTCAAAGTTACCGTAATCCCATAAAAATCCAAGTTTAAAGCAGTCTGCTGCGGTGCCACACCTGTCAAGGAAGGACAGTAACTGTGTGATGTTAATTTTAGAGGCTGGCAGGACTCAGAACTTGCAGTGACAGTGAACTGCCAGTAGAGCACAATTTCCAGCTCCGGAGGCATAATGATGTCCGACGCCCCTTGAAGGACTCGGGTTAAGAATAAATCCCATTGAAATGGGAGATGACAGATAAATTTAAAATCATCCAAAAGTATTGCAAGGTAAAACCAAACTGTATAAGAAGACCATTTAATAAAACCAGAGAACATTAATTGCTTGATAACAGATCTTAATTTCAACACTGAGCAAGGACAAGAAAAAAAAGTCTTAGTTCCAAACATTGCAAAGCTGACTTGATATTGGATTAATATTCTTTGGACATTACACTATTCTGGAAACAAGACTTTTTTTTTGCTGAAATCAAAGCAAAGTTAGATGTAGATAAAAAATAATATGAAAGTTTATTGAACTTTAAAATACTGAACATGTGATGGAATATGAAATGAACAAATTCAATTGTGACTATGCCAGTCAAGGTCAGTATTTTTTGTGATTAAAGGTTCGATTGGCTTAATATGATTCCTGTATGTATTTTGTCACCCTTTGGTGCACTGTTTGATCTTAACTTGCTCTCTGCTAGTATTTCTCTGACTTTTTTTTTCCGGGGTGTGTTTGTTTCCCGAAATTACAGATGATAACATACATAGCTGGAACCATCGACTGTGAATGGACAAACATAGTGAGCAACTTTACTTTTGGGAAACGCACTCCTGGTCATTAAAATTGGCAGCTGCCCGCTGGTCTGCCAGATTTGCCCTGACTCAGGCTTGGAGAATGAAGTTCCTCCGGTATCAGTTTGTCAGTTCTCTGGTTCTACCCCTCAGCCACCCTCCCACTCCCCCCCAGTTATTCATGGCAATTAGCTGCTGTCTGGAGAACAGCAGATGCCAGATTCCCAGTGCCACAGGAATGTCCTCCTATATCCTCCATGGAGGGTTTTCAGCCAAAATGGCGCCAACATTAATGGCAAGGCTCGCATTCTGGCTTTCTGTCCAAATGGCCACAAACATGAATCCCTATGGAAATAGAAGAAGTCTCACACATAGATTTCTTCACGTGCGCCCTTATCAGGTAAACATATGCATTTGTCTTCATTAACAGTTCAGATAAGGGGCAGAGATGATGGCTGTGAGTTTATCCTATTTCTGGTAGTTTTGCCATCTTGGCTAATAATGTATTTTGTTCCTCCATCCTTGTCATCAGCCACATCTCGACACATTCCTCATCAAAATTCTTTTGAATGCCCGGTTGCCATGGCACCCGGGAAAATGTAATCCTGAGATCTCTCTCCCTGATAAGGGAGCTTGACTTTTCAGCTCCTCTGACAAGCACATTTAAGGGAAATGAATTACAGACCTTTAATACAATTATGCAAGGATTTCAAAAAATCACGAAGGGGAAGCAATTAATTAATAGACCATTAGATTTTATGGTCTTGGTTGCATCAGCAGAGGGGACATGCAATTGGCATCAATTTCGCATCATTAAATAATAATGTGTTCAAATTTTTTTTTTTATGAAACTGCACAAAAAATGACTGCGTTTTGAGTGCAGAGGATGTAGCCCTCAGTTTCACTGGTTGACCACGTGGTGTCACTGTGGGTCAGGGCAAGAATTTGCTTCACAAATATCTGAATTACAAAGGATGGAAATCATTTAAACAAACAGCTGTGCTATGACAAACTAAAATGCCTTATTTGATAAATACACAAAAGGATGGTGCTCTCATTTGTTCAGATTATTGCTTTTTCAAAACTGTATGCTTTAAACTCATGCTCACATGTATGCATTTTGTATAAAATATTATGAAAATATGATCAGATTATCAAACTCATTTTCCAACTGGCTCACCCCGACAGCACGTTATGGACGGATGATGGTGAATCATTGAAAACCTTCAGGAGACATACAAGTTCGTATTGACAAGCCAATTCTAAGCTCTCACACCAGCAAGAGACTGACTCTGCAGCGATGACCATTTGTACTGGTCTCTTTTTAGTATACTAAGTGTAACGTATTGCAACATGAAATAACATTAGTTTGGATCCCAGGAATTGTTCTCTTGCAGAACATCAAAAATTATATAAAGGTAGGACAACAGCAGTAGTGCTTTACACTCACATGATTACCATCACTTGAACTGTGGGGCACCCTTACAGAAGAAAGATAATGTTTGATCTGACTCTCTAAATATTTAATGTGTAAAAAGGATCGATTTTTTAAAAATGTGTTTCAGGGACGGACAAATATGCTCCTGGGCTGAGAAACTGCCTGTCTGGCAGATGTATCATTCAGCAGCGCAATCATCCATATTAATGAGAATTACCTTAAGAACTACTGCATGACCTGTAAGAACAGCAACTATTGGCTTGTTTGTAAGTCACTGGATTTCAGGCAGTGGCGGCTGCTCGTTTTTCAAAGAGGGGAAGCTCATTTTCCGCTTACATCATAAGATACAGTGCTGTGAAAAAGTATTTGCCCCCTTCCTGATTTCTTTTTTTTTTGTATATTTGTCACACTTAAATGTTTCAGATCATCAAACAAATTTTAATAGTAGACAAAGATAGAGAGTAAATAAAAAATGCAGTTTTTAAATGATGATTTCATTTATTAAGGGAAAAAGGCTATCCAAACCTACCTGGCCCTGTGTGAAAAAGTAATCCCCCCCCCTTGTTAAATCATGAATTAACTGTAACTAACCACATTTTTTTTAGTTCAATTTCACTAGCCACACCGATGCCTGATTACTGCCAGACCAGTTGAATCAAGAAATCACTTAAATAGAACCTGTCTGATTAAGTGAAATAGGCTAAAATATCTCTAAAAGCAACATATCATGTTGCAATCTAAAGAAATTCAAGAACAGATGAGAAACAAAGTCATTGACATCTATCAGTCTGGAAAGGGTTACAAAGTCATTTCTAAGGCTTTGGGACTACAGCAAATAACAGTGAGCGCCATTATCCACAAATGGAGAAAACTTGGAACAGTGGTGAACCTTCCCAGTTAACCAAAATTACTCCAAAAGCGCATAGACGACTCATCTAGGAGCTCACAAAAGAACCTAAAAAAACATCTAGAGAACTGCGGGCCTCACTTGCCTTAGTTAAGGTCAGTGTTCATGATTCAACAATAGGAAAGAGACTGGGCAAAAATAGCATCTATGGGAGAGTTCCAAGGAAAAAAACTAATGCTGACCAAAAAGAACACAAAGCCTCATCTCACATTTGGCAAAAAACATCTTGATGATCCCCAAAACCTCTGGGAAAATATTTTGTGGACTGACGCGATGAAAGCTGAACTTTTTAGAAGGTGTGCCTCCTGTTACATCTGGCGTGAAACTACACAGCATTTAAAAAAAGAAAACCACGCCAACAGTCAAACATGGTGGTGTTAGTGTGATGGTCTGGGGCTGCTTTGCTGCTTCAGGATCTAGACGACTTGCCATAATTGATGGAACCATGAATTCTGCTCTCTACCAGAAAATCCTGAAGGAGAATGTCCGACCTTCAGTCCGTGACCTCAAGCTCAAGCGCACTTGGGTTATGCAGCAGGACAATGATCCAAAACACACCAGCAATTCCACCTCTGAATGGCCTAAAAAAAAAAAAACTAAATGAAGGTTTTGGAGAGGCCTAGTCAAAGTCCAGACTTAAATCCAATTGAAATGCTGTGGCATGACCTTAAACAGGCTGTTCATGCTTGGAAAGCCTCCAATGTAGCTGAATTAAAACAATTCTGCAAAGAAGAGTGGGCAAAATTCCTCCATAGCAATGTGAAAGACATATTGCCAGTTATTGCTTGATTGCAGTTGTTGTCGCCGAGGGTGGCACATCCAGCTATTAGGTTTAGGGGGCAATTACTTTTTCACATAGGGCCAGGTAGGTTTAGAAAGCTTTTTCCTCTCAACAAATGAAATCATCATTTAAAAACTGCATTTTGTATTTACTCGGGTTATCTTTGTCTAATATTAATATTTGTTTGATGATCTGAAATACGTTGTATTTAAGTGTGACAAATATGCAAAAAAAAAAAAAAAAATCAGGAAGGGGGCAAATACTTTTTCACAGCCCTGAATGTTCATTTATTTACATGTAAATTCTGCCCTCCATTCCTTCTCAAGAAAATGGTCTGTGACTCTGTCATACCTTTTGGGCGTCTTTTCCAAGAATTTGACCAGTGTCCTCTCAATGGCCAGCAGAGCTATGCTGCTTAAACGGACTTGACCCATTGTGTTGCTGTTAAGAAGTGATGTTTGTATGCTTGGTTTTAATTGGTTTTAGTCCATTCTAGCATATTTCTAGTGTATTTATTGTATTTATATATTTATTCTGAGTTACATGTTTCATGTTTAGAGAATGAATGCTTGCAGTCTCATGTCTTACTTTCCTCTTGTTTCTTTGTGAAAAGATTCTCATTTCGGTTTGGTAATTCCTCTTCCTTCTCTCTTGCTGTTCTGATTGGACTATCCACACTTAGAGCAGTTCAGTTAGGCACGGGTGATTAGTTAGTTCAAAGTTAGGATCCCACCTACTTCCTCTCTCTCCTCCTATCACCGCCCTTGCTTTTCTAGATCCGCCTCTCCTCTCACCTGTTTAGCTGGGCCTCCACTTAATTTGTTTGTGTATAAAAGACCCACTTTCCTGCTGCTTCTTGTCGACTTTCTTCCGACTTTTGGTCAAGTCTCGTTTCTGCATCTTTTCTCTTTCTGCAAGTTTGTACTGAACTGAGTCTTGTTTACGTTGTTGTTTGCGCTGGATTGAGATAGTGATTGTGAGTACCACGTTTAAATTGTACCAACTTTGTTAGAGATTTCAGTGCTTTATCCAGAACTCCCCCTTTTCCTTCCCCATCCAATCCCTTTAGTATTTCCCTGTGTTACTGTCTTTGTGCGGACTGACATCCTGGTTTATAGATCTTTCTGCTTGTCCCTTGATTTACGATTCTGCCTTGCCTAAACCATTCCTGTTGCCTGGCTTTGATTTCTGTTCTGTATGACCATGAGCTCACCTAATAAACGCCCTGCCATTGCTGAACTGCATTTGGAGTCTCAAGCCATTCCTTTCAGTTGCGGGTGTAAGACTTGAATAAATGAACGAGCTAACAAAACTATAATAAACTTTCCGGTGAGAATTAAGTTAAACTGAAACAAGGAAATGCTATAATTGTATTTTATTTACCTTGTGTGATGTGTACAATGGAAATGGGCAATATCACGAAGCAAGGACCAAGAAATGAGCTGTATAGTTTGTCTCTCGACTTCTCTTGCAAACTCTGCAATGAGACTGAACTGAGAAATGCCCCGATGCTGGATTATAGTTCAAAATCGCGGTCAATCAAAAAGGGATTCAGTCTTTAGACAGATCCTCCAATCATCATGCTGAAGCCCAGCGTCCAGGCCCGCCCACTGCTCCATTGACTCCCAGGTCGACATCAGGTGACCTATGCGAGTAATGCAAGTTACACGTGTTTCGCCCAAATTTCCGGATCATGATGTCACTTGGCCAAATTTGACCTAGAAAGGTAGGGTCAGAGTTCACGATCAGAATCCCCACATCACCCAGTGTTCCTACAGTTCTGATGTCACGTGGCAAAATGGCTGAACGATAGTGGAGGTCGGTGGAGAGTTACTGGTGTCGTTGATCTTCACAGCACCAGGCTACAAAAACGTGTGCGCGCAGGGGTCATTGCACGCAAGATCAGCTACTCGGGTAATGCGAAGTTGGTCGTCCGAAGTTGACCCCAGAGACGCTGAGCGTTCGTGGGAGGGACAAAATTGCGACATTTACCCAATCACCGTCCAGTTTTGCTGCAATGAAAAAAAAAAAACCGTCTCATAGAAGCCCAGAGACGCTGAGCTTCAACAGGTTTAATGCACTGTGACGCTACGGGAATGTATGAGAAGAAAATCGCATCAGTCAACCCGTGATAAGTAGCTTAATCTAAATGAACTCGTCTTAGAGTTAAACGCGTTCTAACACATTTTTAGTCAATGAAATATAAACACAACAGTACATATTTGACCATTTATTTTTTCATATATTTTAGAGGAAGCTGAGCTTCCCTTGCAGTCTTAGAGCAATCACCACTGCATCAAACCCAACAAAGCCACTGGACCGGATGGAGTTCCAGGTCGGGTCCGAAAACACTGTCCCTGAATGACTGCTGGCCGGTGGCTTTGACCCCGATAGTGATGACATGCTTTGAGTGACTAGTCCTCAAACACATCAAGAACAACATACCTTCCCTCTTGCCTACAGGGCAAACAGGTCAACTGAAGATGTGGTGTCACTTGCCCTCCACACAGTCCTGATTCACTTAGACCAGTGGGACACATATGCACAGATGTTGTTTATTGACTACAGCTCCGCCTTCAACACCATCCCCCCTACAAACTGGCAACCAAACTGAATCACCAGGGCCTAAACACTCATCTGTGCAGCTGGGTCCACAACTTCCTCACTGGTAGACCACAGACAGTCCACATGGGAAGTCTTGTCTCCCTCCCCACTGAATATGGGTACATCACAAGGCTGTGTGCTGAGCCTCTCCTGTTCTCCATCTACAACCCCAATTCCGAAAGAGTTGGGACAAAGTGTAAATTGTGAATAAAATTAAAACGCACTGACTTTCAAATCACACCAGCCAGTATTTTATTCACAATAGAACAGAGATAACATAGCAAATGTTGAAACTGAGAAATTTTACAATTTTGTCCACAAAATGGGCTCATTTCAAATTTGATGGCAGCTACAGGTCTCAAAAAAGTTGGGACAGGGGCCTGTTTACCATGGTGTAGCATCCCCTCTTCTTTTTAACACAGTGTGGAGGCATCTGGGCATTGAGGAGACAAGTGTCTTGAGTTTAGCCATTGGAATTTGATCCCACTCTTGTTTAATACAGGCTTCCAGCTGCTGGAGAGTTTTGGGTCTCCTTTGACAAACTTTTTCGCTTAATTATGCGCCAAATGTTCTCAATCGGTGAAAGATCAGGACTGCAGGCAGGCCAGTTCAGCACACAGACTCTTCAACTACAAAGCCATGCTGTTGTAATAGCTGCAGTATGTGGTTTTGCACTGTTCTGCTGAAATACACAAGGCCTTCCCTGGAATAGATGTCGTCTGGAGGGGAGCATATGTTGCTCTAAAACCTTTATATACCTTTCATCAATAATGGTGCTTTTTAAAACTGCACGTGTCCCACACCATATGCACTAATGCATCCCCATACCATCAGAGATGCTGGCTTTTGAACTGAACGCTGATAACAGGAGGGGTGGTCTTTCCCCACTTCAGCCCGGAGGACACAACGCCCATGATTTCCAACAAGAATGTCAAATTTGGACTCGTCTGACCACAGGACACTTTGCCACTTTTACTACAGTCCATTTTAAATGAGCCTTGGCCCACAGAACACGGCGGCGCTTCTGGATCATGCCCAACAATGGCTTCCTTTTTGCATGATACAGTTTTAGGTGGTATCTGTGGATGGCATGGTGACTTTGTTTACAGACAGTGGTTTCTTGAAGTATTCCTGGGCCCATTTAGTAATGTCAATACAGAATCATGCCGGGTGAGTGATGCAGTGGCGCCTGGGGCCCGAAGATCATGGGCATCCAGTAAAGGTCTTTGGCCTTGTCCCTTATGCACAGAGATTTTTCCAGTTTCTCTGAATCTTTTGATGATTTTATCCTCTGTCGATGATGAGACCTTCAAAGCCTTTTGCAATTTGACGTTGAGCAACATTGTTTTTAAAGTATTCCACAATTTTTTTTTTATGCAAGCCTTCACAGGTTGGAGAACCTCTTCTTTAGTTCTGAGAGACTTATTAAGACATCCCTTTTATAGCCAATCATGTTACACACCTGATGCCAGTTAACTTAATTACTTGCTAAACGTTCTTTCAGCTGATTCTTCTTTTTCCGCCAACTTTTTTGAGACCTTTTGCAGCCAGAAAATTTGAAATAAGCTCATTTTGTGGATAAAAATGTAAAATGTCTCAGTTTCAACATTTGAAATGTTATCTATGTTCTATTGTAAATAATATATTGGCTCATGTGATCTGAAAGTCATTGCATTTTGATTTTATTCACTATTTACACTTCGTCCCAACTATTTCGGAATTGGGGTTGTACACTCAGGACTGCAAAACCACCCACGAGACAAACACCATCCTCAAGTGTGCAGTTGATGCAATCGTAGTGGGCAGGATAACAATCAACAACTTCAGGAGGTTGAAGCCCTGCGCCCATCGCCCCATCTCTATCAATGGAGAGAGAGTGGAGATCATGAAGAGCTTCAAATACCTGGGAGTCCACATCAGCCAGGACTTAACTTCTTCCATCAACACTGCAGTGTGGTCGCAGTGACAGGTCTCCGGAGGCTCCACTTCCTGAGATGCCTGAAGAAAGCTCGTCTTCCACTACAGCGGGGGTGAAGTTTTACAGGTCAGTCATTGAACCCATCATCATGTACTGTATCACATCATGGTACTCTGGCTGCACCTCTGACAATAGGAAGGTTCTCCAGCAAATCATTAAAACAGCAGCGAGGATCACCTGCTCCCAGCTGCCCAGACTGCAGGACATTTACAGAACACACTGTGTACGCAAGGCCACAGCCATTATCAGAGACTCATCATACCCAGGTCACAACATGTTCACCCTGCTCCCATCTGGCAAGCAGTTCAGGTCACTATATGCACGCACAAGACTGAAGGACAGCTTTTACCACTGGGCTGTGTCAATGGTGAACAGCAGCCACCTCTCACCTCTGTGTCCCCCACATACACATACAAACACAGACAGAGGCATTGAACATCTCATCAAAGTGCCGCCTAAAAATAACCTTTTTTAAACTCTATTGTCACTTTATTACACCCTCAGTATTATTGAAAATAAGTGGACATTACAACATTGTAATATTGCTGTCATGTATATTTTGCAGCCCTGTATACAGGCCTACAAAGAAAACAGCTGGTCAGATGTCTACCTTTTCCAAATAACCAGCACCACAAAATCGAAAACATGTCACATTTCCGCAAAACCTTGCACCTCAATACTTTAAAGTCGTTACATTTTCACCAGGACCAAACTCATTAAATCGCACGGCCTGTAACAAACCCAGAGACGAACCACCTGCACATACGCGCTCTCCTGTGGAAGTTCTAGCGGAGAGAAAATGCCCAAGGATCATAGAACATGGCAAGGATGTTTTACATTCTTTCTCAGAAATACAGATACCTTATGCCAGGGCCAGCACCAGAACTGAAAATTCAGGGGCAAAGAGACATCCATTTATGAAAACAATTAGTCCTAGCTAATTCTCTATCATTTTCCAGTATTAACACGTTTTCCAATTATAGTAGTAATCAAGTGACAATTGAAGACACGGCTTCTCTTCCCCGTGCGATCTAACAGCGACAAAAAAGTGGGTTAAATTCAGTACAAAAAAATAATAATAATAATTAGGTCTATGCACTGGCACTCAGCGACGATAATTTTTTTCCAGCGAGAGCGGCATTTCAGAACTCCTCAGCGAATGAAGGTAATTTTGGTGGCAAGTACGTACACCTGTTTTAGCAGCACGGTCACCGCAACTTGCTGTAAAAAGCTGTTCGACTGCTGTGTTGTTTGTACGAGTGAGTATGCAACAGATAGTATTTGTCCCACATGTAAAATAATTTTAAATACATTTTATTTGGGGTTAGCCAGAATTTAATATTTCCATATACATGTTAATGTTTACTTTCTCTAACCAAGGTCAGCCGCTTTTTATCCACTTCAATTAATTACAGGTGTAATGGCCGATTGAATTGAGAGGCCAAGTGCAGCAGCAAGAGGGAAACAGAGCAGCACAGACTCAATACAAACACAGAGAATGATACAGACCACACGACAGGAACAGTTCTCGCGCTTCTAAAAGGACTTCAAACCATCCGACAACACAGAAACAAAGCAAGAGAAATTAAAGGAGAAGTATCTCAGGAACCGAGATAAACAAAGCACCTCAAAAAGGGTGATACAAAGATTAGAAAGGAAAAGAAGAAAATGGAATAACCCTAGAGAAATAGATTTTCCAATAATAACGAGAAGATATAAAGTCGAATAAATCCTGACTACAGATATCTTTGGCTATCGTGCTTAACTACAAACAACACTCTAGCGAAGGAGGCTCGGCAGACTTCCGGCTTATATAGAGAGGGAAGGCACCACCCAAGTTCAATCAGCCAGCTGGGTAAAGAATTCGATGGAAAAGGAATTCGATATCATCCCGGGATGAGAGCCACAAAGATAAGTCCTTAACCACACAAACATCCAGAACCATGACAGCATGTACTGATGCAAACCTTTGTATAACAGCTCATGATGTAACAGTACTATAACAAAGAAATGTAAACATTGAGGTTGAGTAAAAAGAAGGCACTATTACCCCATACATCAAGGACACTAAAGATGGGAGCACAGAGAGTAAGACTAGTTTTTTTTAATTATCTCCGATCTTCCGAAAAGCGAGGAGATCTTGTTATCTCCGCACTTCTGAAAAGCGAGGAGATCTTGTAATACAGTTCAGCGTCTGTCTGTCCGAAAACTGTCCGTCCGAAAGAGTAACTCTTCCTAGGCCGTTAGACCAATCAACCTGAAACTTTGGCGTGTGTAAAGTAGTGACCCAGAGGGGTGCACAACGCCTTTAGGCCCGGGCCACACTGCCTGCAGTAGCGATGCGGATTCCGCAAGCCGAGCACTGCAACCGCTTACCACTTGCAGCTCGGTCACACTGCCTGCATATCTGCAGTGGCAGGTCTGCTGCGGGCTCCTCCTTTCAACTCTGTCTCTGCATGACTTTGCCCAAGAAACCACTATAAAATAATATATTATTTCTTCTCACGTCGTTACAGCCTACTACACATGATTTATATTTTGTATTGACAGTAGGGGAAGCATGCTGGAGTGTTATGAATCGTACAAACAATTTAATTATACGATCATATTACAATATACAGCAAACCCTTCAGAACTGGTCGTGCTCTTTTTGAAGGTACTTTCGGGGTAGGGGGAGGGTATCAGGATGTGGGAATGCGCTTTCAAAAGCGATCTAATTTACAATAGTCGAGGCTGAAACCATTCGTATAGGGTAGGCGCCGAACTACTGTAAAAGGAACAGTTCAGGCAATTCAGAAACTGGCTGATGTGCTGTACGTTCGTCTAGCCACTGTATCCAGCTTAATCTTTTTTTTCCTCCTTTACCAGTGGAAACAGTCACCTGAAGTGTTGCTGATACAAGTGGGGGGCTGTATGTCAGTTCAGCAATTGCGTGGGTGTCATGGCCAGAGTGAGAGATACGGAAAAGTACTACCCTGATACTCTTTAATCATCAAAAGTGCTGCCCTGATAATACTTTGTCCCCCAATCATCTACATAATAAAAAATAAGCTATATTTCATTGGCTTGGCTCTGCAATTTTTCCATGGCATATTCCAAAAAATTTCACGACGCTTGATGTCCCCCAATCCAAAATAAAACATGGAACAACAGCATTTTTGTTTGTCTTTCAAAAATAAGTTAGAATGACTAAATATTTCCCCATATATTCCCTTTAATGACAGCAGCCTATGATGAAAGTTGCAGATTTTCCCACTACATGTTCCAATATTTCAACATGGGAGCCGAAAACATTGCTGAGTTGAGCAGGAAGGGATTATGTCCATTATAAACATATAAATCCTCCTAGGCCGGTAGACCTATCAACCTGAAACTTTGGTGTGTGTAAAGTAGTGACCCAAGTGCACAACGGTTTAGAATTAAAATTAATTTCCTCTTCTGGCCACCAGGGGCTTTTTGTGAAAATGAAAAAAGCTGTAAGTTCCTTTAGCATTGAGCTAGGACGCCAATCTCAGTTTTTATGGGAAAGTGCATGGGATGACCCTGTCCGTCATCACATATCAATCTGAAACTTTGGTGTGTTTTTGATTTGACCGGGTTTAAATTTAAATTAATTTCCTCTTCTGACAGTTTTCTAGGTCAAATGGTTTTTATGGGAGGTCAGGGATGACCTTTCATCACATATCAGATGGGTTTTTTTGATTTGGCAGTTTTGTTAAATGAGGTCTGCCAATCGTTGAAAAGGCTGGCAAATTTTGTTATTACTCAACGTGGATAATTTGGTATGGATATGTATCTTGGTGATAGCAACCAGCATGCCAAAAATTGCCTTCCTGTGACTCACATTTTGGCCACTAAGTACTCTATCCAACTAACCAACCCTACTACTCAAAATTTGATAGGGATCATAGGATTTTTTTTGTGAAACGACATACAAATTTGGTAACTGCCACTGATGAACAATATATTGGATAAATGACATGCACTCAGACACAAAACACATTTTCACATGCATTTCATGACATTAAATGAGCGTGCAGCCTCACATTTTGGCTTTGACTAACACTTCACCATTTCAACTCAGATGTGTGTGTTGCTTGTTGGTGAAAATTTGGAGGTTCCCAAATTTTTTGCATTACATTTAGCAATAACGATGTCTCCTCAACGTCTTAGACGATACGGAATCGTCTTCATACCGCCGGCCTCAACTCAAGAAGGCCATGTGTTCGAATCCCACTGACCGTGCGTCATAGGCGTGACCGTTTGGATTGGGCTCACGATCATGTCACATGGACACACAACGATTGGGCTCCAGTTCTCTTTACTGATGAGTCCCGATATTGCTTGGACTTTACTGACAGGAGGCAACGGGTGTGGCAACGTGAGCGATTTAATGATGCCTACATCAACGAACACGACCGTTATGATGGCGGATCAATTATGGTCTGGGGAGGAATAAGCAGGAACGGCAGAACGGACCTGCATGTCATGGGGAGAGGGGACGATGACAGGGGTACGGTACAGGGATGAGATCCTCAATTGTACGTAAGACCATACAGCTGGTGCTGTTGGCCCTGATTTCATCTTGATGGATGATAATGCCCGTCCCCATCGTGCTAGGGTGGTGAATCAATTCTTAGAGCAGGAGACAATTGTCCGCATGGACTGGCCCGGCAAGGTTAAGCTGGACCTAAACCCTATCAAGCATGTGTGGAACATGCTGCAGGTCGCCATTTCAGTCTAGAAGAGCTTGCCCTTGTTGAAGAATGGAACAACATTCCAATTGCAAGCATCCGGGTTCTGATTGACAGTATGACCCGACGTTGTCAAGCCGTCATTCAAGCTAGGGAGGCCATACCCGTTATTGACATTAACTGTGGTAATGAAACATCAAACGAACACTGTCTGTTTTCACTTTACATGTCAGAGGTGAAACCATGAAATTTTCAAAGCCAAAAAGTGTGAGGCTGCACGCTCATTTAATGTCATTAAATTCACTTGCAAATGTGTTTTGTGTCTGACTGCATGTCATTTATCCAATATATTGTTCATCAGTGGCAGTTACCAAATTTGCATGTCATTTCACAAAAAAATTCCTATGATCCCTATCAAATTTTGAGTAGTATATCTCACATTGCTATAACTCTGATCAGTATCAGTGCTTTGTCACTGCAACAAGCAGATTGTCATTTCTACAGCAGAATGCCAGTTCAGTGAATTGCCCTCTGATACATTACTACTACTCCCATAACATCCGTTGCGGAGCGGGGAGATTTGCAATGGCGCACCATCAACATACGTCTAGTTTTGTTTTGTTTTCTAGAGTTTATCAAGGAGCCAGTCTTCACTGAGTGTTGCTGAAGCATTATTGGCTGCAAAACACACATGGAACAGTGGCGGGGGACCCCTGTGCACTGCGCAAAATGTAGAGGGAACACTGCAGGCAACATGTTTGAAATGAATAGCCTGTCAGAGGCATTTCTGTTCTGAGATCCCTTTTTGAAGAAGAGTAACATTTTGCACTGTCATACTCAAAAATATATAAGTTGTATTTGAATTTGTTTTATCTGTTCAAACATTTGGGTGAAAGTGCTTGTACTAGTGATGTGAATTTATTTACATGTTTGGGCTGGATGATGTGATATTGGTGTTCAGCATAAACTGTGAAGGACATTTAAAATTTGACCACTGGTCTTGCTGACATTACTGTTTTAGTGATATTAACATTTGTCTTTACCAAACACCCACTGCCACCAAGTAATAGTTCTTGTTTCCAAGTTACAGTCTGCAAGTTCAGATAGAGCAAATGGTTTCTCATACATAGCACTGAGTTGTGGTTATGAGGTAGAGCAATGCCTCTTTATATGGGGCAAAGTCTCTGTTTACTGCGCTAGACAATAAGTGTGAAATGTCTGAATATTTGTCTGCAATCCGATTCTCAACTGTAAGTTTGTCCTGTTCAGCTGAGAATGGATCAACTCCAAAAGCAGAATGTGCTGTCAATGAAGATCCCAGCTGTTGGCTGTAAAGGTCTGCTGCTTCATCTGAATAAGGCAGCAGCAGCTCCTGTGGGATTTTTTGGGAGCACCCACTGCCAGCCAAGTTGTTTTGCACACTTTTACCTGTAAAATAAAGAACATGCTGTTGGTCTTGAAACTTACGAATACCTGTTGTAATTGTTTTAATCTTCGCAACACTGCTTGATTTCACTTAGAATTTGGTCCGCATTCCATGAGTCCAGCACTCTTGTTAGACCCATCTGGCTCATCTGGCCAGTCAGGTTGGACACACGGTATCTCACAAGGCCATCTTCCATGTCTAGTACCTCTTGATCCGCCAGTTGCAGAAGGGCTGTCTTCTGTGGATAGCTGACACGATTGTTCACTTCGAGCCAGATTCTTTCAACTGAGTGATTCTGAATTTGCAACAAAGATTTGTCATCAGTCCACTTGTTCTGGTGGGTTATTGAAAAATATACTGTATGTTCTGTTCCATTCGGGAAAAGTGGTAATTATGCATTCAGAGTAAATCGGTAGGTTTAGCAACTCCACAGTCACATGCATTTACCTGGAAATTAGCATACTGAGCACCTAACCGGGTGTTATGCACATTGACGCTGAGCTTGTACATTTACAGTTTTACCAGGAATTCTGCTCAAGGACCATTTTCCAAAATGAACAATAGAAAAAAAAACAATGCTCATGACATAAATAGAAAGCTTTAATAAACTACTGTGTGGTTGCTTCTGGAGTTATTTAATATAAAGCTGTGACCAGATTAAGAAAGATAAGATAAGATAAGATAAGATAATGTCATGCAATGGCATGTTTACACTAAAAGTTGAAAAGCATAGTTGTAGTAAAGAAAATTAATGTAATGTGTGCAAAAAACAGTACACTGCTGAAGCAAACGCAATAACTGCAATAATAATGAAAGCAGACATACAGCAAGTAGTGTGTTGCCGCATGCAACCAACCCAACTACCCTTGTGGATGAAGTCTGTAAATAAGGCCTTCTCTCTTGATTATGGTGATGAGATGGCAGCAGCTCCTGCATGAAGAGTGTCAAATAAAATCCCTTGAACAAACAAAAGTCACCCGCATACTGTCGGAACTTACCAAAAAGTGATTTATTAAACAACGATCCGGTCACCACAGACCTTCATCAGGAACCTGATGCTTCCTTGGCTGAAGCAGGCGCTGACGTTAGGGCTCTCATGAACTCTGGATGAGACTTGACATCCTCAGTGAGTAGATCTGTTGAAAGATTTTCAGTTTTTGACACAGGAATGAGACTGTATATATTTGTCCACCCAGAATATGATTCTGATCTGTGCTGGTATTCATGTGAGAAGAAGCGACTGTTTCTGCTGGCACCCGAGCTGTCACAAGAACTGGATTCGATTCTGTCTGGCCACTGTCATGCAAACCTTGATCAACAGTTGCTGCCTGAAATTGAAAAGAACAATTCATATAATTAAAAATTCCTTCAGCATGAACTACTGAACTTGTGGTGAAAATACCTGACATGAATATTAAGGCAAGATTCATTAACCCATTGGAGACTGATTTTTTTTGCTATAACACGCATTTTCCATAGACTTCAGCCCGAGAAATTTCGGGCATAGTCTCCAATGGGGTAATAGTTTGTCCACAATGAATTCAATAAAATAATTAAAAATCATAAAGAGGGTGATTTTTTGAAAAAAATTTCAACCACTCAAGCGTACACACTCAGTAATAACATGAATGTATGCTTTCGAAGCCCTTGAAATTAATGAGGAGTGGAAAGAGGAAAACAGTGTCTGATGCCAACTTTCACAATGGCCAGCTGACAACTTTCATGGATAAACCTGTCCCTGTGAAGGGTTGCCTAAAATTTTTGAGTGGAAATATCTTTGAAATGCCAATACACCCTGGATTTTTTAGCAGCTCCACTTCCTATGTGGTAGGGGCCCACCCTTGCCTATAATATAGCTGCCATGCTTGATTCCAATAGGCCATATGTGCTTGCCTGTACTGTAGACTCCTACCAGCAGGGAGTAGGCTGGAACTTTGTGGCCAAAAACCAAAGAAATTATTCAAGATCATCTCAAAATAATCAGCTGATCATTGACAGTGTCAGACCACTCCCGTTCTACTCTATCTGGAAGCTACTAGCACTCATTTTATTGGAAAATATGTTGATAATTGTGAATGACCCCTAACTGCGTGCATAAATAGAGCAGTTCTGTGTCTGCGGGCGTCTATATGTGCTCGAAATGGTTTAATGGCCAGCAGGCAGGTTTTACATTTTAAAATGTATGCAGGCAGCGTACATGTGCATTCGCGAACAGTGTGCTGACAGCGAGTGAGGATATTGTGCAATAAAATGAGCCCTAGTAGCTTCCAGAGAAGTTTTCTAGGAAGAAAAATTACCTTTGGAATAACTTGGCAGAAAGATTGTATCGTTCCCCTCTGATTTACACTCTGCATCTTGGACAAGGCTTTATCCAGTACTTCGTCAAACAGATCACGCTCTGCAGTCCGCCACAATCTCTGGCCTTTGAGCACGGCATTTGCCCGTTTGAGATCTTCATTCACAAACACAAAGGCATTTATGAAGTTCATGTATCTATTGACTGGATTTTTGTGGACAATGCACCCTCGCTTACGTAATTTTGTCAGATTATCCAGGACACTCGTGTGGATAGAACTATTGTCCGGCATCATGGTTGTTGTTTATACGCTCAGAGGGCGTCGACATTTTTCGAAAATTCTGAATGCGTACGTCAGCTGTTAACTCCCTCCCTGCCAGCGTACGGTTTGTACGCTTGTGAAAATGTTGATAATTGTGAACGACCCCTTACTTTCAAGATGTTTTGATATAGGCTAATACCCATAAACCTCTTCATAGATGGCAAGGTTGTCTTTATAGGCAATGTCGAATGAGCAACAACCTTTTGAGTCTGGACAAAATGAAATATCACAATATCTCTGACTGAATACCTCAATGTCAATATTTTCACTATTATTGCTTTCATAAGATATACTTTCAAGATGTTTTGATTTAGGCTAATACCTGAAAACTTCTTCATGGATGGCAAGGTTGTCTTTAAAGGAATTACAGAATGAGCAACAACCTTTTGAGTCTGGACAAAATGAAATATCACAATATCTCTGACTGAATACCTCGATGTCAATATTTTCCCTATTGTTGCTTTCATAAGATACTTACTTTCAAAATAATTTGATTTAGGCTAATACATGAAAACTTTCTCATAGATGGCAAGGTGGTTTTTATAGGCATTGTAGAATGAGCAACAACCTTTTTGCTGAAGCCATCAATGGCTAAAAGATGGGTGACCCCAGACATAACCAGCTTTTCATTTTGGTCCATTTTGGAACCTTGTAACCCTTGTAATCAACTTGATATGGTATGGGGTTCAGATTGCGGGCACCCTAAAAGAGAAAGGAAAATGATAGAAGTATTTTAATTATACACAAAATCCCATTAATCTTTTATACACTGCATGGATTTTCTAAATGCAAACAATGCCTATGTGTTGTCCCTGGTAAATAAATGAATAAAAGGAAAGAAAAAAACAAATTCGGTTCGGTAACACAATCTGTTGCAAGTTAAACAATCAGTAAAAAAACACACATTAGCCCATAGTAACACATAAATTACACAAGTTTGATGATGTAAAATATTGAGACAGTAGAATACCTGACGTCCAGCTGCATTAGTAAGGCTACTGAATAGATCTGAGCACTGATCCAATTCATGTCTCTGCAGCATACACTCCTTTCATGGCGAGATACCCCTTCCTAATCTTCCTTCCATAAGTAGGTCCCATCTAGAAAATAAATGAAGAATTTCTACATTCCAAAATACTGAGATATCTTTATCATGAAATTTGCCTATGCAGTGTCATGCGTGCGTGCTTGTGTCATGGAATCTGACAGTGTTGCGAGGTTTAGGTGGAATGCGATTGCTTTCCAATACGAGCTGAGGCTATTTATTGCGATTTATTTTATTATTATTATTATTATTATTATTATTGCACACACACTAAGGAAGCGCATTGCTGCTACTTCGGAAAAAAGAATGTTGCAGTATCATCTAATGATGCGAAAGTGCAATAGCATGATAATTCTATGTCAGCTAAAACATGAAAATATCTCATTATAAAATGAAAAACATTCTGTTTAGAGAAAAAAAGAGAAAAAACTTTTTACATTATACGATGACACTAATTTTTTTTCTTATTTTTTGCAGTGACAGCAAAACCTACTCGTACATATTCCTCATGCAGACATACAGTATCTCACAAAAGTGAGTACACCCCTCACATTTCGACAATTAATTTATTATGTCTTTTCAAGGGGCAACGTTACAGAAATGAAACCTAAGTATATTCTACAGTAGTCATTGTACAATATGTGTTGCGGTGTAGATTTACTGCACTGTCCAAATAACTGAACAAACGGTCACTAATTCCAAAATGGGTGGCAACAAAAGTGAGTACACCTCACCGTAAACATGCCAAATTGTGTCCATAGGGTCAGTATTTAGTGTGACCACCATTGTTGTCCAACACTGCCTTGATTCTCCGAGGCATGGAATTCACCAGAGCTGCACAGGTTGTTGCTGGGATCCTCTTCCACTCTTCCATGACATCATCATGGTGCTGGTGGATGTTGGACACCTGCTGCTCCTCCACCTTCCTCTTGAGGATGCCCCACAGGTGCTCAATGGGATTCAGGTCTGGAGACATACTTGGCCACACCATCACCTTCACCTTCAGCTTCTTCAGGAAGGCAGTTGTCATTTTGGAGGTGTGATTCACACCATATGCACTAATGCATCCCCATACCATCAGAGATGCTGGCTTTTGAACTGAATGCTGATGATAGGAGGGTGGTCTTTCTCCTCTTTAGCCCGGACGACACGACGCCCATGATTTCCACCAAGAATGTCAAATTTGGACTCGCCTGACCACAGGACACTTTGCCACTTTGCTACAGTCCATTTTAAATGAGCCCTGGCCCACAGAACACGGAGGCACTTCTGGATCATGCTTAACAATGGCTTCCTTTTTGCATGATAGAGTTTTAGGTGGCATCTGTGGATGGCACGGCGGACTGTGTTTACAGACAGTGGTTTCTTGAAGTATTCCTGGGCCCATTTAGTAATGTCAGTGACAGAATCATGCTGGTGAGTGATGCAGTGGCGTCTGAGGGCCCGAAGATCATGGGCATCCAGTAAAGGTCTTCGGCCTTGTCCTTTACGAGATTTTTCCAGTTTCTCTGAATCTTAATGATGTTATGCACTGTCGATGATGAGACCTTCAAAGCCTTTGCAATTTGACGTTGAGGAACATTGTTTTTAAAGTATTCCACAATTTTTTTACGCAAGCCTTCACAGGTTGGAGAGTCTCTGGCCATCTTTACTTCTGAGAGACTCAGCCTCTCTAAGACATCCCTTTTATAGCCAATCATGCTACACACCTGATGCCAGTTAACTTAATTACTTGATAAATGTTCTTTCAGCTTATTTTCTTATATGGGTCAATCCATACTAAACTGTACAAATGTGTTACAATGGTGATGAAAATTCAAATACACCTTTTCGAAAGTTTTTCATTGCAGTGGTGAAACCCCATCCATGGGCATCACAAAGAAGCAAGCAAGAAGATAAACCGAGCGATCACTTCATTTCAGTGACCCCCTAATTTGCTAAGGTGGCAGGCCTTGCGGGTGTAACGAGGACACAAAACAGATATTGAATTCCTGAAAATCAAACATTTCAAAGTCAATTCTTTTGTATCATAATGGCCTCAGTCTATCAGTAACATTTATGGACAGTTATGGCCAGTCAATGTTTTTCATGTCTATTGTCCTCAATGTTTGTATTCCGTTCACCAGACTTCAGTGCAAAGCATTGTTAAAATTTTGTAACCAGTTACCTGTTGCTCTAAATCACCAAAGGAATATATTATTTTATTCACAAGAAGGCATTTCAAAGAATAAGAATAAAATAATAAATCAGGTGGCAAAGTAGGGTCATTTTCTCATAGACTTCAGTAGCATTGAACTTCTTTCTGCAACCACCGATGTTCACCATCTGCTGGCCATTAAATATAATGCAAATTTTTTGAGATTTCCGCATCGGCCTCACTTTTTAGATCTGGGCGCTGTGTCCATCTTTTTATACAGTCTATGCACAGGACACAATCTACGCATATTTCTTGATGTTGTTATGGTCGTAACACAATATCAGGACACGGAAAAATTTTCTTTTTTCAATCATTATTTTTTAAAGCATGGTATGTATGATTGTCTGACGCCTTGTGAAATTTTGATGCAGGAAGTGAGTACCTTAGTTTGCCGCGGTCATCTTTACGCCATTTGCATACATTATGCAAATTAACCCACAGGTCTGGACGCAACACGTGAGGACGCGACTGGTTACGCCCACGACGGCCATTTCAAATTGCATTTCTGATCAGACGAGTCCCAGTAATTTAGTGCAGACAATAGAAACTGTTATAATGGGTATATCTCTGCAATATTTCATTTTACTTTGTTTCGAAGTATCAACAGACATGTCATGAGCATTTCATGAAGTTGGCTGCCAAATTTTGTAACAAAATATGGCTTTCACAATGCCTTGGCTGACATCAGGGCAGCACTTTTTCTGCTGTGTTGTTGGACCAATGACTCTGTATTTTTTCTTATGTATATCTTCAATCTGGGAGTGAATAAATATGAACAATGCAAGTCATTTAATTCTCTTAGAAAAAAATTTATTGACCATTCTTATACAACACAGTGAATTGTACAGTTTAGTATGGAGTGACCCATATATTATTTGCTTTTTCTGCCCTTTTTTGCCTGTGTCCCAACTTTTTGAGACCTGTTGCAGGCAGAAAATTTGAAATAAGCTCATTTTGTGGATAAAAATGTAAAATGTCTCAGTTTCAACATTTGAAATGTTGTCTATGCTCTATTGTAAATAACATATTGGCTCATGTGATCTGAAAGTCATTGCATTTTGATTTTATTCACAATTTACACTTTGTCCCAACTTGACTATTTCGGAATTGGGGCTTGACTATTTCGGAATTGTGGTTGTATAATACCAGTCCCTGTTTGAAATGTTCTGCTTGTCCCTGATGTGTAGATCCACATACCTTCACACACATGAGCTTTGTAATTTATAGAGCAATTATGTGCAATTAGCAGTGACTCAGTTTTTTCGCAACTTGTGCAAGACAATATATGGTATCCTTTTATTTACTGCAGGGCAGGTCACTCTTCCGTGAGTGTAGGCTACCAGGACAGTATTCCATCCACAAGAGCAAGACGTTGCTAGTACAGCCAAAGACTGACTTATACCCCCTTTCCACAGAGGCTACGAATCCCACGAATCCTCACGAATGGGAAATTTAACCTATTCGTGGTTGAATCGTAATCAGTTCGGGAAGTTCTTAACTGAATCGTATTTATTTCTTATTAATTCTTGCAATTCGTGAGCAGTCAGGAATTTGTGGCAAAAGTTTTGAACTGTTCAAAAAATTTGTGGAGAGGTTCACGAATGAAAAATTTGTGGTTGATTCTTAACAAATTCGTTGTCTATTCTTAGTCTCCGTTACTGATTCTTAATCGGTTCTTATGCATTTGTGCGTATTCTGAACTCATTCGGCAATTTGTGAGGTCTTGGCTTGACCACGAATCAGCTACGAATCTGTCACGAATCACACGAATACACGCCAAAGCATGTTCGTGCTGTATTTGTAATGGATTCTTGTAATTCTTACTCAATTCTTGGCAATATTAGTGCAATTCGAGCCGAATCCCACAAATATCCATAACTCTATCACACCTGCATCGTAAATGCTACATACAGTGTCACAAATTGGATCAATAAAATTTGCAAAATTCCACAAATCCTCAAAAATCTGAAAATTTATCAATTTGTGACAATTCGTGGCATTCGTGGTCGTAGTGGAAACAAGGCATTACTCTAATGCGCTGTGTAAAGCTGATACCCTGAGGTTTAATGTAACCCAAGATAATATGTGAAGGACAACAGAAATACATATCTGAGCACACATGTGGTATTAAGTAATTACCTACATCAAGAAGGTTATGTTTTTATCAACATTGGTTCGTGTGTGTGTGTGTGTGTTTGTGAATGAGTGGATAGATTTCAATGACAGTTGGTATGTGGATCCATCACAAAAGCTATTACTGGTAGATTTTCAGCACACAACAGGCTTTCTTTGGAACAGCAGTTTTTTTTATCTTTTGTTCTGAACATACTATGCTGATGATTTTGGAGTGATGAATATCTTACAGATGAAGAAAGAAGTGATATAAATTTGGGTCCCCTAGCTAAATTCCACACAGGGTTGGGCTGCTTGTCAGAAAAAACAAACCTGTCAGAAAACGTCACAATTTTCTCTCCGAAAATCTGCTTTGAGTTTACCCCCAAGCAGCTAAATATATTTTGGAATTTCAGGTTTATTTTGGTGTCTTTGAAACTGCACAATTCAAGAGCAAAAAGTACATTTTCATGATGTTTGGTTTGTAGGTAACTTAGGCATACCTGTCACCATTGGGATCCCTACCACTGTTCACATACCCCCCCCATCAGGTTTATTAAAATCATAATACTGGGTTCTCAAGTATTAAAAAATATTAAGCCAATTCATTAAAATACATTTTGAACTTGTCTATGGGTGGATCTGATGAGGACCAGAGGATAGCCACGCCCCAAAAGCATATCTGGCTTTTTCCTTTATTATAGTCCAGTGGTTCCCAACCCAGTCCTCAAGGACCCCCTGCCCTGCAGGCTTTTGTTGCAGCTCTACTTTAGCACACTTTATCCATTTAAGGCCCAATGCACCTTCATGCACACCCTGTTCAGGTAGATGTTTTTTAACCAATCAGCATGAAGCCCTTAAATGGATCAGGAGTGAAAGAGTTGAGCTGATGCAAACACCTACAGGGCACAGGGTCCTTGAGGACTGGGTTGAAAACCACTGTTCTAGTCTATTTGGGACCATATGAACATCATGATATAACGAAGGAGACTTGAAACTTGCGATAGATGCCATAATGTGGAAAATCATTATTGAAGTAATAAATCAGGTGGGAAAGTTGGGTCATTTTCTCATAGACTTCTATAGCATTGAACTTCTTTCTGCAACTACAGACATCGCCATCTGCTGGCCATTAAATACAATGCAAGTTTTAAAGATCTCCGCATTGGCTTCACTTTTCAGACCTGGGTGCTGCATCCATCTTTTTATACAGTCTATTATATCTATGGTCCCGCCCCACTGTGTTTCTTCTTTGTTCTGTTCATTGAATGAATTCTGTAACTAGATGTTAGGCTGCATACTGCCACCTGCTTTACTGAAGGGGAATGTATCGAAAACATTACATCGGCGGTCTTACGCCTACCGCCGTCCAAGTCAACAGCCTTTTTTTTAAGGCTAAAAATACGGGAGATTTACAGGAAAATATTGGAACGGGAAGACAACGGGAAAGAAGGGTAAAATACGGGAGAATCCCAGGAAAAACGGGAGGGTTGACAGGTGTGAACTTAGGTCAAGATAAACATCATTAGGTACAGATTATGTAGATTAGGAATTACTAAGTATAATAAATTACAATTCGTAATTCTTGTCAAATGATAGGACTTTCATGCGTATAATACATCTAACTTTGGTGGCAACAGCATTAGGGTCCTAATTTGCATCATCAATAACAAAAATGAAATACTGATTGTGGAAAAATATGGGATTGTCATACTTGTGACATAAGTAACTTGGGTAGAAACATTGATAGGTATAAATTATGCAGATCTGGGCCAACTTTGCATTATCAATGAGAACATGTCATAATACCATAGTGGTAATTATAAATGATAGGAATTCTATACTTTTGACATACGTAACCATGGCAGGGATGAACACTATAGACCGATCCCGGCTGTCCATCAAAACTAGCAGTTTATCAATAAGAGAGTGGCTTCACCTTGGTCAGATTTTTGCATTTCTACAGGTTTGTTTTGCATTTCTACGTTTTGACCGAGGTAGGAGAGGCTATGGCATCTGTCTATTAGGTATAAATCTTATAAATGAAGACATCATTTGCATAATCAATGCAGAAATATTACTGTTGTTGGTGTAATTCTCTAACAACTAAACATAAAGGCAGCCAGTCTTTGGTGGGGTGCATGGTCAAATCCAAGCTGATGTCGTTCACTAGGCTTGCACTGTACTGGGACGGGTTTCTGTCCTTACAATGGGACGTTAAGCCATAGTCCACAGTTCATTGTACTTGTGCAGAAGGACCAGGATAATTTCCACAGTGCACTGAACCTGCATATACTGTAAAGAACATTGGTCTGTCCCTCTTGTCATGACCAGTGACAGGTCAGCATTTCATGAAGCTGAACTGGTTTGAGGTCCATTTTCTTCAACATGTATTTCCATCCAGCATCCATGTTGCAGTTGGATTCTGGAAAGTAAATTATTTTTTGTTATTGTTTTTTACTCAAGTATTTTTTTTAATATACACAACAGAGGTAATGATGTTTTAATACAGATGTGGAACCTTCTCCTGAGAAAAACACCTACTGGGAGCTGAAAGGTGTCCGGTATGATGGAGCACCATTTTAACTTGTAGGTACAAAAACGTATGATTGTCATTAAGGAAGAGACAGGGCCATACAAAAGCGGTAAGAAATGACTGTTGTCTGGCCTTCGTGCCATCTACCTGTCCTTCTGTCCATCCATAAGCAATGTACTTGCAGTTTGTAGTAAGGACGTGTAGGCAGTTTGAAAGCTCGTTATGCAATAAAGTCTTGTGCTAAACTGGGCAAAAATGCTACAGAAACTTAAGAAATAATCCATATGGCTTATCAATCAACTTGTATGAGCAGACCATACATTCTTTGCTGGCAAAAGAGGTTAAAAGATGACAAAGAGTTGGTGAAAGGCAATGAGATATGTGGGGGACAGATGGTCATCAGAACACCAGGGTTGATTGAGTCAGAACAACAGACTTTGTTGAGAAAATACAGTTTTCTGGATAAGGGCCCTCTAGTGTCTATAGAGACAATAAGGGTACAACTTGGAGTTCATGTGGCATTTGTGTTATGATTCTGTTCTGTTCTGTTCATGTTTTGCCATTACCTTGATTCCATGCCATGTTTTGTTTCTATTTATTCTGTATATTCTGCCATAGTCCATTCCCCCAGTTATATTCCGGTCTTGGTTTTGCATTTTGCCATGCTTTGCACTTTCCCCCAGTATTGTGTGCCACGCTTTCAGGTGATTTCATGGTTTCTGAGTTTTCAATCATTCCTTCTAGTCTCGTTTGCTTCCTTCGTCTTGCTGTTCTGTCATTACTAACAATACTAACAGTTTGTTGTTTTAGTTAAATCTACTAACACTAACTAACATTGTACATAGTACTAACTTACTAATGAGCACTAGGGATTGTATAGCTGCACTTTACTAATTGATTAACAAGCTCTCAGCACTCGCCCTATTCTAATCTCCGCCTCTTGTCTTCACTCAATCTACTTGGCTGCGTTTCAGTGGATCCTCCGCACCTGTTTAACTCTGTTCTGCCTCTCATTATCTGTGCACGTTAGAACTCCCTAACCAGAGCTGTGTGTTTGTCTATAGGCTGTCTCGTGATCCCTGTCCGCGTTTTGGCTTTTGCCAATTTCATCTGGTTAGGTTCTCCCTCGTGTTTGCTCCCTTGTTAATTAGTCTGATCCACGTCACCTGTTCCCAATCATAGCATGTGACTTCTCTTGTGTGTATTTAAGCAGTCTTTTCACAGCAGTTCCCCGTCAGAACGTTTCCCTTGTGCTATGCTTGTTTTCGCCTTGTATTCTTTGTGATTTACTTCTGACTGGACCGTCCCTGTTTAACGATTTTGGCTCTGTTTTGGATTTCTTGCTGCATCTGTGTATCAAACCCTTTTTTGCCCGACTACGAGTACTGTGATTGCTGCCCTGGTTACGACTCGGATTTCGCCCTTTGGATTTTGATTTTTGGATTGTGGACTCTGTACCGTTGCCTCCTGCTCTGCGGGGGTTCGCCCCCTTCCATAATAAAATCCATTTGTACTGCACTGCTTGGTTCTCGCGTCTGGTTCCAAATCGCTACCTCACAATTTGTACACAGAATTATTAGTTAAGATCTGAACACGCCCATAATTTGTGGAAAGCTGGTTCCCAGGGTGCGCAGGCACTAGGACAATGCATCAATTCACAATTCTATCATGGTAACCGGTACGTGACAGAAACGGCATCAAGCCTGTCAGGCAGACACCACAAGTTTTGGCTATCTGAGAGACACTTGAGTGATGCCATCCCACCCATAGCCAGTGAACTGGCCTGCCAGCCATTGCGGGTCAAAGCTGATCAAACATTTCATTTCCTGGTTTTGCAAACAATCCAACTGGATAACTTTATGATTGTCTCATGGTTGTATAATGGCTTGACGATATTGGCTTTCCAGTGGAGTAGGAGTTTTTCAGTTCGAATGATAAGTATTTTTTGAGCACCTTGAATTTGTGTCTCTAAAGTATTGGAGTCTGTGGAAACAACCTTTACTATAATCTGCTCTGTCCCTCACCCTTCCTACAGTCTAGACCTTGCTTCCTATGACTTTTTGTTATTCCAAAACCTAAAGGAGAACCTCAGGGGCAGTTGATTTTAAGAAACAAGATGAAGGAGGCTGTGACAAGCAGTACTTTGTACGGTGTGTTCAAAGTGCTCTTGCAGCCCTCTCCTTCAACATGGAATAAAATTACAATTATCTCGGACAATCATAAATGCCTCTCCCAAAAAGTCTCAAAACTTCTGGAACGCACCACATACACAAATGGTAAATGATGGAAATTTCAAACCTAAGATACATGTAACTGTGGTAGGTATGAAGATTATCAGACACAATGTATGCAAATAAAAGATCATTTTTCTCTTAGCTTGAAGACCATGTCTTCATGCAAAGAAGACGTCTTATACAGTGTACTAAGAAGAGAGACTGCCCCGTCCAGCTGAGAGTGATCCAGAGGCACTGCCCCGTCCAGCTGAGAGTGATCCAGAAGGACTGCCCCATCCAGCTGAGAGTGATCCAGGTCATCAAATTTCCCGGATTCAAGGTAAAGCACTATCAAGCACTATCAAGCTCTCAACTTCACGATTGCCATCTTTTTATTAACTTTGTTCCTGACATTTTGGTGCTGTAGGATGAAACTGTTTTCTTTTTAACATCTGATTATGTCAATGTCACTTTTTAATCCCCAGATTACAGAGAACACCAAGGGTAGGAGGAGGGAGGCCTCGACAGCACTCAAGGCTGCGGTAGCAGGGGACCCTTCGACGGTGGAAGCAATGATGCAGTATCACACAACATTACCTTCTATGGATGAACACAACAACCATCCAGCTGTTGGACCGGTAACTATGCAAAGGCCATTCTTTTTGTTACTATGAGAAAAACAATGAGACTAGCTACCGAAGCTATGTCAAAGGGACATTTAAAGACAGTATACAACATTTCCATATCCAAAACTCACCCTACCTAATGCCTTTTGTTGTCTGTTTCTTTTAAATCAATATTACAGAATCTTTGTGACATATTGAAATGTTCAAGCAACAACATCATGTTTTAGTAGGACATATTATTTTAATTCTGTCATAGAGATTGATAATAAAAAACATCACATATTATGCAGAGAGAGAGAGAGAGAGAGAGAGCATGCATATGTGCAAAAGATAGAAAGGAAGACAGACACACCCTTACATATACATTTATATATTGTATGTTACTGCTGTACAGATAGCTGAGCTCTGTGAGGCTATCGACTTGAGAGTGGAGCAGCAGATTATCCAGCTCACCTTGGCTGGTGCCAGGAAACTCAGTGAAATCAGGCGGCACCTAGTCACGTACGTAGAACAGGAACTGTTTTGAGGAGAGCCTCCACCTCCTCAGACCCGCAGACGATATCATCTTACTGACTAAGACATTAGGAACATTATGGCAAAGGCAAAAGAGAGCACCAGGGAGTCAAACAATGACCAGGCCAATCTGCAGGAAATAAACAGAATCATAGGTTGGCTGTAAAATATTATCAATATGCTACAGTCAGAAAAATTAACTACAGGTAGTCTTCTACATTGCTGGTACAACTTCTGGCAACTTGCAGTGTTACATATACACTTACAGGTAACAGAACTTAGTGTATCTTTCCCCAATATGACAAAAATTCTTCCAAATGTTTGGTCATTAAGGCTCTAAGATACATGGTCCTGTTCCCATCTCTTTCATAGATTTTGGCCTCTAGATGGGAAGCCGATAGCTGTATCAAGCACAGACCAAGCCCTGACACAACAAAGCTATGTTGTACTCTTCTGCTACCAAACAGGCTGGCAGAGAAGGTTACTACATATATATGGCCAACAAATGTGTCTTCTGGATGCAACGTACAGAACCTGTCGCTACTCTGTGCCTCTCCTCTTCTTATGTGTGAGAACAAACGTGAGCTATGCCGTGGTAGGCCTTTTCGTAATACAAAATGAATCAATAGCAGACATCAGGGAGGCACTCCAGGTCTTCAAGTAACCCAAACTGGCATCCCAGCCATTTTATGGTAGACTTTTCTGCGGCAGAGATGGCAGCCCTGGAAGAGGAGTTCCAGGGTGAGACTGAAAATCACGTTTAAAGCTCAATTTTGCTTGAAATTCATTTTTGGGATTAGGTGTCTGTGAAAAATCATATCAATGATACGATCAATCGTATTTTGGTGTGTACGCTCCATGAATAGTTTTATTACTCAGGTTGGTAGATATAAGGTTAATGGCACGTTCCTTGTAGCACAAGCAGGAGAGAAATATTTAGCTGTGCTACAAGGAAAGTACCATTAACCTCAAAATATAAAAAGCCTGACAGAGGCAACAACAGGCCTAAACTCAGCACTATCATACAGTTGGTTATGGTACATGTACAAATTGTACCATGTTTCAGGCTTGAGGTATTATTGTTACACATACAAAGACAGTCACAAGCAGATAGACAAATGCAGGGGCAAAAACATAATATGATTTAGCCATAGTGAGAGAATAAATTAAAGTGACTGACATTCTAGTACCTTTATCTTGTTCCTTATGTTTTCTCCAGATTCTAAATTGCTCCTGTGCGACTTTCACCGTGAAAAGGCGTGGCTTGAATGGTGTCGGAAGAGGAAGCATGGAGTGGGTGAGTTCCAGGACACGCCTCTACAGCTCCTGAGAAGTACTGCAGCCTCAACAACACAAGAGGAGTTCCACATCCGTCTCATCTGCCTTCAAGACCCTGTGGTCTGGAAACAGAATGCCAA
The DNA here is from genome assembly GCA_029692085.1 of Gymnothorax javanicus. Taxonomy (NCBI): domain Eukaryota; kingdom Metazoa; phylum Chordata; class Actinopteri; order Anguilliformes; family Muraenidae; genus Gymnothorax; species Gymnothorax javanicus. Next base: position 85,023,079 of record CM056195.1, read on the forward strand.
GCTTAGGGCATGGACAAATGGCTCCCAGAAGCTAAGGTGTGTAAGCAGTCAGTGTTATTACCTGTGCCAAGGAGGTAATAATAATGATAAATTTTATTTATAATGCACTTTTCATTAGTGAAAATCTCAAAGTGCTACAGGAAAAAAAAAACCAAGGATCAACAAGAGATTACAAAACAGTAAGATCTTAAGAAAAACAGTCAGTAGAATGGAATAAAACATAAGTAAAAAAAAAACCAGTAAAAATCATAAATTGATAATAAAATGGAATAAAAAGACTAAGACGCTAACAGTTCAGAATTATGGAGAGCTGTGAAACGCTTGTCTAAACAGGTACGTCTTAAGCAGGGGTGTAATTTATGGGGGGACACGGGGGACATGTCCCCTGCACTTTTTGAAAAGGCAGCATTAGACCCCCCCACTTTTTAGTCCTAAAACTTATGTAAAAAAAAAACACTGCACGCACTAAGACCTCGAGGAAATAATACCCGTTCAAGCTGCCAATGGCTAATCCTGTTCAACTTTCCCTTCCTTCTTCTCTCCAAGTCCCGCCTTTCATTCAAACAGACAGTAGGCTTAGCCAGCATCTAAAAAATACGCCAGCGAATCACGACGTCTGAACCCCCGAACCACCGAAGATGGATTACATAAGATTTTATAAAAAGGAAAAACTGTACAAACGTTTATTTTGCGGGGGAACTGCTTGCGTTCCTCTTATATAGCTAGATATGAAGATAAACAGCATTAGGAACTTCCTTAAATGACGTAGTTGAGTTGGACGATTGATTGTTAAAGTTAGCTACTTCGCAAACAAATACCGATTAAATCAGTCAATATTGTTTAATCTCCAATCATGACAATTCAGATCCAGTGGGGTGCTGTCGGAGGTCAGTTAGGTGAGGCAGAATCCTCGCCGTTAAACAAATGATAACTCACTATTACTTTGTTTGATTAGCAATCTGAGGATTGATCAACTAATTTACAAGATTAAACGGCAGAATGGCGTGCCAATTTCATCCACGATTATTGTTCAGTGCGTCGAACTTAAGAAGCTCACGAGACAGCAAATTTGTTCATATTTGCTTTCAGGAAGCTAACGCAATGCCATTATATGTGGCGTTCCATGTGTGGTCAATATGTTCACGATAATGTTTTCCCCCTTAAATACGTATTTTTTAATGCCATTCAAAAAAATAGGGAGTTTATTGCCAGTCTTCTTTCATAAACCGATAAACAAAAGGTCAAAACAATTCACGGAACTACCGAGGGAGTTGAATTTTTTTTTTTCTAATTAATTATTAAGATTTACATACAGTCTGGAATCAAAGTGGAAACGTAAATGAATCTTTTTGTCGCCATTACCTCTTAGCCTAGGCTAGATCTTAATTGTTAGGTAAAAAAAAAAGTTAAAATTGATTGATTGTCAATCAGGCATAGTACGTGGAAACAGGTTGACAAAATCTAATGATAAAAAGAAGTGACTGCCTCCCCTGACCGCACGTCTCTGTTCAGATCTGACCTTGGACTGCACTACGAAGCAGGATTTGATATTTTCGAGGTAACTTGGAGATTAATATGGTTTTCAGGACCACTTAAACGGTTCATTTCTTACCGGGGTAAATCAGCATGTTGACCTATGCCAGTGGTTCTCAAACTCGGTCCTGGCGCCCCACTATGTATGCTGGTTTTTGTTCCAACCACAATTGCAATCGTAGGATTTTTACTGTTTATTTGTCTTAATTAGCTGCATTCAATGTTAATTTACCATCTTAACCCATATTTTAATGGACATATGTCTATTGTGCCATGAAGAATAAAAACCCCCCAAAATATTGTGCTTACTTTCTATATTGTGAGCATTTCCTGGTGAAAACATTATTAAACAGATCAAATTAGACTGACAAAATCAGTAAGCTCCAAGTTAGGTTGCTGACGGTGCTTATTTTGAGTTCTCTCAAAATAATTTGCCAGAACTTAATAAAGAGGACTCAAAACTGGTGTGACTCTATTGTTTGCTAATAAATAATTAGTGTTTGCAACCATGTGTCAACAGCTTCATCAATGAGAAACTATTGTTTATTGTTTGATTATCCAATTGTTTACATTGATTAAATGTTTGGTTAAATTGTTTCCCTCGGTAATTATTTGTACTAGTTTTTAAATATATCTCAACTTGGATATGGAATTTTTATTCTTTATGGCATGTATAGATTTGTCAAATGTGGCTGAAGAGGATAAAGAACTTCTCTAAACATAAATGCACCTAATTAAGACAAATCAACAGCTTTTTAAAGTCCTAAGATTGCAATTATGGTTGGAACAAACACCAGCATACACGGGGGGGCCAGGACCGAGTTTGAGAACCACTGATTGCTGAACGTTCAACCTGCACCGAAGCTCGAATGAGTGATTCCCAAACGAGATAGGGAGGGGAGAAGTTTTGACAACTCTGATTGGCTGAAAACAAGTTAAAACCAACTTTGCAGGCAATAAGCTTCTCGGGAGGGCATACAAACTGCTAGGAGGAGGCACTCGCCCTCTTATGATTGGTTGCTTTCAACGCGATCACGCCCACACAACCTCGAACAGCTTCTTGTTACCTGAACACAGCAAGCATGCACTTTGGCTAGAGACATTATCATTAGCTGCTTTATGTTGTTCTGTTTGCAATTGCAAATTACATTATTGTTGAGATTATATAGCCATCTAGCTAGCTAGCTAACATTTTTTAAGAAAAACTTCACTAGCAAGCTTCAGTAGTTATTACTCTGGCATTTACTGTTTTCCTGGGGGTTTTGAGGTGAAGCATGTGACACAGAACCTGGGGGGGGGGCGCAGTTTTGAAAAAATTCCAAGTCCTGCATTATGTGGCTTTAAAAGTCGCTGGGCCCAGGTTCTTAGGTAAATAAATATTTTGATATTCATATTGCTTTGACGGCAGCTATCAGAGTGCTGTGATTGCAAATCTTACAAAATTTCAGCAATGGGTGAAAAATTACATGAGATTAAGTGCACCCTCATAACACCCCACCCACCTCATTTCCAGGGTGGTTTTACTGCGCTCTTTTCCACCTTAGGGGGTATGCCAATATTTTGATCAATTTCATTACTTTCTGATGTATTTTGCATTAAATTTATTTTATTTAACGACCAGAAAACATGGTTATTTTGTTCTACTTCAGAACTAAAGCCCTTTTTAGAATTTGCGCCAGAAATGTGCCCCCCCCCCCAACCTTTGATATCAAAACTACGCCCATGGTCTTAAGGCTTTTTTTAAAAACTTCAACAGTTTTTGGAGCCCTCAGGTGGTCAGGGAGGGAGCTCCATACGAGGGGCAGCTGAACAGAAGGGCCTGTCTCCTATGGGGAGAAGTTTGGTGCGAGGGGGACGGAGGAGATTAGTATTGTATGAACAGAGGCAACGGGAGGATGTGTGGGGAGTGAGGAGGTCTTTGAGGTAAGCAGGGGCATTGCCATGGATGCATTGGTGGGTGATGAGAGCAATCTTAAAATGGATTCTGTTATATTTATAGGTTATAGGTTATATTTTCACCACTGTTTGTGTGTGTGTGTGTGTGTGTGTGGTGGGTGGGTGTGTCTGTGTGTGTGTGTCAACACGATAACTCAAGAATGGCTGGATGGATTCGTTTCATATTTGGTATGTGGGTAGCTCCTGACAAATGTTTGAAATCATTAGATTTTGGGTCCCCTAGTGGCTTGTTTTGGAACTGCAGCGAACCTCCAGTTTTTGTATCATTTGATCTGAACATGCTACGGTCACGAAATTGGGGTGGTGGATAGCTCTTAGGTTAACAAAGAAGTGACAGGAGTTTGGACCCCCTAGCAGCTTTTTCTGGAACTGCAGGTGTGTTTTTGTCTGAAACTTTGAAACAGTAGCTCGAGATGATATGAACGGACTTTCATGAGTTCTGGCACGTAGTTAGCTTAGGCGAAGATGAGCACAATTAGCCAGCAATTATGCTAATGAAGACTTAATTTGCATAATTAATGAGGAAAATTTATATTTCCTTTTGCTAAATGATAGGACTTTCATACTCATTATGTACAACCCCAATTCCGAAATCGTTGGGATGAAGTGTAAATTGTGAATAAAATCAAAATGCAATGACTTTCAGATCATATGAGCCAATATGTTGCTAACAATAGAACATAGATAACATTTGAATTGTTGAAACTGAGAAATTTTACATTTTTGTCCACAAAATGAGCTTATTTCAAATTTCTGGCTGCAACAGATCTCAAAAAAGTTGGGACACAGGCAAAAAAAGGCTGAAAAAGCAATTAATATATAAGAGAATCAGCTGAAAGAACATTTAGCAAGTAATGAAGTTAACGTGCATCAGGTGTGTTGCATGATTGGCTATAAAAGGGATGTCTTAGAGAGGCTGAGTCTCTCAGAAGTAAAAATGGCCAGAGGCTCTCCAACCTGTGAAGGTTTGCATAAAAAAATTGTGGAATACTTTAAAAACAATGTTCCTCAACGTCAAATTGCAAAGGCTTTGAAGGTCTCATCATCGACAGTGCATAACATCATCAAACGATTCAGAGAAACTGGAAAAATCTCTGTGCATAAGGGACAAGGCCGAAGACCTTTACTGGATGCCCATGATCTTCGGGCCCCCAGACGCCACTGCATCACTCACTGGCATGATTCTGTCATTGACATTACTAAATAGGCCCTTGTTATGGCCCCCAATTTGTTATGGCGTCACGGACAGCAAGGGATGACAGACAAAATTCTTCAACTTCAACAGATTTAATTAAACAAACACTTGGAACTACTCTACAATCTACCCTACTGACCAAGATTGAAATCAAATAAAAAATAAGATATTTACAGTTCCTTTGTACTGGAGATGGGCTGCTATATTGCGATGTCTTGGGACAGGAAAATGCTCCAACACAGGCAAAAATCCACAAAAAGCTTCACAGGTCTTGAAAAGAGTGACAGGTCTGGTCAAATGTATCCTTCCACTATTTCTCCTTGCAATTTCTCCAACTAACCCTACACTCTCTCGATTTTTCTCCTTATATACTCTTTTCCAGCCCCCTCTGAGGCATGCCCGGGACATGCCCAAACCTAGCTTTAGATTGCTTAACAAAAAAAAAATGTCAATACTGCCATCTAGTGGCTTTTTACCACATTACACCCAGGAACACTTCAAGAAACCACTGTCTGTAAACACAGTCCGCCGCACCATCCACAGATGCCACATAAAACTCGATCATGCAAAAAGGAAGCCATTGTTTAGCATGATCCAGAAGCGCCGCCATGTTCTGTGGGCCAGGGCTCATTTAATATGGACTGTAGCGAAGTGGCAAAGTGTCCTGTGGTTAGACGAGTCCATTTTTTTTTTTTTTAAATTAGTTTATTTGTCAGGGACAATGCAAAAAAAAACATTGTAACAGGTTAAAAATAACATATCACATATGTATTGCATATGGGATTTCTAGCCAAGGCTAATTTGCAATCCCTGTCCCTGGTTAGGCTTTTCTACTTAGATATTTCAATCAGGAGGGACTCGAGTGAAATCAAGAAAAATTTTAATATGCGTCGAGCATAAGTAGAATTCAATTCAATTCAATTTTATTTATATAGCACTTTATATAGAGAAAAGGGCAGAGCCCAGACTAATCCCTAATCCCCGAATAGCAGGCAAAAAACTCCCTGTAGGGAGAAAAAGCCTCGAACGGTGGTGAGAAAAAACTCCTCATTGAGAAGAAATCTCAGGAGGAACCTGGCTATTCTGGGGAAGCCCATCCTCCGCTGGCTGAATAATAAATTGATGGTAAATTAGGGATGAGAGGATCAGGACAGCAGGAATTAACATGCTTAAAATCAGACAAGTCTTTGGCGCTTGGACTCTTCGAAGACTTGTAGAGCAGGAGCACGGCTGAGAGCAGCAGCTGGAAAAAATCCCAAGAGTCCAGACACTGGTGGCGGTGGTGGCTGAAGGCTGACAAAGCTGGAGCGGCAGGACAGAAGGTCTGATGGAGCAGGGTGGTGTTGGGGAGGAGGAGGGTCAGCGAACGGCAGCATGAATGAACTAGAGCAGAGAAAAATGACATATTTTAAAAAGACAGCAACATAACGATTGGCTAGCGATGGGACTGAGGTGTGCCACGATTGGATGGAAGAGATCAGCTGCTACACCAGCTGACTGCTCAATTGACAGCCCCAGACATTGACTGCAGAGGTATATGGGCGAGCATGCGAGTGAATGAAAAGAAAATAAACGGAGATGACGTGCGCGAGAGAGAGACAGTCTTCCTGACTGAACTTTCGCTAAGCTTCATTATAATTAAAAGTACATCATTCAAATATAAACAAATATACACATATCATCATAGAAACATCTACATATACAGTATAACATAATAAAATTTCAGTGCCTATGTACAGACATCAGTGCATGATCAATAATCAATGATCGCAAATTTGGTTTTGTTTCAGCCAGTTTTTCACCTTTCCATTAAATGTTTTCAGATCAGTTAGTTTTTTTATTTGAGTTGGTAAAGCATGCCAGAGATAAATCCCCTTTACTGAGAATGAAGACTGACCAAAAGTAGTTTTGCGTTGTGCCACTCTACAGTTGCCATTTTCTGATCCCCTAGTAGTGATTCTACTGGTGCTTGTTTTTGTGACATATGGATGAAGTACAGCTGGAGCAAGATTGTTCACAATTTGACATTCTTGTTGGAAATCATGGGTGTTGTGTCCTCCGGGCTAAAGAGGAGAAAGACCGCCCCTCCTGATATCAGCATTCAGTTCAAAAGCCAGCATCTCTGATGGCATGGGGATACATTAGTGCACATATGGAGTTAGATTTGTCTCAAAAGTATCTGCAAATGCAGACGGTGATCTACAAATATTCCTTGATTCGCACGCGTGTTTTGCTATCTACAAACACAAATTTCCTGATTGTAACTTGTATGGTAATTTTTACAAATACATGTGTATTTGTAAATATATCGTTTTCCGTTTGTGAAAATAAACTGAAAATGGCAGTTGGCCAAGAGAGTGGAGTCGATGTCGGCTTTGAAGCTCGAACTGAAGGCAACCGAAGCCATGACGATTACTTTCGAGCATTATATTTGCTGAAAACCCGATGTTGAGACTGGACCAAAGTGGTGGATATGCTAATTAATATGAAAACGGGAATATTCCCATCGCTCAGCGCATATAAACAGCTTATTCGGAATATTAGCCTACTTTTTTAACTCGAATATGGACCTTAATCGGAATATGGTGTGTATTTAAACGTAGTCAATGCATGGAACAACACCGTCATCTACTGGAAGGGAATGTCGATGTATTTGTGAATCACGAGCTACACATTTGTGGATCTGTGTGGATTTTGTGGAAAGAATGTCTCAAAAATACGTAATTGAGGAAAGCGATGCATGCGTGTAATTGGTGATCCACAAATGCTGAATCACATTCCACAAACAGAATTTTCAGTTTTACAAATGCCATTTTATTTTCACAAACGGAAAACGATATATTTACAAATACACATGTATTTGTAAAAATTACCATACAAGTTACAAGATGGAAATTTGTGTTTGTGGATAGCAAAACAGGCGTGCGAATCAAGGAATATTTGTAGATCACTGTCTGTGCATTTGCAGATACTTTTGAAACAAATCTAACTCCATATGCATATGTTGTGGGACACTTGCATGTTTTAAAAAGCACCATGAATGCTGAAATACACAGGGAAGGCCCTGTGTATTTTAGCAGGACAATGCAAAACCACATACTGCAGCTATTACAGCAGCGTGGCTTCGTAGTAGAAGAGTCCGTGTGCTGAACTGGCTTGCCTGCAGTCCTGATCTTTCACCGATTGAGAACATTTGGTGCATAATTAAACGAAAAGTCTGTCAAAGGAGACCCAAAACTCCCTAGCAGCTGGAAGCCTGTATTAAACAAGAGTGGGATCAAATTCCAATGGCTAAACTCAAGAAACTTGTCTCTTCAATGCCTAACTAGGACCTCATTTGCATAATTGACCAGAAAATTCTCTATTTCCTTAGTATAAAATGACAGCCATTTCACAATAATCATGCAGGTAATTTGGTTTTCAAGGAACACATACCTGTATCAATTATGTAATGTATGACCTCATTTGCATAATTAATGAGAAAATCCCATGCCCAATGATAAGAACTTTATAATCATGGCACATTTGATCCAGGAAGTGACAAGTATTTTGAAATAGAAATTATGCAAATTAGAACATCATTGGCATAATTGATTAGAAAAATCTATTATTGTTGACAGAGGTATGGGGTCGTGGAACTCTAGTTAACACATCCTTTCAGAGTATTTGGGGTTCCCGTGTCATACATGTACATTTATCATGAAACAACCCTTGAAAGGAGTTTTCTTTTGTGAATATTTCTGATGCCTTCTTTTACTTTGTGTAGAGATGGGTGCACCTGTTTCGAGATGATGGACTAAAGGTGGCCATCTTCACGAATAACGGGATTGAGAGGCAAAATGAGACGGTCAAGTACTCTCACCTAGAAGGCTTCAAGAACTGCAGCCTGAGCGAACTGTTGACAGTGTTGGTCACGGAAGTTGATCATTATTACAATTTTTGTGTTATCTTTGATAGCTCTGTTTTCCAAGGCATTTAATGTTATTTCATGCCTTCTTACACATAGGAGTCCTATGATAGGACAGATGTCCCATCATATAACATTTTCAGGGCTACCTACGGTAAAGGTACCATACACTGTATTTCTAGCAATTATGTGCCATCAAAAATAGTAAAAAACCTTTGGTGTATTGCTTGTTTGAAATTTTGAAGTTAGAATTTAGGTTCACCTCAATTTTCCAAGGTCCAAAACTGAGTTGGCACAGTGTGTAGGTTTTTTTTTATGCCATTCTGGAAATAACCAGGAATGTTATTTGGAATTTTTTCTCTATTTCTTCCACGGCAATGCAATTTTCACTCTTCTTATGATCCTTGTTTGTTGGTGAACCTAGATTTTTAGGTTGGGTGCACCAGTGCACCTAATCCCCAAAATGAATTTCAAGCCCTGGGCCCGTATTCACAAGGCATCTTAGTGCTAAAAGTAGGTCCTAACTGCCAGATTTAGGAGAAACTCCTAAAAAAAATGGGCGTGTCAGTCGTAAATTTAGGACTCCTAATTATTTTTACTAAGTGTTATTCACAAAGCATTTCAGGCCTAAAAGTAGCTCCTAAGTCTGGGAGGGCTTAAAAGTACTCAAGAGGACTCCTAACTCGCTAAAACCTATTCACAATGAATGGGAAAATGGCTGCTGCTGTTGAAAGACGGAATGACTTGAAAATTCCAAATGATGCACAATTTTTGAAAAGATATCGGATCAACCGCGAAGGGATTTTATTTGTTGTTGACTTGGTGAGGGAGAGAATTACGTCTCCAACCATGAGAAAAAACCCATTAAGCCCCGAAATAAAATGTTTGATAACACTTTGTTACTTGGCCACCGGAAAAATGCAATTCTGCAACGCGGACAATTTAGGGATTTCACAATCATCTGTCAGTCGCTCAATTCACTAAACAATCAATGCGCTCTGTGAACCCCATATCATCCGACAGTTTATTCGGTTTCCAATGGACATTCGCCAACAACACAGAATCAAACTTGAATTCATGCACATCTCAGGCATGCCCTGTATCATCCGTGCTATTTACGAGACCCATATTCTAATTATTTCTCCGACCCAAGATGAAGAGGTAGTCTATTTGTAAATAGAAAAAAAGTTCATTCCATCAACACCCAGATAGCATTTGATGCCGAATACAATATTTTGGACATTGTTGCGAAATGGCCAGGATCCACGCACGACTCGCATTTTAATGGAAAGCAGCTTATGCCAATTATTTGACAGGCATTATGCGCCTGCGGGATGCCACTTGCTCGGGGACAGTGGCTTTGGTGCTGTACCTCCCCCTGCTATGCATGAATTATTTTATTAGGCTATTGAGCGAGGGTTACATTTAAAAGATCATCATAATAATACCAGCCTATGTCATATTTTGTATGTGTATTTAAATTGTAGGCTATAAATTACAAACCAAGCTTAGTATGTTTCCTGTTTGACCGATAGCTCGTTTATAGGCTGCAATCTCGGACCTCCCCTGCAATTGCAGCCATCCGAGACACCGGGGGAATGCAGCATTGATCTGTAGGCTGATATTATCCCACGCATCCTGCTTGGATTTGCTGTTCGCCCCCGAGCCAAATTTCCCTTTGATTACATGCTTTCGCTCCAGCACCAACTGGGCCAGCGGCAGTCACTGGTCGTGGCTCCAGTTGGGCTTTCGCATCCTTTTTGAACTTTCATCCATGACAGTTTAGGGCAAACAAACTTGAACAGCTCGACATTTAAATGATCGCAACATATTCTCATTGGGTAATAAGTTGCTAATTATTGGGGCAAATGACGTGTTTTATTATTGACTTGTTTTATGCTATTGGCGTTTTTACAACTATCTCTTTCGTATGTATGTTTATTTGCCTAGAGCGTGATATGTGGGGATTGCGCATAGTGCATTTTCAGAAGTGCTCAACATGTTATTATTTTATGGGACAAACCAGCCGCTTGGACTATTTCCTCATTTTTTCCTCCATGGGTTGTATGTGGGATATTTTTTTTTTTCAATGGGCCGCCCTGTCACCAAACAACCAATCACCGTGCTCATTGTCCCAAAACTCGTGCATGAGAATTGACGTCATCCATAGCAACAGAGATTTACTCCCACCTATCTCAGAGCTACTCCTAGTCTAGGAGTTACCAGTTTTCTTAATTAAAAGTTGCTCTCAGTGGCTTTGTGAATAACTTTTAAGATTTTACTCCTGCAATAAAATGTTTTAGCGCGACTTAGGAGTACTCCTAGCGGTAAGATGAGATGCTTTGTGAGTACGGGCCCTGATGTATAATTCCTACCAAATACCATATCTGTATGTCCTCTTATCTCTGATACAATACAAATATGTCCCGCTCTCTTTTGTTCAAGGTATATTGAACTCAATCTGAGGAGTTTGTCACTCTACAGGAAGTATGACGAACAGGTGCCAAGGTTTTTTCAGGACAGACCGCGAGGTGTTGTCAGCCATATAAGATCAAGGCTAGAAGAAGCCTTATCTTATGAAGAGAAGGATGTCACTTCTGTCAGCAGTGGCATCTTCAAGGTGGAGAGTAGGAGCAAGCCAACAACATACCATGTCGTGATCTTTGGTGCATGCCACACTATGCCATCATGCACGTGCAAGGACTGGACACGGTACAAGCTACCTTGCAGGCACTTTTGTGCTGTGTTCCAACACATGCCAGGATGGGGCTGGGAAAGTCTTGTGCTAAGCTACAGGAGCAATCCACTCTTCTCCCTGGACACAGAATATCTGGTACATACCGAGGACAAAGAAGACAACAGTTCCGGTTCAACAGTACCAATGGATGTGGATGTGCCCTCATCATGTGGTGGTCTTCCTGGAAGAAATAAGTCAAGGAGGAATAAACTGAGAAGTGAGTGTGCGAGTCTCCTTAGACAAATCACAGACTTCTCATACCACCTTCAGGATGAAGAATACCTGGAACATCTGAAAGAACGACTGTCAGGTGTGTTAGAAGAAGTTAGAGGACAAATACCACATGACCAAAGCTTTGCTTTATCGTCCACACCCAAAAAGAGAAAGAAAGAGACTGTCAATGCACCTTTGAAAGCCGTACCACGTGCACATAAGCACCCTTTCACGAAAAGGGTGGGCTGCCATGCAGAAGCCATGCGGAAGAACTTTAACATTGACATCAATGTGGACGATGTTATGGATTGTCCAGACATCCTAACATCAGTCGTGGACATTACTGTAAGTGACTCTGAGGCAGATGCAGAGCTTGAAGCCCCTTCCCAAAATGGAGACAAAGAAAAGAATGGTGAATGGATGACCATCAACCATACAATGTTGATGGAACAAGATCGCAAGATTTTGCAAGTGGGGCAGTGGCTCACGGACAGACATGTAATCTGTGGCCAAGAACTGATGAGGTCCGAATACCTATTTGTGGCCGGGTTAGAGGACACACTTGTCCTAACCAGCATGGAAATCTCAGTTCCAGCAACATCAGAGGCGATTCAGTCATATCACATTCAGAATCGCTGGGTCGTATCGACATCAATTGGTGGCAGTGTCACCGTGTACGACTCTCTCCCTTCCAGTTCCACTATGAGGATGGAGTTACGTAGGCAGCTGGTAGCTCTATATAGGCAGTATGCCACTGGGGAAGATGGTGTTGTGAAGGTCACTGTCATCTGTGCACAGAAACAACAAGGTGCCAGTGACTGTGGCCTCTTTGCCGTTGCCAATGCTTTTGCACTTGCTGAAGCAATCAGTCCCAAGAATATCATCTTCCATCAAAATAAGATGCGCAAACATCTTGAAGACTGCCTGACAAACAAGAGCATGGCAATGTTCTCACACTGCATAGCTGAACAGGAAAACTACCAGCAGACCACCTACCAGCTCTCAACATTCTGCAGTTGTCATCAATACAAAGAACAGCCCCAGATGATTCAGTGCAACAGGTGTGAACAGTGGTACCATTACCGCTGTGTGAACATTCGTGCAAGTGATGTGGCAGATATTGTGTCACGAGACCAGTACATATGTCCTGAATGTTGCAAGGCCTGAACAAATGGTCACAAACTACTAGTACTTTTACTTTTTTTGTTAAGGGATTAGCTTGCCCAACTTGTAAGAGTCAATGTTGTCCTTAAATTTCTGCTTGACAGTTGAACATTTGATGTTGAAGTTCTTGATGTTAAAGGTTTGTACATAGGTTTACTCAAATTTACAATGTTCCTCAAAACTTAACACAACAGTCAAGCACGTTTTTGGGCATCAGGAGAACAGAGGGCACAGCCACTTTCTGTGCTTTATCTACATTTGACATCAGCATGAAACATTAATCACATTACCCTCAATTGTTTTGTTTTCATTTATGTTAATTAAGAGCTGATCCCTACTTTAATGGGCTTGACTAGGGTTATACTCCCAAGTCATTGAGGGGGCCCAACTTAATGGTCCATGTTACTGCCTAATGTAGCTAGCACAGTTAGTGGCTGATGTAGGGAACACTTCTGGCATTCTTGGGAGAGTAAATGAAACGGGTAACATTTTGTCTTTCTTTAGGGGGGTTGGAGGATGACACCCTTCGCAGATGACCTCCTCGTTGGTGGATGTCGGTAATGTTGTCATCACAGGCAACAGCTAACAATCTGCCACACATATTCCAGTCAAGAAAACTCTTCCAACTAGAGAATACAGTTGAGTTTTGGAGATACATAACTACACTCTCACTCACCCAGCTCCGCTTGCTCCCGGAGGGAGCGTGGTGCCTCGGCATATGGACCTCCATCTGAACCGGTTCTAGGCAGCCTCCCAGGCTGTTGTGAGGTTGAGTCCTGCCACCCTCAGGTAGGCCTTCAGCAGGTCGAACAACTTAGGTCTATAAGTGCATAATATGAATTTATTAATATTAATAATAATATAATATTAATAATATTCCCCAATGTAGTATTGAAAAGCTGTAATTTTTCCAAATTAAAACCAAGGCAAGGTGTAGTGATATAAGTTAAAGGAAAACTGTTCTAGCAGGCAAAAACAACCACATACTATGCCTTAGTAGCGTCTACACTTTTGGAAATACAAAAGAAGAACCGCACATCATTTGAGGTGCAGTTTTGTTAGTATCTCTCCCAAAGCTGCTTGTCCATTTATTTTTGGATGCGAAGAAAAGCACCTATATCTCTTCCAAAAGACGATGCCACCAGAAATAAGTGGGTAGCTTTTTCGTTTGCTGGCGGCAAACAGCCACGGCCAAAAGGAACATTAGCTGTTTGTGCTCAGCATTTCACCAAAGACAGCTTAGTCAATAAAGGATGATTCGACAATGGATAAGCGTTCCAGCTGCTTCTCAAACCTGAAGCAGTTGCATCAATCAAGCGCTCGGAGCCGCAAGCTGTAAGTAACGATATAACATCAAATAATGTAGGAAGTGGCTATATTTTCGGCGCCATAAAAGGTGATTCGGGGCTATATTTACAGCGCGCATGCGCACTGATGTTTCTTCACTTGCGTTGGCAGCTTCCAAGCTCAGCACGCTGAACTGCGTTCTACGGTGGAGTGTTTGTTTTTAATACAAACTCTCAGACCGCTTTCCCGCAAGGTACGATTGTTTGGTACCGTGCCACAGTGCGATTGTCCCCTCTCCCCGCTGGTCAGCTTTCTCACTAGTAATATCGTACCATACCCGAGTACACATATGCCACAATTCCAATACACGCGTTGCAGTATGCACCTAGGCAGTTTTAAATAGGGAAATATACAGAAAGGAGTAGTAAACTCTTGCGTAGAAAGAATTCCTTATCCAATCTCCGCTTTTTTCTGGCTTTTTAATTGCCAGTACGATTTTAAAAGGAGGCACCAATATGTTTTGGAGGATTTTATTATTGAGAAGGGGCTTTAGAATATTAATATCGCGAATGCATGCTGCGCATGCCCTAGCAACCCGGTGTGTCATCAGTAACATGGATTACCACATATAGCAGGACAAGAAATAAAACTTGAAATTTTCTTGACTGAATTTCAGTGGCTTAATCATCAAAATTGCTAAAATTGCTCCCTACAACTGTAAAACGTGAGTCCATCATCTTGGATTTGTCCGGTGAGGCCTGTCAAACGCGAGTCCGTCATCTTGGATTTGCCCGGAGACGTCTCTGCGCATGCGCACTCCGACTTGCCGTAAATATAGCCCCGAATCACCGTTTACGGTGCCGTAAATATAGCCACTGTCAATAATGTAAGTGAAGCTAACGTGTTACGGGTGGCTAGCAGGACCGCTGACGATAGTTAGCACTAACAACTGGCCTCAAACGCGGTAGACATCAGAAGGTATCCAGTAGAGGTACGTTCTTCTTCTTCTATTGGTGTGTATTTGCCCAGTCCTGTGTTACATTACCGCCGTCGATTGGAATGGAGTAAGGGCCAGTTGTATTGTCAGTACAAGTAAGAGGATCCCCGGTGGAAACATTACTTCAGTACATAACAGTGGCAGTCCGTCGGCAGAAACATAGGGCCAGCGATAACGTCACCTTTCACTGCTGAAAGACCTACACCTCTCGCAGTTTACCCCTCCCGATTAGCAACAGTTGCTCAGACTAATTGGTAGAACCGACGAGAGTCTAATTTATTTTTTAAGCCTTGTTATACATTGCACCATGAAATTATACGGCGTTTTCTTCTGCACATCAATGACTAGTAAAATGTCAATATGGCTGCGTCCGAATAGTCAAAAAATTATGGCCTATCCACTAATCCCTAACCACTTTTCTTTAAACTTTGTGGAAAATGTCAGAAGGTAAAGGAAAGGTGTTTAAGGGAATTACTAATGGCTTAGGAAGACAACTGCGCTAATTAGAGAATCCGAATGCACTTACACTAGCCAACGTGATCATGAATCCCGTGCCCATCATATACGTTTCTTTAAGCGATTGGTCACATGAGTGGTCGCCGCTTTAAATATTGCTGCTGCACAGAATTGTGGGATAGCTTTATCTCCTTTCTTTACGAAAAGGAAGGTTCTGTGTACCCTATGCTAAAGGAGGTAAATTAGGAAGCACTGAGACACCTTTCCTTAACATTTGAAGAATTAGAATCCACTTATCATGGCTGCCACGTAATTATCTCCGGATCATGTTTTAGGACTTAGGAACTTTCCTAAACAAAAAAGACCATTCGCACGCAGCCTATGTCTTTATAATTTCTGCACTCGTGTAGCTAGTGAAACCGGACAGATTTCCGTAAATTAGTTTGCGAGGCTCATTGAGCAATCAGCAATGAGAATCCGTTCTATAGTCTGAATGTAGTGACAGCTAAAGTGCGTTGTTAGGCAGCCAACGATGCACAGCTGAGTGATGAAGAAAATCATTGCTGCGAAGTCAGCGAAAGTTTCAGATTTTTTGCAGATTGTCAGCCTTGCAGAGTCACATCAATTATATCAACATAGCCAATAGGCAATTGCTTTGTCATTAGCATTTCTTAATCATTACGTGTCATGCATTGGTGATGGTTGTTCAGTTAAAAAATAGTTTGATTGTTAATCAGGCAAACGATCGCAAACAGTTTTAGAGCAATAATGCGGGAAAGGGTGACGTTACTGGAGGCTTTCCTGACATCTGACGGCATGCCACTGGTATATAAGACGGCTTTATATAGTCAAGTCATAATATTTATCATTCCACGGTGAAGACAATAATTTATTTCGTTAATTTTATTACCCGATCAGAAATAAATTATTCTCTTCACCTAATGATCCTATTGAATGAGTTCAACAGTTGATTCTGAGAAATTTATTTTTATGGAGTTATGGTCCTTGTTTCTGTTTGTCGACTTGGTGTATGGGATTTGCAATGGGGACAAGTTTTCTCGGAAACTATTGCACCTACGTGAATGAAATTTTGTATGTGGCTAGTACTGATGACCCTACTGAATGAGTTAACATAACATAACATGAATGGCGAGAACAGGCCGTTCAGCCCAACTAGGCTCGCCAGTTTCTTTATACTATCGTGATTATATCACTTCAGATACTCAATGACTCATGGTATCTAGCTTTAAGTCAAGCCTGCTCTTGAAAACTCCCAAGGTCTCTGCCTCAACAATATGGTCAGCAAAGCTATTCCACATCGAAATTACTCTTTGGGTGAAGAAATATTTCCAAATATCAGTGCTAAATTTACCTTTGGTCAACTTCCATTTGTGACCCCGAGTTCTTCTAACAACACTTGGTCAAAGGAATCCTACATAATTCACTTTGTTTAATCCCTTTAACATATTTAAAGACCTCAATCAATTCAGTTCAACAATTCATTCCGAGAAATTCATTTTTACAGAGTTATGCCCCTTGACTCTGTTTGTGGACTTAAGTGTATGGGTGTTGCAATGGGGACAAGTTCTCTCGGCAACTATTCCACCTACATGGATGAAATTCTGTGGGTGACCAGTACTAATGATCCTATTGAATGAGTTTGACAGTTGATTCCGAGAAATTCATTTTTACGGAGTTAAGGTCCTTGATTCTGTTCGTGGACTTGGTGTATGGGATTTACAATGGGGACAAGTTTTCTCTGAAACTATGGCACCTACGTGAATAAAATTTTGTATGTGGCCGGTACTGATGACCCTACTGAATGAGTTCCACAA
Source organism: Gymnothorax javanicus (assembly GCA_029692085.1). Classification (NCBI taxonomy): domain Eukaryota; kingdom Metazoa; phylum Chordata; class Actinopteri; order Anguilliformes; family Muraenidae; genus Gymnothorax; species Gymnothorax javanicus. The sequence goes on from CM056195.1 coordinate 85,040,359, forward strand.
TTGATTCCGAGAAATTCATTTTTACAGAGTTATGGTCCTTGACTCTGTTTGTGGACTTAAGTGTATGGGTGTTGCAATGGGGACAAGTTCTCTTGGCTACTATTGCACCTATGTGGATGAAATTCTGTGGGTGACCAGTACTAATGATCCTATTGAATGGGTTTGACAGTTGATTCTGAGAAATTTATTTTTACGGAGTTATGGTCCTTGCTTCTGTTCGTCGACTTGGTGTATGGGATTTGCAATGGGGACAAGTTTTCTCGGCAACTATTGCACCTTCATGGGTGAAATTTTGTGTGTGGCCAGTATTGATGACCCTATTGCATGAGACGACAATTGATTCCGATAATTTTTTTTTAATGGAGTTATGACCCTTGACTCTGAACTTGGTGTATGGGTGTTTAATGGGGACAAGTTTTCCCCATTCCCCGTGACCATTCTTACTATAGCCGGGGATATTGGCGACAATGTTGCCTTGTTGGTTTTTAAAGGGGACCTATTATGCTGAGCCTTCTTTTAATACATATAAGTTATAATGTTGGATGTCCATACTCAACCTCTGTAAAGTTTCTAAACATAAGATACAGGGGTTTTGCTGTAATCCGAGAACGTGATTTCCTGAACATGATTTCCTCTCTGAACAGCTCATTCTGAGATCTTCACGAGATCTGGGCAAAACCTGACGTCAAGTTCTGCCGTCCAATTAGTACAGAGCTAGCCAGAGCCAATCACGGCGCTGGACCTGCCCACCCTGTAAACAATTCTAGCAGGCACAAACAAACCAGATCATATTACGCCTTAGTAGCATCTACATTTCCAGAAATACAAAAGAAGAAGAAGAAAGAGAACCGTGGATCATTTGAGGTGCAGTTTTGTCAATATGTCTCCCAAAGCTGCTCGTCAGCGTTTTTTGGAGGCGAAAAAAAGCACAACTATTTTCTCTTCCAAAAGACGATGCCACCAGAAATCAGTGGGTAGCTATTTTGTTTGCTGGCGGCAAACAGCCACACTCAAAGGGAACGTTAGCTGTTTGTGCTCGGCTTTTCACCGAAGACAGCTTTGTCAATAAAGGATAATTCGATGCTGGATATGCGTCGCAGCTGCTTCTCAAACCTGGAGCAGTTGCATCAATCAAGCGCTCGGAGCCACAAGCTGTAAGTGACAATATAACAGCAAATAATGTAAGTGAAGCTAACATGTTACGGTCGCTAGCAGGACTGCTAACAATAGTTAGCACTAACAACTGGCCTCAAACGCAGGCTTTGTAAAATTTCTGAAGATAAAGTCTGGATTGGTAGCAACTGTTCGTGACTCACAGACGCAGAGCCAGTAAGTTGCTTTAAGTTGCTTTACTGCATAAGCTTGCCTAATGTGATAGCCTGTTGAATGTGGCTGCAGCACTGGCTAATGTAGCTAAGTTACTTTTTCCTCTGTTTGTGTCCTAAATATGCAAGAGTTGTTAGAAATCAGTAATTTGTATGTTTGTTTTTAGCTTGTTTTTAGTTTCTGGTTTTTAGTTTCTAGTTTTTAGTATATTTCTTGTTTGTTTTTAGTATCGCTATTATTTATATATTTATTATATTTATTCGTTAGGCGTGTGTTTCTGGATGATTGCTCTGTCTCTGGTCTTCAGTGTTTTCCTCCGTTTCTGTCTCGTGGCGTCTTGTCTTTTTCATCACACTCTCTTCCCTGTAATTTCGGTTGGGTGTTTCCACTTCCTTCTCGCTGTTCTCATTGACTATCCGCACCTGAGAGTAGTTTAGCGAGACACGGGTGTTTAGTTAGATTAGAGTTAGAACTCCACCCGTTCCCCTCTCTCTCCTATCGCCGTCCTTGCTTTTCTAGTTCAACCTCTCTCTACAGCTGTCCTGTGTTTAGCTGGGATTCCACTTAATTAGTTTGTGTTTAAAGAAGACCCACTTTCCCGTAGTTTCTTGTCGACTCGTTTCTACCACAGCTCGTCTTGGTCAGTCTCGTTCTGCTTTTTTTTTCCTCGTTGCGATTGTTGAAAGCTTCGTTTCTCGTGATTCTCCGTAAGTCTTGTATTTGATTGTTTGTATTGCGTTGTGAGATTGCGATCTGATTGATTAGTACTTCGTTCTCCCTAATTCCCATTTTGTACCCATCTGTTTAGTTTCTCCTGTGTTCTCCCTTACCCCATTCAACTCCCTTTTTCCTTCCCCTTCCATTCCCTTAGTTTCAACCCTCTTTGTTACTGTCTTTGTGCGGATTGATTATTCTGGTTACTGGATCTTTTTGCTTGTCCCCTGACTTCGATTCTGCCCATCCTGCATATCTCTGTTTGCCTGGCTATTGATCTATTTCTGTCTTGACCATGAGCTCTGTAAATCCTAATAAATGCCCTGCCAATGCTGAACTGCATTTGGAGTCAATGCCCGTTCCTTTCAAGAGTAATATCAGGGGACATTCAACAGAAGGTGTGTGAACATAAACCTCATTTTAAGCTAACTTTTTACACTTGTTTGTAATTTGGATGCTTAGTACAACTGTTCACGGTAATGGAACTTACTGTCTGTAAAACCTGTATTGCAGGGTAAGGTTTGTCTCGTTCGTTGTTTTGACTGCTTGGTTACTAGCTGCTGCATCTTAGTTTGCGTGCCGTGCTACTTAAAAAATGCTCTCATATGCAGTCATTCTGATCGGTATGCTTGTGTTACTTTGGTTTGCATAAATGTGGCAGTTTCATCATAACGTTGCCTGATTGTAGCTACCACAGTTGAAGCTAACTGGAGAGGAGTTGTATGTGTCTGCAATGTTGGGCTGAAAAGGCTGCAGTTAGACCAGACGTAGGTTTTGCAGAGCTTGGGGTAAATGTTTGGGTTTGTTTACTGCTACTGTGAAACAATCTTTTTACTTATCCATGACCGGGGTCAGCCAGTTATTTTACCGTTGTGTGGGCTAGCTCACTGATGGTACCGCAGTGAAAGCAATCGTGAAACGCACTTTAACATGTCAGGTATACCAACTGATTTCTCTGCATTGCTGTTTCATCTCCCCTTTAAAAATTGTTCTGGCTAATAATAAGCCAAAAAATATGGAGTTTGGATACGGAATTCTTTCTGGTACAAGTTATTGATTTGCTACTTCCACACTGTTTAGTTGTTTTTTTTACAAGCTCCGTTAGTAGCTTGGGGTTGGAATTGTGTTTCGTTTTGGTAGAGATGGTCATCAGGAGCTTTTAGCAAAGTTTCTTCTGGATAAGTGAGTACATGCAGGGGCGCCGTAAGGAGGGGGGGTAACCATGGACGATTCTAGGGGCCCAGCATTCACAGCGGCCCCATAGAGGATACTGTTATTATTATAAACATTTGTAAATAAAATATATGGACACTTTAATTTTATATTAATTTTTGTAATAACTTGATCGATTTAAAATGAATTTGTTTATTTCTCAATTTTCAACCTTTTAAGAATAATCTCAGCACATGGGGCCCCCCCCTTACTGTTCATCATTTTGTACGGCCCAAGTTACACGAGTGCCTGAACTGGCTGCAAAAAATTTTTCTGCTGGTCAGTTGGGACTATTACATATATCAGCCGATCACAGATCGGCTCTGGTACCATTGTACATGCCATCAGCCAATCACAGCTCGGCTGTACTCATGCATCGACGAGACTGGCAACACATTCGACCTTGTCTCTGTCAGCTGAGTTGTGCACGTGGCAAATTTGTAAATGCTCGTCTTACAATAACGATGTAAGTGCTCCACAATACATGAAATTACAAGTACATGAGCTGGTCTGCTGCAGAAGTCCATTAGTCTATTAATTAGCCTTGGCTTCGGTGACTAATAGTGCAGATCGGAGCGCAAATTTCGTGATATCAGTCTGTGTTTCCATTACCAGTTTTTTATTTCGCTATATAGATTTTGTGCATTTCTAAGGGTATTAAATGGAAACGCATCTTGAGAGTGAGGACGATGTCCGACGTTATTAGCCCCAAAAACACAGTCTGCGTCGTGACTGTAGACTGTTTGTGACACCGACTCCTATTTGAGGCATTGCGCTGATAAGCATATGGTCGTCACTGGAGTACATTGGGGATGCGTTACCAGTTAGTTTCTGAATCAGTATTTTGAACATTTGCTGCAATCGCCAAAATTCTATTCTACTGACCGCGAACCAATTATCGGAACCCCAAAGAAAACTGACTATAAGAAACCGCAGCTTTTCTCATCTTTATCGTACTCTCAAGAAAATAAATCATCTTGCACTCGGACCAACCAGTCACCGATTTCATACATGCTACATGAATGATCATGTACATGCGGGCCTTCAGATCAGAGTGGAAGAACACATCAATCCCATCAGGATAGAAGGTTTGCGATTGATGTTGAAACGAGCTAGCCAAATAAAACCATTTGCCACTGGACGCATGCATCCATAGCTCGTATCAACATCAGTCTCTTACTTTCTGTCCTGATGGATAACATTCCTTGGGAGGATTATTTACTTTGATCCCTAGAACACGTTCATGTTTAAAAAAGACCGGAAATCGAGAAAAATGTATTTTTCCGAAATGCACCTTTAATGTTAAATGCCGTAATGCACAGATGCAGCAGCCCCAGAAAATCTTCCCTCAACCCCCCCATACACAAGATACAGTCGAATGGGAGGAAGGTGAGTATATAGGCTACAAGATGATACATAGTCTACTTGTACAATAGTCCCTGAGGGCTTTGAGGGTAAGATTTCTGTAAACTGAATATTTTTGCAAACTTGCTAGGCTTGGTTATCCATGTCCAGCTCATTCCAATTAAATAGTTAGCCCATATCACAACTATGTATAGCCAATGTAGCCTATAGCCTACTGTTAAGGCCTATGATAGATTATGATTATACAATTCTTATGGGTGCTTTAGTGGCAACCACAGAGGAGACCAGTGAACAAATATTATATATATATGTACAGTTGCGATCAAAATTATTCAACCCCTGTTGCAAATTTGGTTTACTGGCAAAATTTACAATCTTTCAGCTGTTTGCAATGAACAAATCAAACAAGAACAATTTAAATGGCTCAACACAACAAATATTACAAGTGGCTTCTCCAAATTCAACACAGAATGCCACTTTTAATGACTACTGCGGGCTCAAAATTATTCAACCCCTTCATGACAAGCATCTTTAATACTTAGTAGAAAACCCTTTTGCCGCTATGACCTGCTGGAAATGCGATGCATGTAGGCAGATGTCTGCTTTTGGCAGCATTCCCAAGGAATCTTAGCCCAGTCCTCTTGGACAATGGCCTCCAGTTCACTAATATTCTAGGGTTTGCATGCTGCAACTGTCTTCTTCAAATCCTACTAGAGATTTTTTATGGGGTTCCGGTGAGGCGACTGTGATGGGCACTCTAGAATCTTCCCAGACTTCTTCTGAAACGAAGCCTCGGTGGATGTTGAAGTATGCTCAGGATCATTGTCCTTTTGGAAGGTCCAATGATGCCCAAGCGGCAGCTTCCCCACAGACGGCATGACATTTTCTCCTTCGATATCCTGGTACTTGACTGAATCCATCTTGCCCTCCACACATTGCAGATTTCCAGTGCCAGAGGAAGCAAGGCAGCCGCAGAGCATCAAAAAGCCCCCACAATTCTGCATTGTAGGCAGGTTGTACTTTTCAGCATACGCTTCTTTATTCTTCCTGCAGACATACTACTGATTCATAAGCCCAAAATATTCCAGTTTTGTTTCATCACTCCACAGAACAATATCCCCAAACTTCTGTGGCATATTTATATGGTTTTGAGCATATTGGAGCTTGTGCTTTTGGATCAGTTGTGGTGTGTCTTCGAGATCTTCAACGTTTAATATGCGCCCTACTGTGCAAACTGAAACCTCAGTGCCTCCTGCCTCCAAGTCTTGCTGCGGGTCTCCTGCAGTCACTTGAGGGTTTTTGACCACCCGTCTCTTCAGGAACCTGGTGACAGCCATTGATAGCTTCCTCTTCCTGCCACATCCTGGTACTGCAGCCACTCTTTCTTTAACTCTGAACTTGCGCAATATACTTCCAACTGTATCTCTACGAAAATTCAGTGCCTGTGCTACCTTTTCGCATCCTTTTCCTTGTTTGTGCCAGGCAATGATCTCCTCTCTTAGCTTTTTGTGTGTGTGTGTGTGATCAGGATCTAGCTAACTGCTGTGCAGAGGTTTTTCTGAACCAGGGAAAGAAATCTTCTGTTATCTACCATAGTGCTTATTTGTGATCCTCCAAGCCTCTTTTGTATTCCTGAGCTCATCTGTGCTGTCTATCTTTTTAAGAGTAAACCAACAAGTTCAGTTGGCAACACCGAATGGTTTCTCATTTTTATTTTTCAGCCAAATAATAGCTTGCTTTTCTGGCACTGACAGCTCTTTGAATTTCCTGTCGAATCAACAGCAACTGATTCCAAATAAAATATGAAAATATAACTTTTGAAATCAACTGTTGACCTTTTGTGTTCAATTTTAAATGAAAGCATTAGGGAAGAAAAAACACACCTAGTCATGGAACAGCTCAGCTTCCAGTTGTCCAAATAATTTTGGTCCCCTAGAAAATGCTGTAATTTCTACACCTTCCACTCAATTTTCCACCTAATTTATTATGTAATTCAACTCTAATATTATACTGTCACCAACTAAAATAACAATGTTGTCAATGTCCAAATATATATGGACCTGTCACCTGACTGTTTATTGCTTGAACTTCTGACCCAAAATTGGCAAGCTAGGGTATTCCTAAAATGATAGTGTATTCTATTGTTTCCCTCCTTTTCGTGAACATTTTGGAGGGCTGCTCCTATTTGGAATATTAACTGGAAAAAAAAAAAGAGTAGCATTGCCTGAGGACCTAATGCAATTTAGGAATAAGCTGCCCATGTTTGTGTTTCCAACAGCACTTTCGCACAGGAAAAACTAACCCTTAGTTTTACACAAATGTACAGTCCGTCCAAATTGCTGGGTTGAATTTAACTATAGGCTTAGTTACAATTTCAAGAATTTACATCTTTCACACACTGGTAATTGTCATGTCCAGCATATGGAAACTTCAGCAAGAAAAACCATGACCTTTTTTTTACTGATGCTGAATAGTATGAGACTAATTCTATCCAATGACTGCTGTATTTTGCAAAATATGGTTAGTAATTTGTAGTGAAATTTTTATTTTACTGGTAATGGACATGGCAGAGCTGTTCGGCATTAAAATCACTGGTGACATCACTAATCACTCCAAATCTCAGGAGGTCTCCAGGTAATGCTAGTCCAACATGAATGGGGTTTAAGGGGAAAATAATGAAAGAGAGAAGTCAGCAATCATTCTGAGACCTCTGTACTGGCGGTCTAATGAAATTACAGCGATAACAAGCAACACCTAAAATGGGATGCTGTCTTTTATTGTTTTTAATTCAAGTGCTTTCCAACCCAGTGCACAGGGGCAGCAGATTACCTTGTTTCAAGAACTGGACTTTCCGAACTATTAAGCAGGAATGTCTTTGTAGCATTGATAGGCTCCTTGCATCCCACTCCTGCGCCATGCTGCATGCACAATAAGGACAGTGCATGTCTCGGAGTATGACCTCAGAGGAGACTCACTTATGCTTGCTCGTCATCGGTAATTTGGCAGGTCCTGCTCCTCCACGAATGCAGCTCTGTTGGAAATGAAGAACATAATCTCTGCAGCATTAATTCACAATCACAAATACTATAGTTGCCAATGAAAATTTCAACCAGTTTCCATGATCAACGGGATGTTTTTTCTTTGTTATTGAAAACCAAATATAAAATCGATTCCATCGTCTTTGAAGTCTGGAAACCAGGGATCTGAAAGAAATGCAAAGTTTTATAATATACTGACCAGCATTAAAAATGCACTACCTTAATTTCAAGGCCAAGATACAAATTATGCATGTTTATGATAGGTAAGTGTAATGAAAGTGTCTGATGCCTCCTGACAAGAGGGCCTAACGCAAAATTAGGTCTTTGACTCGCATTTATGCCATTGCAGGCCGAAAAATCTAAAATCAAGATTTTTGTCACCAGGGCAAAATCCAATGACATCATTTTGGCTCCCTTTACACGATGTGGTCTTTCAAAATGTGGCAAGTGAAAAACCACTGTAAGTCAGTTGTTAAGCATCATCATTAGATTGCTAACGAGGAGTGAATTTGATGAATAAGGAGTGGGAACATACCCTTAGAAAGTTGCGTTCGTGCATGTGCGTGCCTGCTGTCGCTAGGTGGCAGCATTGTGATTATTCCGTCATTGGGAAAATTGCCCAAAAGTTTTGGGGGTACCTGTGCCGTGTCTGGTTGTTATCAGTTTATAAGCTATGAGGTCAATCAAAGAATCAAGGTCAGCCCAAATGAGTCCATCCAGGTAACACAAGTGTATGATCACAAGCAACCAATAACTTGCAAAGGTGATGTTAAAGGACCAAGTGTTCAAATCTACAGTCAGAGGTCACCTGAACGCTGCAGAGATGGGATGTAAGGACCCCATTTGAGTCCATTTTCACCCTATACATACCTGCAAACTTGTCGCTTTTCGGCGAAAATTGCCGTTTTTAATTCGAAAAGGTCATGTATGCAAATTGTGTAAATCCGAGGAGTTTTTTTGGGGGGGGGTTGTTGGTGTCAGGGGAGAAGGGAGAGTTCACTCCGGGCCTACATGACCCGTAGGCGAAGAAGGGCTGGACCTATAGAATTAAAGCTCATAGAGCGCCACGCGATTGGAGTATCAGAATCTTCAGTAGCCTTGATGGAACCAATATATACTCATTGGATAGAACGTATCGTGCACGGTTTTTTTTGTCCAATCAAGATAAGGATTTTGCTTCGATGGCGGCAAGTTGCAACTTTTTGATGAAGGTCTACTACGTCACCATAGCCTACTTCAGTACTAAAGTGGTGTCTAATGCAGGAGTCCTGCTTTAGATCTGTGGTAAGTCTCGTTATCTGTCAGAGATATAATATACTGTTTAAATTGGGGTTATGTATCTAGACATCTACTTGCTAAAGTAAGGAGTTCCTAAAGTGTGTTGTGATCCGTTTCTCATGTTTAACGTAATTGTGAATAGCTCGTCTGAATTTTGTTAACGTTAGCCACCTAGATAAATGCAATGCTAGTGATTTTCGAAATACTATCTCCGACTATCTCCATTGCGTTCAAATTGTTATGTGGTTTAATGTATGCCGTTGTCGTGAGATCACGGAAATGAAAACGGATCGGTAAGTAATCAAAATACACCCGTTTCTGCTGTAGGCTAGAATTATTTAGTGATTTAACCCAAACACCTGTTCCAGTCTAGCGGATTATGTGACGTTAACGTGGACGATGCAGTTGGGTTAGCATACAATGCAGGGCTGGCGATAAGCGGTATCGCATCGCAAAATGCGATCAGTTTTTTTTTTTTAAATGCGACGGCTTTTGAAATCCCCATCGCATATTTTGCGGTAGTCTTTGGATAATGTGAAAAGAAGTTTTAGTCCAGTTTTGAATGAAGACGGGCTCCTACAGTTTCTTAATATCCTGATCGGCCTCCGTAAGCACACTATGGATAGCCTAATGACACGACTCGTTTCCTGCCTCCGCGCCAGTCCTGCCCATAGAGCAAAAGAAAACACTAGAGTGGACAACGTCATTGGCCGAACCAACAGCAAAACATGAGACACGTCTCCCATCTTATGTAAAGAATGGGCGGGGGAATTGCACAATCAAACACTGTACATGTGTATATGCGACTAGATAAAATGAAATGAAAAACACTGGACTGGTGACACACAGCCTACAAGCATGACCATTATTTAATGAATTATTATTTTGTTTACAGGTGTTTGCTGTCAAGGAAATTCTTAATCGTTAGTTAAAATTCAAAAAAATTAAATTTTAACTGGTAAATATATAGACAAAAAAAGAGTTGTATATTTATGTCTAAGGAATGCTGTTTTCATATTTTGAACACGTATTTGTACCTTGATTTCCTGTAGTGATCTATATTCTAGATTATGGCAATTTGTATTTTAATATTTAAATGTTCATCTTGGTTCATAATAATTACCTGTATTAATTTCTTTCACAGTAAAAATATTATGTATGATAAAAATCAGTCCTGAATATTCACTCATTCAAAGCCTGAGCCAGGTGAGTGGCTTAGGTAGAACCAACTAAAACTTAGTAATTCCTATTCAGTTGCCAATTTACTACGTGTTAGCTGTCAGTGGGACCCATTTGTTAAGTCCAAGCAGTTTTAGCACTAATTGCTTACATACCACGGCTTTAGTGGTATTAATAAACTTTTTTTTTTTTTTTTTTTACTTGAAGCAACTGCTGTCTTTTCTCTTAATTTTCTTCTCAGAGTACGCCAGAATGCTTAATTTATGTGTTAAAATCACCATTTTTTTTCTGACACCCCCAGACACCCCTACAGGGGTTCAGTTTGTCACCTTTTTCATCCGTCTTGAGTTTGCAGGTATGCCTGTATCATTGTCAACATTCTCAGCAGTGAGGACAGCAAAATCAGAATGATGTTTCTAATGATCAAACTGGACACAGACCAAATGATTTAGGTATAGATTTCTTGCCTCTAGTTTGGAATGACCCTTGCTTTTAAACTGTACTACAGTGGTGTCTTTGGTGAAAATGGGCTCAAGTGGGGGTTTAACATGCCACTTTTGCAGCTGTGAGGTGACTTATGACTTTGGATTTGAACACTCAACCCCTTCAACATCACCTTGGTGAGCCGTTCGAGTCACTCATCGGCTGCGACCATGCAAATGTGTTATCCGGATGGACTCCGTTTAAATGATCTCGATTCTTTAATTTACACTGTGGCTGGCAAACTGTGGACAGTCAGGCACTTGACAGATACCCCCAAAGTTTCGGTCAATCTTTCCAGTGATGGAAGAACAACAATGCTGCAAGAGCACAGATGCTCATGCAGGCTCGCAACATTCTAAGGGTGTGTTTCTGCTCATTTTCATCTAGTTCTCGCTTCATTAGCCATCTCATGGTGATGTTTATCAACTGACTTTGGGTGGCTTTTGCCTTGCCACCTTTTGAAAGACCAGATTTCGTGAAAAGACTCAGAAAGACATTATTGCATTTTGCCCTGCTGACAAAAATCTTGATTTTAGCTTTCTTAGACTGGAATGGTATTAATACTCACCAAAGGCCAAATTTTGCATTTTACAATCTTGTCAGGAGGCTTCATACTTTGATAACAATTACACATCACAAACATGCATAATTTGTATTTTGGCCATGATATTAGGGTGGTGTGTTTTTAATGCTGATCAGTATATTTGGGACCAAAATATTTTTTCCCGATTTGACTCGTTACTCCTCAATATTAGATCAGTTGTAAAGCAGTTCACTTGCGGTTAAAATGCAGATTGTGAACTTTCATCTTAACATTTTCGATTGGACCAATTGCTTTGCGCAAATTTCTGATTAGACAGGTGTGTTCAGTTTTACAGTATGCTTAATGAGGGTACAGTTGTGCTCAAAAGTTTGCACACACGGGCTAAATTTACCATTTATTTTGAAAATATAACTCTTCATGCAAAAAAAAAAAAAAAAAAAAAGGATAGTCATGATAGTCATTTATCATTACATAGGTGTTTGGCTCCTTTTTAAATCATAATGATAACTGAAATCACCCAAACGGCCCTGATCATAAGTTTACATACCCTTGAATGTTTGACCTTGCTATATAGACACAAGGTGACACGCTCAGGGTTAAATGGCTATTAAAGGTTCCACGCCTGTGGCTTTTAAAATTGTTACTAGTGTCTGTGTATAGTCATTGAGTTTGTTAGCTCCCGAGTGGATGCACTGAAACACTGAGCCATGGGGAATGGAAAAGAACTGTCTAAGGACCTCCATAACAAGGTAGTTCAACTTTTTAAAGATGGGAAAGGATATAAAAAGATATCCAAAGACTTGTAAATGCCTGACAGTACTATTCAGTCCATGATTAAGAGGTGGACAATTAGAGGATATTTTGATACTAAGCTAAGGTGAGGTAGGCCAAGGAAGATTTCAGCCCAAACTTCCAGAAAAATTATTTGGGACACAAAGAAAAATCCACAAGCTACCTAAAAAGAAATACAGGATGCTCTGGAAAAAGATGGAATGGTGGTTTCAAGGAGCACAATAAGGAGGCACTCAAAGAACAATGAGCTGCATGGTCGAATTGCTAGAAGGAAGCCATTATTACGCCAATCCCACAAAAATGCCTGCCTAAAATATGCCAGATAACACCTTGACACAATTCATAACTTCTGGAATACTGTCATTTGGAGTGATGAGACCAAAATAGAACTTTATGGTCACAACCATAATCGCTATGTTTGGAGAGCAGTCAACACCATTCCCACTGATGGTCTCGACTGTTTTCAAAGTTCATGTTAAGTCAATTTAATTAAATGATTGAAAACAGGTCAAGACCAATCATTATTTTCAAGGTATGGTCTGTGCTTCACCAATTTTCAGTTCACCTGGCTTCATTGTTGTATAAGCCCTCACTTTTGCTCACTGGATAGCACCAAAAATGACTTAATAATTATTTATGTCGCATCATATTGACATTGCATTGAGTTTTTTAAACCTGCTTCTACCTCAGGCTCACAACGATACGGCCGACCAATTACAGCTGCCTAAATTCCATCTTGAATTTCACGATCTTCTGAGAAATCTGATATTTCAGTGGACTCTGAAAACAAAGCATTTTCTCTCTCATCTTCACTACTGTTGTTGGAAGTGTTGCACATGATTTGTGTTGAATTTGGGAGTGAAAAATACAATCATTCAGTTGTAGGTCTAGGCGAATGTGCGGGGTACTGCAGACAAGATTCACTCCCCGCAAGTATTGTCCTTCCAGAGTTGACGTCTCATGGATTATGTAATTGCACAGAGCGATTTAGCAATTTTCAAGGGCGTTCCCAAGCCTGGTTTTTATTTGCATTTTACATTTCTCATGAATATGATAATAAAAACCATTGTCAGATTCAAATTCACATGGCCAAAGTTCTGTAGAATGGCATAAAAGCAAAGGTGGAGTCCCATTAAGGGCATTTTCTGGCCGAAACCACCCAATTCAAAATAATTTTCAGCATTGATAAACCACCCCATGGGGATCATGAATCCACCAGAAAAACCTGCAATATCAATTTTCTTTATGACAAAAAATGGTATTTTTACCCGTTTTTAGTTTTTGGCTCCTTCAGTTTGAAGGTCTAAGAATAGGCAATCATTTTAAGCATAAACATCATAAGGGTCATAATTAATAACTATATTACTGAAAAACTTAAACTAGAAGAATTAAGTGAGAGCCATACTCGCACAATCCATTTCGTACCAACAAAGCCCATTTTCGGGTTTACAACGGTCGGTTGTTGCAAGTGTTCAGATGAAGATGTTACCGGTGTCTGCACATCCAGGTTTTTTCATTGAATGTTGGCCATACCTTAGGGCAAATTTCAGCAAATTCCCTTAGTGTGTCACGGCCGGGAACTTTGTCAAATGTATATTCATTTACACACGTGGCTATTGGAAATCTCTATTTCAGAACCTATTTTTTGAACAAATAATCTTCCTATCTCGACAGTATGACATTAATTTCAACAAATTCTTTTTTCATTCATTAGGAAACTATATCAGCTACAATGTGCATTGATAAGCACATGATTATAATCATTGGTGACACTTTGTGGGGCCCCAGAATGGGTAACTAAAAAATGTTAAAAATATAATTTTTTGTCATAAAGAAAATTGATATTGCAGGTTTCTCTGGTGGATTCATGAACCCCATGAGGTGGTTTATCAATGCTGAAAATTATTTTGAAATTGGTGGTTTGGGCCAGAAAACGCCCTCAATGGGACTCCACCTTTAGAAATTTTTGATGTCGTGGGACCTTTAATTGTGCAGAACTTTAAGCTTCAATATATAAATGGATTATTTTCATAAAAATTCATCCCTCTCACAGTTTTTATGGAGGGGAAAATTAACTGTAGAAACTAAAACAGTTTTTTGAACCATGCTTTTAACACATTTATTTCTGCTGCAAAGTTCAGCTTTTTTAAAATGGGCGTCAATTGGGATTAACTGGCTTACACAGCCAGCCTCAAGTGGCCACTGCAGTTTTTGGCACTTTTTTAGCCTCATTTACCAGAAGAGGAGGTTCACCACTTGTTCTATGTCCATGATGTTGGGCTCACACAGAGGAAAACTTTCATATGTGCGGAAATTCAAAATGAAGGATTTCCCATGATCACTTGCTGCCTGTAAGCCCCTCCAACCAGCAGGCTAGGCAGATAAAAGCAACACTCGACCAGTTCATCTCTCTCTTTTGGCTCTGCTCTCCCCCCTTGGTGAGGCTCCTGGACCCCTGGGGACTGCTCAGGCTGGGGTTCTCCTCCCCCACCTCTGGGCCTCTCTCTCCCCTGTGGCCCAGCACAGACCGGTCATGCTGAAGCATCAGCCATCCTACCAGGAGTAAAACAAGCCTAGGAAGCAACAGCTTGCTATTGAGGAGCGGCCAGCCTCCCTCCTCTTTCCACAACAAGGACACGGACCTTTCACAGCACCAGAACCGCTCTTTTCAGCCGGATCAGCATCTTCCATGATCGGATCCTCCACCGAGCAGCAACCACAAAACCTCCTTCCTCTACTAAGGACTGGTAACAACTGGGCATTCAGACCTTCTTTTAGGACTAAGACTGACTGCCTGTATTTGTAAAATGATAGTTGCTGTGATTGTTTTTAAAATTGTTTTTTACTTAGATCAGGATGGTATTCGTGTGTAGCAGACAGGGTCAAATAACCTCCTGTATGCTAACACGGCACCTTTCCTCAGCAAAACATACACATATCTCTTAATTTTAACTTAACAACACAACATTGAGCATTTTTAAGTCATTAATATTGACTTTAAACACTCTCTTTAAACTTTTCTTTGTGACAAAGACTTGGTCTTTGTTACAGTAGGGTTGCCTTCCCCCACTTCCGCATGGTCAATAAGGCACCCCCATCCACATTTTTGATCATCCTTTTGTTCTCTCTCACACACACACCCACACATCCCCCTCCTTCATTGTGTATATAGTGTTTAGTGTAGTCTAAATTTCTGTTTTATTTGTTTCATTTGAATAAATATTCTTAAAAGACATGTGCTGTGGTTATTTAATCTTGTACAAGAGCGAATGAAATTGCCAACCTCTTCTATGTAGAACTCCAAATCCTTCAACCTAACTATTGATAAGGTAGTTTGGTTATAATTATAATTTAATTAGTAATCAATTTCCATATCAATAGCTTAGTGAATATTGAGACTGAGGTTTTATTAATTGGCTATCATTTTCCCTTCTGAACAAGGTATGGTCCCCCGAGGTATTAATATTATTTAATATTATATTTATTATGATATTTTGATAGTCAAATGAATAATACGATGAGGCAAATTGCCTCAACACATGGCATCCACTTGTGAAGTGTAACCCCAACAGCCGGCGCCCTTGTGTGACGTGCCATTGCACGCACAACAACGTTGCCACTGCTTGGGCATTATCACCGCAAAGGTGCCACTATTTGAGCCATTACCCCCAACAATAACCATCCTCCATATATGTTTTAGCCTGGTATGAGCAGAATATTGTCTCCCCTTCAGTTTATATTATTACTGATGCGACAATGAATAACCCTCTGCTGTGTCATATTTATTTATAATCCTGCAATATTACTGTATGTTGTCAGTCAACATGGTTCTTTGGCTTCTTTTGTCATCTTTGTTGATTCCAGGTTTTTCAGCTTGTCAACAAATGCACTGGTCCAGCAGTCTACTTCAGCTACATTTATTGTTTAGAGTAGTTATTTATACTCCAAAGCCACATTTTAATAGAAACACCTGTGACTGCAATGAAGAATTAAACACACTTGATTATATTGTGCTTTTTCCTTATCGCAAGTAATTTCAGGTTATATTTTTAAAGTTATGAAATTTGACCTCGAGAAAAATAAGTAAGCCACAAATTAGGTTGCTGAGCACAATTGTTTGAAGTTCTTTCAAAATACTTTGCTTGAACTTAATTAAATGACACAAAACAAGTTTTCATAATAAATAGTTATATGGTTAGTTTTTGCAACCATGTGTCAACAAGTTTTAACCAGTTGGGAATGTACTGATTCTTCAGTTTCATTGGTTTTATTTTTAGTTTCCAACTTATCACATTGTAGATATGGAATTTTTATTCTTCAAGCCTTGCAAGGCTATTTCTGACAGCATGCGGCTCAAGAGAGTAAATAACTGTTCTAAATATAAAATGCACCTCATGAAGACAAATTAAAAGCTTGGGTCTAGACACATCTATCCCTGTCGGTTAAGGCCATTTGCTTATGGGTAAATTCCCGCCAATTTGAAATTTGTCGAAAAGTGTTCTCTTGCAACTTGTTCTCTAATTTTTTGAGCACTCATCGCCACATCTGTGAAGGAGTTTTTCTTTGGCCAAGCTAGGAAAAATCATTTTGTTGAATTTTTGATTTTCTGTTTTGCTATAGGCTGTCAAAGTCAAAAGTTGTGAGTTACTCAAAAGTTGTATGTAGTCAATCTTATTTAAACTGCTATATCTAGCAAACTCTTTCTCAAACTTGAAAAAACTGGGATAAAGCCCTAAAATATGAAAGATGTTGTGGTTCAGTGGAAACCACACTGGTCCAGGGACGGAAAGGTCCTGAGTTTGAGTCCTGGCTGTGGCTTTTGCGCTCTGATCCTGGGCAATACACTTCACATTCACAGTGCTTCACTAAATCTAGGTATTTGGTATTAGAAAATTGTTGGGAAAACCTGACTAAATGCCAAGGGGTGACTTGCGATGGACAAGCATCCCATCCAGGGGGAGTAGCCATGTGTGTATACATATATATGTGTGTGTGTGTGTGTGTGTGTACAGTTTATATAATCACAGAGGAATAAGGTATTCTTCTATGATGTTAATTGGTGATGGCAAACCAGCCCACACTCCTCATATCCTTCTGCTAACGTGCTAAAATAGTGCTTTGAATCCTTGAATTTCCATAGAAAACTCCTTAATATGAAAAGCATGGTTCCTGAGTAACTAAAACATATAAATGCAATGCAAAACAAAGATGTATTAGCAAGGGTGGAATCAGATGACGACACAAAGTCGAGCAAATTCACTTTGTTAGGTAGTAAGGTCTGAGCATGCGCAGGAATCGTGACACAGCTCCTCTAATACAGAGCTGTAAAAAAGTCAATTGTGAAAAATAAAAAGCCACAGGGCTTACTTCAGGCACACTTGCACTGAGCCAAGGATGTAATTAAAAAGCACTTATTAGTTAGGGTATACCAATGGTTAAAAAAAAATATTTGCAATTGGAAAAACACCAACAGGATTCAAACCTCAGTGGGTCTTCCTCAGGGCAGAAGTCAAGCCAGTGTGGAATGTAGTAATTCCTTACATAGACCAATTAATGGCCAGGAGGCCAAACCACACCAGCATATCATACAATAAAAATATAATACAAGGACTATGAGGAAAACAAGTCACTATAGTAAATATTGTTTATGCTGTATTTAATATTACTATTGCGGCTTAATTCCCACAAAGCCTGCATGTGATATGTTTATTGTGTGATATGCTGGTGTAGTTTGTCCTCCTGGCCTCTAATTTGTTGATATAAAGAATTACTACATTTTATTCTGACTTGACTTCTCTTTCCAGCCACACTCTGAGGAAGACCCAATGAGGGTCTAAACTGGTTGGCGTTTTTCTGACTATATATAATTTTTTAACCTTTGATATGCCCGAACTAAGAAAGGTGTTTTTACTTACATGCTTGGCTGTGCCTGAGGAGAGCCCTGTGACTTCCCTTTTCCCAATGTTGAATAGTTTTTCAACAGCACCTTGCACTCAGTATTCCTTCTTATTGCCGTGAAAAAGTATTTGCCCCTTCCCAATTTCTTCTGGTTTTTTTTCTTATTTGTCATATTTAAATGATGCAGACCATCCAACTAATTTTAATGAGTATAAGACAAAGACAAAGTGAGTAAACCAAATGCAGCCTTTAACTGATCATTTCATTAATTGAAGGTAAAGAGTGATTGAAAACCTAAATTACCTATGTGAAAAAATAATCTCCCCCCTAGACCTAATATGTGTTTGTGCCATCCTTTGCGGCAACAACTGCAATCAAATGTTTGTGATAACTGGCAATGAATCTTTTACATTGCTGAGGAGGAATTCTGGCCCACTCCTCTGTGCAGAATTGTTTTAACTCAGCCATATTAGAAAGTTTCAAACTGCCTGTTTAAAGGCCCAATATGTAATTCTCTGACGCTAGAGGGTGCTTAACCAAACAATAACAAGAGGCAATGGGATCGGGTAGAATCATGGGAGTTGTTGTCTTCATCAATTTACACGCACCACTGACAGCTAAATTCTCTGACGTGACTCAAACAGGAGCGGCGAAACCATGTACATGGAAGAGGTAAGGTTATATTTCTTTACTTTTATATAACTTTATCTTATTTCATTCAAATTTAAAAAAAATGTAAGGGATAATGGTAAGTCGGCCGTTTACAGCGCTAATGATGTGCTGCAGGTCAGAGGCTGAGATAAGGGGGTGGGGCCAGCTCATGTTGCCCATCTTTGTAGTGAATAATAACAGATGTGAACGCTCTGTTGCTGAATGCAAATGCTAAAGGTAACAGATATCGAGGAAATGCCACTGTCAGCTGGCAATGTACGCTTTTCAGTTGCTCCTGGCGCTATTGCTATAGCTTCCTTAGCAACAATGTGCTCAACAGACCAGCTGGCCAGCAGTTATCTGTCGAGACACGCTGACAGACCAAACTGAATCGAGTATTCAAGGGAGCCGTGTTCTAACTGCAAGTAATGTAGCTAACGTAGCGCTGACTTCTAATAACACACAAACGATGTGCCGTACACATCAGTTTTCTGTTTGTCATGAGGCATCACAAGAATAATGTTTTGAAGTGGAGTAACGTTACGTTTATGTTACAACTTGGCTAAATTTGAACTTGTACTGCAGGTGTAATAGGCTGATTTGCTAACTATGTGAGGATAAATAAATAATAGCCTAACGTGCACTTTGACAGGGAGAGAGCGAGATATCTCACGGCTCACTTTGTCCTCCAGCAGACACAAAGCAGCAGCCATTGTATCTTTCCGGTTACCCGGTTTAGCTTTAGTTTCTTCTAATTTTTTTTCTCTTATTAGAAATTTAGTTACAAAAAACCAAGATAACAAAAATTTATATAATAAGGTAGCTAACAACCTGAATAAAATTTGATCTACAACCATTTCTGGTGGAAAATTTAGTTCCCGACACAAGATGGTTACTATCTCGGCTTGAAACTCTTTGGCAACGGCGAAGCATGCGTGCTTGAAGGGTGATTTTCTCGCTTTCGTGCACTCTTTGTGTTGGGAGTGACATCAAATATGTGACAAAAAGTAACGCCCTGTGTCCCTACATTGATAATACAGATATCTCTGTCTTTGATAATCATTGAATACATCACGGATAATGTAAGTACTCAACACCAAAACTTATATAACATATCTATATATTTTATAGATCTTTGAATTTTACATATTGCGCCTTTAAGGTCATGCCATTGCATCTCTAATGAATTCAAGTCAGGACTTTGACTAGGCTGCTCCAAAATCTTCATTTTGTGCAATTCAGAGGTGGACTTGCCAGTGTACTTTGGTTCTTTGTCATGTTGCATAACCCAACTGCGTTTGAGCTTTAGGTCAAGAAGGTCTAAAAGGTACTTTTATGTTCCAAAGCAAATAAGTACCCACTTCTGAGGGTACAACAGCAGTACCTTTGAGGGTACCATCCCAGTGATGATCCTTTTACCCCTAAAGGTACAAATAGGTACTTTTTTCTGAGAGCGTAGTAGCTTTGTGTAACAGGACCCGTTTCTTCAAAAAAGTTCCAGTTTTGACTCATCATTTATTAGATTATTATCTCAAAATTATTGGGGGTCATCGAGATGTTTTTTTGTTTTTTTTTTGCTGAATGTGAGACAAGCTTAGGGTTCTTTTTGGTCAGCAGTGATTTTCACCCTGCAGCTCTGCCATGGATACCATTTTTGCCCAGTCTCTTTGTTATTGTGGAATTGTGCTGACCTTAACTGAGGTAAGCAAGGCCCACAGTTCTTTGGATGTCAGTCTGGGTTCTTTTGTGACCACTTGGATGAGTTGTCGATTCGTTCTCAGAAGAATTTTGGTTGGCAGGCCACTCCTGGGAAGGTTCACCGGTGTTCTCTCCAAGTTTTCTCCGCTTGTAGATAATGGCTCTCACTGTGATTTGCTGGAGTCCCAGTGCTTTAAAAATGCCTTCGTTTCCCATCTGTTCTTGCATTTCTGTAGATCGTTGCATCATGTGCTGCTTTTTGCCTTCTTCACATCACCAGACTGGCCCTCTTCAAGTGAGCTTTAAAATCAACAGGACTGCCAGTAATCAAGCCTAGGCGTGCCCAGTGAAATTGAACCCAGTTATCAATTGAATTTGTTTAAGGTTAATATAATGAGCAAGGGGGCAATTATTTCTTCACATGAGGCCAGGTAGGGATTGAAAGCTTTTTTGTTGGATAGCTTTTTTCCCTCAATAATGAAACTATCATTTAAAAATTGCATTTTGTGCTTACTCAGGTTATGTTTGTCTAATGTTAAAGGTAGCTTGATGATCTGAAACATTTAGGTACGACAGGTATGCAAGAGAAGAAATCAGGAAGACAGAAAAGATCGGGAAGGGGGCAAATACATCTTGCAGATATGGTATTTTGATTTTGCCCATGGGGTTGGATTCACATCATCAAATTACTTTGCGGCAATAATTGTTGCTACAACTTCAAAATAGGCCTACATTATATCCTACGACTAAGGTTTACGCATGACCCACAGCAGGAATACTAGCTAAAATTGCGGTCACAGCAAACCCCGAAATTAGCCGCACAACTAAGGCCACTCTTCGCTTATTAAAGCGTTCAGCTGTTATCAGTTGCTACCGGGGGAATCAGTCTGTACCTGGATCTTCGTGCAAGCCACTGACTGCTACTTCATTGCAATGCTGTATCACTATGGTCAAGCAATGGTTGTCTCTATATTATTTGCATTTTCTCCACATAAACACTTACTGAATACAGCTCCAAATTGCAGTCGTCTCAGAAGTGATGTGCTTCCTTACTGAGCCGGTCAAATTTATACACTTTTCACGGTACCATTTATCTTTCCAGCGGATGCCGGATAACACCACGGAAAGGTACAGGAATGGTAAAATGCAGACAGATATCCAGAGGCATTGGCTCTCCGGAGGGGAATAGAAATGAGGTTCCGATGTGCGCCTTCGTTCGAGTGTCCGGGAAAATGAATCTATTAGTTCGGACTTTTATCTCAAGAGTAATTGCAAGCGGGGGAAATAAATGGCAAGAATGTTTAAAGATTTATAATGCGACCAGGATGGGAAAAACACAGCCAAACGGCATCTGATTCCTGCCAACAGAGGGACTGTTTTTTGTTGATCTTTGGTATATTACGATCGAAAATAAGAACAACTCTGATACGCCACAAGGACTGACGAAGTCGGATTAAATACAACGTTGGAACCCATATTTCTATATTTATCGTGGGAGGAAGAAAGAGATAGCCAATGCTACGAATTGCCTCAAAACTAGCCACGGATTGAGGAGATTTCATGAGTTTGACCCAGATGATAGTTATCTATGGATGGTATCCTAGAGGTGACAAATCACTTTTAAACTGCGTCTTGATGTCCCGCAATTACAAGCGCACTGATTACTACTATATCGATGCTCATACATGTATGCATATATGTATATTTTTTTCTTTTCACCGAGGTTGAAGAAAGAATTTCCCACGTTATGCTGACATGCTCTCACTGAACAGACAAGCACGCATCCACCTAGAAAATGCGCACGTAAAATACATCTGGGTGGTATTTTTCCTTTGGCGGCTAAGGCTGTAGAAATCCGCGACAGTGCATCTGGATGCGAAGAACGACATTAGCACGAACAGTTGCCTGGCCGAATCGGTTATTCGGGCACCGTAAGATATTTTTTTTTTTCGATAAAGGGAATATGTGACAATGGTTCCCTTCATCGCGCTGCGCATTAGATACTCGACGTTCTGAAACGCAGCACCAGTACATTGAAGGCAAGTTGAATTCTGAATCGGGCTTCTGTTAAAAAGAGCTTGCCGATTCCATGCGTCTTTTTGGTTGGTATCGCGGGTATGAATGTGTCGATTGTCTGAGGAGATCAGATCTCACACTGAATGGTTGCATACATTAATTCCCCATCGAGTCGTCTTCAGGGAAGCGGAAAAAAGGAACAATCGTACAACCGTTTCAGAACTACATTTTCAAGACTATTTCACACTCTTCCTTGCTTTAAACTTGAACCGGAAGGCCGTGTCGTGATTTTTGCTTGGGAACTGTATTGTTTTAAGACGCGTCTGGAAGTAGCCTACAGTACTGGGTCGTGGATTTTTTTCCCCCTTTGGTCTGTGTTCTTTTTATCTCGCTTGGATCAAGTTGGAATTAAGGTGCGGTTTTCACGCGAATCAATGCGGCTAATAAAGGGTTTTTTTGTGCAAAGCTCTACATCCTCCATTTGATAGATACTGTTTTCCTTTGGATTGCAAAATGCTTGTTCGGGACTGCTCTTAAGACTTCACCTGGGCGAAGCGACTACTATTATAAAATAAAGAACAAAATCTGATGTCCTATTTCCGCTCATGTAAGTATTTTTTTATTGTGGTTTTATTTTTTGTCAGATGGTTACGAATATTTGGGTATGTTGAGAGGATTAGTTCCCAACTTGAGACCTGACTTCACCTTAAATGTGTGGCATATTAATTAAACCGTTGAACGGTAAATATGCAGGTTTTCACATATCGCCAGTCTCTGCTATTGCGATTTTGACCTTTGCTTTGGTTTTGCATCAATACTGAATTTGCGCATTCGAGACTACACTGTGCTTTGTTGAATGGTCGCGCTTTCTTGCCGCGTTTTATGCTCACTGGGCGATATCTACGAACAAAATAACTTAAGAAGTCTCATCATGAATTGCCGTCCCAGGGGAGAGACGCAGGACTGGTCTGTAACATTGGTAAAACGGTTCGCCTGATTGTGTCTATTTTGAACACTGGGAATTAATGCAGCGAATATTTATCAAGGATTCGCCAATAATATTGAAATATAGTATGTAATTGTAAAGTAGCATAGTTGGCATATTCTGCCTCCAGGTTTGAGGGTAGATGTTGTTATGTTTGTAGCAACGCAGGTGAAAATGTATGACAAGACAAAGTAAGACCGTGAGCAGCGCAGCGGATATCACGCGCTTTAGAGGAGAGTAAAATGGTGTGAGCTAAGGCAATTAAATATTGATGTACGGTGTCTTTGTGATAGTGATATTCTATAATCTGACTATGTAGTTCATGTATCTTGGCCAATGGTGTGTGTGTGTGTGTGTGTGTGTATATATATATATATATATATATATATATATATATATTTATTTGGGTTTTTTTTTTTGGTTTGTTTTTGAAAGATAACGTTTGTCTGGTGCAATACAGGCTATCCGTTATTCCAGCCAACTACAGTCCTATCTATCTGTTCTGATTGCTAGAGCGCACATGGGCTCCGCTCGACCTTTACCAGGATCAAGGACCAGAGCCCGACATATTGCTTTCGAAAGTGGTAGCCTATATTTACTTAATTGTCATATTTTTCATTATATAAGCCTTTGCTGGATGATAATTGAGGCATGACAAAATGAACAAGTTGAATGGGACATGTTTTCCTGTTGGAGGCGCCAGATAAATGCATAGATTACTATTTGAAATCACAACAGTTTTTACTGTGGGAGATCTTCATAAATATTAATACAGGGAGCGTGATTAGCCTACACTGGGTTTCAGTGTCGTCTAAAAGTCCATTATGCGTTTTTATGACAAAAAGCCTTCATTTAACTTCTTAATATTCACACAGATGCCTTCTCATGAAAAAAAAAGGCCGAATTATTTACAAATGTGATGTTTATCCATTTACGTATACTGTTCGGCCAAATAGGCACAATACTGTGAATTTGCACGGGCCTACGCCACGTTGCTAAAGTTGATTCTTGGAATCGGATGATTGGCTTGACGAGACTGCTGCGCTCCCGAGCAAGCTGCTGAAATGCAGCGGTTGGATTTGTCTTTCTGTTTCGGGTGTGTCTGCATTAGAGCGACGCTGTTCTCGCGCGTGTGGTGCTGAAATATCTTTGATCAGTTAGCACAAGCGACAAACAGCAGTGATGAAGACAAGCAGCGCTTAGGACCAAGCGGCAATTCCGTGTGTTCCGATGGCCACTTGGGGCCACTGACAGTTAACTCAGAAACAGTTAATGTGTCTGAAGCTCACTAGCCAAACTTCACTGCGGTACCGGTACTGTTTAGCTGTAATTCAGATCCTTATACATTGCTATGCGGATGATGGCTGTTAAGTTTTGTGTGTGTGTGTGTGTGTGTGTGTGTGTGTGTGTGTGTGTGTGTTTTTTGTTTTTTTTGAGGATATCGTATTTCAATAATCTCAATAGTGATAATCTGGTGATTGTAAACAGATCTGATGCCGTAATGGTACCAAGGATATTCTAGACACTGATAGCGGCAAATATGAATATCCTGGTGAAAAGCACAAGGATAATGAGATTGATAACTCTGGCTGTTATTTGCTTTCATATGGTCTTAATACTGTGCTGTCACCCTTGGTTTATCAATCTGAAATAAATGACCTGTCTTAGCTGAGACATGCAGAACCTGACAGCACATCAGCCATATTGTGAATATATATCATTAAATAGCCAAGCTACATTTCATATGAAATATATCACCTTTAACTGACCAGCTGTTTGCGGTGAAGATAAATCAGCCATTGCTTTTGGTGTGTTTGATTTGTTGTTCTTTTTACATCCACATTACATTGACTGCTACTTATCTAACCTTCAACATCTTAGTCTCATATCAGTTGTTCAATACATGTGCTTATGCTGTCCAGCCATGATGGCAATGGTGCAGTTCACTTTTCCTTCTTTAATGCTGGATTGATGTATAGAGCAGGATAGTGCCCCCTTGTGGTCTGCCAGTAGTGTGACAATCATATAGCGACTGCACTAGTGCAACTTCGAATATAGCAAGTGAAGTGCTGTGAAAAAAGTGATTTCCCCCATTCCTGATTTCTTCCATTTTTGCACACTTGTTACACATAAATGTTTCCGATCATCACATGAATATAAATAGTAGACAAAGATAAGCTGAGTAAGTACAAAATGCAGATTTTAAGTGATAGTACCATTTAAATACAAAGAAGAAACTGGAGCACTCAAATCACCAGCATAATTTTATTTAGGTGCCCTGACACCTAAGTGCTCCAGTTTCTTCTTTGTATTTGGATTTACTGTCCTTTCTGTGAGCACCAACCTCCACTGACAGAGGGACTGAAACGCAAGGGGTTCCTTCATTTTATGATAGTACCTTTTATTGAAGTACCTGGCCCTCTGTGAAAAATTAATGGCCCCTCAGTCCCAAAATCAACTAAGTAAACAAATTTAATAATTCAGGTCAATTTCACCAGTCACACCCAAGCATGATATTTGCAAGCCCTGTAGAATCTAAACATCAATTAAATAGAATTTCTCTGGCAATGTTAAGTGGGCATAAAGCAGCAAATGATAGCACAATCTAAGAAAATTCAAGAACAGATGAGAAAGTCACTGCCATCCATTGGTCTGGAAAGGGTTATAAAGCCATTTTTAAAAACGTGGGACTCCAGCGAACCTCACTGACAGCCATTATGTGCAAATGGAGAACACTTGGAACCATGATGAACCTTCCCGAGAGTGGCCCGCCAACCAAAATTCTTCCAAGCTTCCATGGAGAACTCATCCAGGAAGTTACAAAAAAACCCAGGCTAACATCTAAAGAACTGCAGGCCACACTTGCCTTAGGGAAGGTCAGACTTCATGATTCCACAAGAAGACAAAGACCGGGTGAATATGGCATCCATTGGAGAGCTGCATGTTGAAAACCACCACTGACCAAAAAAAAACACAAAGGGCCCTATTTCAACTATCTAAGCGCTCGGTCGGAAACATCTGCGGCACAAGTGCATTTAGGGCGTGTCCAAATCCATTTTCGCTAGTTAAACGGTGGGTTATCAGGGTGCATGGTACAGCGCTTAGTGCAAAGGGGTTGGATGTAATCTCTTAATTAATCATAGGCGTGTTTTGGGCGAAACATGGAATAAACCAATCAGAGTGTAATCTTCCATTCCCTTTAAAAGCCCGGGGGGACTTGTACCATGGCGGATAGCTATCATAAGCGCGGACTTAATTGCCCTTATAATAATAATAATAATAATAATAATAAAACTCTTTACTGCATCAGAATGAGGGCTGCTTGGCCCGAAGTGAAAGGGCGCCAGCAAACCATTGTTTAAGGAATGGAAACCTGATCTCAGCGATCTTCAAAAATGTAATAAAATATAGTCTTTAAATATTGCTCAAAAGTATTTTAATCATACTCAGCTGTTAAAAAATCATAACAGTGAATCCCCAGGGCAGCAGTTGAACTTTATATTACATTACAACTTGTGCATTAAACTAGCAAACGGAAAAAAATGGTTCTATTTCAGGGTTGCCGGTAAAAATAGATAAACAAATATAGTGCTGGTCGGGAATGACTAAGAGAAATTAAAATGAGTGAGAAAAATAGCGAGAAAGAAAAGAAACTAATGTTTTATTTAATCAAGTACTGTAACCCCTTGAATAATATTCAACAGGAGTGACAAGATCTTGTTTCTGCTTGTTTTATGATTGAAGGTCGAGTTGAACATATGGAAGAAATTCGGATTAATTACAGATGGTGATGACAATGTCATCCATTGCTTTTTCTAAAGGAAGTGGCTATTTGCCCCTCAGTGGGGTGAATTGGGTGAAAGAGATCGACTAGGCTATCTGTCTTTCAGCGGGGCAGACAAGAGAAGCAGTGCTATTCGCACTGTGGCGGGGTGGATAAGAGAGGCACTTCTGCGATTTGCCCTGCAGCCGGGCCAATAAGAGATTTCATTTTATAATCCGCCCCACTCTAAACTTTTGCACCGAAGCGCTGCAGGACAAATAGCCTCTTCCTTTTCAAAAAGTGCCAGTTTCTAAGGCTACTTCGTTAGTCAGCCAAACTGTGAATTATAAATCCATTTCCAAATGAAATGAGGGATTTTGCATTTGATAGTGGAAACGGGACAGCAGGCTCCATATCAATGGATCAGGTCGAATTCAATTGTTTTTCACATAATCGCAGATAACGGATCTATCTGTGCAGGACTTATCCAAGCTTCTGATGCGCATTTCAGCACTTCAAACATTCGTTCAGCAACAGTTTGTGTTTCCTGTGACAGACCGAAAATACATGCACTATTCAGACATTATATGCCAAGTATTTGATATTTTGGCCAACCATTGTCGCCGAACAGCGACCCTTCCAGGGGGATCCTCTGGAAAACTGCATGAATTACAGAGTTCGCCAGTATTAAAGAGTTGCGGCTTTGTCCAGGATAATCTGCATCTTATTTACCTACGTGCATAACCACACATGTTGAATTGCAAATTATCCGATGGAATAGGTTCCCTTACGATTAAACAAGCCTGCATCACAGCATGCTTTGATGTGGGCACAAGAAGTGATCACAATCACCATTCTGACGCGTTTTTTTGAAAATAATCTTGAAAATAATCTTTCACTTCGTCTTTTTTTATTTTTAAATGTTTTCTTGTGTGGGCGCTAAAGTTCGTCCTTGTGTAACATGTAGCAAGCAGAAGGTATGCACGTTATGCACTCGCTGACAAAAGCGCATAATACTCAGAATAATGCGCCCTTAAAATTGCAGTTAAAAACTGACCATTGACTGTAGACCAGGTTTTTGTTGGTCAAAGGTGCAAGAGCTTTGCGCTTCCTCAAGATTGCAACAGGCCAGCATTGCACCTGACCACACCTCATTTTAAGACCAACACGCCCATGGGCGCTCAATTTGGCACAAAAGCATTCCCTACTTAGGCAGACTGGATGCTGGGTGGATTAAAGGTATTTGCGTTGGTGGACAGCAGCAAAAATATGCGTTTTACGGTTCCCGCTGGGTGTAAGATAGAGGCCAAAGTCTCATTTGCCAAAAAACATCTTGATGATCCCTAATACTTCTGGGATAATATTCTGTGGACTGATGTGTGAAAAGTGGAACGTTTTGGGAGACCTGGGTCATGTTACATCTGCTGTAAAGCTAACACAGAATTTCAAAATGAGAACATCATCTGATGGTCGGGGGCTGCTTTGATGCTTCTGGACCTGGGCGACTTGACATAATTGATGGAACTATGAACTCTGCTCTCTACCAGGAAGTCTTGAGGGAGAATGTCCATCCATCAGTTTGTGACCTATAGCTCATGCGCAGTTGGGACTTGCAGCCGGAGAATGATTCGAAGCACACAAGTATGTCCACCTCTGTCCTGACTTGAATCTCATCGAGATGCTGTGTTATGACCTTTAAACAGACAGTTCATGCTTGAAAACAATTCTTCAAAGTAAGTAGTATGTTTGAGGTTGTGAGGAACAACTGAATTAGTCGCGGGGTGAATCTATGCATAATTCAATGATAGGGAATCACGCGTCTCTGATATCTGATGACTATAATTGATTGTAGAATCATATAGTAGCAATATCATGTTGAATATTTGCTTCAAAAAACTGTTTTTTTCCACTACTCAGTTGAGATACCATAAGCCTATTATTGCTGAACCGGTTGCAAGAGATGCTGTCACAAGAGATCATTTTTTTTAACTGTTGGATAGATACAATGGGCAAGTATATTAGGCAGTTTGCACATCAGGCTTGGCTGAGGAGTTTAATTCACACAGTTCCTGGGAAACGTTCATATTCTAAATCGGTAATAGGCTGGGCTTTCTTGTGAATATTAAATAAATGGTTCGGTTGTGCCATCTATTGATAGAATAGTGTGGCTGCGTGCATTAATAGAGCAGCCTATGTCTGCTGGCGTCTACATCTGTGCAGAGGGGTTAAGGATGTGGATAAGAACCATTTTTATGAAACTTACTTTGATTCACCATATGGGGGCACTAAAGAGAGGTACAATATGTCCTGGTCAAAAACATCTAAACCAGAAGTTGTAGAATCAATTTTTTTTTGTTAGATTCTGTCCATCAAGACAAATTAATCCATGTAAGCCACACCGATTTTTGTGTATGCAAACTTCCCGCCATTTGGAATTGTTAGCGAAACCTTTGTATTTGCAACCTTCTCGCCATTTTGAATTGTTTGTGAAACCTTTAATTTTTGTCTCCTCCTAGACGGTGAGATCAATTCACACAAAATTTAAAGGGCATGGCCTAAAAGCAATGTCCAATCATTACCAAACTTGAGATCATGCATCTACAGGCCATGCAACTTCATCACACAGAATTTGGTCGAAATCAATTCATAGCTGGCGCTATAGCAAACAAATGGTCAGAATTCTTAAACCAATTGTCAGAGCGACTTTAAATTTAGCATGCTTCTAAATGGTGATGGTTGCCAAGAAAACCTGTAAGAACAAAGTGATAGTTCAAACAAGATGGCCAACATAAGCCAATCAAATTTAATTAGCCCCAATACTCACTTTGACTGTCACCAATCATGACACTTTGTACTATTGTTAAGGATATGTGAAAGGGCAGTCTTAATGCAAATTACTTTGATTGGCCAGATGGTGGCGCTATGGGAAGGTTTAAGGAATTTGATTCTAATTGGCCAGTACATGGTGCTGTAGTAAGAAAAACAATGTGAAATTGCATATTAGTTTTCAACCATTTGACCACTGACCATTTGACCATTGACATTTCAATGGTACAAATTTTGCATATTGCATCTCTGTATCCGGATCAAATAGTCTTTCCAATGAGCAAAATATTCTTTGATTATTTGGCTGCTATTTGTCAATCAGGTAACAGCTGCTATTTTAAAGACATGGCGATGACTAATCAACCTGAAATTTGCAGGGCAAAGTATACCATGCACAGTTATGTGCAATGAACTGGAAATTGCTTGAAAAACATATACAGTATGTGTCCTCACTGCTTCAAAACCCCATGTTGCTTGGACCCTGTAATTACCACTTGTGATTATATTTGTTTCTTTTCCCACAAAAATTAGAAAAGGTGTATTCATTGTCCCAGTGTTGGACCCAAGCATAAAAAATACTACGACTTGTGATCTTAAATAACACTAAAGCCTGAAATAAACCAAGTGAGCTACAGTGCTCATGGCACTATTTTTTTTTTATGTTGCCAGCTCCTGGCAGCAACACAACCAATCAGATTATTTTCGCACAGGCATCTGAAAATAGATCTTTGATGCTTCCATTTCTTCACTTCTGGCGCTATTAATATCATCACGGAGTTGTCATTTTTTTTACTTTTCATACACACATAACGAACATCAGAGGCATGCAACAACTTAGCACCTCTGTTGCCACTAGTTTTCAGCGAACAGGTCTCTTTGAAATGCTTGATGGTGTTTCTTACCATATTTAACATCTTCAGCATCATTTAAGGCCACAATGCAGCTACGAACAAATTCAGAGAGCTCCTTCTGTCGTGCCATCGGGTTTAACACTGTGACACTGATCAAAGTTCAAGTCACCTTATATACTGGAACAACTGACCCTCAGAGGTAATTCTGCAGAATATTGTTGCCTCAAACCAGTTTAAACAAATTTTTTCGCATCATTGATCATGGAGTGAGCCTTCAAACATGCATTCGGGCTATGCAAGAGTCAAATAAATACAATTTGCGACACCTCTCAATTGTTTTAAAACATTTGCATTTTCAGTGTTTTTGTTTATTAGCTCTGCCAAGGAGGAGGACATGTTTTTGTCAGTGTTGGTTTGTCTGTCTGTCTGTCTGTCTGTCTGTGTACAAGATAACTCAAAAAGTAATGAATGGAGATCTCTGAAATTTTGTGGGTAAGGTGCTATTACATCAGGGATGGATGCTATTAATTTTGTCTGCAATCAGTCAAACCAAAGATATTTTAGGAAGGAAACCTTTTCATCCTCAATACACTGCCATTCTAAGAAATTGGTCACACTTTCTGTCTCCTAAGTGGGCGCGGCCGCAGGAAGTATTTTGAGCGTTGTGTTTGCTGTTAATATTGGAATATACAAGCATCTGTCTTATGCCTGCATGATGCGTTTATATTTAATGAGCCATTTTGCTACACTGCTAACGGCTATATTTATTATCATCAGGAAAATGAGTTAGCAGGCTAGCATGGGCGTTTGCGAATGTTATTTGACGTGAGCTTAAAAATTTGAGTTCGGCTAACAAGCGTTAACTCTGGAGTAATTGTTCGGTTTTAAACTGGATAATGTTCGTGGGGAAATAAACAACTTTAATCCAATTATGTTCTGAAAAAAAAAATGGAAGCACATATATTCAAAACAGATTTGTTAGCGTTATTTTATCGCATGACGCTTTGGCAAGATATTAGGGTACCTCAACTCCGGTCCATAGGCTATAAGAGTTATAAATCATTCATTCATTCTAACTTGTGAAATATTTAAGTTTAGTTTCAGCTCTTACACTGTCTTCTTGTATTTTGCAGTTTGCCTGTCTTAACTCTGCTTATTTTTTTGTCAGCCATATAGGTAAAAATCATAGCCCTGCTCTTTTTTGTCCCCAGAATCATAGCTGTTGCATAGCATTTGAGTGTAATTTTCACTCCAGTCCTAAGAGCAGTCCTCAGTCAAAGCTCCAGTGTTATCACTTAGTTCCTTAAAATCAGTTCAGATATTATTCAGTATTATGTTCCACATTACAGCTTGTGACCTCTCTAATTGTAAGCAATATATTTACCACTGTATTTCACCTGAATTCAGAGTTGTACACATTTATTGCGTAACCTCCACTATAATTTGGCCAGGTCTGGATTTTTTTTTTTTATTTCAGTGGGACTTATTGGTATAATTAAGGTGAAAGGAAATAATAATACTCACAATAATGTAACGTTTTTTACTGTAATTGCAAGCAAGCTTAAAGGGCATTGCAAAACGAAACTACATCAGCGAGTTCATTTAAACCTATGAAGCTGAAATGAAATACAACAGTTGCTCATTTATTTCTTACCTGTCTGCATCCTTGGGAAAAGAAAAGATGGATAGCGTGTTCCTATCATTACAACCCATTGCTGCACAAGGTTTCGGCATTTTTTAGCATACATAGAAAACAACGCAACATATGGTACACATTTAATGTTTGCACCTTATTTTGCCAGCTTTTTCTCGCTTATATAATATCTGATATCAACACAGTACAAGATCATGTCAGTCTAATTTATTACTTTTCCCCTCTAAAAACAATAAAACATCAATGACAATAAAATTATGACTGAGCATAGAAACAAGCATTTCTTCAGTTTTAAATTTTTATTCATGGTTTCCTGCAGTCCATACTGTATTTCTGTGTTGCCAGATGTTCCGCAAGCGCTGCTGAGAGAGACACAGGTGTCGAACAAAGTTCATTTTCTCCTGATCTGTTTATCTTAAAAATGTTATTGCAGCGTCAAAATGTTTGCAGGATATGTGGCCTGTAAAAAGTAAGTCCAGTATTCACTTAGGTGACAATGGGGCAAAAAAAAAAAAAAAAATCTGTGATAATTTGTGCTGCGGTTCACGCTTCCCATTGGAATTAATACACTCAGGACCTGCAACCAGTCTCCTAAAGGGGCGTGGCACTCACGTGACTGATACAGGACGTTACTCCTCAATGAAGGGTCTTGCTCTTTAGAATCTTTGGTCAAACTGTATGGCCGCCATCTTGAAATCCTATGACATGCAATAACTGAACTTTGCTCCCAGTGATATCACTCAAATTTTGTGGGTTGACTGGTCTCGCAATGGGGACGGAACCTATCCTTAAATTTCTTATGAGCCATGCAAGATTTTAACTGTGCTGCCTTGGCAGAGGTTTGCACAGGTGTGCCTCTCGTTAGCCATATTTTTACCTCAGTTGTTCTGAAATCCTACAGTAGTATTTTTCAATACATTTTCACCAAAAAATTATAGAGAAGCAATATATTAGGACCCCTTTTAGATGAAAGTGTTGGTGTATGATCATCACTGCACACGACTGTAGCTCATGCAGAAAAAATTGTGCCCTTAGATTTGACTTCTGTGACAACTTCTCAACTGCTGATTTCTGGTGAGTGACCCATATTATCAATAGCCAGATTGCTCGCAAATTGAAATTTGACTCTGCCTGACTTTTAAACATAGCAATAGCAGTTGATAATATTTGAGACTGAATTTATGGCTGAGAGGTCACTACAGGTTTAGGTAGAGAGGTTGAAAATGCAAGGTGTACTTGGTTCACAATAACTGTTTTGAGGACATTTAAAACCCCTTGTCACTCTGACAGCCCGTCAGGGAAGTTAAAAACAAACTATGTCATTTACACAGCTTGTATGTAACGTGAGATACTCATGCCACATATCTTCGGAAAGCTAATATTCTTGTGATTCAGTTGATGCCAACCATTTCAAAATATAATCATCACAGCCGCTTTAATCAACGCCTGTGTCACAGCTTCATGCTGTGGTCCCATTTTGTTTTTTCAGCTAATAAGTCCCAGCTACACTCATCTGCAGGCATCTGTTTGCAAAAAAAAAATTCAGGCGAGAATAAAAACCCTCTACTTCAGTGTGTTCCAACTTCGATTACTCAATGACAGTAGCACTTACAGTGATTCTTTCAGTTGGGTCAAAAACTTCAGAATGTTTCCATTCAAAAGAGACCAAAACCATCCATATTCTCTAAACGGTTCAAGAACAGCTTTCAATTTACTTTGGGTATGCCTTGGATAGGCATTTTAGGCCTATCAATTTTACTGGAGTGTTAAAGGGTTAACTAAATGTTCAGTTGATCTGGGTATTTGAAGGTGGCTGGTTTAATGAAAAAAATGTATACGTCTGTTTTTTTTTTTTTTTTAGCCTGTAAATTTTAATTAGTAGCTGTGGCCATTGTATATACTGTTGATTTGTTACTCCTATTAGTTTTCTCACATTTGTTTTTCTGTTTATCTAAAAGATAAAGTCATGCCATAATTCACCGAAGATTTGATTAAACAAAATAAAAAAATATTCACGTAATTTATGCACACACTGGGTATGACATCACTCCAATTGTATTTTGAATTGCTGGATGGGTTTTCCTGCTTCAAACTGAAAACTTGTTAAGATCCTTATAACAAACATTTGAAAAGTCCACCACTGCTGAGATATGCTTGAGCAAAGCATATCTTTGTTGCACACAGAATCAGTCTGGGCCAATTTGAAAAATGCAGTATAGTGAAAATTATATATATTACTGTGTCCCAAAAGTTCATTCACCTAACAAAAATCACAATAAAATTGTGAATTCTTGATGCACCTGCCCAAACTTAAAGCCACTGTATCCTCCCTTCTTCCTGATAGCAGCCTGAAGCGTTTGGGATGGAGTGAACCAGACTCCTCAGAGCTGAGGGCTGAATGTTACCCCCCTCCTTCTGGGCTCTTGCATTGAGCTGTTTCATGGTGGTAGGGGGTGGACTCTTAAACACCTGACTGTTCAGAATTGCCCAGCAGTTTTCGATTGGGTTCAGATCTGGAGAATTAGGGGGCCATTCCTCCTTCCTCAGGAGACTAGGAAGGTTCTCTGCACACCACTCCTGTGTCACACGGGCAGTATGTGCAGGAGCACCATCCTGGACAAACACCATTTCCGTGCGGCGACTGAACATTTTGTGACCTGTGACGGGGCCAGATTTCCCTCTCCTTTTCAGAACTGGCAACATGACAGGTTGGAGAACATTACGTACATAATAGTCTGCATTAACATTTGACCCCTGTGGCACTACGTGGAGTCCAGAGAGCCCAGATGCAGACATTGCTCCCCACACCATGCTGTGAGCACTGATCTTGACCTGCTCAGATGGAACTACATTTTCTGGATTATTTGTGTAGATCCTGTCATTTTGGCTGTTGTGTGTCAGGAAAAGATACATTCATCTGAAAATATCCAGTTCTTCCAGTCCTGTGGTGACAACTTTGCATACTTTTTGGCAAAGGAAAGTTTTTTTTCTTGTAGCAGTTTGGTAAGACGTGGAATTCTGGGCCTTTTATATGCCCGCAAACCCAGTTTTTTGGTCAGATAACGATGGACAGTATTCTTTGACACTGGTT
This sequence comes from Gymnothorax javanicus, assembly GCA_029692085.1. Taxonomy (NCBI): domain Eukaryota; kingdom Metazoa; phylum Chordata; class Actinopteri; order Anguilliformes; family Muraenidae; genus Gymnothorax; species Gymnothorax javanicus. Next base: position 85,075,723 of record CM056195.1, read on the forward strand.
CACCAAGGTTTTTGAGCTGACTGCAGGACTTGTGTCTCCTGCCTTTGGCTTTCCTGATGAGGTCTTTGGTTCTGGTAGTGAGAACAGATGGGCGCCCAGACCGAGGTTGCTCTGCAAGGCCGACACCTTCCTTGTTACGGCGAGACCACTTCCGAACCCATCTGACACTCATCCCCAGGGATGTGGCCACCTCCTGAGCTGTTTTGCCTTCTCTGCGAAGAGCAACTGCCTGGGCATGGAGCTGAGGCTTAGAAAGTTTGGTGTTTCCAGACTTGGGTTTTCCCATGATCAGAGGAGTGATATAAACTTGGAATAACTGATACATGTTGATGGACAGAGGATATTTTATAGACCCAACCCAGACAGATTACCCTAAAAAACAACCACACAACAGCTGGCTGACCAGGTGTGCCATATTATGAAAATAGGACCCTTAAGACAATGACTACCTGGGTGCATGAACTTTTGGGACACAGTATATATATATATATATATATATATATATATATATATACACACACACACAGCGCCATTAAAAACGCACAGGTGAGGTATGTACTGTATTTGCGGCAAATTGAGGAATCAATTGATTTTTATTGCTTTTCCAGAGAGGCACGGGAGGAAATAAAGAGAAGCGCGTGGTATTGTAATCCTGACGCGCATCACGTGCATGCGCTAAGCAATTCAGTAATAACAAACATTGAGCTGTTAAGTGATGTGGACAGTGACACTTGATTTGTTCTTTTTGGTGTGGTCAATAGCCTACATAAAGCCAACAAAAAAAAAAAAGCGAAAAAATGCTACTGCATCAAGAAAATGGAACGGCTTTTTGACACACAGGAGAGAGAAAAAAGAGCCTTTGGTATGTTACGGGCAGATCTCAGCCGCCCCGAGAGGTGGTGCGTCATTTGCACTGTCATCGTTCAACAATCAGTCGGCTGTCTATCCGAGAATGGAACACAGGCACTGTCACTGACCGACCCCACTGAGGGCAGCCACGAGTGACGATGGTAGCTCAAGAGCGCCACATCTGGTTACAGCCTGTACGTGACAGATTCCGGACAGCAACCAAAACTGATCATGAGATGAGGGGTCTGAGACGATTGAGGGTGAGCGCAAGTACTGTTTGACGCCGTCTATGTGAGCAACACATGTGTGCACACGGCCCAACAGAAAACCCAGTTTTTGCCCATTTATGCATGGCTGCCCTTACCGTGGTGGGTCAGCGACAGTCCCTGTTTTCCATTCTCAGACAGAAACAGGGAAATAAAGTGCCAAAAATTACACAGAGGCTGGTGTCCACAGTCAGAAGTGAAGAGTTCCTACTCCTGTTGATGGGCAAAAAATGGGTTTTGCCCATTTCACTTCTTCTGAAACTGTCTTTGTGGATGTTGAGCAATGCTTAGGATCATTGTCATTTTGGAAGGTCCAATGATGCCCAAGCGTCAGCTTCCCTACAGATGGCATGACATTTACTCCTTGGATATCCTGGTACTTGACTGAATCCATCTTGCCCTCCACACTTTGCAGATTTTCCATGCCAGAAGAAGCCAGGCAGCCACAGAGCATCAAAAAGCCCCCACAATTCTTCACTGTAGGCAGGGTGTACTTTTCAGCATATGCTTTTTAATTCCTCCAGTAGACAAACCACTGATGCATAAGCCCAAAATATTCCAGTTTTGTTTCATCACTCCACAGAACAATATTCCCAAACTTCTGTGGCATATTTATATGGTTTTGAGCATATTGGAGCTTGTGCTTTTGGATCAGCTGTGGTGGGTCTTAGGAGTTCGGGCATGGAGACCTTCAACGTTGAGTATGCGCCCTACTGTGCAAACTGAAACCTCAGTGCCTCCTACCTCCAAGTCTTGCTGCGGGTCTCCTGTAGTCACTCAAGGGATTTTGACCACCCCTCTCCTCAGGAATCTAGTGGCAGCCATTGATAGCTTCCTCTTTCTGCCACATCCTGATACTGAAGCCACTCTTCCCTTAACTCTGAACTTGCAAACTATACTTCCAACTGTATCCTTTTCCTTGTTTGTGCCAGGCAATGATCTCATCTATTAGGTTTTTGGACAATTCTTTTGACAGCCATATTTCTAATATGCAATCAAATGTCACTGTCAACAAACCCCTAGCCAGTGCAAGTATTTGATGTGTTTTATCTCAAGCAAACCTGATGCATCTAAATAAGCTCTTGATTAGCAGCATTAGGTGTGCTTGAGACAACACCTGATTTGCAAATATGCTCTTACGACGGATTCAGGGGTTGAATAATTTTGAGCCTGCAGTAGTCATTAAAAATGGCATTTTGTGTTAAATTTGGAGAAACCACTTGTAATATTAGTTGTGTTGAGCTATTTAAAATGTTTTTGTTTAATCTGTTTTTGTTTATCACAAACAGCTGAAAGTTTGCAATTTGCAATGGGGGTTAAATGATTTTGATAGCAACTCTCTCTCTCTCTCTCTATATATATATATATATATATATATATATATATATATATATATATATATATATATATATATATATATATATATATATATATATATAAAAGTGCAAAAAGTATTTGCCCCTTGCTGATTTTTATTTTTTTGCATATTTATCACACTTAAATGTTTCAGATCATCAAACAAATTTTAATATTTAGACAAAGATAACCCGAGCAAATACAAAAGTTTTTAAATTATTAAATGATTTCATTTATTGAGGGAAAAAGGAATCCAAACCTACCTGTCCGTATGTGAAAAATGTATTGCCCCCTAAACCCAATAACTGGTTGTGCCACCCTCAGTGACAACAACTGTGATCAAGCGTTTGCGATAACTGGCAATGAGTCCTGTGGAGGAATTTTGGCCCACTCTTCTTTGCAGAATTGTTTTCATTCAGCCACATTGGAGGGTTTGGTCATGCCACAGCATCTCAATCAGATTTAAATCCAGACTTTGACTAGGCCATTCCAAAACCTTCATTTGGTTTTTATAACCCTCGTCCATCCCCCCACCCCCCCACAGATTTTTTCCTGTCGCTCAAGAACGTTAACAGATATGATCTAATGCTTCTAGGTAATTGTTTATTCATCCTTTGTGCTCATTTTCATGAAAAAACGATGAGGGTACCTCACCCCCCCGTGGTAAGGTAGGCCGTCAAAATCGAAGGGGGGGGGGTGGTTTCCACCAGCGTCAATTATTGCCTGTATTTGATACAAAATATGCTTACAAATTAGTTGCAAATAGTATGCTATTATTATGTTTCATGCTCAATGAACTTTGTAGACCACACTGATTGTCATCCCCATCCATCACAGTGCTGAAGTTTGTGATGTTTGATTCTTGTTTTGAAAGAAAACTTGTACCAGACATATTACTGATATTATAAGCCTTGTTCTATCATAGGGAAAAACAAGGTAAAGAAAATGTGAAAAATGTTCAGAAAACTATTTGTTTTCCTTTTGTGTGTGTTTTCCCCAAAATTAGTTTTTTATGACATCAAAGTAATGTCAAATTTATGTTACTCATGAGTTTATAACATTTATAAAACTAAAATATTAATTGTAGTATCAGTAGTTCTACAGGTTACAGAAAGTTACTTATTTTTGGCTAAAAGTAATAAAAATATTAAAAAAACATGGATTTTTGTCATTTTGATGTTTTTTCCTAATATGGTGTTAGTTATGACGTCACTATGACGTCATAATGTTGAAATGTATTTTATTTGTACTTGATTTGAAGAGAGGACATCTGTAGCTGTACACTGATATCAAACAAGATGATGTTTATCACTTAATTTCAAAATAATCGGGGGTGGTGGTGGTGGTAACCAACCCCCCCTTGGTCAGGGGTTGTAGTAGAAAAACCCTTGGTTGGACGAGGGTCAAGCCATTTAGAGGTGGACTTGCTAGTGTGTTTCGGATCATTGTCCTGCTGCGTAACCCAAGTGCGCTTGAGCTTGAGGTCACAAACTGATGGTTGGACATTCTCCTTCAGGATTTTCTGGTAGAGAGCAGAATTCAGGTTCCATCAATTACAGCAAGTTGTCCAGGTCCTGAAGCAGCAAAGCAGCCCCAGACTATCACACTACCACCACCATGTTTGACAGTTGGTATATGATGTTCTTTTTATGAAATGCTGTGTTAGTTTATGCCAGATGTAACGGGATGCACACCTTCCAGAAAGTTCAACTTTTGTCTCATCAGTCCACAGAATATTTTCCCAAAAGTCTTGGGGATCATCAAGATGTTTTTGGCAAATGTGACACGAGCCTTTGTGTTCTTTTTGGTCAGCGGTGGTTTTCGCCTTGGAACTCTCCCATGGATGCCATTTTTGCTCTGTCTCCTTCTTATTGTTTAATCATGAACACTGATTTTAACTGAGGCAAGTGAGGCCTGCAGTTCTTTAGATGTTGTTCTGGGTTCTTTTGTGACCTCCTGGATGAGTCATAATTGCGCTCTTGGAGTTTGGAATTTTTTTTGGTATTTTGGTGGGCCGGCCACTCCTGGGAAGGTTCACCACTGTCCCAAGTTTTCTCCATTTGTGGATAATGGCTCTCACCGTGGTTTGCTGGAGTCCCAAAGCCTTAGAAATGGCTTTGTAACCCTTTCCAGACTGATAGATGTCAATGACTTAATTTCTCATCTGTTTTTGAATTTCTTTAGATTATGACATGATGTGTTGCTTTTGGAGATATTATAGCCTACTTCACTTTGTTGACAGGTTCTATTTAGGTGATTTCTTGATTCAGTTGGTCTGGCAGCAATCAGGCCTGGGTGTGGCTAGTGAAATTGAACTCAAAAATGTTTAATCACAGTAATTCATGATTTAACAAGGGGGGGATTACTTTTTCACACAGGGCCAGGTAGGTTTGGATAGCTTTTTTCTTCAATAAATGAAATCATCATTTAAAAACTGCATTTTGTATTAACTCGGGTTATCTTTTTCTAATATTAAAATTTGTTTGATGATCTGAAACATTTTAAGCACCCTACACTTTTAAAAATTTATGTCTGGCATTAGATGTTTATTTTTTGTTTTCCTCATTTGTGTTGCAGAAGATTGAAACCATATCTGAATTCTAAATTCTAATTTAAAAAATAGTTTTATAAATAAATGCTGTTATTTCATTAAAACAGTTGATACAGATGATATAGCCTTGACAGAGCCCTGATGTCAACATCATCATGGCTGTCTGCCATTTCTAAGAGGGATAGATGCAAGTGAGACAGTCTGTCTGCGGAAGAACGGTGGCAAGTTTTCCACTCTGCTTGGAACAAGCAAAAAAGCCAATCATTTCATCAACTATAGCACAAAAGGACACTGTCCCAGATTTTTTGGCGAAAGGTATTTACACCAAATATTGGTTTGAGATAGTTTTTAACAGTTAAAAGCTCTATTTAGTACATTTCTCAGTCATTAGAAAATTTTAATTTAATCATTTTTGCAAGCATACTTGCCCTACGAAATTGCTTTCAATGTGCCTAAGACTTTGGCACAGTACTGTGTATGTACAAAACATAAAAAATATATATATAGATACATTTTTTTTTTTAGATAAGTGTAGAAGCTACATAATTTAAAAGCCTTTGTATTGTCTAGTAACATAAGCAGAAAAATCCCTTTTGTCCTCTTTCCACTACAATGGAATGTCCTTACATAGGCAATCCAGGTACCTACCTGCATTCAAGATTTTTCTCATAAAAGCCAGAAATAATACTTCCTCTTTTCACAAAATGAATACAAGTACCTCCATAATTTATTGGGTTGAAGTTTCTGACCTTTTTCTCATATCACTGGTTTTTTAATATCCTGTGCTCTCAGAAATAAAAAATAGCGGAATTTTGATGGGTATAATGTGGTCTTGTAAGGCATATTGAGATTAATTGTTCACATGAAAACACTGAAATTAATTGCGTAGGGTTTTACCTTCTGCTCTTGAAACTTAATCTGCTCTACAATTTGCAATAATGAATATGAGTGTAGTATGTATCCGTTTCAGTGCAAAATTATGGACTTGCTTTTTTCATGTGTACCTTAACGTCCCTTGACTGTATGATGTACCGTTATGAGCCCTTTAGATATTTTCATGTTCTTAATAAATTTCTCAGTGATATACACTGTAAATCATAGATTTGCCATTGAAATATGCATGCAGCAAAGCAATATAGTTTGCAATTCAATTGCTGAGAGAAAATAGAAAATCTGAAAACTAATGACTGATGGCATAAAATGAATCTTCCATGGTGCAGTAGGCCTTGCTTGGTAGAAAACAGATGAATATGCTGCAACTACTAGCTGTGGATGCTTGCCACATGGCTCCTAGCAATTCATGTTGCAGTCCAGATGAGAGATTTAAAGGCCCCTGCAGTTTCACAAATTGTTTAAGAACAGACATGACATTCTGTCGGGAGGACTGCATGAATTTTTGGAGAATACACATTAAACATCAATGTTAGTCAGGAAAATACAGGAAAAGGACATGGAATTTCAACATGCACAGCAGTATAGATTAAGGGTATTTTTAGACATGAAAGCTATTTTCATATAGCCTGATGGAGTTTGGTTAACCATTTATTACAGTTAGCCTTTAATGAAGTACCTCTATCAGTCTGTTCTCACTCATATCAAGCTGGAGCAAAATTTGGCCAGTATTTTAGCATAAGGTGTGGTACAAACCCATTTCTAGCAAAGTTGGGATGCTGTGCAAAATGTAAATAAAGACAGAATGCGATGATTTGCACATCATTTAAACCCTATATTTAATTGAAAATGGTTCAAAGACAATATATCAAATTGTGAAACTAAGATTTTATTGTTTTTAGAAAAAAATGTGCTCATTTTTAATCTGATGCCTGCAACGTATTTCAAAAAAGTTGGGACAGGGCAACACAAGATTGGAAATGTTTTATAATGCTAAAAAATGCACCTGGTGGAACTTCTCACAGTTAATTAGATAAATTGGCACTGGGTCAGTGACATGAATGGGTATGAAAAGGCCATCTCCGAGAGGGTGATTCTTTCAGCAGATGGTGTGGGCTTCACCACTCTGTGACAGACTGCATGGGAAAATTGTTCAACAATTTAGAATTAAGTTGCTAAGAAACTGTGGATTTAATCATATATGGTATGTTATATCATAAAATTGTTCTCAGAATCCAGAGAAATATCTAAATTCAAGGGACAAGGCCAAAAAACGATATTGAATGCAAGTTAAAAATTGTAGGGGGAAAAAAATAATAAATTGACAAGATCCAGAAATGCTGCCACCTTCTCTGGGCCTAAGCTCATTTATGATGGCCTGAGACAAAGTAGAAAACTATCCAGTGATCTGACCAATCAAAATCAGAAATCAAGGATGCCACGTTCTCTAGGCTAAGAATGAAAGGGAACATCTGGCTTTTTTATCAGCTCACAGTCCAAAAGCCAGCATCCATGATAATGTTACATTAGAGCACGTGGCATGGGTAACTTGCTCATCTGTGAAGACAGCATTAATGCTGAACAATATATACAGGTTTTGGAGCAACATATACAGCCCTCCAGACATCTTTTTCTGGTAAGGCTTTCTATATTTCAGCAACAGAATGCCAAACCACATTATGCGCGTGTTACAACATCATGGATCCGTAGTAAAAGACTCTGGGTGCTAAACTGGCCTGCCTGCAGTCCACACGGGTCACCCATTGAAAATTTTGGTGCACAAATGTGACAATCGAGTCTGCAAAGGTGTTGAAAAGCTGAAATCTAAAATCAAGCAAGAAAGACATGACATTTTGCTTTCAAAACTACAGTAATTCTTCTCCTCTGTTCCAAAACACTTACAGGTTGTTGTTAAAGAAAGAGATGATTTAACACAGCGGTAAACATGGCCCCATCCCAACTTTTTCGAAACGCGTTGCTGGCATCAAATTCAAAATGAGCACATAATTTTCAAAAAGAATAAAATTTCTCAGTTTCAACATTTGATATGTTGCCTTTATGACTCAAAAAAAAGTGCAGAATTGAAATGATTTGCCAATCATCGCAGTGAGTTTTTATTGACACAAAGTCCCAACTTTTCTGGAAATGAGGTTGTATTTCATTTGAATACAAAGGCAAGCATGTTACCAGCATGCATGTTTTTTGCTGACCCACTGGCTATGAGGTAATTGTGCAGCAAGTGACTGGAATCCCCGAAGAAATCAAGCCTCATTTAATTTTGATTGAGCTTCACATATAGATTTATCAAAAGTAAGCTTTTAAATATCACTTAGTTTTTGTCATTCTCGACGAGCTTTACTTTTATACTGACTAATGATGACTTACCCAGTCATACTCATGAATCCGAAGGGATTTGCAAAATTATTTTTGCTAAGGCCCACATAAGTTTTCTCTATTGTGTCTTTAATTCAAAAGATATTTAAGATGAAGAGACACCTCATTAGGTACTGAATAGTGTAATCAGACGCTCGGCAAGGTAATTTGTATATTTGCAAGGTTTGAAAGCTCTGGGTATGATTTGACTTAACATGATCAGCATCACTTTTTTTTTTTTTTTTTTGCATGTCAAACAAACACTCCTGGTAATTATCAGATCATCCCACCTCCTGGCTTCAACATCCATAGCAAATGGCTTTTTGCATCAAATCTTTGTATTTGAAGAGATCTTGCTGTAATTAAAATGGGCATGTAAATATTGCTTTGCTTCTTCTTCTGTCTCTTGGGATTGGGATTATTAAGTAGAAGATGGTTACAAACAAACAATAATACATGGCAAAAAATAATTTTAAATTTGTGATGAACTACTCAGGCTGCTGCTGATATCTAAGCACTGTGTCAAATTCATGCTTTGCAAATAGCCCTTGTTTTGAGCATCTACGGCCTGTGGAAGACATTGACATTATAACTCAAATGCTCTACTGTTCTGATGGTCTTCTTGGTTTCTCCTGGTAATGAATGTTGATTTTTCTTTGTAGAGTGAAAATCCCCTAGAACTTCCTTCCTTTGGTTTTTTTTTTTTTTTTATTTCAAACTCGGATCGCTCTCTGTTTAGGAAGCCAGAACTTCATGCCCATAGGCTAGTTGTTCTTTTTCATGGGAGCTCACTAGGGATAGCTCCCCCACACATTTGTTGTTAGATGTTAATGTTGCAGCTGCTGGTCACTGGGAGATGGATGGAGGCCCTTCCTGTATCTGAGAGATGTAGGTTGACTTTACAGTCTTTTTCAGTTTGTGGAAAACATTTGCCAAGCCAATGCAGATCAAATCATTCATTTGAAATGATAAGTCAGTATAACAGTAATGACTCCCGTCCCTTCAGAGATTCATACAAATGCATCCTGACTGACACCCACAAAAGCTGTCATGCTGCAGTGCTGGGTCAGTTTTTATGCCATTGAGAGGAATGATTTTTTTTTTTTTTTTTTTATTTTGGTATATTTCAGATGTTGAATCAGTTTGCAATTACCACAAGAAAGCTGTAGCTGGACATAACATTTTACAGCATATTTAAATATTTTTTCTCAGAGCTTTTCATAGAAGTTTACTGGTGTGAGGCCTTGCCTCCAGCCCGCAGCCCAATGCTTCACTCAGTCTCAGGCAGAAGTATTGTATTGCCATGCATGAGCAAGTTTTAGTCAGTCTTGTGTAGACTTTTATCTGTATTTGTGCATTTAAACTCTAAACTTAGTGCTGTTATTGTTTAATGCAGCATTTTCTAATTTTAAAGGAACATCGTTTCCATTTGCTTTCCTATTTGTAATTCATAGTGACTGTAGCCATTACTTTAGTGTTTTGTGGAAACCTCTGTTCCGGTTGTTTATCCAGCAACTTCTGTGCTCAGTGCTTTGCAGTTGGCATAAATAAATACCAACATAATCCATCCTTGCATCTGAGTCCAGTCCTCAACATCTAATTCTCCGTGCAACATATTGTGCACGAGACACGAGCCGTTACAATTGGTTTTAAAAACTGAGGGGTTTATTTGCAATAAATTCAAGTGTGTGTTTTATGGTTGTAGCCACACAAGCACTGAAAATGATATTTTTATGCTGGAACAGATTAATTGGCTAGTGTCTGTAATATAATAAAGCAGGGGTCTAAACATATTAACTTCTTTACAACAGGAAGCTTGTATCTTCCTTGAATAGCAGTTAATGTCCAATTATATTGTAGGACACAGCATGTAATTAAATAAGATTATAGACGTTTTGGCTCAAAACTGAATGACGAGGAAAAACCTACATGACTTGTTTGGCTTTGTTAAAATTGGGTGTTTAGATGAGAATATTACAATATGATAATAAGAAAAGTAAATCTTTGAATATAAACTAAGAAATATATATTTTGTTAGTGAACGTGATACAAAGCTGAGCCACTTAGCTGAAAGGTTCCTCTACCTAAGCCAGCATAAGAGTTAGCCTCAGGTGTTAGTTCTTGCAGAAAACAAAAGTCTTGAGTATACTGTAGCTGGTGGCAGCTACATTAGATCGAACTGAGGTATGCCAAGACGTATGGTTGTGTAAAAAGCATTTGGACCATTTGAGGCAACATTTCTTGCTTGTATTAATGTGTGTAAGTATGACCAAATCACTTACGCTTTATGCGAGTTAAGATTTAACTACATGTTTGGCTTTTGCTTTATTGCTGTGGTGTTTGAAGTCAGCCCCACAATCTTGTAAGCCAGCTGACTCTTAATGACTTCTAAAAATTTTGCATTTCTTTGAGGCAATTTTGAAAAATCGAATACAATTTCAGTTACGTTGTCATTGAGCACTAATCAACTGGTGGGACCCATTACTATCTCTTATTTTTATGTATACAAGGCCAAATCACATATGCAGTGAGGAAAACATTGAGCAATGACATGAGATGCTAAGTTGACACCAAACCCAATGTTCAGAGTCACTCAAGTGACAGGCTGAGCCGCCAAGACAATGATTCGCTTATGTACAGTGGGGGAAATAAGTATTGAATGTGTCAATATCTTTCTCAGTAAATATATTTCTAATGGGGCTACTGACTTGAAACTTTCACCAGATGTCGGTAACAACCCAAGTAATCTACACATACAAAGAAATCAAAATACATAAGTCCATAAATTAAGTTGTGTGTAATAAAGTGGAATGACACAGGAAATAAGCATTGAACACAATAAGAAAAGGAGGTGTAAAAAGGCATGGAAATCCAAGAAACCAGCTGAAATCTGTCAGTATTTAGAATGCAATCCTGCCCCCTATCAGTGCAAATTAATATCAGCTACTTTAGTCCTAAGTGATGGCCTATAAAAAGGTTTCTCATTACCAAGGTGTCACACAGGAAGCATCACATGATGGGTAAAAGCAAAGAACTCTCTCAAGACCTTCGCAACCTTATTGTTGCAAAACATACTGATGCCATTGGTTACAGACGTATTTCTAAACTTCTGATTGTTCCAGTGAGCACTGTTGGGGCCATAATCCGGAAGCAGAAAGAACATCAATGCACCATAAACCAGCCATGAACAGGTGCACCTTGCAAGATTTGTGACAGAGGAGTCAAAAGAAGAGTTGTCGAAGAGCCAAGGACCACTCGGGGAGAGCTTCAGAAAGACCTGGAATTAGCAGGTACAGTTGTTTCAAAGAAAACAATAAGTAATGCACCCAACCGCCATGGCCTCTATGCACACTCACCGCGCAAGACTCTATTGCTGAAGAAAAAGCATGTTGAAGCTCGTTTTAATTTTGCTGCACAACATTTGGACAAGCCTATGAAATACTGGGCAAATATAGTCTTGTCAGATGAGTCCAAAATTGAACTCTTTGGATGTTCTAGCACACGTCATGTTTGGAGGACAAACGGCACTGCACATCACCCCCAAAACACCATAACAACAGTGAACTTTGGAGGAGGGAACATCATGGTGTGGGGCTCCTTTTCAGCATATGGTACTGGCAGACTTCATGTAATTGAAGGAAGGATGAATGGAGAAATGAACCGAGACATTCTTGCTAAGAATCTGCTGCCATCTACCAGGATGCTGAAGATGAAATGAGGGTGGACATAACAGTAAGACAATGATCCCAAACACACAGCCAAGGAAAGTCTCAATAGGTTTCAGAGAAAGAAAATAAAGCTGCTAGAATGGCCCAGTCAATCACCCAACTTGAATCCAATTGAAAATCTATGGAAAGAACTGAAGATCAGAGTTCATAGAAGAGGCCCCAGAACCTTCAAGATTTGAAGACAGTTTGTGTGGAAGAAAGGGCCAAAATCACACCTGAACAATGCATGTGACTAGTTTCTCCACACAGGAGGCGTCCTGAAGCTGTCATTTCCAACAAAGGCTTTTCTACTAAGTATTAAATAAATTTCAGTGAGCGTATTCAGTACTTTTCCCCTGTGTCATTCAACTTTATTTTACATTATTTAATTTTTGGACTAATTTGTTTTGATTTCTTTGTATGTGTGCATTATTTGGGTTGTTACCAACATCTGGTGAAAAGTTCATGTCAATAGCCCCATTAGAAATATATTTACTGAGAAAAATGTTGATGCATTCGATAGTTATTTCCCTCACTGTATGCAAGAGAATACCAAAATGCATAGACTGCAAAAGGAAGATAAAATATTGTGAAAAGCAGGGTGTAGTTGTGCTTGGAACTTATCCATTTGTTTCAGGTTGAATTTACATCTACAATTAAACATCACAGGAAAATAAGGGTACCCACAAATACTTGATTAGAGTGACCTCATGATAATATGCAGTGATAGCTAATTAAGATGCTTTATTGAACCCACAGGGGTAATTTTTCCTCTGCATTAAACCCATCCTATTGTTAGGAGCAGTGGGCAGCCACAGAGAAGCTCCAGGGGACCATCTCCAGTTCTCAAGCCAGTTCCTTGGTCAGGGGTACCAGTAGAAGTGTTCCTATAATGCATGTTTTTCTGGGTGGGGGAAACTGGAGTACCTGGAGGAAACCCACGCAAACACAGAGAGAGCATGCAAACTCCACACAGAAAGGCCCCGAGTCGGTTTCAAACCCACAACCTTCTTGCTATGAGGCTAACCACTGTGCCACCATGAAAGCTTATGTGCAGAGATGGTAAAGAGATGGTATCAGGAAGTTCATTTTACAGAACAGAATGTTGCATGTGCAGAATTTGCCAATATAACACGTACTAATGCAGTGGAAAAATAATCTGACTTTTTTTTTCTAATACAATGAGAGAATTAAGAACGATACACAGTATGGGTGGAGTGATTTTGATTTTCTGTCAAACATGAATGGAGCCCAATGGGTTAAGTTTTTTGGAGGAATTAATGTCAGCAGAGGGCAATATTATATCTGATGCTGATGTTGAACATTTAAATATGCCCTCTTGGATGGAGCCCAATAATGAATGGGAGTCTTACCGTCCTTGTGTGGAATTACAGGTCCTCTCCCATCCAAGATCCCCAATTTTTTGGAACCACAGCGTATTAATAGTGGAAGAAAATGGTGGTCTGGAAGAGCGCATTAACTTAACTTGACTGTGTTGTCATGCTGAACAAACTGCAGGCAACAGAAGACTCTCTGCAGAGGGGGCATCATTATCCTGGAGGACACCCCTCCTGACAGGAGAGATATAGTACAACCTGGGATGAAGGAGATTGCACAAGATCATTAAGCTGTGATTTTAATATCCTCTAAGGGGATAAGTGCACCCAACCATTCTAGGAAAATGCACCCACGTTACTGTTTGGATTGCCAGAACCCTTCGCTGTGGTAACTGAACTGGCCTATAGGCTCCTTAAGTGTGTGCCTCATGTGCACTTGTGCTTGAGAACACTATGAAGGATGATTTATCAGACCATATCACATTTCTCCAGTGCTTAACAGTCCATTTTGTGTGCTCCTTGCTTGGTGGTGCATGCAGACTTGCATTAGTGGCTGTAGTAAGTGCTTTCTGTGCAGCAAACAAAGCTATGGCATTTTGCTCTCTGGAGTTTTCAAGGACTATTTCTGAGAATAATATCTACTCATAACCTAGTTTGAAATTTGCTGGCAAGTTAATTCTATAAGGAGTCTATAGCTTTTTTTTTTTTTTTTTTTTTTTTTTTTAACAATTTGGCCTACTTAGCATTTTTTTGTGTGACTGAACATGCTTTTCATTTTCATCGCCTCCTTCATTTACCATTTCTTGGTTACTGTCCCTGCATGTACCTAATGGCAATGACAGAGACAAATAGTCTATTGACACTGAGGGCCCAATACATTGGATATGCAAGACGCTGAATCAGAATACAATATGGCTTATTTGCTCCGATAAAAAGAAATGAAGCTAAAGTAATCAATGAAATAATTCAATATTAATTCAATTGCATGGAAGTTACTGTTTGCAGTTTTCAATACTAATTGAAACACAAAAATAGATATTATTGGGCCAAAATCATAGAAATGTTCCACATCTGTAATACTTGTAGACTTACTGATGCCGCATTGTAACAGGAGTCATTTTGTCCTCCATCTACTACATTCTTGTATTTTTGATGTCTTTCAAGAAAATTTAATATAACATCATACAACATGCTGTTTGATATTATTTTATGTATTAATATTGTGAATGAATACTATTATTATATTTTGCTCTGCAGTTGAGAGCATGAACAAAGCACAGCAGTTAAGTGCTTGCAGCTGGGAAAAAGCCTCATTAAATGAATGCATTTGCCCTCACTTGTGGTGCTGGACTAACATGCAGCACACATAAAACATTCATTGCTTGGACTTTGTTGTGTCAGATAAGTGTATCACAGAGGCACTCTGAACTGACAAGTCTGGTCTATCTGGGAACAAATTTATGTTTCAACAGGCATGCTCAACTCAGGAAAAAAGATGGCCTTATGCAGTTTTTTAAAAACTCTTTTTTTGTTTCAGCAAATTTTGAAATTTACAAATGTAATGCTCTGTGAGCTTGAAAAAAAGACCTCCTCTGTTTCATTCTTATAGGACCACTTTGTCAAAAAAGAAAAGATTTATTGAAGGCATACAGGCATTGATGCATACATTGGGTTTGAGGACATGGCTCTGTTCTGAGAGATCCCTGCCTGTCCAAACGTGGATCTGAAGGCAGGGGCTGCAATTAAACCCCAACCCCCATAGAAAAAAGCCTACAGCAACAGTGAAATCAAAGGAAGAGGCATTTTTATAGTTCGGCAACTTCATCATAAGAAAACAGGATTAATGAATGCTACACTTGGTGGGTGGAGCTGGGGTGGAGGAGGTTTGCCAAGCGGGTAGTGCAAGGAGCTGCTTTTAAGGATGCTAATTTAAATACGCCTGAAAATTACCAGTCGAGCTATCATCTGACGGCGAAGTCAGGAGAAAGTCATGTGCACTCAGGTGACTCCCCAGCCGGTTCAGGCAGCTGCTCTTTGTTGAAAAGAGAACATGACTCTGTGGCCTTTAAGAATTTACATTAAAGCACCATTTCTGATAGGGCCATTTTGCCAAAAAATAATTTATTGCAGGCATACAGGCATACATTTTTTAAGTGTCAGGCTCTGTTCTGAGAGATCCCTGAACATCTAGATCTAGAACTGAAGGCAGGGAGCTGCAATTTACTCCCCAAACAGAACAATGCCAAGCATAGGCAAGCTAGAACATAGGCAAGCTAAATGAGCAGGATTGTCACAGCCCGATAGTTTTACACCATGTCTCTTAATGCTGATACAAGAGAAAAGTGCTTTTTGAAATGCTCTGTGTAGTGGCAGCCTGGTGGCTGGCACAATTTCTCTTGACAAATATACTTCATGAAGTGTTCAATGAAGTGTTCTATGGGTAGTCACAGGCCAATGGCAGGCACAATTTCTCTTGAAGCAGAGAATATTCTATACAAAGTGCTTTGAGTAATCACAGCCGTTAATACGACTTCTCTTTAAGCCGATTCAAGAGAAATATCCTATATGAAGTATACTATAACTTGAAGTTCAATCAAGTGAAATATCCTATATAAAGTGTATTATGTGTAATGACAGCGCGGCAGCTGGCACAATTTCTTGAAGCCAATTTTAAAAAATAAACTATATGGAGTGTACTATGTGCAGTGACAGCCCTCGGCTTGCAAAATTTTTCTCAAATCAGAAATATGCTACTTTTTAAAGAGGTCTGTGTATAGTGATGAATGAGGTGGTATGGTACAGTCCAGTGTCACCATAGGCCCTGCTTAGGTGTATGGAAAGATGTTCTATCAGAATTTTCATCAAAGCTCTATTTTACCAATGTAGAAGGAGACATAATAGCTGCAAAAACCTTTAACAGCCTGCACACAGCATTATCATAGTAATAGCATATGTGTGTAAATATAATCCCCTCAAAGGTTTAGAACTGGATCAAACTATGAGATCTTACCGACTTAACCCCTTTGCGCAGAAGCCAAATCTGGCTATTTATGTGTTACCTTATTTAAGGCTTTATAATTCAAGATTGAAGCTTCACAGAGAGGAAGTGAATGGCTCAACTGAGTCAAGAAACTTGAAGCATTTAGAATTCCATCTTATTTCAGTTTATTTTCATGATTTTGGTAGAGAAAAAGGGCTACAAACATAAAAAATCTTCATGAAAATTCAGCATTGAAGTTGTAAAAAAATACTGAGAATTAAAAAATGGCTGGGGGTTAAAACGACGCATTTCTAGGATCATAAACTTCTTGACCACAAGTATAATTCATCTGAGCATTACATTCTAAATTACCTACTCTCCAGGAGCCAAATAAGACAGCTAGCCAGGTGGCTCCCCAAACTCTTAAGATCCCTCAAAATGGCGCACTGTCAAATCATAAAATAATCATATGTTTAGCACAAATCAACTTTTGACGCTTGAAATTCAATATGAATGAATGATTTTCAGGTAAAATTTTGCATGAGTTCATCAATATAGGGGCAGTTGGACATCAGTGGTCACCAGTTACCTCGCCAAACACAAAACCTGCCTTTTCACCATGACAAAGTTTAGAATTTTGTCCATCTTCAGAGTCCCACAAGCCAGCACAACATACTCATTAAAGGGATATTTCAACATTTTGGCAAATTGGCCTATTGCCATAATTCGTATAGTCATATGAATAGGTACATTACCTTTAGTTATCCGTGCCCGTTGTTTTGAGATTCAGGGGGGGAGAGACGCGAGCTGCTTCACGAACATAATGAAAGTGAACGGTACAGGTCCTTCGCTCCTTCAAAACTCATCAAATACACAATCAAACAGCTCCAAAACGCTCATGTGCACAAGTTGTGACCTGCACATTCACCATGCTACGAAATAATAATGTATAAATGTATAAAATTACGACACACGAAGCAAATACTTGGAACTACTTCCTGATTCGGAAGAAAGTACTGTTTTGAGTTCCGGAGTAGCTGCAGTAAACATACGCTTTTGAAATCACTCCACCCAGCCGGTATGTCTGGAATGTAGTTCCAGTTATGCATTTGCCTTAAAAATAACTCTGTCTCGTAATTATACATTATTATTTTATAGCATGGTGAATGTGCAGGTCACAACTTGTGCACAAGAGCGTTTTGGAGCTGTTTGATTGTGTACTTGATGAGTTTTGAAGGAACAAGGGACCTGTACCATTCACTTTCATTATGTTTGCAAGGCAGCTCGCGTCTCTCCCCCCGAATCTCAAAACAACGGGCACGCATTACTAAAGGTAATGTACCTATTCATAGGACTATATGAATTATGGCAATAGGCCAATTTGCCAAAATGTTGAAATGTCCCTTTAAAGGAACTGCTTATTTAACAGTAAGAACATTCACTCTGCAATGAAAAGCTAGCAGTTCCCACTTCCAAGCTCGCGATCTTATGTAAACACTTTCCACACCTTATAAGGAACTAGTGTTCAGTAATATCTGAAATATACCTTATCTTGACAGAACAGACATTCCACTATCAGAAAAAAAATCAGGCAATATTCTACCCTAGATTGAGTAGAATGGTGCAATGAACGTACCAGGGGGTCTGCCGAAGTGCTTGAGCTGTTGGCATTTTAAGCTTAAACCTCGACAATCAATTTTGTTGAATACGATATTAATTCCAAAACAAAAAATCACATTGAGCAAAATGCTACCACAGTAGCAGTATCACTTTTCTTCATTGAATCCCTCCAGAGACAGATGTATCCGGTAGAAGGAACCCTCCTGTCCTGTTTCATTCGGAATAATTCCCCTTGACCGTGTCCGTATCTTATTTAAATCCGTAAATGTAACCGAACTCTTCAGGCCTGATTTGGAAGTCTTTTTTTTCTTAAATCACATAATTTTCAGCTGCACAACTGTGCGCAATGTTAAGAGTATACAACCTACCTTGCTGTTACGCAAGGGTTTGTATACGTTTCTGATTGTCCAATCAATGTCTTACAGTTACTGTGGAAAGTTTATACTTCCTGGAATTGGATAAGAAACGAGTCAATGAATACATAATTAAAGGGGATGTTTCACTTGGACGGGAACTATAAGTGTGTGTTAAGCAGATGAGGCTAAGTAAATAATTGAGTGATTGGCTATCAACATGAGTACTTAGGAGGACATAAGGGAGCACTGAATTCGTCGATGGTGGAATCTAAGCATAAATCCACGGTAGGGAACTATGCGTTTTTGGTATGTGATGACTATAATTGATTGTAGAATGCCATAGTATCAATACCATGTCGAATTTTTGCTTTAGAAAACTGATTTTTCTTCACTACTAATTTGGATACCATTGACTCATTGTAGCTGAAGTGGTTTCTACAGTGGACGATTTTTTCTGTACTAAGAGATCATTTTTTGAACTGCTGGAGTTTGCACATAAGACTGAGCTGAGGAGTTTAATTCATGTATCTCCTGAAAAACAGGGATGGGAGTGAACTCATCCATATTCTAAACCATGTTAGAGCTCAGCTTGCCAGTGAATGCTCAATAACTGATCCGGGTGTGTCATCTAGTGACAGAATAGTGCAACTGCGTTCATAAATTTGCAGCTCCATGTTTGCTGGTGTCTACATCTGCACAAAGGGGTAAAAGCTGTTCTGCATTGTAGCCCCCCCCATAGAAAAGACAATTTAGACTAATGATGGTAGGAGAGTGTGCTATTGTGCAGTTCTAGAATCTGCAGTGAATCATTATCTTCACACACTCAAAATATTCAAAAATATTGATCTCAGGAATTTTCTGAACTACAACCCGTCAATGTCACAGTCCCCAAAACACTTCAATAACATTCCCCAAAAATCCCATGTCGTACAGGCTAAATTAACTGCACGATCATTCAGATAATCCTGCTGATTTAGAAGGAGAGTGCAATTATAGTGGTTGAGGCATTATTTTTCAACGACAACCCAAGACAGAAAAGAGGGTTTCATCTTGCCCATAAATGGACTGGGCAGCGAACGCATCCTGTTGCATGGAGAGAACTTGTAAGTGGAAAAAATGAGCAAATAGCATTATGTGGTTTTTAAATAACTTGCTTCCAATTAAAATCTTGACATAATTAGCTAGTAGCGCATCTGCATATCTGGAGATGCATGTCTAATTCTCCAAAAGTACTCAATGATCTCTTTTAGCTGTAATGCTTGGCAATTTTTATGTTTTTGGTTTTTTCAAGAGGCTGTCCATTATTTTTCAGTGTTGGTCAATTTCGTGACATCTGAAGTCACTGAGCATGCCAACAGGGTGTAAGTAGGGGCGGAAACACCAGAGGTGCAGTTGCACCCAGGCCCGCGGGTAATGGGGGCGTGTAGACAAGGAAACACCTGACATTGGCAAAATTAAACCCTGTAATTGCAGAGCAGATCCTTTGATGCATAAAGTTTAAAATTGCAGTTTTTAGCTTACCGGCCCTATGGGCTGATAAGCTATTGTAGTGGTGTGGCATCCGTTGTCACACTGGGCGATATGGACTAAAAGTCATATCTCGATATTTTTTAGCTGAATGGCGATACTCGATATATATCGATATTTTTTTGGCCGTGAACCAGGGTTTACAGTTCTAAGGCTATTTGACCATGACTTCCAGTACGCATGCGCAGTTGTATCACTTTCGGACTTGGTTATATGCGTGCAGGACGAGGAAAAGGGGTCACTTGGGATTTTTTTCCATTCTGAGATTAACGGGGTATCTCAGTGATATCCCAGTGATAGTGATATCCCAGCACTACTGTACTGTCAATTTACAACACTTTGCTGTGCACAAATTCACCCAATTTTTTTTCCTCAAATTTTTCTCAAAATGAAAAACTTGGATCACTCTTTGATTTTGTTGGAAAATGTCCATTTTCATAAAATGACCCAAGTGACCCCTTTTCCTCGTCCTGCACACATATCGGTAGGCCAGTTACTCTCATTTCTAGGTGAACGTTGTTATTTAGCTAACTAGCTCCATTTGGTTATGGAGAGGTACTGAATGAATATTTGTGAATATAGTTTGTTTGCAAACGAGCCAGCAGTAGTCAACTACTCGGTTTTCTGTGGATTTAAAATCCGCCAAGGTTCGATCAAACGCGAATGAGTGGCAAAGTCACTGCGGAAGCTTTAAGCAATAAGACCACTGGCTATTTGCGCTTGAGCTTATCAACTATAAACTCTTACGCCAGTTGCAGAATAGACACTTGCTAGGAGGAGGTGCGCGGTTCTCAACAGCTTTGTTTACTACCAAACAAATTTAATTTCCGTTTGCACCTTAGTGGTAGCAGATTCCCATTTGTGATATCTGAGCATTGTGCTAAATCCATGACTCTCTCATTCGCGTTTGAAGGAACATTTACGGATTTTAAATCCACAGAAAACCCAGTAGTTAATTAACGGTAGCTCATTTGCAAACGAACCATGTACTTACTGACCAACAGAGACGTGCGGTGAGGTGAGGCAGTGACCCAAACTTTTATCACAGGATTTTGTGAACCTGTTCCCACGTACTATTCCTGATTGACATTCAAAACAATTAAGACCAAGCCTATAGGAAGCCCGTTTACTGAGAAAGGAGATAATGACAAAAAGATTCATTCACATATACGCTTCAATTCAATACTGCAAGGATGGAAATCTGAATAATCAATTAGGAAAAATTCTCGGCTCTCGGTAATTCTGTATATCGTTTAAACATTTTGTTAATCGGATTATGAAAGAAGACTGAAAATAAACGCCCGCTTTTTTTGGGGTGTAAAAGCACGTATTTAAAGGAGAATACATTGTATATTGATTAAGCATTGAACTCTGCATAAGTCAAACTGTTTTAATATTTATTGATGACATTGCTTCGGCTTCCTGGAAGCAAGTACGCGCAAATCTGCTGTCTAGTGAGCATTTCAGGTTCGATATACTGAGTAATAATGCTGCGGAAACTTAAACTGGCCCGTCATTCTGCCGAATAGTCTTACTAAACTAGTTAATCGTCTGATTGCTAATCAAGCAAAGGGAAGGATTCTGCCTCACCAAACTAACCTCTGACCGCACGTCACTGCTGACCAACCCCTCTTCTGTGGCGCACTCCGTCACCATGTTGTCGCTGAGTGTAGGTGAGAGTGGAGGCGGAGGGGGAGGGGGATGGCTTGTGGTTACAGAGCGAGGGAGGCGGAGCAGAAAGGTTGTGTGTGTGAGACAGGGACACAGAGAGGGAGAGGAGAAATAGGTGCGAACTTGCGGCCCATGTATTGTCATTTTAACACAAAATGAACCATATCGATACAAGTGATATTGTCCCGTGTTATATCTTGTTTAGAAATATATCGATATAGATTAAAATACAGAGATACCGCCCAGCCCTAGTCCGTCGTCCGGAACATTTTTTTTCTTTTTTTTTGGCCCGATGAATTTTCGTGTAAATTTACAATAACATACTACTAGACCATATCTCCAGATGTTTTTCTAGGATTTTTGATTGAATCATTTTTGTCCGTTTAATGGGCCCTTGAAATTTTGGCTCCAATGTTAAAGATAGGACTGAGAAATTTTGAAAAATTATTTCTCAAAAACTGTGCGATAATTTTTTTTCTAAATCAGGCAATCAACTTACCTTGGGACTGTCAATGTACAGTGTGAGCGCCATTTTGATTGAATTGACAGAAGTGGGTCTATTGGGGGCACTGTATTTTATGAATATGCAAGATGGCCCATGGAGGCCAAATGGTTGCAGATAGAGATTAGGTTTGTATTACTGACATATAGGAAGTAATATATGACCTATATTTTGGCTGTGTTAAAGTTGACCTCTAATGACCATGAAAGGTCAAACTTGAGGTCAAGCAAAATGTTACAATTCCCAAAGGTTTCTAGGCTTGAAAATATTGAAGATTGGGAACATATGTGCATTGAACACTTATAGGAAGTCATGTATGAATTTTCATTTGGTGGCCTTAAACTTGACCTTTGGTGACCTTCGAAGGTCAAACTTCACATAGTGAAATTTCAATGACTTCTATCACCAAAACTATTACAGATAGAGCTTAGGTTTGTATTGCGGGCATATAGGAAGTCATGTATGAAGTTTCATTTGGTGACATTGAACTTGACCTTCAATGACATTGAATGCCCAAACTTCACAGTGAAATTTCAATGACTTATATCAGCAAAATGGTTACAGATAGTTTCGGTTTGTATTGGAGATGTATAGGAAGTCATGCATGAACTTTCATTTGGTGGCCTTGAACTTGACCTTCGGTGACCTTCGAAGGTCAAACTTCACAGTGAAATTTCAATGACTTCTATCACCAAAACTATTACAGATAGAGCTTAGGTTTGTATTGTGGCCATATAGGAAGTTATATATGAAGTTTCATTGGGTGACCTTGAACTTGACCTTCAGTGACCTTGAACAGCCAAACTATACAGTGAAATTTCTATGACTTGTATCAGCAAAATCGTTACAGATTGAGTGTAGGTTTGTATTGGAGACGTATGGTAAGTCATATATGAACTTTCATTTGGTGACATTCATATTGACCTTCGAAGGTCAAACTTGACTAAGAGAAAATTCACTGACTTCTGTCACTAAAAAGGTCACAGATGGAGCCTAGGTTTGTGTTACTGACATAGGAAGTCACATATGAACTTTCATTTGGTGACATTCAACTTTACTGTTGGTGACCTTTGAAGGTGAAATTGACATAATACAATTATAATGACTTGTACTGCCAAAACGGTCACAGATGGAGTCTAGGTTTGTATTAGAGACATATAGGAAGTCATATATGAACTTTCATTTGGCAACCTTCGTATTGACCTTCAAAGGTCAAATGTGACCTAGTGAAAATTCAATTTGTATCACTAAAATGGTCACAGATGGAGCCTAGGTTGGTGTCACTGACATCTAGGAAGTCATGTAAGAATTTTCATTTGGTGACATTCAGCTTGACTGTCAGTGACCTTTGAAGGTCAAACCTGACAGTGAAATTACAATGACTTGTATCACCAAAATGGTCACCGATTGAGCCAAGGTTTCTATAGAGACATTTAGAAAGTCATATATGAAGTCCATTTGCTGAACGCAACTTGACATTCTGTGACCTTTAATTTCACAATTGACATATTGAATTTTCAATGACTTGTATCACCAAAACTGCTTCAGAGATTAAGATTGTGTTTGTATTACAGGAGGTCCTATAAATGTATGTGAACTTTTATTTAGTGGCCTTGACATTGATTTTCATTGATTCAAATGTCAAACTTCACATGAAATTTTCATAACTTGTATCATCACTATAAGACTATTTGCCGGTAAGCTACAGGACCCTTGGTCCTATTTTTATTAGATTAATAGCTCTAGGGTCAAACAAATCTCTGTTATGAGAACAAATGTTTTCAAGCTTTTAATCCGCCTTTGTTTAATACTGATGCAAATATGTTGTTGCGTATGTTAGGCCTAGATGATTAAATGGTGGTTAAGCAGCATGTTTTCTGTTAATATTATGAAAGATATCTTTCCTCCTGCCTTCTTGTTGTTGAGATTTATGGAAAATATGGTGACCAATCAAAGTAAGCTATTTTGGTTAGCCAAGCATTCAGCACGAGAATGGGAGCAAAAAAATGAAAGTATTGAGGAAGAAGAGGGTAAAACTGACTAGATTGTTATTTTTTGATTTCTCGTATGCTGTGCAGCAGTAACACAGTTGAAGAATGACAGACAGCAAGCCCCTGCTGGTAAGCTGACCTTTACTCGCTGTTATCTAGCCATGGTGCTATCTATTTAGCTGTGTTCTCCCCCTATGCCGCTGGTAGCTATATTATTTCCAGCTTGCCCGCTTGGCCGACTCAAGTCAGTCGGCAACTGTATGTAGATACCTTGGTAGTACCCAGTTTTCATCTGGAGTTCATATTGACTCTGAATTGAAGATTTTAGAAATACAAGAATGTTCTGACTGATGAAAAAAATCTGAGTAAATTGGCATCGGTCGGAAAATGTCAAATCTGGGTGCTTCTTCCTTTGAAATATTATAACTAACATAACATGTTAAAATAGTTGTCTGCATGGGAACTGTGTGGGATGTCAGGCTAAACAGAAACCAACTACCTAGCTAACTTAGCTACAGGCATTTCTCAGTCTAACTAGCGCAGCTTTGTGTGGCTAGCATCAAACCGTTGCTAGATCATAAGTTGCTAATGTAATCTAGCTCACAAATAAATGATAATGATAGCAATGTTAGCTAATGAACTATTTTTTACAACATACATATTATGTTAAATGTGAATAGCGTAAGCAACAGTTGTTAACTTGTATTCTTTCTTATTAGATGGAAATAATTTCAAATTGTTTGCGGAAAATCATTAACTTTTTAAAACTAAATTAAAAATTAATTTTTTTAAACACTGTCAAGGTTCATCATTATGTTAAATGTGAATAAAAACCAGCAGACACAGGACCGAGTTTGGGAACCCCTGACTTATACTAGAAAACAAAAAAGACCCAAAAAAAATTTACATAAAATTACAATGATTTGCAACTTAGTTTCTTCTTACAGTCAACTATTAGTATTAACATGACAAATGACATTTCAACAAAGCATGAATGAGAATAAATGGGTTTTGGACAATCGTTGAATCAAAAAACGCTTGGTTGCAAAATAACTGATTGAGAGACCCCAATTTTGATTATGTTCAATAAAATGAAGTTGTATGTTGTCTCTCTATAGACTTAAGACCCATTATATTTCTAAAATATGTCTGATTCTATTCCCCTGCTAACAATGAAAACTAATGGACATAATAGCAGCAAAGCAAGTCATTTAGCTAATGTGTCATCAGTATCTCAAGGTAACTGCAAAGATCTAATGAATGGCTTTGCTACCTTGAAACTTCTAGGCATGACATGCATACTAAATGATTTTAAATACATGCCATACGTCGAACTTTCACGATGCAATAATATTCAATTTATGACATTATCTGATCACCAACGCTTCAACGTAAGAGGCATTGGTAATTTAATAAATTAATTATTATTGCTTTGCGCGGCAGCCAGTGTGCAATGACGCTTCCCAGCAAATGCAACCTATTCTTTTGACCGCTGAAAACATGATGATTTACTGCAATCTTTGAAGAAATTAGGTTCCACTGTTAAAAAAAATCCTAGAACAGGAGATGGAATTCTGCGAAAGTGCTGTGTTAATTAATTAATTTTTATTATTATTTCAGTTTTTTTCTCAATTTCAACCTTCAGTGATCTATCATTTCTTAATACTTTCGTAATAATCACAGGCTTATCGATTGGTCTTGATTATTCAGTTAATAAATTGTGTGATTACTGACTCCACCGTTACCGCCAGGGGGACATTGCACCTTAGAGAGTTAAGAAAACAGCTAATGAGATCGTTGAAATCTCTAGAATTGGGTCATGAACTGTCCAACAATGTAGTAAAACCTGAAAGGATAGTGGTTGGAGAAAAATCATGACTGATCCTGATTGGAGATCACTAAAATGCTTGGTGAGGTCTCATCATAAAAAATCAACAGTTGAACTCATGGCTATGTTTAGTTATGGAGGTAAGAGCATTTGCACATGCGCGATGCAACAAGAACTTGGAGGATTGGGACTAAACAGCTGTATGGCCACAAGAAAGCCACTTGTTAGTGAGGCTAATTGAAGGAAAAAAAAAGGGGAGCAGACAGATTGGACTGAGGAGCAACGGAGAAAGGTCATTTGGTTCTCAAGAGGAGCTGTTAACAGACTGTTCCATCAAGCATGGCACACGAGGATCGAATGGCTAATGGAGAGCCTATTACAAAATATATTGATCTTTTGGCCATATCGCACGGAATGCAATGCGATGTAATCGCATGTTATGAATCATCATACCTCTGCCAGGAGGTAATATGTTGTCACTGGCATTTGTTTGTTAGTTTGTTTCTTCATTCATTTGTTTGTCAGTTACCGGAATATCTAAAACAATTATGGATGTATGACAATTACATTTTGGATCTTGACATATACTGTGCTAAGGAGGAAGTGATTAAATTTTGATGAAGATCCAACGCTCTTAATCGAGAATCGGCAAGATTTTTTATGCGTGTAAAGACAGCACAGTCGAGACTCGTTTAACACTCATGTTCAATGATAATTCCTCTGTTAAAAATGAAATCACATTATATATACCTTCCTTGGTCTCTGCCATGTCTAGTTACTCATTTTCCTCCAAGACCAAATGACTGGGGGCCTTGATGCTATTGGGGATAGTGGGAGATTGGGCTTGTGATGGCCCCAGTGAAAGAGGTTGCTCAGGTTTAGGGCCACAAGATGTTCAGATATGGGCC
The DNA here is from genome assembly GCA_029692085.1 of Gymnothorax javanicus. Taxonomy (NCBI): domain Eukaryota; kingdom Metazoa; phylum Chordata; class Actinopteri; order Anguilliformes; family Muraenidae; genus Gymnothorax; species Gymnothorax javanicus. The sequence continues at coordinate 85,102,436 of CM056195.1, forward strand.
TGGTAACCTTTACGAAGCTGTAGTAGTGCCACAATCCCAGCAGTTTTTCATTTACCTTTTCCGGTCTAAGATGATGGACATGCTATAGTGCAGCCACCTTTGCCTTTGTTTTGATAGGTATGCAATGTTTCTGCTGAGTTAGTGACAGTGTGTGGAGAAACAAAAGCCATGTTGTAGCCATGATCCTGACTTTGATTTTTTTTTATTTTGTTTTTATTTCGGCATGATTGTATACTCATTTCATGACAATTTCAATACAACATGTATCATAACCGAAAGGGTTTTTGGAGAAGCAAGATCGTTGTCAAAGTCCCGCCCCCAACTTCCAGAAAAACAGTTTGATTATGGTTAAGATATCATAGAGATTCATATATCACAACAGAGCTGAGCCCATTTACACTACGATTTAAGCGCCACAACGTAAGATAATAAAGAGTTGTGAACATCATGAAGAATTTTAATCACAATATAGCTGAGTGTCTATGCAAGTTTAGATTTGAGAGTCACTCTTGATTTAATCCATTAGATTTGGTCCAGAGAAACCTGAACTCCTTTCTTCATCAGTTGGTTTGTTCCTAGTGATTTGGAATAGGTGGAAGGTGCAATAATACCGGATAATAATACTTATATCCTGACTTTCTACGGGGCATTTTGGGGCATCATCTGACATTGCAGCGTTATTGGGAGAACATCAGGGCTCTTAATCTGACCTGACTGATCTGGTCATCCGAGAGGCTATACCCTGGTAAATCACTACAGACATGTCAAAAATGCTTCTGAATTATTAAAGTCAGCAATGAGTGAATTGTTGTGAAATCCTGGATTCGTCCAGCGTATTCCTAGTTTTATTGACGGCAGCAAGAAGCTTCACCCACTTTTAGTGTAAAATTTGCTGCATTAAAGTCATTAACAAATCATTGGGCAATCTGGAAAGTATTGAAGACAATTATAAGATTTTATCTCCCCGAAAGGTTTTCTTCATCCTTGCAAAGGATTGTTGGTCACTGAGAGTATGAATATTTTATGATTCTGCCTAAATGACTGCAAACTGAAACGGCAAATGGTTTACTTTTGATTTACACGGCATTTTGATCTACATATTTACTCAAGCACCGTATTTTTTGTATTTTTTGTGCCCAAGGTTGCATTGCTTATCTATGATCATTCTTGTGTAATTAGCATGTAAAAAATAGCAAGATGCGGAAATTACACGTCGCCATGCCTGCTGCACACGAAAAATTTAGTAGTGACGCAAATGTATGTTGTACGTGCGCGTTTACGAAAATTCCACGGAAGAATCAGTATAGAGAATGCTGCGTGAGTTGCCATATTGAATATTATTACTACTGAACCAGCAAGCAAATGTGGAAATTGTAGATCATGACAACTGCTGGTTGGACCCCATCCTGAAATTCCTGTGTCTGTGTGGCGAATTGTTGCAGCGAATGTTTCTACTTTTGGTGTCTTCTATTAGAACTAATATGAATTAGTCAGGTTTATAAAGTGTTGCATTCAAAACATTGTAATATATTTGTGAATGCATCAAGTAAAAATTGACATTTCATGACACTTAGTGATTTTGAGATAAAGGCTGGTAAAGTTGGGCACTTCTTACTTGATCTGCAATAGCGGTTTACTTCTTACATGATTCCATCAAAACTAATAGATGAATCACTCCAATTTTTTGTCATCAAACACTTTATAGGTACATACAACAAACAATAGCAAAAAGTCCGAGCACCATAAAATGTCAATATTTACTTGATGCTTTCACATCATTACCAACAATGAATGACAGGGTTTTGTACAGGCCTATTTTCTTTTGTTTACAAAGGCTCTCCACAGCAAGATACCTTCTGAATTAATCATGAAAACCCCCACAAAACCCAGAAAACCATCACAATATCCAGTTGGCTGTTAACCAAATACATATACATAATTCAGAAGGGTTCTACAAGGGACCAAGACATCAAAAATAAAATAAAATAAAGAATATCGATGGCCTCATGCAAGAAGGCCGTAAGTGACACTTCGGTCAAAAATGACTTTTTTTGGTTTTTTAGGAATAACTGAGATGAGCCCATCTCCTAACCACATCTGGAGTCTCAATTCCTATCCTAAAGGGTTAAAATACATTTTAAAAAAGTCGTATCTGCAGGCAAATTAGTGGCAATATAAAGGTTGGAAGGAGATTGAAAAGTAAGCCAATGAATGAGAGCAAGTCAGCAAGGATGCTTATGAATGTACATCAAAGCTGGGATTAAAAATCTGAAGTTGATCTCGAAACGTGTATTTCTTTTTAAAAATATTACATGGTACCAGAAGTGGGGTGAACTTTGTCAACTGAGGAAACTGATGCAAGATGGATGCATTGAAACCGCCTGGTCCGTTAAAACTAACTGGAAACGTGGATGCTAGTTGGAGGACATTCAAGCAGCAATTCCAGCTGTAAGTTTCCGCAGTTGAAGTGGATGGACGGGCAGACGAGCGAAAGATAGCCATGCTGCTAACCGTCGCCGGTCGAGAGGCAATGGAAATCTTCAACACATTTGTGTTTGCTGATCCCAAGACAAAGAGAAGTTTGATGAGGTCGTAAAGAAATTTGACAAGCACTGTTTATCGAGGAAAAATGAAACATATGAAAGGTACGTCTTCCGCACGCGAATGCAGCAAGAGGGAGAAACATTTGATAACTTCCTTACGGACTTGAAAATAAAAGCACAGTCCTGTAATTTTGCTGGCCTTAGAGATTCTATGATTAGAGATCAGATAGTTTTGGAATAAAAGACAAAAAGCTCAGAGAGAAATTATTGAGAGAAACAGAGCTCTCATTGGACAATGCAGTAAAAATATGCCAGGGCAGTGAACTAGCACGCCAGCATGTGAAAACTTTTGACGAGCTCGGACACAAAGCCGTAAGCCAATGTGAAGCGGTAGATGCTGTGACAGTTAAAGCTAAGCGATGGAGCAAGTACAGAAATAAGGATGATGAAGTGTTCAAGTGTAACAGATGTGGTGAAAAGCACAAACCAAAGCGATGTCCTGCTTATGGGAAAGCGTGTTCCAAATGCCATAGATTGCTAAAATGTCTTTCCCCAAAGACAAAAAGAGAGGGCGTCAGGTTCACATAGTGGAAGAAATGGATGCATCAGATGGCAGTGATAATCTCAGTGAAACATTCTTCATCAATATGGTGGCATCTGAAGACATTGACCGCGCTCAGTCCTCTGTCACTGGTCAAACTGTAAGTATAGTTAAAACAGACAATTGGATTGCACCACTGTTAGCCAATGGGACTGTTGTTCCATTTAAAATTGATACTGGTGCTAAAGCCAACCAAATTAGTGAGACAGATGTCAAAGCACTTAAAGGAAAAACCTAGCAAATTCAGAGTTGAAACAGTACCATTGAAGGCATATAATGGACAGTTAATTACAACAAAAGGTGAATGCAGACTTAAAGTGACAGTCAAAGGGAAGCAGCACAACTTGGTGTTTGTACTTTTGTAATTGTGCCGGAGGGGCACAAATCACTCCTTGGAGATAAGGCATCTGAGGAGCTTGGATTAGTCAAAAGGACCTACCAGATAAACAGTGAAAGTGTTACAGTGGGTGCACAATGCCCCGAACCAATTCACACCCTGTGTAACAGTACAAGTGATATTATCACCAAGTATTCTAAAGTTTTCAAAGGACCTGGGACATTACCATACACGTAAAGAATTCAGCTGAAAAGTGATGCCAAACCTGTGGTGCATGCTCTGCGGCGCGTGCCAGCATCACTTAGAGCTGAATTGAAAAAAGAGCTGGACAGGATGATGCGTTTGGGTGTAATTGAAAAAGTGGAAGAACCCACAGACTGGGTGAATTCAATCACGTGTCAAGAAAACTGATGGGAGTCTGAGAGTTTGCCTTGATCCCAAAGAACTTAATGTTCTCTTTTAATGTTCACATTATCAGATCCCGAAAAGAGAAAAAATTACCAGTGAAATGGCTGGTGCAAAGTTTTTCAGCAAGCTAGATGCTTCTCAGGGATTCTGGCAGCTGAAACTTAACACCGGAAGCAGCAAGTACTGCACCTTCAACACACCATTTGGATGATACTGCTTCCTGAGGCTTTCGTTTGGCATAATCTCTGCGCCAGAAATATTTCACAGAGCCATGGAGTCCATTATAGAGGGGCTTGAAGGGACCAGAGGGTATATTGATGACTTGGTTGTATGGGGATCCACACGCAGAGAACACGATGAAAGACTGGAAAAGTTACTGCAGAGAGTCCAGGACAAAGGGTTGAAATTAAACCAAAAGAAATGCCAGTTTGGTGTTATGGAAATCACCTTCTTGGGAGACAAGCACACGGGAGAAGCGGTGGAACCGGATCCATCAAAAGTTCGGGCCATACTGGGCATGCCAGCTCCCACAGACAAGAAAGGAGTCTTGCGAGCCATGGGAGTGATCAATTTTCTAGGTAAGTTCATTCCTAACCTTTCTGCCAAAACTGTCTGTCTCAGAGAGCTGCTGCAACACAATGCTGTGTTTGAGTGGACAGCAAGACATGAGAGGGAATGGAGAAAATTGAAACAGACTTTATCCACTGAGCCAGTCCTCATATTTTTTAACCCTTCAAAAAGAATAAAGATTTCCACAGATGCCTCAAAAGATGGCTTGGGAGCTGTACTACTGCAAGCAGAGGGAAACAAATGGCAGCCTGTTGCATATGCTTCACGAACCATGACAGAGTCCGAACAGCGCTATGCGCAAATCGAGAAAGAGACTTTGGGCTTAGTTTTTGGCTGTGAAAAATTTCATAGTTAGGTCTATGGTTTACCAACCTTCACAGTGGAGACTGATCACAAACCGCTGATTTCCATCCTCAAAAAGAACCTCAATGACATGTCCCCTAGGATTCATTGTATGATGATGAAGCTGCAGCCATATGATTTTGAGTTAGTCTACACTCCAGGAAAATCCATTGTGCTTGCAGATGCATTGTCAAGGGCACCAGCATCCTCTGCAGATAGACTGGCAGTACCCCCATCACACCAAGGTAGTTCTCAGTACGTTCTCAAAAATTTGACAGAACAAGCTAAAAGTGAGTGGGAACTGAATGGACATTTTAGACATTTATTATGATCTGAGTAAGAACCTCATTGACGGGCATGGACGGGAAGGGTGCTCCAGAACGTTGAGCATATCCAAAAATTTTTCCCGGCCATCCCGTCCTAAAATAAGACTGAGTGAGGTCTTACTGCAAACGAGATTGCCGTACTGCAAACGAAGTTGCCGTACTTCAATTGTAGTAAAAACGTATCGAGAATGAACAAAACACGGCAAGGTTGGGGGAAAATTTAAAGTACGTTTCAACACCAACTTTGTACAGTTCTACCTTGTCTTTCCCGTTCCCAGACAGACTTAACTTGACTACGTTAGATCCTTACTGCGTCCTTATTCCGCCCAAATAGCTTTGTACAAACATTAAAAGTTTTGATTGGGTTTGCAATATGTTTCTGCACCATTCTAATAGTTCTTATGCCATTTTTATTGAGATAAACTCGTTTCTAATACGTTAATGTCATTCTTACTCAGTTATTACTATGTCCACTCCGTTTGCAGTCAGATCAGCAAAGTTTACAGCACAAATAGTGTCGATCAAGGCCGCCCTCATGTGGTAGCAAGATTTCTCTATTAATTAATAACTCTATTCTTAGTTTATTCTCAAGCAATATGCACATAATAAATAGTATAACCTGTATGTACAGTAACTTAGTCCCATTGAAAGATACGCACAAGCAGACTATAAACTTAAAAAGGTTACCCAGAATAGAGTTAGAAACGTTACACAAAATAGATATTGAGAGGTTGATATCCAGAAAAAATTGTCATGTCAAGTAATCAAGAATGACTTTGAAATGTCATCCAAAAAACTAGATATCAATCTACCCGCACAAATTTATGAAACAATTCTGACGATGTGTACAGCTGGAAGCAGTGAACTAGAAAGAGAACTAGCAAAAACAAAGCGGTATTTATAGCCATTCGGCGTGGACGCAATGAAAATGTTCTTTTCAGCGAACTAGAGATGTGATGAGAACTTAGTGAGAACAGGCTGGACTGAGTAAGAACTAGTTTGATCGCAATGGTTGGGTTTGGAACTGTGTAATAACAAGTTGGAACGGGGTTGAACGTGTTGAGGACGGGGTTGAACTTGCCATGAACAGCTACTTTCCCCCGTTTTAAATGTTGTACGAACTAGCTATGATCGGGATGAAAACAAAATGGACTTGTCTCGAACTGTATCAGAACGAAGTAGCGTCATATTCGAAGCATTTTCTGGCCAAAGTTGCCCGATTTCACTCGTCCCCAGCCCATTTCATCAAATTTTTAGGACAGGCTAGGACGTTCTGAAAACGAGCCTGGTGTGAAGGTACCCTGAGTACCGCATTTGATGACATTGAATCACATGTCAACATGGTGACAGCTGCACTTCCAGTTACTGATGTCATGTTACAGAGAATTGTGCAGGAAACAGCAAAAGACACAGTCCCGCAAAAAGTGGCCAGCTATCTCCAAAATGGGTGGCCAAAAGGTCGGTGTCCTGCATTTTATCCAGTGCGAGGAGACCTGAGTATGGCTAATGGCCTGGTGTTGAGACAAACCTGAATCATCATTCCTCAATCAATGCGGCAGGACATGCTTCGCCGAATACATGAAGGACTTCTTGGCGTAGAAAAATGTAAAAGGAGAGCCAGAGAAGCTGTTTACTGGCTAGGTATAAACAAGGATATAGAGAACATGATAGCAAAATGTAGTACATGCCTCAGACACCACTACAAACAAACAAAAGAGCCAATGCTACTCACCGACATGCCAACAGAGCCATGGCAGAAGGTGGGCACTGATCTATTTCATCTGAATGGCAAGGACTATCTATTACTCATAGATTACCACTCAAACTATCCCGAGATGGCACAGCTGTCTAGCACAGCAGCATGTACTGTCATCACACACGTCAAAAGCTTTTTTGCGAGGCACGGGATCCCACAATGTGTGGTTAGCGACAATGGTCCCCAGTACAGCTGTGGAGAATTCAAGGAGTTTGCTAAACAGTACGGATTTCTACACACTACTTCCAGCCCTCTCCATCCACAAGCTAATGGAAAGGCAGAGAAAGGTGTGCAAATTGTTAAAAGATTGTTGAAAAAGGCAATTGACTGTGATACCGACCCTTATCAGGCTTTGTTAAGCTACAGGACTGCACCGTTGGAGAGTGGAGCATCTCCAGCGGAGCTCCTCATGAAACGCAAACTGCGCACCACCCTGCCACACATTGTAAAGAGGAACAACAATAAAGGGATCCATAAGAAAAAGATGACACTCAAGCTGAAACAGAAGATGTACCACGACAAAACAGCACAGAGACTGGATCCTTTACAGGAAATGTATGTCGTGTGAATTGAGGATCCTGGTTCCTGGAACAGAAAGGAAACCGTCCTGAAGGAAGTGAGTCCCAGGTCGTTCACTGTCAAGACTGAGGTTGGACAGGTGGTCAGGAGAAACCGAAAGAGTCTTTTGAAGACTTTGGAGAACTTTGAGGGAAGTGGTACACAGACTGAGTCTGAAGAACAAGTCAGTGCAAACCCTGGTTTGCAACATACTGAGCCTGCTCCGCCTTCCCCAAAGACTGAAACACCAGTATTGAGAAGGTCAACGAGGCCAAGGAAACCACCTGAAAGACTGACAGAAGAACTGACTGATAGGTTGTTGAACTTAAAAATAAAGCAAGCAAGCGTTGCATTGATTTAATCTGTTCTATGTGGGAAGCATGAGGGCTTTTCAGGTTGTTTATAAAAAAAAAAAAAACTTTGTAGCACTTCATGGAGAACATGAATGTGAATTCAAAGCTGTTATTGAATGTTTACATTTAAAAGTGAAAGCTCAAATTTCAAATGTTCAAATTTAAAGTTAAGAAAGTGTTCGTTAACCTATGTAGGAAAGGGGATGTAATGATAGGTGATTTGTTATGAACAGCCTGCAGGTGGCAATATAAAGGTTGGAAGGAGATTGAAAAGTAAGCCAGTCAATGAGAACAAGTCAGCAAGGACGCTTACGAATGTACATCAAGGCTGGGATTAAAAATGTAAATTTGATCTCGAAACGTGTATTTCTTTTTAAGAATATTACAGTGCTGTGGCAGTTTTTTGGCTCTCCTGTAAAATTTGTAAAATGCCACTTACACCCTTCTTGCATGAGGCCATCGATATGACTCAATAAAAAAATAGGTGAAATAAGAAAGAAATGTAGAAATAAGAAATTAATTTATCAAATAAATGTGCAGGTTGATTGGAAAATAAACAAATATGCAAAGAAATTGAAAAAATATATGATCAAGTGGTGCCAGGCACAACAAACCCCGCCCCTCGCACATACTTTGACCTACTTTTCCTTAATTCAAAAGGCATCTATTCTTGGTCAGTGACAATCCCTAAACCCAATTTGGGGTGAATCTGGCCATTAGTTTTCCTGCTAAAGTGTTAACAAACAAACAAACAAACAAACAAACAAACAAACAAACCGAGCCAAAAACAATACCCCTTGCCCTTCCTCTTCGGACCGGGCAGGGTAATAACATTTACTTACTGTTGTATTAATTATTTCTTATTTTCTAAATAAATTTATTTGTTTTAATTTATTGCCCCATTTAGTCTTTTTCTTATATATTCATTTTCACTTTTATTTATTTCAGTATTTCTGCATCCAGATGTTATTGAGGTGTACCTGGATGGTGTCATTTAACAGTCATTGGTTTATCTCAGTGGCTTAACGAGTCAGCTCCGGGCTCAAATGAAAAATGGCCAAGGCGGGCCCTGTCAGTCATGACGCATCATAATGTTCTGCCAGCAAGTCAGTTTGCGACCTGCCTCCCTTGGGGGCCGATCACGCCAAACGCGCCAAATCGGCGTGAGACGCCATTTTTGTTAATATTCTCAATGATTAGACTCGTTCTGGACGCTGCTTTTGCGCACCAGGTGCCTCGCGTTTAAGCGCCCCAGGCGCCTCGCTGTTTCTTGACGCGCTTCGTATCAAACAGTCCTGTTTAGAGGCGCCTCGATAAAAAGGTGCTTCACATCATTGTCAATCTTTTTTCCCTTCTGTCCAATCGTGAAAAAACCTGAAATCAGTTCGCTTTTGACTGGTTCGTTGAAACGGTTAATTTCAGAATGTTCACAAAGATAAGTAACAGGAAAGTTACTTAGCAACACAGAAGACGCGTCCAGCGCCTTTTTACAACACTGGTTTCAAAATAACAGGTCAGAGGCGCCTCGAATTTCCACGCCGATAATGCGCATTCGGTGTGATTGGCCCCTTATGCCTCTCTCACTTTCTGAAGTACATAAAGTTGTGTTATAATAACAGCCTCGTTCTCATGCAAACTTTAGTTAGAGTACATTTTAATGTTTTAATGTCATGAACATACATCATGAACGTTGGTGACTGTTTCAGATACATGTTTTTGCGTGTTTATGATTTCAGCATCGTAGACAATGCCTGAAAGCTTGGATGGGGCTGTACTTAAGTATTTTTTCATGACAAGTGAATAAAACATAATTAATCCATATATTAACCATCAGTGGCCATGTGTGCTGCTCACCAGCGTCTGGCTCAGTCTCACAATAGCAGAAATCAGATGTAACAAAACGTAACGTCAGCAGCGAACGAAAGAAGTGACAGAATGCTGCTTTAAAATGACCAGCAACGGCAAAATACACGACACATAAAATGTGACAAAGTGTCCGCACTGTGAGAACATTAGTCATGTCTGCACATGGGCCATAAAAACACAAATCACTCGTGTTTAGGTTTTTTTGTAAGTCAAACGCATGATAAATAAGTTTTACTTACATTAAAGGTACACTCTCAGGGCTTTTCGCTGCGCTGTATGAATATAAACATGACATATAAATATGTCGTGACTTCAGGAAGTTATTACATCCATCTTTTTTTTTTTGGAAATTTTGACTGTTGGATTTTAGAATGATCTGAAGTTAATGGAACTTAAAAGTTTGGATTAAAATCGTAATAGCCTACTCATAATTGGCTAATTCAATTAGACTGGTAGGCCTATTATTAGGATTACTAAGTAGTTTTAAATCTTTGTCACCAATTGTGCAGAAAAAATAACTGGATTAAACGGAATGAGATGTGGGAACATCCTTTTTGGCAAGACAAGAAAAATCACTTTCCATCTCTGGCACAAGCAGCATGAGCCTACCTCAGGACAGAAAATTGAAGTCTGAACTCTGTACACCCCCCCCACACAGACACACACACACACACACAGACAAACACACTTTCTCTCTCCCCTATAAAAGGCCATAAAACTATCTCAGCTGAGAAAAAAGTTACAGATAGATGGATGTTGATGGCCTACAGACAAAGAGGTACTACAAGATGTTATAGTTGTATGTTATAGTTAGGTTATAATTTTTTGTTTCTTGCCCTGCTCTTTATTTGGTCAGTTGTCTGTAGCATAATCCATTCATTTAGTAATGCTGAATATACAGTGTTAAGAATAATTTAAATAAATGAATAATTAATGCTGCACTATAAAAAGCAAGCTTCAATTTCAAATAGATGCCGTGTGATCGGTATCGGCGATACTGATTTCAGTGATCCGCGATCGGTGATCCCCAAAAACCCTGATCAGAGCACCCCTAACGATCATTCAATTTAGAGTTATGCAATTTTTTCTCTACCTGGGTGTGTTTTGTTATCATTTGAGTGGTAATGCTGTTATGTTTATTTGGATTGTGAGTCTCGATATGTTTTAATCTTGTTTTGTTGTAATGTTTTAATGTTGTTGGATGCCAGGAAGACTAGCTGATGTTTTGGCGTCAGCTAATGGGGATCCTTGCAAATAATCAAGCAAACAATAAACAAACCAGCAGCCAACATTGCATACTGTGTTCATCTGATAGCTAGCTAGCGACCTAGATAACGTGAATATTACATAACAGTTGTGAAGAGCAGGTAATTTAGAAGAAAAGGGCGTCCAATGTAATAATTCAGTCGCTATGAGCCAATTACATTTCTCATTTGCAGCTGCTACACATTTACTGTGGTCCTGAAAGCTTAATACCGACTTAATCCTTTATTATTATTATTTATTATTATTATTATATCTTGCTAGTAAAAAAAACTGTAGGGTTGGTCAACCATTGTATTTTGATGTCATATGCAGATCAGAGAACTGGGAGTTCTAAAATCATACTGGAACTCACCAGCGGGAATTTTTCCTTGGAGAGGCGTGTGAGAGCACTTTGCCCGCTTGGGAAGTGGGATTATTCCCAGTTCCCAGGATGTCTCGAACTCATTAACATAAGATGAGTGGAGAGAACAGGCCGTTCAGCCCAACTAGGCTCGCCAGTTTCTTTTTACTATTGTGAAATTATCACTTCAGATACTCAATGACTCAATGGTATCTAGCTTTAAGTCAAGGTTTCTGCCTCAACAATATGGTGAGGCAAGCTATTCCACATCAAAATTACTCTTTGGGTGAAAAAATATTTCCTCATATCAGGGCTAAATTTACCCTTGGTCAACTTCCATTTGTGACCCCGAATTCTACTAACAAAACTTGGTCGAAGGATTCCTTCATAATTCACTTTGTTAATCCCTTTAACATATTTAAAGACCTCAATCAGATCATCCCTAAGTCTCCTTTTCCTAAGACTAAAGAGATTAAGGATCTTCAGCCTCTTCGCATAGCTTTCATCTTTTATACCTGGAATTAGCTTAGTGGCTCTTCTCTGAACTTTTTCTAGAGCCTCTAGATCTTTCTTAAAGTATGGTCCCCAGAACTGTGCACAATACTCCAGATGTGGTATGACAAATGTATTATACAAGAAAACTATGACCTCCTTGGATTTGTACTCAATACTTTTGGCAATGTATCCCTGCATCCGATTGGCTTTTCTAACTGCTACGGCACAATGGCTAGAACCTGTGAAGGTTTGGTCAACAATCACTCCCAGATCTTTTTCATGTGGAGCACATTCCAGATTTAAACTTCCCATAAAGTAATCCTGTCTAATGTTTTTATTACCTACATGTACAACTTTACATTTCACTACATTAAATTTCATTTGCCACATTTCTGCCCAATTCTGGATTCTATCCAAATCATCCTGAATCACTTTAGTGGACTCTAAACTATTTGCCAAACCTCCCAATTTAGTGTTATCCACAAATTTAACTAATTTGCTCTCAATATTCCTATCAAGGTCATTAATGTAGATGAGGAACAGCAGGGGTCCCAACACCAATCCTTGGGGATGCCACTCCCCACCATACCTAGCTCAGATGAGATTCCACTGATCACTATTCTTTGTGTTCTGTCTTGTAACCAGTTTTTAATCCACACCAGAATACCTCCTGTAACTCCAATGGAGCTCATTTTAAAAATTAGTCTCTTATGCGGTGCTGTATCAAATGCTTTCTGAAAATCCAAGTATATGATTTCATAAGCCCTGCTCTGGTCATAAGTCTTGGTGGCCTCTTCAAAGAATTCCAGAAGGTTTTTCAGGCATGACCTTCCCTTACAGAAACCATGTTGGCTATCCCTCAAGATATTATTAGGTTCAATAAATAATTCCAGCTCGTCTTTTACGATCGAGTCTAGTATTTTGCATGCAATGCAAGTTAAACTGACTGGCCTGTAATTTCTTGGCTCAGTATGGTCCCCTTTCTTATATATTGGTATTATATTGCCCTGCTTCCAATCATTTGGTATTTCTCCAGTTTCTAAAGACTGTCTGAAGATAGCAGAGAGCAGTTTAAAGATGATCTCACTAACTTCCCTGAGCACTCTAGGATATAAACCATCAGGAGCCACCGCCTTATCTGCCTTTAGTTTATGCAACTTGTCTAATACTTCATTATCCCTAACCTCAATTTCTGCTAAATAATCTTGAGCATTGGACATGCCCTCTGGCTGAATAAAAACCCGCTCCGAGGTAAAATTCTCAACAAAGTAACTGTTTAAGGTATCCGTAATATCCTTTTATCATATAGCAGCAATCTATCTTTATTCTCTATGCACTTAAACTCCTCTTTGACTTTCATTTTTCTGCTACAGTACTGAAAGAAGCACTTAGGATTAGTTTTTGCTCCTTCTGCAATTTGCATTACATTACATTTATTTAGCAGAGGCTTTTATCTAAAGCGACTTACAGTAAGTGCATACAGTAAGGTCACTGACACTGTACCCCAACAGACTGGATGAAGTACAATTCACATCAAGTCTTGAACATGTAGGGGCGCCCCCGTGGTTCATCGGTCTAAGCGCACATACCATAAAGGCTGTGTCCTTCCCACAGCGATCTGAGTTCGATTCCGGCTCAGGTCATTTGCTGCATCTCTTTCCCCATTCTTCTCCCCAACTTTCCTGTCTCTCTACACTGTATAACTGTCAAATAAAGAAAAAATTCCCAAAAAAATAATCTTTAAAAAAAAAAAGTCTTGAACATGTAGAGCAAAGACTATTCAGAAGGCAGTAGCACGCAGGAAAAAGAAACGAAGCAAATTGAGACAAACAGTAAAGGGTTTTTTTTTAAGTAAAGAAAAGCAAGGGAGGGGGGCGATCAGATCAGAAACTGTCGAAACAAGTGAGTCTTAAGGTTACGGCGGAAAAGCAGCGGGATGGAGCGGTTTGTAGGGAGGTGGGAAGGCCATTCCACCACTGGGGAGCAAGATGGGACAAGCTGAGTGATCTGGTAGAATGACCAGCTTTCTGACCCAGGGTAGGGGGGCGAAGTTGTCCTGCTGCTGCAGAATGAAGTGGCCAGGCAGGTGTGTTTTTGCCTTTCATACAGTGTATTGTACGACTACTGAGAAGTCAGAGAAGTCTAGATCCTTGGCAAAGCATGCAACTTATCTGGCAAATGATAAGCCGGCATCTGAGGTAAAATTGGCCTGGCATTCAATATATATCAGACATTCACGGCTAGCAGTGGGAAATGAGACGCAGACTATTAATTTGATCAAAGTAGTAACTTACGTTTCTAACCTTGTACCCCCCAGATCGTCCACTGACTTGGCTGGTCATTAGCTTGCGAGTCTGGTAACTAGCAAGCCGAGGCTAGTAACCCAAAGTATTGGCTACTGGCTTGGCTGGTGATTTATAGCTTCTGCAGCCCGCAACGTGCCGTGAGTTGCCTTCTTCAGGCAGGATGTGTGGACAAGGTGGCGACATGATGCAAGCCACAGAGCCTCATGGTGAGCCAAGCCAGTAGCCTGTCGGTTGCTTGTCTCTGTGTGCTAGTTACCAGCGTAGCCAGTAGCCCATGCAATGGGTTGATAGCCTTGCCATGCTGGTTACCAGCCAAGCCAGTCACCGATCTGGTCAGAGGGGAGGACACAGGTGATCAATTTGTCTGCCAAATACAACCCCAATTCCAATGAAGTTGGGACGTTGTGTAAAACGTGAAAAAAAACAAGATGCAATGATTTGCAAATCTCATAAACCCACATTTTATTCACAATAGAACAGACAACATATCTGATGTTGAAAGTGAGACATTATACCATATTATGAAAACTATTGGCTCATTTTGAATTTAATGGCAGCAACACATCACAAAAGAGTTGGGACAGGGGCAAAAAAAGGCTGGAAAAGTAAAAGGTACAAATGAAAATCAGCTGGAGGAGCATTTTACAACTAATTAGGTTAATTGGTAACAGGTCAGTAACATGACTGGGTATAGATAGAGCATTTTAGAGTGGCAGAGTCTCTCAGAAGTAAAGATGGGCAGAGGCTCACCAATCTGCGAAAAACTGAGTCTAATAATTGTGGAACAAATTGAGAAAAATGTTCCTCAATGTAAATTTGCAAAGATTTTGAATAGCCCACCATCTACAATATCATCAAAAGATTCAGAGAATCTGAAGAAATCTCTATGTGCAAGGGACAAGGCCAAAGGTTAATATTAGATGCTTGTGATCTTCGGGCCCTCAGGCAGCACTGCGTTAAAAACAGGGAAAATTCTGCACTTAAATTCACTGCAAGGACTCACGAACACTTCCAGAAATCATTGCCTGTGAACACAGATTGCCGTGCAATCCACAAATACAAGTTAAAGCTTTGTCATGCAAAGAAGAAGCCATATGTGAACACGATCCAGAAATGCCGCCGTCTTCTCTGGGCCAAAGCTCATTTAAAATGGACTGAGGCAAAATGGAAAATTGTTCTGCGGTCAGATGAATCAAAACATGAAATTCCTTTGGGAAACCACGGACGCCGTGTCGTGTGGACTGAAGAGGAGAGGGACTATCCTGCTTACTATCAGCGCTCAGTTCAAAAACTTAGACCTCTGATGGTACGGGGTCGCTTTCGTGCCTATGGCATGGGCAGCTTACACATCTGGATAGGCATTATCAATGCTGAAAAGTATATAGAGGTTTTACAACAACGTCTCTTTCAGGGAAGGCCTTGCACATTTCAGCAAGAGAAAGCCAAACCACATACTGCATCCATCACAACAGCATGGCTTCGCTGTGGAAGAGTCTGGGTGCTGAAATGGTCTGCCTGCAGTCCAGACCTTTCACCAATAATAAACATTTGGCGCATCATAAAACAGAAAATCTAGCGTCGAAGACCCAGGACTGTTGAGCAGCTAGAATCCTACATCAGGCTAGAGTGGGACAACATCCCTCTTCCAAAACTCCAGCAATTGGTCTCCTCATTTCCCAGACGTTTACAGACTGTTGTTAAAAGAAGAGGGGATGCTACACAATGGTAAACATGACCCTGTCCCAACTTTTTTGAGACCTGTTGCTGCCATCAAATTCAAAATGAGCTAATACTTATCATAAAATGGTATAATGTCTCACTTTCAACATCAGATATGTTGTCTTTGTTCTATTGTGAATAAAATGTGGGTTTATGAGATTTGTAAATCATTGCATTCTGTTTTTATTCACGTTTTACACAACGTCCCAACTTCATTGGAATTGGGGTTTGTAGGTAAGTGTCATAGAGCACCTGGGAGTGCCAGTGCATAGAGACAGCCAGTTTCTGAAAAATGATGGAAAACTCCAAGACCGACCGGCTGCCTTGGCAGTAATGGAGAAGCTTCTGGACAACGGCATGACTGGAGTGGGACCAGTCAAACACCTCCCGTATTTCAATGATGAAAGCAAAGGTTTGAACAGCAAGATCTTCTGCCTACCAACAGGTGGCAGCCCAGACCCTGGCATATCCAGGGAGGCGAGTAATGACAAACGCTACCTTGGACTGTTCAGCGGGGAATGAAGATGAATGTATTTCGAAGACCACTGAACACTAGGCCAGGAAACTTTAGCAGCTGGAGGGATTGCTGTCGCAGGGGTCCAACACAGTTAGGTTGGGCTCCTGAAGGGCGATTGCCTAAGGATGAGTCTGCTTCAGAATATACTTAGCTGCTTGAGCAGTGTCGGCGGAGGCTCTGGGAATATTGGTAATCACCACAAGTTGACTGATGTAGCTGGTGGAGGTCTTCCCCCTGCTTACTTGTTGCGTGTCCTTGTAACTCAGGACATCAGCTGGGCTAGGCATATCTGCTGGTTCCATTCTTAGGCTGGATTGTGCAAGAACCAGGTGCAGATTCTAGGTACGATCCAAAAGGGGTATTTATCAATAGGAATTTGGTAATTGGATAGGGGCTGAGGCCCACAGCAGGATGAACACAGTCCCGCTTAACTGGTTTTTAGTGGTGAGGCTAAGGGGTGTGTCTGCGCCCAGCCTGTGGAATTTTAGGGCAGAGGCCTGGTGGTGTTAACCCCCTCTGGGGCAGGACTGTCAGAGAGCAGGTCGAAGGGCTTTGTAGGGATGCACTTCCAATCGTGGAGACTGATGAAGGCTTAAGAGGTGTTCCTAATAAACTAGATAGAGGAACAGATGGAGAGGCAGGTTAACAGGAATGCGTTCCCATTCCTGGAGAATGACAGTAAGGCTTGGGAGTTTTTTCCTATTAATAAAGCTCCGTAGTTTAATTACATATTTCACCATCATAAAGGTAATGATCATTTCCAAAGAGAGAAACACAACTGTAAACTGGAGGACAAAAACTGACTGGTTGCTTAAAGGTAACCAATCTGTTCTCTTTTTTTGGTATAATATAATAGATATGACCAAAACAAACGGGAATAAATAAATGTTTTCTCTGAGAACACTTGCAATCCCCTGAATATTGAATGTGAAAATAGTTTTTGCGGCCCGTAAAAACTCCCCATGCCGTTTGAAATACCTTATTAGTATTCACGAGTATGCAAAAATAATGTCACGCGAAAGCGGATGTGTGTGGTGGATGCAGAAATGAAGAGAAGTTGGCCAACCTCAAAATGCCGCGGCCAAAGAAATATGTGACTGATTCGGCCCGTAAAAGTGCTGGAATAGGCCAGGAAGAAGATCGATTGAAGAACAGGATAAATATAAAAGGCCAGCGTGATCGCTGGCAAACTTTTAAAGCCAGGTTTGGAGATAAGTTGTGGCCAAACTTTTGCTGGATACGTAAGTAAACTTGATGGCTGGTGCAAAATGCCCGATTTCCCTGTTTCCTAGCACTTTCAGATGTACTTGAATGTACTTGAAATCGTCCCATATGTGTGACTAGTAATGAATTTCTAATGCATAAACGTAATTTATTTACTAGCATTCAGATCTGATGACTGATCTGATGTGACTTTTCATGCAAATCGCTCATGCATATTAAGTAGCAGGTACGTCGAAATGGCCGCAGTCCAGCAGCCACAATGGCTGATCGTAACGGTCAAGTGATTGCTTCATTTCGGAATTTATCCTTGTTAGAGGTCGAGGGCGACATTAAAACTTACACACAAATCTTCTTTTTGGAACAACCTGGCAAATTATATGAAAAAAAAGTTGAGGATAAGGAACAAATTGGTTACCTTTAAGAGCTTACAGCATGACGATCCAGCGACTCTGCTAGATAAGGGGAGACATGCAAGACTCCAAACTAATTAAGGAGACAATAGCTGTAAAAGACATGCAAGTTGCTGGAAAAGGGGAGGAGGCAATGAGGTTGTTGCAATCTACGTAGGAGGTCACGTGATCCCCGAAGCAAAATGTACACAAATGTTGTTTGCAGCATAGTGAAAATGGGGAAAGGTTGTGCTGCTGTTGGTTGCACCAATAATGATGCCATTCAATTGTCCGGAAAATACGGTAAAATAAGTTTCCATCAATTTCCACAATATAATGAAGCCCTTTTTGTTAAATTAAGAAGAATTGACCGTGGAGAGCCTTACAAACCAACGAAACATTCAGTTCTTTGCTCAGAGCACTTCGAGAAAAGCTGCTTTACGTACCAGAAGTTCACAAGTAAGTCAACGGTTTTGTTGCAATGAAAACTGGTTTTAAAGTGAAGATTTAAAGAAATTACTGGAAAAGATATATTCAATACAAATATTAACCTTAAGCCTGAACGCCCCCCATAACGGGGGCAATGAATTTGCAGAATAAATACAGCATGTTTCCTTATAGCAACCTCAGCATATCCTCTTAAAGCGAAGAAACTCGGCGAAAAGTTTGTGATGACCGTTTTTACCTAAACCGAACACAATTCAAGCACTAAGCAAGTAAATAAGCAGCTAACAAAACATTAAATAAAATAAGGTCGGTGCTCTATCGCAAGCATTTCCCATGAATTTGTGCTATGCATACAAACGATACCTCGAATGAAAGAGGACAGTCCACAGAATCCAACAATATAAGCCCTGTCATTTTAAATTGACACCACACTCAAAGAACAGCAGATATGCACTTTAAATGCTACAGAGATGTGCAAAAACTTTTCTTACCTTTGATATTTTGTCACAAAAAGCTGTTTGTGGGTAAATCTGCACTTGCTATTGTTTTAGCCAGTCTATCTGAGTCCTCTTACCATTATGCTATGCTCTCGTAGACCTCAGCAGTATACTCGCTTAAATGGTTTGTCTTTTGTATTTTCGCTATTATTAACCACTAATATAAAATATTCAACTGTTGTTTTCAAAGCTGGTTTATGACTGAGAATCCTTCCACCAATATGCTCAAGTTCAAACACAGCGCAGACATACAAGTGCTAAATTGACCAGTGAATATATAGTCTGTTGAGCTAGCATCGTGGATAAGGCGGAGCATTTGGACCTGAGCGACTGGGGTTCAATATCCGGTTATACATGCGAACTTTCAGCGCAAATAAATACATTTTTTTTATATATGAATAATAATTAATCGATGCTTTCCCATCCTACCAAAGCCATCTTCCTGGGTTACTTTGGGGATCACGTGACTTACACTACGGTTGCTGCATCCAGTGCAATGCCTCCATAAAGGAGACACAAGGGTTGTGACATGAGTAACCTGATTTTAAAGGGAAAATATGCTTTATTGGTAAGAACAGTCCCCCCCCCGCCCAAACACACACACACACACACACACAAAACACTGTCTTTGTGTCACTTTGCCCTATTGGTGCTTGCCAAGTGACCCTTTGACGTTAGTCAGTGGCCCTATTATTTGGGGCTTAGGGACCCTTGCCCCTTTTCCATCCAGTTCCTGAAGAAACACTGCTGTTGCACTACTGTCTCAAGGCAAGGAGGCTGTGTTTTTTAAAAAGGCCGGGAAAATTTTCAGTGTGGAGTTTGCATGTTCTCCTTGCATTTATGCAGGTTTACTCCGAGTACTCTGGTTTCCTCCCATGGTCCGAACACATGCATTTTAGGCTGACTGTAGACTCCGGATTGACTGAAGGAATGAGTGTGACTGCCATGAGATGGATTGGTGAACAGTCCAGAGAGTGTTCCTACCTCTCAACCATTTGATGTTGGGATAGCTTCAAACCCATCCTTAACCTCGACCGACAATAAGCCACTTAGATTCTGTTTGCATGAAGGTACTGCACTAAGCCTTTATTATGGAATCACAGGGTGTATTGATTAGTGTTGAAGTTGGCTAACCTCCATGATGAAGGTCTTCATCAAGCACAGCTCTAGATAGTGAAGTGGAATAAGTATTTCGATTCCATTTTTTTTTAATGTCAAGGAATCTTCTCTTGAGCATGTACTTACTCTTGTAAATAGCCCTACAAATTATTAGAAATGTGAAAGTGTGTCTGAGTGCATAGTGTGAATTCTTTTGGGTAGATGTCAGTGTTACATTAGGCGCCATGAATGGTTGCGCTGTCCTTGCCTTGCCTACCCTGAGCGTAGTTATCAGGAAAAATACCTTAAATCCTTGAATTGACCACTATATTGCCATATTTTCATGTACTCTATGGCCTGGTAATGTCCACATGCACTTAGGTCTGTAAGATGAGACAGCTGAACTGACTTGAAAACTGGTATCAATTCGTTAGTGTAATGTTATGGTGCCCTAAAATTTCTAATCTTGAGCGGATGAATTTGTGGCCTCTAAGGATCTGGTTTCAACATTGATTCCAAGATTAGGGTGATTGGGTGAGGTGGGGGGTGGGTTGCAGATACTTGGCAGAAAATTGACATCTAAAGGCTGCCGGCTTCAGCAATCATTTGGGATAGTGCACCCCAGAGGCATTTTGTTGTGTTGAGAAATGGCATTCACGTGGTAATGACTGTGAAGTGTGAAGCCAGCCTGGAGATATTTCTGTTTTCACTGTGCAGGTAGGAAATGGGTACTGAAAGAGAACCTGTGAAATGCTCATCCCTCTTAGCTGCCCTCAGAAATCTGTCGAGGCTATCAGATTCTTTTACCATGGGCAAACTGTAGTATAGCACAGAGGGTAGGCAAGCTCTTTGTTTCTAACACTGAACTTCCATTAAGGATTAATTTACATGATCTGGGTGTGTAATCATAATATCCTTGCTTAGTTTTTCAAGGGGTCCTCCCAGGTTCATTTGATTTATCTTGTTTCAGCACAGATATGGGTATAATAACACTACAATTCATTATTTCAACACAAAAATGTACCATTCCATTGGTTTTTATTTACATTGTCACCATGGAATTGACATTAATAAGCTAAATCACGGTCCGTATTGTGGCAAGCCTTACTCCCTAACCACCCAACCAAATCACTTAATTTTTTTTCCCCTATTAGATATACTGTATGTCATAGCTATGCAATCACATGAGGATTTCTCTAGTGGTTTTTCTAAAAAAAAAATCATCAAATGGGTCAGTTGGATGACACTGACACTCCCATGAAATTGATACCTTTGCCCCTATCAGAAAAAGTCAATGTGATTGCATGCTGAAATAACCAACAAGTCAACAGTCAAAATTTGAGGCAATTTGGTTTAAAAATAAAGAAGTTATCAGTGCCACAATTGTTGAAAATCACCAGATTTTAGCTGACTTATAAAATTATTTGAGGTGGAAGAGCTTTAAAAAAAATAAATTTTTTCACAAAATTGATGAAATTAATAACAAAATGTTTTGATTTTCTCAAAATACACATTTTAGTGAACCATGAAGGTGTTCAGAAAAGAAACATGAATTTGATCCCACTATGGGTCTTAAAATTAGTGTAATCACTCATCTATCAGACGATATAGCCCAAACTTTGTGCAAAATTCTATTTTCGAGTAAATCCGGGGTGAAAGTGGGGTAGTTTTTTTTTTCGCATTGGATAATACAGGCGCGCGAATTATTCGTCATGTTGCTCACGATTCATCAGCCAATGATATCAGGATCCGTCATACGTCAATCAAATGGCTACCGTTGTTGCGATATAAACGTCTGAGAAAAACCAGGAAGCTTTGATAGCGAGTCGTGGTTTTTGCAGTAGTAAGTGGTTTTGAGTTTTAGTGAGCGGTTTCGTGGTTGTAGAGAGTTAGTATCTAGTGTGCAGTTGCAAGAGAGTGAGTGAGGGACACGTTTGGGTGAGTGAGTGTGTGGTGAGATTGTGCGTTAGCATGTGTGTGAGTGTTAGTGGTGTTAGCAGCGGTAGCTAGGTAGCCTAGCATAGGTGAGCTAGCATGGCTGGAGCAGGACCAAGGAGGTGTTTGCTTGGGTGTCCGTCCACCCAAACTACTTTGTTCAGCCTCCCTTCAGATGCAGGGATACGAGCCGGCTGGCTTGAATTCCTGCACTTCGACAAGAGCGGGCTGTCAGTGAGATCCAGGGTGTGTGGAAGGCACTTCACACAGTCCTGCTTCTCAAACTAAGGGCAATACTCGGCTGGGCTGGCGAAGGATCTAATCCTGACGGATATAGCGGTGCCGACAGTGTGCACTGTTGGGGCACCTTCTTCGAAAGTACCGGTAAGTTGCTAGCTAGGCTACTAACGTAGACATTTGCTCTTTTTTAAACCAGTGTCTTACACATTGTAAGTTGTAAGTTAGCTACAGCTAGTTTTACCAACGTAGTTAGCCTAACGTTACTCCCGGCAGACAATTGTCTCGTTACTTCAGATTTCATGATTCACAACCACTGTCGTTGTGGTTGTTGGACGCGGGGGTGCGGCGTCCCCCCAGTCTTTTTTTTTAACGGATCACCCAGATTAAGGCCCCCATAGACTAGGGCGTACTACGCGCTGCGCGGACTCCGCGCCTCTTTATATACAGTCTATGCTCAGCGCGCACTGTCCGCGGATGTTTGAGGTTTCATAGTCAAGCGTACGGTGTCAGATTTAAAACAGGTCGATGTGAAGATTTCCCACCGAGCAGTCTATTGTGAGACACTGTCCCACCCCAAACATTGAGTATCCCTCCCGCTCGATAACGCCCAATCAAATTCGTTTTCCTTACTCGTGAAACTCGTGCGGAAACTCAGGGAAACTCGTAGAAGGAGGCGGGACAAACAGGACAAACGGCCATTTCTGAACATCTAGGGGAAAAAAAAAAGAGATAAACCTGGAACCTGGGAAGGCCCCTTAAGCCTTAATGCATTGCAAACCGTGTTTGATATTGACAATAGAGTCGTAATACTGCACTCACTCAAAAGCGACATATGGGTGATTCTGTATAAGAACATAGAAAAATGGTCAAATTAAAAACTGCTTCAAACTGGCAACCATTTTTGCGACATCATAGTTTAATGTCCAAAGCATCTAGAACAAGTGAGTTTTATCATCTATGTAACCTCAAAATTTGATTTTTTGGACATAAGCCCCAAATATTGATTTTTTTTACAAATTTAGCCATTCTTGTCAAAGTAATATTGATGCGTTTGGAATAATTGTCAAATAGTAACCCTCATATAGGCATGGGCAACGCTCTGCATAAACTCTAATGGAATGCGTAACAGCTGAACTGGGGCAGTAAACAAGCCTCAGAAAACTTATAAAAAATGACGTAAATACCATTTTCATACAAAAAGAACACCATGGTTTGATTAAAAGCAACCTTTTCAATTGGATACCCGCATTTCATACATGAACTCTGCGTATTACGGCCAAAAACGCGATTTGAACAGAGCTATTGTTCGTCCGTAGGATGAATGCGTGACCTCAATTTGCGCCGTGCTTACAAATTTTCAAGGGCACGGCGTGGCAAAAGTAACCATTTAGGAGGGAGATTTCAAACAGCCCGCGTCGACGTCTTATCCCAGCTACGGCCCTGATTGCTTAGAGCCATCTAATTTGAGAAATTATGAGTTTGTTCGTCCAGGCTAGACCTCCAGGGGATGTGAAATAAGTTCGACAGAAGTTGGTGAAGTTCGTCACGAGTTCTCAGTGATTTCTTCTCAACAATAGCAAGAAAGGTGAGCGTATTTTTTACTTTTACCCTACATAGTTTGTTGACTGAATATCCTGTGACCCTATTTGTGAAGTTTCAGTAAAATATACCAAGGAGTAAACCTCGCCAGGCCTTTGAAGCCCACCGTCACAAGCAAGATTAATTCACGATACGCTTCAATTTGAGACTGCAAGGATGGAAATCTGAATAATCAATTAGGAAAAATTCTCGGCTCTCGGTAATTCTGTATATCGTTTAAACATTTTGTTAATCGGATTATGAAAGAAGACTGAAAATAAGCGCCCACTTTTTTGTTTGATGTAAAAGCGCCGTATTTAAAGGAGAATACATTGTATATTGATTAAGCATTGAACTCTGCATAAGTCAAACTGTTTTAATATTTGTTGATGACATTGCTTCGGCTTCCTGGAAGCAAGCACGCGCAAAAATCTGCTGTCTAGTGAACATTTCAGGTTCGATGTACTGAGTAATAACGCCGCTGAAACTTAAACTGGCCCGTCATTCTGCCGAATAGTCTTACTAAACTAGTTAATCGCTGATTGCTGATCAAGCAAAGGGAGGTTTCTGCCTCGCCAAACTAACCTCCGACTGCACGTCACTGTGTTTTACTGTGAATTATTCAAAGTAGCTCATTGAAACTATCATGGGAGGAGGGTATATGGACATAGTAAAAACAGTGCAAAGTTTTTTTTTTTTAAATCACCACGGGTTATTGAAGGGGAACGTTTAAGTAGCAGTGGGAGGGCAAACAACTGCCAGCATCAGCGACTTCACTGCATTTTATATAGTACTGGGCGAGTAGCGTTAATGTTTGCCCTCCCACCGATAATTTTGACATTTTTGCAGGCCATTGATCCAAAAAAAAAAACACAGGCAACCCATTCATACCATTTTTTAATATCAATGCAAAACCTAATGTTGAACATAATTGGGGGAAATTCAATGCATTTTCCATTAAAAAGGGCCTAGGGGGCGCTGCTGTACTTCAGAAAAGGGGTAGATGACTTTAGCATCAATTATTTCTGTTAGGGTACCCTAATGGATAATTTGGCCTGGTTTATTTCTGAATAGACTGTATTTTCAAAAATGCCCTCAGGCTTCACCCCCCAATTTTCACAATGGGTTTTGTTCAAAAATGCCGAAATCAGCCATTTTTGGGACCCTGTGGCTCTGAGACCCTTTCCTGTAAAGGCGTTGGACTTGTGGCAAACTCTTCGTCTGTGTCTTCTGTACTTACCTGCAAAAAATCATTCAAAAATAATAAACACTTTGTTCTCAGCAACTTAAGAAATGTTGTCATTTTATTCATTTGTATTGCCCATGCCTACCTCATATCTTCTAATACTGTATATCAAAAGAAAGGATCATAATTAATGCCTCTATACATATAAAATTTTCTAAAATTTAAAACGTCCCCAGGTACTTGAGCGTCGATATTTGTAAGGCCCTTTCTTGGAGATGGAAAAGTTAGCACCCCAGTTTAGTTTGGGGTTCTAAAATCTTTTTCATGCAGGATTCTCCAAATTCTTTGTGAAAGCAACTATATAGTGCAAAATAGAAATGAATTAATTATCAATAACAAATATAAACTTTGTCCCGTACGACACGCTTTGACTTTTCATTAATTTAAATTTTCTGTTGACCAAGATCTTTTTCTTCAGTCCAAGTATAAAAATAGATTTACGTGTATCTAGTATACCGATCAGCCTCAAGATTAAAACCCCCCACCTAATATAGAGACATTCTCCCTTGTGCTGCCAAAACAGCTCTATCAAACTGATGTCACTTGAATCATTTAAATTCACAGCGTCTTCTGTCACAGGAGCCCTTTTACTGGTTTGGGCCAGATGGATAGCTTTCATAGACATTGTCCATCAGTGAGCCTTGGGCGCCAAAAACCCTGTCGCCGAGGGGGATGAAAGGGATGGTGATGGAATAGCGAATATTCCGCAAATCCGTTCCGCTTTTGCGCTTTGCCCTGGTCTGAATGGGCCTTAAGTAGCTAATATATGCAGAACTAGCCATAAAGTCCATCAGTGTATTTTTAACTCACGGGACTTGCTACAGAGTGGGTGTGCTTACTGCGGTTGCTTTGAGAGAACGAAGAGGATGGCTGGCCCACAGCAACAGCAGCCGAAGTTGACGGAGTTATATATACCGTAAGACAATCGAAGGTAGTGCATTTTTGTTTAAGTTGGTACACAATGCGGATGTGCTTGGCCATGGAGGTTGTGTTCCCCCCTTTCAATAATAAATTATTTTGCAACATTAATTGCATTTTGCTTCCTCCTTATCTTTTTCTTTGGTAAAAATGTACCCAGACTTTAGACCTCTTTGCACGATCCGCCATCCTCGCAAGCAAGTGACCCGGATTCATCTTCATGTACTGTAATACCTGTTGGCTGGCATTTCAGTTTTTTTCCCCAAAAACTTTGTTAGACAACTGGCGTATGTTTGTGCACCAGTGATTGCATTTAAATGACGTGACTCGACTCGAGACATAACATTAATGGACCCACGAGACTCGATAGCAGTATCGATAAGCTCAAACGTTATTGATTTTCGGTTTTTGAAAAATGTGGAACCGGGTCCATACTGGAACCGGGTTTCGATCCCCATCCCTGGTCTTTTATCAACAATGATTGTCAGATTGTGCCTGTATGTACTGTGGCCTACTTGTACGAATATCTGATACTCCTACAGCACAATCTGACCATTGTTGTTGATGAAGAAGGGCAATTCCACGGTAACAGAATTACGATCAAGAGTAAGTTTCATGTCTTTTTTTACCTGCCATCTGTTACTCTAATGCAGTAGCTACTTGCCTGTCCTTTTATCAGTTCCACTGGCATGCCTACTGAGCTGTATAACACTAAGTTTGGGGAAATCTATTTTGTATAAGACTATACGAAGGTGAAAGTGGCGGTAACAGAGTTAGGGCAGAAAAAAATGCCATTTTTTTGCCTTTACTTTGACAGGCATTTCTCTGAAATCTGGCAATGATAGGCAGTAGGTTTAAGCTTAAGTTGGTGTCCTAGGATGTTGACCAGAGCATGGTAAATTTAAATTGAACGGTATGTTCACAGATATTTTGTAGGATGCCATTTATGAGAAAGAGACAGCGGTAACGGAATTACAAAATGGTAACGGAATTACATTTTCTGATAATCTACTAAATTTATTATACTCAAAACAACAAAGCAATTGAAAATTGGTATCATAAATGATGTTTGTGTTCCTCTCCTCATTGAAAAATGACAAATTTCACAATGAGCCACTGGAACTGTGTGTTGCAATTTCCTGTAATGACTTACAGTCTCAAATACTTTGGCTACCAATGTATGGAAATACAGTAAATACCATGAATTAGCTAAATATCTTTTAGGAGTTGTCAGCTTTAGAAAACTAACCTTTGATTCTTGTCCTGGAGCTAAAAAAAATATTACAAAGTTCAAATCTAAATTTTGAGAAGACCGTCAAAGATATTTCAAAACGGTTTTCTGTATCTGATTTGGTAATGAGTCATCTACATGAAAACCTGTATATTTCTAATATAAAACACTTTTTAAAAATTGATGTTTTAGCAACTCTCATGTGGAATTGCCCAGAACCGAGCTGAAAGCTGAGGACACTCATGTGGTGCAGAAACAGAATCTTAGCGACGAGATTTTAAAATTGATACTGCATAGATAGTTGGTCAAACCATGGTTTTCACAATTGTTGTTTTGTAAAATTGTTCACATTGTCAATGATTTATTTCAAGAATCGGTAAAATAATTCTAATTAGCTCTCTTCCCTCCATTAAGATGGTAATAATTGATTTGCATTGCACATTATTCACTCAGATGGGCTGATCTCACCATTTTTCAGTTCTTGTAAAACATGTAGCTGTGGGGGGTCCACATAAAATAAGTTTGTTAATTTTCTTTTTTTTCACTTCTTTTTTACTTCATTAAGATGAAGTTTTACTTCATGGGGGCTTGCGCAGCCCCCAGACCCCGGCGTCTTGTAATTGCCTATAGCAATTCAATTTCCTGCTGTCAGAAAAATCAACAAGAACCCTGCGCACTGTGTCCTGTACAACTGATTTTCACATATTGCTTTTTTCTATCAAATTTTGCTACTTTTAGTATGTTTCAAAATGTTTCAAAATATCTTTCATAGTTTCTCATGGATATTGTCCCGATAAAAGGAGAAGTACAGTGATTTTACTGATGTATCTTTTGGTGTTTTCAACTACTGTAAGAGATGTCCTGTACGACACTTCTGCATGTCCTGTATGACACAATAGGCCTCATGCAAGAAGCGATATAAGAAAAAATTTTCTCTTATTTTTGTTCATATCCCTGATTTTTTCTTATTATTTTCTTACCCATTGATTTGTGGGATGCACCAATGTTTTCTTATTTTTGCTCTTCTCTTTGGTAAGAGAAAATTTTACGAGTGGTCGAGAGCACTTTTACCGAGATAAGAGAAAACAGAAAACTGTTATTTAATTCTCAGGCTAAAGAGTTTGGCCAGTTGATCCTAATTAGGACTAACCTATAAAAACCCTTAGATACTTGCGTGCATTCTGCTTCTGAATGGCTTACCTATTGCTGTTGGACGCTTTGGCCATCCAGGCGTTGCGCAGAGAGTGCGTTTTTAGAGATCGCGCGGATCTGTTTGCTGAGGCAGATGAATGGCTACTCGTACCAAATGTGAAAGCAACCGTACTTGAGCACAGAAGATTACTGCTATGTGCTACGGCTCTCTTGTTCTAACAAATGCAGCGGCTGAAAGATGTCTCCATTCAAACAAAGAGATGCAATGCTTGCTCGAAATGTAGGCAGACGAAAACATGCAATCACAACTGGATACTACATGCAAAAACTCAGAGATTTATGGAATAATTTGTGAGTAGTTACATTCGCGTGGTTATCATAGAATAATAGATCAGTGCCCTGAAAAACTAAAGAAGATGCAGCAGCAATATTTCAAAGTGCGGGACGTGATGCGAAAGCCTGGCAGCTCAAGTTATGAGATATATAAATTTTTGTGGTGTGGCGTAATGGACAGCATAATCAGCCACAAACACAAGGGCGAAAGAATTCCACATGCAACATCCACCTATATCGAATGTAATCAGTACACTTTCGGCTTACCTTGACGTTTGGGTACCCAGAGAAAGATTTGGATGTGTAAAAACATGAAGCATTCAGTTAAGAAAATTTCGAGTTTAATTTTTCGTGCTGCTATACGTGGTAATCCATGTTACAGATGACATACTGGGTTGCTAGGGCACGTGCAGCATATGCATTCGCAATATCAATATTCGATATTAATATTCTAAACCCCCTTCTCAATAATAAAACCCCCCAAAATATATTGGCACCTCCATTTAAAACCACCGAGGTGCGTACTGCAACGCGCTGTATCGGAATTTTGTGTACTCGGGTACGGTACGATATTACTTGTGTGAAAGCGCTCTAGATTGCCATGAGCGGTCGGCTCTGTGCACAAGGCACGTCACCTGCCCTCATATGGTGTTTAGTGGGTGTCATATATGGTAATTTAAAACAACAACGCGCTTTCAATTTACGATGAAGTGGGATTCAACGTTTTGCACACATGGGTAAGGGCAAATTTGGATGGTAAGAGCGTTTGGTGCATCAGGAGTTTTTTTCTCTTATATTTTCTCTTAGCAAAATGATATAAGAAAATGTAAGAGAAATTTGAGAGAATGTTGCTGCATGAGGCCCAATGTTCCCAAAAAAATTTACGTTAAGCATATTTTCAATAAAGTTCATTTCAAAGTTAGTACCGCATTAAAGTGTTCTTATCCATCTACAATGTTCATGAAGTGGCATTTCAATAATATTCATCCACATAACTCACAGTTTTTGGTCTAAACTCAATTTTACAAAAAGTCAGTTTCCTCTGTCTCCCGTACAATATGTTACAATTTTCTCTCATTTACCACAATGCGATAAGTCTTTATTGGTTATTACATTTTCATTGTCCTTCCGCTAGTACTCTATCATTACCATAAAACAAATCTTCATTGTAATTGTGTTTAATGACAAAGCTAGGAAACGTTCCCTGAATGTCCCGCAGGACACGTACAGAATCCCCTCATAGTCCCCCTGGGTCTATGAAACCCATTTCGCATGAAAGGTATCCCCAGTCGGGGATGATAGTAAAAATGCTGACACAAAGCATCAGCCAAGGTGTATTGAAGGATACACTAAATCAGTATTTCTCATTGTAAAGGGCCTTAGTTTATCGAAAAGAATAGAATTGCATGCCTTCCTTCTTGCTGGTAATTTGCTAGGACTTGGTAGAGGGTATCATCTCTGTTACTGACGGTGATTGAAACTGGGTCACGCATCATAAGTGGCAGCTTAACACATTGCCTGAAGTGTTCGTGATATTTTTTTCCTGGTCAGGAGTAACTTGGCTGCCTAAGTACATACATGGGCCTTCACTCTGAACAGTGAAACCAAACACATCCCATTTATGCCTAAATACGAGCCAATGAGGTTCCTTTTTCCAACAGAAGTAATTTACCATGTACAATTAGCTGAATCTGTTGTAGTTTTCAAATGCATTTTGATCAAGAATGTTCTTTTTAGTGTTGGTGATCTTACCTCAATGTGCACCACCGTCCCAGTGTTCATTAGTACATCTGTAGAATGAAAATGATAGGCTCTGTGGGAAAACGCATGCAGATATACTGCAGATAAAAGGCAGCATTTGTTGTTGAATATTGAATCACACAGGCTCAGCTAATGATCTTTATTTGCCTCATGCAAGGTAAGGATACCATGTTGAATTAAGCCAATTTATTTTGACAGATGTTTAGGCTTCTTCTTCTCTTTTAAATACGTCTTTGATCCAAGAGCCATTCAGTATGATTTCTGCTCTCACTTTGATGGGGTGTTTGTCAGCCATTTGCATTTTAAGTGGAGGTTGCGAGCTATGCTTTTAGAAACCAAATTGCCATGTAAGGTGCAAACAAACAGCATCAGTACATTTGTGAAATGGAACTGAAGTCAAACAAAGTCAGAGTTCTGGTGATGAGAAGGGCATGCAAAAAGGCATGCATATGTTAAGAAATGGAAAAAAATATATGGAGAGGAAGTGTTGTTCGTCGATCTGATGGAAATATTGTGACATGAAAGGGCAAGGATTGTGAAATAGAGCCTACATATCACACTATTTTTATCTTTGTACAGGTAATTTATTAACTCTCCCTAAAATAATGCAGTACAGTAAGAGTACAGCTGCATAAAGTTGGTGGATCACAGTACAAACTGGATAATAATGGGAGAGCAACCCCTTGGCGACAAGGTTGCTTCCATAGCAACCACATTTAATAATACTGAATCATTGGCAATAATTATGTTATATGTTATGTAATGTAATAATGTTATAAATACCTGGATTGTATTCCGTGATGGTTGGCCTCAATCCTTCTCAAATGGTACCCTATTTTTCCCCATTTCCAGAATTTTAAAATGCTCACTTTAAAAGGTCTCTCAGCCATACAACTGCTGTTGCTGATGTCAATTGAAAATACCATATAAAATTGAGCGACCTGCCATAGAATTCCCAAAAATATAATGTCTGAGGTGGACGTGTTTGTGTGGGGCAAAACTTACCACAAAATATAACTGGATACAGGGTGAAAGTGCATTTTCAGATGGCTGCTGCAAATTCAATATCTTGATTGTGCAAGAAAAAAGAAACTATGAATGCTCATCTGTGATCATGATAACGTGCTTAATGTGACATTCGATTGAAAATAGCACAAAGACAACATATCAGATGCTAAAACTGAGAATTTTTAAAAAATATGTTCTCAGGTTGAATTTTATACTAGCAACACGTTCAAAAAAAGTTTGGACGGGGGCATGTTTACCACTGTGTTGCATCACTTCTTTTAACAACACTCTGTAAGAATTTGAGAACTGCGGATACCAACTGATGAAATTCTTAAAGCAAACTGCAAACCCTGACAAGTGTGGTGAACTCAAATGTTTTGTGGAAACCGATTACCTCAAAAAAATTGAGTATGCTAGCTTAAAGATCTTGTGTTCAGAGTACTGAAAACGTATAAAATAACTTTACCTTATTTTGTGTAAGTTCCTTCCACCCAATGCAATTCAGTTGGCCTACACAAGTTTTTTAAGGTAATTGGTTTCACAAAACATTTGAGTTCACCACACTATCGTGGTTTACAGTGCATGTTTTCCCATTCTTGCTTGATGTATGACTTTTCCTCTTCAACACTTTGCTGCCTCCTTTGTCATATTTTTTGTTTGATAATGCACCAAGTGTTTTCAGTGGGTTACTGGTCTGGACTGCAAGCAGGCCAGTTTAGCACCCAGCTAAATGTTTGGCATTTTCTTGCTGAAATAAGTGAGGTCTTCCCCAGAAAAGACAGACGCATTGTAATGTAATTTTCTCCAAAACTTGCACATGTTGTTCAACATTAATCTTGTCTTCACAGATATGTAAGTTCCCAATGCCATGAGCACTTATGCACCCTAATACTATGATGGGTGCTGGTTTTTGAACTGTGCCCTGATAACAAGCCAGATGGTCCCTCTCCTCTGTAGCCTGGAGGACATGGCATTCATACTTTCCAAAAAGAATTTGACATTTTAATTGATTAGAGTAGAAAACAGTTTTGCACTTCACCACAGTCCATCTTAATTGAGCTAGGGTCCAGAGAAAGCAGTAGCATTCCTGGATCTTGTTTATACATTACATTACAGGTTCTTAGCAGACGCTCTTATCCAGGGTGACGTACAAAAGTGCAAAAGATCAGTACAAAAGTGTAGAGCTCCTAGGGGACAAGTACAAGTGCCAACAGTAAGTGACAGAACACATTCGGTTGTTACGGATATAAACCAATAAGCAAACCAAATACAGTGATAAGACCAAGTAAACGGCAGCAAAATCAAGTATAAGGGTAACAAAATCAAGTGCAAAAAAAATCAAGGGCAACAAAATTAAGTAAACGGCAAAAACTCAGGTAAACCGACAACAAAATCAAGTAAAACTGCAACAATATCGAGTAAAGGGCAACAGAATCAACTGCAACAAAAATAAAGGGTAACAAAATCAAGTAAAACGGTAACAAAATCAGGTAAAAGGGCAAAAAAAATCAAGTGCAACAAGATCAGGTAAAAGGGCAACAAATCAAGGGATGTAATGACAGGATTCAGGGCAGTGGAGTGGGGGAAAGGTGGAGCCTGAAGAGGTGGGTTTTCAGGCGGCGCTTGAAGGTGCTCAAGGATTCTGCCGTTCAGACCTCGATAGGTAGATCATTCCACCAGCGAGGTACCAGGACAGACAGCAGCCTTGAGCAGGAAGGGGAGGAGCGGAGGGGGGGAGGGGCCAGGCGACCAGAAGTAGCAGAGCGGGGTGCTCTGGCAGGCGTGAATGGTCTGAACAATCTCTGGATGAATGCTGGGGCTGTTCCGTTGACTCCCTGGTAGGCTAGCACCAATGTCTTAAATTTGATGCGAGCTGTAACAGGGAGCCAGTGGAGCCTTGTGAGCAGGGGGGTGTCGTGGGAATACCACAGGAGGTTGTGGACCAGACGAGCTGCAGCGTTCTGGATGAGCTGTAGGGGTCTGATGGCAGATGCTGGGAGGCCGGCGAGGAGGGAGTTGCAGTAGTCCAGGCGGGAGAGGATCAGCGCTTGGACTAGGAGCTGCGTTGAGTAGCTGATGAGGAAGGGCTGGATTCTACGGATGTTGTAGAGGAAGAACCTGCAGGTCTGGGTCACTGCTGCGATGTTCGCAGCAGAGGAGAGCCTGTCGTCGAACAGGACCCCAAGGTTCTTCACACTCAGTGAGGGGGAGATGGTGGTTTCCCCCAGGGTGATGGTCAGGTCCAGAAGGGGGGAGGATGGAGCAGGGATGTAGATCATCTCCGTCTTGCTTGGGTTGAGCTTCAGGTGATGGTTGTCCATCCAGCTCTGGATGTCTTGTAGGCAGGCGGATATGCGGGTGGAGACCTGGACATCAAAGGGGCGAAAAGAGAGAAAAAGTTGAGTGTCATCAGCATAAAAATGATACGAAAACCCACGAGCAGAAATGACAGGACCAAGAGACTGGATGTAAAGAGAGAAGAGGAGTGGACCAAGAACTGAGCCTTGGGGGACGCCTGTGGTAAGGGGGCGGGTATTGATACTTCACCAGCCCAGGCAACCTGATAGGAGCGACCGGAAAGGTACGACTTCAACCAGATGAAGGCTTTACCACAGATCCCCAGTGCAGACAGGGAAGACAGGAAGATGGAGTGGTCGACAGTGTCGAATGCGGCAGAGAGGTCGAGGAGGATCAGGATGGAGGCAGCACGTGCAGTGTGAAGCGCTTCACTGACGGAGATGAGCGTGGTCTCCGTGGAGTGGGCAGCTCTGAAGCCAGAGTGGTGAGGGTCCAGGAGGTTGTTATCTGCAAGAAAACAGGAGAGTTGGTTAGCAACAGCACGTTCAAGGGTTTTGATAAGGGGAGGAAGGAGACTGGGCGGAAGTTCTGAATGACTGTGGGGTCAAGGGACGGTTTTTTTCAGGAGAGGTGTGATGCTGGCCTGTTTGAATGGAGAGGGAAAGCATCCAGAGCACAAAGAGGAGTTAATAAGGGAGGTGACAAAAGGGAGGATGTTGGGTGTGATAGATTGGAGGAAGGGTGAGGGGATAGGGTCGAGAGCGCGTGTGGTAAGACCGTGAGAAAGGAGCAGCTGGGAGACATCAGAAGGTGAGAGGGGGGAGAAAGCAGAGAGGAGATAGGAGGGGACAGGAGGGGAGGAGGAGAGGGGAGGGAGGGAGGATTGAAGGAGTTGTGAATGGACACAATCTTATCCTTGAAGAAGGCTGCAAAGTCCTCTGCTGTGATGGAGGTCGCAGGTGTGACAGGTGGAGAGCTGAGGAAAGAGGAGAAAACAGAAAACAATTAGCGAGGGTTAGAGATTGAGTTCTGGATTTTAGAATGGTAAAATTTAATTTTAGCAGGGGTAATTGAAGAGGAGAATTCAGCTAGGAGGGACTGGTAGTGGGACAAGTCTGGTGAGGCCCTGGATTTCCCCCATTTCCTCTCTGCTGTTCGGAGGCTTCTCCTGCTGGAGCGGAGAGTTTCTGACATCCAGGGGCTGGGTGGAGATGATCTGGCTGGCCTGGAAACAAGAGGAGAGAGAGCATTAAGTGAGGATGAGAGGGAGGAGAAGAAAGAGGAGGCAGCAGATTCAGTGGGGAGATCAGAGAAGGATTCAAGGGAAAGGAGGGAAGCAGTGACATGGGAGGCGAGAGAGGAGGGGGAGAGAGCGGAGGTCATGGCAAACTGTAACAGAGGGGGTTGGAGAGGGGGGAGAGAGAGGGAGAGGGAGGGAGAAGGAGATGAAGTGGTGATCAGACAGGTAGAGACGGGTAACAGTCGGATCAGAGGAGGAGCAGTTGCGAAGAAGGGCCAGGTCAAGGAGATTGCCAGCTCTGTGAGTTGGGGGTGAGGGCGGGAGGGAAAGGCCAAAGGAGTGGAGGATAGGAAGAAAGGCAGTGGACTGAGAGGCCTCTAGGTGGAGGTTGAAGTCTCCCAGGAGAATTAGCCGGGTGCCGTCGTCAGGCAAGGTGCTGAGTAGGATTTCCAGCTCATCAAAGAAACATCCTACGGGGCCTGGGGGACGATACACAACAATGATAAACAGGTTAGTTGGAGAGGATATGGAGACAGAATGAAATTCAAAGGAAGCGATAGAAAGGTGAGAGAGGAAGAGGAGAAAATTTACATGTAGGAGAGATTAACAAACCGGTCCCACCACCTCGCCCGGATGGCGGGGGGGTGTGGGAGAAGGAGAAGGAGGTGGAGAGAACCGACGGCGTTGCGGTGTTGTCTGGTGAAATCCACGTCTCCGTCAACGCGAGGAAGTCGAGGGACTGGAGGGAGGCATAGGCACAGATGAACTCAGCCTTCCGGACAGCAAACTGGCAGTTCCAGAGTACAGCGGCAACTCGGAAGTTGTTGGCAGAGGTGGATGAGGGGAAGATCAGGTTGGCGGGGCAGCGGTGACGAGGGCGGCCCTGGCGGTAGAATTGTCTTCTGAGGGAAAGAGAACAGACAGGGATGGGAAGAATCCACGTACTCAGATGGGGATGGGAAAAGAGTCAACAAAACGGGAGGAGCATCTTTCGATGCAGTGCTTAAAAGGCTCGCTAATTACTATGCAAAACAGCTGATCGCCCGCGAATGAATCCGAAACTAAGCTGAATAAGTGCCCTGTAGTAACAACAACAACAACAACAAAAGTGAAACTAAGTCACAAGTACTGTTAGAAAAGAAACCACTGAAACTTAGCCTGCTCTAGGAGGAGTCTGTAGCTAGCTTCTGCAGCCGCCGAATGCACTTAATAAATGGTTTACTCATCTTCATGGCAGAGTTATGACTTGCATTTGTGGATACAGCAACAAAGTGTGTTCACTAAAAATGGATTACAGAAGTTTTCCTGAGCCGTTTCAGTGATTTCCAATCCAAAATCCAGTTTGTTTTTAATGCAGTGCTACCTGAAGTCCTGAAGATCACGGCCATTCAGTATTGATTTTCGGCCTTGTCCCTTGCATACATAGATTTCTCCAGATTCTCTGAATCTTTTAATAATTTTACGTACCATTGAGGATGACATCCCCAAATTCTTTGCAATATTATATTAAGAAATGTTATTCTTAAATTGTTGAACAGTTTGCCCACACTGTCTTTCACAGTCTCCATTCATTTAGTCTCCTCGTTGAAAAATTGTGATGTTTCAATTTGGAATTTTGTGGCTCAGACATGCAAATATTTGAAATTGCATGCAAACACACAAATCAAACTAGAGGCACTCGTAGAGTGCAAACCTCCGCCAAGGCAGCACAATCCAAATCTTCATGAGTGGGAGCAAAGTTGAGTTATCGCGTGTCATACGATTTCAAGATGGCTGCCGTGGCAGCCATATTGTTTCACTGATCGCGGTGAAAATCAATAGGGTCCTTCCTTGATGTAATAGCAATGCACCCACAAAATTTCAGACAAATCCGTGCATTACTTTTTGAGTTATGTTGTTCACAGACAGACAGACAGACAGACAGGGTCGAAAACATAACCTCCGCCCCAGCTTCGTTGGTGGAGGTAATTAAATCATCTTCATTATAATTAATTAATAATTTCATGAGAGAAGAGAACACAGGTCTGACTTGAGGGACCATCATATCTTAGGGTTAGCTGTAGTCACTGTCTGTCCCTGCCACTATGGTTGTCACGGCCCTTAGCAAAGGAACCAATCAATTTCTTACCGGCACTCTGGAAACTGCCTGTGTTTATCAAGTTGGTGCCCTTAGTTACCCATGCTTGGGAATAAAACCTGTTTTCACAGGCTGAACGGGAGTCATCATTTTGAATGCAGTAGCACTTTGCTGAATGATATTTGAAATGACAGACTGACTTACTCATTAGTCTTCATTTCATCACCGTTGTGGATACGGTGCATTACCTAACTAAAGACTAAATCTGATTTTCTTGATGTGCATTTGAAGTGCATCAACTAATTAACTAGCCATAGCCTTCAATCAAGATGTTGATGAGCAGAATCGGTTGCTTTAGTCGCAGACTAGAAAGAAATCCTGCACCCACATCAGCCCTTTTTGAAAAAGATTGTACACCCCTGTTCTGCATGGTGGAAAATTATTAATTTCAGTTGGTGCAATTAATTACTGCAAAATGGAGAAGGAAAGACCGGTAACCATAAATATAGAAATGATAGCTACATACATGTACATTCTTTCAATTTATTTCAGAAAACCATGGAGACAATTCTGGAAACTGCTGTTTCTCCTAAAATCTCACAACAGATCCCGCATCGTTCTTTCGGCCCCTACTATTACTGATGGTCTGGTTGATAATGGAACGGCTATAAATTGCAATACTTTGTTCATAATTACAGAGACTGTGCAGTTGATTGCCTCTATGTCTAATTTGGATGAGAAAACAGCAGTCAATTGAAAAGAAGATGCTTCTCAAAAATTCAGAATTATTCTATAAAATCATTATCACTTCTGCATGCTCATTTCAACAGCAACAACAGCAATAATAATGACATGCAGTATTTGCATTGTATTGTAAAATCATCCTTTCATCCATTATTTAGCCCTTCCATGGTCACCTGGAAGCTGGAGCCTATCCCAGCATGCATTGGGCAGTAGGCAGGAACACACCCTGAACAGTTTGCCACATCCTCAGAGGGACCTCTTACTCATACCCATGGGCAATTTAGGGAGTTCACTTATCCTGGCAGGGATGGATTTGAACATTGGGAGGAGACAGGGTTTTGCTGAGGAAACAAACACAGGGATATCTCACAGTAAGGCCCTAGGCCAGGTTTGAACCCTTGACCTTCTTGTCGTGAGGCGACATTCATGTTTACTAATATGTTAGTTTTGCCGGGTCAAGTAGCTGGTTCACTATCATAGCTTTAAGAGCCCCGAGTAATTGCTTGTGTGCAAATGTGGATCTGGTGCTGTGACAGACGGAGTGAATACACTACAGGCCAACCTGATTTCTTAATAACCGTCACCTCTGTTCATTGCACCTTGCCAGCACAGTACAAGATGATTCCCTGAGGCCTTGTATGTGTCTTATCTTGCAGCAGTATGCCAGCCTGTCAACAGGCCTTACCAAAGCAAACGACCCCACACAGGCAAATACGCAGATGCTGAAACCAGAGAAAACTGCCTCACTTTGACCCGATATTGAAATGTGAGAGGTTTTTGAGAAACTTACATACAGTTTTCTCTAGATTGATGGATGATTGAACAAGGTTGCTAAGTGACATGATAAAGCAGCCACTCAGCCCATTCCAGTTATAACTCGACAAAACTGTAGTTACACTGTTTTTTTAAATTTTTTTTTTAGGCCACATTCAATCACTGAATGAATCAATCAATCAGTCAGCTGAAGTACTGCCCCTGTTTAGGGGAGACAGTGAACACCTATACACCTTCCACAAGTGCTTTACTGCACATATAATGTGATTTAGCCATGATGTACATGTTCAAAATTACTGAGGATTTTTCTTCCATTATACTTACTTCAATTTGGAAAACTTAGCTTACCTCTGAAGAACACATTGGCATTTTCAAAAAAAGCATAAGAGCAGTACTCTCATGCTGATGCAGGTGCATGTCCAACTTTGCTGAATCACGTGGTGCCTCGACAGAGCAGACCCATACTTGAGACCTAAGTGCTGTAATTCATGTTAGGCCAGCGGTTTATCATTGAAAGCCCAAGTTGTCCAGGAGGACGTGGACATGGCATTACTTCTCTGCAGCCTTGTATATGTCATCCCTGCCAGGCTCTGAGGTGAGATCTGAGTCATTCACACTCTATCTGCTCAGGCAGCAGGTTACTCTTACTGAACAGTCATTATCTGGTCAACAGTTTACCACCCTTCATATCATCTGCAAGAATTTGATATGGAGGATATTACAGTAATGGTGCTCATCAGTCACATTTGCCGAATTATACTGCTTTTTTGGTATTTTTATTAAAATGTTGACCAGATAATGACTGTTCAGTGAGAGTAACTTGCAATGCGACCTGACAAGCACAAATGGCCAGGGGCCTTATTCATAAAAATTTGCGTGGATTTCATACCTAAATAATATGCAGGCACAAAAAAATGAAAATGAAATTTTGTGGAAAATAACCTAATTTATAAACCTATGGGTAAAATAAACTGCATGGAATTTTCATTTATTTAAACAGGATGGACTTGGAATTTATTGACATTGTGCATTATCTTAATGATTTCCCTTTTTTTCATGTCAAGTTTGTTTTTATAAATCAGAAATCTGCAAAGAAAGTGACGCATGTATCTTTTTTGTGCCTACGCACCGATTATAAATGAGGCCCCAGGAGTTTAACGATATCAGGAAAATTCTGATTAGTGAAGCCTTTACTGCATGGGTTTCAGTTCTGGTCACTTCTAACAATTCATGGCCATCATGCCACAATAATTTGCATTATTAAAATGTGATCCCACCCTCCGAATACTCCTGTAAACTGGAAAGAAAGCACATCTGTCATTCAGAGAAACAATATTTTAAGAAAGTTAGGAAGACAAGCCACTGTATACCTTTTGCATTAGATAATTGGTTGAAAATACATTCAAATTTATGCAAGGGCTGTAAATCATTAGAACAGGTATATCTCCCAGGTGAGCAGATGCAGCGCAATGGCAATGTAAAAAAGGATGTGTCCCAAGCCCTAAAGTTTTTGTGGTTTGTTTCATTGTTTTCTTGAAGAGCAATAGAGAGACTTCTATTGAAAAGTTGAACATGGGTTTTTAAAATGCATTCATTATCTGAATCAGGTCCCCTATAAAGTATAATCTTGGATGTCAATATCATGAATGAAGAGTACTGGCAATTAGTATTGATTTCAGAAAATCTTCTCTGGTGAAGGATAGGTCCTAGATCATGGTCTGAATTACATACACATTAGTAAAAACCTGAATAAATTAAAAACATTATGAACGCAGATGCTTCCATAATGGCTTAGTACAAATAAACAATAAACATCATGCTCAGTGGTATTTAAAAAAGTGCCGAGTGGGGCCTGTTATTCTGACGGCAAGAGAAAAAGATTTAAATGACTTAGAAATGATGCTCATTTGAGAGTTGGTTCAAAAAACATTGGCGCTCAGCCACAGATATCAGAAAAAGTGATATGGTCAGACGTGGTCAGACGAGTCATTCTTCACAATATTCTTGAAAAGTGGGCAAGTGAATCAGGGCTCGAAATTGCGACCAAAATTAACACTGTGCGACCTTTGAATTAAAATTGTCACACTTGTGAGACCGCTTTTCCCCCCAATTAAACGCCGCTTTTCCTGTACATTTGGTAGTCAATAGGCATGCAAACCGCTGCTGTAGCTTTAATAGAGATGAGCGTATGTGCCGGAGCAGTGTGCGTGTATTCAGTCCGCCTCCTCCGTGCTTGCGGCGTGCATTGCCGAATGGAGCGCACCCAGTGTATTCCCTTGAGCTGACCGTGACCATTCTGACCAATCTTGAGCTTGACGGCCTAATCCTCAGTAGTGATTCTTAAATTGTTAATAATTGCCGTCAATCACTCCATTTTGCGGTACTGAGAGCTACTAATTATAACTATACACAAGATGTAGACGGGAAATTAAACAAATAACAATAGGAATTTTTTTTTTGGTACCGTTAACGTTCAAAAAAACAAGTCGGTAAGAAAAGTTACTGAAACTGAGAATCATGACACTACAACGGTGAATCGGACGAACCAGCGACAAAATGAGTTTATTATTTTTGCAAAGGATGGCTTCGAAATTTTCAATGGCTTAGGTTTAAAGAAGGTGAATTGCACGGTGTTCGTTGTAAAGATTACGATTCGGATCTCACCAGTAACAGCGTTAGCTACTAAGTCCAAACGCTTTAAACGTGAAAGTCCCTCCAAACATGGGGAAAGCGCACACAGAAGATGCTATGTCAACTCTGCGTCAACGAGTTAGTTCAGTGTTCTGTCAATTTTTGCTACCAACCAAAATATGCCGCCTCGCGGTTCTGCGCTTGCACAGACCTAAAATCTTCCTCTTGGTTTCTTCGCTCATATCTGAAGCAGCCTATCTAAAAAAAAATCATAAAAACAAATTTTTTCAGCGCGTCTTTCGACCTGTAAGCATTTGTATATTTGCATGTACGCGCTGGGTGTTCCTGAAATTGCAGAAATTAGATGACAATGACGTGCGGCATATATCTTAAAACAAATGTATCCAACTCATTATGATATCTGCGTATGATATAATAAGCTAACAAATTACATGGTTACCTCTGTAGACTGATTCATATTGCAATATTAAGGCAAAAACAAAGACTTTACAACTTTATGTCAGATCTGCCTTTAACCCTAACACAGTTGAAGATTATCCGGATCAGTGTGGAGGGTCCTCCTCTGGACATATTTGATGCCTCACAGGCAGTGAAGAGATGGATGGAAGGGCAGAGAGCCAGGAGACCCAATTTTAATTCCTGGCCTCAGGATATGGTATAAAGCTAATGTAGCGGAAATTTTTGTTAATCAATGAACTCAAGACTGTCATATTGTTTAATAACTTTCATTTGCTGGAAACAGTTGTATTGTTAATGTGGAGTGTTATATTGTAGTTTTTTAAACATCAAAAATATATATATATTGATGCTTCTTAGATTTTGGTGTATACGCTTCTAAATTTTGGCTCTTGCTCCTAACTTTTTGAACTTGGGAGCGCAGCGCCATAAAGTAAAAAAGTTAATTTCGGGGCACCCCAGTGGCTCATCGGTCTAAGCGCGCGTACCATAAAGGCTGTGTCCTTCCCGCAGCCACCTGGGTTCGATTCCGGCTCAGGTCATGTCTTCCCCCATTCTTCTCCCCAACTTTCCTGTCTCTCTTCACTGTAAACTGTCAAATAAAGGAAAAATTCCCAAAAAATGAATCTATAAAAAAAAAAAAGTTAATTTCGAGCCCTGTGCATATGTGCAGTATACCAAGAGAATGGTGCAGGCCAGAATGCTTGCCCACTACAGGGTGTGTGTCTGGTATTGGCATTTGTGATGTGGTGGACATTTTCGTGGCATAGATTGGGTCCACTTTTAGGCGCAAGAGGGAGTGATCAATATAAAAGGGATATTTTGAGTGATCACCTTAATTAAATGATAAAATATCTATACCCTGAAGGGAGTGCACTCTTACAGGATGGAAAAGCCTATATTCACCATGACGTGAGAAAAATACTCAATGATTTTGCATGTAACCTTGATATTTTGTGCAAACATATACATTTTTTGTCATTGCATCTTATAGTGCTGTGTCCAAGATGGAGGCCCATACCGTGGTTGTTCAATAAATTTGACATTGGTCTTTGTGTCAGACCTTAAATCTGTTCTTCTTGGGCCTCGGAACCTCACTGTGTGTTCTGTAGTGAGATGGGCACAACATTACTGAGAAATTCCCCTAATTAAATTAGATGAGAGGGCCTATAAATAGTCCTGACCACCCACTTATCGCCACATTGAAAAGCGCATCAATATTTGACGCAGGACTGTCAACTTGGGGATACTATTCATTATTAAAGGGGTGACAGTTTGTAGGCTGGGAGGCTGAGGGTGGTTGGTTTGGGTTGAGGTTCACAACCTCACGTCCAGTGTGTGCAATCCAGAGTATATCCATCACCTCCTGTCAAATTGCCTTCAGAAATGGACAGAGACATTAACCAGGTTATGGGAATGAGATGGGAGTCAGGCTGTATCAGGTGACTGCTGCCAGTCAGGCTTAGTGTTCAGATAATTGGGGTGTGATCAGTTCAACAATAGATAAAGCATTGAACAGGTTCAACTTGCGGTATGTGAGGAGAATTTCTGCAACTGATTGTTTGACTAAGGTGACTTAGCATTCAGCACTGCATTTGATTTGAGGTGACGATGCATCACACATTCGCTATACATTAATGGAAAGGGAATAGTACTATCTGTGATTATGTATGATGAAATAGAGGGTGTATGTGTCGCTTTAGAATGTACTAAATGCCTCTGTAAAACACATCTCAGTCATCTGTGCAAAGCGGTAAAAAAATGGATTTGTGTTTGGAGATGTGCAATCATTTGTATTCACAGCAAAATACACAGATGGGCTGCAAAAACCTCTTCTTTGGTCTTGTTCAAAAAGGGGCAGAATTTTTTAGTTGTTGCTTTCTTCATGTTTGGCTGGTTTATGTTTTCAAGGATGGATTAGGGATGGAATAATTTTTTGGGAAAAATAAACAACCCAGTTACTGTTCCATGTGGAACACCAAAAATAATTAGCTCCTTATTTTATCCCTTTGTGCAAGATTTACTTTATTTATTTTTCAAAGTTATTTCATCTAAAATACTGCAAATAAAATGGATCATATAATGCTCTTTTATTAGTTTAATATTAGTTTAGTTTTCACTTTCGTGGTGTATTTACAAACTTTTGCATGTTTTTATAGTCAAAAAGCACCTAGTTACTGCTGCACTGCCTATATGTGCAGCACCTCTGGCTCACTCAGCCTGCAACAAGCTATTTTGACTCTTTTCTCTTTAAGGCCCCCTCTCTTAAAGCCAGATAAGTTATGATTGGCCTACAGCAATTTAGGAAGCAGTGCTTGGTAAAAGCAAGGAAAAACAATAAAAGGTTGTACTGCTGAGGGAAAGTGGTGAGAATAGCTTAAACTCAAAATACGCCCATCATCAGGCATGTTGTGAGTAATAACAATTTAGCAACTGTGGTATCTTTAGAAGGGTCAGGCTACACAAAATTCATTTACAGTATATATGTTGAGTAAGTGGAAAGTATGGTGGGAGACAATTGAACATAATACCCCAATAAAATAACAAACGTAATCCACAAAGCACCCTTAGGTTCAACAGAGTCAAATTGCATATTGTTAGAAATCTTTACCTTCTATTTTCAAAAATTCATTGAGAAAATCAATCAAACTTGATAAATGGATATTTTTTGTCGATACTATATTGCTAAGTGTTTTTTTTTTTAGCAAAAAAAATCTATCTGTAAACAAACTATCAGTAATACATTTGAATCTACATTTTGCCAGTCCATTATGCCAGTGCTTTTACCTGCTTGTGCTTCAAACTCCACTTATGTTTGCATGGTACACCCCATGATAACACAGTGTTTCAAATTAACCATAATTAGGAAATAATCCAAAAAGAACTCTGTAACTAGTTGCATATACTACCTCTGGAATCACCTCACAGAGTTCAATCATAAAAACTTGGAATTAAAGTTGAAAAGATTCATAAACAATGAAGTAAACAGAAGTGTGGTCCGGGTTTTAGTAGACCGGTGAGCTGGACGGCTGGAGGCCTGGCCTTACACCAGCGAACAGTCTGGACCTCAATTCAATCAAAAATTTATAGTAGAAATGTAAAAAAGTGGTCCATGATAACAACGCTCCATCGTGCATAGCCAATCTGTCGACCACTATTTGGGAAAGTTGGAACTAGCTTG
Source organism: Gymnothorax javanicus (assembly GCA_029692085.1). Classification (NCBI taxonomy): domain Eukaryota; kingdom Metazoa; phylum Chordata; class Actinopteri; order Anguilliformes; family Muraenidae; genus Gymnothorax; species Gymnothorax javanicus. Next base: position 85,147,218 of record CM056195.1, read on the forward strand.
AAGGAGAATATTGTTTTTCATTGGTGAAGTCAACGCCTCGAAGAATTCAGGCTGTCATAAAAGCCTGAGGAGGAGCAACAAAGTACTAATTCTGATTTTTGTTGATGATTCCCTAATTTTTTCCTCCACTTGATTATGAAGAAAATCTGATTAATTACAGTTGTTCAACAATTTAATTTTTTGAGGTGTTTTTAATGAAGTCTTATTGTAAGGTAATAAACAAAATTTGTTTTGTGTCATGTCTGCGATTTGTTTATTTGCTAAAAAGTAAAAAAACTGAGTGTGGTGATTCCATACTTTTTGCCAGGGGTTGAATAAAGTTGATAGTAGAGGGTGCAATATCTGGTGGTAAATACATCACAGAACTTGTACAGATTGAATGCATAATTTGCAGAGGAGGCTCGTGAGAAGTATTGACAGACACTTTGCTTGATGAAAAATCGCAGTGCATCCACTTTCAAAAAGAACCTTTCCTTTCTTTCAAACACAGCGAAAATGGAAATTTGATTTGATAATTTGATCTCCATTGACTTTGCAAAGAGAGAAAACCAAATTTGAGATGGCTGCCATGACAACCATATTAAAAATGGCATTTTACCCACTGCCAATGTACACAAAGAATTTGAATTTGATCAGATCATCTGTTCTGCTAAAAATAGTAGGAAACCAAATTCAGGCTGGCTGTCATTGAAAATGGCAGTGCACACATATTTTAAAGGAGCCTCCTCTCCCCACCACCAATGCACAAGTCAAATTTGAATTTGATTGGATAAGCTATTCCCCTGGAAATTGATGGAAACGAAATTCAGTATGGCTGCTGTTGATGCTATATTGAAAATAGAAGTGTGCCAATTCTCGAAAAAACCTTCCTCTGCCCACCACCAATGTATACTGCAGATTTGACTGATCAGATCATCCGTTCTCCTCAAAATTGACAGAAACAAAATACAATATGGCTGCCACGGCAGCCATATTGAAAATCACATTTTCAAAAGGAGGCTTTCTCCACCCACAACTACTTATACAAAGAAATTAAAATTTGATTGAATCATCCAATAATCTACAAAGAAGTTAAGGAAGTCTAGGGACAATAGCGTTTGCTAGGTTGATGATGGAAAGGGGAATAACTCTTGGTAAAAACATATCAGAGTTCTCAAAAAGGCATATGTGCACCTTCACTCATGCAATTTAGCTACAATGATTTAAAAATAATCCACAAAATACTCCAGGAGGAGTTGCGTTTGCAAGAAAACTTCATGGACAGACTGTTGGACAGACAGTCAATCAAACAGACAGACAGATAGATGGACAGGGTCAGCGCCATACCATAATATACCCATCATTACTGATGACGCCCATTTTAAAACTAATTTTAAAGGTATACCCAAAGGGCCAAGGTCACAAGTAATGTATCAAAAGTGAATCACTTTGAGGTCAGAATAATATCGGTTTCATCTGGATGTAAGAACTGTTTTTTTTTTTTCCAGAAATTTGCATGTTAAACTAAGAAAGAGCACCTCTTGGTCAGTTTTACCAGTGACGTCATGGGAGGCAGATGGCTTGCAGTTGCTGTATGAATTCATAATGAATCAGTTATAATCATGTGAGAAATGTGGTAGTGAAGTTAAAAAATGTATCGCCATTTTGTGGCAGGCAGCTGCTCCAACTCAAATGCTGTTGAAGGGGGCGTCTATAGATAGCCTAAGGATCATAAATTTGCTAGAATATAGACTAATTTCATTCAGGGGTACATTTCTCAAAAGCATCCCTGCTAAAAATGTTCTATAAGAATCCTATAGGACAGTTCAATAGAATTTCTATAGAACTTTAGTACCTCAAGTCCTATAGAAAAAAGTTTTATAGAAAATTTCTGTAAGAAACATTTCCATAGAAAATCTCCATAGAACTTTTTTCTTTTTTTGCTTTTTTTTCCCGGCAGACCCTTCCCAATTTGCATCCCTGTAGCGCAATGGCCAATTGTGCGCTACTCTGAAAAAGCTGCCATCCACAGCCAGCTGGTACGACCGGGGCTCAAACTCACACCGTGATAGACACTTCTGTTCCACAATGCAGTGCTTTAACTGAGTGAGCTATCCGGCAGCTCAAACATTCATTGTTAGAAATAACCTTTAGATGTATAATGATGGTGGGAATAAGTCTTAGCAGACTTCAAATTTTATTCAAATTAATTCTAAATCTGTATATAATCTGCAATAACATGCATGTGAATGGAAAGAAATAATTTGATTGAATTTTTAAAATTAAGGGAAAAGTTCAAAAGCTCAAACTTTCAACGTAATTCTGTCTTCGAAAGCAAAAGAGTTTTCCATTATAGCATAATAAAGTTGTAATGCCTCACATTTATATTTTTGAATTGCTCCCGAGGAAATGGAAAGAGGTCTTCATATACCGTAACTGAAATACTGCTAAGATGTGTGGTCAGCCAGTCAATCAATCGTCTGATCAGGTAATCATTGAGTTGGTATGTGCCTGGTACCCCATGTGCTTAAGCACACCTTAAAGTTAAAAGAGACAAGATTTCCTTGCTACTTCAGTATAGTGGATATCACTGCATATTGCACATTTTCATACCATTAGTCCGGTCTCTCACTTCTAGAACCCGGGTACACATTTATTACCCTTCAACAGAGCATTGCAAGGAGTCATGTGATGTCTTTTCCATTAAGCTTTTGTTCTATTAGAAGGTCCTTAAGACCATCAAAGTCCTATAGAACAGGTTTTTCAACTAGGGTGTTCTATATGAAGGTCATATAGAACAGCAATAATATTATAAGACTTTCTTTTCCATAGAGGTGTTCTATAGGTTTCTATAGCAAATTCCTATAGAACACAGGGAAAATCCTATAGAACATGCTGTTCTATTAAAATCTTCTATAGAGTTCCATTGATGTTCTATAGAATTCCATGGAAGTCCTATAGAACTTTTTTTTGCAGGGATAGTAACTATGTTAGCAACTTGCATGGAAGGACTATATACAATCAAAGGTTCCAACAATTTATGTTGGCATCTGTGCTTTTGGGGAACGTATCTCAGAATAGAACTGTGGTGAAAGGTCCCACTGAATACTCTGTACTCTGCTCATCAGATTTTTCTCAAAGTGTGTTTGAACAGTTAAGCAGCGTGGCTACAAACCAAAGTGGCTCCCAAATGCGGTTCCAAAATCAAAAAAATGGCTGAAGGAACCATCGTGAAGGACATGGAGGAATCTGATTGAAAGTCAGGATCTTTAAAGTTTCAAGCTAAGAGTGATTTCTGATTATCCTGTAACTGATTGGATTAATTCTTAGTAACCCATATGTAAAAAAACTAAATTGTATGGGCAGTAGAGAAGCACTTCGTTTGCCTCCAATCAAATTAATCTGTCTCGCGCCCACAATCTTGAATTTGATAATCAATGAAATTTACAGCATTCTAGGTAGGTCTGCTTCAGACATGACAATCCACATACATTTCTGATCAATTATCACGAAATTCTCACGAAATGATGGCTTATCTACAGTTGTGTTTGAAGAAATAGCAGAGCAACATCATTACCCTGATAAACCACTGTTAGTAGTAGTGATATTTCTGCATGACAGATAATTTTCTTGTGGATGTAGTAGTGAAAAAGAAAAACTACAGACCCAACTGTCATGACGTGCACGCTGCTTGTTCAGAGAAATTGACTCATTCATTGAAAGGGGCGTGTTCAAAATAAGAGCGGTGTGGAGTTTAATCAGAGAATTCATTCATTCTGAGAAGAAACAAGTGTCGTTACTTGTGGTTTATTAAGTAAGAAGGGAAGCAAATGTTTCACACTTTTTTATAAAAAATGTTTTCTTCTCAATTGCAAAGTAAATGGGCCTTTCCAAACACTGCTTGGAGGAACAACATAATTTGATTGGAAAACGAATAAAGAAGTGCAGCAAATTATAAGATGCTCAGTTAAAATGATCTCAAATGCTTAAATGGCAACAAAAACCTGAAACACGCAGAAGGCAACCAGCAACTACTATTAAAATGGATCAAAGAATAGTCAGAATGGCAAAGATTCAGCCAATCATCACCTCAAAGATGATGTAAAATTACCTGTCAGTGCTGTTACTGGCAGAAGACATTTTATCAAAGCTAAGCTATCAGCAAGAAGCCCCCATAAAGCACCATTGTTGAAAAAACAGCGTGGGCAGAATCGGTTAAAACACATCGATTGGCCCGAAGAGAAATGGCATAATATTCTGTGGACTGATGAGAGTTAAATTGTTCTTTTCGGGTCTAGTGGTCCTCAACAGTATGTCAGACGACCCACAGGCACTGAATTCAAACAATAGTACTCTGTGAAGACAGTGAAGCACAAATCATGGTATGGGGATGTTTTTCACACTATGGTGTTGGGCCTATTTATTATATACCAGATGTTATGGAATTATGGATCAGTCAGAATACATCAAAATACTTAAAGGACCAGTGTGTAAAATGGGGGGAAAATAGTGACATCCAGCGTTCAGATACTAGACTGCAGCGCTCACTCATTCACTCACTCACGCTCACCCCTCCCGTCGGCAAAAAGACCGTGGCCTCCGAGGCCCAAAACACTTTTGCAGAAATGGCGTCTTCCATGACTGGGATTTATACACGCGAAATGTGTTCTCTAGCTGGCTGGATTGTCTGGTCGGGCTGCTGTACCAACATGGCGGTGCAAGATGGTGACGTCTCTAAAGCAAGGCCCTTGCTATATGTATAAATAAACGCATAATTATAAGGCTACGAAAACCAAACAAATTTTATTTTATAGCGATTATACACTTGTATAAACATATTAATGGGAAGTATATTCACATTTTGCCAATAAACCATGCCAAATATTACACACTGGTCCTTTAAGGAATATATGTTGCCATATGCCAAAGAGAAAATGCCCCTGAAATGGGTGTGTCAACAAGACAACGACCCCAAACACACAAGTAAGCGAGCAACATCTTGGTTCCAGACAAACAAGATCGAGGTAATGACCTCAGCTCCATTGAAAACTTGCGGTGTGACATCAAAAATGCAGTTTCTGATGCACAGCAGTTATGAAAAGCAATGGTTATGCAACTGAATATTAGTTCAGTAATTTAAAGTGAAGTTAAATCATGAGTTAAATTTAGTCTTTGAGTTTGAAAAGAAAATTCTCGACAAAGCAAATTTTCAAAACATATTAATATTCCTTTTTTTGTTTCCTGTAAAAGAATAACACAGACTTGATCAAATTGTAAATAGTTTGATTTTGAATTGAATATGTAATATTTCTACTACAATTGAAATATGGAACTGAAGGCTATTAAGAATTATTTGCACTCTATTTACATTTTATAATGTACTGCTATTTTTTTAACACAATTTTACGCAGTAAAGAGGTTAAAGACAATGCCATTCCACGGTTCTCCATTATCGTTAATGACCGGGCGGGCCGCCCATTCATTCTGAGTGATTGCGCAATCACCGCCTGTTCATAATATATGTGCCCGTTGAGAATCCTCGGCCGCCGGGTCAAAAAAAAAAACGGAGAATTTAAAGAGCAGTGGAAGATGCGCGATTGTGTGCGCAGTATCAATGAAATAGAATAGAACGTATTCCCTCCCCCCCTCAACAAAACAAACTTGCTCGCAAAAGAACGCCACCTACCGCCCGGTCAATGAAAATTTTAGTGGAGAACACTGCATTCTGTATTGGTGATTGGACTCTCCGTATCGGTACCATTTCCTACGCTCATTTTGGCAAGATCATTGCTATCAGCGCAGGGTTCAAATTGGTATGGTCTACTCCCACATATTTTTGGCAAAAATTCATCTCCTCTTCTTTCCTTTTGTGCTTCGCCTGCAAGCGACATATCATTGCTAGAAGAGTCGTCAGAGTCAGAAGTGGACCTTCAATCTCCCGCTGTTCTAGTAGCCATGTCTATGCCTGGTTGTGAAACTGTCTGCCGATGTCACAGCTGAGAAGATGAAGTTGAAGGCGTGGCGTTTTCAGCATTAAACACACATCTGATGGCTTAAAATTTCAAGTTTTGTACCTAGCATATATTATAGTTTACAGTTGTGCTCAAAAGTTTGCATACCCTAGCTGAATTTGTGAAATGTTGCCATTTGTTTTGAAAATATGACTCATCATGCAAAAAACTTGTCTTTTTCAAGGATAGTGATCATGTGAAGTCATTTATCATCTCATAGATATTTGGCTCCTTTTAAATCATAATGATAACTGAAATCACCCAAACGACCCTGATCGTAAGTTAACATACCCTTGAATGTTTGACCTAGTTATATAGACACAAGCTGACACACTCAGGTTTAAATGAATATTAAGGGTTCCACACCTGTGGCTTTTCAGATTGGAACTATTGTCTGTGTATAGGCATTGAGTTTATTAGCTCCCGAGTGGATGCGCTGATCTGGCCAAAAACTGATCCATGAGGAGCGGAAAAGAACTGTCTAAGGACCTTCAAAACAAGGTAGTTAAACTTTTTAAAGATGTAAAAGGATATTAAAAGATATCCAAAGACTTGAAAATGCCAGTCAGTACTGTTCAGTCCATGATAAAGAGGTGGAAAATTAGGGGATATGTTGATACCAAGCCAAGGTCAGGTAAGCCACGAAAGATTTCAGTGCAAACTGCCAGGAGAATTGTTAGTGGCTTAAAAAAAAAAAAGCCCACAAGCTACCTCAAGAGAATTACAGGATGCTCTGGAAAAAGATGCTGTAATCGTTTCAAGGAGCACAATAAGGAGGTACTTAAACAATAATGAACTGGATGGTCAAGTTGCTTGAAGGAAGCCATTATTGCGCTAATCCCACATAAAAACCCACCTAAAATATGCTGACAACACCTTGACACACCTCACAACTTCTGTAATACTGTCATTTGGAGTGACAAGACCAAAATAGAACTTTATGGTCACCATAAGTGCTATGTTTGGAGAGCAGTCAACACTATTCCCACTGTACAGCATGGTGGTGGATCTCTGATGTTTTTGGGGTGTGTGAGCTCTAAAGGCACTAGGAATCTCGTGAAAATTGATGGCAAGATGAATGCAGCATGCTATCAGAAAATACAGGCAGAAAATTGGCATTCTTCAACACGCATGGGATACATTTGAACTTTCCAGCATGGCAATGATCCAAAGTACAAGCCAAGTTCACCCTCCAGTGGTTACAGAATTGAAACGTGAAGGTTCTGGAGTGGACATCACTGTCTCCTGACCTCAGTGTCATCAAGCCACTTTGGGGAGATCTCAAACAAGCAGTTCATGCAAGATGACCAAAGAATCTGCAAGAGCTGGAGGCATTTTGCGAAGAAGTATGAGCAGCCATACCACCAGAGAGAATTAGGTGGCTCATTGACAACTATCACAAAAGACTGCACACTGTTATTGATGGTCAGGGGGACAATACACAGTATTACGAATTAAGGGTATGCAGACTTTTGAACAGGGTTCATTTCATTTTTTCCCTTATTGCCATGTTTTATTTGAGGATTGTGACAATCTACATGACCGACAGTTGGCTATGAATCCAATAAGAAATAAAAGAAATGTGTCTTGCCTGACCATTCATGTTTTCTTTAAAAATGTTACCTATTTTACAAATTCAGCCAGGGTAGGCTCACTTTTGTATACAACTGTACAAATAAAACTTAGTGAATATTTTACTAGAAAAAATCCCTTGGGAATACCTTTAACCCCTTTGCGCAGAAGTAGATGCTATCGGACATGGAGCTGCTCTATTTATGCACGCAGTTACACTATTCTATCACTAGAAGGCACACCTTGATCAGTTATTGAATATTCACGAGCAAGCAAGGCTTGAACACGGTTTAGAATATGGACAAGTTCAGTCCCATCCCTGTTTTGCAGGAGTTGCATGAATTAAACTCCTCAGCTAAGCCTAATGTGCAAACTTCTCAATATACTTGCCTATCTGTCCAGCAGTTCAAAAAAAGATCCCTTGTGACAGAAAAAAAATCATTGTCCTTTGCTGCAACCACTTCAGCCATAGTGAGCCAATGGCATCCTGATTTAGTAATTAAGAAAAATAAGTTTCCTGAAGCAAAAATTCAACATAGTTGAATGACATAGTATCAATACCATCAATTATAGTCATCTCAAATCAAAAATGGGTGATTCCCTACTGTAGATTTACGCGTAAATTCCTCCATCAACGAATTCAGTGCTCCCTAATTTCCTCCTAAGTACTCTCCTTGATTAGCGAGGCACTCAATTGCTTACTTAGGCTCATCTGCATAAAGCACAGTTATAGTTTACGCCCACGTGAAACTTCCCTGGAAATGATCTACTGATTGAATCTTTCTTATCCAATTCCAGAAAGTATAAACTTTAATCAGTAACTGAAAAACATTGATTGGACCATCAGAAAAGTATTTGAATTGTTGTGTTACAGCAGTTAGGTTGTATTCTCTTAGTGTTGTGCAACTGAAAATGATGCGATTGCATAGAGAAGAAGACTTCTTAAACCAGCCTAAAGTGCTCGCTTACATTTATGGGATTTAAATGAGATAAGGACTTAGTCAATGGGAATTATTCTGAATGAAACAGGATTGGAGGATTCCTTCTATTAAAGGTTCTTGGAGAAATTCAATTCAGAACGGTTTTTGTTCATTTTATGAGTAAGTGCAATTTTATATTTTTTCTACTTATGGCGAGCTGGCTAGTTGTTTTTTATTCTCGGTTTACCATAGCCATGATGATCACAGAGTTGTTCGCCACTTTGGTTAGTAAGAGTAACTGTAAGTCTTTGCTAATAATACTGCATGTGGTGGTATTTTGCTCAATGTGGCTCTTTGTTTTAGAATTTATATAGTATTCAACGAAGTCGAATGCCGAGGTGTTGGCTTGTTTAAAATGCGAACAGCTCAAGCACTCGGGAGACCCTCTGCTATGTTTGTTTCCCAATTCTGTTCAATCAAGGGTGGCATATTGTCTGCTTTTTTCTGATGGTGGAATGTTTGTTCTGTTATTATAAGGTATATTTCAGACATTAATGAGTTAGTGAGTTACACTTGTTGCTTATAAGGTGTGGAAAGTGTTTATATAAGGTTGCAAGCTCAGAAGTGGGAACTGCTAGCTTTTCATTGCAGGCTGAATGTTCTAACTAAGCAGTTCCGTTAACTAGATAGTCTGGTTACCCGCGACCGCAAGGGTGTTGCCCCTGAAAGCCCGCCTTTCCAGCCTGTACTGTGTCCACAAGGAAATCTCTATGTTTCAGCACAAATTTAGCACAAATTTTCACATTATTTGGCCCATACTGTCGCCATGGCAAACAAACTCGATAGTTATCATAAATGAAGAATACCACATGTCCATACCAAATATGAAAGTAATCGGTCAAAAATTACAGCTTGTACAGCGTCCACAAGGAAGTGTCTACGGACGCAGATGCGGCAGTGGCGGCGGAGACGACAAGCATATATCCGTAGTAGCCGCCCGACTTCGTCTGGGGGCTACAATGAGTATGTGTGCTGGCTTGTGGAACTTTGAAAAAAATTTGACAAAATTCTAAACTTTCTCATGGAGAAAAGGCATTTTTTGTGTTTGGAGAGGTTACAGGTGACCATTGGTATCAACTTGCACTTATATTGATAAACTCATGCTAAATTCAACCAGAAAATCATTAATTCATATTAAATTCCATGTGTCAAAAGTTGATTTGTGTTGAATATATGATTTCTCAATGATTTGACAGTGCGCCATTTTGAGGGATCTGAGAGTTTGGGGAGCCACCTGGAGTCTTATTTGGCTCCAAAAGAGTAGATCATTTGAATTTCATTCTCAGATGAAGAATACTTGCGGTCAAGAAGTTTATGATCCCAGAAATGTAGTTTTAACCCCTAGACATTTTTAAATTCTCAGTATTTTTTTTTTTTTTACAATTTCAATGCTGTATTTTCATGAAGACTCATGCTTGCAGCCCTTTTTCTCTACCTAAATCATGAAAATAAACTGAAATACAATTGGATTTTAAATATTACAAGTGTCTTGACTCAGTTGAGTCATTCCTTTCCTCTCTGAGAAGCTGCAGTCTTGTAGTGCCATAAATAAGGTAACACATAAATGGCCAGATTTGGCTTCTGCGCAAAGGGGTAACGTACTGATTCTGACCTTTATTTCCCTCTGACAGTCGATATAAAGAGAATTTGCCTTTGCACTGAAGAAAGTAGCGTCTTCCCGACATGGTGATCCACACCAACCAAAATCCTCCGGGCGTCCGTTCTACCCAGCTTTGTTTGAAGGCAAACAAAACTAGCCACTAGTCATGCATTATGCAAATGTGTCATCACGTTGACAAGTTATGGAGGAAAAGGGTGGACTGCTAATGCAGCATTTCAGATGTTCAGGGGCTGTTTGCTGTCCCTTTGGCATGGACTTTGGGCTTCGTAACTTGTGTAACTCAGTTCAACTGATTTGAGATCTGGCACCTGAAGGTGGTGGTGTATGCATACGATGATTTTCATGCTCATAAACTCATTCAGTAACCCCTTGTGCCCTGTGGGGTTTGCGCCAATATTATCGTGGAAGAGGCCGCTCATATTGTGGTAGGAATCACTGACATAAAGGTGATCACACAGAATAATTCTGCAATGATTGGCAGTAAGTGTTCTGTCTTGAAGGGGACGAGTGGACCCAAACCATTCCAGGAAAGTGAACAGAAGCATTTGCATTTGTTATGTTTGCATGTTTGTCCACTCATTCATTCAGGGTTTTTTTTTTCCTTTTGTTACGTGTTTGTATGTTTCTGGAATGGCATAGTCGCAGTGCTTGGCTCACCCCCACTGTCTGGTATCACATCTGATGAAAACCGAGCCATTATCGATTATGGCTAGCACCCTGGCAACATGACACACAGCACATTCAAGCATTATGCAGGAATAGATGGCTTTCAGTTGGCTGAGATGGTATTGTATTACCGTATATTCATGGTCAGTCTCCCTGCAAGTCTGCCCTTTTACTGCTCATGACGCATCTTCCCCCATCTTATGTCTGCAACGTACAGTGCAATCTTTAATGTGATTAGAAGTGCTGGCTGACATCATATGCTTCAGTGGGGAGTGGAAGATAATAGCAATGTGCGAACACATTCTGTTTCCTTCATACTTCAGTTACAATGCTAACTACTATGCATATACCCTCTACAGCAGATATTATAAGCAAAAATCTTTCATCGTTAAAATATCAAAGTCATTCAAAGCTAATTAACACAACAAAGCAAATCAAAACAAACATTAAATAAATATGCAGATGATCAGCCTATCAGACAATTCATACTGAACCCTTTGTTTCATATCAGCCACCTTCAGTAAATAGGTTGAAAAATGAATGGAAATGTTACAACACTAAAAAAAGGGGGAAAAAAATCATGAAAAAGCCTGATGGATCTTTTCCATTTGAGTTCATATTGTTGTAGCACCTGAGTCCACGATTTAAAGAAATGTATACTGCAAGGATATTGTATAATATAAAAAAACAGCCAGATATTTAATGCATCTTGTAATGTTAAAAAAAATGTTCTTTAGTTCACAAAATATGCACTTTGCCACATTTCCTATCTGTGAGGTGAGCGCTGCGGTCATTCTCCAACTGTGAGCAGCATTAGAGGCACAGTGAGTCTGAGCAATCTGCTCAATACTGAAAGCATATGCAGTTAAAAAGAGAATGACTTTGATCTGTGAAAGACAATTTTCTGCATATTACAAATCAATTGCCTATGCGGAAAGGGCGGCTGAATGTAATTCTGCATATTTTAATCTTGTAGAATTGTAAGAAATGAAATTATAAATGATTCACTCATTGTAACCTTTGAGGAGGACAAAGGGGATAAGAAGTCACTCAGCTCACTTATCAGTGATGTGCTAGGGTAATCTGCACTGACAGGGCCATTGTCTGTCTGAAAAATCAGCAAGTTCTCTATCATTTTTCTCCCCTGCCACCTGAAGGCTTGGTCAAGGGACTATCGATTTAGGCTGCATCTGGCCATCTGTGCGTCCAATCTTTCACTGGGGACTTTTGCGGTCTCTTACCAACTTGTATATATTGAATTTTTATATTTGAACTCTTGTTTCGCTTAGCTCTGTAAATCAAAAAGTTGCCATTTGCAAACTTTATCGTCCATTTTTATTTACTTATAATTTATTATAAAACCTCCGCACCATTGCAAAATGTTCTTCATGAATTGTAATTCAGTCTATCAGTTTGGCAAAGCCCTGCCATCTTTACCTCTGAAAGACTCAGTTTCTCTGGGATGCTCTTTTTAGACCCGATCATATTCTGGCCTGTTGCCAATCAACCTAATTAAGTGTTAAGTGTTCCACCAGTTGAACATTTTTAGCATCATCAAAATTTTTCCATCTTTTGTTCCTCCCATCGCAACTTTGAACATCAGTTTGAACATCTGGTACATTGTCTTTGTACTGTTTTCAATTAAATATATAGTTTAAAGATTTGTCAATCATTGCATTCTGTTTTTATTTTTTACATTTTACACAGCATCCCAACTTTCTTGGAAATGGGATTATAGAGAATTTTGAATAAAGTATCATATTGTCAGTTGTCAACATATCCAGTAAAACATTTTTTTTTTTTTTTATTAATTTGGCATCTCCAATCCCACCCAAATCTGGAATTCCATATTCGAGTACTATGTACAAGTCTTGCTCGTATCGTATGCAACCCCATGTTGCCAACTCGGGAGAGCAGCTCTCCTCCGAAGCACGCGCCTGTCAGCCGCTGCTTCTTTTCACTCCTAGGTCGAAACCTTTCAAGTTCAGAACGAGGGCAGAGGATACCCGAACATGAGCAAGCTTAGAATCTTACTGACGAGTGCCCGGCTGGCCAACAGGAGGTGCTGGAGTACTGGACAAAGCAACTATGTTGGAATCCCGTCCCAATTTTCTTTCTCCCTGCAGAGTGAACGCCAACTGACCTATGGATAAGTCCCGCCCCCAAATGCGATGAGCCAATCACAGTGCGTATTCTCTCCCCTATACTCAGACATTCTGAGCCTGAACTTCCATTGAAATGCATTACGGAAACTCCATACCGTTCGATTTTATGGGGTTTTAAAATGTTTCTAAGTAAAAAAAAAAAAAAAAGGTCAAACTCTGTGCTTGGGGTAAATTTAACTCCGATTCGAGGTATCCTGAGAGGCTGGGCGATGGGGTGTATTTTGTACCCTTCCCAAAGCCACATCATAACCAAGAGAAGTGTCTCCTCTGAATAAAGCTTTGTGGAAGACCCCACTATCAGCTTAACGTAACAAGGTTAGATTTCTTAAATTCGGTAGCAATAATAATACGTAAATTAAATTTCTTACCCTCTAGTGCACGAACAATGCTGATCCTCTATCTTGTTGTGTTTGAGGGTGACGGAAACGAGATGCGGTTGATCGCGTTTGCACTGAGACCTGAAAATTTTTGCTTCTAATTTAAACTTTTCGTTGACCTTCTCCACACTGGATTCATTAATGTATCCTCAATGCATAGTGTAACTCTTTTTGCTGACTTCTTGATGATATTTGAGCCTTCTGTCGCCAAAAATCATTGATAGTATTCTGAAAAATATCTCTAACTGTGATACCCGCCATTAGCGCCTGTTCAAAAATGTTGATTGTTTGTCCGAGTCAGTGGAGGGGGCGGGGCTTAGCCATGGTGAATTGTGCGCTGCCCTGAAAAAAGCTGCCGACCACTGCCAGCTGATATGACCAGGGATCAAACCCACGCTGTGGTAGTCACTATTGCTCCGCAATACAGCGCCTTAAAGGACCAGTGTGTAAAATGGGGCGGAAACGGTGACATCCAGGGTTCAGATTCTAGACTGCAGCGCTCACTCACTCACTCACGCTCACCCCTCCCGTCGGCAAAAAGACGGTGGCCTCCGAGGACCAAAACACTTTTGTGGAAATGGCGTCTTCCACAACTGGGATTTATACACATGAAACGCATTCTGTAGCTGGCTGGATTGTCCGGTCGGGCTGCCGTACCAACATGCCGGTGCAAGATGGCGACGTCTTTAAAGCAGGGCCCTTGCTATATGTATATATAAACGTATAATTATAAGGCTACGAAAACCAAACAAATTTTATTTTATTGCAATGATACACTTATATAAACATATTAATGGGTAGTATATTCTGATTTTGCCAATAAAGCATGCCAAATATTTCACACTGGCCCTTTAACTGAGTGAGCTAACTTGGCAGCTCAGTAAAACATTTTTGATAGAGAGAAAAGGCAGATTGCACACACTGGGAGATTAGAGAAATGGCTGCTCATTTCTGTGCAGTTTTACACTGTGAATAGAAATAATCTGCAGCCTACTTTGTAATGGTAAAGAATATTTTACCATGACTTAATCTAGGTTTTTGAGTGCAAAATCATAATCACCATTGTTATCCCCACTATGTTCAATTCTGTCATGAATTTATGGAGTCTTTTTCTTGGAATGTATAAAGCACCTATCAGTTATTAAGATATATTAAGTTACTTTATGTCAGCCACTGACTCTTTTCTGGCTTGGCAAAGAGCGATTTTGCGCTTGAAAGTACGATTTTTGGCGATCACCATGTTGTACCACCAGTCACAGTCTGTGCGGTGTAGTCAAAATCATCCATTAATCATGAAAATTCAGCGTCTTAACCTGTTCCTGATCTATCCACAAAACATTTCTCCATTGCTCAACTAGTGGGGCAGCGTAATAAATTAGCACGGACAATTAGATGACAAACAACAAACAAAAAAATATATAAGAAATGATCAACCAACAACTGGTTCTACTGGTTGCTTAATGTATGGAGAAAATTCACAGCTGATTGCTTTATATAAGGTGACTTGATATTCAATGCTGCTTCTGATTTGAGGTGACAATGTATCAAATTTCCAATATGCAATATGAATGGCACCATCTTTGAATATGTATGACAAAAAAGGAGTATCTGCAGCTGTGGAATGCACCAAAAGCCTCTGTGTTAAACGCCTCTCACTGCAGAAGGTACAAATCATTTGTATTCACAGCAAAATACATAGATGGACTGCGAGAACTCACAGCAGGAGTGTTAGGTCTTATTGCAAAAAAAGGGCCAGATTTTTTAATTGTAAATTTTGTTTTGGAAAACCTGATCGGCTTTGTGTTTTTATGTAATAATTACCAGTGACTTGAGCAGAGAATATTGGGTCTCATGAACCTATGCTGTTGCTTACTATAGCTGAAGCTGCTGTATGCCTTTTGGCTTCAGTTGGGTTCACACTAAAAAGAAGGTGACCAACAGAGCGATATTTCCTAATGACTCATAGGCATACTAAGTAGACAAGAGTATGAATTGCGGTCACAAATGAACCACCACCATTGCAACATTTTAGCCAGAGGATCAAGGAGTTATTAGTAATCCCGAGCCCTAGGCTTCGTTTTACATAGTTTGAAGTTTTGTAAGATGTTCAGGGATATGTGGCCCGAATATGCTGTAAATAGCATCTTCTGATGTGTGAGGTGTGCCCTAAGTCACTTCATCCAGCAACATACACCAGTCTTAGTGTCCTGCAGGTGACAAACATTTACAGGCTGGGAACACTTCCATTAATCTGTCCATTTCCCCATTTACAGGCAGAAATGTCTTCACAATGTATTAAAGGTGCAATGGAATAATGCATGAAACAGGTAAAGTTCATTATAATTAATCTGCGGTACAAACATTTCTTGAATGTTCCCTGCTTCCAAAATTAATTTTCTCTTGTCAGTGTTCAGAGCTGTGAAGTCAATGGCATTTATGTAACTCCTCACATAGTGTGCCATGACCAGAGTGAGACAGTGATTTGCAAATATCATTTTCATTTTCAAACACACAGACGTGTTCGAGCAGTGAAGAATACAGGGTGTTTAAAAAAAAAAAAGTATACCCATCTTTAATCATCGATCATACAGTACAAAAACTACAGAATATTATTTTAAGTGCAATTTGTCATTTGAATGAGCTGGTTTTACTCTTTTAAATGATAACCCTAACTACACGTTTATTTTTAGTTGTTTTCGTACAGTGTAATCGATGATTCAAGTTGGGTATACTTTTTTTTTGAAGCACGCTGTACATGCCCAATAACAAAAAATGATCAACAGCAGCTTTTATTTCCGCATGGGCGTGAGCCCTCCCTTTGATTCCTTAAATACACTGAACAAAAATATAAACGCCCCATGTCAAATTTTTGAGTTTTTGACTGGAACCGGGATTCGTCTGTGAATAAGCGCTCTTCTCCAGCGTGCCAAGGGCCATTGAACATGTGCGTTTGCCCATGCGAGTCGGTTCCGACGCCGGACAACGGTGAGATCCAGACCACGGTGAGGACGCCAAGCGTGCAAGTTGGCTTCTTGCAGGTGGTTACGGACTGTCTGTGGTGTGATGCGTCTGTTGTGCAGACCAACGGTCTCATCCGGTGTGCATGTCGTTGATCTGGGCCGATCCCGCAGGTGGACGAGCCGGATGTAGCGATCTTGTGCTGGTGTGGTCACACATGGCCGACGTGGATGAGGTCGATTTGCAGTACTGCCTGTCTGTCGGAAACGAACTCTCAAACGGCCTATCGTCCAATAGTCAACATTCAGCTGCACAGTGACCGCTCTGGTGGACATCCCTGCATCCAGCATGCCAATGGCACGTTCCCGCATGACCTGAGACATCTGAGGCATGATGACTTTTGACAAAATGTGACATTTTGGGGTGGCCTTTTATTGTCCCCAGTATAAGGAGTGTCTGGGTACGGCTCATTCTGTCTGATCACCGTCTGGAAATGCCACACCCATGTACTGAGTGAAATCACTGCATCACTGAGCAAATGCTCACTGACAGAGAGATGGATTAAAAAATGGTACACAAATCAAGAGAAATATCCCTATTGTACAAGTAAAAGTCAGCATATGCTCACGTAGAGTTGTTAACTCCATGTGGCGTCAATATTTGACATGGGGTGTTTATATTTTTGTTCAGTGTATATTGACCACCTCTCAATACTCCGCAGATTTTGGCGTATGAGGCTGGCCAGTCTCTTAGGTTTTGCAAAATGTGATGTTTTGTGATCTGTTTGCAGACACAACATCCCTTGCCCATTGCTGGTAGTTTTAAGGGTTTTTTTGTTACTTTTATTTATCAAGTTATTGTACAGGCTCTGCGGAAAGGCCATACTCTTTACGTACATGTTTTTTGAACTACAGCGCAAAAAAACTGCCATGTTCCTGAACCAGGACATAAGTCAGAGCAGTTGAACTGGCCCAGAATAATGCCACAGCTGACACAAACTTGAAAGCCATTGAAAACCAGGCCTGGCAACCTTTGAGTCGCCCTGAGATAGAAACAGCGAAGAAACCCAGCAGGGTATTTATTTTGATTTCTTTTTTTTTTGGAGAACCACTTTTCCTGACACTGGCCTTACTGCAGTTTAATGGCATCTAGCTTTTCCAAACCATTGGCTTTGAGAGACGGCCAGCTTTTCTGGGGAACAAACTCTCTTGGTGAAGGCTGGACTCAGTGCCACTGACCCGCGAAGAAGGTGCCTTTGTTTTTTTCCACTAAATCAGGGCCGGCCAACGTTGGTTCTGCCTGCTCGAGCACTTGATGTAGATTGTTTGACAAGTATAGTTTCCTAAGATGCTGCTTTTTGCCTGCGCTGAGGCAGATGTCTGCACCCTGCATAATGGATTCTGCGTGTTTCAAAAGGCACACGTGGCAAACATCGATCAATTATGTAAGCTGCCCCACCTACCGCAGTATTGTGTGCGCCGTTATGTAACAAACTCAATTTCATATACCGTACAGCAAAACAGGCCTACAAAGGTTTGGCGAGGATTTAGAAGAGCACTCAATTTATTCAGTTGTTCATTCTGTTATTCTGCCCTAATTTAGTGTCTTGTCCACATTTTTGTAAAAAATGTTGGGAAAGAAATTAGACATGACTGATAATTGCTAAGGGCATTGTCCATAAAACATTCTGCAATATCTCAGTCTATAAAACGGGTGAGGATATTGAGTTATAGTATATGAGAACCATTCATGTGTCCCTAATATTTTTACATACCATTTGAGTGAGGATGACCATGTCAAGTGAAGCAAGATGAGGACCAAACCACAGGTAACCTGACAATGGGAACTGATGTTAAATGAAAACTCAAAAAGGGTATAAATAACCTGAAATAAATGCTGGAATACAGAAAAGACCACTGAAAACAAAGCATATGGAGACATCAGGGAACCGAAAAGACAAACACACCAAGACAGAAAGGAAGCATGGGGTATGCATAGGGAAAAGCAAAGCAAACCGGGAAGTGAATTCAGGTGTGAGGGCAGGGAAAATTATGGCAAGAGGTGTGGATACAAATAAGGGAATGAGATATGCTAATTACCGGAACAGGGAGAGCAAGTGCGGGAGTGAGTAGATGGAGAACAGGTGAGTGAAGCAGTGAGGAAATGAGGAATGAGGACATTAAATTGAAAATGAAAACATTTTGGTTAAGTGTAATCTTAAAATAAACTAGGTTGCACTGCTGAAAAAATTGCTAAAATAGGAGATGGAATTCAGAGAAAGTATTTGATTAATTAATTATTTTTGAAATCCATACAATATCACCATTAAAGGAGGATTATCACGCTTACCTGTTTCGACTAATATTAACTGTACTGAAGTTCAACAGCACCCGTTTCAAGTATTTCCGCAAGATAATTAGTCCTTTCCATGTAATTGGCGATAATTGCCCATAATTTCCATGATAAAATCCAAAACGGAGGCCGCCATTGTTTTGAACTCAAGCTTCGCGAGACAGAGTTTCAGCCCGTGAAAGCCATAATCGTGACGTGAATGCGGCGGCTGAGCGTGTAAACAAAGCATCCAAGAACAGTGATATGCATTGTTCCATTGTGCGAGTTTATAACCCAACAGCGAATTAAATCCCTGTCCTTTGGGAACGTGTGCATTGTCACACTGGCCATCTTCTGTTTAGTGTCGTGATACAATCGTATGCCTGACAATGCAGCATTTTCAAAGTGATTTCGGATCTGTTCACTGACGAGAAAATCTCATTAAATCTAATGCATGGCCATGATGCCTGGAAGCGCCAGACCTCTGTGCTGACGTCATGATCTCGCGCCCCAGAATCAGATGTGACAGGTGCTATGGAAAATAATGGCGCTGCCCAATGGGCTCAATTAAATTCAATTTTTTCATCAATTAGCCAACTGAGCTATATGAATGCAGTTTAACTAGCAGGAGATTAACAAATTGAAGTAACAAGAGGGCAGAAATTTTTTGATGATAGTCCTCCTTTAATTTGTACATTGTCAATGTCGCACATCAGTGATCTCGGTCATTTCTTTATGTTTACAGGCTTTTATATTGGTCTTGATTATTCTGGAAATAAATTGTGTGATTATCATTCAAGCGATCTTTAACAGGAACAGATAAAAGCAATTACTGTATGTGTTTAAGGGTCAGAGGCCCATGGCATGCAACTAAATATCCCATAACACCGACATCACCGCTAGGGGGACATTGTCCTTTAGGATGTTAAAGGGATATTTCAACATTTATGCAAATTGGCCTATTGCCATAATCCCTATAGTTATATGAGTAGGTACATTACCTTTAGTTATCCGTGTTTGCTGTTTTGAGATTCGGGGGTGGAAAGACGCGAGCTGCTCAGCAAACATAACGAAAATGAACGATACAAAGGAACTTTGCGATATCCAAATTCAATGTAAAATATGTGGCGTCAAACTAGCATACTATGAGTCAACCTCAAACATGTTCTACGAATTGAAGAAGCACCCCCCATCGACCATTTATGCTTTTTTTTTTTTACTTAGAGTACTTGATCGATAACGGTACCAGTATCTCTCATTGCAAAGGTCCATCTGTCCCAGCCACGTTGGTCCCACATAAGTAGTTTCCTCTGCAGCAAGTCTTCTTGCCAGCAGGCAGTGCTGGCGTTTTCTTCCAAAGCATGTAGGCTGAGAGATGCTTTTGTTTTTCAGTGAAAGCTCCAATGCTAGCATTGCATTTTGATTTTATTTACATAATTTACATTTACATACAGTTGTGCTCAAAGCTTTGCATTCTCTAGCTGAATTTGTGAAATTTGCCATTTATTTTGAAAATATGACTCATCATGCAAAAAACTTGTCTTTCATTTAAGGATAGTGATCATTTGAAGTCATTTACCATTGCATAGGTTTTTGACTCCTTTTTAAATCATAATGATAACTGAAATCACCCAAACGGCCCTGATCATACATTTACATATCCTTGAATGTTTGAATACAGGTTGAACTGAATGCTGATAACAGGAGGGGTGGTCTTTCTCCTCTTTAGCCCGGAGGACACAATGCCCATGATTTCCAACAAGAATGTCAAATTTGGACTCGTCTGACCACAGGACACTTAGCCACTTTGCTACAGTCCATTTTAAATGAGCCTTGGCCCACAGAACACGGCAACGCTTATGGATCATGCTCAACAATGGCTTCCTTTTTGCATGATAGAGTTTTAGGTAGCAACTGTGGTTGACACGGCAGACTGTGTTTACAGACAGTGGTTTCTTGAAGTATTCCTGGGCCCATTTAGTAATGTCAATGACAGAATCATGCCGGTGAGTGTTGCAGTGGCGTCTGAGGGCCCGAAGATCACGGGCATCCAGTAAAAGTCTTCGGCCTTGTCCCTTACGCACAGAAATTTTTCTAGTTTCTCTGAATCTTTTGATGATGTTATGCACTGTTGATGATGAGACCTTCAAAGCCTTCGCAATTTGACGTTGAGGAACATTGTTTTTAAAGTATTCCACAATTTTTTTACGCAAGCCTTCATAGGTTGGAGAGCCTCTGGCCATCTTTACTTCTGAGAGTAAGCCTCAGCCTCTCTAAGACATCCCTTTTATAGCCAATCATGTTACACACCTGATGCCAGGTAGCTTGATTACTTGCTTAATGTTCAATCAGCTGATTCTCTTATACAACTTATATTAATTGCATTTTCAGCCCTTTTTTTGCCTGTGTCCCAACTTTTTTGAGACCTGTTGCAGCCAGAAAATTTGAAATAAGCTCATTTTGTGGATAAAAATGTAAAATATCTCAGTTTCAAAATTTGAAATGTTATCTATGTTCTATTGTAAATAAAATATTGGCTCATGTGATCAGTCATTGCATTTTGATTTTATTTACATTTTACACTTTGTCCCAACCATTTCGGAATTGGGGTTGTATAAAAAGATATTCATAGACTTGAAAATGCCAGTCAATACTGTTCAGTTTGTGATTAAGAGGTGGAAAATTAGGGGATATGTTGATACCAAGCCAAGGTCAGGTAGGTCAAGTCAGCCCGGGAGAATTGTTCAGGAAACAAAGAAAACTCCACAAGCTACCTCAAGAGAAATACAAGATGCTCTAGAAAAAGACTGTATGGTCGTTCCAAGGAGCACAATAAGGAGGTACTTATCAACAATGGTCGAGTTGCTAGGATGGAAGCCATTATTGCGCCAATCCCACAAAAAAGCGGGACTAGAATATGCCAGACAACACCTTGACACACCTCATAACTTCTGGAATATTGTCATTTTGGAGTGAGGAGACCAAAATAGAACTTCATGGTCACAACCATAAGCGCTTTGTTTGGAGAGCAGTCAATAAGGCCCATGATGAAAAATATACCATTCCCACTGTAAAGAATGGTGGTGGGTGATGTATTGGTGATGCGTGAGCTCTAAAGGCACAGGGAATCTCGTTAACATTGATGGCAAAGGGGGGCGCTATGGAGCGCAGAAGAGAGTAGACGTGTCCCCTTCGTGCTCTGAGAAAATGTGACCTAAATTAATCTTTTATTGTACAATTTGAAGCATTAATATCTCTGGACAGTTAACAGTATGCCTGTAATACTTTCTGGCTGAATTATTGATTCTTGACTGACTACGATGTCAACTGCCCGTCAAAAAGAGTCCGCAAAAGTGGGCCGCAAAGCACCGCAACCCACAATGCCAGCTTCCCCAACGCCAGAGGCTGCTAACGCTGCTAACAACCTCGATGCTACACTGCCACAGTCCATGATGGACTCTCTCAGGTGCGACATATTCGGGAAAATTGCCGACTTGTCCACAAGCCTGCGGTCTGAAATTACATTTGTTAGGCAGGAATTAAAGAACTCTATTGAACCACTTCAGCGCACAGTTGAGGCTCATGAGATGACGGTGTGTGAACTTGAGCATGCAGCCACTGACCACAGCGCTCCGATGACCGAGCTGGAAGCTACCGTTAGCATGCTAACTAAGCAAGCCACATACAGGAAGACATACAGTAAAGATTCAATGGAAAAATATTAACAGAAATGTATCAAAATGGTCGACATAGTGGTAGCACTGTTGCTTTGCAGGAAGAAGATTGTGGGTTTGATTATGGCATGGGGGCTTTCTCTGTGGAGTTATATGTTCTTCCAGTGTTTGCGTGAGTGTCCTCTGGGTACTTCGGTTTCCCCTGATAGTCCAAAGACATGCATGTCAGGTTAATAGGAGATGATGAGATTGCCTGTTGGTTTAATTGTGTGTGAATGGTGTGTGTTACCTGCCTTGGATTGATGAGCTGACCAGCCTTTCGCCTGTAGTTAGCTGGGATAGGCTCCAGCTTCCCCATGACCATATTGAGGAAGATGTAGTTTAGGTAATGTATGAATGGATATTAATCCATTTTTGATCAGGTAGCAGTACAATGTTGGTTAGAATCTAGCATCATTAAATCATTTAATTTTCATTTATGTAACTTCAGGTCACCCAGCACTTATTTTTAGCCGTAACATGCCATTTTCAATTACATGTGAACATGGCATCAGTACAAATAGCATTTCTATTTTCTAAACGTAAATCACTGTCAAATGATGACGATGAGTTTGAATATCCAGAGAGCGGGATATTGATCCAAATTTTAGTTCTGGAGAGGATTAAAACATTAAAACATAAAAACATCAGAGATTTGAGGGTGTTATTTTATTGTTATTTTGAATAACAATCAAGAAAAACCCAAAATTAATCCGTCCGTGGGGGGTATGCATCTGGGCCAAAATTTGCCTCTTGAAAGGGTTAAAATTTAATTTTCATTTATGTAACTTGCTATTTAGACGCCATTTTCTCAATTACCTCAGGACCACAAATTTATATTAGCATATTGATCAAATTGATGTCACATCTTTATTTAGATTTTATGTAATTTTTAAAATTTTAAAAGACTTCTTATCTCTTATTGACAAGCTCAGTATACTTTTGAGACAGTGTGGTTGGAGATTTTCCATGATCCTCACTCTGTGGGAATAATAAATAAAAGCTCAATAATAAGTCTGTTCAGAGCAATATGTGACCATGTTCATCAGCTTTCTGACTATTCTTTCAATATTTATATGGCTTCCTCAGGCAAAACAGGTTGAGAGGGTCAGTTTGCTGATAAGATGATGGGGATAGACACTGCTAAACATCTTTGTATTGAGCAAATGTTTGTTTTTGCTTGTCTGTTTTTTAACAGCATCACTGAGTGCTTAGTTTTGAAAAACATACAACACTGTATTTTGATTGGTTGAATGTTTAAGCCCGCACTTGACCACTGAAGAGAATTGCCCGCAAAGAATACCAGAGAAAAAAAATATGATCTGACATGTTATATATTCAAACATATAAGAAAACAAATTTATTGGATATGGCAGAATGTTTCTCTTTTTCCATTTGAAGAGTTAAAATGCGGGAATAAAGGTCTTGAAGGCCTATTTTCTTATTAGTGTGTTTATACCCCATACCCACCCTTGTTTCCTTCTACACTCTTCATTTTCAAATCATGTGTTGACTGTGTCTTTTTCTCATAAATGAAAAATGAGCCCTTCATAATTATTGGAGTTGCTTCCTGTTGCAGTCTAAATGGACTATGCTGATCTTTGGGTTAGCCAGTTTTGCTTAATACAGTGCTTCATTTAGACAAAATAGAGTACAATCAAATACCTTGCTTTTTATGGAAAATGACTTCATGTGAGATATGATAATGGATCAGTTTTCCTTAGGCATATTTATGTAATGTCAAACATCACATTACTGTAATCCCTTATGAACAGTCACCAAAAATTGAAGGCGCCGTTAAAAAGCAGTGGATTATAATTGCACCTTTTTTAACAATGGAGATCTCATGCATATGTGTTGCACTGGTATGGTGTATAGCCTGGGTGGCACTCAGTAGCAAGCTATCAGGGGTATGAATGCCCTGCAGTAACCTCACCTTTTAATGCATGATTACTGTCAATCTGCTCCCCTTTACTTTTTACTTGCTGAATAATAAAGATCATTATATAGCTTATAATAATTAAAATGTGATAATGACATAATGATGAAACTGATTGTGTCACCTGTAGTGTACATTTACATATAATACAATGTTATGTAAACATTATATGAATATGAATATGAATAATTTATTTGAAAAAAATCCATCTTCTGTTTAAGAATTTTTTTCAGCATTGCAATTTATTTTGTTACCAATTTGTCTTAGCAGCTGAGTGATTCCATGTTTAGTTGCTTAATTGGGTAAGTAAACTGGAACAAATTCAGCATAATAATGCACTCAAAGGTAAAGGAACTGCAGGCCTTTTATACTTCTGACGGCACATCACTGGTAGCACTGTTACCTGATACCTTTTCTCTGTGGAGTTAGCTTGTTCTGTCTTTACCTGCATGGGTTTTTGTTCGCTATTCTGGTTTTCTCCCAAAGACTTACGTATTAGACTAATTTGAGCCTCGAAAATGTGTAGAAATATGAGAGTAGGAGGGAATAGTGAGTGCACCCTGTGATGGATTGGCGAACGATACAGGGTGTATTCCTTCCTTTTGCCATTTTCTCCTCAGACCCCCACTCCCCCATTACCCTGATTAAAAATGAATGGGTTTGATGAATGATAGATAATGTATGCCAGAGAAACCTTGTCAAGAGTTGTATTAGTTAAGTCAATACAGTAGCATTTCAGTAGAAAGAAAAATAATCGCCACTTCCTCTAACAGCAGACTGTTTCAGTCAATGCTCTGGATATTCTCATGTTAATCTTGCATAAAACTTCATGGAGGCTGTTTATGAAATTCAATAAGTGCACTGGTGTATGAAGAATGGTAGTCAATAAGCTTCAGTGAGCGAAATCCTGCTGTTATACTGCTCCCCTCAGGGACCCCTAATTTCCATATAGGGATTATAATAATACTGTACAAACACATAAAGACCAGGCTTTCTCTCGGAACCCATGTTGACTAATAATAAAATCAAGATACGCAATTCAAAAACCATTTAATTGAAGCAAGATTTATCACTTTTTGCGCTTCCCAGATTTGCCACACATAAAATGCTGACAGCTAGTTAATGTGTACAGTCATATTAATAGTTAATGTGTAGAATAATCATGAAAACTGAGTCATGACTCATTAATCAGTAATTTTGTGCTTTTCAATAAATTATTGCATCAAAACTCAAGCAAGCACACATTCATGTTCCTTAGACTCATATAATGTACGTGTGACTTATATAATGTATAATATATTTTATTAATATAAAGTATTTTTAAGATTTTTTGTATTTTTTAATTCTGTGCTTTACAGGACACAGCTATGGACTGAATTTTTAAATATGAGTACGTAAGAGATCTCTTAAAGTGAAATTTTCTTTATGACTGTCCTATGGTTCCCTGGCCAGATGCAGATGTTTTCTGTGGTGCACATCAAGTATAAATGTATAAAGGTAAGGGGTGAGCAGGTCATTTGGAGCACTGGGAGTTTTCCCTGTGGGCTGCTCAGCTATTGGGTTGGTGCAGTTCACACTTTTAATAAAAAATGCCATGTGTGAGTTGTAGCCTATTTACAACCTCGCTTCCAGAAAAGTTGGGACATTTTGTAAAATGTAAATAAAAACAGACTGCAATGATTGGCAAATATATACAAATATATCAAGTGTTGAAACTGAGAAATTTCACTGTTTTTGAAAAATATCTGCTCATTTTGCATTTGATGCCAGCAACTAATTTATAAAAAGTTGAGACCAGGCCAAGTTACAACTGTTTTAAATCATCTCTTCTTTTAGCAACACCTTGTAAGTGTTTTGGAACTGAGGAGACCAACCACCGTAAGTTTTGAAAGAAAAAGGTTTTCTCATTCTTGCTGATTTTAGATTTCAGCTTCTCAACACTTTTGCAGACTCTCTTCTCTCATTTGTCATTTCATAATGGACAAAATTTTTCAATGGGTGACCTGTCTGGACTGCAGTCAGGACAGTTTAGCACCCGGACTCTTTAACTACAGATCCATGATGTTGTAACATGCCCACAATATGGTTTGGAATTCTCTTGCTGAAATAAGTAAAGCCTTACCAGAAAAAGATTTCAGGATGGCTTAACAGTGCCGTGAAAAAAGTATTTGCCCCCTTCCTGATTTCTTATTTTTTTGCATATTTGTCACACTTAAATGTTTCAGATCATCAAACAAATTTTAATATTAGACAAAGACAACCCAAGTAAATACAAAATGCAGTTTTTAAATGATGATTTCATTTATTAAGGGAAAAAAGCTATCCAAACCTGCCTGGCCCTATGTGAAATAGTAATTGCCCCCTACATCCTAATAACAGGTTGTGTCACCCTCGGTGACAAGAACTGCAATCAAACGTTTGCGATAATTGGCAGTGAGTCTTTCACATTGCCGTGGAAGAATTTTAGCCCACTCATCTTTGCAGAATTGTTTTAATTCAAACACATTGGAGGGTTTTTGAGCATGAATGGCCTGTTTAAGGTCATGCCACAGCATCTCAAGCAGATTTTAGTCCGGACCTTGATTAGGCCTCTCCAAAATCTTAATTTTGCTTTTATTAAGCCATTCAGAGGTGGACTTACTGGTGTGTTTCGGATCATTGTCCTGCTGCATAACCCAAGTGCGCTTGAGCTTGTGGTCACAAACTGATGGTTGGACATTCTCCTTCAGAATTTTCCAGTAGAGAGCAGAATTCATAGTTCCATCAATTACGACAAGTCATCCAGGTCCTGAAGCAGCAAAGCAGCCCCAAACCATCACACTACCACCACCATGTTTGACTTTTGGTATGATGTTCTTTTTATGAAATGCTGTGTTAGTTTTACGCCTGATGCAACAGGACGCACACCTTCCAGAAAGTTCTACTTTTGTCTCCTCAGTCCACAGAATATTTTCCCAAAAGTCTTGGGGATCATCAAGATGTTTTTTGGCAAATGTGAGACGAGCCTTTGTGTTCTTTTTGATCAGCAGTGGTTTTCACCTTGGAGCTCTCCCATGGATGCCATTTTTGCCCTGTCTCTTCCTTATTATTGAATCATGAACACTGACTTTAACTGAGGCAAGTGAAACCTGCAGTTCTTTAGATGTTGTTCCAGGTTCTTTTGTGACCTCCTGGATGAGTCGTCAGTGCGCTCTTGGAGTAATTTTGGGTGGCCGGCCACTCCTGGGAAGGTTCACCACTGTTCCAAGTTTTTTCCATTTACAGGTAATGGCTCTCACCGTGATTCGCCGGAGTCCCAAAGCCTTAGAAATGGCTTTGCAACCCTTTCCAGACTGATAGATGTCAATTTCTTTGTTTCTCATCTGTTCTTGAATTTCTTTAGTTCGCGGCATGACATGTTGCTTTTTGAGATCTTTTAGCCTACTTCACTTTGTCAGACAGGCTCTATTAAAGTGATTTCTTGATTCAGAAGGTATGGCAATAGTCAGGCCTGGGTGTAGCAAGCGAAATTGGACTCAAAAAATATGGTTAATCACAGTTAATTCATGATATAAGAAGGGGGGGGGGAATTACTTTTTCACATAGGGCCAGGTAGGTTTGGATAGCTTTTCCCCTTAATAAATGAAATCATCATTTAAAAACTGCATTTTGTATTTACTCAGGTTATCTTTGTCTAATATTAAAATTTGTTTGATGATATGAAACATTTAAGTGTGAAAAATATGCAAAAAAGTAAGAAATCAGGAGGGGGGCAAATACTTTTTCACGGCACTGTATATGTTGCTCCAAAACCTGTATATATTGTTCAGCATTAATGCTGTCTTCACAGACGTACAAGTTACCCATGCCACGTGCACTAATGCACCCCCATACTATCGTGGATGCTGGCTTTTGAACTGTGCACTGATAAAAAGCCAGAAGTTCCCTCTCCTTCTCATCCTTGAGGACGTGGCACCTTTGATTTCCAACAAAAAAATTCTGATTTTGATTGGTCAGACCACAGGATAGTTCTCCACTTCGTCTCAGGCTTTCATAAATGAGCTTAGGCCCAGAGGAGGCGGCAGCGTTTCTGGATCTTGTTTATTTATGGTTTTTCTTTACATAGTTAAGTTTTAACTTGCATTTGTGGATACAGTAACACATTGTGCTCACTGAGAATAGTTTTCAGAAGTGTTCCTGCGCCCATATATTGATTTCCACTACCAAATCCTGTTTGTTTTTAATGCAGTGCCACCTGAGAGCCTGAAGATCACAGCCATTCAATATTGGTTTTTGGCCTTGTCCCTCGTATCCAGAGATTTCTCCGGATTCTCTGAATAATTTTATGATATGACATTCCATAGATGAGTAAATCCCCAGTTTCTTTGCAATTTCATTCTTAAACTGTTGAACAATTTTCCCATGCAGTTTTTACCATCTTCTGAAAGCTACTCTGAGATGCCCTTTTCATACCCATCCATGTCATTGACCCATTACCAATTGATCTAACTAGCTGTAAGATGTACCACCAGGTGAATTTTTTTAGCATTATAAAACATCTACAATCTTTTGTTGCCCCTGTCCCAACTTTTTTGAAATACATTGCTCAAATACAAGTTCAAAATGAGGAATTTTTTTTTGTAGAAACTATTCATTTCTCCGTTTCAACATTTGATATTCAATGGGCTCAAAAATTACTGGCACCTTCCACTGGCAATGCGCAAACAATATTTGTAGAAAAACTCTAAATGACAGCATGTGAAAAATACTGTACAACATTAATGTTCCAATGGAACCAACCAAAATCATTCACTGATTTAGTTAAAAATCAGTTTCCTCCAAATCAAGGTTTCATAATTAATGGCACACTTAAAGATGATTGGAACTAGCATCTATCAAAAATAAACCAGGTATTAAATTCAACTTATTAAAGTTTTATCCAAGTGCTAAAGAACTATATTGAGCCATTATATCACTCCCTGTTTCATTAGGGTATAAAAATGTTGTAACAAACATACAATATCCCTTTGTCATCCAACACCATCATGAAAACAAATCAACTGTCAGTTCAAAAGAGGCAGATGGTCATAGACCTTCATAAATCTGGTAATGGCGACAAGACGATTCACAAACGATTGAATATGCTACTGAGCACTGTCAGGGCAATTATTTAAAAATTCCAAAGACATGGAGCTGTTGAAAACATCAAGGGAAGAAGAAGGAACCTTACTGAGGAGGATGGTGAGAGAAGCAACAAAATCCCCAAGAATCACTGTGAAGGAATTGCACGCCTTGGTGGCATCGCGGGGTTGCCAGGTTTCAAAAAGGCACCATCGGGCACCACCTCCACAACTGTAGGCTCTTTGGAAGGGTTGCCAGATGAAAGCCTTTTCCGACCAAAAGACACAGAGGCAAACGTTTGCCAAATGTCATTTAAATTACGACTGGAACAAGGAGCTTTGGTCTGATGAGGCCAAAATTGCATGTTTCCTTCAGATACAGCATCGGCATGTTTGGCGTTAAAACAGAGATGCATACAAGGAGAAGCACCTCTTACCCACGGTGAAATATGATAGCGGGTCAGTCATGTTTTTGGGCCGTTTTAATTCAAGAGGTCCAGGGACACTGGCTAAGATTAATGGCATAATGAATATCACCAAGTATCAGGATATTTTGGCTGACAATCTCAGGCCTACCAACAAAACGGCCAGGCTGTCACAAAAGTTGGTCAGATGTTTACCTTTTTTCAAATAACCAGCACCACAAAATGGAAAACATGTCACATTTCCGCAAAACTTCGCACCACAATGCTTTAAAGTCGTTACATTTTCACCAGAACCAAACTCGGACAGCCTGTAACAAATCAAGAGACGAACCAACTGCGCATGCTTAATGCCACCGGAGAGAATCTTCAAAATGGCTGCAGATGGTGTCAGAGCCTCAGTTGCACAGTTGAATGTTGCATATTTTTCGTTTGAGATGAATTTATGTCTTAACATGAATGGAATGGCATTTCAGTTGCATTTATTCGCTGGAATTACTCCTGAAAAGTATCTATCAAGTGATGTTTGTGACGGGAAGGCACCGTTTTTGTTTCCTGAAGAGCTGCCCCTGTAGTCTGTCTTAGTATTTGCGCTCTACTACGTTGACTCCCATGTGCCACTTCACCGCACCGAGTGATTTACTTTATATATTACTCAAAATCGGACAAGAATATCAGTTGGTATCGGCACATTAGTGTAAATGTTAGTGTAAGCATAACAGGACATGCCCCATATAATCTGTCCTCATGCCTTGCTAAGAGGGAAGTGTTGTCGATGACAGTTCCGTGATTATGGACCTTTTACCTCGGCAGTTTAGAAAACAATGTCTTCATTCTTTTTCAACTAATTTTATAAAATGTCTGCCTTGGAAGTTGATGAATATAAATTGACATGGGAAACATGTTACATAAATTATTTGGAGCTGTCAAAATATTTTCTTTCATTTTCACGTTGTTGATTGTAATTTAAATTTATAAAGTGTATAAAAGTATAAAGTTGTAAAACGGAATAGAAGTATTCATCTGGTACAAAGGAATCTGTCATAGCTGCTGATGTAAAAAAATTGTATCCACTTTGCTAAAAATCCCACAATTTCTTTTTAGTTTATTCACCTATGTTTATTATTAAGAAGAGGCTACTCGCTCCGCAGAGCTTCGACACGAAAGTTACAGTGGAGCGGATTATAAAATGAAGTCTCTTTTGGCTCAGCTGCGGGGCAAATAGCAGAAGTGCTTCTCTTATCCCCCCGCCGCGGTGTGAATAGCAGAACTGCTTCTCTTGTCCGCCAGGCTGCGTTGCAGATAGCCGATCTCTTTCCCCAAATTCACCCCGCTGCGGGGCGAATAGCCACTTCCTTATTATTATTGTATTCTTGGTTATGGGATTACCAGCTCTTTTTACCGAGTTAGGATTCGACAGTTGACTTGGATTAAGTTTCCACTTTTCATAACTAATCAGTGCAGTAAAGGTGTCTTATTGATTAAGTTTTATTGTGCTTTTGGTAACATTTTGCACAATATGCTTTACATTGACATATATAGAGGAGTAGCAGGCAGCCAAAAAGGGCTCTAGTTTTCGAGAGACCCCTACCAGAGGTATAACAAGATGTATTTGGTATCAAAATGTTCGTTAGAACCTCTACTTTTCAGAACTGGTGTTGTACTTTGAGAAAGTTTTGCATAACATGGTCAATTAACCCCTTTATTACCAAATCACGCAATAAATTGACACCTCCATAGACCCTCAATTTCTTCGTCTCAATTGCTATAAAAATGGGTTTTATGCCAATATAAAGCTGTTTCCTTATCACCAAGGGCCTGTAGATATCATTTTGACATTATTAGGGGTACAAAAATCCCAGGGGGTTAGTCTAAGGCCCCCAAAATTTCGAATTTTAACCCCTTTCTTTTTGTTCAGGAAAAGACCCCTTACGAACCCCAATTTAACCAAAACAAGGGGTGTTTGGTATCAAAATGTTCGTTAGGACCTCTACTTTTCAGAATTGGTGTTGTACATTGAGAAAGTTTTGCATAACATGGTCAATTAACCCCTTTATTGTCAAATCACGCAAAAATTGATACCTCCATAGGCCCTCAATTTCTTTGTCTCAATTGCTATAAAAATGGGTTTTATGCCAATATACAGCTGCTTCCATATCAGCAAGGGCCTATAGATATCATTTTGACATAATTAGGGGTATAAGAATCCAAGGGTGGTGGTCTAAGGCCCCCCAAATTTGAATTTTAATCCCCTTCCCGTCTTTTTTTCAGGAAAAGACCCCTTATGAACCCCGATTTAGCCAAAATAATGGGTTGGCCAATATTTTATGAAGGCAGAGGTTACCTTGCCGGGAAAATTAATTTGAGGGCCACAGAAAATGAATCAAGTCAATTTAACCCCTTCATACCGGCAGTTAACCACCACCTGAAGTCTGTCGTTTTTCCGATTGTTGGGTTTTTTAGTTCATATGGAGGTAACTCCTTACTCCCTCATTCCTATTAGCCAAAATGGCTTGTCATGATTGACTGATTGATTGATTAATTGACTGATTGATTGATGGTAGAGACGGGGGTCATTGTGGTGTCCAGGGATCATGAACAAGGTTAGCGGCCAGAAAATTGTAGACCTCTTGACTCGACAGGTCGGAGTCTCAGTGAATAGACATAATGTAGTTTTCTAAACATAATATATTTTATTTATTTAGGCATAATTCTTTGAGAAGGAATGTAACTTTACTATTTACCCATGTTTGTAGTACACTCTCAAGAACTACCAAATTATTGCAGCATAGGTACTCTGACAAGGAATGTAACTTTACTATTTACCCGTGTACTCTCAAGAACTACCAAATTATTGCAGCATAGGTACTCTGACAAGGAATGTAACTTTACTACCCGTGTTTGTATGCTCTCAAGAACTACCAAATCAATTGCAGCATAGGTACTCTGACAAGGAATGTAACTTTACTACCCGTGTTTGTAGTACGGTAAAGTGAGAATTTACTAATTCCATGACAAGTACGTGGTGTCATCCGTTTATGTTTTCCAGTCGACAGCTTTTTACAGCAAGTTCCAGTGACCGTGCTGCTAAAACAGGTGTACCTACTCGTCACCGAAATTACCTTCATTCGCTGAGGAGTTCTGAAATGCCGCTCTCGCTGGAAAAAAATTACCGTCGCTGAGTGCCAGTTCATAGACTTAATTATAATTATTTCTCGGTACTGAATTTAGCCCACTTTTTTGTCGCTGTTAGATCGCACGGGGAAGAGAAGCCATGTCTTCATTTGTCACTTGATTATTCCAATGATTGGAAAACGTGTTAATAAAGTAAAATGATTGAGAACTAGCAAGGACTAATTGTTGTCATAAACGGATGTATCTTTGCCCCCAAATTTTCAGTTCTGGTGCTGGCCCTGGCATAAGGTATCTGTATTTCTGAGAAAGAACATAAAACATCCTTGCCGTGTCTTATGATCCTCGGGCATTTTCTCTCCGCTAGAACTTCCACAGGAGAGTGCGCATGCGCAGATGGTTCATCTCTGGGTTTGTTACAGGCTATGCGATTCAATGAGTTTGGTTCTGGTGAAAATGAAACGATATTAAAGTATTGTGGTGCGAAGTTTTGCGGGAATGTGACGTTTTCAATTTGGTGGTGCTGGTTATTTGAAAAAGGTAGACATCTGACCAACTTTTATGACAGCCTGGCTATTTTCTTTGGTAGGTCTGAATCTGTTTGCCACCACCAGAAGGCTGGGACATTGTCGTAGGTGGACTTTCAAACAAGACAGTGACCCAAAGCATACCTCAAGATCCACAAAGAAATGGTTCTGCGTTCTGCAATGGCCATCCCAGTCGCCAGACCTCATTCCAAT
Source organism: Gymnothorax javanicus (assembly GCA_029692085.1). Taxonomy (NCBI): domain Eukaryota; kingdom Metazoa; phylum Chordata; class Actinopteri; order Anguilliformes; family Muraenidae; genus Gymnothorax; species Gymnothorax javanicus. Next base: position 85,180,923 of record CM056195.1, read on the forward strand.
TGAAAACCTGTGGACTGAGTTGAAGAGGGCAGTTAATAAACGCAAACCCAAGAATGTGAAGAATCTTGAAAGGATCTGCTCAGAGGAATGGTTCTGAAAAAAGAAATGTGTGTCTTTAACCTTATCCTTGCCTGAGGTGGATGCAGTTAGTACTAATCGAAGAGTACCAATAATTATTACTTTGATTTTGTTTAAATTTATTTTGTATCAAATGATTGTAATGATTTTGCTTGTTCCCATTGAAACATTAATAAGTATATGCCTTTTCTATATAATTCTATAGTTTGTTTCTTTTTGTATTGTGTGTGCATCGCCAATCAGGGGTGCCAGTAGTTTTGGAACCCACTGTGTGTGTGTGTATGTATGTATATACGTATATATACATATATATACAACCCCAATTCTGAAATAGTTGGGACAGTTTGTAGATTGTGAATAAAATCAAAAGGCAATGACTTTCAAATCACACCAGCCAGTATTTTATTCACAACAGAACGGAGATAACAAAGCAAATGTTGAAACTGAGAAGTTTTACAATTTTATCCACAAAATGAGCTCATTTCAAATTTGATGGCTGCTACAGGTCTCAAAAAAGTTGGGACAGGGGCCTGTTTACCATGGTGTAGCATCCCCTCTTCTTTTTAACACAGAGAGGAGGCGTCTGGGCTTTGAGGAGACAAGTTTCTTGAGTTTAGCCATTGAAATTTGATCCAATTCTTGTTTAAAACAGGCTTCCAGCTGCTGAAGAGTTTTGGGTCTCCTTTGACGGACTTTTTGTTTAATTATGCGCCAAATGTTCTGAATCGGTGAAAGATCAGGACTGCAGGCAGGCCAGTTCAGCACATGGACTCTTCTACTACGAAGCCTGTTGTAACAGCTGCAGTATGTGGTTTTGCATTGTCCTGCTGAAATACACAAGGCCTTCCCTGGAATACATGTCGTCTGGAGGGGAGCATATGTTGCTCTAAAACCTTTATATACCTTTCAGCATGCATGTTGCTTTTTAAAGCATGCAAGTGTCCCACACCATATGCACTAATGCATCCCCATACCATCAGAGATGCTGGCTTTTGAACTGTACGCTGATAACAGGAGGGGTGGTCTTTCTCCTCTTTACCCCGGAGGACACGACGCCCATGATTTCCAACAAGAATGTCAAATTTGGACTCCTCTGACCACAGGACACTTAGCCACCTTGCTACAGTCCATTTTAAATGAGCCTTGGCCCACAGAACACGGCAGCGTTTCTGGATCATGCTCAACAATGGCTTCTTTTTTGCATGATAGAGTTTTAGGTGGCATCTGTGGATGGCAGGGCAGACTGTGTTTATAGACAGTGGTTTCTTGAAGTATTCCTGGGCCCATTTGGTAATGTCAGTGACATTTTTTTTACTTTTTTGCCTGTGTCCCAACTTTTGTGAGACCTGTTGCAGCCAGAAATTTTGAAATAAGCTCATTTTGTGGATAAAAATGTAAAATGTCTCAGTTTCAACATTTTAAATTTTATCTATGTACTATTGTAAATAACATATTGGCTCATGTGATCTGAAAGTCGTTGCATTTTGATTTTATTCACAATTTACACTTCATCCCAACTATTTCGGAATTGGGGTTGTATATTATATACACTGTGTATATACAGTGCGTATCAAAAAAAAGGTAATCCAACTTCAGCAGGTTAATATACCATGTTTATAGCTGCCGGATAGCTCACTCGGTTAAAGCATCACATTGTGAAGCAGAAGTGACTATCACAGCGTGGGGTTGAGCCCCAGTCATACCATCTGGCAGTGGTCGGTAGCTTTTTTTCAGAAGTAGCGCGCAATTGGCCAGTGCGCTACAGGGATGCAAATTAGGAAGGGTCTGCCGGGAAGGGTAATGTAAGTTGCTTTGTTCGTTCCTTAGGCGCCTCCTGTTGGCCAGACGGGCGCTCGTCAGGAAGATTCTAAGCTTGTCCATGTTTGGGTATCCTCCGCCCTCGTTCTGAACTTGCAACGATTCAACCAATGAGTGTGTAAGAAACAGTAGGCTGACAGGCGCGTGCTTAGGAGGAAAGCCGCGAACTGTCTTCACTCTCCTGAGTTGGCAACAGGGGGTCGCAGAAGGGAAAGCCTTGTACATAGTTCCCCAATTGGACATTCCAGAATCAGGTGGGATTGGAGATGCCAAATTAAAAAAAAAAAATATATATATATATATATATATATATATATATCATATATCTATCATGTTTATACAGTGGCATTGCACAATATTTTGGGGCCCCCCTGCAGGTTAGACTATGGGGCCCCTCCCTCAGCCCGATCTAAAACAATAATAGAGTGACATGGGATAGACATTGTGGCCACTTAATGCTTTAAAAAATGTTTATTTTTCAGGCATCACAAATTTTAACAGGTGGCTTTTTTTGTAACATTAATGAATTGTAGAATATTCGTATCATTTAAGTTCACACAACTGAACGGTTTAAACAACATTCTGTACAAAACAAAAGTAGCCAAAAAAAGAACAAAAAAAAAAAGAAGGACCAAGGGTCCTGCAGCTTACCAGCAAGCAATCTTATTGTAATGATACAACTCATGAAATTTTCATGTGATATTTGACCTTCAAATCATTGTCAATGTCACTAAATGAAGGTTCACACACATTTATAAGACTTCATATGTCTGTAATACAATCCTAAGAAAATCTAAACCTCTGAAGCGGTTTTGGTAATACGGTTGTACAAGTAATTGAAAATTTAATGTCAATTGTGAACTTTAAAGGTCACAGAAGGTCAAGTTGAGGTCACCAAATAGATTTCTTATAAAACTATATGTCTATCATACAAACCTTGGCTCTGTGACCATTTTGGTGATACAAGTCATTGTAATTTCACTATGTCAAGTGTGACCTTTGAATGTCACTGAATGAAAGTTCATATGTGACTTCATAGATGTCAGTAACACAAACCTAGGCCCTATTTGTGACAATTTTAGTGATACAAGGTATTAGTGATTTATTTAGTGATTTATTTATTAAAGATATTTTAATATCCCCACCCAGCTTAAGATCCTTTATACACAAATACACAAAGCAATCCGAGCGCTTTACAAACATTACTAGTGTTTCTCCCGATGGATTTTATGATCCCGAGCTTTGTCAGCTCGCTATGGAGGTAGTTACATGAAAACCATAGTTATCCTTGAACTGTCAGCTTGTTTTTCACGTAGGTCTGCGTGGCTAGCTTGCTTCTCAAGTCTATCGGATAGCTTGCTAACAAAACTAGCCAGTGAGTTCATAAAATTATTCGCGATCCAGTCGAAACTCGATTAAACCAATACAGTAATGCAAACGATGTTTGCTTTGTGTTTCTTGCTCCGATGAAGGATGCTGCACTAACGTTACTAGCCAGCTAGCTAGCTTCCTACAGAGCTACATGTATACAGCATCGTTTTCTGTCGGTGCACAAAGAGCTGCCGATTCTATTCATTTTCAATGGACACCGGACGCTTTGCAGCATTAGCAGCGCTAAACGCCGGTGTCCATTGAAAATGAATAGAATCGGCAGCATTTGCAGCTCTTGGTGTGTACCCACAGTTAGTAGCTGTTTTTCATAGCTTTATTTCATCAGTGCTTATGCTTGCAAAGTTTGTTCTGTATTTTTGGCTTAGAAGGGTAGTGCTCTAACGTTACTCACCAGCCAGCTGACATAATTTTTTTGAACAAATTGCGTCGTTAATTATGGTAAAAATTAGCATATAAAACGTTCAACTATTCCACCTGTCTCGAAGCATCAGGCAAAGCTACTCGGCTCGGCTGTAACGGGGCTGGGCTGTTTGTCCGCTGTCTGCCTGGACTCATAGCTGAGCGGCAGGTTGCAAACGTTGGCTGGGTCTGGTGGTGAGCCAGCTGGCTCAGCTGTAAAGGGATTGGGGACCTGACTGCGCTGTCTGCTTGGACTCGGAGCTAACCGAGGGGTTAGCGGTAGCCAGCCAGGGTGAAGAGCTTACTGCCGATGCATCTGCAGCGACGTTAGATTCTACCTTTGCTACCTGCTGGTACAGTGATGTTATTTTTGGTAGCTTGGCCCTCTCCTGTTCGGCTTTCGCTCTCATTTTGTTTAATTTTAATAGCACATGGGTATTTGCGCTTCATGTTACTTCCTGCTTTGTTTTGGGTGCTGCCCAACCAGCCAATGAGCATTGGCAAAGATGATGAACAGCCGGCAAGCCCTATCGCAGATGAGCAAAAAATATTGGAACGATACAAATGACGGGTCGTGTACATGGACTGTATATAAAAAAATTATATATTATATTTTATCTTTTATATACAGTCTATGGGTGCGTAGCAACATCGAACGGACGGGGCCCCGCCCTCTGCGCCCTGCTCCCATTGACGGAAACCCAAGTAGATGGTAGAAAAGGGGAAAAAATCAAGTAGGAAAATCAAGTCGGGCCCCCTGAACTGCGGGCCCCCCCCCCCGCACTGCGGGGGCGGGCGCTACGCCAGTGTGTTTATATCGTTTCATGATTTCTATGCAAGAAGAAGGACGTCCTTAGCTCTTCATGGATACCACTGACTGCAACATTACTGTTGCGCATGACTGATTAAATGACCTTTGAAAATGGCAGATTCGAAGTTCATTTTACCAAGTTTTGTTTATTGATGGAAGTCAGAAAAAAAAGAGTTCATGAAAGTCAGTGAACGTCAACACACTACCCTCTGCCTATGCACAGACTCCTTCAACATGTCCACCTCCCCTTTCGACGCAAAGCTGACAGCGACGGAGCATGTCCTCAACTGCACGTCTCACCATAGCCGGATCATTTTGCAAAGCCTGAACTTCATTTAGAATGCGCTCTTGTAGTTCGTCAAGATCTCTGGGAGGAGTCACAAACGCCTTGTTTTTCAAATGTCCCCATGTTTTTCAAATTACTTTCATGGACTCTTTTTTTGTATGTATGGCGGTAACACCGGCATTACGGGATTTTCAAATGACGTGCTGTGAGTTTCTGACCCCTAAACGCATGATTGCTTTCAAGCTGACCCTGTTTAAGATTCCTTGATCAATAATCACACAATTTATTCACTGAATAATCCAGACCAATATATAAGCTTGTGATTATTAAGAAAGTATTAAGAAATGACAGATCACTGAAGGGTAACATTCACAACAGACTTAATACTGATATTGTATGGATGGAAAAAAAAAAAATAAAATAATAAATAATTAATTAATCCAGTACTTTCCTTGAATTCCATCTCCCGTTCTGGGATTTTTTGAACAGTGCAACCTAATTTATTTTAAGATAAATAGGACCAGTATATCCAGATCCTCAGTGAAAACATTAAGCAATCCACCGAAAAACTTGGTCTTGGGCAGGAATGGATCTTCCAACAGGATAATGATCCTAAACACACGGCCAAATCCGTAAAGAAATGGTTAGTGGACAACAAAGTGAACGTTTTGGAGTGGCCAAGCCAGAGCACCGACCTCAATCCTATCGAAAATCTGCGGAGGGAACTGAAGACCAAGGTGATGTCAAGGAAACCCTCAAAACATAAGGACCTGGAGAAGTTTGCCAAAGAGAAGTGGGCCAAAGTCTCCGTGGAAACGTGAACCTTGTGATCAACCACAGGAAGCATTTGGAGGCTGTAATCGTGAATAAAGGCTTTGCCATCAATTACTGAGAAAAGGGTATCAATAATTCTGGACATGGCATTTTTTGTATATCTGTCAACTAAAATACCAAAAAGTATTGTATTTCTCGAAAAAATTGTTTACTGTAATTCTTACAGCCTTATGTCAATGTACTGTGTCATTTGTGCAGGAATACATGTGATTTGTCAAAAAATATCTTGAAAAAAAAAATTGGTAGGGGTATGAATAATTTTGGGCATGACTGTACCTCTGTAAACCCATTCGTATGAAGGTACAACATGTTTTTTGTTTAGCGATGACATCTGTCACAACACTGTCACATGGACAGTAACTGTCATGACAACTTGAAAAGAACTTTCTGTTCTGACCTCTGATTAAAAGGGTGCTTTAAGCAAGATATCTGTCCCTCACTGGATGTATTTTGTTGAACTCACCACTCTGTAAATTCTGCAAATTGTAATTGTAAATTGTAGCCATTCCGTAAATTGAGACTGCAGTACATTCTGGTTGGACACCTGTTTTCCTGATGCTGGTAGCGCCATGTCTGGTACCTGCTATCACACTATAGTCAAATTAGCTTAGATGATGCACCTTGTTCATTGTAATGTTTTGATGGAAAAAAAAAAATCTATCTCATCATGTCTGAATGCTTTATCTGTCAAGTGGCAGTTTCATAATTTTCTTTCTGGGAAAGGCAATTTGCAGTAACTTGTAGGTGCACCATAATCTAGCAGGCAGTGAGTGCATATGATAATGATAAAATTAATATATTTTCTTTCCAAAGGTAGACTGTGTGCAAAAGAGTAGTCTCCCCTCACTCTCTCTCAGTCCACATTTTAAAAATTGCTCAAAAGGGCCAAATGAAGCTTTGGCCAACCTTGACCGTGAAACTGCTCTTGCAAGTGAGTGGTATGGACAAATGGCAGCAAGTCAGTTGTGCTCTGAATGGTTCGAAATTGGGAAATATGCCAAGACAGCTTACTCTGTGAGCATGCATTATAGATTAGCTTAGGGATGCAGTGCTTTTAACTGTGACTGCTCTGGCCTGACATGCATTCTCATAATTCACACATGATAAATTCGTAGGTTTAAATCTTTACAGTGCCAGATTACATCCCTCTGCAATAATTCCATTCTCTGATCTCCATAAAAAATAAATAAATAATGAGACAAGAGTACGGTCAAAGACCTTTCCTCCTCCACAAAAACTGTCTTAAATTGGACATTCCAGCTTTTTTTCAACAATAAATGGTTTTGGGAAGGCATGGCATAAATAGTAGTGGTGTTGCTGACAGTCATGGCAGTGACTTTGAATGCATAATTAGATTTCCTGTATCCTGTTGCATTGCCTCAATAGATAGGATGTCAGAAATTGTAATTTGAGCTGCGGGGGGAATGTGTGTGTGTCCGCACGAGACTTAGACTGAAATGGTTTTTGAATGGCTGCCCTACCATAAAACAGTAGCACTGCGGAGCTCACAAAGTATAGTCACTGTTTACAGTTTTAATACTGATTTTTTACTCTGTACCTCTTGCCAACCCTTCCAGAGTAGCGGTCTGTATTTATTCAAATATTAAAAGCAGAGTTTTCCTTCTTTTCTTAAACTGGTTATGGTTACATAGGCAAATTAATCAATACTCTGCAGTGAATCCTTCATGTAAGTTGTCTGGTCATACATGTGAGCGCGCTGAACATTACTTTTCTGAGGGTTGTGAAAATATTTGCTTTGAAATATTTATCCTTGTGCCATCAGCATCAACACTCTTACTGTCCTTATTTAAAGATGTTGTGAATTCTTTTTTTTAACACACTTAACCCTTTGATGCATAAAGTACATACAAATGCCTCGGACCATTTGTTGGGATTTGGTGCAATATTTTGTGTGTGTGTGTGTGGTGGTGGGGGGGGGCAAGTGGGTGGTTTGTCTGTAAATTTTTTTGGACATTATGCTTGTGGGATGCACACTTCCATCCATTATTTTGGACATTATGCATGCGGAGTGACAGAAATAATGTGAAGTTGAAGAAACCTGGTCATTGATATGCATGATGATCTATCTGTATTCTGGACATTGCTTATTTGAGCTATTTACTCGGCATGCATAATGTCCAATATTTTTGACAGAGCATAGACTCAGATGTATTCCAAGAAATAGGCATGCATTACATGGGTTATGTGTTTTCAGGTTGTGCTATATAATGTATTTCCATCCCCCAACAGAAAAAAGTCTGATCAAAACTTGAACAATATAAGACTATTCTGACTTTCGTCAACTTACCTCTTACTTGTGGATGCAGCCATTGTGATTGTTTGTGGAAAATTATGTGACTAATCAGAGAGGCACCTTTTGAGGAAATTATTATCTGGAAATGTCCAGTAAAATGTACATTTTGTGTTTTCAGGGTATCTATGAGCCTAGAGAAAATTAACCCCACTTAACTTATGTCCAAAATATTGGACAACATGCAACAAAGGGTTAAACTCACCGATGATGCCCAGCATGAAAATAAAATATTCACTGTGAAATGGCACCCAAATCAGAGCTCCTGATGCTTTTGTTATAATGGTACAATAATCTCTGTTGATAGCTGCTTATTTTGACCTCAGGACTGACTTTTTCTCCAGATAACTAGTCATCTGTAAAACAGAGCATCACTAGCAATCACTGTTAAAAAGGGTTAAATAAGTATAATTGTAAGCATGCAATCATGATCAGGAAGACCAAGCTGTCAGTAAATGCCTCCAGTGTGGCATTAAGCAGATGCCTGACTGCGTCAGCTCCATATAAAGACAAGTTTACTTAAGGCACTTTTTCAGAGATCCGGAAGAACTTGACCCTGTCCTGAACCTGTCACAGCAGTTCCAGTGTTTTGTAGGATTCAAATTGAAAAATGTTTCCACTTATTATGTTGTCTGTTGCCTACATACATTAGGGGTACCAATATAGGTGCACTCACTTGAATATAAGGTCAGTGGCTAGCAGGGCATCAGGCAAAATATTACCGGGCTGATGTATGTGCAATTTTAGCAGTCACCTCTAAAGTGTCATTTAGATTCCCTTTAATACATTTTCCAAGACTTGAGAAAATTTTGTCATTGCTTGAACTCCCCCCACGGAGGTCCGGGCAGATACTTTATATCAGATTATTGGGTGCTTGTTAACAGTGAAAACTTGACCTCATAAATATGTTGTGTGAAAACTATGCCAGCAAGTAAACAACCAAGGGTTGCAATCTGTCACTGCTGTGCGAAACAAAAAAATCTGCTTTATCTTGACTGCTGAAAGGCTATCCTTTGCCACTAGAGCCCAGCAAAAGCTCAAGGAGCTGGCCACCCGATAGCACCACCAGTGACACCTTGAGCTTCCAGATGCCATTCTCTCTTCAGTGCTGCAATGGTCAATGACTGGTGGTTTGGTCTTGCCCATCCCTTGAGTTCATTTCTATCCAATTGATGAAAGGGGCAGAGAGAGTACTTCCTTTTCAGTTTTGACCCAAATGAGTCATTGTTTTTACCTGCTGCTTGTTTTTGCTGCTCTTCTCGCAGTGATTCATCCTTGAAACTGAAACCCTGAGTAACCTCCCTAAATTTCTGTTTGACTTTCTTTCCATCCTGCCTGCTTCTTCCTTTTGCCTCTTTCCCCTGCTCTCGAGAATTGAAATGCTTTTTGTCTCGGCCTTGTCCCATGATCATATGTGATCATTCCCCTCAGGTGTGACCAAAAGTCTCGGTTGTCTCCGGTTTTAATATGGTTTGAACTAGTAATTTCAGGCTGTAACAAATGACACCCATGGCAATAACTTATTTTTGATAAATAAAATGGACATTTTATTCTGATCCCAAACATTTCTGAATGTTCTGTGTGTGGAAACACATGGCAAAGTTCCATCAACAGTCAATTTCACCTGGTCCTTGTTGAAAAGAGCTGATTATTTGCAGAATGTACATAATTCTGTCACAGGCATACCATCATAGGTACAGTAAGGTTGAGTATACAATCATTGGTAGAGTATGCAGAATGTTCACCTTACATCACATGATTCCACTTCACCTTTTCTATTCACTTTACTTCATTAGCAATCAATCAGCTGATTCACTCAAAAACTAAGACTAATCACTGGAATGATTAGTCTTAGTTTTTGAGTGAATCAGCTGATAATTTATATTTAGATAGTATTGTTGTTTGTTGCATCACAAAGCTGTGGAGCATTTTGACATTAAATCAAGGGCGTAGGTTTGCATTTGGACAGTAGGGACATGTCCCTACCAATATTTTGGGAAGCCAGATTGTCCCTACCAATATTTCAGTGGGCTTGTTCTTATCATCTTTCTAGATAAGCCATATTAGACCCAGTTGTGGAGGCTACGTCTCCAAGACAACCTATTTATGCATTCTGGCATTTAATTGGTTGAAAGGGAGGGGCTACCTGAAGGCTGAAAGTCAAGTCTAAATTGACCACTCTATTCAGGTCATGAATATTCATTTTTGTCTAAAGCGGGCTACTGGATCGCCGGCTTTGCTGGCAACTAGAGGCGCACAACTGGATTGCCGGCTTTGATTACATGGTGTTTGCTATGCCTTGCCCGTTGAAGAGAACCATAATTTAGCATTTCTTCCAGATTTTTCTTAATCACGCAACTATAGCACTTTTCCCATGGCCCAACTCATGTCATATATTTGATATTACCTAAGGTACGTATCACTTTTGCGGAAATTTCATTGTCTGAGAGCGTGAGAAAAAAATATCGTTCCATGTAATGCTATTAATATTCAGCCAAAATGAATGCCAAGTGTAATGTTGGGAACTTGAATCGGTGCGGCTTAGCACTGTAGCAGGCTAGCTAATTGCCACTCTCATAACTAAGTGTGCTTGCAGCACCTTTACATAGCTAACCATTATATAAGTGAAAACTTGCTAGCTACCTAAAGTTACTTTTCATTGGAAAATAATGTCAACTAATGTTAGTTAATCATGTTCGCTAGTTTCTACTAGTGAACTAGTCACATGTTGGCTAGTAGCCAGGGGCCTCATTTATCAACTTGTGCGTAGAAAAGGTTCAAAATTCCTTCGTAGGAATGAAACTTAGAATGTGTGTAAGTACAAAAAAATCCGTGTTTACCAAACGTGCGGACATCGGTCGTACGCACATGAATGAATTACCTGTGATGATAAATCCCACTTGTTCTAAACTACCATGCTCATGCATGGTTAGGCTCATTTGCATTCAGAAACGCCTCCAATTGACTATATATGGTAGCAGCAATCCCTTTAAGAATGTGTGAATGGATTTTTTTACCCTCACCTAAACCATGGCAAAGAGAACAAAGAAGAGGAATTTCTCCGACACCGAGATTGACGTACTTGTAGGAGAAGTTGAAACAAACCAAAAATACTGTTTGGAACACTCAATGCAGGCATGACCAACAAAAGAAAAAATGCCCCGTGGGAGAGGTAATGACTGCTGTTAATTCTGTTGGTTCAGAGGAAAGAGCTGTCTCAGAAATAAAAAAGAAATGGTTTGACATCAAAGTCAGTGCCAAAAAACGCGTCACGGTCCATATACACGAAATGTCTGTAACTGGAGGAGGACAAGCAACAACCCAGCTTTCACCCATGGGTACCCGTATTGCCACCATCATCCTCAACAGCTCCTTGCTTGGAGGCGCACACCCACAGAGCTGTTCTGCAGAATGAATGAGTCGTGCATTCCTCCAGGCCACCGGACAACAACGTTTAACAGAGACATATTTGCATCGCAGATTATTTGTGCATTGATTGAATGAAATCCTTTCCTGCTCACATAACTGAATTCATTGTGTGATGGTGCTTTTATTGCAATACGGGTGCAATCTATGACTCCAATTATGTTTGGGAATCCGGCGATGGCGTGAAATCCTCGTTTAATTTCGGTTTGTTGGTGATGTCTGTATGGGAACTGGATGTAAGTTGGGGCCAGAGAAATTATTGCATCCAACACTGCCGGCATGATTCTGCTAAGTGTCAGCTGCGAAATGCCGCATATGTCTCCAATCTCTCGTTGAAATGTTCCAGTGGCCAAAAATCCCAGGGTGGACAGGAGCTGAATGTGCATTGAGATGGCTTTGGTGCATTTTGTCTCTCGCTCCAGCATAGGTTGTAAATCACGGCATAAATCCAACAGAATGTTTTTGGGGAAGCGGTACCTGCTGAGAAGCTCTCACTGAACAGATCAGCACGCTATTCGAAAACGCGATCCCTATGGAGCGCACGAGATAAGCCATGGCCGTCGCATTTCAAGTTTTCTTTCAGGTTGTCCTGTCACAGCTGTCTTTTTTAACTTGTTACACCAATTATTCAAATTGTCTGCTAAATTACTAATTGAGAATTTTTATTAATAAGAGGAAACGGGAAACGTGTGAAGTTTGAGATTGCTGAACACTGTGATTCTCTTAGTGCGTTCTATTTGTAGTTTCACTGCTCTACCACTAGGTTTTGTGTGTACGCATGGTAAGAGTTGTGCTTAAATTTACACATGTTCCTACGCACAAGTACAACTTGATAAATCCCATACTTTGCGTGGGAATGTTCTTACGCACTCATTACGCACACATCTGTGCATACGCACGGTTGATAAATGAGGCCCCTGGTTGCTAGCTGTAGTAGACATAACACTGGTGGATATATCAAATTATGAGAAATCCCGCGATGGTGTTATTATTAATGTATTATTTTGTATGCGGGAACCACATCAGCAAGCTGTTAAGGGTACCAGTGTATCAGAGCTTCAGATGATGTCCTAATTATGAATTATAGTATGGAATTATAGGGAAAGCATTAAAGTTAGTTTCATGATGTTCAGCAAATATAACCTTTTAGAGTCGAAATGTCCCGACCAACTTTGCCTCAGAGGGGAAAATGAAAGAAACAAGTTATCGTAAATCGTAAATCTAAAATGATTCAGTCCGATAAAACGCTCGGTTTGCGGCTTGTCCAATTCACAGATAGTCAGTGGTCCATTTTGAAGTGTTTATCTCAGCTGCAGTCGCGTTACCTTACAGAGAGATGCTTAATGGACATAAATTGCCTATAATGATTTTAACATTCTCTAATAATAAAACATACCATTATGTAATTAAGAAACTTATGAATTGGTAAGAGTATTTCAACTGTTCGATATTGCTAACCTTCATAATAAATGTTCATAAAATTAGTAACAGTTGTAAACTTGTATTCAAAAATCAAATCAAAAGTATTTGGATGGCTACAAAAATATTAATGGAAGTTTATGTATGTGGCATCTATCTATGAAGATTATGGAGGCAGTTTGCTTAGCATCATAAAAGAAACAAAGAGATACTCATTCAGATAATCTCCGTACACAGAAACGGCAGTATCTGCACTCAGATTCGCTAAAATTTTCCAGCTCGCGCGCTAGGCGCACTTGCATTACATATGTGTCCCTACCAATTGTCACATTAAACCTACACCGTTGCATTAAATGTTAATGAAACAGCACAGATTTGCTTGCATCTGTTTGCCAGGCCTGCATGAAGTCATTTCACACCAATTTTAAAATGTTGAATCTGTTATGTTCAATGTTGATTTGATATGCTTAACAAGATTATCCACTTGGAAATAATTGCTTTTTACAACCCCATTTCAGGAGACGTTGGGATGGTATGGAAATTGCAAATAGCCACAAAAATCATTGATGAATAAATTACACTTGACATGTATTAAATAAAAAAGTGAAAAGACAAGATATTTTTGTTTTTCCTTCCACACATTGCTGTTTCCTTAGAAATAAACATTCATTTGAAATTTTATGCCTGCAACACATTCGAGTAAAGTTAGGGCTTTGGCATGTTGACATTGGCTGAGCGTTACATCACCTTTCCTTCCAACAACCATCTTCTTAATTGTAATTTTAGAACTAAGAATGCCAGTCGTTGCAGTTTTGAAGGATTTTTTTCCTTTTATTCCTTGACATCCATGTTGAGTTGCTCAAATGTCTGAGAACTCTATTGTGCTATTTTGCGCTGTCTTGAAGCATTGCAGATTTTCAAAGCAGAACAGGTCTGGACTGCATGGAGGTTACTCCAGCGGACAAAACGCCACATGATGTAATGTGCAGAATGGGGCTTACTATTGTCTTGCTGTGGTAAGCGGTGGCGAACCTTAAAAGATGCAACCTACAGCAGTGGTTCCCAACGATGGTCCTTGGGGTCCATGTGCATGTTGCTTTTTGTTCCAATCACAATTGCAACAGTAGAATTTCAACAAGCTGTTAATTTGTCTCAATTAGGTGCATTTCTCGTTTAGAGTAGTTATTTACACTCTAAGCCACATTGTGACAGAAATACCCATGCTTTCCATGAATGATAAAAGACCCTTGAACAGATTGTGTTTTTTCTATATTGCACATATTGTCAGGTAATATTTTAAGTTAGTCAAATCAGACACAGTAAAATCAGTAAGCTCTAAATTACGTTCCAGAACACAACTGCTTAAAGTTCTTTCAAAATACTTTGCTTCAACTTAATTACATGACACAAAACAGGTTTGACTCTTTATCATTTGCTTGCAATAAATGGTTATAAAGTTAGTTTTCACGAACATGTGTCAATCAGTTTTCACCCATTTGGAACCTTTTACTTGATTGGTTAAAGTTTTTCCCTCTTTTTGTGCAGTTGTTTGCAATATATCAAAATGAGGATATGGAATTTTTATTCCTCATGGCATGCATGGAAATTTCAATGAACATGTGACTAAGAGGGTGCACATCTCCCCTAAACATAAAATGCAGTGAATTAAAACAAATGAACGGGTTGTTAAAATCCTACGACCGCAATTCTGGTTCTAACAAAAACCAGCATACACAGTGGGCGCCAGGACTGACACTGGAGACTGCTGACCTAGAGAACAGAAAATTTTGCCCCAAAATGCATATATGTCCTTCAATATCAATGGCACTGACAGTGATTTTCAAGCTACCAATTCCATGAGCACTAACACACCTCCATACGGTGAAAGACGATTGCTCTGAACATTATGTTGGTCACAAATTGGAGGGTCATTTCATTCTTTGGCCAGGTAAACACAACATCCACTATTTCCAATAATCAATTTGTAGGTTGACTGGTCTGACAAGAGCACCAGTGTTTCCTGTGCACATCAATCCATTTCAAACCTAGAGAAGACTGCAACATTTCTTAACATTTTTTGTTGTATAGTTCCCTTGGTCTATCCACTTGAATTTGTGGATGCAATGATGAATATAGTTTATTAACAAAGGTTTTCTAAATTATTCCCAGCCAATATATATACCGATATACCGATCACCAACATGTCAGTGAAATTCACATTTCAGAAACATGAAATTCAGTTGCCCTCAGAATTGATTTTCAATCGCCTTCTTTACAATGGGATTTTTCCAGATTCTGTGGGTCTTTTAAAAACTATGCTCTGTAGAGTTTGTTGTTTGGTTGCTTTTAAACTGTTGGATTATTCAGTCACGCTGCTTGCAGTGGCAAGCCTCGATCATTCTATGCTTGTAAATGAATGGGGCTTGTGGATGCAATATTTATGTCCAAGCATGATAGCATCACCTGTTCACCTGTTTTTTTTTTTTTTTACATTTCAACACCTTCTGAGTTTTGTATTTGTCCTGTGCACTCTTCATTGAAACATGTCACAGGCATCAAATTCATAAGTTGTATTGTTTTGAATTTAATACAGCACTAAGATGATTAACAAATTACTGCGTCCTATTTTTTACTTTCATTTCTCATACTGTCCCAATTTTTTGAAAAGGGGCTTTCAAATGCATCAGACTATAAATTAAATCTGATAAGTTTCTATAAACTTTCATAATCTCTGATGGAAAAAAAATGCAGATGACTTGCAGAACAGACTGCCATCCTTACAATCTTGCATTGTCTGTCTGTTTCTTTTGTCATCATAATTTCTTAATCATTATAATCCGCATGGTGATATTGATTATTCAGTAAATAAGTTGTTCAGTTGTTACTTAGGCAAAGTAGTGGGTAATGGGTTGGGAGTAATCCTGTGCGAAAAGGTGAAGTTTTTGTCAACCTCAACGGCACTTCTTTAGTTTTTCCCACTCTTATTACTGAAGACATATTTGTGCCAAGAGCGGCCAGTGTGGCCTTGTCTTGAAAGCAATAAGCCATAAATGAACTTAATCAACTTTAGTATGCAAATTTCTCATCAGCGGCAAATCCTGAATCTGATTACAAGGGTAATGAATTCTGGTAATGACTACTGAGAAAGAAGGGAGTAGTGTACTAATTTTTTTTTTTTGCTCGTTTGCAACTGATTATATGAAACAGAGAAGTGTAAAACATTTTAATCTTCCGAGACTTGTCACCTTCTCATGCGTCCTTTGACAGTGAGTCATTTTCACCAAAAAAGAGAGCCAATACAATCTTTTGTTGCATGTGTCACTCAATACAGATACTGATAGAAAATGCCAGAAGCTCTTCATACAGCATGCTCCAACATTGGCAAATATTGAAATTATTGAAAATATTGAAACAAAGGTGGTTTGGGCTTTCTGTTAGCAACCATTACCATGACCAAATATGTTTAGACTAAACCGGTCCTAGAATGTAAAACTATGCAGTCTTTATCGTGGACAGATGATGCGTATCTCAGTTTTGGCATGATATTGTCATGTGGGATTATCCAGATGGTGGCCTATAATTGGTGGAATGTTTTTGGCTGTGTTTTGTTGCTGGGTATGAAACAGCAGGCTGTGAACAACCCATCAACCAGGTCCTGATGTGCAAGCCCGCAACATGTCAAATGGCACACGGGTGCCTTTTTATTAAAATTAATTTCAACATGCTACATATTCAACGGGCTGTAAACAATGTAAACGTAATGGCCCGGGCATCCATCTAACAATTGTGGAAGGCAGTATGTAAGACAGATACACATTCAAGCATAAATCAGGGCCAAACATGATTATTAATTCATTGATTAAAAAATGGTGGAAAAGAACTGTATGAATTGAAGTAATCACAACAAGCATAGTTCATTTTTTTCCAATAAAGTATAGAAACATTCATGCATATACTTATAATGCACAAATGTGGTGAGCTTTTTGATTTGCAATGTTAAACACGAAGCCATGAGTAGGGGAAAAATCATAATGTCATAAATAACAGATATTATCTGTCACTATATGGATGGTGACAGTAATACAAGAAAGCCATTTTGTGTAGAGAGCCTGGTAATGTTGCAGAACTGCTGATGAAAATTCCTGGCTTTGTTTCATAAGCATCTCAAGTGAGGAGGAATACAACCTTGCATCATCAGCAGCCATTATAACAAGGTACAGCTTAAGGCAAGTGCACCCGCAAGCTTCACAACAATGCTGGTGCTCGTTTCAGAATGCAGTAGCAAAGTCAAATCGGATTCAGTCTTGACAACATGTAATAGATGATTCCTTTCACTCTAGCTGGTAAGTGTAATAAATTAAAACATAGCTGAAGACACCTGTCAAATTTACATGCTTCTTCTATATACATCACGCGCTCGATTTTAACGCCTTGATGTGGCAGATAAATGAATGTGAAAATCCGGCTCCTGCTTTTTTTATGCATATACAGAATTACTGGAAAACACTGCCAGATGGACCAATTTATTTGTGGTGCCGCTTAAATGACATTAACACTGTCGGAACGCTTGTCTAGGACGGGGCTGTAGGTGCTTTCTGGCAGCATCCATTAAGGCTTAATCCAGGGCTGCGATGGCCAACATTAGAGACATCTGTAAATGTTAAAAAGCGCAGCCCATTAGCATAAAGAATGGATTCCTCTTTAACAGAGCTTTGAGAGTAACAGCCTCCATTAGTCAGGTCCATCAACCAAACAGCCTTGACCTCCAGAACAAATCTCGACTGCTTCAAATAAAATTGATTTAATCCTCTGTTGAACCTAGAGCCAGGCAAGCGCTTCCTCACTCTGGACAGCGTTCCTTCTGTTGTTTGGTGTGGCCAAAAAAAAAAAACATAATTGTTTGGCGTGGAGAGAGCTGGAAGTCTGACTCCAGCAATGGGGTCGCTGATTGAGGCCTCTGCTGGCAAGGGTTAGAGAGGAATCTTTGAGGCAATGTCGCCGTGCTTTGAGAATGGGATCTCTGGATCATTAAAACAACCTTGTACTTGGTGAAGCTAGCATGTGCTATCGTGTGCAACATGTTCCCATGGTCAAATGCGGTTGGCAAATCTGCATTTTCTTTTAAAATGTGCATTTAAAATTGGAGGGCTCAGCAGCCAAGTGATTACAAGGAGGTTTTTAATTTAGATAATCTCGTAATATGCATAACACTTGCCTGTGCTATGAACAGCTGTAAGGGATGGCCTATATCTACTGTGAAATGGTGTTATCAGTTTCAAAGCTTTCCCTAATCAGTAACAGTGCTCTCCATTTTGATAGCGTAATCAGAGATTATGTTCAAAGTGAAACTGGGTGCACAATTTTACTCCACTTCTACAATGTTACAACTCTTCTTTTCCCTCCCTTTTGCACCTGAGAATTTCAATTTCCAATTTTCTTTCCTCTGTTCCCTCTTTCCTTCTGTCCTTTTCAACCACCATTTTTAAATTTCCAGATTGAATTAATTCTGCTGTCTACATTTCTCCTGCTTGATTTTCAGAATTTACAAGTACATAAAGGCTTCCTTAGTTTGACTTGACTTAAATCGAGGGCACAGTTTTTCCGCTTATGAATCAGACTTCTTAGCTCCAGTAGTCACCGTTCACCAAAGAGGGGGCATCACAGCATTGTTGTCTGTCCATCGCTCCACAGCAGTGAGCGCAGGCTTTGTTTACTGCCATTACCACAGGCCACAGACTGTCCTGGCGGGGCGGGCTTGGGCAGCAGTCTGTTAGGCAGTGCTTCCTGTCTGCATGCAGCAGGAAAAAATCTTTCAGCTTGAAAAAGGATCATTTCTTGGCTTTCCCTCTCCCACGCGGAGAAGTAATGGATTTGCGCTATAGAGGAATCCACATACTGTGGAAGTTTGTATTATCTCTAATGTGGATGCTGGCACTTGTTGTCATGAACTATTTACACGAGCATAAAACCAAATCATCCAAGCAAATGGTGACTGCTGTTTTCAGACACAGCTGACAGTCCCTGCTCATGTTTAGGATGAACCTTCAGGATTGGGGACTAGGTCCCAGGTCAGCTGAAATGATGCTTTTTGATAGCTTTTAGATTACCCTTTCAAAATTGAGCGCAGTGCCTTTGTACAAGTGCATATCAAGGACATATTGCTGGTCTCTAAATGGATGTTACACGGTTCAATAAAGTCTAATGCTAATCGACTACATTGAGAATTAACCTGTGTTCTGCATGAATAAATCAAGTAATGTGGAAAAAAATGTATCTGAAAATGGAAATTTATTTTTTCTTTAACTCCCAGAGGCTCTGTTTGAATTAAATTGGCAGTGGTTTTTTTACTATCTGATGTCCAGTTTGGTTATTTCTAATACTGCCAATAGAATTCTATGTGTATAGAAAGGTAATTGGTTCTATGATGCAAAAGACAAATGCAGGTATATGGCGAAAATATTGAAAACTAGAAAATTAATCTAAAAATAGTAATGATGAATCACTTTTTTCTGTTTTGAAAACCAAAAAAACTCACTACCTGGCAACACAATGTTGCCCTAGAGAGAACAACTTGAGGATCTGCTGATCTTTAGACAAAAATGAGGCTTTTATCCATTTGGAAGGAAGTACTTTAGAGCATGCCAGCATAAATAAGACGCCTTCCACGAGTGCTAGAGATTGTCAACGATGACACGAATAAGAGGGCACTCACGCTGGAAGCAGCTGAGGAAATGAGCTGTGATTCTGGTGACAAATTCAGTGTGGCACCATTGGGAATTAAAACACAGTGAATAGGTAACTTTCAAGCATTTTCATGAAATTTAGATTTTTATCTGATTTCTGACAGGTACAGTTTTTGCACGCTATTGAATCCCCAATATCAATCTGTCACAGTGCATAACCGCAAGCAGAACTTGACAACAACGTAGATATCACCACAAGGACACAACCACAATAACACAATTAACGGAAAGTTTTTTTGGGTTTTTTTTTTGCAAAAAAGACATTCATCCATAATTAAGATGGGTAAGTTGGAAAGATCCAGGCCAAAAAAAAAAAAAAAGATATTGGGCAAATGCGAATATCTACTGCCGTATTAGTGGGATGGGGGTTCATCCAGATCAGGATTGTACTCATTGATGTGACACAAGGAAATTTAGGTGAACTTTGCTGATCTTACTGCAGCATAGCACAGAGACAAGCTGTGCTTCTTTGAATCAGCAACACAGGGGAGTGGACACAAGGCAAAGAGAAGCGGAACTACACTCCTGCAAAGTCTTGTTGTACAATAGTATGCTCCTGTGCTCACTCCCACTTTGTAATATTGTGCTCCTGTGCACGCTGCTGAAGTAGGGTACTGTGCTCTTATGCATGCTCCTATGGTGCGATACTGTGCTCCAGTGTATGCTCCTACAGTGCAATACTATGCTTCTGTGCAAGCTCCTACTGTGCAATACTATGCCCCGGTGCTCCCTCTGACAGTGCAATACTACGCCTCTGTGGTTGCTCTTACTGTGTACTACTACGCTCCTGTGCATCCTCCAACAGTGCTATCTTATGTTTCTTTGCACACTGCTACAGTGCAATACTGTGCTTTTGTGCACGCACCTTCAGTACAATTCTGTGCTTTTGTGCTCATTCCTACTGTGCCATAGTACGCTCCCGAGCATGCTCCGACAGTGCGACCATATGCTTTTGTGCGCACTGCTGCAGTGCAGTACTGTGCTCCTGTGCACGTGCCTTCAGTGCGATACTGTGCTTCTGTGCACGTGCCTACAGTGCAGTACTGTGCTACTGTGCACACTCCTGCTGTGCAGTACTATTTTCCTGTGCACATACCAACATTGCAATACTGCATTCCTGTGTATGACCCTACAGTGCTCCACTGTGCTCCTATCCAAGTGTCTTCAGTGCAATACTGTGCTCCTGTGCAAGATCTGGTACTGTGTTCTTGCAAATCCTGAGAGGTTTGCAAGCAAAGACTTAAATACAGTGCTCAGGCCTAATTCTTAGCAACTCAATCTAGTGTAAAAGAAGGAAACAGAATTTGTATTTTGTTGAGGTTTCAGCCTAATAGGTGAAGTTCATTTGTTCTTTCCTTTTACAATAACATAGATGGTGGTATTATCTGCTGTGCCTGTTCTTTATTTAAGATAGAAGTAGGAGAAAATGACGAGTGGTAGCAGCAACATCATTTATCACCATGTTGCTGAAAGACCTCCCCATCCGCACTATTTTTAGTCCCACGCCCTCTGCTCTAATCCCTTGTTCAGGGATGCTTCGTTCATGGTTTGTTTGCTTTAATTGATTCATTATTTAAAGAAATGCAGTAAGAGCCTTTCAGACGTCCTCTAATGTGGGTGGTTATTTCCCCAAAGGTTACTATCAGCTTCTGGAAGCTTCTTCATGAGGCTGGTGGTTGCTGGTCACTTTCTGTGGCAAATCTTAATGTGCCTAATAGAAATCCATTATAGTGCTGAGGAAGTCTCAGTTATGGCATAGGGGGTGAGTGATCATGGTAAAATCTGTGTCTGTGTCTGTGTCTCTTCAGTCAACCAAATTATCAGTCTTCGTATCCGTATCCAGTATGAATGTGGCTTAACACCAGAGGTGGGTGTGGTTTTGGTATGGGAAGCTGGAAGGTCTGAACATGCATTGTTAAATGCAATACAATACACATATGCAGGTTTTCATATGTCATATTGGATTTTCAGTGAGGGCGCATATATATAAACTCAACATGCGTCCAACAACACTGTGACATCAGTAAGATCAACTCCATTTTCTGTCCATTTCCATTGGTTGGAAAGTTTTGAATGCAGAAACTCTGTATTGTTTCACGGGGGACAATACTCCAATATTTGTCCGTCTACCTGCATATTGCCTCTAAACAAGTTTAAATGTACTCACAGCTTTTCTATTTGAAGTTGACATTTTTCTCTGGCAACCAACTGGTAGTTTGGTTCAAAGACAATGTTGGAATATTTGCTGGCTGGGCTATTATTTCAGTTTGCTGATGCTCACATTAGCTTGCTTATGATAGTGCATAAAGTAAGAAACAGGACTCTGTACTAGTGAAGGGTAAAACATCATACTAGCTAATGATATATGGAGTAGGGTCTCATGAAACTTATTATAAGCAAACGAGCTGGCTCACATGAGCAATAGAAAAGCATTGTGCAGCGGGCCTACTTGTGGTGTTAAAATTACAGGAACAGTTTCAGCTTGGATGTTGATATTTTTTCAAAGTGTAGCATTCCTTGATTCCTGCCAGGCAGTGTTTCTTCCATCAGGGCTGCACTTATCAGCAGTAATGCATATGTGAATGGCCCTGTAAGTGTGATGGCTTCATTGAGTGCAGAGCAAGGGAAAGTAACTGGAAAAACAAAATTTTGCTAATGGTAGGAGGAGCAAGGCTATTTATTAATTTATACAACCCCTTTTCAAAAAATGTGAAGATGCTGCAAAAAATGTAAATAAAAACAGAAGACAATGATTCACAAATTATTCAAACTCTATATTTTATTGTACAAAATTGTACAGAGGCAACATAGCAGAGAGATTTTATCATTTTTTGAAAACTATATGCTCATTTGAATTTGATACCAGCAACACTTTTCAAAAAAGTTGGGACAAGGGCATGTTTACCACTGTGTTGTACCACCTCTTCTTTACACAACAGTAAAAGTGTTTGGGAATTGAGGAAACTAACTTCTGTAGTTTTTACAGAAAAATGTTTTCTCATTCTTGCTTTATATAGGATTTCAGCTGCTCGACACTTTGTGTCCTCCTTTGTCATATTATTCTTTTCATTATGCACCAAATCATTTCGGTGGACGACAGGTGTGGACTGCAGGCAGGCTAGTTTCGCACCCAGACTCTTTGGCTACTGAGCCATGTTGTTACAATATGTGCAGAGTGTGGTTTAGCATTGTTTTGCTAAAATAAACAAGGCCTTCCCTGAAAAAAGACATTGTGTGGATGGCAGCATATGTTGTTCCAAAACCTGATCAGCACGAATGGCGTCTTCACAGATGAGCAAATTATCCATGCTATCTGCACTAACACAGCCCCATACCTTCACAAGTACTAGCTTTTGGACTGTGCACTGATAACAACTCTTTGGCCCGGAGGATGTGGTGTCTATAATTTCCCAGAAGAATTTCACATTTTGATTGATCAGACCACAGGACATTTTTCATCTTTGCCTCTGTCCTTCTTGCAGGAGCTCAGGTCCAGGGAATGCAACAGAGTTTCTGGAACTCCTTAACATACAGTTCGGTTTTATCTTTACAAAGTAGAGATTTAAAGGTATAGTTAGGGATCATAATCCACGCACTTTTTGTCAAAATCACCGTATTTCTCCTCACTATCTGCAAGCTGTCACTTCTGAGAGCATGCTGAAAAAAATCCGCTTTCAATACACAGCCTGGGCTTTGAATTTCAGCAGGTAAATCTGTGGCTCAGACCGAGCTACCAGAACATGGGTCCACCACCCCCCCTCCCCCACGCCCAGGGGCAGGTTCATACTCGCGCACAGGTCAGACACAGGGGGGAGTGGGAGTAGCAGGTCGCGTAGCGTGCACAGTTAGAGTAGAGAAAGAGAGACACGGCATTGCAGCATTTGTGATGATAAGCGCGATAAGTTTAGCTAAAAGTGGTGATCTATGTGACGTTGTTCATACTCATTTTGTAATGCCGAGCAAATATACTTGTCAGATACCTAGCTGTAGCTAGCACTAATGGTGTAAATTAATCGTCCGGCAATGGTCGTCATTGTTACTACCAGTCGTTTATCACAACGAGCTGTACACGGCCATTTACCCAGCTGAATGAGCCATTCTTAAGCTGCTTTCACACCGGACGCGAAACAAATTTTTTGCACGACAGATTACTTTCAAAGTCAATGCAAAGACGTTTTGCGTGTATTTGCGTCTTTGCATTGACTTTGAATGTAATCTGTCGCGCGAAAAATTCATTTCGCGTCCGGTGTGAAAGCAGCTTTGCTCAGAAGTTTCACTTGAAGAAAAGCGCGTTCATGTTCCAAACTTCTGAAGGGGAGGGGCAAGTGGCTCTGTTGTGTTTCGAGAACTTTTCAACTGCCAACAATAGTGATGTCATATCGCTGATACAGCCTTTAACTTGCAAATGTGGATGTAGAGATGAACTGTGTTTGCTGACA
This sequence comes from Gymnothorax javanicus, assembly GCA_029692085.1. Lineage (NCBI taxonomy): Eukaryota > Metazoa > Chordata > Actinopteri > Anguilliformes > Muraenidae > Gymnothorax > Gymnothorax javanicus. The sequence goes on from CM056195.1 coordinate 85,204,879, forward strand.
GTGGCTTTCAGAAGTGTTCCTGAGTCCATGCAGTGATTTCCGCCACAGACTCCTGACTGTTTTTAATGCCATGCCACCTGAGAGCCTGCAGATCCTGGCCATTCAATAATTGGTTTTTGGCCTTTTCCCTTGCATGCAGGGATTTCTCAGAGTTGAGAAGCCCTGACTATCTTTACTTCTGAAAGACTCTGTAACCAATTAACCTAATGAGCGAAAAGATGTTCATCCAGGTCAATTTTTTTTTGCATCATGCAACTTTTTTTTCTTTTGTTGCCCCTGTCCCAGCTTATTCGAAACTTACTGCTGGCATCAAATTCAGAAAGAGCACGTTTTTTTCTCAAAAAAATAACAAAATTTCTCAGTTTCATCATTTGATACGTTGTCTCAGAGTGATTTTCAAGTAATTATAGGGTTTAAATGATTCTCAAATCATTGCGTTCTGTTTTTACTTACATTTTACAAACTGTCCCAGCTTTTCGGGAAATGGGGTTACAGTCATTATTCTGTTTATTTATCTCAGAGATCTTAATTCAATTAATTCACCTGATGCACATTAAGGATACTAGGTAAAAGCCCCTTTTGGGCTCTGAAATCTTTTTCCTTCACCCTCCCCTGACCCCTGAGACTTTGGGCCCTGTACCCAAGCTTCACCATTGCTTTCACTCTGAGCGTCCCCTGATCTCCCAAGACCCTCTGGCCCCACCCCTTAAAAATATCCTGTGCAAAGTGCAGACTTCCAAGCAGTGCAAAAATGTAAGTATTAATTTCAGTATATTGGACATCAGTACACGCAGACCCTGTGGACTGTCTGCACCGTGTAGAATGCACTGACTGTGAGAAGTATGATACATGAATGCTGAGCTAGCTACCGTGGTACTTTATTAGCATGCTAACACCATATAGCAATTCAGCAGTTTACATCAGTATTCTTACCTGATTTCTCTGAAGATTTGCTATCACGTGTCAGTCTCTTGAGTGATGGCCTAACAACTTGCCAACAGTGATTTGCACTTTTCTTTAGGCATGATGAAAATGGTAGCATATCTATCCTAATTCTTCTGTAATTTTCCTGGTAGATTTGAAATTGTATAACTGTTACTGTTGGTACAGATGAAATAGGAGCTCTGGGTGACAGTAGTTCCAGATTCCAAAACGAAGGATTCAAAAATAAAAATTAAAACTTTTGAGTATTTATCGAACATTAAGATTAAAAACACCATATGCAAAGGCCCACCCCCTGAAACTTTTCTGGGTAAATTTGGAGTGGATTGGAGGAATGCAGATTTGAGAAATTGTGGGACACTCAAACACCCCTCTAACCACTCTCCAATCATAGCAGTTAGATGACTGATTTAGTCAATATTTAGCTGAAAAATGTAATTTTATCAAACCTGAGCGTTAGATGAAGAATATATGATTCCCCCCCCAGCTGATTCAAACTAAAATTTCAGGCAGATGTCCACTTGTGAGACTGACTTGACTGTTGCACTAAATCAGTTTGATGTGCATTCGGACAATTTGAGTGCACTTTCAGTTACAAACAGTGCAATATGAAAACTATTACCTGCTGCGAAAAAGATAAGTGTTTGCGTAAACATTCATGTATACATGTGTGTTTCTTTGTATTTTAATTCAGAAGCATCAAGCATCATCTTAAATGTTGTTGTCAGACTCCAGGAGTGGAAGGATTAGTGTCGTCAGGATTTCACTGCAGGGCCACGGGTAATCCGGCACATCATGACAGTGTGGTGGACTTGTAGAATAATGGCCTGCTTTGTCTGAAAGTCATCTATCTTCAACTGACATATTATTCCCAGGCAGTGGATATAACAATCTCTTATTTGAATTTTACACGTGATTAATCATGAGAAGCGACTGAGAGTGTGTCTGTTGTCATACTCATTTTTGCATGTTCTGTCTTTCTTGTCTCTATTCGGCTGTAACTGAAATAGCTTCACCAGCTAAATATGTAATGTCTTCTGAATATGCCACCAAATACCTACTGCTTACCCAAAACCAAAGTGTTTTTCACAACAATGATTTGAGAACATTAGGCCAAAAGCCTCTGAAGTATGGGTCATTCCATATCAATTCACACAGATTCCAGAAACTTCCCCAGTGACATCTCTCAGAATTGACTAAAAATTTTCTACAATTAGTCTTTAACCCTAAATGAAGGAATCCTAAATTTCAGCTTCATACCTGTAGTGCACTACTGAATATAGTAGTGCACTATTATACCTATAAATTGTAAGAACTACTTTTTAATACAACGGTTTAGTGTCTCGTCATGGAGGGAAAATTTTATTAAAATACCTTGGAATCACCCAGGTGCTGAATAACACATTTCTGTGTAGTTTGTCGAAGTCAGAACACAAAGTGTTTTTTTTTTTTTTTTTACCCAGGCTTTGAAATAACTCAAATTAATAATGCCCACTTCAGCCTGCAGTGCGCAATGCTGATTCGCAGAAGATGTGGGATGGCTTTTGTGTATTAAAGAGCAAGTCACAAACAATGGAAGTGTCCTTTACTTCCTGGGACAGTTGGGATGCTTGCAGTGTTCAAACTTTGTAAATAAGAGATACAACCCCTGTGTTCAAAAGAATATCCATTTTTATGTATTGCTAACATTATTCTTCCTATTTAGCTAAATTCTGATCCATAAAACTGAAAAAATTGTGGCACTCATAAGTTAATAGTGGCTAGCTTTCCAAGCGAACTCGCCAAAATTAGCAATCACTGTACTGCTCACGCACAATAGGCAGCGCTCCATTAGGTTTAAAATTTCATGGAGTGTTTAGGGAGTGTTATCACAGAGCTTACGACCATAGACTGTCAAAATGATTGCACACCATCTCAAAGAAAATAAATATAATGCCCAAAGTAGTTTTAAAGCCTCTGTTCTACCAGCTTACCAATATTCCATTAATAGGGAAGTTGGCACCGTGATTGTAATAGCAGGGGGCTTTAGCTTACATTAGCTAACATGTGCTATGTAATTAATGAGGGGTGGCTAATGTAAGCAAGCTAGCTTGGCAGTATGCCGACTGCCAAAATCACTGGCTGACTACATTCAGCGATATTTTTATAATCATTTTCGCAATGCAGCTTCAATGTCCTGAATGCTTTTAAAAATTCACACAGCAAGTCTTGCTATTTTTTTTTTTTTTTAATTCAATGCATGCAACTAATATTCGTTTTGCAGTGAATGTAACCAGATATGGACCCCATTCTAATCTGACAGACAGAAATGGGCATACGACCAATAGCAAACAACCGATACTTTCAAGGTGCTTACAAAGCACAGCTGAGACTGTGATTGTTGAGCTGAGGAGCTGAGATAGAGGTGTCATCTCGTGGTTACCATATGCACAACACTACAGCTCTGCTTGTAACTTTGGGCAAGTGAGGCTAACATAGCCTATCTGAGCCATAAGGTGACAGATGCATATTAAGACATCCCCTCACTTCAACCTGGAGCTGTTGCAGATAATTAAAGCCCTTTCAGCAGAATGTGTTTTGAATATCATGAAAAAGCACTGAGTAAATCCATCATAGCAACTGAGAGCTTAGACACCTGGGATGGTGTGACACAGTGTCTTTCCTCCCGCCTCCTTGCTTTTTGTTCTCCCCGTGAGGCTTGATTGATTGCAGTGCTTCAGATGCTAAGCCCTGCATTTGCTTGAAAGAGGATGGCAGTCCTGACATTTCATAGAACTGCCCATTTACACAGCTGATTTTACATGAAGGAATATGGGTCAGGCAGTTCTGTTCACTTGCAACAGGGTACCGCAGTAATTACTCAATACCTCTGGGTTGTGTCTACCCCATAATTCCAATGTGTTTTGGTTTCAGTAGTGTTGTTGTAAAAAACGCTGTTCTCAGGGATAGAATTTCAATTAGATTGTCCCAGACAACAAGATAAATAAACTAGAGGCCCTACGTTATTCGTTCCAGATCAGCCAATGTGTGTAGAGCCGGCCGTCATCTTATGACGGGCGTGCCTGCCTCTGGAACCCATGTAAATAAATACGCTCTGGTTAATATTCCGGTAAATATCAATAATAATCATTCAGCAGCGTTTTGATTTCCGGCCTTTTTCTGACCGATAACTAGAGAAGCGTTAGCTTGAAGCGCCATTTCTGTCTATTATCGCCCACTGCGTTTACCAGAAGCGTAGTTTCTAACTAAGTTAGCATCTTACATAGTTCGTCCATTCATTGTCAATGGTTCCTATGATGTAAGTTGGCATCTGTGATTTCAGGAAACGGACCCCTGAGCAGTGGCAGAGCTAGACTTTTATCCTTGGGGTAGCCAGAGGGTGGCCAAGGCTATTTCAGGGGGCCCACAGACTATGACAATGAATGTGTTTCTCAAACAATCAATTGCAATAAGAGTCTGTAAATGTTTAAATATTATATAACTTCATCTTAAGCACACAGGAGATAAGATTTGCGTATGTAATTTGTACGGTTTATTAACAATGTAAAAAATGTAAAACACGCAATTTGGCATCAATTTTTCAACAAACAATGACACCATGTTTACATGAACTACCTTATGCAGTTTCAGAATAGAATTCTTCGGTTGTGGTGAGAAGTCACTAAAAAAGTCAGTGCAAATACACCGCTGTAGATGTATGTTCAGTATTCAAACTTTTCAGCTAGTTGACAGGCTAGCATTTTCACATTACATTTCATTTAAGTCAACAGAGCATGAAGCAGCTAGCTAGCTGAAAGTCTGCAAGTTTCATTCATCTAAAATCATTGGAGAAACAAGGAAAAAATAAGTGGCAACGGGGTCGGAGCTCAACAAAGTTTGGCCAGTTCAACGCGACGCCCAGAGTTAAATGTAGACATTAACGTGGATCGTGCTGGAAGCTGATGCTGATCATCTGTTGACATCAAGAGATGTAACGTTAAAGAGGAACTATGCAGGTTATTTGGCTTATACCATATATATATATATATATATATATATATATTTTTTACCTTAATTAAACAGCTTCGGACTAATTGTGATGGTTAGATAAATGACTTGTAACTTGTTAGGGGTACAGTGGAGGCTCTCCGCTTTCCACGTAGCGTCTCGGCTGAAAACCGACCTTGCAAGATCAGAGCCTCCGATCCGGTGTCCCAGCTCTCCTCTCGGTGGCACCGCAGCATAAACGCACCCCATAACGCGTAATCTCTTGTTTATGACAGATAAGACTACACAAATACACACATCGTAACGCCTATATGATAATCCACCGCTCCACGGATTGATTTCTCAACGGCTACGTTGAAAACAAATGTACACGGCCGGGAGGAGGTTGCAAAACAGCGGAAAAGTGACTGAACTTGCATACTTCCCCTTTAATGTTAGCTTGATACTCGTTGCTTATTGCAAACAACAAAAACCATCTCCTGTCTGAACACAAAATTAATTTTAAACAGTGACTCATTAAGAAACCACCATGAAACTAACTTCAGAATTTGGATTTTACTGTCCATGAACGCTGGTCATCCCCTTGCCGTGGTATCTTTCCTAGATTCTTCCTCTTCTCTTTGCGGTACGTAGCACCAACTACTGTACTGGAGGGACCTAGCAGTCACTAGGCGTTACCGATATCAAAATGCAACAGGCTCATTTCAACAAGACGTGCTGCTGTTACATGTCAATCATCTGGGGGGGCACCTGGGGTGTCCAATCAGATTTCAGTGCCACCCTGGCCTACCCTCTGGCTCCGCCCCTGCCCCTGAGCGATTGATATTTTTCCAAAGGGAATGTTTGAAAATGCGGTGGTATACATCCAGGCCATCTTAAAACCTCTTTGATACGGTAATATTATGACTTATCTCGTTCTGTCAGGCCGGGTTTATTTCTCTAGCAGTAGATCTAGGATGGGGCACTTGTTAACTAGTAAGATAAATTATTGTTGCAAATGCTAGGAACCTTGATAACAAGTGTCTTATTGTGACTGCAGCCAAGTGGTGAAACTATTCTACTAGTTTAGAAGCCAAGCATTTAACCTTCGACCGCCTCAACCGTTAATCAAAATAAGCAATAGTCCGAGGAACTCTTAACCTTGCGTAGCTCCCGACTACACTGCTCGCACCGAGGTTTGGCCATTAATACCGAGATCACCGTCATTAAGCCTGGTCGCTGACATGGTTTACGAACCCTGGGGTAAGCGCCGATTTTTTGGGTTTACCCCGGAGTGGCTAAAGAGTAATGGCAACGCTTGCGCTGCCTCGGGGTAAGCCACAACGTTACCCCCGAGGTAAGTAACCCGATAATTTGGTAGTGGGAGAGGGCTAAGTCAAGACTAGCTCTATACCGTACAGCCAAGTTTGATGTTGTTCAAGCTAAAAATAACTTACCTGTGAAAGGTTAAATCGAGGACTTTCCCTCGCCTGTGGCTGCAATTTACGGCAACACAGTGGTCTGGCATTAAGAAAAAAAATTTCTGGAAGGCGTGAATCCACTTTGCTGCGCTTTTCTGGGAAGGACACCCGTCACAAGATGGCGGCCAGACTTGCACATTGAAATCGTAGCATAGCCCCTTTAGTTTATATAGCTCGTTGGTTCCAAATAGTGTTGCACCGATACCTATACCAGTATCGGGTATCTGCCCGATATCGCATAAATATGCTCGTACTCGTACTCGTCCACATTTGCCGATACCACGCACCGATACCACTTAATGTAAGACGCAAGGTAACTGCCTGCTCACGGTCGCATAGGCTACAGTATTTAGTACTATCTGACTTCTGTGTCTGGGGGGAGACAGCGAGTTAGAAAAAATACGAGAAAGAGAGCTTTATCGTCATCACATCACATGCAGGCACACGCGCATACACACAAGAGGTGTATAGTAAAGAAGTACATGTAGGCAACTTCGTTACAGTACTTAAGTAGTTTTTTTGAGGATTATACTTGAGTTTTTTTTTTTTTAACCGGGACTTCCACTCTACTACATTTAAAAGATAAAAAGTATACTTTTTCTTCATTTCTTTGACACTGGCCACTTCACTACACGTTACAAATTAAAATATGTATATAATTCATCATTTAAGGATTATCTGGATGCGGCGTGCTCAAGAAGAGCAACGGTGTTCGGCAGGGTATCTTAGGCGTTTTGTGCAGATGTTTCTGCCAGCGGACATGGAGCTGCAGATTTATGCACGCAATTACAATATTCTATCACTAGATAGCACACCCGGATCAGTTATCGAATATTTACAAGCAAGCCGAGCTCGCACAAGCACACACCCACAATCACACACACAGAGACTTAGAATTGTGAATCTTCTTATTTTACTACAAATATATTGGTAACATATGGTTACCTTAAACATTTTAGTTGTGGTTAAGTTAAATCTTATTCATTTGTCATTTGTGTAATTGAAATATGGCAATACCACACACTTTAAGTGATGCCTTGTTTGCTTGGAGAGCTATTATTGACTTTAGTTGGATTGAGAATGCCTATGAATGTGTGAAGAAACTATCTGTGCCAATTAATAGTTCTACTGACTTTTTATGAAGTTGGGTGTGTTACCTTGCCTATGCAGCGAGTTTACTTTTCATTTGTCAAGCCTCAGTTATGTTTTGCCTCATTTGATGGCAGTGCTAGTTCAAAGGCTTTTTGTCGGGCCTAAATACAGAAAGATTTTTAGCAGTTAGGCCTAATCTTTTTTTTTTTTTTTTTGGAAATGGCCATGTGTGAATTGTTTGATATTGGCCTCTTTTAGGCTTGTTATAAAAAGAAAATAAAACCTGCACTCTGAAATTGTCATTGTATTTTCCTGGAAAACATTTCAGAAATATCGGTATCGGCACTCGGTATCGGCAAGTACACAAAATAAAATACTCGTACTCGTATCGGTTTTAAAAAAAGTGGTATCGGTGCATCCCCAGTTCCAAACATCCCAATTTTCCTGGAAGGATCGAGAGTCTCACGCAATTTGTAACCGGCTCCCTGATAACCAGAAACAGGCACAAACTTTCTGCAAACCTGCAATATCAACTTCCGATGATAAATACTGTTATTCTGTTGATTGACTGTTAGATTTGAAAGGATTTCAAAGACGTAAAGCCGGAGAAAAGCTCTGCCCCCTAGTTTATTTTTAAACAGGGGTCACATGAATCCTGGTGGCATTCCAGAATTCATATTTTGAATAATTAGGATGTTGGGATGCCTGTTGCCTTGTTCTCACCATAAAATTGCTTTATCATTTCAAATATAAAATGGCAAATGTCAGCCATTATGCGTCTGAGGTGGCTGGTGGGATAGTGACTGCATTTCTCAAGGCTATTACACAAATTTTCATAAAATTATTTATAAAAGACCTTCTTTTATAAGGTAACACATCTAACAAGTGTGAGTGTTGTGGTCTTAACTTTTGGTAGCAGTGATTTTGGAGCCATTATACTGTATATTACATTGAATGTTCATTAGTATGTAGGTTTAACCTCAGAAGTAAACTGGATCCATTAACCGTGGGGGAAGTAAGGTAATGCATTAAAGTTTGCCGGACGTTGCTAACTGGCCATAATACTATCTACTGTAGATCTGCATCTGCATGTAATGATGTAATTTGTCTGTAAATTAAACCAGCGGCAGATTGGCTTTTTCTTTAGCCAGGTTGTGCTCCAGCTGTCTTCTATTACCTTAATACCCCTTCCCTACCACCTGCTCATTTCCAGCCCAGAGCTTTTTAGATTTTTTTTCTGCTGCTGTTGCCCAAGGCTCGCTCTTGGGTATAGGTGTCAAGCCTAGATCTCATAAATTTCCTCTTACAGTATTGTCTCTTATGGGCTTGACTCAAGTAATATTGCACTTAAGGCAAAATTGAGGTCAGCTTTATCCAAGTGCTTGTTAGACACCCACAATCAATCAAATTAAGACAGTAGGTTTATTTATTTTAAAAATAATTAAATTAAATATTATTAGTAGAGATGAATCATTACTGTGCAGTAGGCCTCCCCAAATGTCAGTATCACCAATACTTTATTCACTAAGACATGAGGGGAGCTTAGGGGATTTTTCAGCAACATATGTTGGTGGAATAATTGAAGAGTTTGTATCTAAAATGCAATATATCCATTTTACTCATTTTGAGTAAATTAGCTTTTTCTATGTTGGTGCCTATTGAAATTTATAGAATAACACAAACTTTACCACAAAAAAAAATACACCTTATAGTATGAATTTCTAAAAATGGATTTTTGCACCATGTGTAAGAACCACAGGGGTATCGCTCTATGATATTATCTCAATTTTTGTAATTTTGGCACTTTTTGCGTTTTGGAAACAAACTCCACAAGTTGCCATTTATGGTAAAAATTTTATTTCCAGTCTCATCAAGCATGATTGAATCTATATGTTCTCGCATGCAATTTCCATCTGTGAAATAGTTTGACAGTGTCAAAAGCAATGGCCCCTATATTAAAAAAGCAAACTGCAAGTTTTCTAATATGCACACTGTGGAAGTAAAACCCAAAAAAAATGGGAAAATTGAGACGCTTTGTGAAATGTAGATGGAACAGAATGCAATGATTTGTAAATCATAAAAACTCTATGTTTAATTGAAAATAGTACAAAGACAACACATCGGATGTTAGAACTGAGAAATTGTTTTGTTTTTTGACTAAGCTCATTTTGAATTTGAATAGAATTGGATTTGATGCCAGCAAGAAGTTTCAGAAAAGTTGGAACAAAGGCATGTTCACCACTGAGTTGCATCTTCATTTAAACACGGTCTCTTAGCGTTTGGAAACTGAAGAGATCCACTGCTGTAGTTTTGAAAGCAAAATGTTTTTCCATTCTTGCTTCACAGTCTCCTTTGTTATATTTTTGGTTACAAAATGAGTCAAATATTTTTAGTGGATGACTGGTCTGGACTGCTGGCAAGTCAGTTTAGCACCCAGACTCCTTTACTATGGAGCCATGTTGTTGTTATACATGCAGAATGTGGTGTTTGTCGTTGTCTTGCCGAAATAAGCAAGGTCTTTCCTGAAAAAGACACGCCTAGATGGCAGTATAATTTGTTCCAAAACATGTATATATCATTCACCATGAGTGGTGTCTTCACAGATGTGCAAATTACCCATGCTATGTGCACTAACGCACCCCCATACTATCCTGGGTGCTGTATTTTGAACTGATAACGAGCTGGATGGTCCCTCTCCTCTTTAGCTCGAAGGGCATGGCTTCCATGGGCTTTGGCCCAGGGAAGGCAACAGAGTTTCTGGAACTTATTTATATACGGTTTTATCTTTACATAGTACAGTTTTAACTTGCGTTTGTGGATGCAGCGACAAACTGAGTTCACTGACAGTGGTTTACAGAAGTAGAAGTGTTCCTGGGCCCATGCAGTTATTTACACGGCAGAAACCTGTCTGCTTTTAATACAGTACTGCCTGTGGGCCAGATGATCTTGGTCATTAGATATTAATTTTAGACCTTCAGAATTTTCTTTGGATTTTTTGAATGTTTTAATGATATTATGTGCCATAGTGGATGATGTTAGAAGTTCATTGCAATTTTTCGCTGAGAAACCTAATTGTTAAATTTTTCAACTATTTGCCCATGCAGTCTTTTGCAGAGTGGTGAGGCCCTCGCCATCTTTACATCTGAAAGACTCAGCCTCTCTGGGATGCTCTTCTTATACCCAAGCATGTTACTGATCTGTTGCCAATTAGCAATCAGATGTTCCACTTGGTATTTTTAGCGTCATACCACTTTTCCACCCTGTTGTTTCCCCTGTCCCAACTTTTTTGAGACGTGTTGCTGGCTTAAAATTCAAAATGAGCTGATATTTTTCAAAAACAAAACCATTTCCCAGCTTCAACATTTGATATGTTGTCTTTGTTCTATTTTCAGTCAAATATTTGGTCTAAGTGATTTGCAAATCATTGCATTCTGTTGTTATTTACATTTTATGCAGTGGCAAACATTTTTAGAATGGGGTTGTAGCTGAACATGGCTGGATAATTAAAAACAAGTGAATGCTCCAAAAAAAAGGGGGGTGCCAAAACAATTTTTCAACATGAAAATAAAATAGGAATAACATTTTTTAAAAAGAAAAAAATGAAAAATTACAATATGGCTTATGATTATGAACACAGTTGTCCCTGTTCTGTAGTGGTTGAGAGAGACATCCTGAGTGTGATGAAGCAGTGCTCCTTTCGTCCCAACCAAGCGTCTTCCCACATGCAGCACTTTTGATGCTGGAGAACCAGATCATTCCCCTCTCTGGTGTAAAATTTTTCTTTGAGTTGCAAATTTCTCCACCCATCACCTGCTGTTGCCCATCCTTATGCTCAGGTAATGTGAAACTGAAGTAAATCTTGCTGCTCCTAAATTAAAAATCTCAATGATGGATTTTAATGGATATCTTCCATGGGTTCAACTGGGGTCAATTACTGTATTCTGCAAAAAACCACTCAGTGTGTTCTGCTAATTGCTGCCTGCACTTGATTACAGCCTTTATGAATGCACTTTTGCTTTGATCTAAAATAAAGTTGTGATAGTGGGTATCAGGGAACATATTTAGTAAGTTTTTTCTTTTTTGAAGTGCTATTTTAAAGTTGTTCTCTTTACCACCCCTTCTGCTGATAGTGGCCTGAGATTTGACATGCATGAGATACTTTAAGGGCCACTCACCACTCTTCAATGATATACGTGTGTGTGTGTGTGTGTGTGCATGTGTGTGTGTGTGTGTGTGTGTGTGTGTGTGTGTATGCGTGGGTTTGCGTGTGTGTGTGTGTGAATGGAGGCCTCATGAGTAATGGTCAGATATCTTTATACCATTCTTCCATATTCATATTCAGTAATTTTTAAGTATCGTGGACTGGGCTGTAAGAAGAGTCGGCCATGAATACCCTCTACAGCAGGCATCCTCCAATCTGGACCTCGAATCTAAATCCAACCTAGGTTTTCTTTTATCTCAGGTGCGTAAATGAACACTTTGTGCCTCTAATTGTAAAGACTGCCTTTACGCCTGACTCCCATGACGACAAAAAAGCAGCAGTTCTCGGAATTTGAGGACTGTGATTTGAGGACCAGGGCTCTATAGACTTGAAAACTTGTTAATCAGATCACACGGAATGAATAATGAGACACATCCACTTTTTGTAAGTGCTGCCCATGACAGTTATCAGCTGCAGTATTGAAATTCAATTCATGCATTCAAATTATGCCTTTGTATTGATTATGATAATCATGCTAATTAACATCTCAACATACAAGATGATTCCCTACACTTGCTTAAAAAAGCAATGCTGATGAAGAGTGGCTGTTGTTAATTGAACAAAACTGTCTTTGCCAAATAGGCGTATTCCCAGCGATTGCATCTTTAGAAAATTCCCCCCGGGGAACATAATAGGATCTGGAAAGCTATGCCAGCTTTGTGGCTGGCACCAGCACAATTTTGCTATATTTTGACATTTGTTGGAGATCTAACCTAATGAATTGTTTTATCCCTAATGAGAACCTGATTGGCTGGCAGCTGACTGGTATTACGCACGCATCTGCCAAATATTAGCTGTTTTATAAACATGACTTCATACAGATGCTTTGCATGAATTTTTGCAAAACTGGTGCTTGATACTGGTTTTATTGCTTCTGGATGATGAATGCTGCCCAACTGTTAAAATGAGTCGCTATTGGAGTTTAAGGCAAACAGACTAAAAGCAGCGTTGATTGTTTACTTGCCATTTTGGTGTGTTAAAACAGAGAGGCACTAGGATGATAGGCATACATTCTTTCTCACATCTGTATTCTCTTATTTGAAGTAAAATTAGGAAATTGATGCAACAGAAAGTGTTGAAATTGATCTCAAATGATTAATGGTTCATTGAAGTGTTTATTATGTACAAATATTAACATCCTGGAATATCTAAGACATCAGAAATTCAAAGAAAAACATACAACAGTGTAACAGCCTATGCTTACATTTCCCCTGGGGTATTTTTTTCTCCAAATACAAGGTTTCAGTATTCAAAATCTTGGCACCCATTTAATTCCAAAATACCTTCTAATTTTTATTCCTCTTTCTTTCTGGTTTGATGGTGATTAGCTTGATGGTTGTTTACTACCGAAGCTTCTACAGCAGGGATCATCAACTTAGGATCCTTGAGTGCCAAGAACTTGCTGGTCTTCAACCATCTCCTTACCTAAGTCAAGTGTGAAGACAGTCTGGCTAATCAGAAGCACCTTTTGTCCAGTTAATGAGTTAATTACCTGGGAGAAAAGAACACCACGGCTAGATTTGGATTTGAGGACCAGATTTTGTGATCCCTGCTCTCTGGTGGCAGTGAAGCACTAAAAGAATCGGAGAGTCAAAAAATGTCAAAGATAAAAAACAATAGTTCAAACAGTTAATTAACTTGTTTAGAAGAGATAAATACTTGTTTATATTGCCCTTAAATATCACATCTAAAAAGTCGGTATCTCAAATAAATAAGTTTATAATAAATAATTTATCATTAAATGTCAGTTAAAAATGAAAAAGTACACTCTTTCAATCAAAAATGTCAACCAAAATTGTGAGGAGAATGCTACTTGGCTGCTCCAGCTGCCACTGCTCGTGTGTTTTCACAATGATCTCCTATCCTGCTGTTGACCTGAAACAAGGAGTCAAAGTGGGCGCTATACTGTACTCTGGCGCTATCAACCAATGAAAGCCGGTCTGTTCACAAGCTAGTAGAGATCCTGAAATTTTAATTTGAAAGGTAGTTAAAAAAAAACATCCATGGAAACTAACATTTATTGATGTATTATCTTGTATAAATAAGTGTGTATCTTACTTATTCAGGACTCGGATTTGTTTTGATGAGATTCTAACTTGAGACAGTATCTTGTCAAAATGGACAAATATCAAAGTAAAAAGTCAAGTCAAAGTAAGCTTTATTGTCAATCCTGCCATTATGTACCAGACATACAGAGAATCGAAAAATCGTTCCCTATGGCCCACTGTACAGCGAGTAAAAAAGGCTAGAGGCTCTAGAGAGCCTGAATCGCTCACCTGGATCTGTATGAAAATTAACTAATTCTTAAAAATACAGAAACATAATCTACTGCAGCATACAAGTAAAAAGATACAGGATCTTAATGAAATACCAAAAAACATGATTACGATTCCGACTTCGTCCCATAATTTCGCAAAATCGATTTTTAAATGGAAAAGAAATAAATCAATTTGATTCAAACGAAAATTCCAGGGGATTCTGATTATCATTTCAAGAGTCTAATGAGCAAATTGAATGTGATAGTTTATTTAGATGCTATAGTGAAATACAACAAAAATCATCATATTTGATGTTTTAAGGCAAATAACTCCTACAAAGAGGCATTGTATGATTTTGAATCTATGTAGAGTTTTATCTGCCGATCATTTTGAGGTAACTTTTTTTTTCTGTAGCTGCTTTACTTCCTGGGATATATGTGAAAATAGGAGGTTTTACCCCTATGTTCTATTTTTAGAAACAGCGGCCATGTTATTCAAACAGTGGGCATAATAATTTTAATAACTTTTATTTAATTGATCATTTTAATAATTTTTAAAGTAGACATCCTAAAGATGCTTGTGGCTAATTTTAGTCTGGATCTGTTCAGTAGTTTCAGAGGAGAAGATTTTTGAAAAATGTTAACAACAGACGAGGACGACGACAGATGACAACGGACACCAAGTGATGGCAATAGCTCACCTGGACCTTTGGGGGTTTTTTTTAGCTCACCTGGACCAGCTATAAAAAAAAAGCAAGACATGGACGTGTAATAGAACATGCATAGAAGGAAAACACAGAATAAAACAATAGAATAAAATAAGTATGTAAAAAGTGCAAGTACAACAAAGTGCATAGAATGAAATAACTATCAAGACACAAAAGAAGTTGCTAAAAAGTATTAAATGTAGTCCTTTGTCTGAAGTGGCTAGTGCTGTAAAGTCCAGAGGTTTTGGGAGTGGTGGGGAGAGGCGGAGGAGAGGGGTGTAAGGGTTTTCACCCTGCAGTCCCTCCCCTGCGGCTTGTTCTCACGTCCACCTTAACGAGCTGCATCTGTTGCTCGTTAAGGTGGAGGTGATTGTCTAGGTATACAGGGCTGGCAGTAGCCAGTCCTCATTGTCTCTGCATTCTGGATTTTATGCCCTGTGTTACTGCTCCCCACTTTTAACTTTGTGTTTGGGTTTTTCTTTTATTCAAGTTTCAATTTTTTTCCCAGCCTGGCGTTTGGGTCCTATTTTCATCTTTAGGCCCATGGTCCTAGCTCCCGCCAGATTGATATTTGTATCCAGCGGGAACGAAGCCATGACAAGGGGAGAGTGTTCAGCTTTCTGACAGCCCGGTGGATGAAACTGTTCATGAGTTTGGTGGAGCAGGCAGGGAGGCTCCGATACCCTCTCCCTGATGACAGGAGGCTGAAGAGTGTGTGAGGGGCCACTGGAGTCACCCACAAAGCTGGTTGCTTTGCGGGTGAGGCAGGTGTTGTAAATGTCCAGGGGGGTGGGGATTGAGATGCAAATGATCTTTCCAGCTGTATTCATTTTGCGCTGCAAGGGCTTACATTTGTAGGTGGTGCAGCTTCTATGCCACTTAATGAATTCTGGACCACTCCCAAAGTGGGGGAGAGAATTCATTGGAGGGATGGATAGGGGATCGGGGCGAAGGCGATGTTGTGTGGACTTGGTCTGTGATTGTGCGAACATTTGGGAGCCCCAGGTGGCGAGACTCAGGGTGGGGCTTGCGTCTCTCGTCGGAGTCCGTGTAGGCTCCCAAGCCCCCAGAAAGGTGATATTGAATCGACAATAGATGGGCTCTATGTACGTCATCGATATAATTGCGAATATAGCTTGCGTTAGAGTTTGACGTCTGGCGGCCAAGGATTTTAATCAAGTGGTCCGGCCCTCCTTGCTTGGATGCTGTGGCGGCGGCGCCGATGCGAAAGGATGCCGGGGGAAGTATTTGGGCGAAATATTGGATATAATTCGATTCAATTCCGTTTATTTGCATCGCGCTTTTCACGGATACAGTAGATTGTCACAAAGACCCTTTACGTTGAGAGATTAAATAAATGAAAGGGCAGTGCTCAGCCTATTCCCCACAAAGCAAATGAGGCAAATCTCCCAGTAGGTAGAAAATCCTCTAACCGTGGTGAGAAAAAACTCCCCGGTGGGAAGAAATCTCAAGAGGAACCCGGCTAAGGTGGGGAAGCCCATCCTCCGCGGGCTAGCTAATTAATAGTAAAATATAATATAATAGATGGCAGTAGAGTTCAGTTAGAGCCCATTTAAACAGGGATGTCTGTAGCTCCAAGAAGTGCCATGTCGAAGATGGTGCAAATCTAATTCGAACATGGCATGTTGGTCGTGAATAATGGGTCTTGGCACGGATAACCAGAGGCCGGTTTGACAAAGAGGTTGATGCTGCTAAGAGAGATTTGTATTGAGGCCGGTCGAACGTTGTGTATGGAGTGAATGTACGAAATGAAGCTTGTAATAGGAACTATGGCGAGGGAATCGAAAATCTTGCGGCTGCTTTAGCATCCGAAAGTTAGACGAACGGCGAGGTAGTAGCGCCCCTTCCAGGAAACGCCAAAAAATCCCCAAAAGGTGGGTCGAGTGGGACAACCTTAAAAGTGTTTGTGATACCGGCTTTAGCCAACCAGGCGCTGCGACTGGCGAAGCTTTTTTTTTGGAAAACTGAAGTGCTAGCAAGGCGCTAGTGAGCTGCGCCACTGCGCGTGGCCGTGGGTTGGATACGTGTAGTATCCGTGAATGTTTGCCGACGAGGCAAAGCGTACCAAAAACTGAAGCGCTAGCGAGCTGCGCCACTGCGAGTGGCTGTGAGGTGGATACGCGAAGTATCCGTGAATATTTGCCGGCGAGGCAAAGAACGTCACCATTTGTAATCGTTTGACAATTTTAGAATAAACGTGGCAATCGTTCAACAGCACCGCAAATGTATGAGTTTTAATTTGCGAAAAACGCGACATGCATATATAATAAGAGTTGCTCAGACTAATAGGTAGAGGCGACGAAAGTCTGCTTTATTTTGAAAGCCTTGCTAAACATTGCACTACTACGGAATTATGGCGTTTCCATCCGCACATCGCTGACCACGAAGTTATCGATATGTCTATGATTTCTGTGCTCATGTAACTCGAGGAACAACACAGATTTACGAATGGCCGTGAGGTGGATATGCGTGCAGTGTCCGTGAATGTTTGCCGGCGAGGAACGTTAGTATTTATAGCGTTTTGACGGTTTTGGGATATACATTTAACTAAAATATGACTGCGGAAGTAGGGGCGACAAGTCAGTGGTATGGTAAAAGCCTGTATCGATGTAGCGTACAGCGAGATGGAGAACGAATGTATCGAAATCGTCAAGTTCTCTCCTCCGAAGGAAAGTACTGGCGGATTGTGTTTCGGTAGGGTGAGACGGTAAAGAGTGAACTGGGTTCGCGTGAGCTTCTCGGCTACGAGGGGCGTATGGGAGGTAGGGAGGTGGCTAGTGTGTGCTGAAACGGAGGTGAGGGGAAACTGCGAGTAGCCGAAGTAGTTGATGGGAGGGGCGGACCTGTTGGAGGAAGCGCAGAATTAGTGCCTTGGGAAACAGGGAGAGGGGCGGGGAAAGAGGCTGAAGGAGACTAGAAGCCGGGTTTCGACCGGCGGAAAGGTTGGGGGGGGGGACACATGTGCACGGGGCAAAGTGCAGCCTGCGAACACAGGGACGGAAAAAAGGGGACGAAAAGAGACCTAAGGGGTCGTTAACGGAGGGAGCTGGCACGGGGGGAGGGGACTGGCTGGTTCATTGCACTCACGCCAAATCTGGAGTGCGATGCCGTCGCCGAACATGATGACGTGGAGCTGGGGACATTGATGGCGGAACCCGGTAGTGCCGTATGGTCTGCATACGTCTGGTCTGCACATGGGGATGATCAGCTGCGTTGGCGTGGGAGTCAGTGAATAATTTTAGTAGTCTGGCTTTGTTGTCGGAGCGGTGGAAGGGCATTTTCTTCTGCTTGAACGCCCGATTGGAGTCTGGCGAGGGTCGAACGTGGAGCCTGGGATGAGCTTTAAGTGCGAGCCATGGTAAGCCTTGCTGGGGAGCCGCGGGCTCTCGCTTCTGAGCGCCGCTGTTGACGAGAGGCGTAGCTGCTGCGAGATAGCGGTCTGGAATTCCTACAGCGCGGAGCCTCGGTCGTCATCGCGGTGGGAGCATGGTTCGGAATGTGAGCACCCCGGTTGGGGCGAGCGGGTGACGCTTCGTGCTTTAGGTAAGCGAACGCTTGGTGTGCGCTGGCCGTCTGGTTTGCGAGTTAACGACGTAGAATCGAGACGAGCGGGGATTGTGGGAATGAAGGCGGTATATACAGGGGTGCGGACGAATAGGAAGGCGCATTGGGAGTGGTCTTGTTCATTAACCTTTGTTATTGGGAATACCCTATAGTGAGTCAGGACGCTCTCAATGATGTCTCGATAAAGAGAGCACATGATGGATGGGGGTGATCCAGCAGCCTTCTGTTTGCTGAGGAAGCAGAGGTTCTGCTGGGCTTTCTTTGCTAATGATGCAGTTGGTTGGTTGTCCAGGAGAGGTCCTTTGGTGCTGCTATCTCTCTCCACACCATAAACCCTGACAAGTGTGGTGAACTCAGATGTTTTGTGGAAACCGATTACCTCAAAAAAATTGAGTATGCCAAATGAATGATGTGTTCACAGCACTTAAAAACGTAAAAAAAATTACTTTATTTTATTTGTCCCTTCCACACAATGCAATTAAGTTGGCCCACACAATTTTTTTGAGGTAATCAGTTCCCACAAAAAATTAGAGTTCGCCACACTATCAGGGTTAGCAGTGCATCACAGAACCGTTGATGGTCAGTGGGGGTTGTTGGGAGTGACATCTCCAGAAGTTGATAACAATCTCCTTGGTCTTGCTCACATCCAGGAGGATGTATCACATGGCCAGTTGACTGAGCTCCTTCCTGTAGTTTCTCTCATCATGGTTGGAGATGAGACCCACCACAGTTGTGTCGTCCGCAATTTATACTTTGTGGTTGGTGCTGAAGGTTGATGTGCGGTCATGGGGTGGCAGGGTGAAGAGCAGGAGACAAAGAACACGTCCTTTGGGGCCCAAATTATTTTCTTTTTAAACTTTGACTTTTTAAACCATTGTGGTATACAGAGCAGCATCAAAAAGTTATGGAGCTTGCTAATGCTACATTCTTTTTTCTTCAAGGCAAAGCAAAGAACAAATGAGTCACATGGTTATGAGTCACATGGTTCATTCCAGCATTTATTTTCACCTCCTTCCTTCATTTCCATACTTCATTTCCTTAGTTCTACTGATCAGGGAGGAAAGGAAAAAAAATATGAGAAGGAAATAAAAGAGAAGAATTAGAGAAATATGAATTAGGAGGCAGAATTTTCTTGCTCCGTCAAATGTCAGTTGGAAGAGAATTGAGTTACAATTGTTGCCAATGGGGAGAAGTGGTTTTACAGGTTAACCATTTTCATGTCATGCATTCAAAAAGACTTAAGCAATGAATTCACTCCAGATTTGTAGCTCAAGTTATCTTTGGTATATTCCTTACTTTTGTTTTCCAAAATCCTTTTGGCACATTTTTGGGATTGGAATCTCCTGGGTGATGCCCGCCCTAGATCAATATTAGGGCCAGTCTTAAGGAAGGAAAGAAATAGGTGAAAGGTAAATGTTTGGAATTAGCCCATTGCCTTTGACAAAAATCTTTTGCCATGCTCAGCTGAGCTAAAAGTAAATAGCATTCTTCTAAAATGCAGTGAGCTCCATTATTCATTGGGCAGTGACACATTTTCTTAAAAATTTAGATTCTCTTGGCCAAGTGGATCATCAGATCAGAGTCCTATTCTATATGTATTTTACATGCTGAAAAGAAGATGAAAGGCATAAAGTCGACAAAACAAGCAGGAACTAAAGATGGCTGCAGTATAAGCCTGGCAGAGCATAACCAGAAAAGATACCCAACGTCTAATGATGTCTTTGCATCACAGACATCAAGCAATCACTGCATGCAAAGATAGGAGGCCAAATATTTAAATAATGATTACTTTATTCTGCATTATGTTTAATGGCCCAATATTTGCTGTGATAACGGGCTAATATGGCCATAATGGAGGTAAGTGAGTGAATGAGTGAGTGAGTCACAATCCTTTCATACTCAATATCTCAAGAATGGTACCAGCCATAACCTTCTAACTTTGCACATTAACAAATACAGTTTAGCAGATGAGCTGACTAAAATTTGGTGGAATCTCTGAAATTGCATCATACTAAATTAATATGCAAATATGGACCGGATCGAGTAGTCCTGTACTATCCAGTTGGACTGCATGTTGCTTCTATCAGGTAGCTTGCTCACCTAGCTAGCTAGCGCATTAATAAAATTATTAGCAATTTAGCCAAAGGCTGATAAAGGCTCAGTTTCACCAATAGTTATGCTTTCTTTTGTGTTTCTAACTCAGTTCAAGTGTACTGCAAGAATGTTACTTGGGTATACCTTCATTTGACTTCTACAGTAGGCAGCTAGCTAGCTACAGAGCAACATGAAAACAGTGGAGTTGAACAGCCAGTTTTTCATGAAGCTCTGGAGCAAGCTAGCTGCCTACTGTAGATGTCAAATTATGCTGGCCACATTGCGGGGCACGGTGCAATCCAGTAAGACTCTACGTTACTTGTTTTTTTTTAATGCGCCCACAAATGGAGATGGAGAGGAGAACTCAACAATAGGTGCAGTCATTCCAAAAGTTTCATGAGATATTTCAATGAAAACACCCTCAAATTACTGATGATCATCTGCATATAACCTAATTGTCATTTTATACTTTCAAACTCAAACTGAGAGTACTGAGTACTGAACCAGAATTTAAAAAAAAAAAAATGAGACCACAGTCCAATGAATTATGGTGCTTACCATTTGTAGAGTCTATCACTGCATTTAGGAGTTTACTCAGTCGCCTTTTTGGAATCAGTTTAAAAACTGTAAGTAGGAGGAGGGAGAGGGCTGGGTAACTGCTTTTTTTGGCTGGAAATGTTTGCTGTGCAAAATGCTTTAACTGATGAATAAAAAAAAAACCAAGGCCAGCTCAACATATGCTTTTTGTAAAGGCTTTGAACTGATCACGTGACAACAATTATTAATCCTATGGTCTGATTAAGGTTCAGCAGTGGCACTCTTGAACTTGGGGACTAAATTAATTCCGATCTACATGACCTCCTCTTGTGAACCAGTTGCCATACCCTGTGGCATCTAGGCGGATGGGCGGGCAGGTAGGTGGGCAGAAGCGCCATAATTAGTCTGGGCCATATCTCCAAAAGTGTTGGCCATAGGAGCTTCAGATTTGGTATGCAGGTTCTTTTTGAGAGAGAGGTGTGCAACGTAAGGGTCTTTAGTGAATTTGACCTTTGACCTTGGCACAGTGAACTGAAGTAATAACCACAGCAGCTTCAAATTTGGTATGCAGATTCTTTGCAAGGGGTGGGTGTGCAATGTTATGGTCATCACTAGATTTGACTTTTTACCTTGGCACAGTGACCTGTGCCTTGCTATCGCTGTATGTCTCTATTTATTAATAATTAGTTTAGGCCTGTGGGTTCTCTCGGCGCTCAGTGTGGGCTTGTTTTTTTCTTTGAGCTTTGGAAGTAGAGCCGTACCAAACAGCGAGGGCCTTTGCCATGCCGTATTGGTAATAAGTGATTTTCTGCCTGATTACTGTCGTGACATTTTCCCATTCCGGATTTTCAAAGGATGAAAGAGGACATGCAATTTAGACACTCACTGGGCCATGCTCCTGTATTTGTGAGCGTTTTGCAAATATATGTTTGGCATAGCGGTTCATATCTTCCCAGATTAGGAGCCATTTCTTAAATTCAATCATGTCCTGATTGAGCTGTCATTGAAAATTGAATGAAGTAAGGTGGTGCAATTGGCTTCCTCTCCTATTCAAATTCAGCTTCTCCGCAAAGAGCTTGCCCCAAGGAGGCTCTGCAGCGGGAAGAATCAGACATTTGAGAGGATAAAAGGCACAGACCTACATAAGATAATCCTGATCTGCTGTAAAAGCAGTGGCGGTTCCACATTTTACTGTAAAATACCAGCTGAACAAAGTCAGTCCTCAGAGCATTTTCCTTGGTTAATCAGAAGACAGCGGCATCCAAATTTTCTCCTTTTCTGGGAAATAGAGTATGTTGGCTTATGTCTCAAAATCCTTTTCAGTATCTCACAGATATGTCAATAAGCCATCAGAAAATGGATAAGATGTAGATCCAGTTTTGAGAACTAGCGCTTCAGGCAATGCAGGTGACCACTCGTCACGAATGAAGCCAGACTTCTTAGTGATGATCGCGGTTATGAAACCATATCTTTGGCATTTCTATTCCACTCACTTTCTCTAGTATATCTCCAATCACATCTCATTCTTATGTGCATTTTTGCTCAGAAAGGGACTTGCTCTCCTCGGTGATTTGACCAACTCATCAACAGCATTCCATCCAAATCTGCAGATCTGTTGAATGGAAAATTCGGGACCAGTGATTTTAAAACACTCGGGCATATTTAAAGGCAAAGAAAACATCTGGTGCTGCGGATAACCAATAAAGGTACGCTGCCCCGACTGTTCAAATATATTTTTGGGTAATTTTTGAAAATTTTTTAAATGACTAAATCAGCTTGAGAAGATCAGATGTATGCGTTGTTGGCGGTTCGCCATTTTGTTGGAATCTGGGTAGCTTGCCAGGCCACCCGGATACCAGAACTCTTTTGTGCGTGGAGGTTAAAAATGAATATATTACAAGTGGACAGTAAGTTATGAGATAACTCATTCACACAAAATACAACAGTGAAAATATAATGACAGTTGAGAACTGTTGTACCAGTATGCATAATGTTTATAATAAACAAAGTTTTTAACATTGCGGAGTGTTGTACCAGTACTGGTTTCTACATTTTGGCGGGAATGGCCTGTGTGATAGTCATTGGTATAAAAAAAAGGACAAATAATTAGTTGACTTAAGATTTACTTTTTTTTTAAGTTCCAGAATATGTGAAATGTCTTGCATTTTAGTTGAAGGGGTTGCAAGTTAGTGTCGTGGGGAGCATTGTGACTTCCAAATATTCAGGCCAAGATCTTTTTAGTCCCTAAGTTAAAAGATGTGGCCACAGTACGCCAGTGCATTTTGTAGATGTGGCCTCAATTGCTGTTATGAGCTCAAATTCCTGAATGCAATGTCCAATCATTTTTTGACAAGTGATCCCTCATCTGCAGGCCATTAAATACAAGCCAAATTTGCTATAAATCCGTCCATAGTTGGCACTATAGCAAGCAAGTAGTCATAACTCCGAAACCGGCTGCCCTATTGACGTAACATTTTGGATACTGCATGTTGGTCAAAGGTCCCATGGACATGTACAAGCACAAGGTTATTGCTCAAACAAGATGGCCGCCATCAGCCAATCACATTGGAGCATCCCCTCTACTCTCTGACCTACCATGAATTATCATGAAACTTTACAAGATTATTTGGGATGTGTGAAATTCCAATCAACCATATGCTGGAGTACTGCCTTTCGTGTTTTGCAGAAGCCGGGGGGATAGGCCATTTCCTGATGGCTCGTTTTTCATAGCTTTCCTTCATTTTCTTACTAGCCGACCGTATAGTAATCATGTATGAATATTTGGGTGGGATTAGCAGCCTAAGAGCTGTTTGCAGTTTTTAAGACCACGGAAAGGTGGAGCCAACCTGTCAATTAACTCCAAGTGGAGACCTAAACTGCAGGGGAAGGTGACATAGGATAACCATGAGGTTCTGGTAAAAAAAAAAAAAAAAAAAAGGCTGGGACCTAAA
The DNA here is from genome assembly GCA_029692085.1 of Gymnothorax javanicus. Lineage (NCBI taxonomy): Eukaryota > Metazoa > Chordata > Actinopteri > Anguilliformes > Muraenidae > Gymnothorax > Gymnothorax javanicus. The sequence continues at coordinate 85,228,752 of CM056195.1, forward strand.
ATCATATTGTGCCTCTTTGTCATTGTTGAGATGACTGATTTATTTATTTGTGGTAGACCCCATACTTGCTTAAAGCATGCACATATTAGTGAAGACATGGCTGGCCTGAGGGCAGGCACCTTGCCAGTAGTGTCTGTTCCATGAAAGGTAGACATTGTGAAACAGGAATACTGCTGATGTGTATATTGATTTAGATTTACTGTGTACTTACAGAAAGTATTCATTTGCATCAGATACATGTGGTTCCCATGTTTTCCATCTCTTTCTGTTGTTTTCTTATGCTATGAATTGGCTGTACAATCCTGCACTGGCTTGATAAAATAAAGTAATTAGGTTGCAAAAGTCCAGTGCCCAGTTTAGTTTTTGTAAGAGCTTCACCACACTGGCTATTTTATACCATATTTTTGGCTCTGTTGAGTACTCCATTGCGATTGGTTTGAAGATGTTCTAAGATCTGTTTTATTTCCCTTTAACCGCACAACTGTGAAGCAGTTACAAGCATGTTTATCTGTATCACTGTATCAATGCAGCACGTTTGAATTCTAGGCTAAATTTAACACCTTAAACTGTAATTTTTCAATGAAGTTTTCCCTTAAGTAGGTTCAAAGCCAGAAAAAGAATATTTTCATTTTTCTCCGCAAGCTCAGGAGGCTGCAGGGTGTGTCTGCGTCAGAGCCTAGATGTCCAACTATTGTTGCATCTATTTGTTAATAGTGTTTTACCCTGGAGTGGCTGACAAACATTGTGTTATGCAGTTGCAAAAATCAGGGGTGAATGCAATAAGTAGACAGCATGTTTATTTTCTGATATACAGTTGCCATCAAAATGATTCAACCCCCAAAGCAAATTAGGCTTACTGGCAAAATTTACAAACTTTCAGCTGTTTGTGATAAACAGACTAAACAAGAACATTTTAAATATTACAAGTGGTTTCTCCAAATTTAACACAAAATGCCACTTTTAATGACTACTGCAGTCTCAAAATTATTCAACCTCCGAATAGAATCCGTCATAAGAGCATATTTGCAAATCAGGTGTTGTCTCAAGCACACCTAATGCAGCTAATCAAGAGCTTAATTAGTTGCATCAGGTTTGCTTGAGATAGAACACATCAAATACTTGCACTGGCTAGGGGTTTGTTGACAGTGACATTTAATTCCATATAAGAAATATGGCTGTCAAGAGAATTGTCCAAAAAGCTAACAGAGGAGATCATTGCCTGGCACAAACAAGGAAAAGGATACAAAAAGGTAGCACAGGCACTGAATGTTCATAGACATACAGTTGGGAGCATAGTTTGCAAGTTAAGAGTTAAAGGAAGAGTGGTGACAGTACCAGGATGTGGCAGAAAGAGGAAGCTATCAATGGCTGTCACCAGATTCCTGAAGAGACAGGTAGTCAAAAACCCTCAAGTGACTGCAGGAGACCCGCAGCAAGACTTGGAGGCAGGAGGCACTGAGGTTTCAGGTCGCACAGTAGGGCGCATACTAAACGTTGAAGGTCTCCAAGACATACACCACAGCTGATCCAAAAGCAGAAGCTCCAATATGCGCAAAACCATATAAATAAGCCACAGATGTTTTGGGATACTGTTCTGTGGAGTGATAAAACAAAACTGGAGTATTTCAGACTAATGAATCAGTGGTATGTCTGCAGGAGGAATAAAGAAGCATATGCTGAAAAGTACACCCTGCCTACAGTGAAGAATTGCGGAGACCTTTTGATGCTCTGCGGCTGCCTTGCTTCCTCTGGCACTGGAAATCTGCAAAGTCTGGAGGGCGAGATGGATTCAGTCAAGTCCCAGGATTTCCAAGGAGAAAATGTAACGCCATCAGCAGGGAAGCTGATGCTTGGGCATCACTGGACCTTCCAACAGGACAATGATCCTAAGCATACCTCAACATCCACCAAGGCTTCATTTCAGAAGAAGTCTGGGAAGATTCTAGAGTGCCCATCACAGTCGCCTCACTTGAATTCCATAAAAAATCTTTGGTAGGATTTGAAGAACACAGTTGCAGCATGCAAACCCTAGAATATTAGTGAACTGGAGGCCTTTGTCCATGAGGACTGGGCTAAGATTCCTTAGGAATGCTGCCAAAAGCTGGCGTCTGCCTATGCATCACATTTCCAGCTGGTCATAGCAGCAAAAGGGTGCTCTACTAAGTATGAAAGATGCTTGTCATGAAGGGGTTGAATAATTTTGAGCCTGCAGCAGTCATTAAAAGTGGCATTTTGTGTTGAATATGGAGAAGCCACTGGTAATATTTGTTGTGTTGAGCTATTTAAATTGTTCTTGTTTGATTTGTTCATTGCAAACAGCTGAAAGTTTGTAAATTTTCCCAGTAAACCTAATTTGCAATGGGGGTTGAATCATTTTGATTGCAACTGTAACTATTAGTAATAACATATAAATATTAATATTGACCAGTATGATGATAACAAATTTGCGAAAGCACAGTGCCTCTACTGTCCATCTGAAACTATGATGCTGTGGAACTAGCAACTGCAACTCTTGATTATCAACAGAACATGTAGAACTCAGGAACAAAGGACCATACTTTTGGACATTACAATGGAACCTTTGTCTGTATCCAGTCAACTTAATAATGGCAGAAAAAAAGTCTCCATAAAAAAGCCATTTATGGATGAAAATACAAACATTTTTCTTTTAGAAAAACCCATCCGTGGTCACTGTGGTGTAGGAGAAATATGCAACTCCATTCTATTCGTTGTAAGAAAATAATTGCACAGCTAAGCAGTTAACGGTTGATTAGGTGTGCCATTATTTTCATATAATGAATTGCATGGCATATATTGCTTACTTAGTACTGGTAGCTGTTGCAGTTAAAGGTAAGGAAAAAACTATGGATAATAAATCAAGTCTTTGTAACAAGGAACGACCTGCGCTCATGTTTCAGTGAATCCGATACACTAATAATATGCCTTGCGTATAGATACACACCTGGTAAGGCTAAAAACACTTTTTTTGAAGCCTGTGAGATACATGAGCTCCACAGATTGTGGTGAATAAAAATAAAGCAGATTTATTATGTCTCTGTAATTACATTTAGATTTAACTTTCTGTTATTAAAATATATGTTTTGATTAACTAAAATGCAAAATATATTCTTTCAAAATGGAGGATTGTTCCCTACACTCGAAATCACATAATACAAAGCAGTCTAAATTGATATGAAGTGATGAAATGGTACAAACCTTGCATTTTTAGTACGTGGTCAGTCTTTTCAAAATAAAGTGCAATCAGATTGAAACACAATGCTCATTCTGAAGCTGTTTGAATAAATACTGCTATTGGGAATTCATTTCAGCAGTTTTGGCAGTTTTTATACTGTGATTATTAAAATAACTTCTGAGCGAACATTATTGTTTAATATCTCTTGGGGCTGTTGTTCCTGTAAACGAATGCAACACAATGAAGAGGAGATTTGTTTTGAGCCATGACATTCAAATAAATTGTTTCTTTGCCTGGTCCTTTCCCTCAGATAACCCACAAGTTATAATGTTTTACTTTATCAGTAGACTATTGTCCGTGTTAACAATTTCTTCTTCATGTAATGTTTATAGCAGCCATGTCCTGCTGATTCAGACTGTTGTGTCCACCGCCAGATGAATCTAACTAAGCCGCCAAGGTTTCCATCCATGCGATCACGTATTGAGGATTTGAGTGATCTAGGGACACATGCTCCCACAATCCATGGGAGACCAGGCCATCTTTGGAAGAGGGGCAGCATCTTCCCCGAGGACACAGAGATGGCTGTGTCAACAGCGTCTGCCCAGACAGCGATGGCAAAAAGTAAAGCATGAGAATCCAAATGAAGCCACAACCTCTGGGATACACTGGAGCCCCTGAGCCCAATGCTATTTCTAATGAACATTGATTCAAGTACGCCTGCTTTTTATTTGAGATCTAATTACACATAAAACTTGCAGAAAAGAAAAAAATAATAGATCCTGAATTTTAGTATTAACAATTATTCATACTAAATTGATAACATTGATGTTTGCTTTTGTTTTGTCCCATTTTGATTTTATAAAAGTGAAAAAAATGATGGTGATCTCACAGATTATAGTTCATAATTCATGCTTTGAGAGCAACAACATCAGGATAACATCTGTCCAAATTGTGCACTCTAAATGTAATGGTAACTGCATACCATTATTAACCCCTAAACGTTCCCACCCAAACTGAAGTGCTTACTGCTCTTGAACCACTTTGACTACAGGTGTAATCATGGTCCCTTCTGGAAGGTGACACTCAGAGGATGGTTCTCCAGCTGTAAGCATTACTAAAAATATTACCCAAATTGAGTAGCAACACTGGGGTAATGACTGTTGACAATGTAAAAGTAAAACCTCACAGGAATGAACGTTGTTGCCCAGAATCATTAACTAGATATTGACTTGGATAAATACATTACAACATCTATGCAATAACAGCTTAATTGGCTGAACTTTATTAAAAAGCTCTCAACACAATAACAACAGCTCCAAAAGTTGGCAAGACTGAATAAAACGTCTGCATTTCTCCAGTGTGATATCAATTATGTTGCTTCCTGTCAGTGTGGAAATTTTGTTATTATTTTTACTATTACTATGATCATGTAATATTAAAAGTTCTAGACCTAGTGGTTGGCAAGCTGGAGGGCTGCAAAACCAACACCATCCAACTGAATTGCTCTGGCCAGGATGTGTTAACACTAATGACTTTCATTTATTACCAATAATTTTACACAGCCTATCAATATGTGTCTATTGTCTTGCATTACAAGTACAATAAGGCGTGATGGAGTTGTTTCGTGATGGAGTTGTTATAACCACTATAATCAGGTCGTGGGCTTACAGATTGCTGGGCAATAATATAGGAAAATCTGTCACAAGCCATGGGTCAGAGTCCCCTTTCTGCTATTTTCGGCTTTATAGGCTAATATACAGTGCTTGAACTCAGTTTTAGGAGCTGTGATGGAGTAGTTGATTAAATGTATATGTAGAACATTTGCTACAAGTTGCCTTTCATAACTATATTAATTTGTGCGGCTAGGTCACTGAATTAATCAGGTATTCCCGGCGCGAGCAACACTGTTGAAACCGCACATTTCGTTCTATTTACTGCGAATCACTCCCGCTGGCAGGGCGTGAAATAAGCGCGCGACGGAGTCGTATGGAAGGTGGTGGACACATCTTCACCCACCCCACGTGCATAAATAACTGGACTTGTATATTTTTCAAATTCTTAAAAGACTACTGATAAGGATGTGCTTTGTTCACATGAATTATAAAAGTCATTTGTCTCCCAATTTTAGACCTAAGTTTGGCATGCATTTTGCTGACCACTGTTTGGGACGTGATTTTTTTTTGTTTGTTTTGTTTTGGGGGGCAATTTTGCCCTGACAAAATTCCAGAATGGGTCAGAGCTTTTATTTGTTTTTTTTTTTTTTCCATATATTTGAAAGGGAGTGCTCTAGTGAGATATAAAGAAAATTCAATGGTGGCACCCATTGTTTAACATGTGTATCCAATGGACAAAAATCTGGTTAATGTGTCCCATAGTGAGAAAAACACTCATAACTACAGTTGTAATTTTTGCATAATTCGTACCATATTAAGGACTAATATAATTAAAGACACTTTTCTCCTGTTCAGTCCACCTCGAAGTATCATGAGCATTTCACACTTTTGTGTCCGTAAGTGACACCCTCAAAGTTGTCAAGCCTACTCTCATTACTTTTTCATACTAATGGTGTAGCTTACCACTAAATCAGGTCATACGTGCTTTGAGACTGTGGCTCACTTAGCCTGTGGATTTTGACACATTACAATAGTTGCTACCCACCAACGAGTGCCGATAGCCCTGTTGGTTGGCAAATCAGAGCTGACGCCCTGTTAAAACAGCCAGTCCTTAGAGGAGAGAGAATGACCTTGAAATGAATAGGTGAGAAATTATAAATATTTATGGGATTTTTTGCAAAAAGTTTATAAACCTCCCATTTGGATTGCTGGAAAATAATAACTTGCCAAAAAAAGCACAATATTGGACCGTTATATGGAAGCTTCAAGTCTACCTTTCAAACCCATCTTGATTCATTTTCAATATTGCGCGGTGACCTAAGGAGCTAAATTGATGAAAATTGTGTCCCTGACTTCATTCTTATAGTCATGACTGTATACCTCAATAGCATGAATGTGGCCCCAAAATATCTGTTACTGAAAAAAATATATAGCAAGTAGAACAGAACAGTTGAGCATCGTAACTGCTATTCAAAATGGAAATCAAACTTAAATTAGGATCTTGCGTTGTGAGGTTATCTTTCAATCCTCGCTTTTTTTCTGTGGGACAAACAGCAGTAGCATCAGCTTATTCATTATGTATGTCGGCAAAGTATGGGATGGTCGAATTTAATATGACCCTGTCCTCTCTTCCTTTAAACAGGCAGTGACACAGTACACAGTCTGTTATCTGAGATTGTAATCACAGTGGCTCCTGTGGCAATTAAATTTGACTGAGGAGCATCAGTTCGTGGCCTTTGTAATTATAGTGCTGTCAGATGAGGCTAAGGGAGGGGTGGGGGGCCAGGGGGGAATTGGTTTGCTCGTAGTGCGCCTTTACTGAGACATCATTCTGTGCACCATCGTCCTGTACTGCATGCACCAACACCTGAAAGCCTGCAGAGTTTCTAGTTGTTGCAATGTGGTTTGATGTGGTCAGCTAGTTCGGCCGTTAATTTATATTTCATGTCTTAATAAGTACTGGTCATCTGTACTTCACAATATGCACATGTACAGTTGCAATCAAAATTATTCAACCCTCGTTGCAAATTAGGTTTACTGGCAAAATTTACAAACTTTCAGCTGTTTGCAATGAACAAATCAAAAAAGAACAATTTAAATGGCTCAACACAACAAACATCACAAGTGGCTTCTCCAAATTCAACACAAAATGCCACTTTTAATGACTGCTGCAGGCTCAAAATTATTCAACCCCTTCATGACAAGCATCTTTCATACTTAGTAGAGCACCCTTTTGCTGCTATGACCAGCTGGAAATGTGATGCATAGGCAGACAACAGCTTTTGGCAGCATTCCCAAGAATCTTAGCCCAGTCCTCATGGACAAAGGCCTCCAGTTCACTAATATTCTAGGGTTTGCATGCTGCAACTGTGTTCTTCAAATCCTATCAGAGATTTTTTTTAATGGGGCTCATGTGAGGCGACTGTGATAGGCACTCTAGAATCTTCCCAAACTTCCTTTGAAACCAAGCCTTGGTGGATGTTGAGGTATGCTTAGTATCATTGTCCTGTTGGAAGGTCCAACGATGCCCAAGCGTCAGCTTCCATACAGATGGCATATTATTTTCTCCTTGGACATCCTGGTACTTCACTGAATCCATCTTGCCCTCCACACTTTGTAGATTTCCAGTGCCACAGGAAGCTAGGCAGCCGAAGAACATCAAAAAGCCCCCACAATTCTTCACTGTACGCAGGGTGTACTTTTCAGCATATGCTTCTTTATTCCTCCTGCAGACATACCACTGATTCATAAGCCCGAAATGTGTGCTTTTGGATCAGATGTGGTGTATGTCTTGGAGTTCTTCAACGTACAGTATGCGCCCTACTGTGCAAACTGAAACTTCAATGCCTCCTGTCTCCAAGTCTTGCTGCGGGTGTCCTGCAGTCACTCGAGGGTTTTTGACTACCCGTCTCTTCAGGAATCTGGTGACAGCCATTGATAGCTTCCTCTTTCTGCCACATTCTGGTACTGTAGTCACTCTTCCTTTAACTCAGAACTGGCGAACTATGCTTCCAACTGTATCTCTACGAAAATTAAGTGCCTGTGCTACCTTTTTGTATCCTTTTCCTAGTTTCTGCCAGGCAATGATCTCCTCTATTAGCTTGTTGGACAATTCTTTTGACAGCCATATTTTTAATATGCAATCAAATGTCACTGTCAACAAACCCTTAGCTAGTGCAAGTATTGGATGTGTTCTATCTCAAGCAAACCTGATGCAACTGATTAAGCTCTTGATTAGCTACATTAGGTGTGCTTGATAATGCTGTTATTCAAGCCATTCAATCAAGCTCAAAATGCCGGGTTTTGCCATTTTTGCCGGGTTCAAACCGGGTCCGGGTTACTTGACAAATAATCAAGCAAACCGGAAACGGTATGAAATTAAAATCGGAAACATTCTGTAGTCTGAATTTGACCCTTTGCTAGTCCGCTGAGGCATGCTGTTTTAAAACAAGATCTCGAGCGTGGAGCGTAATTTGACCTCGGTATCCCACTTGCTCATCCACAGATCTGCATATTTACACAAGAACCAGAAGGGAGGGGTTTTGACTTGTGACTGATATAGCCGGTGGTGGCAAGATCGGAAAGCAGAGAGATAATAATCTCTCTTCTCTTACTGCACATTGAGGCTTGCCACTTCCATATTTATGATAAATCTACTGTAGATTATCTAGCCCCCTTCACAAAACCCTGAAGGAATATGCTGAAGTAAAAACCGCAGATCTCGGACATTGCTCACTCACTGTAAAGACGCTGCCAGAGACCGAACTAGTGACATTGCCGATGACCAGTAGAAAGTACTGAATTCTGAGGAGCCACCGAATTTACATTGCATTTCATGTGTCCGTGAATGCTGTAGATGATTTGTCGGATGTTGCTAGCCAGCTATAAATGAACCCGGAGCGTTTAATATGCAACTACAGAACTATGTGTGCACAATATGTAAATCCATGTTGGCACTGTATATCAGCAGAGAGCATATCCCCGTACTCTTAACTGCATATTTTCGTGCATGAGTAAATTTGCATGTGCATGAAGTACCGCTCCAAGAACTGAATATTTCTTTGACCAGTTTCAGCTGCAACCCCTGCTGGATTAATTGCAGTCTCTTCTCCTCGCGGCTATGTCATCATTTTGTGACTCCAGGTATTCTGAACCATTAAGCCATATGAGTTTGAAGTTAAAGTTCTGAACAGCTCTGTCTAATTATTTTGATTTTGACTGAATATAACGTTACATTTGAAGCCCACAAGCTTAAACGTGTTGGCTCGCCAGCTAAATACATTCTTAAGTACCGATTGGAAGAAAAAGTGACTCAATCGTAACTAACGTTAGCATTATTTACTACGCCAAAGAAACGCTAGAAATTAGCGAATGCATTTACTGATGATCTTGGGCTAACTCAGGGTTAACTGCTTAAGATTAATATGATGAGCTAATAAAATAAACTGATAAAGAGCCGAAGTTTTGGTAAACGTTTTTCAGTGTATAGTTGGCCGGGTTTAGAATTCGTTCTGAGGTGCGCTTCCCGGACATTATATAGGTCACCTTATTCCAAATAAGGCAGGCCACGCCCACTTTTTTTTTGGATATACACTCAACTAATGTAGGAAAAGAAATTACGCCTCTGGGTTTCCACTCAAGCCGGCAGCCCAGAAAAAAAAAAAAAAAAAAAGAGATTTTCCGGGTTCAATCAAACAGGATTTTTTCTTCCGGGTCACAGCACTAGTAATTAAGCTCTTGATTAGCTGCATTAGGTGTGCTTGAGACAACTCCTGATTTGCAAATGTGCTCTTGATGGATTCTATTTGGGGGGGTTGAATAATTTTGAGACTGCAGTAGTCATTAAAAATGGCATTTTGTGTTCAATTTGGAGAAACCACTTGTAATTTTAGTTGTGTTTAGCTATTTAAAATGTTCTTGTTTAATCTGTTTATCACAAACAGCTGAAAGTTTGTAAATTTTGCTATTGAACCCAATATGTGATGGGGCTTGAATAATTTTGATTGCAACTGTATGTACTGGCCCTATTTTATACAAGATATTGTACTGGCTTGTAGCTCATTGCTTCTCATTTTTTCTTTTCATGGGGTGCCTGAATAATCCATTTAATTTGAAAGGTTTTCTCAGGGACCCCAACATGTACCAACACCCCAAAGAAATATCTGCCATTTGCAATATATGTATTTGTAATGAAAACATATCCAATGTTTTGCTAGTAGCACATTAAAAATAGACAGTCATATTTCACAAGATTAGCACATTTTTTGTATGTAGAGTCCAGCCAGGGATCTGCATGTTTGCAATTGTTTTAATCAATGTAGTATCTGCCTTCTAAAATTTGAAACCAGATCAAAAGGGGTACATTAAACTACAGGCTTAGTTGTTGGAAATTGCAGTCATTCACAGTTATCTATAGAATATGGTTTCAATAGTCCCCAGGGAGAACTGGCATTGTACGACAGAATAAAGTGACAGCTGAGAGTTTGAGAAGGCTAGAAAAGATGAGGTGGAGTTCCAGAAACACTGAAGTAACAGTGAACAGTTTGTCCAAAGTGAAAGGGCATGAATTTAAGATGGCACTTTGTTATAGTGATACATGGCTATTTCCAGAGGTGGGAAACTCAGACTGAGGTTGTAAACGTGTTCTCCAGTCTTTCTTTTTACCAGGATTTTAAGTAATTGTGTCAGAGGGGAGAAATTATTGAAATAATCTTACTGAGTTCATTAGTGGAAAAACACAAGGCAGGAGGTTTACTCTCTCACCCTTGGACTTTTCCTCTCAGGCTGGTTGAGAGGCTAAAAACAGCAGACCCAAGCATGTTCTCTGACACGGAATTACAGAAATGATTTGGTTTTGGTATATCAATGGTGTTTTAATCTTTGCTGTCCTAATGCCATTTAATTTCACATGCGGACTAAAATTGCCACAGGCTCGCCCAAAACCAGTTCTGGGTGAGATATGTTACCATGTTGTGCATACCCCCGAAAACTTGCAAAACTAGATACCACTCAGAGAGGACCCACCTCAGCTAACACATTTGTCACGATGAACTGAACAAATTCAAATCCATCCCAAAATTGAATCAATTGTTCTTAAAGAAGCTGTGTCATGATTACTGCAATGCTCAGAGCGTACATCCTAAGAAAATGAATCTACTTGACTGTAAGTCAAATCTGATTCTATCCTTGCCAATCCATCTTCACTTGCATTGTATTTATATATTTTAGTTTCTCTCGCATTATGCTTTTTACAGTGAGGAGCTTTCTATTGAAATTCGAGGATTCAAAGCAGTACTTTAAGTTTTGGCCAAGGGATACGAAGAATGTAGGCTGGTTGTAATCGCCAATAATCATAGAAAAAGAAAAATACCTAATAGATTTCGACTTGCAGTTGAGCAAATTTACTTTGTACAAAATTGTGAGCTTACACAGTAATCATTATACAGCTCCTCAAACCCATGGCCCACACTTCCACAAGCTATTTTTGACATTTATTGAGAAATTTCATTGATGTTGTCTGAACAAATAGACAAACTTACTAACAGAGAGACAAGCAGAAAAACTGCTGTCAGTGTACCCAACTTTGTTGACGTAGGTAATGAAAACTTTTTTGCCGAAACACATTACTTAATTTAAATCCAACAGATCTGCTTGCATTCTTTGGGTCATATTGCACCAGGTATTTTTCATACTTTCATGGCCCCATTTGAATTAAGCGATTAGTTGTCTGTAGACTTTTTAAGAGATGACACGATGCAAAGTTATAAATTCAGCAAGCTTCCCAGAGTCTCCAATAATTCAGTCTTTGTAAAACACCAGACGGGTAAGGAGGTAACTACTGTGCATAAGCCACAGATAGGCACACTTCTAGTACAAACTTGTCTTGCACTGACTGCCTGAAATGGTATTCAGTGTGTCATAATGTGCTGGATACAAGTGCTTTAAAGCAACACTATGTAGTATTCGCCGGATTCACTCGCAGTGTCCCCCTACAGTTGATAAACAGTATTGTCTGTAAAAACTGTCGTAAAATCTGTCTACACGTGCATTTGTTGACAAGCCAACGAGACCAGCAAACTTTCTGAAGCAGGACATGTCATGTGCGATCCAATCAACCATGTCTTCAGAGCAGGAAAGGGAGACTTAAAAATCGGTCTGAATCACGTAGATGGCGAAGTCAACACTACAACTATAACGACAATGATAATGGCAAACAACATCGTTTGCGAGGTAGGGTTGCTTACATGCACAGCTGCAACTAACCCTAGCCATAACTGGCACCAATTCATTTTTGCTCTGCTAAGGAGTGAGTGGACGTCGCTTACATGCACAGTCGCTGTTGGAATAGCCAGTCCCTTTGTAAAATCCGACCAGAAAGTCGTCATGCACAGAACCAATTAGCTTGTGCAATATAACAAGAGGACGGCAGTGAGTTGACAGAAAATCCCTGAAACGACACGAGTACATGCCAGCGCAGATCATTACCTTATCCTTCCGAAATAAAACACGACAAATCTTCTACGTTTAGTACTCTATATGGGAGTGAAGTATACGTTTATGATCAAACATTTCGACTGGTGACTAGTTTAGCAATATTTGCCAGCTAGCGATAGCATGTCAACTAGCTAGATGTCAGATACCAGCTAGCTAGATAAATCACTGTAGACGATTATTTGACTGAGCATAAACGGGGTACTAGATGATTTCAATGACCCAGCCTGACACAAAGCAAGTTCAAACGCACTAGAACTAGATCTAGAATGAAGGATGTAGGTAACAAATTTTACTTACTTGTCCAAAAGTAACAACGCCAGGTCACCATCGGTCGGACATCCCTCCTCCTCTTTCAGCTCTCGCCAGCGAATGAAAGCCGGTCCAATGTTGACCCTGGTCCTGGCTTTTATTTTATCGCTTTCTCGTTTTCTTTTAAATGTCTCAAGCTTGGACAACACCTTTGCCTTCTGTGGTTTCCTCGCCGCTTCAGCCATTACAACCACTTCCAACTCTGCTTCATTCTACATTTGTTCGCTGGTCTTGAGAGACGTGGGGGAGGGGATTGTGTGACGCATGCCGTTAAGCAGTAAGTTTTATAGTTCTTGTTGGGCCTGGGTTCCTACCCGAAACACGAAGTTACATAGTGCCAGTGAAGGCGATGCAGGCGCGATCCAGCCATGACAAAGGTGTCATTCAACCTATTGTGAGCTGATGTATCACCAGAATGATCTTGGAAATATCCAACATAATTTGAGAGTGAAAAAACTACATAGAGTTGCTTTAAGGAAAAAACTCGATTGCAGGGATCTTTTTGCAGTGATGAACTGTGAGAAGAAAGAGATGAGTTCTCCATCTCTGACTTCTGCTCAACCTACAACTCCTCTCTGATTTCTGTAGTATTTGTCTGCTCAGTTTTAAGTTTTGTGTTTAGACCCTTGTGGAAATATTGAAACAAGTTGAATTGAAACATAATGGATTTTTTCTCATTTTCACTATAATTTTAATATGAATCATATTGATTTATGAATAGTAATATATAATATGACCATCTCAGTTTTTAAGACTGAAAAATTGACACCAACTGTACTTGCTATGTCCCTGTATGATTCGCTTGTGTGTTTGCTTAAAGTCACAATCTTCTTGTGGTTTCTCGGTGTCACATTCATCTTGTACTATGTCTGATTCAGTGGTTACTAACCAGGGAAACAAAAGATCACAAATAACCAAGCACATTTGGTGTAATGCCCATTGACGTAATTACTGCGCATGTGCAATTGTGGTGTCACCCACCCCTCAAATATTATGATATTTTGTATACAGTATAATTTATTCTATCCTGTTGAAAAAATGCAAAAATAAAGACAAAAATACAGTTTTTTGCTTGAGAATATGAATTGGGGATAAAAGATTTTAAAAATTGTCGCTTGTTTCAATCAATTTGCACAAGGATGTATTCTTTTTGGAGTCCCTTACACCAGTGGTCTCCAATGTATATGCTGGTTTTTGTTCCAATCACAATTGCAATTGTAGGATTTTACCAAGCTTTAAATTTGTCCCAATTAGGTGCATTTCATGTTTTGAGCAGTTATTTACCCAGCTCCGGCAATTTGGGCATTTCTGTACAGGGGGCATGTGATTGACATGGGAGGGCCCACAAAATCATCACGACAAATCCACATTTAAAACACAACAGCAGCAACCGTATACTCATACAATCAACTCCGTGTGGCAGTAAACAACAATTGAAGTTGGCCATCCACGTGTTATAAAAATGTACGCCGCACGCAGGTACGCTCATATCAACACAACAGCATGACCAGTAGCATTGTAAACAGAAGCTGCATCTTTGTTTACTGAGTATTCAAGCCAGGGTCTGTTGTTAAAGCATGCACTGGCAAAAGTGCGCTTCTTTCCTGAGAAACATGACACTGGATATTTATTTAATTTTAGCTGGTTAGGTTTATCCACCCCAGGATCATCCAGGGATATGGTTCTCGGGGGTGTTGGGCTAAGGCCAGTGATATCAGCAGCAGTACCGAATGTTAATTAGCTGGGAAGTGGCTGTGGAGAAAGAAAGGAGGAGGAGGCGGGTAGTGGGTGTGGTGGTGCTGATGGAAGTGATGGCGAGACATGAAGTGAGGCTTCGGAGAGAGCTGGAGGTGGCTGCGCTGATGGCTCCTGCAATGCCAGCGGGCATGCTAATCCAGCGCGGTCCGGAGCTAACTTAACACCATGAATGTCCTTGCTCACTACTGCAGGCACAGGGTCTTCTGCTTTCATCAATTTGGCTTGATAAATCCTTTATTTTACACCATTTCCTGATATCCATGCTCATTTTTCAGCAGAAATGCACCATCCAAAATGGAAAAATTAACTATCATGTTAAAATTTTTAAAGTTTTCGGAGTCAGGATACAATAGTTTTTCTGTAAAAAAAACTGTGATAGCTGAGCGGGCAGCGAATTTTTGAGTTTGCCAAATCACATAGCTACAGGATAAAATTTTTACAACTCTGGTTGATCACTTTCAACACGATTAAACCCACATGACCTCCTTCAACCTTGATTAATGGCTTCTGTCAAAGAGCAAGCAGAAAGCTCAGGCTGAGATATATTTCATTGATAATTTCAGCAGCAATACACCGCAATGTATTTGATCATGTATTATGTTTCTCTTCAGATTATTTGGAAATCAGAATCGCAAGTTCGTGAGTGAGCAAATGCGTCAAATGGGTGGGCCTGGCCCCGTCTGGTTCGCTCTTGACGCCGGGTATATATTTACCCCTTAAGCCACACAGTGACAGAAATATCCATGCATGCCATGAAGAATAAAAATTCTATATCCCCATGTATTGGAAATAACTGCGTAAAAACAGGGAAAAAAAATACAATTAAAAATCAAATTAAAGAACAAGTAGTTTCCTAATTGGTGAAAACTAATTGACTCATGGCAGCAAAAAATGACCATATAACCATTTAGTATGCAAGTGAATCATAATGAGTTAAAGCTTTTTGTGGTATATTATCAAGTTAAAGCATAGTATTTTGAAAGATTTTAAAAGACTTGTGCTCAGCAATTTCATTAGGGACTTACCGATTTTTCTTATTGTCAAATTCGATCTGTTAAAAAATATTACCTGAAAATTCTGGGTAATAGAAAAAGCACAATTTGTTCAAGGATTTTTTTTTATTCTTAATGGCATGCATGGGTATGTCTGTCAAAATGCAGTAAGGAGTGTAAATAACTGCTCTAAACAAGAAATGCAGCAAATTGAGACAAATTAACAACTTGTTGAGATCCTTTCTCTGCAGCTGTGCTTGGAACAAAAACCAGCATACACAGTGGGTCCCCAGGACCAATGTTGGGGCCCACTGTCTTTTACCATCTTTCATCTTTTTTATCTTTTCCGTGCATCTGTAGAGATTCGGTCTTACTGAAAATCAGGAAGCAGGAAATTCCATGTCTTTGTTTTTATGAGTATGTTCTGTGATGCACTCATAGACTGACACCCAGTAGCATCCAGCTGTTGCAACACTACAGTATTGATTTTGAAACCATTTAAAATCGCCTGAAGGACACAACTAAATCAATTTCAAATCATTTATTCCTGAACTACTGTGACTTTGTTCTGTTGCACAGGCTATGGCAAAAATGTATCAAGGCAAGCTTGGTTCCACCCATGTTGAGAAAAGCATTGAAATATGCATCATAAACCATAAACAGGGAAATATAGTCAAAGTAACATGCAGTTCAGTATTTTAAAAAATTAAATTTCTTCAGTCATAAGGATTTAGCTCACTTTTCCATTGCATCTTCATTCAGCACAGTGCATTTTTACTAAATCTGTCTATAACGGTTCATCTCCTCTTGCGGTTCAGTTCCACAGAGAACAGAGCAGCTTCAGCTTTTATTGTTTCGGTGAGCAGAGACCACTCTCAAATCAGTTACAATTCTCACTGTTGTAATGATGTCTATGAGATCAAAATCCCAAATATCCCAAATGTCTTCTGCAGGGAAAACTGACAATATGTCAGATGCGTGATACAAATGTAATACAAAAGTCATTTTAGTCATACAAATGATATGCTTAAGACTCTTTTTGGCGTTTTAAACATAATTTGTATAACATGGAAATCCACAACCATTTATTCCTCCAAAATCTTTTACCAAGTTCATTTCACAATTACAATGAATGTGATTTGTACAATGATGAGCGGAAAAATTGTAATTTAATTGCATTCAACTGAGCTTTTTGCACTAAATGAATCATCATTCAGTTGGTAAATAGTGTGTTGTTGGTGGAGATCAAAATACTGAGTGCTGAGCACCTAAAGAAAATGGTTTAAAAAAAAAAAAAAAACTCTGGGGTCGTATTTCAGGAACTTCCTGTCTTGAGCCCCAAGTTCATCTGAAAGTTATCTGAAAAGTTAGGATTTTTCAAAAATTCATTTTACAGAAGTACAAACTTTACACATTTTAAGATTTCCATCTTATCTTACAGCTTCTTTGTTTTAACAGTCTAGCATGCATGGCACAAATGCATTTAGTGCACATTCAAATCCACCTTTGCTATGTTAACGGAGGAAAATCTGACTGCAAAGGAGCAGTGGCAGAACTAGAACTGGAAATTGGGGTGGCACAGACATGTCCCTTTACAGCAACAATTAGTCCTGGCTAGTTCTCAATCATTTTCCTTTACTGACACGTTTTCCAATTATCGTAATTGGCAACTGAGGACACGGTTTCTCTCTCTATGCATCTAACAGCGATGAAATCATGGGCTAAATTCAGTACAGTTGCGGAACCAGAACTGAGAATTGGGGTGCACAAAACATTTGTTTAAAACAATTATTAGTCCTGACCTGTTCTCAGTCATTTTCATAATTAACAAAAGGTTCTCCGAGAGCACTCCACACTTAACAAGTGCTGCTTGTACTCCCCGATTAGGTAAGATGACAATCATTCATCTGGATGCGTATTTGCTGTATTTAAATCAACGTTATTCAAAATTGCTTACCTGTCGACTCTCACGCAAATAGCTTGAGCTGTATGCTTTTTATAGCCTATTTAACTGCCGAGTGCCACTTTTTTTTTTATCAACCCACGCAATACCGAGAGTGAAAGGCGATATTTCATTTGAACGCGGACCAGTTCAATCAACGCGAAGCATTGGCCGATTAACAAGTAAATTATTTTTCTGTACTGAATTTAGCCCATGGTTTCATCGCTGTTAGACTGCATATGGAGAGAAACCATGTCTTCAGTTACCAATTACAATAATTGGAACACGCATCAGTAAAGGAAAATGATTGAGAACTAACCAGGACTAATTGTTGTCAAAAAGGGACGTGTCTCTGTGCCACCCCAATTCCCAATTCTAGCTCCACCACTGCAAAGGAGGCGCAGGGTTGAAAGGGGTTGAACTTAATTACTTAATTAAGGGAAGGTCTATTAATTAACCATTAGCGTGTTTTGGGTGTAGCATGAAATAAACCAACCAGAATGTCATCTCTGTATAGGCCAGAGCTTGTACCCTGGGGACTTGCTATTATAATGACAGACTTGCCAAGTAGTTGGAAAAACTGCTGCTGTGCAGAAATAATAAACGGACTGTGCACTAATCGAAAGTGTGAAAGCAAACCATTGCTGAAAGTATGGAATCGTGGTCACTGTAATCTCAAAAAAATGTTACTGACAATAAAGAATACTTTGTAATGTTCAAAATTTGTTTAAGTTATATCAACATGTAAAAAAGCATCATATACAGTGAATTCCTGGGTGACATTTGAACGTTCATAAAACAAGCGGAAGAAAATTAATTCAGGAGCAGGGGTACAAAACAATTATGTGCAGGCAGGACATGGTTGAGAGAAATTAAAATGAGAGAGAAAAAGCAGCCAGGGAGAAAAAAAGGAAAATAATGTTATTTTTTATTATGCTACCGTGATCCATTGAATAACATTTGGCAATGGAGAATAGGAGCAAAATGAACTTGCTTCTGCTTGACTGACAATGAGGCTGGACAAGCAATGGAATGACATGGATGACATAAGACAAAAAATAACTGCTGGTGAACATCAGACTGTTGACATCTCATCCTCAAAGGCCAAGTCGGGAGAATTAATTATAGACCATGACAATCATGTTATTCGTGAGTTTGCCCCTAATTTAAAGCACTACATTTTATGGGTACTTTCTTAGCCAAACTGAAAATTATAATCAACACATTTCAAAAAAAAAAAAAAAAAAAAGTTGTGTATTTTATTATAGACGGATGGGTCACAGGTATTGCATTAATGTATTAATGGTCTGGGTTGGATTCAAAATTGATTGAGAAAATTGCAGGTGAGGGGTAGAGTGCCGTATTGAGCTTTGCAGAGCGTGGTCAAGCATGGGTCGACAAAACTGGACCCATGCAGGACTCTGACCTAACTCATTCAAACATCTGAAGCTTATTTTTGCCACTCTTAAACATTCTTTTCATTGCAGTTTGTGTTTTCATGTGATTTAGATTTTCACAAAAAAGTATGCATGCACTATTGTAGGCATGATGTGGCGTATTCAGCCAAGTCTTTAATTGATAGCCATCGTTCCCTAACGGTTACCATTTCAGGGGTTCCCCCACTGGAAGACAGCAGAACTGATAGCGTCATGGCTTGATCCAGGATAATATGCAATTAATGAATTCTGGACCACTCCCAAAGTAGAGGAGAGTATTGGATGGGATTGCGGATGGGAGATCGGCCGGATGGGAGATTGGGGCGGGTGTGGTGTTGGACTTAGTCTGTGATTGTGCGGACGTTGGGCATCCCCCGGGTGGCGAGACTCAGGGTGGGGCTTGCATCTCTTGTCGGAGTCCGTGTGGCTCCCAAGCCCCCCGGGGTCCCAGGTGGTGGCTGTTTCTTGCTTCCTTCTTGGAGAGGGGAAGGGTGGGAGGGACGTAGAAACGAGACAAGCGGAAATTGTGGGAATGTAGGAGGTATATATAGGCGTAAGGATGAATAGGAAGGCGCATTGGGAGTGGCCCTGTTCATTAACCTACGTTATCGGGAACTCCCTGTAAATTCATGTGTTGCATTGCAAATCACTTGGATGTTGAGGGAATGGGTTCCATTACAATTCAAGTACATCAAAGCATTTTCTGATGGGGAATGCAGTTGTACATGCATGCAATTGATTGCCCCAAACATTATAATTTTTTTATATCAATGTACGCAATAATAATCTCTCACATTGCAATCTTTTTATTCTCAATCTTTCGCATGTTTGTATACTACTGCCTGTCCCCTGTGTAACAAGCAGAGAGAACATATGTACTATTTGCACCCTTAAAATAGCAGTAAAATACTGACCATTGACTTTAGACTTGGTTTTTGTTGGTCAATCTTACAATTGCTGCTTTCAAGATCAGAATGCGCCAACAATACGACTGACCACACCACATTTTAAGACCAATACTCTCCTAGGTACTCAGATTGGTGCAAGTATATTTGCTTTTGAAACAATGTGGGTGCTAGACAAGAAAATTACAGATGTATCTGGCTTAACAAACTTAAGACAGCATTGCTAGTTTTCAGCTCTCGTAACAGTATTTTCCATCTGTTTTTAACAGGTTTTTGACATATGGTAAAATTGCCATTCGTTGCAGATCACTTCAACTTGTCCGGACCAGGACTAATTTGGGTTTGGTAATGGATCTATGAATTATTGTGTGTTATTCAATTGTGACTAAGTGACTCGCTTACCAAGTAGATGATGCAAATTAGTTTGTCCTCATTTATTCATGATGAATTAGCAAGCATTATTTAATAGTGTAGTGAGCTTGGGATCTATCTACTATAGCTAGTTAAATGCAAGGAATTTGCATTATCACTAACATGCTGTGGTTTTATATCTTTGGGAGTTGGCTGGCAAGATGAAAAGTTGCATAGTTTTGAACATACTGCATATTTTTAGTGTACATTTTTAATGTCTGTGTCCATTTCAATAAAAGAATGTTTGAGCAAACAAGAGAATCAGTACTGGCAGTCATTACATGAAGTAATTAAAACCAAGGTATATGTTACCTTAAGGCACAGTTTACCTTGAACACACAGTAAACTATGCTTTCATAGTTTATTTTATAATGTATTCCAACAAAACTATGCTTGTTTATTATGCAAACTGCACTCATCTTTTCAGTGAATGCAAAAATTTAACTTAGAACAGGGGGATATACTACGAAGCTGGCTTTGTGATTAAGCCTGACTTCAGCACTTAGTAAAACCAGGAAACTCTTCAAATCTGGAACATGGACTAATGTAAAAAGTGCTTTTCCAGGTTTTACTTAAGCTTAAAGTCAGGCTTAATCACAAAGCCAGCTTCGTAGTATACCCCCCAGGTGTAGTTGTCAGTTGAAATACAGGGAGTCGAATCTCACTGTGAGTGTTTAAGCTGTACTATTGAATGTGAGGATAACTTTCCAAGTTGCATCATTAAACACCCAGCATTTTGTCTGGATTGGAAAAACACTAACAGCAGTAACACTAAGTACTGTATGTCTGCTGGATCCGAAGAATGTCAGTCTCTCAATAACTTGTGTCCCTGTGTCGTTGGATCCCAATGGCTTCAACTATGAAAGATGTTCAGGCCTGCGGTCAATGTGCTGGTTTCCTGGACTTTCACTTAGAAATTCAAGATACAGCACTACTGTATTCTAATCCATCCTTTTTCATTTGTGGATTTATGAATGCACCATACTCAGGTAAGAGGGGAAAAAACATTTGCATTTGAGATTGAGACAAATAAGGGAAAAGTGCAGATTTTTCCATGGAGGAGCCTTGATTTCTACCTCTCAAGAGTTTGTATAATTAAAAGGTACACTATTTCTATATATGTATGTATTCTCAATCCCTATTCACGTTCTATATCAGGAGTGGCTCAAAATGATTTTTTCTGTACTTTGAATAGCTGTCTTTTGTATGTACTATCAACTGCCATTCAGAGGAAAGAGGTGTGAGTATGAATGAGCACGCATGAATGGGTCTGCCTGTCACTCACTCATCATAGAAGCTTGGGCAGCATTGAGAAGCAAAAATAGTGTTCTATTATCTGTTTTTTTTTCATATTTATTTTGAATATACTTAATACTGAGCATCACTGCTAGCCATCAATATAGTATGTATGGTCTTATGAGGTAAAACTAATGGTAAATAATTGTCAGCCACGGTTTTTCGCAAGTAGATGCCCTGGCTAGGTTCAGATTATCAATTAGCCAGAGAGAGAGAGAGAATTGGAGAGTTGGATGACTGACTCCCCTACCTGTCCCACTGTCTGTGCTCAACCAAAATCAATACTGCCGTCCAAAGGAAATACCTAGTAAGTCACATTTTGGCCAAAAATGAGTTAAGGTCAAAATCAACCTTACTGGGTTGATTTGCATCATAATAAAGTGTTTTCATTGGCAAAATGTCTACCAGTGCATCAAAAACACAGAGGTAAAACACAGCAAGTACACAACTTAGTAAAGTATCCTAAGGTAAAACCCAGGACGATTTGCTATGATAATGAGATGGTACCACTGATTACATTTATGATCAAAGCTTGGAATAGTCTTGTCTTGGAAATGAAATTCATATGTTTAGTTTTTTGCTGCTTGATACTGCTTGGAACAACTCGATCAGTCTTGGCACTGACTGGATATTCTCAACTGATAAAATGATGATAGTTTATTTCATCAGTGTTTCATTTGAGCATGAATAAATTTCTATGAATTGCTCTTTATTTATTCTTCATTCATTCCCTCCAAAAACAAGATAGACAACATCATTGCTGGTGAAATCGACAGATGTAACTGCTGAGAACTGTGACTTACTAGTTTTTTTTTTTTCGTTGCATTCTGACGGTAAAACGTGTTCAGTCACATTAAATCCTGTTACGTAACATATTTTTGGATAACTCCCACAGCATTTCAGAGCAGTTGATTAAAGGTGTTTTCCATCACCAAACTTCTCAAAGGTATCATTCCCAATCTTAATGCAGGGGCTGGAAACTGTACCCCATTTTTCTCCAAACTATCAAAATGTTACTTACTAGGTATTTCCTTTGGATGCTAGAA
The DNA here is from genome assembly GCA_029692085.1 of Gymnothorax javanicus. Lineage (NCBI taxonomy): Eukaryota > Metazoa > Chordata > Actinopteri > Anguilliformes > Muraenidae > Gymnothorax > Gymnothorax javanicus. The sequence goes on from CM056195.1 coordinate 85,251,147, forward strand.
TAGTTCACAAAGTATAAATAAATTAATTTGCTTGCAACCATAAAACTGTCCAGTAGGCTTTTGCTAAGGTTTGTCATACTATCTCAGTACAAATGGTACCCACTATTTAAAATAAGGGAATGGAGAATACATTATTCTATAAATATTAGTTACTTCCATTTTAGCAGTATTCTTCCCATTTGGGAGTCTCTACGTAATAACCTTACCTCTTAGCAGGTCTTATTTACTGGCCACTTTTACCTGCCTGCTTCCTTTGTATATGCATGATCCTATTAACCTGCATAACACAGCTGGATAAAATGTAATTGAACTGAAATGAACTGAATAGATCGTGCAAAATGATTATATCTTAAACCAAAGATAGTACTGTAGTGTAATGAACTTGGTTAAAATAAAATAATATTTAACAACCCTGGGAAGTCAACTGTTTCTTTAAACACAATTCTCTTTGTTAAAAAAAATAGCTTGTGTTTTGCTGGAGAGGGAAGGGCTGGGGAGAGTATTGCAATATGCAATAAAACATTGCAGCATGGACTTTCTATACTACAGTTATGCATTATTATAATGGTCCAATATGTTTTATTAAGCACTGTGCTTGATCAAAAGTGCATGTCAAAAACACCTTGCTCCTAGGTTTGATATTCTCAATGCAGCTAAAGTGTAGGAATGGCATTACTCCCAAAAGGACCCCTGAGGTTTCAAGCATCTCTTTCCCCCCCATTTCCCCTTATTGAAACACTAAAGGATTCATTTAGATAGTACCTCACTGGCCTGTACTGTATGGTGGTTTAAATTGGATCCAGCAAAGCTAATTAAACCAATTCTGGGTATTTGGATTTTATTGCATTCAAATTGCCGTATACTGAAATTAATCTTTAAAACTGCACGTTTTGCTGAGATTTAATTCTGTATTACATCCATTGCTGTGCATCAGAATAAATCTTTTAAATTATAAGTGGTGCAGATATTCTATCCAGCATTGCATTAAAACTTGAACAATTAGTTCCAATACTAAATACTCTATGATTTTTATATGGTGTCTCAATTTGGTCCTCAAACCCTTCAGAACTCAAATCCACTTGCATGTTTGTTAGAAATGGCTTCATTAGCTTTTTTGTTATGTTCAGCTGGCAGTTTGTGTCATTCAGGTCATTTACAGTACTTCGCATTCCTTTGTAAAACCTGTGCACCGATGCTTTCACTGATTGAGGTCTCTCCTTCGGCACCCTTACCTCTCTGAAATTGCTCACTGTTGGCTTTTACTCAGAAATTATCCCAGGTGAAATTTTGATTGTAATAACAGTGACTGCACACCTTATTTACTTTTGTGTTTACTTTTTTTAATACAGCCAATGAATGACTCCCAATTGCACAAAGTGCCTCTGATTAGTTATTACTGTGACCATCCAAGTCACTTTATCGGCACAAAATATATTGTACTCCCAGTGGCCTTGCGCCCTGAGTGAAGACACTGCATTGCATTGATTGGTTTCACAGCTGTTTTTTTCTCAGAATGGATCCTGTTTGTTATTATTATCGTGCCATAATTCGTTGAGGTCTTGCACCCTTCAACAATACAGTTCTGCGTAATTCAGTTTCTCTCTCATTCTTCCTTCCAGCAGGCAGCATTGAGGTTGTTGGTAAAGAAAAAAAGAAGTGAAGGCGGAAGGCAGTGATTCTGGTGAGTGTGTGTTTTTGAATTTAACTTGGATGCCATCTTATGCATAATGTGGGCTACTTGTCAGAGATTCACTCTTTATACAGAAATTATTTCATTTGTTTGAGCTGAAAAAATGATTCATATATCTGTCCTAAAAGTGAAACAAAACTTCCACACAAAAACCAACATTAAATAAAAGAATTACCCTGAAGGAGTCCAGATGTTGTGATGTGGATTTTTTTGCAATTTTGCAAAGTTGTACAATGCTTCAAGTAATGACAGTGAGATCAAACCATGAGTTAACCAAAGTCTGTGTGGACTTAACTCATTTTGTCGTAAATTCCCGCTTGTTTTGAGCTGTTTTGTAAGCTTAAATGGGTCTATGCACGAGGTAGTGCTCCCCCTCTCTTTCTATCCTGGTTGTTGAGCAATGGGAGATTCATTTATGTTCCCTTTTTTCTCTTATTGTTAGCTTCTTTTCTACATAGCATGCTTGAATGAAACATGAGTTATTATTCGTATTCATTATATAGAGCGGATATTTACATTAGCGTGGGTAAAACCAGTACTCGTTACAACAAGGATGTCGCTCCTTTTATACAACGTAGTTCAGGGATCTGGGAACTTCGCCAAAGATTTTTACCATGGCACACTGCTAGCATGTTTGGCGGATTAATTTATGTTTCAGCTTATGTACACGATTAGCCTTGCTGGCATCATTATTAGGTTGCCATGCATGTACAACAGTTTACCTATAGATTTCCTTTATAATTTCTTCTTTCAGGAAAACCATACATACTTACATAACTACATCCGTTCATACATCTGACAATGTATCCTTACTGATGCGCTGTACAAAACGATGAACTGTCCTCTGCATCCTGACACTTTCTTGCTAGTGCGTCGTACGATGGATGGCCATTTCAGCTAGCCCCTAAACTCCCAGGATAGGCTTTATTCTGAACACTTCACTATCTGCTGTGCAACATTGACTTGTCCCTGCAGTATCAACAAAGGGTTGTTTTCATAGTGTTTTGAAAACGCCACACTCATGTTTTTTGGATATATATAGAGCATTTTGTCGTACTGGTGGATGCGAATCCTCACAGATAATTAAATAGCCTGTGTGTTTGGTTGTTGAGTGTCAGAACACTCACAGGAAAACTGCTTTGGGTCTTCAGCAAGAACTTTTTTTGTCCTCTTGCCATTAAAGAGCTACATGACATTTGATGTCAATGTTAATGAGAAAATGGCCATACGTGCTTTGATCTGGATGTTTAAGTATTTATTATTCAGTTCAGCTTTGTTTTTTTTTTTTAATGACCAGAAAATACTTTGAAACACCTTTGACCTACTACCAAAAAATACTTTGAAGCACCATTGAGCTAGTTCTTTCATTTGCAGATCACTTCAGCGAATAGTTACCTTTTGCCTTTTATGTGTCCAGTGTGGTTGCTGCATCTCTGAACGCGTGCTAAGTTTTACAAGTGGGTTTTTTAAATCCAAAATATCCTGTTATTCATCATCTGCTGTTAGAGCTTTGTGCACTATGATAAAAAGTAGCTTGAATTGTAAACAGACCAACAAGACCTTTTTCAGCAATGTTTTAGCAGTCCCTCTGCTCATGAATCATATGCCTGTGTGACAGCAGTGCTATAAAAAAATTTAAGCTGTCAGAATTCTATTTCAATTCCATGACTTTGGCATATAAGGACAGATCACTGAAACATTGCAAGAGATATGGCAGGGGAAGAAATGTACGTGGGAGGTTATATCTGGTTCATCAAAAAATAAAAGGAAAAAAAATAAACTATATATATATATAATTCATATGCAGTTGGTAAACAGACTTTATTTAAGACATCAGTTAATCGGTTGATTTAAAATATGGTTTAAAGTAGTAATTCTATTTTAATTCAAATCATACAGTCAGATTTGCTCTGGCTTCCTTGGCTCAAACACACTTGGTGCTGTAGTGCTTCATAGTTGACATTGGTTATAAAGTGCCTTAGGAACACTGCAAATCATTTATTATACAACACTGTACTACTCCTAAAAAACACAGAAATATTGAAGCTTTTGCCCTCCAATAAATCTTGCAATATATTTACAGGATAAGATTTCCTTTTCCAGTCCCTGCTCTTTATTAATATGATCCTCTATTCATGTATAAAGCTGCCGAAGGCAAGAATGGCTTTTTTGGTGAAATTCAGATAGCCAGACTGTATTGAAGTGAGATCAGTTGAACATTGATAATGCTGTGTGAAAATCAGGGCCTTTAAAACGATTGGGTAAAAATATCTGTTTGCTTTGAATAGTGCACAATTTCACCTACTGGATATCATAGTGGTCGAGAGGAAATTGCCTGTCTGGGTGTTGGTTGGTGTGTATGCAGGCAGGCTGTGACAATGATGACGAATTACAGTATCTGCTGCTGTACAGATAAAAGGCGGACATCGCTTCATGCTTGAACTCAGCCTGGGCTTCAGCCAGCCAGTGTATAATAAAACACAGTGAGAAAAAACAAGACCTTTGACACCAGGTTAAGTTTGCAGTCCTTTCATCCAGTTGTGTATTTGGTGTCGTGGGACTCAAATTCTGCATTACACAAGTTTTTCTAATAGCGTCGTTTTTTTCGATGGGTTTGTCAAACAGTTCAAATTCGAACGGAATTCATCATGCAAGACACCCTGGTGGCAGTTTTTAAAGGCTGATGATTTATCTTTAAAGCAATTAAAGAGATCTGAGTTTTGTCATTCTCATGTAAGGACTTAGAAAGCGCTAAGTAAAGGCCGCTGATGTGATCCACACTGAAATCTGAGCTGAGTATTCCTTGGAAGAATTATCTGCATTTCTGTGTCTCAGCCTGCCTTGATCAATAATCCAAGCTTTGCTTGGCTTGTTTCTGGACGAAGAGTGCATAGAAATCGTCTGTATTCATCATCAGGTTTGGTCCTATTCATGGGTCCTTTAAAATCTGGTCAATGCAGGATCCTTTTAAACTGAAAATCCAAGCTGCACTCGCATTCTCTTTTTCATCACTGTCTCAATTTAAACCCTCCCTTTTTTGCAGAAATGTGCTTTAATTCAGAAGAATGGATTGGATTTGAAGCCGTTTTTCAACCATTTTTGGTCCTGCCATGGCTTCTCTGCTGTGTTCAAGTCCAAACTTGACTAGGCCACTCAAAAACATAAAATGTTTTTTTCATCTATTTAGATTTGGTCATGTATTTATGATTTGGATCAAAGATACATAACAAATTGTACTCCACCTCATGCTTATATGACCATAATTTTATGCTATAGAGCAGAATTCATGGTTTCTTCGACAAAGGCATGCTGCTCAAGTCCCAAAGCAGCAAGGAAAGTCTAAAAATATTTATCTGTGCCTTATATGAAATTGTTACCCAGAGCCATTTCTGTAAATAAAATTATGTTCAAAACAGGTTTTTTTTTTCTTACATGAATGATAATGACATTATGTGATCGTAAATAAAAATAAATTTTTTTTTTTGGATGTCTATTATCATTTAAAATGGAAATACTGGTCATAAAAAATGTATTGTCAAGCTAAGTATGAGAGATTTGACAGTTTAATACATTGCTCAATTATATGGGTATGAACTGATGCTTATGGGAAGGCGTAATGATCACTTGTTTCAAATAAATGCAAATTTTTATTCATTTATAATTTATGTTGATGAAGCACCAATTAAACATTGAATTTACTATTCCAAAAATGGAAATTGTGACAAAATATTGCTTTAATTGTCGAATTTAGTTAAAGTGCTCTAGTTACATAATTTGTGTCAAAGATACGCACATTAATAATTTCTTTTAATATGGTCTTCTACATTCTTCCAGTATGTCATCTAATTAATTATACATTATTTGTGGCATTGCATTATCTGGGACAGTAGGGTGCCATATCTAATACGGCACACTATAATCAAAAGTTTGTGGATTCTTCACTGGAACCTCATTGATACACATAAAAAATGGAAATTTTAAAACTCTAAATATCTGACAGTTTGAACGAATTTCAACGAATTGATTAACATGGCCTGGGGGTGTTGCAATTCAAATCCTTTTTACCATGAGGATTTTGTTGACCTTCTCATATCCCTTCACCCCCTGTCTTACTGAAGGCTCCATCGACACTAGTTGGAGCTGTGTTTGGGCTGGGGCTCGTGCAGAGAGGAGAGTGTTTTCCAAATGCTTTTGTAGAATTGTATGAAAAGACCCTGAATGAATGCTGAAAGTCTGCCCAATCAGCCCATACAGACCAATTTATTCCAAATTCAATAAAAATGTGAAATATAAAGAATTTAAAAATGTCTGTTTTATATGAGCGTCAATAAAGTTTTAGTAAGGTGTTCGGACACTGTTAGCAAAATAGTGTATGTATTATCATGGCAGTACATCAGCTAGTTTTCTATGCATTGTCATTTCATTGTTATGTTGACACAAGTGTAGCTTTGACTTCCTCCTGGGAACCATTTCTCTTTTGAGATTGTTGGGAAATAATGTCTCTGCAGGTGCAGATTGGCTAACAAGCAGGCAGGTGTTAGCTGCAGGGGAGGGAAACCACTTCTGTGGGATTAAACCCTAGGAAGAACAAGCCAAGGGATGGCGGGGGTTCAGATAGAGGAGCAGGTGGGGGAGGAGTGGCTTCAGAGACTTTCAGGCTCTGAAGAATGGTCTCACCACCTCCTCATCCTCCTTGTGTCGAGCAGGACAGAGCCACACCATCCTTCTTTTCAATCAAACAGCCGTGGCATTCCAGCTCGGCTTGTCGTAACAATATATCCCAGACCTCCCAGATTTTCAAAATCCTTTTGCACCATTCATGGTCGGTACAGTCTGAGCTACAATATGAGGAAACTATAATGCAGGGATACAAGGGGAAGTCTGGATAACCTTGAGAGGTAAGGAAGGCTCTTTGCTGGATTGTACTAAGTGATAAATTGTAAGTAATGATAAATTATGTCCTAAACTATAGAATTCAGTGGAGGGGCATGACAATTTTATTTCCCTGGGTGGCTGTTAGTTTGTCAGCAGTTGCATTACACAGTATACAGGCATTGCATAAGTGCCTTTTTAAAACGTATGTATGGGGAAAGACTCTCCAATTGGATATTAACTTTTTGGAAGTCTGGGTGAGTCATAATGAAGAATAATTACACCATATGCTTGCATCACATACAAGGTGACAGGGCCCATTGTGTCTTATTATGCAGCTAATGAAAGGAGTGTTGGTTATGTTGGGGCTCATTATTGCCAGTAACAAGTACTGTAGTTGTTTGGCTTTGCATTAGGGATGTGAGCAGTGGACATAAATTATGCAGAAATAAGAAAGGGATTAGGGTCAAGTACTGTTTTCAGTTCACACAGTACAGTATAAGTGAACTCAAATGTAAGCATTTTTCAAACTCTTCAAAATTATGCACACCTGCATTTATATTTTACAGCATAGGCAGGTTGTTTCAATCACAATGCACAACCTGGTGTAAATTAAATATGCTCCTGTTGGGAAGGACCACATATGCTTGTTTTGAAGAATATTATATATTATAAATATTGGTTTTACTTCATCTATGGGAATGGAATGTTTCTTATTAAATGTTTTATAAGCACCAATTATTTTTGTAAAATTTCAACAAGCATGCATGCGAAGTGTTTCTGTTTCATCTTTCAATGAGCAGCTCTCGGTAGCGTGTATTAAAATTGCTTCAGTGAAACCCTTCACCCCTCTAAACATCATGTTTAGAGCTGATAAATACTGAATTTATCTCAAGTGTTTTCTAGTGCATGTCTGAAATGAGATTGTTGTTGTTGTCAATGTGACATCCACACCTGCTCTGAGCTGAAGCCATGTCTTCGCCTGGAGCTGTCTCACTGGGGAGAGATATTGGTGAACGATGCCTTGATATTGCTGAATTTATACAGTCAAAAAAAAAGAGAAGTGTTCATGCAAGCTCTTATGAGATTAACATCTTCTTTTATGCTCTTGTTTTCCTGGACGGCGGGGAATACTATAGTTTTGTTGCTGGCATATGGTCTCCGCAGATGTTTGATCTTTGAAGCGTGAGAACTCAATGGACTTTTTCGAAATGTACAAAAATGTTATATAGACTAAGTTCATTTGTGAAGATTTTTGTCAAATGTTGCAATGGCGAGGAGCAGAGACCAGGGCAGTGAGCAGGGCCGCATCTCGGCATAGACAATAGAGGCAGTCGCTCGGAGCGCTACGTGCTGGAGGGGCACCGCTGGTTGCCCTCAAAATAATAAAAAATAAAAGATATTACTTGTGTGTGTTATATGTGTGTGCATGTGTGTGAAATTCCTGCCGGCACCCATTGGCACCCTTTCTTCATGTTCTGCCTTGAAGATAACAAATAAGCAAATAAGGAAAAAAAATAAACACACTTGTGTGTGCTGTGTCGCATGAGCACTGACTGTGCTGCACTTTGGAAGTGGGGGATGGGTGACTGATGTGCATCTTAGGCCATAGAGAGATGGGAATGACTGTTAACGTTAACCCCGTAGTGCAGGAACCGTAGATGCTGGCATCACAAAGATGACATCACTGTTAGCACCTTACTGATCACATGAAGCTCATAACTATAGACTGAATATTCACCAGGAGCCTGTTGCACCAGCAGTACGGAAGTTCTATCTTAAGTTATTGTACAAAGTCCACACTAAACCATACGTTCAAACTTGTTAGTTTGATACTAAAGCTGTGTCAACGTTCAGTTGCACCACGGAAACTTAAGGTTCATCTTAACTGCACTGCCGTAACGTCCAAACTAAGTAAAATCCTGTCAGAGAAAATGACGCTCTCACTTACAGCGGCCAATCAGTGAAAAGCACTATTTTAATGCAGCATTTATTACTGTGTTGCGCTTCTCGTGCCCACTTATATTTGAGCATATTTTCTACGCGAGGGTAATGGCTAAAAAGAAGAAGCATTTCCGAACAATTAAAAAGTTAACAAGGAAAAGGCATTACGATTGAAAGGTATATTAACGAGGACAGAATATTATGATTAATCGGTAACTTAGCATATAGCCTTCAAGAGATAGTTCATTTTTATTGAAGGGGGTTTGTGAAAAATGGAATGGCGAGTGTAAATCAAAGTCTTGATAAATTAATGAAGAATGTATTTGAGTTATAAGGTTAGCGTTTTCCTTTTCATTTTGTTAGCGATATGGCAGAGCACTTCTTGCCAATGAGAACAGTGCGTACATTGACTTGAAAAAGAAAATGCAAAGTGAACGATTATGTTATCATTTTCAATGATGATACAAATAACGCGCTTGGTTCTCGAAAAAGAATAAGCATTTCCGAGAATGTATTTGTATTATAAGATTAGCGTTTTCATTTCGTCAGCGATTTTTTGGGGCACTTTTTGAAAACGACAATGCAAATGAGGAATCTATTTTAATTTTCAATTTGTTATAAAAATTGCATACATGGACTTAAAAATGAAAATGGAAAAAGTTGAGGATTACATTTTCATTTTCATTATGATACAAATAATGCGCTTGCATCCTGAAAATGAAAATGCATTTTTGAGTACGCGTTTTCATTTTAATATTGTTAGCTATATGCTTCCATACAAAGGCTTATGGAGCCCTTCTCGGTCAGAAATATCCTGGGGTGTTTTTGAATCCACTTGTTTCCATGTTGAGACCTCTCTTCTAAGTATTTAAGTTGTCAGCTTTAAGATCATTATAAAGGACAGATTATTAAGTTGTGATTTTTAGGCTTTTTATCAGTGCCATAACATCCAAACTTTTTTTCCAGCTTCATTGCATTCCCTGAATGTAGGGCATTAGCCTGTAGGATTTGTTGATGCTAAGCTGAATCAGCTCCTCCTTATAGCCTCATATTATCTCTTATGTCTCACTAGCTACTGCTCTTCTTAAAATCACATCATGGTCGGGTGAGTTTTTCATTAAATGCTTCCCTCGCATTTGAAAAAAATATCTTTGTAGTTGTGGACAAATGTTTTTGTGAGAAAGCAAGTTTAGAGGGTATTCATTGGGTGCATCCTGGCCTGTTTTAAGACCAAACAGTGAGTGTAGTTTAACACTAACAGTAAAGTTTGATAACTTAAAAAAAAGTACAAACTAGAAGGGTATCTATCAAACAGAGGTTTTTTCTCACTTCACTTCAAAGTTAAACTGACTTCAACTTACCCAAAGTTCCAAACCTCTTTTGCTGTTGGTAATGAACTTGATCACACGCATAAACTTAAAAAAAAAAAAAGTGGGGAAAAAAAAGCAGATAAATTCATCAGAAAACTCAAAGAGCATGGACAAAAATATTTGGTGTTTGATCAAGGATTTAAAAAAATTTTTCTTTTTGTTCTTTGTTCAGGAAAAAAGCATGCCTCATTGATTTCTTGTAATATGGTACACGGTTCTTTTTGTTTGTTTACTCGATTTTTTTCAAATTATTTATCCTCAAAGGACCACCTTTTTACTTCAGTGTTAAATAAACCTTCAGACGGTCCATTTTAATCGGGTTGAAAGCCTGATTTTCCGAATCTCTGAATGTGACTGCAAGATGATGCAAAATGAATTCTGCCATTATGTTCATTTACATGAGAATGATTTCTGCTTTTAGCACAAGTCACTAAGTTCCATCTGATCAAGAGAAAAGTGAGACAGTGAGCCCAGCCTTGCACTTTGTTCAAGCCTTTTCCATGCCATAGGGTGTAATAGGTATGCATGGACTCATAAATTGGATATGGCAGAGTCTGCATGCCTCATTTCACTATGAATAAAAAGTACTGCACATAGCTAGCACCTAGCCCTTCCCATGTTAAGGGAACTTGTTTACGGTGTAAAATTGAACTAACAAGTGCCATTAATCCTAAGCATTTACATTCCTTGTGATTTATTTATATGCTGGACTATTACTGAATGTTTTAAAGTTGAGAACTGCAAAGAATGTGTTATGGTTGAGAACTGTACGTTTCAAGTTTATGCCAGTGCTTTTACCATGCATGCAACTAATATGTGAATGCTAGACTGGATGTCAAGGTTGTATTCATGAATTATTGATAGTGTAGTGAGTAATGCTTTATCAAAAATTAACAAACAGATGTAGAACATTCTTCCTGTGATTAAAAAAAAAAAAAAATCAAATTTTGAATTGTATATTACGGCAATTTCTCTATAATGCTACCAAATCAGTTGTACAGGAGCAGGTTTAGAAAAGTTCTGCTGTCATCAATGGTTATTTCATAAATAGCAAACTGATTTTACCTATTAGTGATCTGAGCTAATGTAATTCATATACATTCGTCATGTAATGTTGCAATGCACACATTTGCAGTATGCCATGTGATTTTTGAAGGGTGTCTTAAATTCTGTACCTGACTGTAGTTCTTGAATTGTGCTGAGGGGAAATTCCTGATTGATAACATCTGTTCTTATTGTGCAATATCTTACCATCCACATGTACAGTACAAAATATCGTTGTGAAATTCTTGGGTTTTTGAATTGATTGCTTGGATGTGGATTGCTTGTTATGTCCTTGAGTGTACGGTTTTTGTCCCTGCAACCTTAATAATTTCACTCATAGGTCAGTTGGCCTCAGAAATTGGTGACTCTCCATAAAGCAAGTTCACTGCATTTAATAATTTCTTTAATACTGGACATAATTTTTAGATGTAACTAACGTAAAAAATGTTAACAAACAAATGTTTTCAGCACTGGACTGACATCCAAGAAAAAACCGACAAAGAGTTATGCTTCCTTTACCCATCCAACACACTTAGTGTGGGGCATTGACCTCTGACCTAGATGTGGGGCGTTTACTGTTGGATTTGATATAGATGGGGTTTAATGGGTGAGATGACACGAGATGTCAGCAAGAAACACGCTGAGAGCTGAGTCATCAGAATGCGTGGCTGTGCCTTGTGTTCAGTCAATGCTCTCTGTGATGAATATGCAATGAGGACACAGAGTATGCACAACTGATGCTGGAGCTATTTCAGTCTTGCAGAACATTGCACGCATCTACTGCGGCTATGACTCGGAAACCCGCACACCCCACATACTGGCACACAGACATATTTTGACATGCACGCAGGCAGGTGTGCACGCTGAACATATATAATGAACTTATATATTTTTGTCCACATGTTATGTATTTTTTTTTATATTTAAAACTGTATTAATTGTGAGGTCTTTTAATTTCTCAAGTGTTGGATTTCAGTGGCTGACCGACAAGATGTTTCACTGTCCAAGTATTTATGGATGGCACAACATATTAATAATTCATAACTGAGCTATATTGACACTGAAAGTGTGAGCAGCTCTGAACAGTACAATTCCCTTAAAAGTTGGCCATAATCGGTTTGTGTTCGTTTTTGCTTATTAGCCCAATGAATTTGTTCGCACATGTACAGTGGTGTGCAGTGATGATTATAAACTTATTAAAAATCAATCAGAAACCAACAACTAAAACCCCAATTCCGAAATAGTTGGTACGAACTGTAAATTGTGAATAAAATCAAAATGCAAAGACTTTCAGATCACATGAGCCAATATGTAATTTACAATAGAACATAGATAACATTTCAAATGTTGAAACTGAGACATTTTACATTTTCATCCACAAAACGAGCTTATTTCAAATTTTCTGGCTGCAACAGGTCTCAGAAAAGTTGGGACGCAGGCAAAAAAGGGCTGAAAAAGCAATTAATATACGTAGAAGAGAATCAGCTGAAAGAACATTTAGCAAGTAATAAAGTTAACTGGCATCAGGTGTGTAACATGATTGGCTATAGAAGGGATGTCTTAGAGAGGCTGAGTCTCTCAGCAGTAAAGATGGCCAGAGGCTCTCCAACCTGTGAAGGCTTGCGTAAAAAAAATTGTGGAATACTTCAAAAACAATGTTCCTCAATGTCAAATTGCAAAGGCTTTGAAGGTCTCATCATCGTTAGTGCATAACATCATCAAAAGATTCACAGAAACTGGAAAAATCTCTGTGCGTAAGGGACAAGGCCGAAGACCTTTACTGGATGCCCGTGATCTTCGGGCCCTCAGACGCCACTGCATCACTCACCGGCATGATTCTGTCATTGGCATTACTCAATGGGCCCAGGAATACTTCAAGAAACCACTGCCCGTAAACACAGTCTGCTGTGCCATCCACAGATGCCACCTAAAACTCTATCATGTAAAAAGGAAGCCATTGTTGAGCATGATCCAGAAGTGCCGCCGTGTTCTGTGGGCCAAGGCTCATTTAAAATGGACTGTAGCCAAGTGGCAAAGTGTCCTGTGGTCAGATGAGTCCAAATTTGACATTCTTGTTGGAAATCATGGGCGTTGTGTCCTCTGGGCTAAAGAGGAGAAAGACCAGCCCTCCTGTTATCAGCGTTCAGTTCAAAAGCCAGCATCTCTCATGGTATGGGGATGCATTAGTACATATGGTGTGGGACACTTGCATGTTTTAAAAAGCACCATTAATGCTGAAAGTTTTAGAGCAACATATGCTCCCCTCCAGATGACATATATTCTAGGGAAGGCCTTGTGTATTTCAGCAGGACAATGCAAAACCACATACTGCAGCTATTACAACAGCATGGCTACATAGTAGAAGAGTCTGTGTGCTGAACTGGCCTGCCTGTAGTCCTGATCTTTCACCGATTGAGAACATTTGGCACATAATTAAACTAAAAGTCCGTCAAAGGAGACCCAAAACTCTCCAGCAGCTGGAAGCCTGTATTAAACAAGAGTGAGATCAAATTCCAATGGCTAAACTCAAGAAACTTGTCTCCTCAATGCCCAGACGCCTCCACTCTGTGTTAAAAAGAAGAGGGGATGCTACACCATGGTAAACAGGCCCCTGTCCCAACTTTTTTGAGACCTGTAGCAGCCATCAAATTTGAAATGAGCTCATCTTGTGGATAAAATTGTAAAATTTGTCAGTTTCACCATTTGCTATGTTATCTCTTTTCTATAGTGAATAAAATACTGGCTGATGTGATTTGAAAGTCATTGCATTTGATTTTACTCACAATTCACACTTTGCCCCAACTATTTCGGAATTGAGGTTGTATTTAAGTATTTATTTCATGTAATATTGTACCATATACAACCCCAATTCCAAAAAAGTTGGGATGTGTAAACTGTAAATAAAAACAGTCTGCAATGATTTGCAAATTTCATAAACCCACATTTTATTCACAATAAAACATAAACAACATATCAGATGTTGAAAGTGAGACATTTTACCATTTCATGAAAAATATTAGCTCATTTTGAATTTGATGACAGCAACACATTTCAAAAACATTGGGAGATGTGCAACAAAAGGCTGGAAAAGTAAGTGGTACAAATAAAAAACAGCTGGAGGAGCATTTTGCAACTAATTAGATTATTTAGCAACAGGTCAGTAACATGGCTGGGAATGAAAAGAGCATTTTAGAGAGTTGAGTCTCTCAGAATTAAAGATAGACAGAGACTCACCAATCTGCAGAAAACTGGGTCTAAAAATTGTGGAACAATTTCAGAGAAATGTTCCCCAATGTAAAATTGCAAAGACTTTGAATCTACAGTACATAATATCATCAAAAGATTCAGAGAATCTGGAGAAATCTCTGCGCGCAAAGACAAGTCGAAGGTCAATACTGGGTGCTCGTGATCTTCGGGCCCTTAGGCCGCACTGCATTAAAAATAGGTATGATTCTGAACTGGAATACACTGCATGGGCTCAGGAACACTTCCAGAAATCATTGTCTGTGAACACAGTTTGCTTTGCAATCTACAAATGCAAGTTAACACTGTATCATGCAAAGAAGAAGCCATGTGTGAACACGATCCAGAAACGCCGCCATCTTCTCTGGGCCAAAGTTAATTTAAAATCGACTGAGGATGAATGGATAACTGTTCTGTGGTCAGATGATTCAAAATTTTAAAGTTTTCTTGGAAACCACGGAATCCGTGTTGTGCAGTTAAAGAGGAGAGGGACCGTCCAGCTTATTATCAGTGCACAGTTCAAAAGCCTACATCTCTGATGGTATCAGGTTGCATTAGTCCCTATGGCATGGGGAGCTTACACATCTGCAAAGGCACTATCAATGCTGAAAAGTATATACAGGTTTTGCAACAAGATAAGCTCCCGTCCAGGCAACATCTCTTTCAGGGAAGGCCTTGCATATTTCAGCAAAACAACGCCGAACCACATACTGCATCCATCACAATAGCATGGCTTTGCAGTAGAAGAGTCTGAGTGGTGAACTAGCCTACCTGTAGTCCAGACCATTCACTATTAGAAAACATTTGGCGCATCATAAAATGAAAAATCGGGGAAAGAAGACCAAGGACTGTTGAGCTGCTAGAATCCTACATATGACAAGAGTGGGACAATATTCCTCTCCCAAAACTTCAGCCATTTATCTTCTCACTTCCTCAAGAGGGGATACTAAATAATGGTAAACATGGTCCTATCCCAACTTTTAAGAGATGTGTTGCTGCCATCAATTGAAAATGAGCCTATATTTTTCATGAAATGGTGAAATGTCTCACTTTCAACATCTGATATGTTCTCTGTGTTCTATTGTGAATAAAATGTGGGTTTATGAGATTTGCAAACCATTGCATTGTTTTTATTCACATTTTACACAGCATCCCACCTTTTTTGGAATAAGGGTTGTAGATGAAAATAAGTCAACAGATAACAATATATAGTAAAAACAAAAATTACAAGATGACATTGTCATCATTATCCCCTGCCACGATCAAGGGCCATAACTCTATAAAATGTAAATAAATATGCTTCGACATCCATTTTCAGCATCCAAAATTTGACCCATGTAACTGACATAGTGTTTGAGGTTACTTGTCTCCATTGAAAGGAAGGAAGGACGGATGAAACTCAATCCTATATCCCCCGCACCAGTTTGTGGCGGGGGATAATAATGTCTTTTTGAGAGAAAAAGTCAATATCTTGTGTGACCACCCTTTGCTTTGATTTCAGCATTTAATCTTTCAGGCATAGTTTTCACATTTTTAAAAAAATTTCCTCACATGCTAAACCATTCTGTATGGTTTGAAGTTCATTCCACAGTGATTCTTTTGAAGTTATAGCAGATTTGTAGCAACAGTTACAACAGGTCTGGACTTTGAGATGGCCAAGTCATTACTTTTATGTCAGTTGATGTTTCCTCCTGACAGAATTCTTGCATGACTTAAAAGTGTGTTTAGGGTCATTATCTTGTTAAAAATAAAATCACGGACCAATCAGTCTCTTTCCAGATGGCAATGCGTGCCTTGCAAGGATGCTAAGCTATTTCTTTTGATCCATGATTCCGTCGATTTTTATGAGATCACTGGCTCCTTTCGAGCAGACTGACCCCCAGACCATAATATCACCACCTCCATGTTTTACTGAAAGGGTTAAACAGTCATTTTTGGCACGTTCTCCGACTCTACCGCATACATAAGTTCTGTGTTTCGGTGAAAAAATTTTAAATTTTGATTCATCGGTCCAAAGGACTCTTTCCCAGTCCACTGGTGTTCAATCCTTGAATTTTTTGGCAAACTGAAGTCTTATTGATGTTCCCTGCTCTTTGCAGCAACACAATGAACCAGACCATTTTCACACAGGTGTCTAGAAATAGCAGATCTTAATACTTTCATCTCTTCACTTCTGGCGCTATACATATCATCATGGAGTTGTCGTGCTATCAACCGCCAAATTTTTTTTTTTGTCGTCATACACAGGAAACAAACATCAGTGGCAATTCTGTTTTGCACCACTATTGCCACTAGTTTTCAGCAAACCGGTCTCTTTGAAATACTTGATGGTGTTCCTTACAGTGCCATGGCAGCATTTAACGTCTTCAGCATCATGTAAGGCCAGAATGCAGCTACGAACAATCTTAGAGAGCTCCTTGTGTTGTGTCATTGTGTTTAACACTGTAACACTGCTCAAAATTCATATCACCTTATATACTGGAACAATTGACCATCAGAGGTAATTTTGCAGAATGTTGCCTCAAACCAGTTTAAATTTTTTCTTTTTTTTTAGCAACAATAATCATGTAATGAGCCTTCAAACATGCATTCAGGCTAACAAAACAAACAAACAAAAAATATGCTCAAAAATGATGTTTTCAGTGATTTTGTTCATTGCCCATATTTTTACCTCAACATACTTGTGGAAATTATTTTTTTGTTCTCATTGCCTACAATAGTATTTTTCAATACGTTTTCACCAAAGCAATTATAGAGAAGTAATATATTAGGACTCCTTTTAGATGAAAGTGACAGTGAACAATCATCACTGCACCCAACTGTAATGACTGGAATTATCAGATCACTGATGAGATATTGATCATCACATTGATTAAAAAGATAATTTATATGTGTTGTTTTTAAAATAAATTTTCAATATGGTCTTAGGCTAATATAAATTATCTGCACAGAAAATTGCAATCCGAGATGTGGACTGGTTTCCGGAGCACGACTGGATAAATTAAACCTGAGGAGTCATGTTTGCATGCATATTGCGATTCATTGTCTCATTTCAGCTTTGCTTGCGACATTAGTATTCTAGAGAAGATGATTTAGTTTTACTGGTGATGTTTGGTGACATGAGTTGGGAAGAAAGTTAGTGTTTTTAATATAAAGGTATAAGAAATAGTATGTATTTCTGGGTAATAGGATAACTGATTCATTGCTTCGCAGTTGAACTGTGCAGAGTTATTTTTGCATATGTGACAATGCTAAAAGGTAAAAATCTGTCTCTAACTCACACATTCTCCCTCTCTCTATTTCATGATAAAGTTAATATCTCTCATGTATCAAGAGTCTGTGTGGGAATATTTTCCTTGCTAATGACAGACCTGCTGTAGGGACCTTTTTCCATGTGGTTGGTTTTATGAGAAGAAAAAAATAATAAGAGACTTTTTAGCCCAACACAATTTCTAGAGTCGTTCCTCTTACTTTTATTAAAAAGTTGTTTTTTCCCCGATCTGGCTGAGGCAATGTTATGTTATCACAGTTGCAACAATTTGCTTCTCCCTTTTTGTACTGTGAGCTCTGGTACTTGGAGTGTTCTCTGCGTTAATGATTGAGTGCCAGTGAGTCTATGCTAAGTTGAGCCTCAAATTTTTTCTTCCACTATGGTGCATTAGTCTGGTCATAACATCCCCTTGTTTGTCAAGAAAAGTAATATTTTAGCTCTTTAACTGCTGCAATGGCCAAACTGCGTTACTTTGCGACCGTAGTTTCACTGTCTGTGGCTTTGTCTGCCAACCAGGCAATTATTAGGCTGACACAGGTGCTTTGAGAATACGCTTGAAATAATTTCAGAAACTGGAGAAATTGATTTCCCATTGGCTGAAAATGTGTAATTTGTGAGCATGAATACATTTTCACACAAGCTTGTTTATCCATTTGATCTGACTCAGTATTGACGGTCTTATTTTTTTTGAGAGGAATCAATTAACCAATGTCTGAGGCAGAAAGTTGGACCATTTCTAAGCAAATCTGTAGCCATTTGGAACATGTGCAAGGTCTATATGAGCTTTCGTATATTGACTGAAACACCCAAGAATCCACAAATTAGACATGCTGAAAAGCATATATTGGATATTTTACAATGTGTAATATAAGTATACAATTCATGACGCACAACCAATGTGTTACATTTTCAAATGCATACCGTATGTAACGCAAGAGACCAAATGAAAAGCATATACTTAACAGATTTCTCTTGAATCATATTCATTCAGTCTCTGCTCTGAAAAAAAGAGTATTGATTCCAATTACTGCAGCTACAGTTGCATGCAAAAGTTTGGGCACCCCTGGTCAAAATTTCTGTGAATGTGAATGGTTAAGCAAGTAGAAGATTAACTTTATGTTGTCTGGAGATAAGTTTAAGATAAAACACTTTTTGTCTACATTGTAAGCAGTATAAGTGTATTACTTTTGTTTTGTACAATTCTAGAGAGAAAAAAAGAAAAGAGCACCCTGTATAAGTTTGGGCACCCCAAAATATTTGAGCTCTCAGGTAACTTTGACCATGGTCTCAGACCTTAATTAGCTTGTTAGGGCTATGGCTTGTTCACAATCATTGTTAGGAAAGGCCAGCTGATGCCAATTTCAAAGCCTCACAAATACCCAGACTCCTCTAATCTTTTCCCAATAATCAGAAGCCATGGGGTCCTATAAGCAGTTGCCTAGCTCTCTCAAAATTAAAATAATTGATGCCCACAAAGCAGGAGAATGCTATAAGAAGATAGCAAAGCATTTTAGGTGGCAATTTCCTCAGTTCATAATATAATTAAGAAATGCCAGTCATCAAAAATGGCGGAGGTCAAGTTTAGGTCTGGAAGACCAAGAAAACGTTCCGAGGAAATTGCTCACGGGATTGCTAGAAGGGCAAATCAAAACTCCTGTTTGACAAAAAGACTTTCAGTAGGATTTAGCACACCGTGGAATCATGGTGCACTGCTCTACTGTTCAGCAATACCTGCACAAATATGACCTTCATGGAAGAGCCATGAGAGGGAAACCTTTCCTGCATCCTCACCACAAAATTCAGTGTCAGAAGGTGGCTAAGGAACATCTAAACAAGCCTGATGAATTTAGGAAACAAGTCCTGTGGACAAGTGAAGTTAAAATAGAACTCTTTGGCTGCAATGAGCAAAGGTATTTTTGGAGAAAAAAGGAAGCAGAATATCATGAAAAGAACAACTCTCCAACTCTCAAGCATGTGGTTGGATCGATCGTGCCTTAGGCTTGTGTTGCAGCCAGTGGCACGGGGGACATGTCGTCGGTAGAAGGAAAAATGGATTCAATGAAATTCCAGAAAATTCTGGAAGCAAACATCCCACCATCTGTTTAAAAAAAAAAAGCTGAAGATGAAAAAAGGATGGCCTCCACAGCAGGATAATGATCCTAAACACACTTCAAAATCCACAACTGACTACCTCAGGAGGCGCAAGCTGACAGTTATACAATGGCCTTCACAGTCCCCTACCTCAACATCATTGAAAATCTGTAGTTGGACCTCAAAAGGGCAGTGCATTCAAGGCAGCCTAAGAATCTCACAGAACTAGAAGCCTTTAGCAAGGCAAAATTTCCCCAAACCAGCATTTTAAAGCCCCTAGCTGATACCAAAATGCCTTTACAAGCTGTGATACTTGCCAAAGGGGGTGTTACTAAGTACTGACCATACTGACCATGTGCCTAAGTGTTTTCTGAGGATCTTTTTCCTTTTTTGTCATTTCGAAACTGTAAAAGATGGAAATAAAAAGGTAATCTTGCTTAAAATAGAAAAGAAATATGTCATTTTTAACTTTATGCCTTCTGGAAATCAGGTCATCTTTTACCCGCTTAGCTATGCACAGTAACAGAAATTTGGATCAGAGGTGCCTGAACTTTTGCATGCAACTGCATTTATGCACTTTAGCTGGCTACATTCAGCTGTGGTGTAGCATCAAAGTGCATGCAAGCGTCAATTACCTCAACGTATTGCCCTCATGTTTATTTTATGCAGGTCTTACTCAGTGTTAACAGGTCTTACCTGCACAGGGATGTTTATTAAGCAGAGAGGCAGCAGAATTAGAAGAGATTACAGCAAAATATATGTATATGCTGTACTTTGCAAATGCTGTGCCTACAAACACAGTGATTAAAAAAAATAGTGGATTGAACTCATGCATATTTATGCGCTCTTCCATTTCCTCCTGCATTTATCGTTCTCTTTTTCACTCTGCACTGTGTGATGGAAGTAATAAACTGGACGACATTCTTATTTTTTTGAGTGAGGTTGATGGGATGAGTTCTGAGGATTGTCAGGGTGGCTGGTAATGACTGCGCGTTCCCCATGGAGCCTGACTGTCAACATCAGGAGGAAGAGGTGCTTCATTTTCCATTCGTAAATTTAGAGTTGGGACTCTGGCAAGTTAGCTGAAACGCATTCTGACTTGGCAGTTTGACGTTTTCATCCTCCTGCCCCTTCTTTCAGCTTAGTCTCAAGCTGCTGTTGCCTGGGCGAACCCTAGCTGCTGTTGCCTGGGCGAACCCTAGCTACTGTCAATTAACCCCCCTTGCCAGCATTGCCCAAGACAGAGACAGATTTCTCTCCCTGCTTTCTGCATGACACTCTACAGAGGTGCGTATGGAGGGCAGGCCAGGGGAAGTAAAAAGGGGAGAACTGTGTCTTCCTGCAGTGTGGATAAGAACAGGGGATCTTGTCTTTGGTGTTGCTTACAGTTGCGCAGCCATCAGAAATCAGAGAGATGACACTGGCTCTGGGAGCATGGACCCATAGTGAATGTGAAAGGCACAGAGAGCCCTACCTTTCTAAATGTGGAAACATAGCCAAATGGAGAACATTGGTCATCAGAGTCAGTGGTTGAACTATTTTAGCATCCAAATATTATCAAGTAATTTCTTCGTATAGTTTAATCTAAAGATACATATTTTTGAGATTCAGTTACAAGTTGAGTGAAAAGGCAATTTATTACAATTTAATAGTGAAATATCTTGAGAATGTGTTGGAAACATGAATTCTATTTTTGGATGACAAATATGAAATTGTGACACTGTCATTGTGAACAGAAGTGTCTTCTATGATCAAGGAGGAAATTCATGAATCCAAATATTTTTCTTTACTTGTAATGTTTTTTTTTTTTTCATTGTGAGAAGTTATGCCTGGTTCTTGCATCAAAATACATGTATTGTTTCACTTTATTGTAAATGGAAAGAGCTAAAATATAATGGGAAATTTGAACTTAAGTTGAACTGAAGTTGGATCTACAGATCAAGATTTTCAAGCATCGACAGTATGAATAATGTGGTACTTTTCAATGTCAGCTGTTGGTGACCTTATTAATGCATTTTTCTGCCAGCGCAAATACTGAGACAAATATTTTGAGTTAGGTAATTAAAACTTGATTCTGGCCTGTTTTTCCTTAGGTAAAGCCATTTATTGCTCTTACAGTGCCATGAATGTGCTGCTTTCTCAGTTATGCTTGCTGCGACCACAGAAGAAGAAGGAGAAGAAGAAGGCGCAGCATAGAAATATTTCATCGAAGAATAGGAGTGAAGGATGAAAGCCTTTTCAGGCATAATCAGCTCACAATCCATGAGTCTGCTGTATATTTCATCAGGGCAAAAAGTGGATCGTGTATTTTTCTCAGCAGGGGATGTGTTGAAGAAAGCACACAGTAATCTGTGTCTCACTGCAGTCCCACGGTGCCCTCACAAGCCCAATCAGAGGGAGAATACAGACCTCCCACCCTAGCAATAATTAATTTGAGTCTGATTGAATTAACATGCAAAATATGCAAGCAAGCGGGAAGTAGATGGGGGTACAATTCTTATATTCTTTATGAATTTCAACTTTTAAATTGGTAAAAAAAATGCCCTCCCAGCTGTAGTTGAATTACAGGAGATTTTGGAAGGCTTTTGGGTATCTGGGAGCAGGTAACAAATTCAGGGAGACTCTTTGACTGCCCGGTAGAGGTGGAGGGTGCGTGATCTTTTCTCATTCAGGCTACAAGACTGGTGGTCAAGGGAGTGCCTCAGTTCATATCAGCCATGCTGAATTACATGGTGACTGCTGCAGAAAATTAGTTCTGACTTAATTGCGTCTAGAGGACGATGAGCTCTCATTTGTAATTGTTTGTCAATGTGATGCCATCTGATGTTTCAAACAGTGCTTGAGATAATTTTGGTTGGGTAAATTAGCACTGTGATGTTTGAGTGGGCACACATTATGGCTTGTCAGGTGTTACCTGATGAAATCAACCCGATACTCTGGAGAAATTATTATTCTGAGAGCATGAGATAGTGGAAATCTGTTTATCACAAGAATTTAAATGACTGATTAGCATAGCGCAGAGCAGATGTAATATATTAGAAATTAAAAAACAGACATTGAAGTAGTATTTGACCAATGCTTTGTAAATCACACTCACTTGCCACCTCATTAAGACTCACTTTTTAAATACTGGGTAGGATCCCCCTTCGCCTTCTTGTACAACCAAGATTCTTAGTGGTATGGATTCAGGTAGGCGCTAGAAACATTCCTCATAGATTATTTTGACATAAAGGCATTTTGTTTTTGCAGCGGATTTGTCTACTGCTCATAGGACCATCCTACCTTGTGTCAAACTCAAATCATCTTCATTTTTCATACAAGACAACACTTCTTCAGTCTTGCATAGCCAAGTTCTTGTTAGCCCATGGTAACCTCAGTCTTTTGTACTCAGCAGACAGGAGTGGTACCTGGTATTGTCTTCTCCTGCTGTAGACCATTCACTTCAAGGTTTAACATGTTGTGCATTCAGAGATGATCTTCTGTGTAGCACCGTTGTAACGTGGTTATTTGAGTTAGTGTCACCTTCCCTGTCAGCTTGAACCAGCATGGCCATTCCCCTCTGACCTCTCTCTTTACCCAGGAATTTTCTCCCACAAAACAGCCGCCTGTTCTGTTTTGCACTGCTCTCCATACAACCAAGAAGCTGCTGTGCATGAAATTAACAGGAAATCAGCTGTTTCTGAGAAACTCAAACCACCCTGTCTTGCACCAGTAATCATTCTACAGAGTCACTTTTCACATTTATCCTTCATTCGGAAAAACAACTGAACCTCCTGACCATTTCCTCATGGTTTAATGCATTGAGTTGCTGCCATGTCATTAGCTGGATAGGTATTTGCACTAAGCAGGTGTATAGGTTTACTTGATAAAGTGGACGCTGAAGGTACAGTTAGATCCATAAATATTTGGGCAGAGACATTAATTTCATAGTTTTAGTTTTGCACACCACCACAGTGGATTTGAAAAGAAACAATCAAGACGTGTTTGAAGTGCAGACTTTCAACCACAACTTAATCCCTTTGCGCAGAAAACAAATAATGCCAATTTTTTTAAATTCTTATCCCCCCCCCCATTTTAGGGGTCAACTGAATTAATTCAGTTACAATAAATTTCTCAGTAGACCCCACACCCACCCTTTGACTCCCATGACAGCACCCTACACCCATATATACACATGCTGAAGTGAAAGGGTGAAAGGACAAGGACATAAATAAGAATATAAATATATACACAAATTAATAAGTGGAAATGAGAATTATAAGCATACGTGCATCATTACTCACATCTATCA
The DNA here is from genome assembly GCA_029692085.1 of Gymnothorax javanicus. Lineage (NCBI taxonomy): Eukaryota > Metazoa > Chordata > Actinopteri > Anguilliformes > Muraenidae > Gymnothorax > Gymnothorax javanicus. The sequence continues at coordinate 85,274,963 of CM056195.1, forward strand.
TAATTATATACACACATACATTTATACTCATGCTTTAACATGTATACATACATACAAACACAGATACGTCATATCTCATACATATTTGCCTATGTTATTTTCATTCCCATCCTTCTGCCACTCTCAGCACCTTCCATCTATCCTTATTTATATTTAACCTACTGTTTTCATATGCAGTAATGCATTCAATTTTACTGTGATGTTTTTAAGAAGAGTTTGAGTGTCTCTCTCCTCAGAGCGTTTGCAGATTTTGATTTAAAAATGAAAGTTTTCCCAAGAAGCGTTATAATATTGACTATTTTTCCAGAGTCATTTGCTATACTGCCCAGAAGTATGGTGGGCAAATCTAGTGTAAACTTACCAGAGTATGAAGCCAGCCGCCCCTGAACCCCTGTCCAAACCAGAGCTACACAGGGGCAGTACCAAAATAAATGATCCACTGATTTGTGACAGAATCTACACAAGTTTGACCACTCAATTCCCCGAATATGAAGCATCTTTTGAGAGGCCAAAAATTTATACATTAATTTAAACTGAAAAAATTTTATTGCTGAATCAGTTGTTCTTTTGTAAATTAAACTGAAAACCTGGTTCCATGGAATCGGAAAATCTAGCATATACTCTCAAGAGTCTAAAATATTGTGAAGATTGGCTATCAGTATTCTTGATTCAAAATGAAACTTATACATCATTCTATTTATGCTCATTTTTTCAATCCATTGAAAGTTTTTTAAATATGTTTGACAGACAAGCTCCTGCTACTTCCATCAACAATTCCTCTTTTCCATTTCAGTGGTATGGCCGCAACCAATTCATTAAATTTTTGTAAAGGGCAAACCTTTCCATAAATAGAAATTAACTCTTCAAAAGAGTAAAGTTCATTAATTTACCTTCATTATTTACAATATCATTTATAAAAATAAGGTCAGAATCAAACACGTTCCCAAACAATAACTTTCTTACCTATCAAGATATTAAAATTGAACCAAATGATTTGTTTGAACATTTGCTCTGTATTTTCTGGAGGACAGAATAGGGGAACTGCAAGTAGCCATATTGGATTTTTTAGTGCGCAATGCATTATGGGAACTGTATGTCAGCGAGTGACTGACAGATACGCTTCACTGCGAAAGAAAGCCTCGTCATTACTTTTTGCATGCTTGGATACGACAACCGTCACGTCAGGGATCGACATTTCAGGTTCTACGTTTTTCCCAAAGACCCTAAGCTTAGAATTAAGTGGATAAACAATGTCGGTCGGGCTGGAAATAACGGAGAATTCAGCAAGTTCAAGCCCACTTCAGCACTCCGAGTCTACAGCAGCCGTTTTGAGGCTGGAGGAAAACGTAAACGGTAAACACACCAACGGTTTTTCCAGTCAAGCCAAGTTCTTCAAAACTACCAAGGCAAAAAATCCTAAGAGAAGCATGCCCAACTACAGCCTCATATGTTGCCGATTCACACAGTAAGTGAAAGCGTTGTTTTACAGTGTCAGTGCTGCTATCCATGCGAACACAATGAGTTGACAGTAGCGAAGCAGGGCAATCGCTGACAGTGCATACGGCTATTCGGTCACTGGCTAGCAGAGGAATTTCTTAGGCTTTGAGAAAATGACTTTTCGCGTTTCAAATTTTATGAAATTATGTATGTTGCGGTTAAACTACCTATAGAAAGCATTATTCGCGGATATAACTTCATAAATGGATTATATGATAGCCGATCTTGAGCTTTTCCACCCGCTGTTATCGCAAGGGCTTTTCAAAACTTCACATCGTATAAGAAAACACTGACTGGGTAAACCATACATCTTTTTACAAAGAATGAAATACCTGAATATTTGTTTTCTGATTGGGAATATCAACCGTGACAATGACTGGGGAGGAGAGAGGGAAAATACGCTGACGCGAATCGATAAATAACTCAATAGATCCAAATTCTGTCAAATAATAATGTTTGGCATTATATTCCCAAGGATCTGAGCAAAAGAGCACCATATCCAAACTCCACGCATCTCGGCTTTTTATTTGCCACAACAATTTTAGAAGTGTACACAAATGTATTTTGGGGGGGATGTTTAATATCGCAAATGCATATGCAGAGCATGTCCTAGCAACCCAGGTGTCATCAATAACAAGGCTGCCTCCTTTACTTGTTATTACCACGTAGCTACCTTACCTCTGTACCAGGTCCTCCTTCCTGCCACTTAAATTTGTGTTTCGACGTTACAGTAATCTCTTCAATTCTGTGACAATGGCTGCCTCGAACGACGAGCGAAAACTGCGCCAGGTACATCTTCTGGGTTGAAAATAAGCCGAGAATAATCGGGTTCCGCAATGGTTGTATTTACCGAAGCCATGAAGCCATTTACCGTGTGTGCGCAGTGAGACTTGCAGTTCCCCTATTGGAATTGCAGCCAACTTTGTACGGCTTCCTTTAAAAACGGGGATACATTAGCAAGTAGTTCCTCATTGAATTGTGAGAACTGGGGGTGTTTAATCTGTAGAAAGGGAAACAGTCCCCTTTTAAAAATCGGGTGTACGTTATCTAATAGTCCCCTGGAAAACCATCTTAGGTTTAAAAAAAACTTTGGAGTCAGGGAGGCTTTAAGTGAAAGATTCAAAGCCCTTAAATTTAACAATTAGGCCACCTGATTCATATTCATTGTAAAGATACATGCACTTAACTTTTTCTGGTTTACCATCCCATATAAATTTGAAGATTGCTCCTACTGTTTGAAAAATGATTCACTTGGTGAAGGTAATATCACAAACAAATATGGAAATTGAGATACAACTTAGGAATTAATTAAGGTGATCTTACCATAAATTGTCAAATATTTTCCTCTGCATGGCTGCAAAATTTTGTTTTTATTTTTATTTTTTTGTTTTTATTGAAAATAATTTCTGAGAGATTTTCCACATTTTCAGGAATATGAATACCGAGCATATCAACTGATCCATTCTTCCACTTTATGGGTAAATTACACAGTAAGGTGAATGTAGTGTTTTTCAGAGAATCAATCCTAAGTATTGTCCTTTTGTCATTATTTGGCTGACAAGTATGAAAGATAATCAAGGTTCTGTGTTAGGCTTTGCAAGGATAAGGACTGAGGAGTCAAAAGAAAGGTGGTATCATCAGCATACATACAGTGCCATGAGAAAGTATTTGCCCCCCTCCCGATTTCTTACTTTTTTAAATGTTTCAGATCATCAAACAAATTTCAATATTAGACAAAGACAACCTGAGTAAATACAAAATGCAGTTTTCAGATGATGATTTCACTTATTAAGGGGAAAAAGCTATCCAAACCTACCTGGCCCTATGTGAAAAATTAATTGCCCCCTAAATCCTAATAACTGGTTGTGCCACCCTTGGCGACAACAACTGCAATCAAACGTTTGCGATAACTGGCAATGAGTCTTTCACATCGCTGTGGAAGAATTTTAGCCAACTCTTCTTTGCAGAATTGTTTTAATTCAGCCACATTGGAGGGTTCTTGAGCATGAACGACTTTTTTAAGGTCATGCCACTGCATCTAAAGCGGATTTAAGTCCGGACTTTGACTAGGCCACTCCAAAATCTTCATTTTGTTTTTTTTAAGCCATTCAGAGGTGGACTTGCTAGTGTGTTTCAGATCATTGTCCTGCTGCATAACCCAGGTGCACTTGAGCTTGAGGTCACAAACTGATGGTCGGACATTCTCCTTCAGGATTTTCCAGTAGAGAGCAGAATTCATAGTTCCATCAATTGCAACAAGTCGTCCAGGTCCTGAAGCAGCAAAGTAGCCCCAAACCATCATACTACCACCACCATGTTTGACTTTTGGTACACTGTTCTTTTTATGAAATGCAGTGTTAGTTTTACACCTGATGTAATGGGACGCACACTTTCCAAAAAGTTCAAGTTTTGTCTTGTCAGTCCACAGAATATTTTCCCAAAAGTCTTGGGGATCATCAAGATGTATTTTGGCAAATGTGAGATGAGCCTTTGTGTTCTTTTTGGTCAGCAGTCCTTTTCGCCTTGAAACTCTCCCATGGATGCCATTTTTGTCCAGTCTCTTTCTTATTGTTGAATCATGGACATTGACTTAACTGAGGCAAGTGAGGCCTGCAGTTCTTCAGGTGCTGTTCTGGGTTCTTTTGTGACCTCCTGGATGAGTAGTCAATGCGCTTTTGGAGTCATTTTGGTAGGCTGGCCACTCCTGGGAAGGTTCACAACTGTTCCAAGTTTTCGCCATTTGTGGATAATGGCTCTCACCATGATTCGCCGGAGTCCCAAAGCCTTAGAAATGGCTTTGCAACCCTTTCCAGACTACTAAATGTCAGTTTCTTTGTTTCTCATCTGTTCTTGAATTTTTTAAGTTTGCGGCATGATGTGTTGCTTTTTGACATCTTTTAGCCTACTTTGCTTTATCAAACAGGTTCTGTTGAAGTGATTTCTTGATTCAACAGGTCTGGCAGTAATCAGGCCTGGGTGTGGCTAGTGAAATTGGACTCAAAAAATGTGGTTAATCACAGTTAATTCATGATTTAAGAAGGGGGGGGGCAATTACTTTTTCACATAGGGCCAGGCAGGTTTGGATAGCTTTTTCCCCGTAATAAATGAAATCATCATTTAAAAACTGCATTTTTTATTTACTTGAGTTATCTTTGTTTTATATTAAAATTTGTTTGATGATCTGAAACATTTAAGTGTGAAAAATATGCAAAAAAGTAAGAAATCGGGAAGGGGGCAAATACTTTTTCACAGCACTGTACGATGCGATGGACAGGCAGGCATCATCTTTTCTGTGAGTGGAGAATATCCATGGAGGATATTGAAGCTGTATTAATGCTGATTATGCTTTGATGCAAAATTAGAAATTTTCAAGCCATTAATTTTTCGTGCTTGGCCGAAGATTAATTTTGCGTTTGTAATTTCGAGTTTAATGCTCACGTGCAAAAAACATATATAAATAAATAAACACGAGCAACAATTTTCGGCATTTTTATTTTCGAGCCAGATGCGGGTTGCACGAAATGTGCAATAATTTCCACACCGCGAAATAGTCCGCATTTACAGTATCACATTGCAAATGGATTCACCGAATCTACCCTGGCAAGGAAAGGAATGCTTGCTGCATAGCGGATTCAAAACGCCCGAAATGCTGCGGGTACTCAACCAATCAGAGATATTCAGCACTGCTGGCTGGGCCCTCAAAGTTTCTGGGACATTGGAAAGTACTACTCCCTGAGCAAGGGCTAGTCTGGGGGTAAATCAATGGCCCAGGAGCTTAAAAGAGACATATTTAGCCATTTTCACTATGCTAATGTTCCCATTTTGTCAGTTCTGAACACCTACTGAGTAGTTTAGCACAACTTTCAGTTTGAAAAACTCCCTACCTTTCTTGAAGCTGCACCCAGAAAAATACCCATTTTAACAGCCTTGCGGCCACTTCCTGAAAACAGTCGCTTTGGGACTACACTCTGCCATAATTGGACAGTTTATCGGAGCCTTCCAGGGGCGGAACCAGAGGCAGAAGGGGCAGACCTAGGTTTCCAAGCACCGCCCCCAACTGGCTCCACGTGCTCTTTTAGTATACACAGTGTACTCTATACTAGGGCTCTCAAGTCTCACGCAATGAACGTGATTGTCACTTATTTCAGTCGGATGTCACGCACTTAAGCCACACACAGTATTTCTCATGCAAAAAATGATTAAAACGAAAACAATTTCCAACATTAAGCCTATATGCGCAGCAACACCGGTATAACTGTGGAAACGCGCAGGAATCAAACACGTCTCCCCTGGAGTTCTCGGTGGCAGCTTGCCACCTGCCAGCCAATCAAAGAAAAGGAAAGGGGCTACACAACAGCCAATCAGATAATAGCACTATCGTATCTGGGTAAGATTTAGGGCAACAACCAATGAAGAAAAACACATTTATCCTGGAATTATTTACGTGATCCTGCTACAGCAAAGTTCTGAAAGCTGCATTATTCATTCGCCCACAGTGGAAAACGGAAGTATCATGCACCCCCCCGAGAAGTTTTATTCAAGCAACTCCTGAAAAACAGGGATTGCAGTGAACTCGTTCATATTCTAAACCGACCGTGTTCCAGCACGGCTTGCTTGTGAATATTCACTAACTGATCCTGGTGTGCCATCTAGTGATAGAATATTGTAACTGCGTGCATAAATTTGCAGCTCCATGTCCGCTGGTGGACACATCTGCACAAAGATACCCTGCCGAGCACCGTTGTTCTTCTCGAACACGCCAAATCCAGATAATCCTTAAATGATGAATTACATTCATGTCATCCTTAAATGATGAATTACATTCATATTTTAATTTGTAATGAGCAACGAAGTGGCCAGTGTCAAAGTAACGAAGTGAAAGTATACTTTTTATCTTTTAAATGTAGTAGAGTAGAAGTAAAAGTCCTGGTTTTAAAAAAAGCTCAAGTAAAGTACAAACCCTCAAAAAAAAACTACTTAAGTACTGTAACAAAGTACATGTACTTACTATACACCCCTGATCAAGTGTAGTAGCCAACAACGATTTTGGATTTTGCAAATAGACACCTGTGAGTAAGTTACAATTTTCCAGACATACCTTTACTTCGCACATGTTGTTTTAACGTTCCATAAGCCAACTGGGTCGCTATGGATCTGCTGGTACATCCTGATGGTGTAAACTGTGTGCCTATGGAGGTCTTGATCACAGCTGTCTTGGTTAGAGACTCTGACTCGGTCTGCTTTTCGGTGGTTTGGGGGCGGGCGTTGTGTGCGTGTTTAGAGCGGATTATTCCTGAGTCATGGCAGGTTTTATACATTCTCCTGATTGGCTTGAAATCGTGACGAAAGAATTTTGACAGATCTCGCTAAGTTCTCGTTACGAGGCGTTCGGAGAGGCAGGAAATCACATGAATTCTCATTTGAGAATTACGGCAGAACCCCTATGTGTCATTTTTGACAACTTTTCGACGTTCTGCATGGAGGTGGAAGCTTATAGCATTCTCAGAATATCAAAAAGCATGGATCAGCATCATATGTCTCCTTTAATTTTTACCCTGATTCCAATGGTCGGAACAGGGAGGGTTCCTCAAAAGGTTCCTGGAGAAAGTTCCTGCGGTCGGAAAGTGGCTTAAGCCTTTGATATTTATTGTGCCCCCGACCTCGAAAGAGTCGGTTGGGGGCATTATGTTTTCACCCCTTCCGTCCGTTCGGGCGTCCGTCCGGGCGTCCTGTCGTAAACTTTTTCTTTGTCGCGCTCTAACGTGAACACCGCTCGATGGAGGTTTATGATTTTTGGTGGGCTGAATAGTCATACATAAGGGATGATGCCTATCGATTTTCAGCTCCCTCCGCCAACCATTATGGCTGCCATGGCAGGCATCTTGAAATCCTTTGTCGCGCTCCAACATGAATACCGCTCGACGGAGGCGTATGATTTTTGGTAGGGTGAATGGTCATACGTAGGGGATGATGCCTATCGATTCTGAGCTCGCTCCACCAACCAATATGGCTGCCACGGCAGCCATCTTGAAATCCTTTAGCGCACTCGCCGGAGGTTTTTGCTTTTTTGTGACCTGAATGGTCATACATAGCAGATGATGCCTAATACTCGCTTTCTGGACATGCTCTTCAACTGTTTCAGTCGGGGGCATATGCCACGCCTTGCGTTGCTCTTGTTTTATTTGATCTAATCTTTATTTCAATTTATCCTTTATTCTTTCAATCTTTATTTCAGAGCAAGTATTTCAATTGCCATTACAAACAAATATTGTGATAAAGGACAACCTTGTTCAACCTCCCTTGACAGTGAAATATTAACTGAAATATGACCATGATTTATAATTTTACGTTAGGTTGTTGTACATAACTTTGACCCATTTTATGAGAGATTCACCAAAGTTGAAGAATTCAAGACACATTTAAATAAAATCCAGACGAACCTTATCAAAGGACTCTTCGAAATCTGCTATAAAAATTAAACCGGCTTTTTTTGTCATTTCATAGTTCTCTATAATTTGTAGTAGCTGCCTAATATTGTCCGCAATATTTCAAGTTTGTAAAAATCCAGACTAGTCATTAGGGACAATATTAGACAGGACATTCTTAATGCAATGGGCAAAACATTTTGCTAGTATTTTAGCATCACATAAGGCTTCATAACTCAGTATTTGAGTCACAGAGACTGTGGAAAATTATTCCAGTGTAGCAAGACATTTGGCAATTGAATTACAGAATTATTTATCAGTCGAATTTCGGAATTTACAGACGCTGGTGTCTAAATCTACACAGAGGGGTTAAGAGTTTTTTCAAAAATATTGTTTGAACCATGTCTGCACCTCTCCCATTTTATGCGCAGCTCTCTCAGTTTTTAGGGATCAAAAGTAATTGAAAAAACTGACATTATCAACAATTAAACTGTCATTTGATTAAACTAAATTGTCTCAGCAGCAAATGCCTTGCAGTCAATGACTGTCTGAAGTCTGGAACCCACAGACATCACCACACATTGGGTTTCTTCCCTGGTGATGCTCTGCCTGGCCTTCACTGCAGCTGCCTTCAGTTCCTGCCTTGTTGTTGGCATGTTTTGACTTCAGCAAGTGAAATGCATGCTCACTTGGATTCAGGTCATATGATTGGCTGATCTATGGTAGAACGTGCCACTTCTTTGCCTAAATCTTTTTTTTTTTTTTTTTTTGCTGTAAGCTCCCAAGTCACCATCCATCTGCACTGTAAAGCCTTTTCCAATTTGTTCTGATGCATTTGGCTGAATCTAAGCATATTTTATAGCCACCAGCTTTTGTCAAGTCCCATGAACAGTAAATACAAGGGAACCAGCCCAATTAGCAGCTATACATCCCCACATATAACCACCCTTCGCAGATGAGGTGATATGTCTCAGATCATGAGCAGTTCCTTCCCTTTTCCATATCCTTTATTCTTGATCCGGCCAACTGTTCTGAATGAGTTTTCCTGAAACAGGGAAAGAATCCTTCTGGCATCCACCCCAGTTGTTATCTGTGGTCAAACTGGCCTTTCTGAATTCCTGAACTCACCAGTGCTTTCTTTTTTTCTGAACGTATACCAAAAAGTTCAGTTGGCCAGACCCAATGATTTCTCTTTTCTCTAATTGGCTTGTTTTCATTTTTCAGCCTAATAATGGCTTGCTTTGCTGGCACTGACAGCTCTTTGGATTGTATATTGAGAGTTAGCAGCAACAGATTCCAAATCAAAACATTACTCTGGTAATCACTTGTGGACCTTTTATATGTTCACTTTTAATTGAGATTATAAGGGAATAAAATGTGCCTGGCCATGCAGCAGCTGAGCTCCCAACTGTCAAATACATTTGGTCCCCAAAAAAGAAGGAACTCTCAAAAAATGCTATAATTCCTACTCTGTCAACCCAATTTCTGATGTGTTAGCACTCAAACTGAAGCAGAATGAGCTAATTTTGAACTCATGTTAATTATTTAGTTTCAAATCCAATATTTTAAGGTTGACAGCAAAAATAATAATAATGTCATCAACGTTCAAACATCTGTGAAACTAACTGTGTTTTTACCCAATAAAGTGGTTGGGGGCCCATTGCGTATGCTGGTTTTTTTTCTCACCACAATTTCAACGGCAGGATTTAAAAGAGCTGATAATTCGTTTTAATCAGGTAAATTACGTGTTTACAGCAGTTGCTCACTCTTAAGCCACATTGTGATGGAAATATACATGCATGCCATGAAGAATAAGAGGCTGTTTAATATGTTTTTCTTTCTACATTGCAAGTAATTTCATAACAGAACAAATTAGACTGCAAGAAAATCAGTAAGCTCGAGACTAAGTTGCATGATTTTTGCGTGATGGTTGGAGGACAGGTTTATTGGAAGTTATAGTTTTAATGGTATCTGCTCAATGTTAAAGTGAATTCAGGAAAAAAAAATTCAGAGCCATTTTGAAGTTATTTGGAATGTTTTCCTGTATTCCAGTGATGATCAGATGATTACAAATGCTGCATGTCCAAACTTTTAGGACAGTTGGTTTGAGAAATCTGTTTTCCCAGTTAGTTTTCCTATTTTGTTTTCAAACTCAGCAATAGTGTGATCACGGGTGATGTTTCCCTCAGCAGCTGGTCGATGGAATTCCGGCTATTTGCCACGCTTGACTTTATTTTCTGGATATCTTTTTCTAGTAGGCTCAAGGTAAATCATTTTTTATTCACAGAGTTGAGGAGCTTTGCATCCATTGTGGTTGTGTTAATTGGTCATCAATGTTGCACGATGAACAGCTGGATTTTCTTTTTTTCCACTGTTTCCTTTGGGTCTGGGTCAGACACTCTGACCATCACACTGAAGCGGTTTACTCATCGACTGAAGTAAAAAGAACTGTTCAGTGTTTCACTCAGTGCAGTTAAGATAAACTGGTAAAGGGGTGGAAGAGGAGATCAAAGGGGAAATCTAAAGGGACTGGTGTGAATGCATTGCAGACAGAATGATAGACGTATTGATATTTATGAAGTTGCATGAGAAAAACAAAAACTTCCCCCAAACCAGTCTAGCCTTTCACAGTTCCTTTCATCTATTAAATCACACTTTCTATAATGGGGAAAAAAAACATTTCTATTAAAAGCGGCTGGAATTCTCAAAGAGAGACTGTGTGAAAACTGCGCCGAACAGAAGGCAATGATCTGAAAATTTACTGTATTTCATTGCAGACTGTATAAAGCCAAGATATTTAATGTCCTGTCTATTAAAATTAATCTTATATGTAAATTTTTATTTCATTTATTTTATTTATCCTTTATTCAACCAGGGAAGTCCCGTTGAGATCGAAGTCTTTTTTTCAAGGGTGCCCTGGGACTTAGGTGGAGGGGGAGAGGACAAATTGCATAGCCAGTTAGATTGGGAGATGATTAGGTGACAAGTTGAAATAGCCAGGATGAGAATTTAGCCATGGCAAGGGGGAGCTCCCGAAACTTGTCTAGGAGTGTTACAGGATCTTTAATGACCATGGTGAGTCAGGACCTCGGTTGCAGTGTTGTTTTTGGCAGCCATTTTTGATTTAGTTTTAGTCTTAGTCTTTTGGATGAAATGCTTATTAGTTTTCGTCACATTTTAGTCATTTCTATCATTGATAGTTTTAGTCTAGTTTTGGGCGATGAAAACTAAAAGGGTTTTAGTCATTAATTTTACTCAAAAAAATAATGACTTTAAAAGATTAAATTAGGCCAATACAAATATAGGAAATTGTTATCGAGGTTGACAGGTTGTGTTGCAATTCATAAAGCAACAGTTAACTCTCTTAACACTTTTGTATAATAACCAGATTCCTTAGCACTTTGATAGCGCTAGCCTAGACTTTCCCATCCATGAAGATGCAATTCTGTCATGCTGTATTTGCTGATCTACAAAGAATAGTGCTTTAAACACAGATAAAGTGGTAACAGTGAGTGGAATCAATGTTCATCACTCCAAGACAGTCAAGAAACAAAACATTCTTTCTTTGTGGCTTTATTTCTGATAACCTATTGAAGTGCAATTAACACACACGAGCCCAATAATGAGCAGTAGATGAAGAACACATATGCTCAACTTGACCTTGTCTGCCACTGCCAGTGCAATCGAGAACATGCATATGATCTTTCTGACTATTATGAAGTACAACAGACATACAACCCCACAGCAAAATACAGCAAAAAGCACAGTCTGTGGTTATGGCTGTGCGACGTCACTGTCAGACCCTTGTGGCTTTAGCCAAGCAGCAGACTCGACGTATAATAACAAAGCAACATGCTGATAGAGCAAAAACATGCCATGATGAACACACAACTAGAAGATGCCCACGCTGTCCATTATTGTAAATATGCTGGCTTAACATGCTAACGTTAGAGTAGCCAGGTGTGCTGTTGCTCATTTAGACATAAGGAACAGCAACCGGTCTAAAAAGCTACATTTCCCCCCATATGTTTCACAGTAACTCAAATATCAGTGATCAAATTAAGGAAAAAAAATTATTAGTATTTTTTGCTAATCATTATATCAATTGATTTGCAATTGTTTAGCACATCTGAAAAATGATTAGCAAAAATTAGAAAGCAGTCAATCAGATTTTAAATGATAAAAGGCTTTTTTATTCTTTCCAAATGACAAATTACAATTACACGAGAAATACAACTCCACTCTGAACGCAAAACAAATTATTTCCAAAAGGTATCAATTTTACCCGGAACAATCTTAATTTAATACAGAACATTTCCGTTTCCCAGTGAAATTTCTGTAAACCACTTGTAGCCTGCAAGTGCACCTGTCTTATCTTTTCCTTACTGTAGCATATGATGCTGTTTAACTCCTGATCAGAGACGCGAAATGATCCATTTTCATTAAAATCTAGTCACAAAAGGCACTCTCCAACTCAGAGTTAACGATTCAGAGTTAAAGCCGAAAAAAGTGGAGGTCGGAATTCTCACCGTTAGGGCAAAAACCAAATCATATTGCCATAATGTAACAATGATTACAAAGATTTCCCTGAACTAGCGTCAGCAAGGTAAGAAGATGGCTAGCTTTATAATCTGAAGAGTAACGCAATACGCGATAGCATGCACAACTAGATAATGCATAACGCACGGAACTGCCGCGAAACCTCAGATAAGTTCATGCCTATTACAGCTGGCAAAGCACGTAAAGATGGGGCAAGTAACAAATCATATCGCCGTAAAATGATGATAACTCACAAAGATTTTCCTTTGTTAATGTTTGTTTGCTCACTAGCATACAGGGTGGCTGTATCCAAAGAGCAACGTAAATTGATACACGACGGCTCGCATAGACTTCTAGGCATCCATGACTTACCAGAAACTTTCTGGCAGAGAGCCTCTCTAATGCATGCACGCACTCTCAGAAGCTGATTGGTTGGTATGCAAATAAGGAACATCATTTTCCAGCCATTCAAAGTCGTTAAAGCTTCTCCTGTTGCCAACGAGCTGTTGCTTTATGGCTCGGGCTTTGGAACTTCGCAGGCCAGCGAGCCAAACCACAAAAATTTTCGTCTCGTCTCCTCTCGTTAACGAAAACAGATACGTCTTGTCATATTTTCGTCATCATAGAGCTATGTTTAGCTCATCACCGTCTCGTTTTAGTCATGAAAAAAAGGTGCGTTAACGAAATCATTTTGTCATCGTCATTGTTAACGAAAACAACACTGCTCAGTTGTGTCAGTGCCTTTGCTGTGGTAACTTTGCTTTTTTGTGAAGGAACCATTGAAGGAAAAGCAAACATATGGTAAACCTACATTGCCAAATGAAGTACATAATCTCTGCTATCCAAAACGATAAACTATTATTTTAATATTTTTTAATACCATGTCAGGCCTCAAATTAAGTTATTTTTAGGGCAAGGCCACTTGGCCTTTTGAAATTGGGGCATCACGGCCAAAATGTAGGGCACCAAGGCCAAAACCAAATTAATCGATTTTACAAGAAAAATAAGTGATAATGACATTGTATGTAGATAAGACGGTATAAATCAATAATTAGGAGCGCATTGAAAACCAATATTTCATTAATTTTTAAAATTGTTAAATTTTTTATTCAACTTGCAGCAATTTATCTACAGAACAATCAAGACCAAAACATGACCAATAATTAGAAATGATAATGAAAAAGTGAATTCTTATTGCTAACATTTATATAATTGGCATTGTAAGGATGATAATATAAATGCAAAAATCCAAAACTTTCGTTGACTTCGCAGAATTTATTTTCGCCATCGTCACAGTTGTCACTCAGCTGTGCATCATGCCTGACAACGCCCTTTAGCCATGACTACATTCAGAATCTACCACCCCAATTCCGAAATAGTTGGGATAAAGTGTAAATTGTGAATAAAATCAAAACGCAATGACTTTCAAATCGCATCAGCCAGTGTTTTATTCACAATAGAACAGAGATAACAGAGCAAATGCTGAAACTGAGAAATTTTACAATTTTATCCACAAAACGAGCTCATTTCAAATTTGATGGCTGCTACAGGTCTCAAAAAAGTTGGGACAGGGGCCTGTTTACCATGGTGTAGCATCCCCTTTTCTTTTTAACACAGAGTGGCGATGTCTGGGCATCAAAGAGACAGGTTTCTTCAGTTTAGCCATTGGAATTTGATCCCACTCTTGTTTAATACAGGCTTCCAGCTGCTGGAGAGCTTTGGGTCTCCTTTGACGGACTTTTCGTTTAATTATGCGCCAAAATGTTCTCAATCGGTGAAAGATTAGGACTGAAGGCAGGCCAGTTCAGCACACGGACTCTTCTACTACGAAGCCATGCTGTTGTAATAGCTGCAGTATGTGGTTTTGCTTTGTCCTGCTGAAATACACAAGGCCTTCCCTGGAATAGATGTCATCTGGAGGGGAGCATATGTTGCTCTAAAACCTTTATAGACCTTTCAGAATTCATGGTGCTTTTTAAAACATGCAAGTGTCCCACACCATATGCACTAATGCATCCCCATACCATCAGAGATTCTGGCTTTTGAACTGAACGCTGATAACAGGAGGGGTGGTCTTTCTCCTCTTTAGCCCGGAGGACACGACGCCCATGATTTCCCACAAGAATGTCAAATTTGGACTCGTCTGACCACAGGACACTTTGCCACTTTGCTAAAGTCCATTCTAAATGAGCCTTGGCCCACAGAACACAGCGGCACTTCTGGATCATGCTCAACAATGGCTTCCTTTTTGCACGATAGAGTTTTAGGTGGCATCTGTGGATGGCACGACGGACTGTGTTTATAGCCAGTGGTTTCTTGAAGTATTCCTGGGCCCATTTAGTAATGTCAATGACAGAATCATGCCAGTGAGTGATGCAGTGGCGTCTGAGGGCCCGAAGATCACGGGCATCCAGTAAAGGTCTTCAGCCGTGTCCCTTATGCACAGAGATTTTTCCAGTTTCTCTGAATGTTTTGATGATGTTATGCACTGTTGATGATGAGACCTTCAAAGCCTTTGCAATTTGACATTGAGGAACATTGTTTTTAAAGTATTCCACAATTTTTTTTACGCAAGCCTTCACAGGTTGGAGAGCCTCTGGCCATCTTTACTTCTGAGAGACTCAGGGCTCTATCTTTCACACTGCCCTACCCGTTGCCACTACCCGCTACCCGTGAATTACGCGTTTAGCAGCTTCCACTATCCCTAAACGGTATCTTGCGGCCACACTAACCGCTATACATAATGCCGAATCCTTTATTTGCGCCTGGAGGTGTGCTCGTGGGCGTGTTTATGCGCTTTCCCTACAATTGCTATCTTGACCACACAGGTTAGGGAAAGTGTCCTCAAACCACCCGCTACCTATTTGGCAATTGAAGACACGGCTTCTCTCCCCCTATGCGATCTGACAGCGAGAAATGGGCTACATTCAGTTCAGAAAAATAATTAATTATAATTAGGTCTATGCACTGGCACTCAGCGACGTAACTTTTTTTTCCAGCGAGAGCGGCATTTCAGAACTCTTCAGCGAATGAAGGTAATTCTGGTGACAAACACATGGTTTCGTCCATTTACATTTTCCAGTCGGGCAGCTGTCTATTTTTTTTTTTACAGCAAGTTGCGTGACCGTGCTGCAAAAACAGGTGTGCGTTCTTGTCGCCAAAATTACCTTCATTCGCAAAAGAGTTCTGAAATTCTGCTCTCGCTGGAAAAAAAAAAATTACCGCTGCTGAGTGCCAGTGCATAGACCTATTTATAATTAGATTATTTTTCTGTATTGAATGTAGCCCATTATTTTGTCGCTGTTAGATCGCATGGGGGAGAGAAGCCGTGTCTTCAATTGACACTTGATTATTCTTGAATTGGAAAACGTGTTAATAAGGGAAAACCATCTAGAATTAGCCAGGACTAATTGTAGTCAATAAAGGGATGGATATTTTCTCCCAAATTTTCAGGTCTAGCGCCGGCCCTGAGTATTATCTCCTACAGAACGAGAATGCGTGACAAAACTGCGCCTCTCCTGTCAGGCAGTGGCGGAATTATGTCACCTGGTTGCAGATGATGTATACACCGCTGCCAGCTGTCCGTATGCCCTGCCCGTTGCTGTTAGGGTTACTGTGGCACTATTTTTCTATGCTAGTGGGTCATTCCAACACCCACTCAGCTCAATTGGAGGCATGACCCAATCATAGCGAAACGCATTTTTTTCTTTTTCTTTTTTTTTTTTGAAGTTTCCATCACAAAAAGGGTAGGCTTGATGTTTTTTTTTTATTACATAACAAACATTAAACAATATGTCAATGTCAAAGAATAATAATAATAATAATACAATTCATGATTAACTTAACAAAAACAGATCCTCCCCTGTCTGGATTTGACTTCATGCACGAGCAATTTAACTTCGTCTTCGGAGAAACATGGCGACCTTCCTCTCTCCATCACGGGTTTTGGTTTGAGGATTTGGGATAGCGCAGCCTGCTCCTAAAGGCAATGGCACCTGGCAATCTTCTCACCATTTGCTCTCACACTCATAACTATGGGCAATTTAGTGTCTCCAATTAACCTAACATGCATGTCTTTGGACTGTGGGAGGAAACTGGAGTACCCGGAGAAAACCCGAGCAAACACGGGGCGAGCATGCAGACTCCGCGCAGAAAGGCCCCAGGCTGGAATCGAACCCACAATCTTCTTGCTGTGAGACAACAGTGCTAACCACTATGCCACCTCATGCCAGTTAACTTAATTACTTGCTAAATATTCTTTCAGCTTATTATCTTACATATTAATAGCTTTTTTAGCCCTTTAGTGCCTGTTTCCCAACTTTTTTGAGACCTGTTGCAGCCAGAAAATTTGAAATAAGCTCATTTCATGGATAAAAATGTAAAATGTCTCAGTTTCAACATTTGAAATGTTATTAATGTTCTATAGTAAATAACATATTGGCTCATGTGATCTGAAAGTCATTACATTTTGATTTTATTCACAATTTACACTTTGTCCCAACTATTTTGGAATTGGGGTTGCAGAACATATTCTCGGGACTTATTGCTTAATGAGCCTCGCAAACTAATTTACGCAAATCTGTGCAGTTTCACAACCTACACGAGCGCAGAAATTATAAAGACATTGGTATTTTACGTCGTCATTTATGTGCGGAAGAAAACGCTTCAATTTTGTGGTGCAATGTGCAGAAATTCTATCGAACATAAATTAGCATGCCATCCTTCAACAAATTAGTCTGAGCAACTGTTGCTACCCGGGAAAAGTAAACTGCGAGAGGTTTTGGTTATCAAGCATTAAAATATGAGGTTTCCGATGGCCTCTGTTACTGCCGATGGACCGCTACTGCTGAGCAGTCTGCCACGACACTGGATGCTCTACACAGGCTAACGTTGTAGAATGCTCTCTCCAGCTCGCTCTCAAAGTTTAGTTTCTGTCAAGGTAAGCTATACAACCACCATTTTCATCCAGCCCAAAAACACATCTATACTTGACACCAACAGTATTTATTTGCTTGTGCTTAAAACATAATGTAACACGATGTTTCTCAAGCCGGAAGGATGTATTGTTGTAGGATACGAACCTCACACAACGTTGCCGTATTTGTGAGTGAGTAGGCATGTCATTGGTCGTACAAAGTGCTCAGAAGTCCAGCGCAGCGTGACGACGGGAGCTGCACTGCTCAGTCGCTGTGTCAAAAATCGCCACTTTGGGCATTTTTTGGGCACCACGGCCTCTTGAAAAAAAGGGCAAGCCAAACTGGCCATTTGGGTAGTCGGGCATGACGGCCACACAGGAAGGCAACCACGGCAATTGCTGCTAGGCCATGGTATAATTCATGCGCTGCCGTGTAATCTACGTGTAAATGTCGGATATAAGACTGCTCAAGCAAGCCGCCATGTTCGTTCGGCTAGAAGAGGACGCCTACGTCACTCGGGCTGGTAGCTCACATCAGTCAGGTTTGGATCGCCTGTTTCGTTGGAACACCCAAAAGATGCGCAGCCTGTTTCCACGTGCTTTGCCTGAATGACAATCAATCAATTTTACCTTCTTTTTTGCTGAACAATTAAGACCTAGCCTAGGCTATATGTAGCCTGTAATGATTAAGAGGTGATAGAGACAAAATGATTCATTTACGTTTACGCTTTAATTCGAGACTGCAAGGAAGGAAATCTTAATAATTAATTAGAAAAAATCTCAACTCTCTCGGTAATTCCGTGTATCATTTTGACCTCTTGTTAATCGGATTATGAAAGAAGACTGAAAATAAACTCTCTACATATATATTGCAATCAAAATTATTTACATTTACATTGACAAATTTTCAGCTGTCTGCAATGAACAAATCAAACGAGAACAATTTAAATGGCTCAACACAACAAATATCACAAGCAGCTTCTCCAAATTCAACACAAAATTCCACTTTTAATGACGCTGCAGGCTCAAAATTATTCAACCCCTTCATGACAAGCATCTTTCATACTTAGTAATAAACCCTTTTGCCGCTATGACCTGCTGGAAATGTGATGCATAGGCAGATGTCAGCTTTTGGCAGCATTCCCAAGGAATCTTAGTACAGTCCTCATGGACAATGGCCTCCAGTTCACTAATATTCTCGGGTTTGCATGCTGCAACTGTGTTCTTCAAATCCTACCTGAGATTTTTTATGGGGTTCAAGTGAGGTGACTGTGATGGGCACTCTAGAATCTTCCCAGACTACTTCTGAAACCAAGCCTTGGTAGATGTTGAGGTACGCTTAGGATCATTGTCCTTTTGGAAGGTCCAATGATGCCCAAGCAGCAGCTTCCCCACAGACGGCATGACATTTTCTCCTTGGATATCCTGGTACTTGACTGAATCTATCTTGCCCTCCACACTCTGCAGATTTCCAGTGCCAGAGGAAGCAAGGCAGCCGCAGAGCATCAAAAAGCCCCCACAATTCTTCATTGTAGGGAGGGTTTACTTTTGAGCATATGCTTCTTTATTCCCCCTGCAGACATACCACTGATTCATAAGCCCAAAATATTCCAGTTTTGTTTCATCACTCCACAGAACAATATCCCCAAACTTCTGTGGCTTATTTATATGGTTTTGACCATATTGGAGCTTGTGCTTTTGGATCAGTTGTGATGTATGTCTTGGAGACCTTCAATGTTTAATATGCGCCCTACTGTGCAAACTGAAACCTCAGTGCCTCCTCCTCCAAGTCTTGCTGCGGGTCTCCTGCAGTCACTTGAGGGTTTTTGACCACCTGTCTCCTCAGGAATCTGGTGACAGCCATTGATAGCTTCCTCTTTCTGCCACATCCTGGTACTGTTGCCATTCTTCTTTTAACTCTGAACTTGCGAACTATGCTTCCAACTGCACCTCTACGAAAATTGTGCAACTGTGCCTGTGCAACCTTTTTGCATCTTTTTCCTTGTTTGTGCCAGGCAATTATCTCCTCTTTTAGCTTTTTGGACAAATCTTTTGACAGCCATATTTCTAATATGCAGTCAAATGTCACTGCAAACAAATACTTAGCAAGTATTTGATGTATTCTATCTCAGGCAAACCTGACGCAACTAATTAAGCTCTTGATTAGCTGCATTAGGTGTGCTTGAGACAACACCTGATTTGCAAATATGCTCTTATGAGGGATTCTATTTGGGGGGGTTGAATCATTTTGAGACTGCAGCAGTCATTGAAAATGGCATTTTTTGTTAAATTTGGAGAAACCACTTGTAATATTAGTTGTGTTGAGCTATTTAAAATATTCTTGTTTAATCTGTTTATCACAAACAGCTGAAAGTTGGTAAATTTTGCTATTAAACCCAATTTGCAATAATTTTGATTGCAAATGTGTGTGTGTGTGTATATGCATATATATATATACATATGTATATATATATATATATATATATATATATATATATACATCTGAATGGCATTAAAAAATACATATTTAAGGGGGAAAACATCATCGTAAACATACTCAACACGCATTGAACGCAGCATAACGGTTTTAATATTTCTTGATGGCACTGTGTTAGCTTCCTGTAAGCGAATATGAACAAATTTGCTGTCTCACGAGCATTTTAAGTTTGATGTGCTGAGCAATAATGTCACGGATGAAATTGACACTCCATTCTGCTGTTTAGTCTTGTAAATTAGTTAATCAATACACTGATTGTTAATCAAGCAAAGTAATAGGGAGTTATCGTTTGTTTAACGATGAGGATTCTGCCTCACCTAACTTACCTCTGACGGCACGTCACTGCTCTTAATCATCGATTCAACTTCCAATACTTATGCTTTGACTCCATACCCTCAAAAGACATGATCAGCCCTGGTGATGTCATGCACTGGTCTGGGCAGAATATTTCCTATTCTTTGATTGGTCAATTATTTTCTATGGCAGCAATGGCAGATTCTGACATTTCTAGGATTATGCAATGTTTGAAAGCAGATTACACAATGTAAAAAAAAAAAAAAAAAATTACTTATCGTATTGGATAGCAGAGTTTATGTAATTTATTAAGCAATGTGGGTTTACCATGCGTTTACTTTTCCTTTAATGCAGAAAAGTTGAGATTTTGCAGTAGTATTATCTGCCCCCAAGACAACATCTTTTTTGGGGATGTCATGTTATAATAAGACAGCTCAGAGTCAAATTCTGCATACATTACATGGCTGTATAAGAGGTGGGTGCATGACTGGACTGGCCTGCCAGCAGTCCTGGCTTGTCCTCAATAGAGAACTTGTGGCTTATTTTGAAAGACAAAATGTGACAAAGAGCCCATACAGTTGCACACCTTAAGACTCTTTTGTGAGAACAATCAGAGAATATTACACCACAAATCACTTCAGTCCCTAAACATACATCAAGAGGTGTGAAAAGCAATGGAAACTGTACAAAGTGGTAAATACTTAATTGTGCCTACTCTTTTTAAATTATGTTGCAAGGATTAAAGTTGAAATAAGTGCTTGTTATGAAAAATCAATAAAATTCATGTGATGAAGCATCAAATAATGTGCTGCTGTACTGTTTTCAATGTAATACATGTCAAAGATAATTTACAAACCACTGCTTTCAGTTTTAATCTTAATTCAATATACTGCTCCAACCTTCTTTCATTTGGGGTTGTAAAATATCTTCAAAAAAGCCTTCTGTGGCATCATGCCTTCACTGAAAATTCCCCCTGGAAAGAGCGTTGTATGAAGAAATTCATGCGGTTGAACATTAAATCCAGAAGCATTGAAAAGAATGTTTCTCAGTTGACTCTCTGGTGAAAAATGGCCATCTCGCATCCGATGGCACTAGAATGGCTGTGATAAACTACGTACGATGAATTTGTGCTGACTCAGGAGCGGGATACTGAGACCTGAGAAGACAAAGATCCCTGAATGGCTGGCAAAGGATGAAACACAAGAGTTCACTAGATAAAGCACAGGCCAAGTGGTTGTTTTTATTGTGGGATATGAGAACTGTGACTTACCGTAAAAATTAACAGCAGGCCCAGAAAAATAAGCCTTCCTGCAAAGCATGTTAAAAAGATCTTAAATGTCATTAATCTTAACTTTGCTAAATTTAAGCATATCAGACAACTCGTAGCGACTGAGGCATGCAATGATTTTTTCTCTCATATATCTTCCTGTTTCCTAGGGACTACAGATGTAAATTAGCCACAGGCTATAATCTGGCATATTTACATGTAAATGTTTATTAATATGCACTGTCCCTTTTCTCTGAAATAATAAATAAATAAATAAATACATTTATAAGGTCTAGAACCACTCAGTCAGAATTCAAATGCACTTATTGATCTTTTAAAAAACTGAAAACCACTGCTATTGCCATATTTTAGAAATATGTGTCATTTAATTTGGCCAATTTTTAGTTTTAGAGATGCACGGTTTCTTTACAAATTTTGAATGAATAC
The DNA here is from genome assembly GCA_029692085.1 of Gymnothorax javanicus. Classification (NCBI taxonomy): domain Eukaryota; kingdom Metazoa; phylum Chordata; class Actinopteri; order Anguilliformes; family Muraenidae; genus Gymnothorax; species Gymnothorax javanicus. The sequence continues at coordinate 85,296,844 of CM056195.1, forward strand.
AAGTGAAAGGAATTGTTCTTGCAAATCTTTTCCTGTTTCCTGTTCCTGTTTTACTCTCCCAACAGGCCTGATTCATTAGTGCCAATTGTTTTAAGCATAAAATAAGAAATATATGATTTCAACTTAACAACCCCTCCATTCTGAAAGCATATTCATAATAGCATCCTTCTAAAGCAATGGCATTCTAAATATGTATCTACTCTATTAACTTGTTTCTAATTATAAAGTGTGGGTATAGTTTTTTTTCTCTAAAACAAGAATTATGTGTTCAAACTATACATACTTTCCGCTCTGTATATTCTGTTTTGGATATACCTGTGAGATCAAAGAAAAAATGTTTTATTATATTTTTCTACATTATTTACTGCCAAGTGTCTTTGCGGTCCATTTGACATTTACAGTTACCAAGGATGAGGACAATTCAAATTACATTACATGACAGGCATTTAGAAGATACTCTTATCCGGGGCAACATACAACACAAAGGGCATTAATCAGGACCAAAATGGCCAAGAGGCTGCAGGTTTTCAATCCAACCAGGCAGAGGCACAACTGATACAACTAATTTAATCAACTGATCTCAGCCTGGTTGTATCAGATGTGCTTCCACTAAGTTGGAATGAAAACCTGCAGCCCCTTGGCCCTTTTACGAACCAGTTCGAAAACTCCTGCCCTCGAGGGAAGCAACAGTCCGAGTGCCTGAGTTTTCAAAAGAACTTAGACCCTTGAGTGAACCTATACAGCAAACTGAATAAATAAAATAATCCTTCCGGCACAAATGAAGTTACAATCAATTTGCACAGTTAAGAACAGCTGGACAATTACATAGGGAGAGATGTATCCTGAAGAGCTCAGTAATCATATGATATCATGGTTTGTGAGTTGTGCGTGTGGTTTGGACTTTTCTTTGCGGCTCTCGTCCCGGGACGATATCGAATTCCTTGGCCATCGGATGCTTTACCCAGCTGGCTGATTGAGGTGGGGCGGCGCCTTCCCGGACTCTATATAAGCAGGAATTCCGGCACGCCTCCTTCGCTAGAGTGTCTGTTTTTAGCTTCGCACTATAGCCGAAGATATCTGTAGTCAGGTTTTGTATGACTTTCTATCTTCTGATTATTGGAGTTTCTTCTCCCTTTTTTCTATCTTGCCTTGCTTCCATGTTTCGGACTATTATATGTCCTTTAGTGCGAGTACTTTCGTTTGGTCTATATTATTCTCCGTGTTTGTACTGTGTCCGTGTTGCTCACTTTCTTTCTGGTCGTTGCGCTTGGCCTCCTAATTCCACTGGCCATGACATATGAGGCATGAAGGAGGTTAGATTCTTGGCTGTTTTGACCTCTGTGGGATGGTCATTCCACAATGTAGGAGCTAGAGCAGTTGTGTTCTAGCACAAACACACTTTGGTGGCAGACCAGCTGGAGACACCATATTGTACATCTCTCCAAACTAGACCACACACCCTGTTTGCCAGCAAAATGATAGCGACTGATGACCAGTAAATAGCAGAAATTCCAATCAAATCTGACAGTCTAACAAAATTCTGGATGGATGCGATCAATGGAACCTAGTCAATTCTAACTGGGGACCTAATAAACAAGTTACAGGTATAATTACACAACTCCAAAGTATCAGATACAGAAACTGACTAGTAACTGAGGCTTAGCCTGTTTGAGTTAATATTTTGGCAGATTGAAGGCTCAATGCAAACGCACTTCTCCCTTTGAACTAAACTTGCCATTGCCTCTTTCCTTTGGTAATTGAAAATCAAAAAGCACAAATGATAAGTATTATCAAAACTATTTTGAGTATATCAATGTAATCATATTTTAGACACAAAGGGCCCTATTTTAACAATTTAAGCACACAGTCTGAAGCATATGGCGCAAGTGCATTTAGGGCCAGCCCAAATCCATTTTTGCTAGTTTCACAACGGGTTATCAGGGTGCAATGCAAGGCGCAAGGTTCGACGGGGTCGTACTTAATCTCGTTAATAGTCATAGGCATATCCCGTGTCCTTTAAAAGCCACATGCTCTTGCAGATGCTCCTTGGCGAACTGCTGTTATAAGGGCACACTTGTAGATGCACTTACACTGCAGATGAAGGGGTCTGCTAACTGCGCGAGTAAACCATTAGTTAAAGTATGGAAACCGGAACACAGTAATCTCTAAAAATATAATAAAAATATTATTTAAATATTGTTCAAAATTATTTTATTCATATCCTGATGTTTAAAATCATCATAGTGAATTTCCAGGGGCTGCATTTGAACTTTACATTACATTACAACTTGTGAACAAAACAAACAAACAAAAGAAAAAAAACTATTAATTTTGGGGTGCAGGTCAAACAATAATTAGGCGCCAGTGGGGAATGACCAAAAGAAATTAAAACGAGTAAGAAAAACAGCATGCGAGAAAGAGACAAAAATTATGTTATTTTGATTACTCTACCGTAACCCCTTGAATAAAATGTGACAAGAGTGAAAAAAACTTGCTTCCTATTGGCTGACGATTGAAGGCCAAGTCAGATACATAGAAGAAATTTGGATTCATTATAGACGGTAACAGTGTCTTCGTTGCTTTTGCTGCTGCTAAAAGAGTTGTTTTCTGTGGCCACTTTGTTTTTCAGCCTAACTGTAAATAATAATGGAGACTTTTCAAATGAAATGCGGGGTTTTGTATTTGATAACCTAAGCCGGACAGATGGGTTGCAGGCACTGTATTAATGAATCAGGTCAGATTCAAAATTGATTTTTCAGATAACTGCGGACAATGGGTTGTCCCAAGAACGACTTATACAAAGATCTGAAGCACATTTTCATTTGTTCTGTTACAGTTTGTGCTTTGTGTGATGGAAGGAAAATCCACGCACTGGTTTAGACGATGTGTGATGTAATGAATACATTGGTTAATCATTGTCCTTGAACAACCATCCCTCTAGGAGGGATCTTCAGGAGAATAGCAGGAATGAGAGAGCTCGCAAATATCAAGAAGTCGTGGCTTTATCCTGAGGAATTTGCGAACACCTGCATGCATAACTGCACCTGTTGAATGCATATTATCTGATGGAACAGGTTCACTGACGAATTAAATAGCCTGTATCACAGCATGCCCTGATGTGCAGACATTGGTCGCACTAACCATTCTGACATGCATTCTTTAAATATCTTGACAAAAAACTTTCACATTGTAATCTCTTTATTTTTAATTGGTTGCACAAGTGGGCGCTGTTGCTCATCCCTGCATGGTTAGTGTGTAACAAGCAGAGTGTACGTGCATTGTGCACTCACCTACAAGCCGCTTCATACTATCAAACTATCTGCCCTGAAATGAGCAGTCAAAACCTGACCATTGACTTTCGACCAGGTTTTTGTTGGTCAATAGGCCATCACTTTTTGCTGTGTCAAGAAAGCAATGCGCCTGACCACACCTCATTTTATGACCATGGGCGCTAAATTTGGCACAAATGAATGAGCTATAAATGCAGTGAGGACACTGGACGGGTAATTGGTATTTTGGTCGGTCGTAAAATAGCAAAGACTGCGTTACCTTCTGTGCCCTTCTGCGCTGGGTGTAAGATAGAGGCCTACCAAGTTATTTTGGAGCCCCATTAATAAGAAGATGGATGAACTCAGATATAGTACCTTATGCAGACATACAGAGCTCAAGAATTCATTTTAACTGTGTGGTAGCCAGTTACATGAGCTGTTGACTTGATTGAGCTCTGCCAATTAACATTCACTTTTGATGATTGGAACTGTATCACAAAGTGACTAGTTTTGGGATGAAGATATCACTTAGCAATATCACCCAAGGAGAATTTGATTCCTATTGGTGGTGCCTCACATTGAGCTGTAAATGGAGCTATAATTTTAGATGACAAATGCAGCTGAAGTGGACTGCTCTATGATAACTAATTTGACAAACATTCTATTCACTAAACATAAGCCATTGTCATGTGGTGTATTTTTTTTCAGTAACCCAAGCATTGATGATTGAGATATTCAGCTTAGAGCGCACCCCTATTAGGGATATAGTTAACCTCACGGTTTCTTGCTAAATTGAGTTTGTCAGTTGTTTTGTGACCACAAAACACAGTTGTTCTGTATTCTTTGTTGATATTTAACGAGGAAGATATAGACTCTGTAGGCAAGTGTTCATGACATCTTAAAATTTACTTTGGCTGAGCTGATTGTTTATTACGACATGTTTGATGCAAACAAAATTTAGTTAAATTTCTAACATGACATTACACATTACTGTAGGATTTAACATCTTTTGTAATGAATTCAAATTATAGTGCTAAGCTTCATTAGGTCTGTGCAATGATTAGCCAATTTATTTAGTTCCTTCTGATTAACATAATCACTTTATCAAACCTTTTTTCCTGAAATTCTGAATGACGACATGCTTTGTAACAAGATGTTGATGCATTATTGGTGATAATGATTATGATGATGATTAGAGAATTTACTGTTCTTTGAAGGTTTGATCACCATAAGCATGAAATGTGAATCACAGATCAAATAAATTAATGTACTTACTCTGAAAAAAAGAAGCGTTAGATTCACAACCTCAATTCCAAAATAGTTGGGACAAAATGTAAATTATGAATAAAATCAAAATGCAATGACTTTCAGATCACTTGAGCCAATATGTTATTTAGAAATAAAACAGATAACATTTCAAATGTTGAAAGTGAGACATTTTACATTTTTATCCACAAAATGAGCTTATTTCAAATTTTCTGGCTGCAACAGGTCTCAAAAAAGTTGGGACACAGGCAAAAAAGGGCTGAAAAAGCAATAAATATATAAGAGAATCAGCTGAAAGAACATTTAGCAAGTAATTAAGTTAACTAGCATCAGGTATGTATCATGATTGGCTATAAAAGGGAGGTATTAGAGAGGCTGAGTCTCTCAGAAGTAAAGATGGCCAGAGGCTGTCCAACCTATGAAGGCTTGCGTAAAAAAAAATTGTGGAATACTTTAAAATCAATGTTCCTCGATGTCAAATTGCAAAGGCTTTGAAGGTCTCATCATCGACAGTGCGTAACATCATCAAAAGATTCAGAGAAACTGGAAAAATCTCTGTGTGTAAGGGACAAGGCCAAAGACCTTTACTGGATGCCTGTAATCTTCGGGCCCTCAGACGCCACTGCATCACTCACTGACATGATTCTGTCATTGACATTAATTAGTGGGCCCAGGACTACTTCAAGAAACCACTGTCTTTAAACACAGTCCGCCGTGCCATCCACAGATGCCACCTAAAACTCTATCATGCAAAAAGGAAGCCATTGTTCAGCATGATCCAGAAGCGCCGCCGTGTTCTGTGGGCCAAGGCTTATTTAAAATGGACTGTAGCGAAGTGGCAAAGTGTCCTGCAGTCAGACGAGTCCAAATTTGACATTCTTGTTGGAAATCATGGGCGTTGTGTCCTCTGGGCTAAAGAGGAGAAAGACCACCCCTCCTGTTATCAGCGTTCAGTTCAAAAGCCAGCATCTCTGATGGTATGGGGATGCATTAGTACATATGGTGTGGGACACTTGCATGTTTTAAAAAGCACCATGAATGTTGAAAGGTAAAGGTTTTAGAGCAACATATGCTCGCCTCCATAAGACATCTATTCCAGGGAAGGCCTTGTGTATTTCAGCAGAACAATGCAAAACCACATACTGCAGCTATTACAACAGCATGGCTATGTAGTGGAAGAGTCCGTGTGCTGTACTGGCCTGCCTGCAGTCCTCATCTTTCACCGATTGAGAACATTAGGTGCGTAATTAAACGAAAAGTCCGTCAAAGGAGACCCAAAACTCTCCAGCAGCTGGAAGCCTGTATTAAACAAGAGTGGGGTCAAATTCCAATGGCTAAACTCAAGAAACTTGTCTCCTCAATGCCCAGACACCTCCACTCTGTGCTAAAAAGAAGAGGGGATGCTACACCATGGTAAACAGGCCCTTGTCCCAACTTTTTTGAGACCTGTAGCAGCCATCACATTTGAAATGAGCTCATTTCGTGGATAAAATTGTAAAATTTCTCAGTTTCAACATTTGCTATGTTATCTCTGTGCTATTCTGAATAAAATACTGGCTGGTGTGATTTGAAAGTCACTGCGTTTTGATTTTATTCACAATTTACACTTTTTCCCAACTATTTCGGAATTGGGGTTGTACTTAAAAATGTTATGTCAACTGGTTGCACATAAGTTTTACTTAAATTCCAAGATTTTGGCTCAATATAATGAATTTAATAAAATAAAATGGAAGTTAACCAATTCAATTTCAGTCATCCAGTTTACGTATTGTTTTAAAGTAAAACTGTGATTTCCCTTTTTTTTCGGGTAATTTTAAGATTGCTGGGTGATGTGGTGCTGCAGAGGATAATATTAGCTTCCAACAAGAAGTTTGAGGGTTTTTGTCTGGCCTGTGACCTTTTGTATGGAGTTTGCATGTCATCCCTGTGTTTGCGGGGGTTTTCTCAGGGTACACCAGTTTGACATGCACGATAGACTATTTGGGCCCTCCAGAATGGTAATAGGTATGAGTTTGTAATTTAGTTGTGTGTGTTTCTTACAGTGGACTGGCAAACTGCGTCAGGTATATTCCCGTCTCTTGTCCATTGGCTGCATGGTAGAGTTCCAACCCCTTGTGACCTGACCAGGAATAAGTGGGTTAGATAATGGTGGAGAGAATTTAAACATCAACATTACTTATTTTCTAAACCAGAAACAACGGTGGAAATTGAGGTTGCCTGCTTACCTGAATTGAGAGGTTTAAATAAAGGTTAAGAACCAAAAAGACACCACTAGCCTGTCTATGAGTGGCAGGTCATAATGGAAATGCAAAAATTAAGAAAAACTCATACTCAACTGTAGATCAGTCTCTTTTGTCTCAATGTGTGCATCTTAAATTTCAGTATCATAATGACATACACCAGGATTTTGCCAGGTAGCCAGTCCACTGAAGGGCTCGGCATAGGTCAGCCAATTAGTCTTCAGTTATTGTTGTTGCATTTTAAAGGGGCACTATCACAACATGCGCACGTGCAAATCCTTGCTCCAATCTTGAAATTGTTCACGTTACATTTTCAAGAGATGCAAAACATTTTGAGGATCTTCTGATATAGATTTTTATGGCTGCAATCCAACCACTCTTGAATATTTCAACAGGTTTGCCATTTAGATTGATTATTGTTTCATATTTTTGAGCTGTTTATTTTTGTGTCAGAGTCCTAAAGAGTTTGTGAACTCTGATTTTTTTTGTTTATAATTCTACGCAAGGGCGTATGTTTGTAGTATATGAAAGGTTGGGACATGTCCCTATCAATATTTTGGGAAGCCAGATTGTCCCTACCAATATTTCAGCGAACTCGTTCTTATCATCTTTCCAGACAAGCCATATAAGACCCAATTGTGGAGGCTACATCTCCAAGACAACCTATTAATGCATTCTAGCATTTGATTGGTTGAAAGGGCGGGGCTATCTGAAGGCTAAAAGTCAAGAGTAAACTGACCACGCTATTCAGGTCAGGAATATTCATTTTTGTCCAAAGTGGGGCTTGAGACGCGCAACTGGATCGCCAGCTTTGATTACATGTGTTTGCAATGGCTTACCCGTAGTAGAGAACCGTGATTTGGCATTTGTTCCAGATTTTTCTTCATCGTGTAACTATAGCACTTTTCCCATGGCCCAACTCATGACATACATTGATATTAACTTAGGTACGTATCACTTTTGTGGAAATTTCATTGTCTGAGAGCTTGTTTTCATTGTCTGAGTCGTTCCATGTTAAGTCATGCTGCTAATATTTCGCCAAACTGAATGCCTAGTGTAATGTTGGTTGAATAAGTGATCTACCTAGTCAGAAACACATAGTTACTTAAAGGGAAAACTTGCTAGCTACCTTAAGTTAGTTTTTACCGGAAAATAATTTCAACGAATGTTAATTCAACATGTTTGCTAGTTTCAGCTAGCGATCTAAACCTGGTTTCTGTCACATGTTGCTTAGTAATCCGGTAGCTAGCAGTAGTAAATATAAACCAGGTAAATATGTCAAATTATGAGGTGAATTTCAGCGGAGAAATCCCTTGAAGGTGCCATTATTAATTAATTATTTTATATGCAGGAACCACAGCAGCAAGCTAGAGAAACAGAGCAAGCTGTTGAGGATACAGGAGTATCAGAGCTTCAGGTGAGGTCATAATTATGATTTGTTCTGTGGAATTATAGGGAAGGCATTAAAGTTAGTCTCATGATGTTCAGCAAATATAACCTTTGAAAGTCAAAATATCCCAACCAACTTTGGCTCAGTGGGGGAAATGAAAGAAACACGTAATCGTAAATCTAACATGATCCAGTCCGATTAAGCGCTGTTTGCGGCTTGTCCAATTCATAGTCGGTGGTCCATTTTGAGGTGTTCATCGTGGCTGCAATTGCGTTACCACATATTAAGATGCTTAATAGAGAGGATTGCCAGCTGGCTTGCTAACGTAGTTATATATCCACTCACTTGGTATCAATATCCAGGTAACTAGATCTGGGCGGGTTTCATAAGCGCGCTGAGATGGTTTGAAGCTGTCAGTTAAGGTTGTGGCAAGTTTATGTATGTGGCATCTTTGTATGAAAATTTTGGAGGCACCTTGCGTAGCATAATTTAAAAAACGGAGAAACACTCATTCAGATGATTTCTGTATACAGTAAAGGCAGTATCTGCACTCAAATTTACAAAAATTTTCCAGCTACGCGCACTTAGATCACATACGTGTCCCTACCAATTCTCACATTAAACCTACGCCTTTAATTCTACATTCTTGTCAGTTTATTTATCGGACATAGTGTTATTTCAAAAATACTCAGCTGCTTTGAGTTCTTATTTATTTTTGCACGGTTTTGACGTGTTAACACAATGACAAAGAGAGCAACATTCAAGATTTTTTTCTTTACTTGGGAATCCCTGATTGCTTTGTCCCCTTCTCATTATAGGGAAAGTGCTCTCACACAAGCCAGAGATATGAGTTCCCTAAGGTAAAAATACCTCTGCTAGTTTTTGTTTTTCAAGGAAAAAAAAGCTAAAACTTCAAATTCTTCTCCAGTGAAAAGAAATTTACCCAAGTTACCTCCTTGGGATTCGTCTCCTCATTCCTTGCCATTAGTCTGAAGTAAATCTGTATGGTTGTCATATTGTTATTATTATTATTACAGTCAGTGAAAGCTGGACCACAAAACACTTTGGCAAACAAATTTCAAAATATCCACTAGATTCTTCTGGTAAATCTTGGATTTTGTGACCTTTGCAATTCTTCACATATTATAAAAATTCATACATACACATGCCCCTTTAACAATGGTTTGGCTCACAGTATGTGTGTCATCTGTTGAGGTGACAATGACAACTTGCGAGTAAAAGCATACATTTTGCTAATTCTGCCGCCATTTTTATCTCTACCAAAAGGTTTTGCTCTGGAGTACTCTTCAGGACAACAGATGAGAAGACACTGTGTTCCCTCACCAATTAGCTCCTCACCGTGCCCCCAAATTAGGCTGTGGAGATGGTACTACTCACTCCATGCCCTGGCTATAGGTTTCCTAGCATTCTCAGATGAAAAGTACATTCCATGATATGCACATTCCTTAATTTTTTAGTCAACAATGGATTGCAAGGGGTGGGCTAGATGTATGTAATTTTGGGATTTACACCGAATTCATAACACGAACCATCCTGTAAAATGTATGGATATATGCACTCCTTCCAGTGATAGTTTATTACAGGGGCGGATCTACAGGGGGGCAGAGGGGGGCAACTGCCCCCCCACTGTCGAGCCTTGCCCCCCTAGCTGCCCCCTAACTTTAAAGTTCTTAAAACTATACTTGTAAAACAAATCACCACTATGTCTAAAAAGCCTCTCAAATCATCGAAATAAAAGATGAATTCGCACAAAAAAAAAAAAAAATTAATGTAAATATTATATTCGGCTCCTCAAATACTTTGCTCCGGTCCTGCATCAAACGCGCGGAGTCTGCGTGACGGGCCTCCTGCTCCGCGCTGGCGTGTGTCAGTTGGCATGGACACGTGTTGGAGTCTGCGTGCAGCGCAGCAGAATGGAGCCACTTAGCCACCCAACTTTCTCCAAGTAAAGTCAGTTTCCCCCGGTGAATAAAGTTAAGTTAAATTTGTAATAGATGGAATGTACGCTAAAGGCGATGGTTCAATGCGTTCATTAATCGCTTGTCAAAAGTGTCTTACTCCCGTGTGATTCGTTGGAGCATTTTTCTCTTCGGTTAGTTTTGATTATAGCAAAAACGAGAACAGTTTATGATGCATTTAGCTAGGTATCAAAAACAGGAATGTTTGAATCCAGAGGGTCGCTGTTAAGTTTCAGTGTTACGTGATCAATATCACAGCAATGAGGCTGCATAATAAAACCAGTTCTTTACTGTCAGGGCAGTGGCTACGGGCACGGACCCGTATCTCTAGCCTGTATGCTAAAGGTAAGGCAGCGGTATTATTAGCCTCTCATTCTATCACAGGTAAAGGTACGGGCGGGTCCGCATCCGACTACCGTTAGCCCTTTTGCAAACATACGGATGGTATGTCCTAATGAATTTGGCATGTATCAGCCGAACCAGGCAAAATTTCTAAAATTCCATTTAAACTTGAAATATAATTGTTATTATTTTACCGTATATATGTTTGTATAGATCTAGCAATTCCGTTTCTTGACGTAGCTCATAAGTACTCGCGGCAGGAGCAATATCCGACTTGGCGGAAGTTCCACCACATGACTAGAGGTCTATGTAGCCTGACAATCATCAGACGATCGTCTTAGAAATCTAGTTGTTCACAGTATTGAAACAGCGTGCAAAACAGCCAGATTTGGATGTGTTTGTGAGACGTTTTTCTGCACAGCACAACAATCGTCGTCTGAAGCTCTCTTAAAAGAGGTGGCCAATATCAGTCCTGGACTGTGACTTAAGTACTTTTGCTGTATTTATTTTGAGGTTCTTTTATTTCATTAGGCCTAAATATTTACTCTGCTGCATCTTGGAAGACATAATAATACAGTGCATCTGGAAAAAAAGGAAACTGGGAATAAAATGAGAAGTATTCTGTTGAAACTTAGTATCTATAAAACTAATTAGGACTATTAATTACACAACTGTGTACTTTTTCACATCATACAAACTACACAAAATTAGTCAGGCATTGCTGTCAGAACTCATTGTTCTGTAATCAGCTGCATGATTTGTGCACATGTCATGCAGCTAGTAGGGTTTACATTTAAAGCAGCACACATTACACAACCTAAAGCACTAATAGCCCTGACAATGAAAAGTTGAAACTGATCATCCAGGTTCATCTGTGTTTAGGCCTGTCATCATTTTATGTAATCTGGTGCAAAGTGGTTACTGACTTACTCCAAAAGTGTCGTTGAGTGTGGCAAAAGCTCCACTTACTTGACATCATTAGATACAAGAGTTATATAACACCAAATGCCATTTTTAATCAAAGAATGTTAATTTTTATAGAATTAACCATTTATTCTTGGTTTCCTTTTTTTTGAGACACACTGTACAATAAATACATTGAAGAATATTTTTCTGAAATTGTTCCCCAATTTTTAGACGCAGTGTTTTTGCAGATTGGTGAACCTCTGGCTGTCTTTACTTACAACATCTGATATGTTGTCTGTGCTCTATTGTGAATAAAATATGGGTTTGAGATTTGCAAATCATTGTATTCTGTTTTTATGCGCGTTTTACACAATGTCCCAATTTCATTGGAATTGGGGATTTCCTAATACCGCACTGAGGACGTCCCATGCCACCCCTCCCAGACCTCTTGCCACCCCTTTGCCACCCCATGTAAAATTTTCTAGATCCGCCACTGGTTTATTATATTTTACATGGTATATAAATAGCAGTCTAGAGAAGAAAATAAAATTAGGCTTCAAATGTGGCTTGCAGGCTCAAGCTGGTGAAAATTCCTCCCTCGAAGAGAAATCTGTAAAAGTGGATCTCAGGGCTTGTAAGAAATGTTTTATTTGCTAGATGAGTGCATCCTATCACATTAATGCTTGTGGTGTCTAATCACTTCTGGTGAGTTCACTAATGGTGTGCAGCAGAATCTGATACTGCTGAGTTTGTGTTTTTCTGAGATAAATAAAATAATACTCTTCCAGAAGTATCATTACAGTCAACCAATGAACAGCAGTTCTGTTATGATGACTGCTTGAAGCCAGGAATCCTTTACAATCATGCATCGCACACGACTAGCAAGGACTTTTTGCATGCAGTTTGAATCAGAGGAATACCCAAAGGTGACCAATTTATGAGTAGCATATCAGGGCAGCTATTCATTGGTGGATCATACTGTTACTCTTGGACAAGCACTGTTTTGTTGATCCCAGAAGAACACTTACACAGCAATATCAGACTGTGCTGCCGTGCATCATCACATAACTGCTATCCTAAAACAACAAGCAAGCTTCCAACTAATCATTTTGTATCAGCACTTGCTCAGCTTGAAATACAGGTAAGAGTCGCACATCGAAATATTTCACGCAGTCTTATGACTAAGATCAAGGTTGACCACAACAATGTAATGCATTATTTCATAAACAGCATAAATGAGACTCTCTGTACTTTCTTTCTGGGTTGACCCCACATTTCTTTGATTCTTTCAAAGCCGTATCCATAATATGCAGCAATACACAGAATGAAATCATTAATCAAAAAATGGACTTTTATACTCAGATATGCATGTGAACTTTAAGACATTGCTTTCAACAAAAATTATAAATGCTCTATCCATTCAATCTAATTGAATGCTGTAAGATTTATAGGTCATCGTATTGTAATAACTACCAAGTTTTGTACGGCATGCAAAGAGTTGTGCACAATAAAACTATTTTTCTATTTTGGCTTCCAAGGTGGCTTCAGAATAAATGGTGTCTCTGTCTGGCTTCAGTTTGTCTCCTGAATTTTAGTGTTTTTAGATTTAAAAAAAGACATTGGATTCGATTTTTTAGAAGAAATAGATAGTGACAAGGCATACAAATATTCCTTTGTGTTTAGCTTGACAAAACAAACTTTTAAATTTTAAAATTTTTTAAACAGTAGTAAACCTGTCAACCTGGAGGTATCTGGTTTGTGCATGGATTCTGCGGCCTATGTGGCTTCTTTTTTAAATCTTCATTGAAATTAAAATTTTGCTGAATTAATATGGGTGAACTTGTCACTGAAGACCTTTTTTCCTACATGGAGCAAGGATCAACCGCAATTTTATTCGGATTGTCCTGTTTGGCAAGGACACGCAAGGGCCTCTACAACAAGCAAGGTCTCTGTCTGATCTGGGTTGAAAGTAGATCATCCGTGGCTTGAGAGCCGGAAGAGTGCGCTGAGGCCTGCGTGGAGACCGGGACAACGGGTTTTGCCCAAGCAAGCCGCACAAGGGATTCGTTTTTGCAAGGAAGCGCTCAATGGACTCGCGCAAAGGGGCCGTGCCAGTGAGCCGGACTGCCTGCGCGAAGGCCGAGTCAGCGCGTCTGCTGCTGTTTCAATCTCGCTGGTTGCTTAGCCAAAGCGATATTGTCTCCATCTAATCTATCAACTAAGTGGTAGGGTAAAGCACTACGGCCGTGGTTTATCCCCGTTTGCTGCCTTCCGATCCTGATCTTCAATTATGTTTCACTTAATAAGTTTAGTACTAATTGTGCTTTATCCTGGCTCTGCCGGGAAAGGAGCAACTTGGGTGAGTGATTCGACGTTGCACCTCCCGTTGACATTGTCCAGTTATAAATTGGAAACAAGCTGGTATCCCTCGATCAAACCTCTCCAGTCCCTCCTCAGTTTGCAAACGAAAGAGCTTGTGAATGGGTACTATTTGTATGTACTAGATGACTGTTTTATTGCCTCCGACGCACTTCGCTCGCAATCTGTGTGTCATGATGTTTCAAAACGAAGAGCGCCCAAGGTTCATGCATTGCGATGTATTATCATGATTTTATTGTTAAAATCTGGAAACGTTCAGCCAGATCCAGGCCCCGTGGAAATGAATGTGTTGCAAACTCCTGCAGAATTTCAGCAGAGATCAGGGTTGGGTGTTCTTCGTATTAATGTCAGGAGTTTGTTACCGAAAATGGATTCTGTTAGAATCTGGGCAAAATCAACGAATGCAGACATTATGGTTGTCTCTGAAACATGGTTATCTAAATCGGTGTCGGATGCGGATATACATATAAATGGCTTTAGTGTATTTCGTTGTGATCGCCCCGGGAAGGGTGGTGGTGTTGCCATATATTGCAAACCCCGTTTCTTACCTATGGTTGTTATATCCAAATCTGTACCCAAACAGTTTGAATTGTTGGCACTAAATGTACGGTTTTCCTCATCCAGCGCTTTGACGATTGTTGGTTGTTATCGTCCTCCGTCAGCTTCAAAAGAAGCTCTTACTTCCCTATCAGAGTGGCTGTTGAGTTTAAATTATGCCGAGATTCTTCTGGTCGGTGATTTAAACTGGGACTGGCTGTCCTTATGTTCTGATCCTTTTAAAGTTCTCTGCAATTCATTGAATCTTACTCAGTTGATTGATTCTCCTACGAGACCTAACGTAAAACATCCTGAGAAATCTACCCTACTTGATTTAATGTTAACTAATATGCCACATAAATACTCGGCCACCGCAGTGTTTTTAAATGACATCAGTGATCACTGCGTTATTGCCACAGAAAGGAATACTAAAATCCCGAAGTTAAAACCCCACATCATTTATAAACGGAATTTTAAAGCATTTGCTGCTCAAGCCTTTTTAAGAGATTTGTGTGAATGTGACTGGGAAAAGATCTTTTAATTCCTGATGTGGAAAATGCTTGGTCTTACTTCCAGTCACTCTTTTTACAAGTGTCTGACAAACATGCTCCTTTCCGCAAGTATAGAATAAAATGTAGAGATAATCCATGGTTTTCTGATGATATTGCTGAATTGCTTCATCAGAGAAATTCGGTCTGGGCTTTGGCTAGGAGATCTCAGAGCAAAGTAGCCTGGGGCAATTTTAGGTGCCTCAGAAATAAATGCACAAATTAAATTTGAAAGGCCAAATCAGATTTTTATTTAAAAAATACAACAGATAATTTAAATAATCCAGCTAAGTTTTGGAAAACCATTAAGTCCATTTCTGCCCACAAATCTTCTTCTTCTCTTCCCGATTGTGTTACAGTGGATAATACAACTGTAACTGATAAAGCAACTATGCTAAATTGTTTAACAAATATTTTATTTCATCTGGTCTTTTATTCCAGAATGGGGACATTTTAAATACTGCTGTACCTCCTGATCCTTCTCCCAGTCTGACACATAACTTTAATCTCATACCTTTTACAGAACAGGAGGTATTAGACGCTATTAGTCAGGTAAATTCCTTAAAATCAGCTGGCCCTGATGGTCTAAATCCGAATTTGGTGAAAATTGCTGCTGCAGTCATAGCTAGGCCAGTGACATATATTTTTAATTTATCCTTAGAGACATGCCACATTCCCAAAATTTGGAAAACAGCATTTGTTTTACCGCTTTTAAAAGGTGGTGATCCTACACAGTTAAAAAACTATAGACCAATCTCCAAACTTTCTGTCCTAGCTAAAGTACTTGAAAGTCTTGTCTGTAAACAGTTAAAAGCATTTTTATCTGAAAATATGATTTTAAATGAATTCCAGTCTGGCTTCAGGAAAAAAACACAGTACAATCACCGCAGTCTTAAAGGTTTTAAATGACATAACTCAAGCCTTGGATAAGAAACAGCACTGCTTAGCTTTATTTTTAGACTTGTCCAAGGCTTTTGATACAGTGGACTATGCGGTATTGAAGGACAGACCGATCAATATTGGTCTATCACCACAACTGGTCAGTTGGTTCGAAAATTATCTGTCTGACAGAAGCCAATGTGTCAAAATGGATAATTACAGATCTGATTTTATGGCCACATGCAATGGAGTTCCTCAGGGGTCTATTCTCGACCCTATTCTTTTTATATTTATGTTAATGAATTGGGCAAGAGAGTGTCAAATACACACCTTCATTTCTATGCTGACGTTACCGTTTTATATACTTGGGCAGCCTCCATAGATCAAGCCCTAGACAAGCTTCAAACTGCTTTTAATATCATTCAGGATGATTTGAGGAACTTAAAACTAGTTCTGAATGCCGACAAGACCAAGCTAATGGTTTTTAATAGAGTCAAAACGCAGGTATTGAAGCAAAACATTGTTACTCAGCAATATAAGTCAATAGAGCAGGTAAGCACTTATAAGTACTTGGGATTTATTTTGGATGGTACATTGTCCTTTACAGGTCATGTTGAAAAGCTTGTTCAGAAACTGAAAATTAAATTAGGTTTCTTTTATAGAAACAAAGCATGTTTTTCATTGCATGCCAGAAAACAGCTTGTAATGGCTACATTTCTTTCTGTTATTGATTATGGAGATATAATTTATATGCATGCAAGTAAGTCCTGCTTGCACACGTTGGACAGTGTTTACCATGCAGCTCTAAGGTTCATGACGGACTCTAATTATCAGACACATCACTGTACCATGTACCAGAAAGCTGGACTGCCCTCCCTGTTAGCCCGCCGACAATTTCATTTGTGGACAATGATCTATAAAACTGTTGTGGGTCACCTTCCATCCTATTTATGTTCCATGCTTTAGCAGACCACCACAAATGCTTATGCACTGAGATCACATGATCTTATTTTATTTAATGTTCCTAAAACGCATACTGCTTTTGGTGAAAAGGCTTTTAGCTATGCTGCTCTTTCAGCTTGGAAGAAGTTACAAGAGAAAATCCATCTTAAAACTCTGGTTTCTTTGGAAAGGTTTAAATTTCTTATTGCGGACAAATTGGACATCGTATGCACTTGTTTTTTCATCCTAAATGGTCTGTATCTCTGTCTGTCTGAATGATACACTTGTAATCCTTGTTTTTACTCTTTTGAAGCCATTTTTGGCCAGGACTCCCTTGCAAAAGAGATGTAAATCTCAATGGGACCATTTCCTGGTAAAATAAAGGTTAAATAAAATAAATAAATTAAAAAAAGTATTGGTAAAATAACAAAGCTATAATCATTCAATGAGACATTAACACTGGTGAAATATTTGTGATAGATTTAAAGTGAGACTAGAAAGGAAAGGTAATTAAATTAGATTTTCAAGAAGAGAGTCAAAAGATTTATAGATTTTTTTCATGCTGTAATGCTTAAGTGCCCTATTATACACAGCTTAATGCTGCAGCAGGGGTGCGCCATTATGGGGCCGAGGCGGCACTGGCTCGCCCACATTGTGCACTGGCCCACCCACCCATGAAAATGTTATAAAATAAAAATGATTGGTTTATGAATTAATTGATTTACTAATTATTAATATATGTTATGAACAAGCAATTTAGTTTTGTGTTTGTGTTCTAATCTAATTTGCGTTCGGGAGAAGGGATACGTTCAAAATAAATCAGGGGAATTGTGTGAAATATTACTGGTTCCGACTCCAGAGGCTGTTGAATCAGAATGGAGAAGGCAAAAAGCATTCCCATAAAGTAACAATTTGTCTTGACCTGTTGTCAGTCTTTTTTCCTGATTAACAATGCACGAATTCTTAAAACAAAAAACACCATCAGTTGTGGCCTGTTTCCCATGCGAAAATATGACAGGAAATAAAACACTTAATGTGTGAACACAAACCTGTATGCATTTCAATAAACATTATTCAAATTTATGGATACCTGTTGCAAATCATTTTCTTTGCTGTAGTTAAAATAACCACAAACTGCAGGTCAGAAAATTGCATTGCGGGATGTGTATAAGCAAATGTGGAAGTTAACAGAATGGGTTATCTTAGAAGTAAAGCGCACTGAGTGAAAAAAACATTTTTTACAAATTAAATTTACTATTTAATTTATTTTTATTTATTTATTTAACCTTTATTTAACCAGGTAAAAACCAGTTGAGATTAAAAAAAAATCTCTTTTACAATGGTGACCTGGCCAAGAAGGCAGCAAATAATTGCACATCAAAAACAAGCTGAATACATACAATGAAATACAAAACAATATTTTTGGGCAGAACAGAATTGCGAGTATACAAAGGCACATAAAAACAAAATGTATCAAGATAAAACAAGTTATTTTGCACTAAAACAAGAACAGTTAGTGGTGCAGATTTGGGTCAGCTTTTTGTTTGAAGCTCCTAAGGGGGGATCAGGGAGCTTAGGTTGAGTGTGGCCTGCAAGTTGTTCCAAGACCAAGGGCGAAATAAAACAGACTCCTTTTCCCAGCCTCAGTCCGTACAGATGGTACCTTTAGACGTGTTGATAATTGGACCTAAGATTGTAGGCGTTTTTGAACAAAGTCAAACTTTGAACTTATGTAGCTGGGTAACCTTCCCAAAATGGCCTTATACATTAAAATGTGCCAGTGCTGCAGCCTACGTACAGCAAGAGAAGGCCAGCCTACCAGGTCATACAGTACACAGTGGTGAGTCCGGTAGGCAGAGTTTGAAATGTATCTCAAGGCAGCATGGTATAATGAATCAAGTTTTGCTAGGGTAGTGGGGCTAGCAAATCTGTAAATGGTATCACCATAGACCAGCTGAGACATAAACAGGGCAGAAACCAGTCTTTTACGTGCAGCTGGTGAGAAACATGACTTTAGTCTATAGAGGAAACCCAGTGTAAGCTTGAGTTTCTTACATAGCATGCAAATGTGGTGTTTGAAGTTCAGGTTTTTGTCCAACCATATCCCCAAATATTTATAGGTGTCAACAAATTGAATACCAACACCTTCCAAGGTGTTGATAGAGAGAGAGGGGACTATAGTATTGCTGGGGGCAAATAACATTGCCTTAGTTTTGTTTGCGTTTAGAAACAGTTTTAGGTGAATAAGAGCCTGCTGCAACGAGTCAAAATCAGACTGCAACTTGTCAACCGCAGTCATAGGAGAGGGAGCAGAAGCATATAAAACAGTATCATCGGCATACATGTGGTACATTGAATATTTCAACTGATCACAAATGTTATTGATGTACAATAAAAACAGCAATGGAGCCAGAATGGATCCTTGAGGGACTCCTCTATCCAAAACAATAGGATCAGAAATAATATTACCCAATCTGACAAACTGAGTGCGGTCAGTTAAATAGCTCCGGAACCAACTGAGCACTTTACGACCAATACCAGCTTTTGCAAGGGCACCAATTAATAAAAAATGATCAACGGTATCAAAAACCTTGGCTAAATCTATAAAAATAGCAACAACGTACTGTTTTTTTTCGATGGCATTCTTGATGTCATCGAAAACCTTCAGTCCAGCCGTCACGGTACTATGCCTAGCCCTGAATCCGGATTGCATGGGGCTAAGGACATTGCGTGAGTCTAAAAATGGTTTCAGCTGAGCAGAAACTAAGGATTCCAATATCTTAGCCAAAGCAGAGAGATTTGAAATAGGCCTATAATTATTCAGTTCAGCAGGGTCACCAGCCTTTAACAGCGGTGTAACAAAGCGGTGTAATTGCAGCAACAATGCATGAAGATGGAAGTTTAGAGTTGTGTGTTTAACTCCTGATGGATTATGCTAATAATTGGATCACTTGTTATTCTAGGAAAATGATTGAAAACAGTGAAGTTTTAATTTTACGGCAAATGAAAGCATTGTATATTTTTCATTCTAATGTGAACTGTAAGCCAAAATTTTCAGGGCAAAATCAGTCTGCCACTATTTATCTAGGCCCACTGAAAACACAATTTCTATCTGTGCCACAGAGCTGCAGTTGGCTAGATTGAAATTAGAGTGACCTTTGCTAGAGAATTTGAAAACGTACCGCCTCCAGGTCCCTCTCCCTCCTTCCCTGCTGTACATCACTTCGCCACCAATGCCCCTTCATGCAAAGCTAGCCATTATGCACGCACATTAAAAGATACTGTATCAGACCAGCAAGGATAACTATTTTCGATATATACGTATAAAGATACCTGCAGCAAATTCCCTTCAGCAAAACAACTGGCGAGTAATTGCATTGCTTTAATGTTAAATTACAGAAATTGCGGTAAATAATAGCACTAACTGAGCAGTAAAACACTGATGATGCAAACATTAAGCCATGAAGCACAGGCACACAGAAAAATCAGGACAAACTCAAAACTGATAACACATCACAAAAACATTTTCTGCCACTCTGTAATAAAGTAAAGATAACCATTAGCATTACCATTGGAAACAAGCAAACTTTAGTCCGACTGCAACATCACAGTATCATAAGGGCTGCGGAGTGTTACAGTAATCATAGCCATCTTAGCAATATGCTCACACTTTTCATATGACTAATCAAACTGATATCAAGTTAGAGTAATTACCTGTCCTCTAGAAATGTTGCCATGTGGGCAGTTCAGTCAGTGAAAACAAATATTTGAAACCGCAGCACGATTCTCCAATGGGAGATGTTTTGGGCCGTTGCAGAACGTTAACCCTCGTCGGCCACTGTAGGAAAGTCTAAACTTCTCCCCTGAAGATGAACAGAGCTCCTAGCTAAGTGGCTACATTGGACATTTAGGCTGAAAACATAGTGAAAAGATGTCTTTTCAAGTCAAATTTGAACGTCAGGGCTTACGGGCACTTGCATTTTGCCACACGAGCAGTATGGAGGAATTTTGTGTGTTTTTTTATGTTGTTTTTTACGCTTGAAAGAATGGCAGCCATTGACTTCAGTTAATTCGGATTTGTCTTCAATGCTGTTTTTCTTTGAAACTCCAAAAGTTTTAATTAGTCTTGGGGTGAGTAGATGATGAGTGAATTTTCATTTTTGGGTGAATTATCCCTTTAAAGCCTTCGCCATATTTACTTATGAAAGACTTTTTTTCCCCAATCATGTTACTGCATCATACAACTTTTACAGTCTTTTATTGTCCTGTCACAACCTTTTTGAAATGTGTTGCTGGCTTCAAATTCAAGGAGCGCATTTTTTCCAAAAAACAATAAAATATCTCAGTTTCAACATCTGATATATTGTCTTTGTATTATTTTCAAATGAATATAAAGTATCAATGATTTGAAAATGATTGCATTCTGTTTTAATTTACATTTTATACACTGTCCCTTCTTTTTTGGAAATGGAGTTGTAATAAATTCAAGTGAATAAATTTATTTTACATGTTGGGCAAGTGAAGGGTTTGAACAGTTGATGCACTTGTGTTTGGTATTCAGAGTGCAAGACGTTAAGCGAAGCCATCTATCTGCTGAAACTGCTGGATTAAGACATTGCGCGTAATTCAATCAAACCTCACTTCTCCGACATTTACTACTGTTAGTATAGAGTGACAGATGAGCAAATATGAAAAAAAAATTATTTTTATAAAAGTTACCTCCTGCAGCTTGAATATATCTGTTCTTATAGATGTTCATATCATGGCTAGGAATCCATTCTAAATGCACTTTGATCTGATGAATTTCAATTATGTGCCCCACTGTCTGATGCTATATTCAACAAATTGCTCTGTCCAGCAGTTCACTGCATAAAGTCTCATTGAACCCACTTCGACCAGTTTTACCCAGAATGAGAAACTCAGATAACTGACTGACCTTTAATTCAAACACAAAACCAAAATATCTATGCATGGCTTAAGTATTAGGGGAATGCGACACACAAAATGATATTTTAAAAAATCAACCTGAAGCAAAATTGTAGCATGAGTAAAAATATTGATGCAAGAACTTATTTTTACTGAAGACAAAAGCAAAAAACTGCGTAAATTCACTCATGTCTCAAAACAAATACATGAACATAATACAATTTTTTTTTATCTCTAGTATTTTCGATGGTGAAGAACTGAATCTGCTTCACAACATCTTAAATCTCTTTCGCTCTCTCCCTCACATCATTTGATATTTGCAGCAAAGCATAAAGAATGAACATTAAAGATGTCCAATAAGATTAAATTCATTCTACATTTTATCCAACCCGTCATAGCGCATGCGACAATTCCCTGAGGTTGTAGAATATGAGAAGAATATTTACTAAACTGCTTTATAATTTCGTAGCACAAGAACAAAGTCTAGTTAAGCTTGACAAGATACCTATATTTTTGAGGCATAAATATTTCTTAATTCTATGGTAAAGAGCTGAATTGATATGAAAGTGTTCTCTGTGCAAATGTCCCTATACTGTGAAATGTTTTCACATGTCATTTGGGATTCATGAATGTTAACATCTGTGTTTATCACCCAAGACCAGTTTCTGATTGTGATGTTTGGAAACAAATCTGACCACTTGAGATTTAGTAATCCTTCAGTAATGCCTCAGTTTTAATTGCCCATGAAAACCCTGTTAAATCCTCATTACTTTGCTTCAAACACCTAAAGTACAACAGCAATTTTGTGAGAAAGAGCTCGCCGTGCCAGGTATGGTGTTAACAGCAACCCAGCCCATCTTCAAGCTCCCTAATCTGCGTGTGAACAGGATTACAAATGTAATTTGTTGGAAATTAGGAAAATATCTTTAGGGAATTAGGGAAATATAATCCTATCCAGCAATTTGCTCTTTTAGGAAAATAGCACAATTAGCTTCATTCTTAATCATGGAGATAAGAACAATTATCATCAAAATGGGATTGTAAAAAGTCTCGGATTCTCCTGCGAGATCAACCTTTTGACCTGACCAGAAACCAATCAGAACAGTTGCACGCAATACACATATGATTCAAGTTAGCATGTGAACAATTTATCAAAATCTGACAGGACATTTTTCCTCCTTGAATTCTTTTTCATTAGAATAACAAATTATCTCATGACCAATTTTCAATTTCTTGTACTTCTATACATCCTTATATTAGGTTGTATGCCCTAATCCTGCATTATATTTATCCGATACATTTGAAATGCAAGCTGTGGAAAGAGCATCAAGATTGAATGATAAACCAATGTACAACGTAAGTGATTACTCTGTGAGGATTTTAATCTAAAATCCAGAAAAAGATTATTCATCTGCCTTAAAACATGACAGATTTTGCCATTTCTAGAACATGTTTTTTTGATATTTCAGAATTTTCCATTTTGCAATGACAAACTTGTTGCCTTGACAACCATATAACTAAAGGCATTTTTAAATTGTCAGCAGATGTATTTCACAAAATGCAGCTGCAGATTTTCTGTTTGCCAGCATGATAATCATCTCGGAGTCATTTCTGTTCCTCTGTATACCCTCGATTATCTGTACTGATATGCAAGGTCGGAATACTATTTCTGAGAGGGCTCTTTAATGTAAATTCAGATGGAGCCAGACAAAATAAATTCTTATGGATTTGGCTGTGGTGTAGGCTGCATTTTTAGTGGTACTTTAATGGTGCTGTGTGTTCATCCCCAGTTCCAGAAAAGTTGAGTGGGGATGTACGTAAAATTCAAGGGAATAAAAAACAGTATTTGTACATGATCTTTGACCTCTATTGAAGGCAGTTTGTGATAAAATATTTAAAATAATTTTTCACATATTTTATATTTAATTTTTTTTTTTTTTTTTGAATTGCACATTCTTTCTGAATTTCATGCCAATGAGACAATCCAAAAAAGTTGGGACCGGGGCAGTATAAGACTAGGAATGCCACGGAATGTAGTGCAGGTTGGGAATAGGTGATCCTACCATGCTTGGAGATAGAAGAGGCATCAGCAGACTGAGGTGAGCCGCCTTACAAAAAAAAAATGCATTAATGAATAATCTTACGTGTTACAACACTGTGGCTTCCTATTTGGAGAGTGTGGGTGTTGGACCCAACTGCAGTCCAGTTCTGTCTCCCATTGAAAGTGGACTTGTAAGAAATACAAAATACAACAACAAAGACCCCAGACATCTGACTTGCTGAAGACCAGTGGTGGCTAGTGAACTGGCGATAGGGGAGGCTCAAAACAATCCTTTAAAATTAATGATTGGTCACGACCTGTTTTCAATCATTCATTTAAATTACCATTACAGAAACTCCGAAAACTCTCAACATTATCAGGTGTGGCCAGTTTTCATTTATAAGCGCATACCTGTCAACTCTCACGCATTCGGTGTAAGTGGCATATTTACGTTCCTCTGCTGTAGTCAGCAATTATTCAATCAGCGTGTATGTAAGAGACACTCACCTGGAATTGAAGTCCTTGTGCACTGGAGGGGTTGGAAGCAATGGAATTGCATGAAGAGGTTTCAAATGATCTTATTTCATTTAAAAGATCATGAAACACATGCATTGCTTCCAATCCCTGAATAAAGAAATGCGTGAGAAGTCCGGAGTCGTAATCGGTATGCATTATCAATGAAAACTGGCCACATCTGATAATGTTGAGAGTTATCATAGTTTCTGTAATGGTCATTTAAATGAATGATTGAAAACAGGTCATGACCAATCATTAATTGTAAGGGATTGTTTTGAGCCTCCCCTATCGCCAGTTCACCAGCCGCCACTGCTGAAGACATATATCAAGGAAGAAAAAAATAATTAAAAACTGGAACAGTTGAGCCCTTTATGCAGATACCAGATCAAGTTAATTGTAGCCCATGAGTGCATGACCGCTATTTAAAGCTTCATTACCAAAGATTTGCGTGTCAGGGATTGTTTAGCCAGTCTTGTTTTGGGCAGAAACAAAAATATGAATGTAACTGTCATGGTTTGTGAGGTGTGCGTGTGGTTTGGACTTTTCTTTGCGGCTCTAGTACCGGGATGATATCGAATTCCTTGGCCATCGGATTCTTTACCCAGCAGGCTGATTGAGCTGGGGCGGCGCCTTCCCGGACTCTATATAAGCAGGAAGTCCGGCACGCCTCCTTCGCTAGAGTGTCTGTTTTTAGCCAAGACTATAGCCGAAGATATCTGTAGTCAGGTTTTGTATGACTTTCTATCTTCTGATTATTGGAGTTTCTTCTCCCTTTTTTCTATCTCGCTTTGCTTTCGTGTTTCGGACTATTATACGTCCTTTGGAAGCGCGAGTACTTTCGTTTGGTCTATATTATTCTCTGTTTGTACTGGGTCCATGTTGCTCACTTTCTCTCTGGTCATTGCGCTTGGCCTCCTAATTCCACCGGCCATTACAGTAATATGCTGCAAGTAATGCCACAATCTCCTTGGAAAAAAGATTCCCTAATATAACCGTCAAGTTTATGTTTCTCCTTAAAGGAAATATTTTTTGCAGCAAAAAAGTGTACTCAAAGGAGAATTAAAATAATTATGGAAACATGGAAATGTTTATGCCTATGACATTGACTGACAGGCATTTGACTTTAAATCACAAATGACCGGTACACTCAGCATTCATATTCATCTGTAATTCCCAAACACCTGTGTGAACTGAATAAAAATCTGAACAGTTAGTGATCAACACATTTTGCAGATTATTATCAAAGACTGCAGTGTTGAGTCTCTTTCCTTTCGCTAAATCTCATTAGCATGTCCATAATTCCTAGCGATTTTCTCATGCTGTTTTGTACAAGCTCCATCAGCGCTTGTTCTTACCATAACCTCTACATGAGATAGTCATTTTCCTGACATAGAAGGGAGGCCAGTCCATGAGTGTTTAAGAGCAGATTTTATAAAGTTTTTGTATCCATTTAATATTCGTTCATATTACAATCGTCTAGGATGCAAAACGATGACAACATATTTACAAAATAATGTTAATTTTAACCCCAGTTTGAAGAAATGGATATGTTGTGTTTTGCTAAGAAAAATTTCTGTGCTTATATTGTATTTTGCTAAATTACCTGTTATGGTTTTGGTTTTGTATTCATGTTTATGTTCATGTTCTATGTTCATGATTTTGTCTTTTTATTTATTCTTTTTTGTTATTGTATTTCTCAGGTTTTAGTTCAGTCCATTTTCAGTTCCATTGCACTTGTCTCCCCTGTCTCGTAATCTAGTTGGTTCAGTCCGTCTCCCCGGTCTGTGTGCTCACATGCTTCGGGTGATTTCAATGATTTCTGGTGTTTCATATTATTCCTTCAATTCTCGTTTACTTCCTTCGCCTTGCTGTTCTGATTACTAACAAGACTAACATTTGTATCATAGTCTACTAACCCAACTAATCCATGTATATATTACTAACTCACTAACGAGCACTCTAGTTAAATCTGTAAAGTTGCACCTCTACTAATTAGTACAAATTCCCTCTCAGCAATCGCCCTGTTTCTAGTCTCCGCCTCTTGCTCAGCTTTACCTATCTCCCTCTGCGTTTCTGCGAGATCTTTCGCACGTGCTTAATTACTTTCCTGCACTCGTTATCTGTGCACTTAGAACTCCCTGACCGGAGCTGTTTAAATGTCATAGGCTGTCTGCGTGATTCCCGTCCGTGTCTTGGCTTTCGCCAATTTTCGTGGTTAGGGTTTCCCTCATGTGATTCTCCCGTTGTAATTAGTCTGATCCAGCTCACCTGCTTCCTGCATAGCATGTGACTTTCCTCCCATCTATTTAAGAGTCCTCACTGCTGTTCTGACATTGTCAGAACGTTGATCAATATTTCTTTGTACAGAGCCTTTCGTATGCCATTGAGTTTTGGTTTCCTTCGACTGTTTCGTCTGACCAAGATTCTTGCCATAGCCCTTTTTTGTATTGTTTTGTCTTTCTGAATTTCAACCTATTTTTGTATGACCACGATTCCTGTGTTTGGATGCCCTGTGTATGACCCACTGCCTTGTTTATCGACTACGACTTTTTGCCTACCGTCTATGTACCTTTGCTCATCTGTTTTACTGGTTCTGACCCCGGCCTGTCTAGTCGACTCTGTTTTTGGATTTCGTTTTGTGGCTTGGCAATTCTTGTGTTTTGGTACTGACCCGGAACTCATTAAAGGCATACGTTTTTTGGATTTCCCTCTCTTGCGTGTGGTTCCTGAATGCACCGTCACATTACCGCTACAAAGTTGTGTGTGTTTGTGTTGTTGTTGTTGTTGTTGTTGTTGTTGTTGTTGTTGTTGTTGTTGTTGTGTGTGTGTGTGTGTGTTTTTTTTTTTTTTTTTTTAATTTCATGTCATCAAGGTATACTATTTTGACTTAGAGTATTTGATAAAACATATTATTAAACAAGAAAGCTCTTCAATGCTAACTTCTCCCATGACAAAAATCAAAATTTTCTAAAAAATATTCAAATGGATATATTGCGTTTTGCAATAAAACTCTTTGTTTGGGATTCCAACTTATTTCCATCAATATTCAAAATTCTGCAACAGAAGTGCTGCAAATACAAAGAAACTTCAGGAAAATTCAACACTCAAGTTGTTTTGAAATGAAATATTCAAAAGCAAAAAATGACTTGGAGGTAAAACAATGCATTTCCTGGATCACAAACTCATGAGCCAGAAGTGTGCTACATTAAAGCGTGATACTCAGAACTACTAATTATCTGTGAAACCAAATACAAGCTACCTTCCTACCTCTCCAAAAATCTAAAAATTGAGATTTTTTTTGTACAAGTAATAAATAATACAATGTCTTATTACTAAGCAACTCATTTGATACATGGTACAAACTATTGCATCAAAAGCAAATGGATATAATTTTTTTTTTGACAGTTAAAATGAGGGGCTTAAAAAGTATCCATGAGAGGACTGCATGGGGATTAGGACTCAATGTAATTCTCGCAGGAGCAGGTGGTCAAAAAATAAACGGGGATTTTCGCGGGATGAAAATTGTAGAAATTAATCCCTGTATATGTAGGGAAGTGAAATGATATGAAAAAATACAGTAGTGTGCAGTGATGATTATACACCACCACTTTTTTCCCCACGAGTATACTGGGGTAAAAATATGGGTAATAAACAAAAACATTGGAAAAATCTATTTTATAACAATTGAATGGTGTCGCAAATTTTCTTGACTCTTGCATAACCTGAATGCATGTTTGAATGCTCATTCCATGATTATTGATGCAAAGAAAATTTGTTTAAACTGGTCTGAGGCGACAATATTCTACCAAATTACCTCCAATGGTCAGTTGTTCTAGTGTATAAGGTGACATGAACTTTGAGCAGTGTCACCGTGTTAAACACGATGGCACGACGGAAGGAGCTCTTTGGGATTGTTCGTAGCCGCATTATGGCCTTACATCATGCTGCAGATATTAAATGCTGGCATGGCACTGTAAGAAACACCATCAAATGTCTCAAAAAAAACCAGTTAGCTGAAAAATAGTGGTAATAGAAGTGCAAAACAGAAGTTAAGTGTCTCTGATGTTCATTATCTGTGTGACAAGTAAAAGAAAAAAAAATCGGCAGTTGACAGCACGACAACTCCGTGATGATATTAATAGCGCGAGAAATGAAGAGATGAAAGCATCAAGATCTACTATTTCCAGATGCCTGTGTGAAAATGGTGTGGATCAAAAGAAGTATCACAGCATCCTTGTGAGGCACGCTCTGCCATCTGGAAAGAGACTGATTGATCGGGGATTTTATTTTCAACAAGATAATGACCCTAAACACACTTCTAAGTTGTGCGAGAAGTATTTCAGTCGGAAAGAAACTTCTAGCGATGTGAAAGGGTAGCCACATAGATATTGACCTTTTCTCTCAAAAAAGACATAATTATTTTTGTTTTTACTATATATCGTTTTTGGCCGACTTATTTTTATCTATATGATCCAATATTACATAGTGTCTCTGATTTTGTCCGGGGACACAATGACACTACTATGGGGGGAAACTGACATTGATTGTCTGCACCAGGTGCAGTTTAGCATTGCTTACTCCTGATTTTTTTGAGGGATTGTGTTCAATACATTTTACGGGCTCCCAAACCACCAAAGCAAATCCATAGAACTGAATATCCAAGCTACTGGCACATGCATAATCTACCATTGATTCAACAAACTCACACGCCTCATGACCACTCACTTTTGTATTGACATTGAGCTATGAGGTTGTCAAAATTAGGCAGATTGAATGGTATGCACCATCAAGTACACTCTAGTATGTTGTGTATGTTCTCCATCGTAGTTTCACTCTTTCTGATCTTAAACAATATTTTGAAAACACTATTTGCAATACTGTATTGACATTCCATTCTCAAAATTAAATTTAATTGGAAAGTGTATGTTTAAAAACAGATGTCTTCCCCCTTCACCCTCCTCCCTCCCAAAAACCCTAAACCTACCCCTTGACCCCGCTCTCATTTCAGTGAACGCTTTTTCATCCATTACATGAACCATTATTACTTGATATTGTTGAAGACAGAAATTATTTGTCTTTTTACTTGACTTCTGCCAGCGTTGCAGCAATATTAGTATAGAAGATCAAACTAGATCCAACTAGACTGTTTGCTTTGGATTTGAACTGATGTTCTGTTGACAGATGAAAGTATTTCTGAATTGATGACAGCCAAAGTTGCCTTTGGTTAAGGATGTTAATTGATGATAATTATATAACAGAATGTGAGATGAAGACATAATCTAAAGCAGCAAAATAAACCAACCTAAGTTATGTCAAGAGTCATGGTTCTCAAACAAAAATGGTTAACTTCCAATGTCTGAGGAAACATAGAAATACTTTCCCGAAGAATTTGGTGTGGATACTGAGAAAACCAACAGTCAAGGCTATTGCATAATCAGTGGAGTTACCATGGCGACAAAAAATTAGACAAACTAACAGATGATGCTCACATAAGTGGAAATGTGGCTTATGCGTTTGGCTTAGCACCAAATGGAGTGAGAACTCCCAATAAGATGTTATAGCGTGATTTCGGTGTATACATGCCAACAACGCCCTGCAGTAATACAAATGAAATCGGAATGCTCCGCGTCTTAATCCAATTATTGCTTACTCCGACTATGACCTTATTCTGATTAAGGTTATCAGAACATGCCGTTTTATATGGCAGTTTCAGATTCGGAGTATTGTCTTAATCAGGTTATTATTGGATTATTGCTGTCCTTGTGAACATGCTCACCTTACACAACCCCAGTTCAAAAATAATGACCCTTCAACATAAGACACAGTATCTTTAGGAGTAGCATATCACGTTCCGATCGGATGCTAAAAGCGTGAATTCTATTGAGAACTGAATGGCAAAATTAGCATTGTTTTAAAAGTTTTTTCTTTTTCTTTACAGTGATACCAAGCACATAATGAGCAGTCTTTCGCATTTGCATGGAAAATAGTTTTCTGACGAGCTATTGTATAAGCCAGTATAATTATTATTATTATTATTATTTTTGTTGTTGTTGTTGTTCTTGTTATTTTATATATGTATATAATTTAGTATAATCATTCTATCACTATGCAACTTGCCGTAAAAAATCTCACATATTGGGGGCGCCCCGGTGGCTCATCGGTCTAAGCGCGCACACCATAAAGGCTGTGCCCTTCTTGCGGCGACCTGGGTTCGACTCTGGCTCAGGTCACTTGCGGCATGTCATGCCCATTCTTCTCCCCAACCTTCCTGTCTCTCTCTGCTCTGTAACTGTCAAATAAAGGTGAAAATCCCAAAAAAATAATCTTTAAAAAAAAAAATCTAACATATTTACGATTTTCCTTCGGGTGGAAGATGTAATAAACAAGTCCTGTATGGAGCTGGACACACCGGACGAATTCTACCGACAACTCCAGAAATTAAACTGCTGGCAGTTCAGTTACTTTGTACAAAGATAGGCCACCATTGAGTGTGCCTCCATTATTTTAAATCGCTTTATTTTTCATCGCTGCTGCCTCAGAGCAAAAAGGTTGTGGGTTCGAATCCCGCCTGGGGCCTTTTGAGTTTGCATGTTCTCCACGTGTTTGCATGGGTTTCCTCCAGGCACTACAGTTTTTTTCTTGGTTCAAAGACATGCATATCTGGCTAACTGGTACGAGTGTGTGAATGAATGATGTGTGAATGGTGCGTGCGCCCTGCGATGAATTGGAGAGCTGTCGAGGGTGGGCCCCTGCCTTTCGCCCATAGTCAGTTGGTATAGGCTCCAGTTCCCCCGCGACCCTGGCGAAGACGCAGCTATAGAGACTGAATGAATCTATGGACTTAAGAGAATAATCCTTTTCATTTTTAAAATTATGTGGACTACTACTGTAAACTGTTTACTGTACAATTTGGAATTTCTGTTCACTTGTGATGTTTGAACTATAGCTCAGCTGAACGTGGTTGAGATAAATGCACTGTATATTCGTGTTTACTTTTGATTTAGCACTAGGCTACTTGGCAATGTTGAGTTGTATAAATTTCTAATTGGCAAAAGGCTACTTGCTCATGCTGCTGTATTGCATTACTGTTAAATAGATGACACGTTGCCTTTTTTTTTTGGCTCACTTTAATACTCGGCCCTCCCAATCGTAAATGGGAAGATAGCCTATGCAATAATTTATTAGTCAATGGAACATCACTTAAATGGCATTCATTTGTGCTCAGTTTGCTTTTTCTTATAGCACTACATCATCCAGCTATTTAAGTTGTTTACAGTGTCAGTGATGAGTTAGGAAACCAATGGTCAAACCACTCTACTACTTTACTGAAAAGAAAAACAAATATATCTGTTAATGTGTACCCAGCTAATTGACTAAAAATCCTGAGCACACAGAAGCTGTAGCCGGATAAGTATGAGTGAGCAATGTGAAAGCTGTGTATTAGCCCTGCTCACAAATTACTTCGTGAGTGAAATGTGAACTAAGTTGGAGGAAAAATCAAGTTGGCAGTTTTGCATATGACATAATATTTGTTGATCTTTTATAGTGACTACATCCTTGGCGGACAACAGTCATGCAGATTTAATTCTAACACCGGAAAGTGTGTAAGGAATTTAATAGTCAAGCCTGTGTGTCTCTGGGTATACAGTGCGGTCATGTTTAGATGGTCAGTGTGTAAAAAAATGCTTATACTTTAAGTCCACAGATGATCACCCAAAGAATACGTAAAACCCCCAAATTAATGCTGTTACTGGATACGGTGCCAAATCAACAACAAAAAAAAGTTCCATAGTCCAAATAGTCAAATAATAAAACCATTATCCCCAAAATTGTGAAATAAAAATATTTATATTATGATTCACAACTGAGTTCATATGAACATTTCAATTCAGTTGTAGCCTTTATTCCAAGAGCAGAGTTTAGTTTCCTGGTCTTCATGAAATGAAGGTGCAGTACTGCATTTCTGTACAAAAGGATTTTAAAAGGTTACATTTTTCATGTTATATTTATTCTGTATAAACCATTATCCAAAGTGACACAAAGTTGATAAGGCTAAACAGGGGACCCTCCCTAAAGCAATGTAGGCTTAAGGATCATGCCCTGTTAAATACCTTAGCCATGAGGCGATAGGCTGTCGCCATTGTAAAGGGCCGGCAGTTTTTGTTTTCACAGCTTGCAATTCTGGAAATCAAAGGAGTCATCTGAGAAGCAGAGATAGACCAAAAACAAGGCACTAAACAAAACACTCATTTACCTAAGCACCTTACCATGAAATAAATTATTGAATTAATTGCTTGTTTAAGCTTAATTGCATAGTGTTTATTTTCCATTGATTTTTTTTTCTATTTATGTCCAAAATCTGATTTTGTGTGAAACAGACCAGACATTTTGGCTTATATGGTATTTTGCTATTATTGTTACTTTGGTCATTTCCTTACATTCTGGTTTCACACACGCTCTATTTAAAAGGTGTAAAATATTGCTGTTTTGGGTCCAAGTATGTTTCAAAACAAATGCTGATGAATAATTCAGACAGCCAATTTTAGATCAGTTTTATACATGCAAGGACTTGCTGAACTTGTGAGAAGCAATCTGGTGAAATGATAGGATGGGAATCCTTCAGTACAACATTGTGTGGGACATAAAGAATTTGTCAGGAAGCTGGTCAAAAGTTACATGCATTTGAGTGGGACCGCAAATAAGTTTAGAGTGCAAAAAATTACAGGAGGAACACATTCTGGTGCAATTTTTATTGTGACCTGATAACAGTACTTTTGTTTTCATTTTGTGGGCAGCCATCAAACACCAAACCAACACCACAATTTGCATGCTGAATTGGAAGAAAAAATATGACTGCAGCAGCAAGTTTTCCTTGGTCAGTGTGCTTGTACTTTGTTCGACTTTGGTTAACCCCTTAATCTCCAATTTTTCAGTTATGTTTTACCTCAAGTTAGGTTTAAAGTCAGTCAGAAAAGTTTTTTTTTTTTTTTCATACAAAGTCGCATGCATATTCTGTATCTGCTGATTGCAGTGCCTCACTGCAGCTACATCACACTCACACTGACAGAAATATTCAAACCCAGGATGTAATATTTTAATTTTATGACCACAACATTACATCAAATGGAGAACATCAAGATCTTGGAAAAATTTTATACATATTACACAGTAATTCAGCAGGACATCATTGGAAACACTGAGACCACCACTCAAATAAAAAAAAAAAAACCCAGAAGTACAGCAAGTTTGCATACAGCAGCTGCATTTGATGGAACCATATTTGGGTCCATTGGTTTTATGGGGTTAATCATGGATACTTTCAGCAGAGATAATGTAAAATACTGACATGTCAACAGAAGCAGAAACAAAGGACGACTTCATGATGTAACGTTTTATACTTCATGCAGAGTGCAGATGCACGGAGGACAGGAAGTTGAGGACTAGGCTCAGGTGCAAGGATGGACTTGGTTATGTTTAATGACTAACTGCACGGTAGAAGGCACAAATGTAGAAATACAAAACCGCAAGGAACTGAGGTTCCTAAATACACACACTTTGATTAATACAAAGACTGGACTACACTACGATGACGTTGTATTACAAATAGGAAAGAAAATAGGAAATGAGCTTCCTTAACCCTTAAACAGGCAAGAATAGAAATATTAATTAAAAAAATCATTTGATGTCACAGGTTATCTCATTTGCACCTTAGTAAAACATTTTCACTCTCATTTTTGAAATATGTTGTATAATTTGGATTTTATGAATTTTATCTCCCAGGATACGTTGCCCTATTAGGGTATAAAAACAGTCAAAATGGTGAATATTTAAATCCTTAATTAGACAAATAGAACTTCTTTCTTTCTTGATTTTATTGGTCTTTTACATTACAAAAGTAGAGTAAAAATGTTTTTTACACATTTTTATCATAGTATTTAGCCTTTCACAGTATTTGGTTTTACCTATGAAATTCAATCTTTAGGTATGAATAGCAACGTTTTTTTCAACATAGGCCTATTCATAAAATGACTGACAAATGTAACTATTAATATTTTATAAATAGACATTTTTGTCATGTCAAATAACAAAAAAATAGTAATAGAATATAGCAAAAGATCGATATGACGTAGCTCATCTGCTTGCATAAATTCATGGGCAGTTGCTGTTCTATATATTCAAATCTTGTCTTACGCTAAGTGTAACACAGGATACTGTGTGTATATATATATATATATATATATATATATGCCTAAATATGCTATGTGTGTATCACAATGAGCAGTTCCATTTTAGGAAGTAAGGGAATTAGGTAGTAAATATGCGTAAATTTACCTCAACACGGTCATTATCATTTATATGTCATGGCTTTTCAGGTGTTGACTTTTCCTCTTAAGATGGTTTAAGCTTGGGGAGCCTGGGGCGCCCCGGTGGCTCATCGGTCCAAGCGCACATACCATAAAGGCTGTGTCCCTCCTGCAGCGACCTGGGTTCGATTCCAGCTCAGGTCATTTGCTGCATGTCTTCCACCATTCTTCTCCCCAACCTTCCTGTCTCTTTACACTGTATAACTGTCAAATAAAGGAAAAATTCCTCAAAAAAAATCTTTAAAAAAAAGATGGTTTAAGCTTTTTAAATTATTATTATTTTAACTTTTACCAGCTTGAAATATGTTTTCACATCATTTTTCAGTTTGGGTGGTTTTATGGTCATTCTGACTGATTTTGCAGGCCATATAGCAGCTATTTTAGCTTGAAAGGCTTAGACCATCTGAAACCTGCAATTAGCATAAGCTGTTTTTTAGCTGTTTTTTTCTGGTTAGCTGGTATAAAACCATAAAAAAAACATCTTTGACCATGATAGATCATGTCAGACTTTCTTGACCAGCTACCAGCATGAACAGGTATAGCTAGATTTTTCAGCAAAGAACCGCTCCACCAATCTCTTGTTCACACTCATAATGCATATTCCTGCTATCATAAAATCACCATATTGCAACACTCTGTCAGGAAATAAAGGGTTAAAATGACATATCATGCATATCTGTGACTGATAACATCTGATTTTGAAGTGTATATAAGTAAGTATTCCTGTTTGAATCAAAATTTTGAATCCTGTACAAAATACCCATTGACCGAATTTATCCCCTAATCTGGCAACGCATCCTGTGGGATACATACATTTTAAAGTTCCCAAACTAACTCTATTGACAACGTTAGACAAATTTTTCTTCATCAGTATATTTTAACAGTTTCTATAATCACTTTCATAACTTATTATAATAATATTTTTGGGTCATTCCATGAAAAAGAGAGCCAAAGTGTGACATGACTGTTCAAATTTGAAACAAAGATTTTGCACAAAGTACTGGTTCACTTTTGTTGGCGTTCCCATGAGTCAAAATGTGACACAAGTTAAATGGCAAGATCTACTGTGGGATGCAAGAGGCAAGGTGTTGAACGTTCAGCGTTGCCGATGTAACAAGGACACAAAACTAACACAAAAGTATGCAATAAAAATTTTATTTCAAAATATAACAAAGTCTCAACTTGTTCAATTAGTATAACAGAGAACAAACTTAAAACAAACCAGCAGTTTGGCAATGCCCAGTTGTGCTCTAATAAGGTCTGAACATGTTTGGCAGGGCTTTGATAAGTCGCTCATTGGTCATGTTCATCTGAGGACGGAACAAATGCAATATTCTGGACAAAATATAAATGAGAAGGCAGCCCATGTAAGTACACATCAGCTCTGAAAATATTTTTGAGTACACTAGTTGCTAAATGCAAAATTTGTCATCTGGATTGTACCACATGACAAATGTTGCGAATGTAACATGGACACAAAAAAATGCTTGACTTAGCAAATGCATCACCTGTCTTCACCCTACGCCCTTTTTGATATTGGAAACCACTAATTATTCAATTTACAATGGTACAACTAATGGTCAACAGGATGAATTTATTGATTTCAATTCCTCAGCAGGAGCATGCAGTTAAACATTCAACACAATTCTGGGCTGAAATACAGGAACTTCACAAAAAGCAACCCTACATTTGCTGTGCAATATTTATTTTAAAAAAATAGTGAACGTGAAACAGGCAATTTAGCCTAACAACTTCCATCAAAATTCTTTTTATTTTGAAAAATTTATCCTTTCTTTCGCCAAAGTGCGTTGAACGCAACATGGACACAATAACAGCAGTGACTGGCCATGTCCCAGTTGGGTTTGCCACAACCCCCACAAAAATACACCTAACTGCCGAGTGGCGCTTTCATTGAGAAAATATATGGATGAGAGGTGCCGGTAGGCATGTAAACAATAGTGGTGGGACGCGATTAAAAAAATCAATCTAATTAATTAAAGGCTTTGTAATTAATTAATCTCGATTAATCACATTTTTATCAAATACCAATTTTTGACACAATAAGCAAAGTTTTTCAATTCAAATAAATTTTGGTTGACGACTGAATCAATGAATAGACATATGTGATCTTAAACAATAAAAATGTTTATTTTTCATCTATATTTATCAGTGCATTTTTCATCTATGTACTACATTCATTGATTAGTGCAAACTCCCAAGTGCAATTATAGCCTTTTTATTCAACATTTTAAGACTTAAGGTGCATTAACGCCACCTACCGGGCTAAAGTGTGTGCATCAGTGTTACCGCTGTGCCAGAAATGAGGGAACTGACAAAGGTGCGATTAAATGCGTTATTTTTTTAGCGCGTTATTTTTACTGTAATTAATTAATCCAAATTAACTTCCGCGACCAAAAACGATGCACCACTCCTTCAAACACATGAAACGGCAGGCCAAATTATGAATCCCTATAGAAGAGATACCTGTGTTGAAAATCGGTGATTTACCAAAAGATTTTAGTGATTGAACGTCACTCCATTTGAAAATAACTTTCTGGGACACAAAAATGCTAGCCTACTCAGCTTTCTTCATGAAGACGATAGACTGGTTCCCGGATGAGAAGTAGGCGGTTCGAAAGGAAATCCATATCTATGACCACTGTGAGACCCCACGGGGATACAGCAGATCGGGCAGTGAGCCCGGCTCGTGTTGAACGTAACTTGGAAAAATATGATGCGAAAAATTTTGCTCCACAAAAAGAAGAATTTTATAAAAACCTGTACGTTTTCTGAGATAATATTTTGGACGATTATGCAACAGATTAATATCTACACGTTGATACAAAAATCTAGATACTATATTATGTTTCCTGGGTTTTCTCAGCACTGTTTCAACGTAACTTTTCAGGACACCATGAGTTACATTCGCAACAATATTTTAAGCACTAATTGCAGTGTTATACATCTGGATTTCCCAGTTAATTGCCGTTGTGGGTTAATCACTTGGAATTGATGTTAAGAACAAATGCCATTTCAGCCAGACTTTTATTTAAAAATTCGTAGAATTTTACATTCAAAGTCTGAAGGCAATGAATGTCACAAATTTGGACACTTTTTATCCACAAGTTTTTCAAAGACATGCAGTTTTTTTTTTTAATCTTTTTCAGAAGACCAATTATATTGCCTGTGTTAGCTTTTTTTATATTCTCTGGCCTTCATGCATGTCATTTTCTATAGGTGGCATCTAATTTTGTAAATCATATAGTCCTGTAAAAAATGCAGGGTCTCTGGCTCTCTATTTCATGGAATGACCCTTTTACAAATGACCATGATTTTCAAGTACTTTCATACTTTTTGATCAGCATTTGCTCCACGGCTGGTGGCCATCTTGAAATTTGACCAGGATAACTAAACCATGACTTATAACTTGAACAAAATCATGTGACCTGTAAACTAGAAAGAGACCAAACTTTTGATAAATAATAAGTTGATTTGGTAAAAAAAAATGCACTCTGTAGGGTGTTAAAGCCTATGTATCTCCTGGTGCACGTTGCCTGTTTAAGGGTTAAAATATAATGTGCTGGAAAACAAACAGCACAGGTTTGTAGGTTTTACTATAAGCTCGCAAATTCATTGAAAAAGCCTATACAAGACTACTATATCAAACAGGCATGATGTTTAACAGACTTCACAAAGAGACTGATAGCGCTTTCACACCAGGATAATCCGGGGGACTCGGTTCGATTGGACGGGGAATGCCGAAAAATTTCACACCTTCATTTGTTTTGGTTTACTATCACACCGCACTTTTGAAAGCGGACCAAACCGCCTGGACAACGTCATGCAGTTACAACCAGTGGCGGCTGGTGAACTGGCGATAGGGGAGGCTCAAAAAAATCCCGTAAAATTAATGATTGGTCACAACCTGTTTCAGTCATTCATTTAAATTACCAATACAGAAACTCCGAAAACTCTCAACATTATCAGCTGTGGCCAGTTTTCATTTATAACACATACCTGTCAACTCTCACGCATTCGGTGTGAGTGTAAGTGGCATATTTACGTTCCTCTGCTGTAGTAAACAATTATTCAATCAGCGCGTATGTAAGAGATTCTTGCGCGGAATTGAAGTCCTTGGGCACTGGAGGGGTTGGAAGCAATGGAATTGCATGAAGATGTTTCAAATGATCTTATTTCTTTTAATCGATCATGAAACACATGCATTGCTTGCAATCCCTGAATAAAGAAAAGTGTGAGAAGTCCGGAGTCGTAATCGGTATGTGTTATAAATGAAAACTGGCCACATCTGATAATGTTGAGCATTATCAGAGTTTCTGTAATGGTAATGTAAATGAATGATTGAAAACAGATCATGACCAATCATTAATTTTAAGGGATTGTTTTGAACCTCCCCTATCGCCAGTTCACCAGCCGTCACTGGTTACAACAGCTGCTCGTTTGGGGTGGTATTGCCCTAAACGAGCACTTACTACGATGAAAAAAAGCATGAGGAAGAAGAAAACCCGGCTCAGATTGGCCAGAACCTCTCTTTGGTTCACTTCCTCTCTTTTGTTCGCTGGATAGTCCGTTTGAATTTGCATTCCCACTGTAAGGGAGCCGCACCAGGGTTTTCTTGCAAACGAACCGAGTATCACTTTGTCAGGCAGACCAGAGTTCGTTTGTTTGCTCAACAACAAAGTTCGGATGAGCTTTCACACCTGCCCAAACAAAGCGGACTATCCAAGGAAACGAACTCTCATCCGTTTAAAGCCGACAAAACAGCTCTAGTGTGAAAGCGCCCTGAGGGAAGCTCAGTCTTAAATACACACTGCTACCACTCAGTGAAAATGAGAAACAGCTGTTGATGATAATTGGATAATGACTGAAGTGCGCTCCAGGATTAAGTAGACCAGTGATCTGGACGGCTGGAGGCGTGGCCTTACACATGCTGGCATTCTGTAGTCCTAATATAACATTTTACAACATCTGTTCTCTAGTAAAAGGAGACGGTGCATGATGTTGATTGTGTCAAAATACCTTTTCCAGCTGAGTTTGCTTTAATGCTTCACGATTAACCAAACATTTAAGCACACAAATTTTTTGAATGAAAGATTTCATTGTCATCATGGTTCAAGTAGCACCCTTAATGAAGTTCCCAGTTGTTTTCTGTTCATGTGTTTTCCAAGGCACTGTGGCACTGTGCAAACACTTAAAGACGTGACTGTATATCTCCCCATTATTTGTTTCATCTGATTTTAAATTAACATGCATGAAGCAGTTATGAAATATCATCTTTTGTACAGAATTCCAATGCATGTTTAAATATAAAAATATAAACAAGTAATCATTGATCTTTTGGTGTACATTTGAATTCCGGAAGGCTTTGCTTCAGCTGGAAGGTTGTGCTGTAAGGCCTTTAGTTTACTGTTCTATTCAGCTTGTCCATAAATTTGGAAATTCTTTTGATATTCCTCTCATTCTTGGGTCACAAAAGCATACATTTTTAATTCCTCTGCATGAAATTCAGTTGCTTTTCCTGGAATGACCTTATCATGAGGAAAAGTGAACAATGTGCTCCATAAAATTTTTAAAAAGTGGTTCACCATCAGGGTTAAAGCATGGATCTTAAGGGTCTTTTTTTAGCTCAGAAGTTATGGAATCACTTAAAGATGAACTGAACAATTAATGAATGATTTATAGGGAGGAGACCTCTCAGACCAATTTGCAGATTAAGGCGGTGTTCGAATACTCTTTTTTGCTTAGAAAAGTTACTAACTCCTAGAAAATGACCCAGAATTATTTATGTTGCAGCCATAATAAGTGTGTTTGAATTCTCTAAATGTAAAGGAAAGGTGCTTCAATGCTTCCGAACTTATCACCTTTAGTATAAGGTACACCGAACCATTCTTTTTGAAAATAAAGGAGATGACACTGTCCCACAATTCAGTGCAGTGGTATTTAAAGCAACTACCATCCACCCGGCCAATCACGAAAACAAATGAACATGACAGGCGAGAGACGCATGATCATGTTGCCTAGTGTAAGAACATCGAGATTCTCTTAGCGCGGTTGTCCTCCTAAGGAATTAAATGATAGGATGAAATTTTTAGACTATTCAAACGCAGCCCAGTTCTTGGTTCTTGCTCTTATTTTTCTTACCCATTATATTTTCTGTATTCTTTGCAGGTTCCCTTAATACCTCCGCCAACGAAGTTAGAGGAGGTCATGTGATCATTACTGTTCGTCTGTTGGTTGGTTTGTTGGTTTGTTTGCAAGCAGGATTACGCAAAAAGTTGTCGATGGATTTTCTTCAAATTTGGTGGAATGATTAAGTATCAAAGTTCAAGGAAGAGGTGATTCAATTTTGGGAGGTCAAGGTCAAAGGTCAAGGTCAAGGGCATGCAAAAGGTCAAAAACACATTAAAAACATATTTGCACAAAGACTAGAGGACTGCAGAAACACAGGGGTTGCTTGCTAATACTGGCAAAAATAACATTGAGTACATTGGCGGAGGTACTTGTGCCCTCTGAGTGCAGCTCTAGTTTCCTTATATATTTTTGAAGTGAATGAATTGTTTTGTATAAATTTATTTCTTCACTCTTAAACTCTTAAACTTATCTCTCCCTTCACTCAACCAATACTTCAGAGGCTGTGAATGAAAGAACCTTAAGTTTTTCAGTGCTCCTTTCTCAGTCTTTTATGTAAAAATAAGCATTATCTGCAGATTTCTTGATGTTCCATCATGTTCTCAGCCTCATACTTACTTCCTAGACTTTCATTAAAACAATTCCAGTCTATGTAATGGTCCTCAGATGATCCAGGCAATTAAAAGCCTGGGTACCAAAACTCTCTTTTACCTGATCTTAAAGTGTATCTTAAAGTGTACATGGCAATTTTTTCCCCTTTTCTGGTTGTTTGAAATATGCAATAAACAAAAAGGTTTTTTGAGGAAATTAGAAAAAGACTACTTTCTGCCGCCAGAAATGCTCTGATTTTTCCTGTAAAGTTGTCATGGAGACTGGGTCTGAGAATATCTACTCGTGACATCAGTGTAATTGATTGCAGTCTCAGTGAGGTTCAGCTTTGAATCATTTCACTTATATTTGTTTGCCAAAATCAATGTGTTGCCACTGCACAAATTTAGCCCGTTTTGCCCTTAAAGTGGGATCTGAGGGAAACAGGCGCATAAATATGCCCAGTGTGTAAAACGTATTTGTACAACTGAGTAGGAAGAGCAACCTTCGCAGAGTGACTAAAAACCTTTCACTTCCTTTTTTCACAACCACTTGGGTAGCTTTGCTGAACTTTTATTTTCACACAACCCCGTCTCTGTTCACACTCCAAATCACTTCCGCATATGCGATCGTGGAACAGTCCGTTGTGGTGGGGCTGGATAGGGGCATTCAGAGACACTGGTTACTCATGAATTATATGCATCATGACGCCATTTTAGCCCATTTTTAGAATGGCATGATTAATGAATGAGGAGCAAAAAAATCTAAAGGGGACTTATAGTTAGGCAAACATTTTTCCAAGATAATCAGTTTGTAAACTAAGAATTAATATCAAAATAATTCTATTAAAAATTTCAACTTAAAACACTGAGTTTCTGTAGCATCACATCAGTGGTTGCCATGGCAGCGGCTGTTTTAATTAATATATAGATACTTAGAGAAACACAGTTATTGAGATAACGAAACAGTGTTTGGTTATAATTTCAGCTGTAATGTGAAGGAGAAAACACTCCTAATGTCACATCAGAGCTTTTTTTTCCAGGTTTCTATGTTCTAGTATTGATTTTGACCCCCTAAATCAATTTTGGCGAGAAACAGCTAATTAAATATGCATATTTTAATTTACTCATATTCAGAAGTACGTATTGCAAAAAAGAGCTCAGTACTGATATAGACCATCACAAAATGAAGAAAACTGCCAAATCTGAAGTTAATTGGATGTACAGTTGCTGAGAAATCTGTATTTTCTTGATGAAAATCATCTGTATTTTTATCAAGGTTTTAAAGTGCTTTTTAGTGTAAAAGAGTAATTTAAGAGCAATTTTAGAGCAAGTTTAAGACCAATTAGGCTGAAAGTGAATTTATGTCCTGAAAGTACACTATTTGAAGGACCACTTAATGTTCTTACCTCAAAACTAAAATTTTGAACCAAAATTGGCATTTTGCTTAGCTATAGGTCCCTTATTATTAGGTGTTTAATGGGGCCCCTAGTAGTTCGGGGCCCAAGAGTATTGCTGACCTTTGCCTAATGGTAAAGACCACCACTGAACCCTTCAAGGAATGGACTCCCCTAGACCTCTGAAATTGTACTGTGGTGTCGGGCATCAAGACGATAGCAGCATATACTGCTTGGTGGGGCATCCATGGATCGGACTTGTTTGTCCAGCACATCCCAAAGTTGCTCAATTGTATTGAGATCAAGGTGGAGGCCAAGTCAACGCCTTGAACTCATTGTTGAGTTCCTCAAACCAATCCTGAACTATTTTTGCAGTGCGGCAAGCTGCATTATCCAGCTGAAAGAGGCCACTGCTGTTTGGGTACGCTGTTTCCATGAAGGGGTATACTTGGTCTGCAACAGTGTTTTTCCAATTCCTGTTTCCTGAATACAGCAAATTTCCTTAATGATGTTGTACCTCAATCAATTTCTGGTCAGGTGTAAGAAAAGGTTGAAGAAACTGAAAAATACGCTATTACATTGAGCTCGACATCTTTTCTTTGGACGAATTTGCCATACAGTTTGATCCATTTCAAACCATTGTACTCAGTCTGGAATAAATAAGAGTCATTTAAATGGATACACACAGATAGGTTAGTTTGATTGATTTGTCATTCACCAATTCTTTGTCGTGAGGTTTTTCTTTGTAATAACGTGTCATTGGCAAGACTGAACTTGAAGACAGACTGAAACTGAAGGACACTATGAAACCTAGAGGGCACTTGGTAGAGCGCAT
The DNA here is from genome assembly GCA_029692085.1 of Gymnothorax javanicus. Taxonomy (NCBI): domain Eukaryota; kingdom Metazoa; phylum Chordata; class Actinopteri; order Anguilliformes; family Muraenidae; genus Gymnothorax; species Gymnothorax javanicus. The sequence goes on from CM056195.1 coordinate 85,340,334, forward strand.
ACCTCAGCCATGGCATATATCTGTTCTTTTGGTGACAGAATTTGTTCTGGATCACTTCCAAAATTAAATCAACTCTTCCTTAGACTACCACCTATCATCCTGCCAAATTTCACACAAAACTGTTCAAAACTGAGCTATCCAATCAGAAATATCCCACAGTCAGACGCGCGTTAGACAGATATATTTAAATTCTTCCGGATCCAGAATATGTTCAGGATTACTTCCAAAATTGTATCAACTCATCTTTGGACTGCCACCTATCATTCTACTAAATTTTGTGCCAAACCATAGAGTTATCTGGTTAACAGACAGACGGACAGACAAACAAACAAACAAACAAACAGGTGAAAACGTAATCTTCTTGGTGGAGGTAATATGAACAAAAAGCAAAAGCCAGCACAGACAAAACATTGGACCCAAAAGGTCGAGAGAGTCAAAATAGCAATTGTTTGCAATTTACAAAATATCCTTCCTCAGGTATATGTATTGGGTTCTTGTACCTGGCTAATGTAGAGAATAGATAGGTGCTGTCTAGAATTGGGAGTGAACTTTGGCTACTACCCTTTATTTTCCTGCCCCTTTTTTCCTATAAAAGTCACTGTATCATGGAATCAACTAACTTTTTCCTCACAGAGGTCCTGCATGTTGGCTTTTGTCCATGGAATAATCACGGATGTAGATTTATTTATTTTATATAGAAATATAGAATTAGTGTTTTATGAGTCAAATTCAAATTTTTTCTGTTAGGACTCGGTTTGGCTTAACTATGCAGAAGTTTTGCTCAATCATTATGCGTTTTTGTGTTTTATGTATTTATGTAGGACACATGAAACTGGAACAAAGGGGATACCCTAGTATACTGGATGGCTCTCACATCTGTCGGAAGGTGGTTACCTACATCAAAGCATGGTGACATTTCTGCAAGTTTCCAGTCACTGGAGAAGAAAAGATGTAGTTTTAGAATGAAGTTTTAAAACAAATAAAGCTAGTAAAAGCTACAGAATCTTGCTTTCTATCAATCAGGCTGATTCACAAGCCCTGGAAAAAGCCCTTTCACAACCACATAATCCACCAGAATAATTGGGAATTATCTGTAAAACTAACTTTTTTGTTGGGCAGGACACCAGGAAATGGTGCCCTTCTACATTCTGATATAGTATGGGAAATGATGGCATTTTGATTTGCGATTCAATGCTCTCCTTTACTTTTTGACTCTGGAAACTTTTCTCCTACACCTGCAGAGATGAAAGGTGTCCTTTAATAGGTTTCGTAAACATAAACAAACTCTTGCAATGATGCTTCCTCTTCACATTAATATTCACACAGACCAAGTTAAAATGATGACTCATTTCTGCTGACCTTTAGTTTTCACCATGTTGATACTGGACACTGTCTATCAAAGCACCTTCATCACATCTTGAAGTTCTCACACTCACCATTACAGCCCGTATTTGAAAGCTGAGATACCTGCGCTTGTCGTACACAGATATTCTCATTTCTTCCTCTTCAAGTCTTATTAAAACTGTTGTCACAGACATTCATACCCAGCTTGGGTTGTATGTGAATGCCACCAACTGTACTTAAAGGAGGAGACCACACCTCGGCAAAGTATATTACAGCGTAGAATTCTTGAAGTGTCTAAAACGCATAGTTTTATAAATTTTAATTTGATAATGATCCAATGTGTGAGGGACCAGAGCAGAAAGGCAATGAGGGTGCCAATGGTTTGGTTCCAAAACTGAAACGTTTATTTTTTTAACTTTATAATAAAAACATAGTTAACACAATGCAGGTCAAAGTAAATATAAATGTGCTAATTCTAGGCCTAGAAAATTGACAAAACAGAACTCAAAAACGCAGAGTGCTCAAATCAAAAGAGAACTGAACTCAAAGACTGACTGACCGAAATGAGACAAACGGAGAACATTTATGCCAGCTGGCTAAACAAAAAAATGCATACTAGGGAAGACAAGACTAATCAACTGCAAAAATAAAAAACAAGACAAGGCCAGTTTATCAAAAAGACAAAGGTAAGTAAAGAATATTTACGAATATAAAAAATCATCATAAATCATATATTTAAATAAACTTAAGTCATCGTACTATCAAAACTTCCTCCCCCCATGACGTATCCAGCTGGATGGGCACTTCCGGAGTACTCTAATGGGGCGTATTCGACTCCCTGTTCGCGAACAGAGAACGGTGTTCGCGGGTGAGTCGAACACGTGAGAACACGTTTGTGGTGCTGTTCTTGCACCGAAATCCCACACTACCTCCACTGGTGGTTTGGCGAGGACGGACAGGAACAAAAGTGGCGGAAAAAGAGAAAGTTTCGGAGCCGTGTCCATCGCAAAACCCCCGCCATGATCGGCTGTGTTTATTTACGGAAAACCGGAGATGAATCCATGGTAACCGCACTTACCTGTTCGACTCTTCCAAACTCCTTCCCACGTTCTCAACCTGTTCACGAACAGTGGAGAACAGGGACTCAAATACGGCCATTGTGACAGGATCCCTCTGCGCACCCTTTTGCCGGAAGGAGGAAGTTGTTGCTACTGCGGCTACACACACGCACTCGCTCGGTCTCGCACACCACGGTAACTTAAATAACTCAGAAACAAAGAAACTGTAAGTAACAATTCAACATAAAGTAACAGAATGTGTGCACCCAGTTGCAACTTAATGTGTGAAAATGTTAAATAAAGTTAAAAATGTTTAAAGAAAATAAACGTGTTCCGTGTTTTGTTTGTAGATTGACTGCGGAGTTTTAAATGACTGTAACATAATAAACTAACGTGCAGCTGAATGATGAATAAAACCAAGGAATATTTTTAATGTGCCATAAGAAAATGAACTGAAAATTAACTCAATATAATCGTGGCATGAGCAGCAGGCTGTAGGATGTTTGTGTGTATGTAGCACGGACCATAGCCACCTGTTTTATGGTGCGGCTGCGGAGCCGGCCATCGCACAGTGCAACGCATTTTTAAACTGCCAACTTTTCAAATCGGTGTCAATATCAGGGGCAGACATTTTTACTTGGGGAATCTAAGGCTCCGTTCGGAATGCATACTTGTCCACTCGCTCACTATATGGTTTTCAATGTAGAACATTCACTGCATAGTGCCCTATATAGTGGTTGAGTGTGCATTTTGAATGCATTATCCAATCAAACGCCAGTACCGCGGTGCTTGTGACGTCAGTTGTTCTCTTTCCTTTCATCCGGGCCATGGAGTTGTTCAGAGGGCCTTCAGTAAGCTCTCCCTTTACGGCTTGGCTGCCCGCAAGCTGTTTTTATTTAAGCTGACCTGATTAACAATCAATTTATTGACAGAGCGACCAAGACCAATAGATGACGTTTAATTAGAAATGATAATGCAAAGGTGAATTCCAATTGCCTACATTTATATACATAGTAAATTGTAAATCCAAAACTTTCGCTGACTTTGCAGCATTTATTTTCGCCGTCCTTCGGATTGTCACACAGCTGTGCAATTTGCCTTAAAGCGCCCTTTAGCTATGACAACATTCAGAATAAAAAAAACAGATTCTCGCGGCCTCACAAATTAATTTACGCAAATCTGTGCTGCTTAAAGAGCAACACAAGCGCTGAAATTATAAAGAAATTGATATTTTACGTCATCATTTATGCACGGAAGAAGACACCTCATAATTTTGTGGTGCAAAGCATAACAATGCTATCAAAAGTAAATTAGACTGTCGTCGGTTTTTACCAATTAGTCCGAGCAACTGTGGCTAATCGGGAGATGTAAACTGCGAGAGGTTTAGGTTATTAAGCATTTTTTTAAATGTGAGGTTTCCAAAGATCAAATTCAAAATCAGAAGATTCCCCAAGTAAAAATATCTGCCCCCTGATATTTGAGGCCAATTTGAAGACTCGATGGTTTAAAAATACATCGCACTGGATTATTATCAAATTAAAATATGCGTTTTAGACACTTCAGGAATTCTACTTTCCGCTGAAACATACTTTGCCGAAGTGTGGTCTCCTTCTTTAAGATATAATATAACATGGCATTTCTCAAAAGGGCATGACTATAAATAGTTGTTTCAAAATGTAAATAATAAAAGAAATATCATCACTTGTCTTGGGTCATCTTCTGTCAATTGTGTCCATTTCCCCAACCCTCTCCCAAGCTAAATGGCTTCCCTCTATTGCATCACAGCTGTTTAAAAGACATTGATTTTAATCATCAGCAGGTGTGCAACTAGTCTTAATTACTCCCAGGATTAGACAATCAGAGGCTAAAGGTGCACTGATGTAATGCATCACAGCATTTTTTTTTCTTTAGAAACAGAAACAATTCAAATTCACAATGAAAAAGGCTTTGTCTTTTTTTTTTTTAACATTTTTTTTACCTCAGTTTGCTTCATGTTTTGTTGATGGTGCTTGTCTGCCAAGAATATTCACTGAGGTGTGACAATGTTTTACAGGTACTGACAAAACACTAATGAAAATCCCATCCTTGTTAGTTACTGCAATGAGATTTTTGACAGCCCGTGCTGGCAGCATTGATGTGGAGTTCTCAAAGCTACCAGTACCCCAGCAAATCTGGCTGTTTGATAATATTCTTTTTTGTCCTGAAGTACCCTGGCTTATTGTTTTCTGTGACTCAAAAAGTATACACAATAATGCTTTCTTACATTGGCCTTGAAGCCAAAACGTCTTATAAGGATTGAAAGCCAGATTATTCATGCATCAGCTCAGCTGGCCGACAAGGACTATGGTCATTGTTGTGATTAAGTTTTCCAACGCATGAATCCTGGTGTGGATAAACATCAGTGTTATTCTGAATAATACAAGAAACTGCATGACCAAAAAGGCACAGAGGCCCAATTGAATGCGTAAAATTGTAACTTGACACGCCAACTGAAAATTATCATAAGCAAGAGTCTTCTGGCTTTGCTTTACACATTTCACAATGAACCACTTGGCCCAAAAAAAGGTTAAATTCTGCTGAAATGTCTGGTTCCTGAGGGAAATTCCTTTTGAGAAAAATACATGGTACTTCTGATTTGGATGTAACCATGTACAAATCGTAAAATGCACAGATAAGCCTCAAGGTACAAGTTTGCAAAAGGATTTTATATGCTGGTAAAAAGGCACTGTCAGCTAGAACTGGAGAAAGGATTATTTTTCTTTCTTTTTTCTTTCTTTACAGTTTTTTTCCTGGTAATTCTAACCCTGGTAATTGGTCGTGAAACTATTTTACGAACCATAATTTTTGATGTACAGCATATTTACTATTGTAACATGAATTTTTGTAACCAATTTATGTTGACAGAAATTGCCTTTCAAAACAGCCTGTGGGTAATACAACTATCACACTTATTGTTTAATCCTTTTGGTGAATATGATTGTTCCAGGCAGGTGTACGGAAATGAATAAATTCATTAAAGCTCTGGGAAATGTGGCTTGAAATAGTAAGGATCCACTGAAATCTGAGTGAAAATAAATGTATATAACTATTTAAATCCCTTGTTCAAATACAGCTCATTTTACTGTTAAGACTGTCTCTCAAGACTGTAGTTGTGGAAGACCACAGTTTGATAGAAATTTCCCTCCCTCACACTGTACAGCACTTCATGGCAATGGTGCTTTCACTGTGCTACCATGATAGAACGCTAGATGTCCAATTATTGGGTATATTGAACTAGCTACAGTTTAAAACTACTTTGGCATGGCCTGGGACAATATTCATACACTGCTTAGGGTCAGAGCTGAGCTTTTCTATTGAAATGGGGCCGTGGCACCACTTGGACTAAACAATTCAAGACAAAATTTTCAGAAATGTTAGAAATCAATTAAATGTTCGGCTCATCAAACGCACGTTGCAGGCATCCTTAATTACAACCGAGTGATGACCGATTTAGATAAAATGTTCGGAATTTGTCGTCAACCTCAAAATTGTTTGTTAATTCTTTCAAATTTGTACAGTTGAAGCTAAGCTTTAGGCATAGGCAATTTCCTGCCAGAATTAACATTCGTTCAAGACAAGTGAGCCACATCATGGTAATATTTACACTTAAAAAGGGAACTCAGGTCTAAATCATAATGCTGTTTTATACAATCATAATTAGAAAATAAATATTGTAAAATACAAAAATGTGGAATTTTTATTTTCAAAGTCAAGATAAATGAGGTTTTAATCTCCCTAATTAGTTAGCGGTTGACATGTCTTCATAACTTGGTGGTTTTTCTAAATGTAACACATAATCAACTCTCATCTTAATAAATTGGTGGTTATGTAACACCTCTCATCTCACGCAGGAGGCAGTTACTGCATATGTAGTGGCTGCGCAACACAGAAAGCACACAAGCTAGAGGAGCTTTAGCTTTCAGATACTTTTGTTATTGGTAAATGCGCCGACATTTGAGATTAAATCCAAATGGCTCAAGAGCATTTTGTGGAAATATGCTAGATACATAAGAACAGAAAACATGTTTATTATCTATAGCATATAGGTCGAAGATGACCAGACAGGAGACGCCATTTTCCCTCTCGAAAATGCCGAAGTTTGCTTAAATTGGCTGCGGGAACTACAACCCCAATTCTGAAATAGTTGGAACGAAGTGTAAATTATGAATAAAATCAAAATGCAATGACTTTCAGAGCACATGTGCCAATATGTTATTTACAGTAGAACATGGATAACATTTCAAATGTTGAAACTGAGACATTTTACATTTTTATCCACAAAATGAGCTTATTTCAAATTTTCTGGCTGCAACAGGTCTCAAAAAAGTTGGGACACAGGCAAAAGAGGGTTGAAAAAGCAATATATAGATGAGAATCTGCTGAAAGAACATTTAGCAAGTAATTAAGTTAACTGGCATCAGGTGTGTAACATGATTGGCTATAAAAGGGATGTCTTGGAGAGGCTGAGTCTCTCAGAAGTAAAGATGGCCAGAGGCTCTCCAACCTGTGAAGGCTTGTGTAAAAAAAAAAAAAATTGTGGAATACTTTAAAAACAATGTTCCTCAACAGCAATTTGCAAAGGCTTTGAAGGTCTCATCAGACCGTGCATAACATCAAAAGACTCAGAGAAACTGGAAAAATCTGTGCGTGAGGGACAAGGCCGAAGACCTTTACTGGATGCCTGTGATCTTCGGGCCCTCAGATGCCACTGCATCACTCACCGGCATGATTCGGTCATTGAAATTACTAAATGGGCCCAGGAATACTTCAAGAAACCACTGTCTGTAAACACAGTCTGCTGTGCCATCCACAGATGCCACCTAAAACTCTATCATGCAAAAAGGAAGCCATTGTTGAGCATGATCCAGAAGCGCCGCCATGTTCTATGGGCCAAGGCTCATTTAAAATGGACTGTAGCAAAATGTCCTGTGGTCAGACGAGTCCAAATTTGACATTCTTGTTGGAAATGATGGGCATCGTGTCCTCCAGGCTAAAGAGAAGAAAGACCAGCCCTCCTATTATCAGTGTTCAGTTCAAAAGCCAGCATCTCTGATGGTATGGGGATGCATTAGTGCATATGGTGTGGAACACTTGCATGTTTTAAAAAGCACCATGAATGCTGAAAGGTATATAAAGGTTTTAGAGCAACATATGCTCCCCCCCAGACGACATCTATTCCAGGGAAGGCCTTGTGTATTTCAGCAGGACAATGCAAAACCACATACTGCAGCTATTACAACAGCATGGCTTCGTAGTAGAAGAGTCAGTGTGCTAAACTGGCCTGCCTGTAAGTCCTGATCTTTCACCGATTGAGAACATTTGGCGCATAATTAAACGAAAAGTCCGTCAAAGGAGACCCAAAACTCTCTAGCAGCTGGAAGCCTGTATGTCAGGGACCAAGCAGTGAGGCAATGAGGAAAACAGGAGATTAAAAAAAGATAGGGTTTTTATTTACCCAAAAATGCAAACACAACATAAACCAAAAACTCAATATCTAGGGCTATAAAAGAGGTCAAAAAATATAACTCTACTCAAATAACAGCAACAAAAAGGGTGTTAACAGTAGTGATGGCAGTATGACACTGAAGCGTCGATATGTGCTTCAAACCCGTAGCATAGAACCACTGTTTCAAAGCTTGCTTCGAAGCGGAAAAAAATCACGTGACATATGACGTCCGAAGCAGTAACTGCTTTGCTCCCTGAATGAATCACCTGACTGGTTCGAGTGCGCCAGTCAGCTGATTCACTGACTGACAGGTGACAGGATGTGACAGTTTTGAATTTGAGCGCCATAAATGCGCCGTAATTTGCAGAATTTGTGGGTTGTAGTAGGAGGTGTGTTTTTGCTGTCAAGTTGTTTGTATTGCGTTGTTGTGGTGAATCATTATGGAGCCAGCCAGGAAGAGAGGTTGTTCTGACATGTGGGAACACTTCAATCTGATAGCTCCTGATAAGGTAGGTGTGCTGGCTGTAAATAAGAAAAGTAAAGTTACATATACAACAGTAAATATCAGTACAGTACTAGCCTATAGTAGGGTCTATCTCAAGTCTATTTTAAGTATCATTACAGTAAATGTATGTATGATTAGTGTTGCCATAAGGCTATAGCAACCTATTCCATATTTCCCCAGCACTCTCCTCAATAACACAAAACACTCATTCATCAATCTTTATTTGTAAATACAACATAATATACTGTGTGTGTGTGTGTGTGTGTGTGTGTGTGTGAGTGTGTGAGTGCGTGCAATTAACCCTCCTGTCCACTGACTAGCCAGCCTAATTTTGACTGCAGCCTCACACTTGGCCAGGAGAGGTCACCCTTACTGAAACTTCGAGTACTGAACCAATTTTTGAAGCAATTGGCTCAAGTGGTTCAATGCTTCACAAAAGCTTAATTTGCCCATTAACAGAACAAACTCACCTAACAAATTCTTCTTCTTCTTTTCTTCTGGTTTAACGGCGGTTGGCATCCAGCTTATTGGTGCATCACCTAACAAAATGAAGCATGAGGGAACATATATACTGGCTTGGCCAAACCAATTAACACATAAAGGGAAAACAAAAAATGATAACACAAAAAAGATAAATATAACAGCAAAAAAATACTCATTTTAACCTTACAGTGTGAAAATGTGTGCACTCCATTTAAACAATGTAAAGCTAAAGGAAAATAAAGAAATTATAAAACAAATAAACTGTGTAGTGTGAACATGAATTGTTTGGGGTGTGGTTGACTGCAAATTAAATTAACCTGTGTAGTGTGGTTGACTGCAAATTAAATTAACCTGTGTACTTACAGAAGTGAGGTGAGTGTGTGTGTGTACCGTATTACCCCTTGTACTGCTCTTTTTGTGTGGCCTTGGCCATCACACTGTATTAAAGAAGAGTGGGATCAAATTTCAATGGCTAAACTCAAGAAATTTGTCTCCTCAATGCCCAGACGCCTCCACTCTGTGTTGGGATGCTACACCATAGTAAACAGGCCCCTGTCCCAACTTTTTTGAGACCTGTAGCAGCCATAAAATTTGAAATGAGCTAATTTTGTGGATAAATTGTAAAATTTCTCAGTTTCAACATTTGCTATGTTATCTCTGTTTTATTGTGAATAAAATACTGGCTGGTGTGATATGTGAATAATAATGAAGACATTTCAAATGAAATGCAGGGTTTTGTATTTGATAATAGACAGGCAGGGCAGGTGGGCAGGCACTGTATTAACCCTTTATAGGGCACTAAAAAATACCCTAAGAAGCTGACTGTAAAAAAGTACTGTGTGTTAGACTATTTATGGACATACGCCTAACAATCACTTGCTCTTGGCTTAGGTGAAAAGGGCGTATGATCAAATATGGTGTCACTACCAAATTTTTTGTTTTTCACGCAAAATCTCACTAATTTCTTGAAATCCTACACAAACAACACCTATCTCAACTTTTAGGAAACCTTTTCAACTTTTTAATGCGTGAGTTATCAGTTTTCTTTTGTGAGTAATGATGTTAGGTCCTTGTGAGTGGGACTGGGTAAGGGCACACAACCACACTGTGACAGGTCTGGAGAAGAAAACAAGTTTGAGACGCTCTAGGCCATTGGTCGAACTGCTGATATCACTGCCTGTGATATAGCCTGATTTTCTCTGATTGGCTGGGAGAAATCGCCGCGGGTCTACTGCCTCATGGAGAGGCATGGGGGTGCCACTTTGGATGCCAACTGAGGTTACCAAATTTGGTTCTTTGCCAGATAAAGGGTTAATGAATCAGGTCGGATTCAAAATTGATTTTTCAGACAACTGTGGAGAATGGGTCGTCCCATGCATGACTTATCCAGCACATTTTCAGCACTTCAAACATTTGTTCTGTTATAGTTTGTATTTTATGTGATGGAAGGAAAATCCACGCCCTGTTTTAGACAATGTCCCATGTAATGAATACATAGGCTGACCAATGTCCCCAAACAGCCACTCCTCCAGGAGGGATCTTCTGGAGAGCAACAGGAATGACAGAGCTCGCCAATATCTAGATGTCCTGGTTTTATCCAGAGGAATTTGCAAACACCTACATGCATAACCTCACATGTTGAATCGCTGATTACCTGATTGAACGGGCTCGCTCATGAATTAAGAGCCATTGTCTGTAAGGTTCAGGTGGTGATAGTCACCTTCTTCAATTTTGCTAAAACTTTGGTGGTTTTATGTCCCTACACTAGCAAGAAAATTCCTCAAATTTTTTGGCCCTACCTGCGTTGGTTTGGGTTTTAGGGGTCAATCAAGTGCAAGCTGAAATAGGGCCTAAAATGCCAAATTACCTAAATTTGATTTTTGGGTCGCTCTTATTCACTGCGCGAACTTTGTCCCAAAGTAAAAGTTGGAAAATGGAATTATAGGGGGGATGGTCAGTGGAAAGAGCGATTTTCAGCCTGGAATCTTCTTCGCGCAACACATAGGGGGCGCTCTAATATGGCCGCCATCCATTTTTGTCACTAGTTTGCACCCCTTATACTCTGTGCGCGATCAGTGCCCCAGAACTTTTACAGCTGCACTACACTGGTATGTAGTTAAACTATCTATTAGAGGTGAGAAAAAGGGATAGTGTATGCGCACACCAACAGGTGGCGGCAAACATGGCAAAATGGTAAAATTTGGCGCCACCTGGTGGCGTTCGTGGTCGATTGACAGGGCATAGGTCTGTTGCATAATGAAGTATTGAGGTCACCCTTTTAGTTTATGAAAGCCATTTCTTGGGATAAGGAATACTGTCCATAATAGGTGGAGCTTTACTAAAAGATGTACTGGAACACGCGTAAAGCAATATCCACTCAAAATTGCTCATGATTGGTCCAGCTGAAATGCCCGGTGAAAATCCCAAGGAAATACTTTTGTATGAGATGTCCTTCACCCTTAAACTTGCAGTTATTGCAAATATCAATATATTTCATTTTGGATATCGCCCAATCCTAGTCTGCATGCAAATCTATCCACCTGTATAAGATGGTCCTGTAACTAGACAAGAAGTTGTTTTGTGAAAAAAAATGCCAGTTTCGTATACATTGGGGATTTTTGTATATTCATCCAAGTCAGTCCTGGCACTTTAAGGGTGTTCACATACATAGATGATTCTGGATAAAACCTCAGATTGAAAAAGTGGCTTTTCAATAGTCTGAAACAATGGAGTACACAGGAAGTACTAGAGGTGCCCTCAATCAATAATTGATGTATCTAATGAAACAACACATATGCCAGAGATGATTGAAAAATCAATAATCATTACCTGAAATAAGGTCAAGTCCATCACAGGGCCTGTTCTACTGGGACACACCATCGAAATGCACCCATAGCAGCTCATATTGACATGCTCAAAGAATATACCATGATTTTTGTCATTGGAATTTCATTGAAAAAGGCTAAAAACATAATTCATGAAAACATATCCTTGGAATAGTGGCTGCGCATTTCATAACTTGACCAATCAGGAGCAATTTTGAGCAGATATTGCTTTACAGGTGTACCAGTACATCTGTTAGTGAAGTGCTACCTATTATGGACAGTAGTCATTATCCCAAGAAATGGCTTTCATAAACTAAAAGGGTGATCTCCATACTTCATTATAAAATAAATCTTTGCCCTGTCGGTCGACCGCGCACACCACCAGGTGGCGCTGAAATACGTCAAATTTTACCATTTCGCCATGTTCGGCGCAACCTATTGGTGTGCATATACACTATCCCAACTTTTTCTCACATGTAATGGATAGTCTAACTACATACCAATTTTAATAATTTGGCAGTTTAGGCCCTATTTCGGCTTGCACTTCATCGACCCCTAAAACCCAATCCGGTGCAGGTAAGGCCAAAAAATTTGGGGAATTTCCTAGTTAGGATAGGGACATAAAACCACCAAAGTTTCAGCAAAATTGAAGAAGGTGACTATCACCACCTGCCTGAACCTGCCTGCACTTCACAGACAATGGCTCTTAAATAGCCTGTATCACAGCATGCCCTGATGTGCAGACATCGGTCGCACTAACCATTCTGACATGCATTTTTTAAAATATCTTAACAAAATCCTTCACATTGTCATCTCTTTATTTTTAATCGGTTGCATGAGTGGGCACTGCTGCTCATCCCTGCATAGGTAGTATGTAAGCAGAGTGTACGTGCCTTGTGCACTCGCCTACAAAGACGGTTCATACTATCTGACTATCCGCCCTGAAATGAGCTGTCAAAAACTGACCAATGACTTTAGACCAGGTTTTTGTCGATCAAAATCGCGATCACTTTTTGCGGTCTCAAGATATCAATGCGCACACCTTATTTTAAGACCGACAAGCCCATTGGCGCTCAATTTGACACAAATGCATTCCCTACTTAGGCAGACTGGACCCTGTACGAGTTCATGGTTTTTGCCTCGGTAGGAAAGTTGCAAAAATACGCCCCTTATGCTTTGCATTGGGTGTAAGATAGGGGCCTTAGTGTTTACCAGTGTCAGTCAGAAAGTGGAAACTTTGCCTACTGTTGTCTTGATTTCTTACTTTTAAATACACAAAAACAAAATATTTGTTTTGGCAGCCAAATAAGGGCAAGTCAGCTGATTTGCTTTAGATTTCTGTTTTTACGCCTTGAGAATTTGTCATTATTAGTGACCTCTGGTATACTGAACCATTTTCAGAACAGCTGTAATTTGCTTTTGACAGGCTAACATTAGTTGCGATAATGTCCTCAGTCTCGTTTTTGTATGTGCTAGCGCTTGTGTGGATACATGTAGCCAAGGAATTTTTTTTTTTTTTGTGTGGGCTTCAGGGGTATTGTTTACTGCCGTGAAGATACACAAGAAATTAAGAAATTATAGCATGCATTGGCTGATATGAGCCAACTTAAGGTTAATGGTTGAAGATTAATATGATGTGCTTACATAATAAATTAATTGATAAATGGCATAAGTTTTTGTAGGTGTTAATTTTAGAGGTTTATTGCACAATTGGACAGTTTTTGAATAAGTTTTGGGCTGGCAACCAAGCAGACAATCTGGCAACACTGCTCATGATGAATCAATTCAAACAAGACAAAAAGAAAAGCTTCAAGAAATTATGATTCAAGACTATCCTGAACTTTTAGTGAGTTAAACAAAATACGTGAAGCATTTCTTGGAGATAAAGCAGTAACATTTGTTAATTATAAATACTGTATCTCTATGCAGTTGATTGGATTTTATTGATCATATTTACCCTCACTTACTCAGACTGCATAAAGCCTTGCTGTAGCCTTGGTCAGTGGCTCCCTAAGTAGGTCCTGAAGCCCCCTGTGTATTTTGGTTTTCGCTCCAACCACAATGGCAGGTAAATTATTTTAACAAGCTACTAATTTACCCAAACTAAGTGCTTTCCATGTGAGGTCACTAAAAATTCTGATCATATTACCACAAAAATAGCTTGATATATTCAATAATTTTTCTGTGGACTAGTAGCGCTTATTGGGCTATATTGAAAACATTGTTGTATCAAATGAGGCAAATTATTTCTGATCAAATGGAGATTGGCCTGAGTCAATGGGCTGCTGATGGTGAAAGTCAAAACACCTGGCCACCAATTACAACCAAGTGGTGGATAATGAACTATTCAAAGGCAAAGTATATAATAATGTGGCAATCCTGCAGTGTTGATGTTTCAGAGAGAAAATCGATTAATACCAACCAAGTTTGGATTCTGTTAACCTCAGTGGTTCATGTTCCCACTTTTTATGTAATAGATTGCCGTAACGCATTAATCACAATATGAACTTGGGAAACATATTTATATATTCCTAATGTTATTTCATTTTTCTGACATAATGTTGATCAATAAAGAGAAGCAATCTAACTGAAAATCTAAACTTGAGAAAAATTAGCTGCTTCTTAAAGGTGCCATAGAATGGTTGAACGGGGTATTTATCCTTTTTCTGTGTTGTGACATATAGACAACAAAATTTCGGTTGGGTCTGTTATGCCTCAGAAGCTTCCTAAAAACCTCTCTCAAAAAGCTACGTTAGGGTGGGGGATTTTGAACGCATTGTTTTGCACCTATTTGGCAACCTTTTGTGCTGAACTGGCAACCTCATTATGAAATGCAAGCACTTGACACTGATTGGCTGGCTTTGCTGCCACTCAAAAGAATGTAACTTTGCCCAGAGCGGTAGGGAAAATGGAAAACACTTGCCGGCTTCGGAACACAGACAGACCAACTTTATGCAGCTATGGCATATTCAGAGATTCAGCCTTATATGTTTGAGTCCGAATCGGATGAGGACACTGAGTTGGAGGAAGAACCAGTCCAGCAAAGGCTGGATTTAAACGTTTCTGAATGGTAAGTATTTTTGAATGTTTCTTTTTTTTTTTAAACGTAATGGAGACAGCTAGATAGGCTACTTCAGAGGTGCCAAGGCTTACGCATTCCGAGTGAGTCTCTCGCATTGACGTTCCTGTGCCGTGGTCAGCAAGTATTCAATCAAAGCGTACTGAAGAAATTCCTTTGCGGAATTTAAGTCCTTGTGCAATAAGTGAATCTGTTTCACGTGCATTATGGTGGATTTCCCCACTAGTGACACGGAAATCGATTATGACTCTGGAATTCTCACACTTGTCTTTACTGAGGGATTGGAAGCAATAGAATTGCATAAAGACGTGTATGCAAATTATCTTGAAGGGGAGGAAACAGAATGAGAGTGGGGGGGCAGTGAGATACATGTGACATCATATGTATCCGTTGTTCAGATTGGCCCGTTTTCTGGTGGTCATTTTTAAGGAATTTCTATGAAACGGAGATGTTCAAAATGTCTAGCACTTTTCGTATGTTCTTGAAAGCGGGTAGACTACCGTTATTCAACATAGACAAGGTAAAAACGGTTTTTGATTCTATGTCACCTTTAAAATTCTTAAATTGCAACTGTGGTTGGAACAAAAACCAGCATACACAGGGGGCCCCCAGGATGGCATTTGGGAACCACTGGCCTAAGTTATGTGTCTAGGATTGCGTGGGTGCCAGCCATGGAGGACCCTTGATGAATTTGTTTTGCACTAGCAAGACAGTCATTCGGGGCTATGTAGCTACATACTAAATGCACTAATGTGTGCAGATAATAGAAACATTCTCACAGCCAAATTAAATAAGCAAGAAAAACAAAAACTATTAACATCTGCTGTGCAATCGTTTCTGTCCGATACTTGCTGTTGCCGAGGGGAGCCCTCATTAATTAATATAAACTGGGCTACCTTGCCAAACTGGAACCAATCGATCAGCTCACTGTCTGAATAAAAGTTGGGTTGGTTTGTCCAATTGCGGACAGCTCATTCCCCTCTGATTGTCCGAGAATGTATTTACGTTATAAGCAAGACACACTGCAATTGCGGTTAGTCTTTTCTGGTTGTGTCAAAACCATTGTAAATTTTCCCTTTATTTTTTTACTGTCTTAACAGTTTTGACTTTCCAACTTGCTCCAGACTAGACATAGAGGTTATACCCAAGCGCAACACATAACAGGCCTGAAGTCTCAGTGATGCTCTAGTCATAATCATGTGTTGGTCGTAACTTTCAATTTTAAGTCAGACATGACGTTACACCCGGGCATGCTCCCTGCTGGTGCTCTCCGCTCCACGCTTGGACTCCCTTTCATTGTTTCATATTGGCAGTAGATCTAATACCCCCTCATGTCAACCGCCTCCTGAGTCTTGACATGCCTAACGTGCATGCTTGTCCGTATACTTTTCCCTTGAAAAGTGACTCTTCAGTAAAAGAATTGTGGTGACTGACCAAAGATACTTTAATTTTTTTGCTGTCTTATAAATGCCTGAATTTATAGGCAAAAGGGCATCATTCCATGACATATAGATATGTATAAAATGCTTTATCGCTTGAAACTCCCACACCCATAGAAAAAAAGGAAAGAACAGCCACAATAGAACAATAGAACACCTTGCAACGTACCCGTATGGCATCACAAGCAGTCTGATTGGTTGAAATGTCTAATTGGCAAACCTGTTCGGGAAAAAAAAATTGCATCTGGGCATAGCTCCAACTGCAGTACATAGCCGTTTGGAAAAACCCAAAGCTATCTGGGCAAAATTACTGAATTGGTCTTGGGGGAAATGAGTACTGCAAATGGGGGAGTTTTTCTGGGTGTTTCCATTACGGGTCTCCAAAAATGTGGCTTGCTCTTTCTCTGAGGCCACCGCGGGTGGAAAATCAGAGAATGACATGTTGTCATCTTTCCTCATGAATGTGCACCCCGGGACAGCTGAACAGGCATCATGGGGCAAATAGTGGAGAGAGACAATGACAACAACAGAGAGATCAAATATGGATGATAATAAGTCTATCGCAAGAGGCTTTACGGAGATGGGTTGGTTCAGACTCAGAGGTATATTGAGCAGGAGCAGAGAGGTCTTATTGCATATGTTTTGGTGGGACAACTGATGCAGTTTGGTTCATGGATCTTTTTTCATCATAAATCTTCTACATAGCTTCACTGGCTTAGCTAGTTATATTTGGTGCATATACCTGCTAGCTAGCTAACTAAATAACAGTAAGGAACAATAAACTATTTATTGTTTTCTTTTTTTTATTTTTTCAAAAATTTGGCATCTCCAATCCCACCCGAATCTGGAATACCCAATTGGTGAACTATGTACAAGGCTTGCTCGTATGCGACCCCTTGCTGCCAATTCAGGAGAGTGTAAATGGTTCGCGGCTCTCCTCCGAAGCACGTGCCTGTCAACCACCGCTTCTTATACACTCATTGGTTGAATCTTCGCAAGTTCAGAACGAGGGCGGAGGATACCCGGACATGACCAGGCTTAGAATCTTCCTGACGTGCGCCCGTCTGGCCAACAGGAGGCGCTTGAGCAACGAACAAGGCAACTATTGTAATCCCTTCCCGGCAGTCCCTTCCCAATTTGCAACCCTGTAGCACAATAGCCAATTGTGCGCTACTCTGAAAAAGCTGCCGACCACTGCCGGCTGGTACAAAGTGGGGCTCGAACCCGCGACGTGATAGTCACTCTTGCTTCGCAACGCGATGCTTTACCGAGTGAGCTATCCGGCAGCCTATTTATTGTTTTCTATTGCTTTGTATGCTCCAACTGTAACTAGCTACACCAGCGAACTACCTTGCTAGCCAGCTAGGTTGCTGGCTTAGTCAGTCATAGTTGATGCATAGCTAAATAATAGCTATTCACTGTTAAATTATAACTAAATAATAGCTATTCACTGTCATCCATTGATTTCTATGCATCAGATGTAGCTAGCTCATAGTAGCCCACTGTGTAATAACTGTGCTTGGTTGCAGGTTATCAGTTTCCCAGAGATTGCCAACAGCTATTTCTTTCACTGATCGGCTTCCATTACGTTACGTTGTGGATGTTTGCTGAAACTGGGTACCTCGTTGGCCGGGAACAAATCAAGGGCTACTCGCGCATTTGTATCGTGGATGTGTATTCCGCCAAAGTGGATTATAAATGCAAAAACATAACATTTTCAACAATAGACAATGAATTTGATGTGGTCACTTGCATCCGTATACCCCATAGGCTAATCTCGGTCCGAACCGACTCATTAATTTGAGTTTGAGTAATGGCAGAAAGTGCCCAAAACCCATTATATGTTTTTATTGGAATTTTACCTCTGACACCTTTAACTGTCACCTGCATTTTCTCACATTTGGCCCAGCCCTAATTAGGGCCCAGTGAAAGTTAAGGGGTTAACTAAGTAGCTGTGACATAGTCGCCTCAGTACTCTATTTCTGGAATGTTTACAAAACTTAAATGACAATGGGCTTGATCTTTTAGCTGGCGCATAGTGGCGCAAAGAGTGATGCGAATGTCTTTGCTAGTTGATGTACTGGCGCAGTTGTCATTATCCTGTCCAGCGCCCACTTTGCATTGATAGCAAATGTAATTGCGCCAAACTGAGCACCCATGGGCGCGATGGTCTTAAAATGACGCGTGGTCCGGTCCATTGATGGCGCATTGCTATCTTGAGACTGTAAAAAGCGATCTTTTCTATTTACCAACAAAAACCAGGTCTAAAGTCAATGGTTAGTTTTGACTGCTAATTTAAGACCGCATAGTAAGATAGCATTGTGCACCTTTGTTGGCGAGTGCACAACATGCGTACACTTTGATTGTTACATTCTACACACACAGGGATGAGCAACAGCACCCACTCATGCAAATGATTAAAAATAAAAAGCTTACAATGTAGAGGATAATTGTCAAGATATTTTAAAAAATGCCTGTCAGAATGGTTAATGTGACCGATGTCCGCACATCAGAGCATGCTGTGATGCAGGCTATTTAAATTGCAAAGAAACCTGTTCCATCAGGTAATTTGCAATTCAACATGTGAGGTTACCCGTGCCGGTATTCACAAATTATTCTGGATAAAGCCGCGACTCCTTGATACTAGCGAGCTCTGTTATTCCTGCTGTTTCCCATAGGATCCCTCCTGGAGGGATGGCAGTTCAGGAACAATGGTTTGCCTATAAGTTAAATAGGCAACATGGCGTATCATGTCTAAAACAGTGTGTGGATTTTTGTTCCCTCAAAAAAACACAAACTGTTGTAGAACGAATGAATGAAGTGCTAAAAATGCACATCAGACCTTTGGATAAGTCATGCATGGGACGACACGTTATCCGCAATTATCTGAAAAATCTGACCAGATTCATTAATACAGTGCCTGCAACCCATCTGTCCCGCCTCTAATATCAAATACAAAACTCTGCATTTCATTTGAAATGTCTTCATTAATATTTAGAGTATGGCTGACTTAAAAAGCGTCCCATTTTAGTAGCAGCAAAATCAATGGATGGTATTGTCACCATTTGTTAATAATCTGAAGTTCTTCCATATATCTAACTTGACCGTCAATCATCAGCCACGCTGAAGCAAGTTATTCTCACTCCTGTCAGAGATTATTTGAGGGGTTTGGGTTGCGTAATAAAAATAACACTATTTTCCTCTCTTTCTCGCTGGCTGTTTTTCTCACTGGTTTTAATTTCATCCGGTTGTTCTCTACCAGCGCATAATTTTAGTATCTTTTTTTTCATTTGCTTGTTTTATGCACAAGTTGTAATGCAATATAAAGTTCAAATGCAGCCCCGGGAATTCACCATGATGATTTCTAACATCTGGATATGAAAAAAACAATTTTGAACAGTATTTTTTAAATGTTTTTGATACATTTGGAGATCACTTTGTTCAGGTTTCCAGACTTTCACTAATGGTTTGCTTGTGCACTTAGCAGACCCTTTACGCTGCAGAGTACAATTTTTTTCCTGCTACTAGGCAAATACACCCTAATTATAGTAAATCACCAAGGTGAAAGGGCATGGTTTTAAGGGCAGTGGGTGATGATATTCTGATTGGTTTATTTAATGTTACACCCAGAACACGCCTATGATTAATTAAGAGATTAAGTCTAACCTCTTTGAACCAAGTGCCTCACTTTGTGCCGAGATACCCCACTGCTAAACAAGCGAAAGTGGATTTGTACATGCCCTAAATGCACTTTCACCACATGCTTCAGACCTTGCACTCAGATCATTTAAATAGGGCCCTATATTTCCACTTTGGATTGAAACTGATTTCTAATTAGATGCTTGCTATTATGTGCATAAGACCCGAAATTACATCGTTCGAAGGCTGTTTGTTGTGGATTTGGGTTTCTGCTGGCTTTAAGATTGGACTGACCCCCACAAATGTACACACATCTCATGTAACTGGCTTCTTCCACTCCCACCATCTGAGCTCGGAGACCCGTTTGCCTCACTAAATAATCACACTAATGTTACTGCAAGCTGCTGGCCAACCAGGAGTGGCCACTGGAGAGTGATGAGCCAAAAAAATATAAACCAGCTCAACTTCTGTTATCCCCAGAGAGGCTAAGCTAATTGTTGCTTCGCCAATGCAGACTTTGGGCCATAGCGAGTGATGGCATGGCTGGGATTCAAACACCCGACCACAGGGCTCCCAAATGAATTACTTTGCCGTGAGGCACCCTTAGGCCCCAGGAAATTGTGAGCCTATATCAAGCTCACTTATTGTGACAGCATGGTAGAGGCTGTTCTGATTTTGAGTAGATCTGTGATCCATTAGCCAGATAGATCATAGTAATGCCCCTGCAAAGCCACAGTGCTTGTATATAATTATATATACTTTTTGCATTTCTGTGAACAGCGTATTTCTGTATCATTTAGTCCTCGGGGTCAGATGCCAAGCATCCTAAACTGATATAAGTTATGTAGTGATCAATAACCCATTTGTCGTCAAAGTGGTTGGTTTATGTAGCATAAAGTCTTTTTATTAGGATCACTGTATTTTTTACTATTAAAAATACTGCCTTCTGCTTGCCGTCTGCTTAACTCCCAGTATTGTGGAGATGTTTAACTTAAACTTTGGAATAATTTGGGAGGTGAGAGTATGCAAATATATCAGTTATGCCTGTTTTGAAATATCATTAGCACTGGGCATAAACACTGATGAGGCGAGGTTAATGTTTTCATTCTGAGTGGGGACTAGGGGGCCACTTAGAAGACCTCATTCTTTCGTCCGTGCGTGGGTGGGTCAGTGTGAGTATATAGTGGTGCTGATGAATTCCCAACTTCATGCTATGCACGGCATAACATTGGAGCCAGTGGGAGGGGTGAGCAGATGGGGGGAGGGGTGAGAAACAAGGTACGCCTGTCTTCTTGCTATGTCCAAACGCCAACAAAAGTCAAAGTGATGGATGATGACTAGACAGACGCTGTCCTCTTGTCCCGAGCCAAGAGTGTGAGCGATTAATCTTTTTGCTTCAAATCATGGCTTTCAGTAGTCTGCCCATCGAAAGAAAAATGAGCAAGAAGAGGGGTGGGGTGGGGGTAGCAGATTTGCGAAAGACTGGGGGTGAAAGAAGCAAAATCAAAAGTAGAGACTTTGATACAATGATGTTGTGGTGAGAGGGAAATAAACTTGGCCTGCCTCGTCCTGAGCTGACACGGAAGTTATCTGTCCAGCCCAGGCAAGCGAGTCAGGCCTATTCATCATTTGCACAGGCAGATGTATCACTTTTGAACTCCTACTATTCCAAAAAATCGAAAGTATGACACCTTCAATTGGCCTGGGGGTTATTTCTGTTTCACAAAACCAGGATTTAGAAGTGTTGAGATGATTTGCTTTCAAATGAACACAACATCACATATCTTTTCCTGAATGTACAATATGCAGATTTATTATTAACTATTATTACCACCATGAGATAAAAACACACCACATACTTTAGTTGTGATTTGTTTGGTTTCCCAAGTTTCTGTTCGGCTGATTGACATTTTGACCTCATTCCCCCAGGTAAAAGTACATTATAATGTCTATGGTATTTGGACGAAAAGTGGAACAGAGCTCTTGATACATTAGATCTGATCCAGATTGATGTGACCTTTACACAGAGAAAAAATCTGCGACGCCTTTCAGTCTTAACTTGGAGACCTGCACATTCTGACAAATCAGTTTCTGAGCACTGTTCAGCAGCGAAGAGTTAAGGATCAATGAAAGCGCTGACATTTTAACGGTTGCAGTCATGATATGACCTTTGAAGCTGGCTGCCCTGAACAAGTGGTTTTGCTTCTGTCAAACTGCCAAGAGCTGCAGCAGCATTGACTGGTTAGTAATGATACTTTCCTTTCTTCAACACTTGTATTCATTCAGTTGTCCTCTATAAGTTTGTGGACAGCATTTATGTCTAGTTTCTACCAATACATGTTTCTGTTTTCGCGTGCAGGAATAATCATGTACTACGTAACCCATATTATAACAAACTTGAGTGACAGTAATAAATAAGTTGCTACCAGGTTAAGGAAAAATGAAATGGTCGTTGCACCATGACATAAATTAATTTTTTTTTTTCGTTCCCTAACTTTCAGAGTGTGTTTGTTAAGTACACTGAGCAAAACAGGCTTGGCTATCCTTGTGTGTGTCATTCTGTGTTTGGAGGAAGCTCTGAGTAATCTGACACACTTCACGTTGACACATCTATTTAAAGCTATGTAAAAACTAAATGACAAGAGACATGAGTAATGCGTGGATTGTTCTTCCCTGACTGCCAATCCCACCCCCTATACACCCTCTCTTCCTCAGGTTTGGGACATTGCTTTGTTCTCACAAAAATTTGTCAACATTATATATTTAGATGTGACATGTTTTATGGGCTCAAAGCAATGCTGGCATGTTGGAACTGGGAAAAAGTCAAAGCAAGGAGAAGATCTACATTGAAAAATGTTTATGTCTTGATACTGAACAATAACTTTCTGTTACTGAACTTGGAATCCCATTGCCCCCTCCTCCATGTTAGAAATGACGTTAGACCAGGTACATTTCAGCTGACAAATGTTTTTATTCATACAGAATATTCACTGAGAATCGAAAGAAATATTCTAAGCACCGTAGTCTTGTGTAAAGGCCATAGCTACTGAAATGATTTGGCTCACACGTTGTAGTCTTCATAAATTTGTTCTCCAACTGTGCATCAGGGATTGGCAAAAGAATGAGTGATAAAAGTTGCTTTTAAAGGCGATGGAAAGTCTTGGTTGCATTTTACGACTGTTTTGAATGATGGAGACGGTTTTAAAAGCACAAATTATCTCGGAAATATTTATCACAATGCCACATTAAAATTTATGACCTTACCGTGAGAAGAAAGTCCAATTCAAAGAAATTTTTATGCAGTAGAAAGTCTTGTCATAATGCATGCTTAATTTTTAATACTTTACACTTTGTTCTCACTTCGTCCGCTGTGAAAGCGTCGTTAAAAATGGATGATTTGTTGCACAGTTAGAGTGTCAGAATTCATTTTGACTTGGATGGTGTTTCTTTGTTTGCAATATTTCTCTTTTATTTCACTGACATGTACATAGCCTTTAGGGAAGAAATCTCAAAATGTGCTTGCTGCAGATGGAGCTGCCATATGTCACAAGAGTAGATCAGGGTACAATACTATAT
The DNA here is from genome assembly GCA_029692085.1 of Gymnothorax javanicus. Classification (NCBI taxonomy): domain Eukaryota; kingdom Metazoa; phylum Chordata; class Actinopteri; order Anguilliformes; family Muraenidae; genus Gymnothorax; species Gymnothorax javanicus. Next base: position 85,363,767 of record CM056195.1, read on the forward strand.
TATGAATGGGAATTGTAGTTTCTTTCTTCCCAAATGACAGCGGCTGATTGAATTGAAAACTTATCCCCATGCTCCGGAGGCCTTCCGGTGCCACTGTAGTCTGAGCCATTTGAAGAGGGTTGACATATATGGTTCCGACTTTGTTTGTTTGCTGATAGGTTGAGGCTGCCCTTCGCTGACTGCGCCTGTCTCTGCTCAGCGAGCTGTTGCCCAAGCTGGGTCTTAGAGATGCCTGTGTGAAATGAGTTATGGACTCCTGAGCTTGAATCCAGGTGAGTGTGCTGGGCTGTTTTTATCCCCTCGCTTTCGCTTTCCCGGTATGGCCTCCGTGTGGTTCTTTCAGCATAGCTGACGTCCCTGGGCCGAGGAGGATGGGCTAAGCCTTTCATGCCTCACCTGGTTGCTAGGAGACAACCAACCAGACAGAGAGTGGAGCACAGAGCTGAATCAAAGGAGGTGGCAACCCCCTGAAACTACTGGATTGAATGACTGAGGATGAGAGTAGACAGAGAGTAGAAAGTACACGTTTCTACATGCCTACTGTAACTCTGCACACCAGGTTTGTACAGAAAAAAAGAAAAGAGTCAGGGAAACACTTAGTCTTTTCTCCCTTGAATAATGCCACTGGAAACCCGGATAAAACTGAAGGGCAGACAGTTGCTGTGCTGTTGCTGATGTTTCAGCCACACCTTATCGCTATTGTATCCACTACATGCTGGCTGTGAGTTTTGACAATCCTATTGACAGAGATTTAACACTCTTATTTGGCCAGCCATCCATCCTGTGTCCAAGGCACTGTGTCACATGATTGTCCAGACTGCCCCCAACTGGGAAAAGAGCTCAATTACAGTTTGGCCCATAAAAAAAAATTAATCAATGAATACAAGCCAGTGCAATAAATGGGGCAGGGGAACTTCTAGAGGTAAGAAAAGCAGCCATTCCGAATGGCTTTATAAATGACGTGTGCAGTCAAAACATTCAGCAAGAAGCTGATGAAGGGAGTTTTCTTTTGTTGATACAGTTTTTTGTGAATTTGTTGACAATGCTAATGAGCTGCATGCTGACTGACTGGACACTATCCCCGTGTCCTTTGCTGTCAAGAGGTCAACATGGGAAAAGCCACTTTGCCGCTTGTTTTCTCTCCCCTTCTTAGTGGAGAGGGATGAAGGAAAACCCAGCTAATGAGCTAAAATTATTCCACCCCCATCCCTGCCTTCTTCTCCTCCATTTTCTGGAACATCAGTTCTCTCAATTAGACATAGATTCTGCATTACCATGCATATTCTCTGAAGACATTTTTATTGTTTCCACTGTACATGGTTTTGCGGCCATTTTGAGATCATAATTGTAAACCATTGACTGCAGATGAAAGATTTGCCTCCCTGGCTGACTGAGTTCTGCCCTTTTACAGAAATGTTTTCAATTAGCTGTGTTCCTGTCCAATAAAATATAAAATTAATTTGTCTCTCTTCTTCTATGGGGGCTATGTCTTTTGTTTTACAGGAAATTATTCACTGATAATTTCAGTGATCATCCACTAAATCATCACATGAATTATTCAATTTCAAGTTGTAAAAAAGGCATGGGAAATGTGATGGGGTTAAGGGATACATCATCTAACAAATGTGTGCGATGCAGAACGATTGATAAAGACCCAGAGGCATGCAAAGGGAGTTGAAAAAATATCGGAGGCACCCCTAAAAAATGGATTCAGCTATGAAATTGCAAAAAGCAATCTCAAAAGCATCTCCGTAGCCCGTTCCCATTCATTTGAATTCTAATCAGCAGTATGTGCCTGCTTTAAAGAGGCTGAACCAGCAGATTTTTGCGAGGTAAGTCTCAAAAGCAAGGTTAAGATACTTACAAAACTCTAAAGGGGGCAAATAGTTGGTGGCTGCACAGCAGGTGTGTTGATCACAAAAGCATCAATTATTTAAAGTTGCATGGGAAAATGTCTCATGAAAATGAGAACACATTCCAAACACCAAATAACATTAACAGAAAAAAAGAACTGTGCCTGAAAGTCAACAGTCTCTGACAGAGGCAAATGGACTCTTGCTGATAACTACAAACAGACGACTCTAAAAATCACCACAGAATTGATTCAATCCATATCTGAATTAGTTTCAACAAAAAAATTTGCCGACATTGTGAACTTTACAAATCTAGAGGATAGGATAATGTTTCCGATGTTTTGACCTCTCCATGTATGTACATGTACATGTACAGTACTGTTCGCAAACAATCTAACTAGTTACAAGGTCGTGAGAAAGACGGTAGTTACTGGTTAGGGACTGGTCGTCACGGTCGGCTGAGCAGCTCATGTATACATATTATTGGGAAATATAGTCCGGTGCAAGGGTCACCGTCTGTTGTCTGCATGAGTCTAATCTTGTGTTAGTACTTCATGCAGCTCCACAGCTACATGTATTGTACAGGGTCAGATACTGGCCTTGGTAAACACTGGTTACCGGCGATGAAAAAAGCTGAACGGAAAAAAAAGCCCAAATTATGAACCTCGGAAACATGCAATTATGGCAAAAACAATCCTAAATATAAATTGGTGTAGAGCTAGCTTAAATTTACTATTTCACTTCGAGATGGAACTCTTACATTTGCATTTCTGACATAAACCAGTACCGTCAAAAGCACAATGTTGTTAAATGTCCGACCAATATTTTTCCAAAAGACTACTTGGGGATTCTATGTTATGATATTTTATGTCAAGAAAATTGGAATATATATTGCCCATATATTCTGTAATACGTGTTTTTCACTCACTTAGGATATATAAAGCAGAATCACTGACATGTACTCACTTCATCTTTCACTTTTCGAATCTTCACGTCAGTTCACACATTCCACTTGCTATTTCATACGCCAACCCAGATTTCTGTCTATGAAGCTTTGTTTGGTCTTGCAAGATGTCTCGACATGATGAACTTAGAGGTATGTTTAATTTTTTTTCTAATTTTACTCAATTAAATTCTGCTTGAATTCATATATATTTTGGTTGTCCTAATATAAATGGTAATATTGTGCAGTGATATCGCCCATAGAGGAAGACGGGTTCCGTGAAAAATCCGTCACTGTAAGCAGACCCCCCTCGGTGAAAACCCAGTTAGCCATAATTACTAACCCGATAGGATATTGAAACAATACCGTGAGCTAACTGGTTAATCTTCCGTCTTTTCGTGAACAGTACTGTATGTGCCTTGCTCTGCGGAGAGCATGGGTGTTTTGCTGCCTTAGGTCAATAAGGAATAGTTCAGACTTGTTGAAAAATGGGCAGAGGGGGAGCCAACTGCAGGACTGACGATGAGCCACGAGGGCATGTTTATAATGAGGAGGATGAGGATAAATGGAAGAAAGCTCAGAGAACCTGCTGTACCTAAAAATTTTTTAACTAAAAATTTACCTCCCTGGAAGAGACATCAGGGAGGAAAACTAGAATTTAGGGTGAGGGGTTAGAGTAACCAAGGGTTGTGACATCGGTTCTCCAGATCGCAAGTTAAACTATTAGATATGACGACTTCATCTACGTTATCTTCTGAGAAGCAGAAATTGCATGGTTGAGAGTCGCGGGTCTTTGCTCTTTTTTTTGAGGATGTACCAGCGACTCTTAGCATGTTTCTATCACCTCTTTCATTTTTTTAAGGTTAAGAGGACACATCGGCCATCCTTAACTCACCCATGTGATAGAGTGAAGGCATTGAACATTTTTAGGCTTTAGTGAGTGTGTAAAGGCAGTGTTGGCCTACACGGGATTGAACTGAACGTCAATTCAATTTACGTTCCTATTTCCAGGAAATGGCATGCTTTGCTGGTTTAGCTATTTTTTCCCCTTGCGTACGTGTTTGTATTCGACTGTATGTCCAAGTGACTGGCGTATATACAATACATACGAGGCAGTCAGGCGGAACCCGCATATGTGCGAGTAGGCGATCTGTTCTCGTGGCCGGGAACCACGTATTCGTGGATGGGTATGCTGAATGCTGTGTGGTATCAATATGCAACTGCTGTGAGGTGATGGCGGTGAATGATTTTGAACCAATTTTGTGTCAGACTAATGAAGTACCTGATTGCTCATTGATTATGCATCCTGATCTCAAGATATAAATTTGAACGTCCGGGGACGTAAGTCAGAAGATACAGGCAACTGCTTCAATTGGTACATAAGCCAAGGTTTTTCAGCACATTTGTCTTTTGCATCTTGCAATAAGACAATCAACAACCTACTGAACTAAACTCTCACATCTTCTACTTCAGTAATTTTCGAGCTATGTCACGACAAGTTGATCTAGCCGATCGGTTTGCGTCCACTGAGTCCTACCGTGAACAGAAGTCGCCAGCTCTGAGCAGGGAGGGAGGCAATGAGCTCTAAATTCGTAAACCAGGCCCAGGCACGGCAAATGGGGGGTGCGCCGCGCCAACGGGGTGTGTCCAGGCGCATGTTGCAATTTCGTGCCCGGTGCAGCCTGGCGCAAGTACTCCTCTGTCCCGCCTCGGTCCCTCCTGCCGGCGCAAGTGGCAAAGAGGGAGGAGAGAAGGCCTGTTAGGGTATTACGCAGCCGAGTCAAATCTTCACCAGTCAAATGAGCTCCTCTCCTCACCTTTAATGTGTTGGAATATAGAAGCCTCTGTCCAATATCTGCATGATGCATTAATGTTGCATTTTACTTTGCTGCTTCAGGCATGTTTTTGCAATCACGTCTATATTAAGCATTACGAATATGAGTTAGCTGGCTAGTTAGGGCATTCGCGAATTATTACCATTAGCGAACTTGAATGGAATTTCAAAACGAAACTACGTCAGATCATTCAAACTTATGAAGTTGGAATGAAATACGACGGTTGCTCATTTATTTCTTCTGCCTGCATCCTTGGGAAGAAAAACGATGGATAGCGTGTTCCTATTATTACACCCTGTTGCTGCTTAAAATTTTGGGATTAACATGCATGGACAACAATGCAAGATACGTTACACATTTATTTTCAACATGTGATCATAACTCAGTACGAGATCATAGCAATCAGGCTGTATTCCTTTCCCCCACTGAAAACGATAAAACCTAAGTGACAATAATAGTATTAAGCGGCTTGCACACTGGACGCGAAACGAATTTTTCGCACGACAGATTACATTCAAAGTCAATGCAAAGACGCGGATACACGCATGTATTCGCGTCTTTGGATTGACTTTGGCCGCTTTTCCCAGTTAAGAGCGTTCTTAAGGAGTTAAGAAGGCTCTTAAGAAGAGCAAAGCTAAGAGGGAGCCTTAAGATAAGAGTGTTTCCCAGATGGGTTCTTGGTGCCCTTCTTAACAAGTGTCTTTGTGCCCTTCTTAACTGCCTTCTTAACTGGAGCTCAATTGATCAATCGATGTCAGAGTAACCGAGTGTTCCACATACATACGTGCACACAAATAAAGTTTTGATGTAACAAGTGGCGATAAATGTTAAAAAATGAACGTATGTAATGCCACTGCACATGCAGCAGAATGTCTGAAAACAAACGGACGGAAATAAAGACCAATAACACAGATAAGAACTTTGAAAAATAAGAATGAAAACATAAAATAAAATAATTATATTACATGTGTGAAATCATGCGGTTAAACCTTCTTGAACTTGATTTGAGACGCAGCTCAAGAGCGTACAACAAGTGGTCAAATAGAAGACCGGAAATATTAGGGAAAAATTAGGGAAATGTTTCCCTCATTTTAAATGCTTAATGGGTAGTAGGGGTGCATGAAAGGGGGGGGGATAAAATAATGACGAACCGTACGCACTGCATTAATATCTCCTTGCTTATTGTCACATTGATTTGCCTGACGCAGCTGTAGCTGCAGTGTTTTGTCACTAAGAAGGGTGTTAAGAGTGCTCCAGACCCTTCTTTCAAATCCTTCTTAACAAAAGATCATCTTAGGCTAAGAAGGAATCTGGGAAACGCATTTGCTTCTTACTGGAGCCTTAAGAAGGATCAAAAGAAGCTCTAAGCGCTAAGATCTTCTTAAATGAATCTAGGAAACGTGGCCTTTGAATGTAATCAGTCATGCGAAAAATTTGTTTCGCGTCCAGTGTGCAAGCGGCTTTACTGAGCATAGAACGCAAGCATTATATATATATATATATCTCACTGCCTGATGCCGAGGCAGTTAGTTGTTGGCTGAGAAGGATGTGAAGTCGTTAGTTTGCATCACCGATTCACCTGCGTTGGTTAAGCCAGGTCGAGTTTCCATTACGAGTGCCAACCGCCTTTGATCTTACATCAGGAAAATCGATATAGATACTATAATTTATGTCCTGATTCAGATAGTTACATTAAATAGTGGTTGTTGTGATTATTTATTGCATTGAAATGTGCCTGACATTCTGGAAACCTGCCTGTGAGGTTTTCGGTGGCGACGTCTTGACTGTGCGCCGGTCAGCCAAATTACCGCTGCACAGAAAGTACACCAGGTTGGAGCTGGCGAGCTCTCTGCGCAACTTCAGCGGAGAATTTTGCTACGAAATTGTCACTGCGTCTTGATGAATATGTGACACCTCCCCCTACTACGCCGCCACACCCATCTCGGCGCACGTCCGTCTACCAAAGTGCCAAAGTGGCTGCGCACGGTGTTGCACCGCACGAAATTACCACTGCGCGGGCTGCACCGGACGAAATTACCACTGCGTGGGCTGCGCCACGCTACGCCACGCTGCGCTGCGCCAAGAAATTAGAGCCCAATGTATTAAAGGTGTTGTTGTTTCAATATGGCATAACCAAAATGTATAAAAATACCAATTCATTATTCATTGTGAATTACTACTTTCAGCCAGTAATTCACACGTTATTTACACTTTGAGTGCACATCTGAAATTGTAGGCTGCATGGCAAAATCAAACGATGAAATATGCAAACAGGCATATGTGAAAGGTCAAATTTTTGGACAATTTTTTTTTCTTGGACTTTGCAGAGAACAGATATAAATTGAAAGGGCAGATTAACTGGGATGTTTTCTTGGTTGTCCTGCAACACTTTTTAATCTCCTTCAGTTAAGTTGATAAATGAAGAAGCAGTAATTGCTATTTTAATGTTCCTCCAAAAGTTAAAAATAAACTTCAGCAGATTTAACTGTCTGAATTGGAATCAGACATTTTAATTATAGCCCGCTGCATTAGTTTCCATTTACTTGCGATGACTGTGTTCTTTAATTGGCAAACCAATTTCATGAAACTGACCAGTTCATACGTTCTAAAACCGCAAAAAAAGAAAATCGCAACCTCAAAGGGCGGCACGGTGAATTGCACTGACGCTTTACTGCAAGACGGCTCTGGTTTAGAATCCTCATGGGCATTTCTGTGTGAAGTTTGCTTGTTCTTCCCATATCAGTGTGGTTGCACCAAATCAACATAAATATATCAGCATGGATTGAATATGCTGAATAACGCCTGTAAGTATGAGAATGGTGTGTGTCCCCTGTGATGGACTGAGGTATTCGTGCTTCTCACCCAACGGATGCTAGGATAGGTTCAAGCTTCTCTGCGATCCTGACCAGGAATTAACTGGATCTTTGAAGGATGGATGAAAATATACACTAGAAGGCAAGCACCATTGCACATCACAGATGGCCTGAGCCAAGAATTAACCTAATTTCTAGTAATCATGGGGGAGAGCATGGGACTGTTTACCAAGCCTGTGAAGGCTTCCCTGAGAAACAGAAGTTACGCTGCCAAGATCATGTAATTCATGACTCTGTGGTCTGTTTTCTGCAGCTGATGAACTCATTGCATATTTATAAAACTGGTGGGGTTTTCAAAATGAAGCAGCTAAAAAGGTGATCAAGTTACCTCTCTGAAACTAAATATAAAATCTTATGTCACTTTGGAAGACCTGTGGAGGACCACAGAAATATTTAATTTTGATTGGTTTCGCTGCTTGTTTGTTCTATTCATGGACTGACGTAAACCTAAAGAATTATGGGAATGGTTGAAAATGATGATGGTCCTGGGGCGCCCCGGTGGCTCATCGGTCTAAGTGCGCGTACCATAAAGGCTGTGTCCTTCCCGCGGCGACCTGGGTTCGAATCCGGCTCGGGTCATTTGCTGCATGTCTTCCCCCATTCTCCTCCCCAACTTTCCTGTCTCTCTGTACTGTATAACTGTCGAATAAAGGGAAAATTCCCAAAAAAATAATCTAAAAAAAAGAAAATGATGATGGTCCAAATCAAGAAATGGCATAAACTTTTACAGCTGTAATCCCATATGGAAAGGAAATATATGTAAAATACTTACTTTGGCCGCAACGCATTTAAAATACATTCAGAATGCATGGGATCTCGAGATCATCATAAGGATGCATTTGAAGCCATGGAAAAATGTATTTGTCTCTAAAAATGAATTCAAACCAAAGAAGCTGTAACCCAAAATGCATCTTATCAAAAAAAAATGCTACTGCAATCTTTAATAGTGATGAAGAAATGATCACTGCATTTTACAGGAGTCTCATATGTGCACACAAATGCACTTCAACTTCAATCCAGTCAGAGAACTTGGTTAGATTTGACAAATAAGTTAAGACAACATTGAATGTTTCATTTCAGTTTATTTAGCACTGCATAATGATAGGTCAGTGCATTAAATAACAGACTTAGGGGAAACCAGAGAATTCAAAACTTGGAGAGCTGAGATTTAAAAATAAACCTAAATGTTAAAAGATCCTCTCTAGACATGTTTTAAGATATAAGCAAAATACTATTCTGTGATTTGTAATGTGTTTTTTTTTTCCGCAAAAAAAGTTCAGTTTCCTTGTTAAAGTCCTTAAAATGACATTTGCTCCTTCTCCCTCACTAAAAATGCTGAATCTATGAATATGCAAATGTCTGTCATTTCAAGTTTAGCCCCTTCGCAGGAGATTTCTCTACTTTACTGAAAAGTCCATTCTCAGTGTTTGTCCATTGGAGGCTTCAAGTTTCTACATCACACTTGTGTTAGTAAGTTGAATATTGACCCACGGTTGGCTTCAAAGGATTTGTGATGTCACAAATCTGCTTGTGAGCCCGCCTCTTTAATTGGATTTTTTAATGAGCTCAGATCAACTTTACACTTCCAGTAGCTGAATGTAAAAACGGCAAACTCTGCATATACAGTATTTGACACAGTGAAGCTCAAATATTCAACTGTTGGAACAAGAAGAAAAACATTTAAGTGGAGGAGTTCTTTAAAATGTTTACTGTCACTAGCTGTGTTTCCATCCAACTTGTATCGCAAATCTTAAGCGAATTTTCGTTAATGCGGCAAAAGGAAAAGCGCATTTGTGCACGTTTCCATCCACTTCAGTTATGCGCTTTTGTTTCACGGGATAAGCCGTAGGTGCCGTTAGGTGGCGCTAATTCTCTATTCAATTGCTATATCTTCTGCAGAAGAAGATGGCGCACGCTATGACGTCAATAAGCGCGATGAATGAAAAAGGAAAACAAACGGGAAAGCTGGTGGCAAAAACAAATGAAAGTAATCGCTTAAGCTAGTGGTTACGAAGGCTTTAATGTTACAGCTAGCACGGTAGTGTAAGGTTACAGTTCGCTTCTACTTTATTAACCACTAGCTAGCTAGCTAAATTGATAACGAACTCTAACGTTATAGCTAGCAAACCAATGTTGCGAGGTAGCAAACTAGCTAGCTAGCTTGCCAACGTAGGCAAGCAAAAATGACATAGATGCTAAACGTCATCATTTATTCGCATAACTTGTTCGCTAACCCGTTTCCACTGCACTAAAGCGCATTTATTTTTATCGATTCGGAAAATTTTCCACCCCCTCCTTGCGCAAAAAAAATTGATGCGATATTTCGAGTTGATGCGAATTTTGGCCATTTCCACTCAGGTTTTTTTAAGCGCAAAATCAAAATGCGCTTTAAAATAGGTGGATGGAAACACAGCTATAGAGACTTTTGTTTTTTTTATGTGATCGAAATAGATCTGCCACATTTCTGAAAAGCAAATTAAATGGATTTGCAAAACATTTTGTAATACTTTTCAAATATATTAGAAATATTTCAGAGATGAATTGATACATGAATTAATTGATGATATTTATTTGTAAAATATTTCGGGCAGCATGGCTCAGGAGGTAGAGCAAGTGGTCGAGGAATCGGACGGTCCGTGGTTCGATCCCTGGCCCCTCTGCAGAGCATATCAAAGTGTCCCTGAGCAAGACACTGAACCTCACTTTGCTCCTGATGTGCAGGTTGGCACCTTGCATAATTGTAAAGTGCTTTTTGTCATGTGATTAGAAGAGCACTATATAAATGCAGTCCATTTACTATTTATTAAAGATATGAAACAGTCAGTTTTTACAAATTTGAAATGTGTTTCACAATGAATTTTAAAATATATTCTAAATATATCTGAAATACATTTTCACCCCATAAGAAAATATATTAGAAATGTATTTCAAATGACTTGATAGTATATTTAAAATTTATTAAATCATATGAAGCAGCCATTTTTCACATATTTGAAATGCATTTTGAATTGCATATTATAAATATATCTCAAATGAAATTTCTTTCTGTATGGGATGATTCTTATCATTTCCATGGCTGGGAAATTAACTTTGTTTTTCTTATAAATGAAACTCCACAAAATAGCTTGAGTGCCCAGATTTCAAAAGCTTATTATGTGACTTTCTGTATTCAAGCTTCTGAAGAACAGATAAGCATTATGATCCACACTGGGAACCAAATGCAGAGTCAGGGTACAATCCAATGGAAGGGTTTATTGATAGTAATACAGTATTGACAGAGGGACAGAACCCAGATCAGAATGACACAGTCCAGTTCAGATGGCACAGGCTTGAGTGTCAATGGTGCGTCCATTAGTGGCAACTTATGGGACAGCTGTCAGATGACGTGCACACTTCGCCAGAGCAGAACTATCAGATGGCAGGACGACAGTTATGCAGTCTCAATCCTGATGACCGCAGAGGGCTTGGAATGTGATCCTAATAAACTGGGCAGAGGAACAGACTGAAGAATCATTAATAGGATCCCTGTACCAATCCTGGAGACCAAGAGTCAGGGTTGTGAGCTTCTTTCTGTTGATGGAACTATGCAGAGAACTTCCATATTTAAAGGGAAACTTCCCTAATTTATCATAGGGGAAAAAAATCAATTATTTGCTGGATTATCATAATCTCTACCAATCCTGAAATTTTCATTGATTTCTGAGGTCGTTCACCATTTTACTGGCCATCGATCTGCATTTATGATGACCGCCGCCATTCTTATCAAGTCACATGATCCCGCAAAGGGAAGTGACGCCATCTGTGCTGTAAACAGCCGGCCTGGGTTGTGTTTTTCGAAAGCTAACTTTCATATTTGGAACCATCGACTCTGAATGGATGTACTATATAAGATGCTAACTTAGTCAGCAACTACGCTTTTGGGAAACGCACCCCAGGGCGACTAATGTTCAGCTGAACTGTTAGGATCGTATAAATGAGCCCCTGAGAACAAAAGTGGTCTAACTCCATTTTTGTCTTTTTTTTTTAGTTCTAATTTTAAAATGATTCCTACGTGGTCAATCTATTTAGTGCAATAATGGGTTAACTCTGTGTAGTTCTAGTACTATACAATGCCGGGGGCATATGTTCCACACTTCAAGAATGCATAAAGTGCTCAGTGCAATAGGCCTCCAAACTGAAAAATGAAAAAAATGAGTTGGGCCACTCTTGATCTAAGGGGCTCAAATTAAAACACGTGTTGCATGATTTCATACTGTAGCACTACCATGTTAGTTACAAAACACTGTCGCTATTGCACTTACTCTCTACAAGAAATGTCATTTTTGCCCCGCTCGCTTACGTTTTTTTTGGTCTCTATTCGGGATCCAGCAGTATGCTAAGAATGCGAAAGTACAATCTGTACTTTGTTCAACTGCCTGAGAGCCAGAAACTGTGTACCCGATGACCTATAATACATCAGAGGACAGTTTTTGGTCAATAGACAGAAAATTCTTGTTTTTTTCTTGTTAATCATTGCTTATCAGCATACACTGACCACATTGTAATAATACAATGCTGGTTGAAAATCGGTAAAGTATCCCTTAGAGAACCTTTCTCATGGGGTGCGTTTCCCTAAAGTACATTTGCTAGCTATGTTACCAACCTACATAGTTCGTCATGTCCATGATTCCAGCTATGTAGGTTAATATCTGTGCTTTTGGGAGATGAAGCCCAGTCTGAGCTTGCTTGTCACTCCCTCCTGACTGGTGTTCTGTCAGTTCCTGCACCCATCAAGATATGCTACCTTGCAGTTCTACGCATCCACAAAACCCGCAATCTTGGGCTCTATTTCTTCCCTCACATCTTAAATACCATAAAATAATCTTGAAAATAGTTTTTTCAGTGCACTTTTTGACTTATTGGCAAATAATTGCATGTACACACTGGCTTTTCCTGAAAATGCCGAAATTATATGATATTGGCGTGCAGCATGATGTCTTTAAATCAAACCTATCAAACTCATCAAAACATCTGCGTATGTTATAATAAGCTAACAAATAACAAAGTTGCTCATGTAGGCTGATTCCTATTCCAACATTTTGGCGAAAACAAAGACTCTGCACTCGCCCTGCCTTTAGGTAGCATTTTTAGACAAGGCAGCACAAATCGTCAGAACACCGGCAACATTTTGCAGGCCACTGGCTTCGTCTCGACGGCTACCAAGGGATTTTGTGAAAATGATCATGCTTGGGGTTGTTCGCATCTGAGACACGACAGTATTTCACCACAAAATAGGGCACTGCCTGCAGTAAATCGATACATAAATAACAAGAATGTAATGTAATTTTCTCGCCATTTGCAGTAAAGTGCACAGATGATGTCATATTAGCAACTTCTGATCATTTAACTGGTCAGAATGGCTGCGCCAATGGAAACTTCTTTTTTCTCCTAAAAAACAATTTCTCCACCCCATGTTGTTTGATTTGCCTAAAAACTGTTATCCATGTCCAATGGCACAATCAAGAAATAAAAGATATCTATAAGGGGGAAAAAATTAAATGAATCCTGTTCAAAAGTGTGAATACCCTTAGTTCTTAATACTGTGCATTGCCCCTTTAGCATCAATGACAGCATTCAGTTTTTTGTGATAATTGTCAATGAGGTCCCCAATGCACCTTGCCAACTCGCTCGAAGATTCTCTCCGGTGGCGTCAAGCATGCACAAGTGGTTCATCTCTTGGTTTTTTACAGGCCATGCAATTTAATGAGTTTGGTTCTGATGAAAATGTAAGGACTTCAAAGTGTTTTGGTGCAAGTTTTGCGGGAATGTGACATGTTTTTGATGTGTTGCTGGTTATTTGAAAAAGGTAGACATCTGACAAACTTTTGTGACAGCTTGGCCGTTTTCTTTGGTAGGCCTGGTTGTGTGCCAGAGCAGTATAACTGAAAGAGCCAGGGCATTTAGGAGGGTCAAGTTTTCAATGCACTTACACCAATAAATTGCCCATCAATATTACTGATCCTAAAACAAAGGTTTATATCAGGGCTTTGCAAAGACTAGACTGTATGCTGATGGAAAATCAAATTATTTTTTGAAAATAAACGCCAACAAGCAAAGAAAACAAATTTCTTAGAACTACTGTTTACCGATGATGGTCTCAGAAGAAAATGACGTCACTTTCATTGGCGTAATAATGGCTTCCTTCTAGCAACTCGACCATGCAGCTCATTGTTGTTTAAGTACCTCCTTATTGTACCTTTCGAAATGACCACACCATCTTTTTCCAGAGCATACTATATTTCTCTTGAGGTAGCTTGTGGATTTTTCTTGTGTCTGGAACAATTCTCCTGGCAGTTTGGGCTGAAATCTTTCTTGGCCTGCCAGACCTTGGCTTGGTATCAACATATTTGTGCGGCACTTTGGTAACCTTTGTGTTTTTAATATGTGCTATATAAATAAAGTGGATTGGATTGGATATCCCCTGATTTTCACCCATCTTAATCACGGACTGAATAGTACTGACTGGCATTTTCAAGTCTGTGGATATCTTTGTATATCCTCTCCCATCTTTAACAAGTTGAACTACCTTGTGACATAGGTACAGTTCTTTTTCGCTTCCCATGGCTCAGTGTCCAGCTAGATCAGTGCATCCATTTAGGAGCTAACAAACTCAATGACCATACAATGACACTAGTTATAATTTAAAAAGCCACAGGTGTGGAAAGTGAACCCTTAATAGCCATTTAAACTTGAGTGTGTCACCGTGTGTCTGTGTAACAAGGTCAAACATTCAAGGGTCAGAGATGCCAAGTCTCACGCCTTAGGCGTGAGTCTCTCCTCTTTGTGGCATTCACGTTCCTGTGCCATAGTCAGCAATTATTCAATCAACGCGCACTGAAGAAATTCACTCGCGGAATTTAAGTCATTGTGCATCAAGTTAATCAGTTTCATGTGCATTATGGTGGATTTCCCCACTAATGACACGGAAATCGATTATGACTCGGGAATTCTCAGGCTTGTCTTTACTGAGGGATTGAAAGCAATGGAACTGCATAAAAACGTTTCAAATGGTCTTATTTCATTAAAACAATTTAAACGATCATGAAACACATGCTTTATATCCAATCCCTGAGTAAAGAGAAGCACGGGAAGTCCAGAGTCATAATCGCTTTCCCTGTTACTTGTGATGAGGTGCACCTTCACGCAAGTGAAACTGAAACTTCAATGCACAAGGATTTTAATGCCGCGTAAGAATCTCATTAAGCATTCAATGAATAATTGCGGACTACGGCGAATAAGCCTAAAAAATGCGTGAGACCTACGCCGAATGCGTGAGACTTGGCATCTCTGATGGGTGTGTAAACTTATGATCAGGGCTGTTTTGATGATTTCAGTTATCATTATGATTTAAAGAGGAGCCAAACACCTATGTGATGATAAAAGCCTTCACATGATCACTATCACTACGTAAACCAATCAATGGAGACAATATGATTGAAACAACAAATTGATTGATTGATTGATTGATTTTGATTGATTAGTGAGTGACGCTCGAGTCTCATCACAACACTCCTTCCTATGCTTCCCTTATCCTGGAGTAAAAACACGCTGCTGGATGGGAGGAGACATGAAAGGGATTCACACAAGGGTAGTTACAGATACATGTTGCAACTCAGGGTAAGTTTTTTTGGGAATAAGGCCAGTCTAATCTGAGTCATGTCACGAAGACAAAGCCCAGGACAGCTGAGGTGAGCCAGACTCGCCAGACGGTAAAATGTAACGGGAAAAAAAAAATGCTGTAAAAAATAGAAGCCTTTGGGCATTTTTCCTGCTGGAGCCTAATTTTGAGTCAGCTATGTGCTGACTCAAGATTAATTGGGACTCACACTCAGATCTACAATCCTCGTAAACTTAAAAAGAGCTAGAAAATCTTAGGCCAAATTATGAACCATATTTTTCTTAGCTTTTGCTTAGTCATGCATAATATGAGTCAACTGCTTATGTTTTGGACACTTAATCATTAAAAATATGGTAATTTGTAACTGCTCAGGAGCAGTCGAGTGGCTACCCCAGACATTTTTAATGCACGCTCATTAGGCTTTTTGACCAAAGTCTGCATCAGGCAGTTTGTAACACCTCATATGTGGCGTATTATTATTTGAAGAGACAATATTGAAGGTACCCATGTGACACACCACCTGACAAGAAAGGCTAAAATGGAAAGAAAAGAAAAATCTATTTCCAATACTGTATAGACATAAACCTTTTCAGGGCACAAACAAGTAAAACTTCATGAAGGCTCAGCACCTTCCATCAAGTAGTAAAAGCTAAAGACAAGAGACAATAATATCATTAAGCAGAGGAACCGCTCCATGAGCATCACGCGAAGTATCAGCTGATTAAGGAGACATAATACATTTCTTAAGGACTATACATTTTAGTGCAATTATACAAAACAAGAGCTCCAACCCTGGGTTGAGTTTATTACTGCAATTTACTACTATAAGCATCACAAAAATACAAAACGGACAGAAAAACACGTAGCCTTACATATCCTACTTCAGCCAGTAGAATTTAGTGCACCCCACACCAACACCAGTGCAAGTGCTGCATATACTCCCATCCTTTGACAGCAAACAGCTATTCGGTTTCAAAGGCAATAAAAACATCAGAGACAGGTTGGATTGTGCTGCACTACGCAAGGAACATTGGATTCTTTGTCCCTGACAGTTGACTATGTGCTGCACTGACGGCACTCAATACATGCATAGTCAAAAGGAATTCAAAGACCCGAAGTATAAAAACTCAGTATCCTCAATTCATGCTCAACAACTGGGGTAATTTAAAAGCCATTCAAAGTCTATGCCAACTCCTTTACATCTTGAAAACGAAACAGACGATACCCTTTCAAATAATAGAACATAAAGAGACAGGATGTAGGTTATCCCCTTGCAGAGCACTTCCTTAAAAATTGTCTCAAACAGCGGACTACAGGTTCTGGGTTATTTAAAAAATGAGTTTAAATCCCAGAGGAGGAAATCAGGACAAATTACTCCGACAAAAGGAGAATTTTTTAACCCCGTTTGGACTCAACTCTTTCTTGTTTTCCTTAGCACTTTGATGCATGTGTGAGCGAAAATGTATATTGTGTAATATATTATCCCTCTTTGATCAGCTGACAAGTGATATAATACTTATGGTTAGATTCTTCTGTATAGATGTTATTGTCTTTTGTCTAAGCTTTGACTACTCGAGGCCCTGTACTAAGACCATGCGATGAGTAAGTTTGTTGTGCTGCAGAAAAATTTGTATATAGCATATGTATATGTATCTTTTCTTTCCGTTTCAACCTATCTTGTGTGGTGATGCATCACATGGGTATCTGGCCACACCTCCCCCTCCACAAATACCCGAGCCATTGGAGCAGTGTGAAGAGCTGCCTGATGAAGGTATAGGTCAAAATACTGTGTGATGTATGTGAGTGCCGAGCCCAGGGGTGGCCATCCTTTTCTGACATTAGGTCTAATTTTATACAGGCCAGCCCGTCGAAATCAACGAGTCTGGTGGAGCCCTGAAACAAACAAAATAAACCGACCTTACGCTATTGGACCTATCACTATTACGTAGTGCCATATATACTCGTGAAATGCAGTTGGGCCAAAGTCAGCGTGCGACACTGTTACACTTTACTACATTTTGGCTCATAACTCAAGATATCAGCGTATACAACTCCAATTCCGAAATAGTTGGGACAAAGTGTAAATTGTGAATAAAATCAAAACGCAATGACTTTCAAATCACACCAGCCAGTATTTTATTCACAATAGAACAGAGATAACATAGAAAATGTTGAAACTGAGAAATTTTACAATTTTATCCACAAAATGAGCTCATTTCAAATTTGATGGCTGCTACAGGTCTCAAAAAAGTTGAGACGGGCCTGTTTACCATGGTGTAGCATCCCCTCTTCTTTTTAACACAGAGTGGAGGCGTCTGGGCATTGAGGAGACAAGTTTCTTGAGTTTAGCCATTGGAATTTGATCCCACTCTTGTTTAATACAGGCTTCCAGCTGCTGGAGAGTTTTGGGTCTCCTTTGACAGACTTTTCATTTAATTATACGCCAAATGTTCTCAATCGGTGAAAGATCAGGACTGCAGGCAGGCCAGCACACGGACTCCTCTACTACGAAGCCATGCTGTTGTAATAGCTGCAGTGTGTGGTTTTGCATTGTCCTGCTGAAATACACAAGGCCTTCCCTGGAATAGATGTCGTCTGGAGTGGAGCATATGTTGCTCTAAATCCTTTATATACCTTTCAGCATTCATGGTGCTTTTTAAAACATGCAAGAGTCCCACACCATATGCACTAATGCATCCCCATACCATCAGAGATGCTGGCTTTTGAACTGAACACAGATAACAGGAAGGATGGTCTTTCTCCTCTTTTGCCCGGAGGACACGACGCCCATGATTTCCAACAAGAATGTCAAATTTGGACTCGTCTGACCACAGGAAACTTTGCCACTTTGCTACAGTCATTTTAAATGAGCCTTGGCCCACAGAACACGGCTGTGCTTCTGGATCATGCTCAACAATGGATTCCTTTTTGTATGATAGAGTTTTAGGTGGCATCTATGGATGGCACGGCAGACTGTGTTTACAGACAGTGGTCTCTTGAAGTATTCCTGGGCCCATTTAGTAATGTCAATGACAGAATCATGCCAGAGAGTGATGCAGTGGCGTCTGAGGGCCCGAAGATCACAGGCATCCAGTAAAGGTCTTCGGCCTTGTCCCTTACGCACAGAGATTTTTCCAGTTTCTCTGAATCTTTTGATGAGGTTTTGCACTGTCGATGATGAGACCTTCAAAGCCTTTGCAATTTGACGTTGAGGAACATTGTTATGAAAGTATTCCACATTTTTTTACGCAAGCCTTCACAGGTTGGAGAGCCTCTGGCCATCTTTACTTCTGAGAGACTCAGCCTCTCTAAGACATCCCTTTTATAGCCAATCATGTTACACACCTGATGCCAATTAACTTAATTACTTGCTAAATGTTTTTTCAGCTGATTCTCTTATATATTAATTGCTTTTTCAGCCCTTTCTTGCCTGTGTCCCAACTTTTTTGAGACCTGTTGCAGCCAGAAAACTTGAAATGAGCTCATTTTGTGGATAAAAATGTAAAATTTCTCAGTTTCAACATTTGAAATGTTATCTATTTTCTATTGTAAATTACATATTGGCTCGTGATCTGAAAGTCATTGCATTTTGATTTTATTCACAATTTACACTTCGTCCCAGCTATTTTGGAATTGGGTTTGTACATGTAACAGTATCGTGCAAAAAATTATATTTTTTAAAATTTTCAATATTTATATTTGAGAAAAAAATCCATATTCTCAGAAAAAAAGCTTTATACTATAAGGAAAAATGTTGGATGATTACTTTTTTGAAAATGAAAAAAAGAGTTTTTGAAAAGTTTTAACAGTGTCGCGTTTTTGGCGTCATTGAGTTTAGTGCAGCTGAATATTATTCTTTAATTATATTTTTTTTGAAATATTAAGTTAGTAATTGTTACAGGCATGAATATCTTCATAAGTATGTTTAAATTTGTTTATTACTTTATTAATTTTAATGAAGCCACCCCTCAAAGGTTTAGCAGATTTTGTGTCTTATGTTTAATTACACTTGGATCAAGCTGCAAACTAGGAAGTATTAAGAAGATGATTTACACCTGGTGGTACATTTCATTTTACAAACAAGATGAAGCCACCGCTCAAAGCTTTGAACTAGATAGCTGTGATTTTTTTTTGGAAATTGGGTCAACTGGGAAGGCCTGATTCATTTGTGAGAAGATGATTGGCTGGTTGATTCTCTCAGGGCCCCTTTAATACCCCTCCTGGACTACCAGTTGTCACATTCCAATTGCTCTCAATACAAGTACTACAACAACATTGCTTAACATTACTACTGTCTACAAGTCATCTCCAAGTTCCAGAATCGTTCTCAGAGCAGCTGAGAGGACCAGGCGTTACGGAGAACGCAATAAGGCTGAAAACCCTGATGCCTGGAAAGCTGTTGTCTCAGACCGAAACAGAGCAGCCGAAGCCAGAGATCCTGAAGCTGTCCGTGCCGAGCCCAGAGAACGTGTAGCCAAACACAGAGCAGCGAAGGAGGAAGCACAGCTTGCTGAGCAGTGTCGCCTGGGTACTCCTGTCTACAGCAACACTTCTAGTCAGACCCGTGCAGTCCGTAGAATCTCCAGTCATCTTCCAAATTCTCCAAGAAAGCGCCAAGCAGTCATCAAGGAGATCGTCAAGCAGAATCCAGTGCCTGTCAGTGACCCTGTGCCGCCTACTCCACCTAAATCAGCACACAACAGAGTTCCAGATGAGGTCCGTTCCAGAGTCACAGTCTTCTACCTTCGTCATGACATCAGCTGGACAGCCCCTGGTCGCAAGGACTAGATCACCGTGATCCGGGATGGTGAGAAGGTGACAGAGCAGCGGCGCTACCTAGTGATGACCACCCGAGAGGCCTACAATCTCCACAAGCAGGAGTTCCCTGATGACACCATCAGCCTGACCTCCTTCCAGCGCCTGCGGCCAGATGTAGTCCTCTTCAGAGACAAAATCCCCCACAACGTCTGCGTGTGTGTCTACCATGAGAACCTGAACCTGCTGCTCCAGTCCATCCACCACCTCAAGTGCCCGCCAGCTGTCCACCATGAACTCTTAGAGACTACTGTCTGTGACAAGTCTTCTGAGGCTTGTATGTATGGCAAATGTACAACCTGTTCAGACAGAGTAACCTTCAACAACCTATCAGCGCAGATCAGTGACCATCAGCTTGGTGATCCAGTATCCTGGTATGAGTGGGCCAAGGGCGACAACGGCAGAGTTGACAAGTTGACCCGTGATGGTACCGTGTCTGATGTGCTCAAGAACCTCTCCACCAGACTCCCCAACTTCAAGATCCACTGCTTCGTGAAGGACCAGCAGGCCAGAACCTTCAAGGACCTGTACTCCAACCCTCAACCCAAACAGGCAGTACTCCAGATTGACTTCTCTGAGAACCCGTCCATCATCCACCAGGACGAAGTCCAGAGCGCCCACTGGTCACACTCCCAGACAGCACTCTTCACTGCAGTTGGTTGGACAGCATCCGGTACCTTCTCCTTTGGTGTGGTGTCAGACTACCTGGCCCATGATAATGCTGCCGCCACCTTCATCGACCACGTGGTGGATGAACTACTCTCCAAGCTCCCAGCCGGCATCACGGGACATCATCAGCGACAAGGCCACACAACACTTCAAGAACAAGTTCCTGGTGATGTGCATCACAAGCCTGCTGGAGAGGAAGGGGATCCTGGTGAGGTGGCATTTTCTGGCTACATCCCATGGCAAGGGAGCTGTGGACGGCATTGGCGCAGTCATCAAGAGGCTAGTCTTCACCCAGATGCGGTCCCGAAAAGCGATCGTCAGCAATGCCCTCGAGTACGCCCAGCTAGCAGCCAGCCACCTAGATAGTACCACTGTCCTCTATGTCAACAAAGAAACTGTCCTGGACTGGGAGAAGAAGCTGGATGAACTCTGCAAGGTGCCCTCTCCATCACTGGTATCCAGAGTATGCACTGCATCACCACCCTCGGCCTTGGCCACGTCAGTGCTCAGCCTTACAGCGGTGCTCCATCAGCCAAGGAATAAATCAGTGACACTACAATGCTAACAACACATATTCCAGAAATATGAATGACATTATAATGCTAAACAATAGCTGAGTTACTTAAAAACATTTGTGTCATTGAAATTATGGTACAAATCCTTCTATGGAACTTATTCCTGCTGAAAATATGTTGAAATGTAATATTGTAAATATGTTGATATGTAATATTTGTTACAACCCCAATTCCGAAATAGTTGGGACGAAGTGTAAATTGTGAATAAAATCAAAATGCAATGACTTTCAGATCACATGAGCCAATATGTTATTTACAAATAGAACATAGATAGCATTTAAAATGTTGAAACTGAGACATTTTACATTTTTATCCACAAAATGAGCTCATTTCAAATTTTCTGGCTGCAACAGGTCTCAAAAAAGTTGGGACACAGGCAAAAAAGGGCTGAAAAAGCAATTCATAAATAAGAGAATCAGCTGAAAGAACATTTCGCAAGTAATTACATTAACTGGCAAATAAATTAAAAAAGATTTTAAAAGGCAGGCCAGAAATTTCATCTGTAATAGTGGATCAGTGCTTGAACTTTTGATCTTGCGAAAATGAAGATTCACATAGGTTGATTGATCCAAAGCAGGCACATAGTTACAAGGCACATTTTCTTATATTGGGACAACTCTCCTCTAACAACAGCCCCCCAGAACCCTTCCCTCCCAGTGGTTGCCCTGGATTTCATCTTTATCTCATTTTGAAGGAACAGTATTTCATTCTCCACAACAGTTCTGTCGTGCTGAAAGAGCGCTCCTATTTTGGAGGGCATGTCATCCACATCTATGTCTGTGGCAAATGGGAAACACATGTATGTGGAACAGGCTAAACTGATGCAAAGTCAGTGAAGCATCTGTCAAACTCTGATATGATTTGCACTTGCTCCATTTAACATGTACCATTAAGCTATGCAGTGGTTTTGCCCTGACGCTCACGTTCTGAGTTCATATTCTGACAGTGGTGCAGATCCTGGTGTTGCAATTTGGATGAGAGATTCTTTAGCTTACATTTAAACGCGTTCAGAGAGCTCATCATCTCGATCATATTTTTGTCTTTTCTCTGAAACTGTTAAGTCAGCTCATTCAGCAGTGCATAGAGGTCAGCAAGGAAAGCCAAATCCAGGAGCCATTGCTTATCCTCCAGCTCAGCATAGTCTACAAGTTCAGATTGTTTTAGAAACTCTTTTCTTTCAGGCAACAGCTCCCTGAATCTTTCAGAAAACTAAGCCCTGCTCAGCCAGCGTACATCTGTATACAGCAGCAGGTCTGTGTGCTCTGCCTCGGCCTCTTGCATGTGACAGCAAAAAACCCTTCTCTTTAGGCTCCTTGCTTGGAGGCAACCAGATTGTTAGCCAAAATATCCTGATACTTAATGGAATTCATAAAGCCATTAATCTTAATCGGCGCCCCTGGATCTCCTGAATTTTAACAGCCCCAAAAGATGCCTGACCCGCCATATTTCCTCGTGGGTATGAGCTGCTTTTCCCTGTATGCGTCTCTGTTTCAACGCAAAACAAGCCAATGCTGTATCTGACCGAAATGTGAAATTTTGGTCTCATCTGATCAAAGCACCTTGTTCCAGTCATAATTTAAATAACGACCAGAAAACTCAAGTGCTTGTTTCTATGTCTTGTGGTTCTTCTGGCAACCCTTCCAAAGCCTTTGGTTGTGGAGGTGGCACCTGATGGAGGTTTTTGAAACCTGGTGACCCCAAAATGCCACCTAGGCCTGCAATTCCTTCACAGTGATTCTTTGGGATTTTGTTGCTTCTCTCATTGTCCTCCTCAGTATCCTGGAGGGCAAAATGCAGTTGTGTCCTCCACCCTTGAGGTTTTCAGTATTTCCATATGTTTGGAATTTTTAAATAATTGCACCGACAGCGCTCAGTGGCATATTCAATCAAATCCTTGAGTTTCCAAAGGGTCCAACTCCAAGGAACTTTCAAGAAAGGCAAAAATTAATTTTTTCTGCCCATATGTTAAGACCCATGTATTTTTAGTTTATTTCAAGAGAGTGTCATTGGGATACTTCTTGCTGAAATTACAAGAAATTCCCCTTTTTGTTATACGATATGCAGACCTCTAATTCATTGGAGTTGGGCCCTTTGGAAACTCAATGATTCAGTTGTTTGGGAATCTTCCTGTAGCCATTATCAGATTTATGAAGATCGATGACCATCTGCATGTTTTGAACTGACAGTTGTTTTCTTCATGATGTTGGATGACAAAGGGATACTGCATGTGATTTGTGCCTCATTTTTATACCCTAGTGAAAGAGGAAGTGATTTAATGGCTCAATATACTGTAGTTCCTTAACACTTCGATAAAACCTAAATAAGTGGAATTTAATACCTGGTTTAACTTAGATGTTATTTACAATAATCTTTAAGGGTGCCATTAATTGTGAAACCTTGATTTGGGGGAAATAGATTTTAAATTAAATCAGCAAATGATTTTGGTTGGTTCCACTGGATCACTAATGTCGTACAGTATTTCTAACAACTTGTTATTCAGAGTTTCTCAATAAATATAATTTTTAGAATTTTTTAAAGTATTGTATGCATTGCCAGTCAGGGGTGCCAGTCATTTTGGAGCCCACTGTAGCAGCAGATAACAGAACATGGAACAGAAAGAAAAAAATATTGTGGTTAAAAAAAAAAAAAAAAAAAAAAAAAATTATAGGAGTACCTTTCCCCTCCCAAGTCTATCAATGTGAATGATTTGAATTTGTGAATTAGAGAGATTTTATGATTATAACAGACGAGGTTACATCATTCATAGAATTAAGGAGCATGATGAAGTAATGAATTACCATACACAAAACCTTAAACAGTAAAAAAAAAAAAGAGTTTCTAATGAATGTTCTATACAGGATCAGGTGTGAAATAAAGGTGAAGAAAGAGGACACCTTTTATCTGCTGTCAAGACTGTTAGGTACGGTTCTGGAACCAGACGCGAGAGTCGAGCAGTGAAGGTAAAATGGGATTTTATTGGAAAGGGGGCGAACCCCCGCAGAGCAGGAGGCGACAGTACAAAGTCCACAATCCAAAGAACACAATCCCAGGGACAAAATCCAAAAGTCGAAAAACCAGGGCAGCAATCACAGTAATCGTGGTCGGGCAAAAACACGTTCAGTACACAGGCACAGGATGACAGAGAAGCAAAAGCCAAAATCCAGTGGGCGTAATCCAAACCGTTAACAGGGCAACAAACACAAAACTCGTAGTCGGGCAAAAAGGGTTCGAAAACAGATGCAGACAAAAGTACAAAAGAGCAGAGCCAAAAATCGTAAGTCGGGCGGTCCAGTCAGAAGATTAACACTATGAGTACAAGGCGAATGATAGCAGCACAGGTAAACAAGAGGAAACGTTCTGACGGGGAACTGCAGTGAGAAGACAGCTTAAATACACTCAAGGGAAGTCACATGCTATGATTTGGATCAGATGATGAGGATCAGACTAATTACAAAGGAGGGAAACATGAGGGAGAACCTAATCACATGAAATTGGCAAAAAGCCAAAACGCGGACAGGGAACACGAGACAACCTATGACAAAACATACAGCTCCGGTTAGGGAGTTCTAATGTGCACAGATAATGAGAGGTAGGACAGAGTGGAGCAGGTGCGGAGGATCCGCTGAATTGCAGGAGAGACAAAGTGAAGGCAAGAGGCAGAGACTAGAACAGGGCGAGTGCTGAGAGCTTGTTAATCAATTAGTAAGTGCAGCTATACAATCCCTAGTGCTCGTTAGTAAGTTAGTATTATATACAATGTTAGTCTGGGTTAGTAACTTTAACAAAAACAACAAACTGTTAGTATTGGTTAGTAAAACAGAAAAGAGAGGTGAAGGAAGCAAACGAGATTGGAAGGAATGTTTGAAACCCAGAAGCCATGAAATCACCTAAGCATGTGACACGCAGGACTGGGGAGAAGCTGTAGCTTAACAAAAGACCAGACAGGGGAGACAAAGTGCAATGAAGGGCATGAACAAAGACATGGACCGGAATCTAACAGAATGGTGGATTGGGAATGGCAAAAACGAAAACATGGCAAAGTACAAAAACTAAACAGAACATGGCAAAACCTAACAGACATAATCATAAACAAAACAGGGAATAGGAAAACATGACAAGCATGGCAGAATCAAGGCAGAACAGATTAGAATCATAACAAAGACTGTCTTCAGGACACTAGACACCAAAAATGTGTCAAAGAATAGAAGGCACAGAAAGACGACTAAGTCTATTTTAATGTTTAGCAATTTCTGGCATTTACCTGTTACGGACAAATGGTTAAAAAGAGTTTTTTAATTTAGGATCCATTTCCCAGACCTTTTCCAAAGTCAAATTTGAGCACTTTTGAAATTTAAGATGCATTTTTGAAATCTTCCAGCACATTACGCTGTCGAAAATGACATTGAGTTATTAGATAAATAGGTCTATCAGATAGCAATTTATTATACAAAAAATGCAATTAACAATAATTACAGGCCATTTCAAGCACTTTATTCAAAATCCATGGACAATAAAAGCATTACCTTAAATTTCCAACACCAATAGGAACCCAGATACCAGGAGGTCTGGTATTGGGGCATAAGGCATGAAATTCCATTAATTAAAATGTAACAAAGCATATCAGATTAATTGTTTTCAAGACGTAATATGTACACTGCCTTTATGAAATTACTTTGCATCTCCGGGTTAAATGACAAATTACACAAAACTGCAGGACGGCCATTGTATGGTGGACTGCCGCTCCTAGTCTCAAAACGGTGATCTGCTTTCTAATCCAGAGTAGGCCTACTCGCGAATACGTGCCTTGATGGTAATGCAAATTCCCAAAAAAAAAAGAGAACTGATATCCAACAGCAATGTTTTAATTTGTCCATAGTCTCTTAATTTGACTATTAGAGGGGTTACTCTGCTAGATGATATGTAACTGGATTGGATGTAACATTCGCAACCGTGCCTAAAGTATAGCTTGTTCTATGAGTGGTTCACCTGCAAAATCTGCTGGCAGCTCAGAAAACTACCTTCAGAACCTCATATAGTACTCGTCTGTTCAATACTGTCCATGAACTTTAAGTGACAGATAATGCATGACAAAACAAATTAACCTGGGAAAAGCGCAACAAACAAGGCATTGCAAACTGAGCAGCAAAATGAAATAGCAGCATAGGTGGCAATAAACCAATAACCAGCATAGACAGTGCAAAGGTATAAATGGCAAACTGTGCATAGCAAGTGATTAGTGAAGCAAGCAAAGCAACAAGCATGAACAGCTGCAAAGCCTTAGCTTGATTAGCAGTATTTGAAGAGTGCGC
Organism: Gymnothorax javanicus; assembly: GCA_029692085.1. Classification (NCBI taxonomy): domain Eukaryota; kingdom Metazoa; phylum Chordata; class Actinopteri; order Anguilliformes; family Muraenidae; genus Gymnothorax; species Gymnothorax javanicus. The sequence continues at coordinate 85,390,296 of CM056195.1, forward strand.
TTCATTACTGATGTGATGCGCGTGGATGTCATTGGTTGGTAAAAGGACGTGTTCTCTAAGTTCGGCTCTGTAGCAGCTGCAAGAGTTCCCTGACTGAACAGTGGCGGGCATTTCATGCACGCTGCTCGTCTGGCGGAGGGAGTGTGATGCGCTAGGAAATATTCTACTGGGAAACCCTGGGTCCAGGAATTCAAGTGGATGTCAGTTTTTCAGAGCTGTTTTGGCAGCACAAGGGGGACCTACAGAATGTTGGGAAGGTGGTTTTAATATTATGGCTGACTGGTGTATCTACAGCCTTTTGAAAGAATTTTCAATGCCCTTTCACTCCTTGGCCTGGCTGGAAGCTACAATGTGTATTTACCTCTTCCTGCTTTATATCTCTGCCTCCGGCATATTCCCTGCTTCAATTTCAGACTTCTTCCTCCTGCATATCTCTCCACCAGTGGCATTTCCCTTCCTTCCTTCCTTCCTTCTGCAAAATGCATACTCTGAATGTGCTACTTTGTGATTAAAAAGAAGGCAGCAACTAGAAAGCAGATGGATACTTAGAAATTGGACTGGGCCATATCTGGCAATATTGCACCGACAGTGCTCAGTGGCATACAGAGATGCCAAGTCTCACGCATGCGGCAAGAGTCTCTCGCCTCTTAGTGGCATTCACGTTCCTGTGCCATAGTCAGCAATTATTCAATCAACGCGCACTGAAGAAATTCACTCGCAGAATTTAAGTCATTGTACATTAAGTGAATCAGTTTCACGTGCATTACGGTGGATTTCCCCACAAGGATTTTAATTCCGCATGAGAATCTCATTAATATGTGTTCATTGAATAATTGATATTGTTTGTAGAGCTTAGGTATGTATTAGGCACTAATAGCAAATCATGTATGCTGGTTGTTTTGGATATATTGGATTTGACCTTGGGCAACAAGGTCCAGGTAATGACAAAATGGCCTAAAAGTCCTTTAATGTTGGCTTTAGATCTTCGGTATGTATTGGATACTAATGACAAATCATGTATGCTGATCAAAGACACCATATTGGATTTGACTTTGGTCTTCAAGGTCAAGGTCATGTGACAAAATCAATCTATTTATTTCCTTGTTTAATAATGTCTTTAGACATTAGTATGTATTGTATGTAGTATGTAGGCACTAACCTATATGTAATTAAAATTTTTACGGGCATTGTAACCGCATGGTCGACCGCATGGTCGACCTTTTCTCATGATCAATGGCGGCAATAAAAACTGGTCAAAACCCATTTTTGGATGTTTGTTCCTATTAGCATCATGGAATAGAAAGAATAATACTAATTAGACCCACTCGGTGGCAGTGTTGTGTAAAAAAAATCATTGTCTGAAAGCAGAGCAAGAACCAGAAGTGAATTGAGAAGATGGCGCACTTCACAAATTGACAGCAGACGACAGTGAAAGTTCAGGTTAGAAAAAAAATCTAATCGGATTTCATGATGTAGACTTCTTAAAGATTATATTTTTGCTAAATGGCAGAAATGTTGCTGTCTGTCACTCATGAAAAAGTGTGACTGCTAAGTCGAGCGTCCGATAATGGTAACTAAAACCCCTTTCTCACTGAGCTGCGTTGGCCCGCGGAAGTGTGCGGATGAAACAGTTCTCTTCTTTCGCAGAGAAGAATTGATTCGAAGAACCGTGAATTGATTTGCAGTGGTACGGGACCATTCGCCATCACCGCCGAAATTCGCAAAAAAATTAAACAGGTTTAATTTTTTAGCGGATGTCCGAGCTGGAGCTTTTTAACGCCAATATCGTGTAGACAACGTGTTGCTTTCGCAAGAATTCGTGTTGGCTTGCTGTTGAATCCGCGGACTGATGCTAGTTACTTTTCTTCTGTTGGAGCTGTAACTGCCGGCAACCTTCAGGGCCCTTGGCACTCTAGTTAGAATTTTTTAAAGTATTGTATGTGCATTGCCAGTCAGGGGTGCCAGTCATTTTGGAGTCCACTGTAGCAGCAGATAACAGAACAAGGGACAGAAAGAAAAAATATTGTGGTTAGTTAAAAAAATTATAGGAGTACCTTTCCCCTCCCAAGTCAATCAATCCCTTCCTTCCTTCCCTCCTTCCTTCCTCAAAATGCGTACTCTGAATGTGCTACTTTGTTTTTAAAAAGAAGGCAACTAGAAAGCAGATGGATACTTAGAAATTGGACTGGGCCATATCTGGCAATATTGATTGTTCATCCAGTCACATTCATAAAATTTATTTTTTAAAAAGTATTTACAAAGTGCTGGCCCCACTTTTTGAGGTCAGAGCGATTTGTAAAAATACATAGGTTTAGGTTATACTCAAGTTACACGTGAAGAAAAATAAAATTGCGGCTGGCATCAGTTGATTAAAAAGGCTGATTACATTTTTAATTGGTTACATGATTTTATATTAATTACACAATAACTTTTGGTCAATGTGTTAAGGGCAATCACATCATTTTTTACTGTGCATCGTGTTCGCACAGCATCACAACTCGTTGCAATTGAATCTTTTACCAGTGTAAGGCACGTCTGATTAGGCCGCTATTGTATTTGTTTATCTTCATTTTCATAAAAAAAAAAACATCTGTTTCTGTAAAATATGCCAGGTACACATAAAGGGCGATCTGTCAAACAGGCAGAGAAAGTGAGAAGGAATAAATGTGCCAAGATCACCAATCAGCTCTACAGGAAGACACTTGCCTGCTAAGAGTTGGCAGCAACAGCAAGAACCATGCCCACGACAGACTGGCACACTCAGAGTAATTTCACTGGCTAACTTTGGGTAAACTTCCACAGTATACGCAAAAAGTTTTGCGGGATAATAATTCAGGTTCTGAAAAACCGTTCCAATTTTGTATTCTTGTAATTCTGTAAACAGAATTAACAAACAAATCATTCTAGTTTAACAATATGCGGATTAGCTCCGATTATCTTGCGTGGTTTAAATATGGGAAGATATTTGGATAATACACTCGCCCACGTCCTGTAAAAGATTTAACCAAAGGAGAGAAAATGCAATTTTTAGTGCATTTTTTGTAATGTTTTACGGAAATATATTGGTCAAGTCTGAAAATTTGGACAATGATCCAAATTTTTATATTAGCATTTGATAGATACGTATATTCTCTTGACAATGCTGTATTTTCTTTTATGCAAGGATATGTTCAAGGATATGCAAAAACAATCATAATCGGGCTGACTTGAATGTGTTTTCGAAAGGTGGTACATCATGTATGTCTCTCTTTTCATTACTCATGAAACATGTTTATTCCCCTTGTTTGCTGCTCTTAAATGAAGTGTGATGGTTATTAAATTTGACAGAATTCAATTTATTTGTGTTTTTCTCATTGTCAGTCTGACAATACATCAAGCTACATAGTAACACCATTGTAGCTCAATTTTCCATGATGACCCCATGTTTTTTTTTAATTTCTTTCACAGCTGCAGATATGTATAACCCCATATCTCCACAAAAGATCTAAATTTTGCCAATGTCAGATCAAAAATGGCACCATTATCTTTATAGACGCTAGGCACTGATGACTTTGGCACTAATGTATAGGAAACAGGAATGATGTTAAAAAAACTGTTTGGATGCAGTGGCTCAGTCTGTCTGGGGGAGGGAGGTCTGTCAGTCTGCAGGAGGCAGCTCAATCAGTCGGGATGAGGTGGCTAATTACGTCTGGAAGTGGGAGCTCAGTCAGTCTGGAGGAGGGAGCTCAGTTTATCCAAAGGGGGAGCCCAGTCAGTCTATAGGAGGGAGATAACTCTGTCTCTAAGAGGGAACTCAGTCAGTGGCAGGGTAGGAGGAAGCCCACTTCATCTGGAGGCAGGAGTTCAGTCAGTTTGGAGGAGGTAGCTCAGTTTGGATGAGGTCCCTAATTCTGTCTGAAGGAGTAGACTTGGTCAGTCTGGAGGAAGTAGTTTAGTTCATGTGGAGGATGAAGCTCAGTCAGTCTGGAGCAGGTAGCTCAGATCATCTGAAGGAGGAAGCTCAATCAGTTAGTCTGGATGAGGTCCCTAACTCTGTTCGGAGGATGGAACTCTGCCCATCTGCAGGAGGTGGCTCAGTCTGTCTGGAGGAGAGAACTCAGTCAGTCTGGATGAAATAGGTCAGTCTATCTGGAGGAGGGGGTCCTGTCAGTCTGGAGGAGATAACTCAATCCATCCAGAGGAAGGAGCTCCATCAGTCAAGAGGGAGAAGATCAGTCCATTCAGAGGTGGGAGCTCCATCAGTATGGAGGTGGTAGCTCAGTTAATCTGGAGAAGAGAGTTCAGTCAATCTGAAGAATAAAGCTCCGACAATCTGGAGGATGTAGCTCAGTTAGATGAGGAAGCTCAGTCGGCCTGAAGGAAGGAGCTCTTTTTTTTGTGGATATAGCTCCGAGCTGACAAGCAAAGCAGAGAAAGAAGTGGGAGATGTAAATTTGGTGGCTAAGATTTGTTAGTCAGCTGAACTTAGGAGATAAAGTGACCGTGCGCAACAATAACTAAGAAGAACCCTCGCAAAAAAAAGCTTGGCAGAAAACCTATGGAAGGTAAAAGAAGGTATGGCCAACACAGTCTTGAGCTCAGCTTTAAGAAAGTTACTCCCAGACTATGACTGGCTCAGCTCAGTTCAGACTCTATGCCATGCAGGATTTTGTGAAGACACTAACACTGCAGTCTACACTATTGGTTACATCAGTCCCTAACCCTGTCCCTCAACTGTAAAAAGAGCGTGAGGGTAAAGCCTAAGTAACGCCTGTACATATGTCTTCAGCTGTTAGCCATTGGGGGTGAAACTTACGCTGGACTGATGTGGGGAAATATCTTTTTTGTTTTGGTCAGAATTATCAACAGCAAAACGGTCAGAGACCTTTCAGTGGATAATAATCATTTAGCCTAGCCAATTATTGAGGTAACAAAAACATTGGCCCGTTTTACTTTAAAGGTAATGAATTTTTCTACAACGTAGTTATAGCAATTTTCTTCAAATGATAATCAAAATAATGTTTAAAATGAGAGCACTGAAACAAAAGTGATGCTGTGATATTTAATGACAGCACTTGAAGTGACAGAGATTGAATCTAGGTTTAATATGCTTTCAGATAACTTCCTTCGCAGGCACTCGGACCAAACTACTGTTATCTCCAATATGGTCATAATTCACCAAGATAAAGTTATGGACCTTTCTGGCCTTCCTGTCTATGATGGCTTCCATCTGAGGAAGTTGAACAGCTGCTTTGGCTCAGTATATAACAATTTATGCAGTGTTAAGAAGCACCCCTCTACTACCAGTGGTTGTCTGATTATAAATTAGTGGCCATTACTATGCACCCTGGGATAAGCAGCTTGGTGCATTGTTGCATTGGTTCTCCTGACTGCAATATGATTTGTAGCATTCAGACTAAATTCAGTAACAGAAGATAGAAGCTGTGTACTTAATACAAGACAATCATTCTAGAAACAGATCCCTTTAAAAATCAATGGGAGGAGTATTTTGTCACTTTTTAAAAATCTTAAACCAGCAAAACAAACCTATATGAGTAAAAGCTCACAGAAATATCAACATTGCAGAATAGATTAACCCCAATGTGGCCTAGGTTGTACCAGAATATATTGTGGTTAACTCATGGTCAGCTAGAAAACATTCAGCTTTCAAATCTTTCTCCAGAGTTGTTGGATGTTTTTTTCACACACTTCAAACTAGTTTTAATTGCAATGATCTGTGTATAATAGCAGGGTCTGCTGCCTAGCCTTGAATCTGTGAATCAGAAATTTCAATTCCTGAGACTACAGGCCAAATTATGAGAAATAAAAGTGAAAAGACAGGTTGCCAGGACAGATGGTTCAGGCATCAATGAATGTTGATGGAAACTATCATATAAAAATATGGTTGGCTGCTGGGTTTTCTCACTTGGTAAAGGCACCGCTTGTGATGCTAGAGTGGCAATCTTGGTCTCAGATAAATTCCACTGTCTCACAGTTTTAGCACACAATTGCCATCACACTGCTAAGGGCCTTTGGAGGGACACAGTCAGTTAGGTTAATATTGCTTGTCATTTTAGCATCTCCTGTTGGTTATCCAGGTGCCATCGGGTTGCTCTGTGAACAGACATGTTTGAGTTTCCTCCACCCTCATTCTGGCAAGGCCAGAACCATGGCAAAGATCAGCATAAAGCATAGAATTCCTGTTCACTTGTCCTTAAAACCTTTAAAAATGAAATAAGCCTTTTAAAGTTGTCTCAACAAAACATTTAGCCTGGTTACTTTCCATGGCATGGATAAACCCCGTTCCCTTCCTGCTCTATAGTTATGCCTCACTCAATAGATATCCATCCATCCATCCATTGTCTTCTGCTTATCCAGGGCTGGGGTTGCGGGGGTAACAGACTAAGTAGAGAGGCACAGGCGCCCCCCTGCCCAGCCACTTCCTCCAACTCTGCCTGGGGGACCCTAAGCTGTTCCCAGGCCAGCCAAGAGATATAGTCCCTCCAGCATGTCCTGGGTCTGCCTTGGGGCCTCCTCCCACTTGAACATGCCTGGAAAACCTCTAAAGGGAGGCGTCCAGAAGACATTCGGTCTAGATGCCCGAACCACCTCAACTGACTCCTCTCGATGCTGAGGAGCAGTGGTTCTACTCTGAGCCGCTCCCAGATGTCCGAGCTCCTCACCCTCTCTCTAGGGGTCAGCCCAGCCACCCTACAGAGAAAGCTCATTTCGACCACTTGTATTCGCAATCTTATTCTTTCGGTCACTACCCAAAGCTTGTGACCATAGGTGAGGGTTGGAACATAGATCGACCAGTAAATTGAGAGCTTCGCTTTCATGCTCAGCTCCTTCTTCACCACAGCGGACCGGTACAACGTCCGCCTCACTGCATGCGCTGCTAAGATCCGTCTGTTAATCTCATGCTACCCTCACTTGTGAACAAGACCCCGAGATACTTGAACTCCTCCGCTTGGGGTAACAACTGAACCCCCCCACTTGAAGCAGACAATCCACCTTTTTTCCGGGAAAGAACCTCAGATTTGGAGGTGCTGACCCTCATTCGGACCACTTCACACTCAGCTGCAAACCGCTCCAGCCTGCATTGGAGATCACAGCGTGATGATACAGCAGGACCACATCATCTGCAAACAGCAGAGATGAAATCTTGAGGCCACCAAACTGGACACCCTCCAAACCTCGGCTGCGCCTTGATATCCTGTCCATGAAGTTCATGAACAGAATCGGTGACAAAGCACACCCTTGGCAGAGGCCCGTATTCAGAAATGACACTCACACTAATTGAGTGTGAGTGAGTACTGAAAGTTAGTTAGTGTCAGGTTATACTAAATGAGTCAATCACTACTTTTATGTTTCTTAAAAAACTGACAAATTACCAGCACTCTGCTAACAAGCTTCTTAGCAGGGGCAATGCTAAGGGGAGATGAACCATGAATCAGTGGTCTTGGTGCACCTGGGCTTGTTTGTGATCATGTTCCTGAGCAATAATGCAGCCACCTTGTTTCAAAAGGCCTGCCTGCATCAACTTCCAGAAAATCCAACAGGAACATCAAAAAATGAAACAGAATGTGAAACGTCTTGCTGTTTTAAATTTGATTCAGTGGACAGATCTGTTTCCAAATCCTTCGCTGTTTTAGCTGAAGTCACCTCTAATGACTGAGAAGGACTAACTAAGCATATCACACAGTCCTAGATAGATAGGAAGGAGAAACCAAGAGAGAAAGGTGAAACAGGCAGGGTGGAAGTAGTCATTCAATCACATATGTGCAAGTTTGGTTTATTGTAGGCAATGGCGCATGCATGAACTTGATGGTTGTGAGAATTTGAAGCACCTTATTGCTGATAATGTTCCATGAGTTGTTTGAATGGGTGATTTGGAAAAGGCAAACAGAAAAATTAACATCAGTGACTACACGTGCAGCTGGTCAATACTGGTCAAACAGATAGATCCAAAGAGGACCCCACAAACTGATGATTCAACATATTCCCTTCACCCATAACTCTCTCATGCCCCCCATACACACTGGCAGTTCTCTCCTTCGCTCTCCACACTGACACAATACCACCTCACATCCCCAACACACACACACACGATTCTCTCTTTTCATCCCTCACACAGTGAAGACTCTCTCCTCCCTCCCACACACTGACTTGCAGCCCAACACAGATATCTCTGGTACGTGGGCCTCTCAATCATGGACAGTATGTCAGACACCTGTATTGGACAGGATCGATCACTCAGCAACTGGGACACGAAGCGTATCAGTTGTCAGAGCAGAGTGCAAGCTTTTTGAATATAGCGACAGCCAGGGATAAAACCATCCACGCCTGCCAGAGAGCAGCTGACTCCTGTCACCGTTGTGCCCTTTGTGAAAGAGGAACCAATTATCCCCACCCCAACTTGGACATCCCCTCAAGCCTAATAACACCGCAGACTGCTCTCTTGCTGTCTCTACATGCCAATATCTTTAATGAGTCTGGGCCTTCTTCCAAATGCAAAAATTACTCAAACTATACAGGTGCAGTTCTTGAAGAAAATTTTGAGGCTAGCTGAAAGCTTGACTGGCAGTATAACTTATGGTGTAAGAGTAATAATGATTGTTGAGTTGTGTTTTTTACAGTGGTAGCCACAGCCTACAAGTAACAATCATTGCAGAATTAATACTCGTTGTATTTATAGTAGCTGACCTCGTCATTTTGGATGCCCATTAGCCATTCATAGTTCTTTTGAATTACTATGAAGATATTAGTTGGTGTTTTATACGTATGTTTTTAGATTGTGGTATGGATAAATAAGCTGATATTTGGAGGTTGCTTGAATCTTCCTTGTTGTTGTTGGTTACTATGGTGTTTACATGGCGTTACCATGTGTTCTTAAATGTTTAATTATTAAGACGTATATTTTCTCGTTGTGATATGGTCAATCATTTATCCCTTAATAACTTTGTCTAGTAATTATTAATTACTTTCCATTTTTAACTGATCATTTTTTGAGCCACTATGCCCTGCCCCTAGACAACAGGCACATTGGGTCATGTAATCTTACAAGTCATCAGTTGAAATTGTTAACAGTCGAGGGTTCTGCCCAGGAGGCTCGGAGTGCTGGAGAGAAAATTTCTGCAATCTCTTAACCCGACAATCCGCCTTCCACTAGCTACAAAGCATAATACACATTATTCATGAATTATCTTGTCATTCATTCTCATACCTAAATTCATTTTGCTTTCTACCTGCAGCCCGCAGGAACATGAGTGAGGACCGTCTGGGTTGTAAAACTGTCTCATTTGCTCAGTCACGCTCACTTTATGCACCAAGAATCCAACTTAACTCCGACTCTCCTTACAATTGAAACTCACACCTATACTAATTTAACTCTCTAATACTAATTAATAATCAGTCATGCCAATAAATGGAAGAGATTGATGACCCAAGCCTTTCAGTAAAATGGAATGTAACTTTTTCTTCATAATTAATAGCAAACGATAAAAGCTTCAAAGTTCAAAGTCCTTCAGTACCTTGGACAAAGATAAATCCCAAGCCAAGTATTAATATGATCTAAAATGCTGGTTTGCCAATTTGTTGGGTTAGAATCAATGCTATCAGGGCTCATGTTGTCAGTGCTCACTGCCCAATATTTGCAAAACAGTATACTACAGCGATACAACTACAAAACCAAGTGCCAAAAATCACTTTGTATTAACGGGTTTAAGTGCATCGCTTAAGAGTTGAGACCATTCTTGTTTTTCTTTTTGTTATTTAACATCTGTGTTAGTGGACACCTAGGTTGCGTGATAACAGATACAAACATCGGTAACACATACATGTCTACTCTACCGCTTTTGGTGGTAGACTACCGCTTTTGGGGCGTTTTTTTCAGAATGAAACGCCCCGAAAGCAGTAGTCTACCGCCGAAAGCGGTAGAGTTGGCATGTATGGTAACATAAGTATACGATGACAAAGTGATTTCAAATTATGCTATGTATTATATTATCTCTCCAGAAGTTGACCTTTGTCCGCAATGTGAGCGCAAACATATTTACAATTTATTGGGGAAAGAATTAACCACTACCAATATCGAATGAAATCAACCCTCAAGCTTAAACCAGGAGCAGTGCCACGCAAAATGCATGAAAGGATTTTGCTCGACCAAGTTCCGAGCAGCGTCAAGTACGAGGGGCAGCTGATAAAAGGAAAAAGAGCAGGCTGAGTCAATTGCTTTGTGCTGCTTTTTAGCTCGCACCGACTGTTGCCGGCTCGCTGGCCGGGAGAGGGCGGCGGATGGTGCACCGTTGCACGTCCACAGTGTCCGGTGCAGCCACGTGGTGGCATACGATCTTCTAAATCTACACCTACATATCGATGTGGTGTAAATGAAATTGATTGTTTGATTTATTGTCACCATAGCCCTTTATAATATGTGCCTGTGGTCTGATGTTCCTGGGGTAGAGATCTATACTTTTGTTGCCCAGTCTTCTGAAAAGTCTCTTTACAAAAACAAGACTTGTGCTTTGTACAGGTAACTGTTGAAGGATACAATTGTGATATTAATGTTTCTTTATGAATGCAGTTTTGAAACCATTCAATGGCTGAACATGACTGAAGTGATGGGGTAGCTGTAGCATAGGCATAGCAATGAATTTTACTCATACCAGATATCACCAACAGAATCCAGGTCTGATATTAATTTAAAAAAACTCTGCTTCCTCAGAGTTTGCCATGGCTAGTTTGTTCACCAAAAAAAACCACTCGGTTTAAGTCAAAATTTGAGAGGCTATTATAGCAGAAATGGAAAAGAGAATAAGACAATAATGAATGCGAACACCGTTGTATATATGCAAGCAGTGTGAGCAATGTCAACCGATGACGTCACAGAGATTACGGAATCCTGTTTGCACCTGCGGCACTTTTTTAGGGGCATTCCCAATCAAATTATAAACATTTTTTTTCATTAACTCGACATTTTACAAGAAAAGAAATGCAATAAATTGATTTCTTGATATCAAATTCGCATAGTAGCTTCAAATTAGTATTTCACTTTTTTTGGTGAAAGGAAAGCTTTAAGGTATTACCAGTTAACCTGATAATGTTTGATGTTAATTTGATAGGTGGATGTAAGGTGTCACTTTTTGGTTGTTACAATGTTGGTAGGGTGTTACTTGATGGTTTCTTTGATGCTGTCGGTGATTGCTTGAAACTTGCAAGCTGGAACTCGAGTCTCACAATTAGATTGTTTATTGTGGTTGATAAGGTACAACATGGTTGCCAAGGCGTCAGTAATTGGTGGCTAAGGTGTTGATAGTGGTTGCTTGTGTACTCTTGGTGGCTCATACCTGCTGGTTGCAAGACTGTTAGTTGTCTCTTTCTCGGGGTTTCCCTTGTACTAATAACAGCCAGTCAGAAAAGTGTTATTGTATAACACATGGCTATTGGTAGTATACAAAGTATATAAGCGTGTATGAATTCTGCTGTGATAAGAAGTTAGCTGCTGGAGGGCTACTAAGTCTTAAGACTCAAGGTAGTGATGCCAAATGCAGATTAGCTGCGCTGATGAGATGGGAGTAGTTGGAAAACAGGCGGCAAACAGGTTGCTAACTAATGCTCATAAAAGTATAAGTTTTAGCCAAAAGTTGTTTACAAAGTGAATTGGCAAAAACTCTGAACAATTTGATCCCAAAATTGTTTATGCAGTTCCATAGCATTCCACCACTAATTCAAACGGTTGGAAAGTCTGAATTAAAAGTTAACGATGTTCAAAAAATGAAAGATATCAACAATAAGAGTTGGAGCACACTTCTGAAAAGCTGAACAGTTTTAAGTTTGAAATTTGAAAAGCGTTTCTTGGAGACAGTATGCTTAAGTATTTCTGCAGTATATTGAATAGAGTAAAGAATGAAGTATGAGAAGAACATAAGTGTGCTAGCTCACAGCTGGCCTCCCAAGTAGGCCAGTGCTAAGCACTCATTTTATCTTGCCTCTTTTGGTTTGTTTTTTCCCCTCCTAAGATGTTCTATTTACCATAATTACATTATTTTCTGTATTTTCTGAGCCCATTACCATAGACAACACAAATTTACCAGATAATCATTCACGCAATGGGGAGATGACTGAATGCAGGCCTTTCCTTGAAAAATCTTTAGGTGCGTGCACATTTGCGCCAGTAAACTTTATTTTGCAGCCGTAGTTGCACTTTTTCTTTTTTAACGCAACCCAAATGCTATTTTAGGTGCCCAAACGCACACCTTTCATGGAAAGTTAAGGTGATATTAATGTTATTATATTATAATATTATAAGTGTCATATTATAGTAATATTTTAATATGTAAAACTAACATGGGTAACACCTCCTTTCATTCCTACATTACATCCTTCTTATATAGGCACTCAAATGTGAATAACAATTGTGGCTTAAGATCCATTTGAGAGACACTATCGGAGTCCATGAGAATTTTCAACTTCATGATTGCTACAGCTAACAATAATACAATACTGGGTCTTAAATTCTCATTTGCAAAAATGAGATGAACCAGGTCTGTTAAATAAAATATAATGTACGAAGTGGAATGTTTTATGGTAAGGTCAAATACAAGCGTCAGTCTATTGTGTAGTCATACTTTAACCTCAGAAGTGCAATGGCAGAAACTGCAAGGCCTCTGAACTGAGTTCAAAAATTTTGAATGATCGGAAAAAATGGTCGATTGTTTGTTGGTCAACCGAGATTTGTTTTAGTTGGGGACAGCCCAAGTATTTCACTAATCAAATGCGAAAACTGTAGTCGAGATGTGAATCGAGCCAATCTGGCTGCAAAAATGAGCAGGATTAATCGATTGATCGCGCCAAGCTTCACCATCAAAACAACCAAAATTTGCAACGTAAACTTTCTTACGATAGGTAAAAGAATGCTTACTTCCGTATCCCACTCCTTCCCGTCCTTTTTGACAATTTTTACGGGTCTGTGCCCTTAGTTTCCATTTCCAGGTTTTAACGGAGGAAAGCTGGGCGATATACCCAGCCTGCCACATCATCTGTACTGGTTGAGGCAATTCACAGTTCCATTGGTTGAGGAAGTTTCACATGGCTGGGAATCCACCAATGAGAAACACTTATGTCCACACTGTTACTAATGAGCCTTTGCATGTTATGCTAAAGAGTTTGGAAATGTTGTCTAGTTGGCGCTGCAATTTGGATAGCTTGGCGCACAAAATGTTCCATTTTTGATGGATACGTGTGCATTTTTTTGCGATGCTAAAATGCAATTTTATGTGCACAAAGGCACATACGTGCAATTGCGCGCCTTTCATAAAAAGGCCTGAGAATGCAGGTTGCACATCTTGATCAAGGGCACTGCAGTATCCTACCCCCATCTCCTTCATCAAGAAAATGAATATTTATACTCACCAGATTTTGCTGGTTTATAAGCCAAATATGTAAATTTGTACTGTGGTAGGCATGGCAAAATTGTTTCGTCTGAAAACCATTTACTGAAAGCATCGACTTTCAGCTGTCACACAGCTTTTAAGCTAAGTGCAGGGTGTACTCTTCTGAACCGCATTATGGTTTTTGATATATTAAAATGACAAACCCTTTGGGGCACTGTCAAGAGGAAAGCATCTATGGTATAATGCCACTGCTGCATTATTTATTAGAAGGAAAGATTTACGTTCAAGCTGCAAGCACTGTGAAGCATTCTAAAATTGCTCCAGAGAGATGATCAAGGAATAATTTTATTTTATTGATATATCCACCTAAATTAAGAATATGAATTTCATTCATCTAAAATCTCAAATGATGCCATAGGCAGTAGTTTATTGGTTTTTCTTTTTACCTCAAACATACAATGTATGAGTGAAGTTTGCGGTCAGTTTCCAATTACTGGAACTTACTATTAAAATGCATAATTGGAAAATACATCTGGGCTACTGGATTGACATGAATGAATACACACTCACAACGATGAACAAGTACTCCCACGGTATGTTGAAAACCTTACAAATGAGTAGGCTCATGACCACAAAGAGATAGTGACTCATGACTGCTACTAAGTCCCCTCTATGTGCTCAAGCACTTGCAACTTTGCTTCAGAAATAATGAATAAATAACCTGCCTCAGCAACTGTCACATCAGTAGTCTCATTTTGTGTTACTAGCTGAGTACCATGAAAAATCTGTGTTCACAAAATTGTTTGAAATGACTAAAAAAATTTGCTTTATGTTGCCATGAGTCACTCTCTATGAGCAAGTGATTGGTTTGCAATACATCAGCATGTCTCATCGATACACATTCTCAAAAAGGATTTGAAATCTCTGTGCCCAAGGGACAAGTCCGAAGGTCAATATTGGATGCTTGTGATCATCCAGCCCTCAGACAGCACTGCATTAAAAACAGGCATGATTCTGCACTGGAATACACTGCATGAGCTCAGGAACACTTCCAGAAATCATTGTCCGCGAATACAGTTCGCCGTGCAAGCTAAAGCTGTATCATGCAAAGAAGAAGCCATATGTGAACTCTATCCAGAAACGCTGCCGTCTTCTCTGGGCCATAGTTCAGTTAAAATGGACTGAGGTAGAATGGAAAACTGTTCTGTGGTCAGATGAATCAAAATTTTAAATTATTTTTGGAAACCACGGATACCATGTCATGCGGTCTGAAGAGGAGAGGGACCATCCAGCTTGTTATCAGCGCACAGTTCAAAACCCTGCATCTCCGATGGTATTGGGTTGTGTTAGTGCCGATGGCGTGGGGAGCTTACACATCTGGAAAGGCATTATCAATGTTGAAAAGTATATTGAGGTTTTACAACAACATATGCTCCCATCCAGACAACTTCTCTTTTGGGGAAGGCCTCGCACATTTCAGCAAAACAATGCCAAACCACATACTGCATCCATCACAACAGCATGGCTTTGCAGTATAAGAGTCTCAGTGCTGAACTGGCCTACCTGCAGTCCAGACTATTCACTAATAGAAAACATTGGGCACAGAAAATGAAAAATCTGGCAAAGAAGACCCAGGACTGTTGAGCAGCTAGAATCCTACATCTGACAAGAGTGCGACAACATTCCTCTCCCGAAACTTCAGCAATTGGTCTCCTCACTTCCCAGACATTTACAGACTGTTGTTAAAAGAAGAGGGAATACTAAACAATGGTAAACATTGCCCTATATCAACTTTTTTGAGATGTGTTGCTGCCATCAAATTCAAAATGAGCTAATATTTTTCATGAAATGGTAAAATGTTTTACTTTCAACATCTGATATGTTTTCTATGTTCTATTATGAATAAAATGTCAGTTTGAGATTTGTAAATCATTGCATTCTGTTTTTGTTTACATTTAAGACAGCATCCCAACTTTTTTGGAATTGGGGTTGTTCATGATTTATGTGGATATTCGAAATATAAGATCAAAGAAAGTTGAAATCGAAATCAAAACCTTATTTTGTTACATTAAACCATGTGTTCCTAATAACTTGAATAATGCTTCGGCATAACTTAAGTTACAGCGCTGTGCAAAAGTTTTAGGCACTTTTAACACATTTCCTGAGGTGAAGATGCTTCCACAAATAATGAAATTCAAAGTTTCTAGAAATTAAAAAACCTACAATAAGGTGATGTGACCTGCTAAAAACTAATTCAAATCAATATTTAGTGTGACTACCCTTTGCCTAAAAATTTGGGACACTGTTATACAGTTTCATAGTTTTACAAGATCATTGGCTGTTTGGTTGATCCTAGCGTATTGGAGAATATGCCATAGTTCTTCTGCAGACTCACAGTCTCAAATGAGTCTGTCTCCCCAGATATTCCCTGACAACCTTGATGATGCTGAGATCAGGGCTCTGTCATGATGTATTATATGTATTAACAGTATCAAGTGAAATACAAAGTTCTTTTGTTAGACTTTTTTTAAATTAACATTTGAAGCGTCAAATGTGCTTTTTATCTCCAGAACCACTAATATGGAAACAAAACTTAAGATACAACATCAAATTTAAATATGAAAAAATATATGGTGACTCTTGTACAATACTCTATACCGTAAGTATATTTATAACGTCAGTCTTCAACAAACTGGCAAATTAGTAGGGCAATGCACTTACAAACAACTGGGAAATAATATATTTAAAATTGTAATGTCACCAACTAACTCCTCAGAGACGAAATTATGGGAAATCTTCTGCTTCTGGCCAGTCGAGAAAAGGCAATTGACCTGCTGTGATCTAAATTAGAAATTCAGCAAATTTAACAGTGCTGCTCATTAGTGAATTGTGCGCATCATCCCAAGTTGATGTTAAAATGTCTCTATTTAATGTGTTTATTCTCCACTAGCACTATAATGAGGCTACTGTACCCATAGACACAATAATGGGAATCTTCAAGTTATGAGAGGATCCTATTTTCAACTCACATTTTCCCCAACTGAAATACTTCACTATGCATGCCACTATACTGGACAGAGAAATGCATACATTCATTGGAAATGTGTAAATTCATTTTAAAATGATTCATTTTAAAAGTAATGGATGAACAATATTAATTAAACACACAAATATTATTGTGATCCTACTTAAAAAAGAATGGCATACAGATGGCTAACTTATGCAAAATTATGGTTTGTAGCTTGTAACTCGAAATTTCTGCAACACACATTAACTTTGAATCGTACACTTCACTTTAAAACAAGTCCACTGGTATATAAACGACACTAGCCAATCTATAAGGTTTAACAGTCAGGCAGGCAACATTGAACATCCATTATCAGTGTGTTCATGCATCATTCTATTCAGGACCCCTGTCTAGTACAGGATAAAACCAGAACAGCCTGAATTCCTCATGGCTTAGATCCAGTAAGGTGCTGGAGACTTTGCTCAAGGGATTTTGATCCATGCTGACTAAATAGCATCCATGCAGTTCCTACAGTATTTTTTTAGGCCAAGCATTCATGAAATGAACCTCCTGTCTCGCCTAACACAAAACATGGTCAATTTGATTGAATTCTGTCCACTGGAATTGATTTGTAAGATCACTACCTTACATGAGCTACAATGAAGTCGGAAATACGTGTGCCTTACCTATGCTACCACTGCAAATGTGTTTTCACTGCCTTCACTTTCAATTATATGGATTTGTCCTCAGCTATTAAAAGGAAACTGTTCTTGTTAGCGATTGGACGCCCATATACAAAATGTCATTTGACAGCATGTTGACCCTGGGGCCTGTACCTCACCCTCCATTGCTCTAAAGCAAATAAAATTAATCTTTGCTATGCAGCTGCACTTGGTTTACAATAGCTCTGCTGATATTGCTTCATGAAACCTGAGGCCATCTGCACAAGATGTTTATTTGTCTGAGCTGATGAGACTTATAATTCTTTAAGCTATATATTTCTGTGATGCATCTTGTATTGAAACTGGGATAATGCACATAATGAACATAAAATAAAAATATGGAAAAATATAAAATGTAAGAACAGCCCCAACTCCAAAAAAGTGGCACATATATGGAAAATGAAAATAAAATCTAAAAACACAGATGTGAAAAGTCTGTTTACCCTCCCTCACATATGTAGCAGTGCTCAAAAGTTTGCATATACCCTGGCTGAATTTGTGAAATGTTTCCATTAATTTTGAAGATATGACAAAAAAAAAAAAAACGCAAAAAAAAAACCTTGTCTTTTATTTTAGGATAGTGATCACATGAAGTCATTTATCATCACATAGGGGTTCTGCTCCATTTTAAATCATAATGATAACTGAAATCACCCAAATGGCCCTGATTATAAGTTTACATACCCTTGAATGTTTGACCTTATTATACAGACACAAGGTGACACACTCAGGTTTAAATAGCTATTAAGGGTTCCACACCTGTGGCTTTTTAAATTGAAACTAGTGTCTGTATATAGTCATTGAGTTTGTTAGCTCATGCGTGGATGCACTGATCTGACTAGACACTGAGCCATGGGGAGGGGAGAAGAACTGTCTAAGAATCTTCGTAAGAAAGTCGGTTAAAGATGATAAAGGATATAAAAAGATATCTAAAGACTTGAAAATGCCAGTCAGTACTGTTCAGTCCGTGATTGAGGGGTGGAAAATTAGGGGATGTGTAGATACCAAGCCAAGGTCAGGTAGGCCAAGAAAGATTTCAGCTAAAACTGCCAGAAGAATTGTTTGGGACGCAAAGAAAAATCCACAACCTACCTCAAGAGAAATACGGGATGCTCTGGAAAAGATGGTGTGGCCATTTCAAGGGGCACAATAAGGAGGTACTTAAACAATGAGCTGCATAGTTGAGTTGCTAGAGGGATGCATTATTGCACCAATCCCACAAAAAAGCCCACCTAAAATATGCCAGACAACGCCTTGACACACCTCATAACTAAAATAGACCTTTATGGTCACAACCATAAGCGCTGTGTTTGGAGAGCAGTCAAAAATGCCCATGGTGCAAAATATACCATTCCTACTGTAATGTATGGTGGTGGCTTACTGATGTTTTGGGGGTATGTGGGCTCTAAAGGCACAGGGAATCTCGTGAAAATTTATGGCAAGATGAATGCAGCATGCTATCAGAAAATACTGGGAGTCAATTTGCATTCCTCAGCACAAAAGCTGCGCATAGGACACCCTTGCACTTTCCAGCATGACAATGATCCAAAGCACAAGGCCAAGTTGACCCTCCAGATGTTACAGTAGAGAAAGGTGAAGGTTCTGGAGGGTCTCACAGTCTCCTGGCCTCAATATCATCGAGCAGCTTTGGAGAGATCTCAAACTTGCAGTTCATGCAAGACGACCAAAGAATTTGCAGGAGCTGGAGGCATTTTGCAAGGAAGAATGGGCAGCTATACCACCTGAGAGAATTTGGGGCCTCATTGACAACCATCACAAAAGACTGCATGCTGTTATTGGTGCTAAAGGGGGCAAGACAAAGTTTGTTTTTTTTTTTGATGATTGTGCCATTCTACATGACCTATATATAAATACAACAGGGAAAATAAGTATTGCACGTGGCAACATTTTTCTCAGTAAATATATTTCTAATGGGGCTATTGACATTAAATTTTCACCATTGCTCAGGTGTGATTTTGACCCATTCTTCCACACAAACTGTCTTCAAATCTTTTTTTTTTTTTTTTTTAATTGGCATCTCCAATCCCACCCGAATCTGGAATGCCCAATTGGTGAACTATGTACAAAGCTTGCTCGTATGCGACCCCTTGCTGCCAACTCAGGAGAGCGAAGGCAGTTCACGGCTCTCCTCCGAAGCACGTGCCTGTGAGCCACTGCTTCTTATACACTCATTGGTTGAATCTTCGCGAGTTCAGAACGAGGGCAGAGGATACCCGGACATGAACAGACTTAGAATCTTCCTGACGAGCGCCCGTCTGGCCAACAGGAGGCGCTTGAGCAACGAACAAAGCTATTTATTTATTTCCCTTTCCCGGCAGTCCCTTCCCAATTTGAAACCCTGTAGCGCGATGGCCAATTGTGCGCTACTCTGAAAAAGCTGCCGACCACTGCCGATTGGTACGACCGGGGCTCGAACCCGCGGCGTGATAGTCACTTCTGCACTGCAACGCAGTGCCTTAACCGAGTGAGCTATCCGGCAGCTCACTGTCTTCAAATCTTGAAGTTTCTGGGGGCCTCTTCGATGAACTCTGATCTTCAGTTCTTTCCATAGATTTTCAATTGGATTCAAGTCGGGTGATTGACTGGGCCATTCTAGCAGCTTTATTTCCTTTCACTGAAATCAATTGAGAGTTTCTTTGGCTGTGTGTTTGGGATCATTGTCTTGCAGAAGTGTCCACCCTGGTTTCATCTTCAGCATCCTGGTAGATGGCAGCAGATTCTAATCAAGAATGTCTTGGTACATTTCTCCATTCATCCTTCCTTCAATTATCTGAAGTCTGTCAGTACCATATGCTGAAAAACAGCCCCACACCATGATGTTCCCACCTCCAAACTTCACTGTTGGTATGGTGTTTTGGGGGTGATGTGCAGTACCATTTGTCCTCCAAACATGGTGTGTGCTATGACATCAAAAGAGTTCAATTTTGGTCTCATCTGACCAGACTATATTCTCCCAGTATTTCATAGGCTTGTCCAAATGTTGTGCAGCAAACTTTAAACGAGCTTCAACATGCTTTTTCTTCAGCAATGGAGTCTTGTGTGGTGAGCTTGCATGGAGGTCATGGCGGTTGAGTGCATTACTTATTGTTTCCTTTGAAACAACTGTATCTGCTAATTCCAGGTCTTTCTGAAGCTTTCCGGAAGTGGTCCGCAGTTGGACAACTCTTCTGATTATTCTTTTGACTCCTCTGTCAGAAAACTTGCAAGGAGCACCTGGTCGTGAAACTTATGGTGAAATTATGTTCTTTCCACTTCCGGATTATGGACCCAGCAGTGCTCACTCGAACATTCAGAAGTTTAGAAATAACTAATGCCCTCAGTATGTTTTACAACAATAAGGTTGCGAAGGTCTTGAGAGAGCTCTTTGCTTTTACCCATCATGAGATGCTTCTTGTGTGACACCTTGGTAATGAAGAGACCTTTTTATTGGCCAATGAAAATGACATCACTGAAAATGCCGTCATCAAAGAGCAAACACAAAAATGGGAGAGAAAAAGAAAGTAGAGAGGAAGATGACGCGAGGGTAATACTAATTAAAATAAAATCCTATTTTTGTCTCCTTGTGCAGTTTCCAGCAGTAGAGCATCTGAGGAAAATAAAACAGCATTACCTTAGCAAGCCATGATGATATCTGGCTAGCGAGCTAGCTAATTAACCTACTTCCATCCATTTGCGTGGGGCATTATTTTACATGCAGCTGGTGCATTGTTTTCAGTGCAACCATTTCACCTACGCAAGGAAGTCAGCAACTGGACGTTAGTACCTACCAAGTACTCAGGTTTTGATGAAGTTCAAATGGACAGTCAATTAGAGATTTAAGAACTAGGCTCCAAGAATGCATTTAATAAAGAAAAATTTGAGTATTATGTTTTAAGCAATTATGTTGGAATGGCTGGAGAATGCCAAATAATGGTTCTTCAAAAAGATTCCTAGTGTTGAAACTGGTATCTAACTTATGTCCAGTGATGTGGAATGTCGGACAACACAGTAACTGAGCTAAGCATTTCCAAGTCTGATTTGTACAACCATTAATTGTGTGGCTGACCTCAGAACGTAACAACGTTAGATTAATGGCTAGCTAGCTAGCTAGCTTGCGAGCTATAGCTAGCTAATAGATTACCGCATAATCATTGTAATATTTGCTAATAATACAACATACCATTATCTAATTAAGTAACTTATGAATTGGGATGAGTATTTAAATTGTTCGATGTTGCTGAGTTTCATAATAAATGTTCATAACATAAATAACAGTTGTAAACTTGTATTCAAAAATCAAATCAAAAGAATTTGGATAAAAAATAGAAAAATAAGTTTATGAATATGGCATCTATCTATGAAAATTATGGAGGCACCTCTCTTAGCACCATAAAAAACAAAAGAACACTCATTCAGATAATCTATGTTTACAGAAATGGCTGTATCTGCACTCAGATTATTGCAAAAAATTTTCCAGCTTGCGCGCAATGCGCTCGCATTAGATCTGTGTCCCAACCAACTCTCACATTAAACCTACGCCCTTGGTTCAGCTAGTGAGGAAATTTAAAAAAAAAAAAAAAAAAGTGAAAACTTTGCCTGAAAGATTAAATGCTCTAATCAAACTCAAGAGTGGCCACACTAGATATTGATTTTTTTCTGCCAAAGAGGCAATATTATTTTTGGGTTTATTGTATATTGTTATTTGTTTACTTATTGTCATCTATATGATCCAATATTACATGAAATAAATACTTGAATAGAAATTGGTTTCTGATTATCATCTTTTTGTTCATGTACAATCATACTACACACACTACTAAATGTGTGTGTGTATATATGTATTTTTTTCAAAATATTTCTTGACTCCTCAAATTACTGAGCTACTGTGCTTGATACCAGTGGCGGTTCTAGAACTGGGAATTGGGGGGGCGCAGACACGTCCCTTTATGACAATTAGTCCAGGCTAGTTCTCAATCATTTCCCTTTACTGATGCGTTTTACAATTATCGTAATTGACAACTGAAGACACAGTTTCTCTCCATATGCGATGGAACAGCGATGAAATCACTGTTCTAGAACCGCCACTGATATCCATTGCAGTCGCAAGACGGTTCTGTTGACTGTGACTTCTGTTGGATCGGAGATGATGTTGAATCAGAAGAGGTTTTTGGTCTTACCAATTACTCACTAAGATTTGATCTGATTAATTCCAAATAATTATGTTACGCGCTGTCAAGGGTTAAATTCCCAAAATACTATCAGTTTGTCTTCGGGGAATGTTGCTCACAAAATGATGGATTATAAACTCACACATCTCTTGGCAACTTGGTGAGCCACGACCCATGGCCTAGGCCTTTTCTTGAAGCTCCTTTTATACTGTAGCCCACTTAGCTCACCTTTGTAACATCAGTTTCACATCATGTTATTATTGCAACTTGTCATATCATTATTAATCCTAAATTGCCCCTGCACCAACATTTTTCAAGTCTGTTGCAGTCACCAGATTTAAAATAAGGATATGTTTTTGGTTAATGACTGAATTCACAAGTTAAAGCATCAAATAATGTGTTTCATGGTGTTTTCAACATAGTCAAGAATGATTGGACTTCTGAAATTATCCATTTTTATTTTGATGTCATTTCCAACTTTTCTGTAATTGGGGTTGTTTAATGGTATCTACGTTCTTAGTTTTGATTCTATGCCTTTTATAGCCCTTGGACACTGTCGTTGGCGATCGACAACATTAGGGCTCCAAGTGGTTCACAGCAAAGATATTCATCTGAGGTCTTGTGGTCCTGTGTTCAAATTCCAGCGACACCATTACCAATGATGCCTGGAGGTCTGTGCCTTCGAGGAAGCAAGTCTCATTGGGTCTAATAGGCTAAGCTAGTTAAATTTATTAGTCTTATTGCTCTCTAGCAACCACTCCAGGTCAGCCAGGCGCCTCTAGATGTACATAACAAATATTTGCTGACTGCGTGATCCTTCAATGGCATAGGCATCATGCACTTGGCCTTGGGGTTGTAAAATGTGAAGAAGTGAGGGCCAGTTGTCAATTGAGTTCGAGGAATCACATACCACGGCATCCTTCTCCTGTGATGATGGGAGCAGGGTGCTGCAGTGGACCAAATAGTGTTCAGGGTGGGAAAAACAGAGGTACAGCCCCCACTCCCCAACAAAAAAAAACTCGGGTTGTAATCATGAAAATGAAAATATTCAAAGAAAGTTATGAAACGAGCACTCAGAGAGTGCATACCTCCGTCAAGGCCCAATAGCCCCTCTCATGTCATGAAAAAATTAATGTGTATTAGCGAGTTCAACTGGGACAAAAAATAGAACAGGAACAAAACATTTTCGAGAAAATCCTGTTTTTGCCTAACAGATCCAGAAAAGACATCTGATCCAGATAAAGTTCCAATGTCTGGTAGCCCTCATCAAGGAGGGTTCCCCTGAATGTTAGTATCTTGGAACTACGTGGATTTCTCAATTCAGAAACAAAAATGTTGGGAATGGCCCTCTCTCTCAAGGGTGAAGAATGCAATTAAAATTCCTGGATCCAGAATTTGATCGCGATCATTCCCTGAATGAAATCACGTCTAAGTTGGGCCCAGACACACCTCTGGAATAAATTTCATAAAATCTGTTCATAACTTTTTCCGTAATGTTGCAAACAAACAAACAAAAAAATTAAAGGTTGTTCTTTGAATGACAACTTGCTGAAATCGAAAATTAAAAAGGTGAACAGAATAAAAAAAATTCATTCTGGCAAAAATCGAAAAAAATAACGTCACATTTTGACGTCATTTTCATGAACTTATGTCAGAGTGACATCATCAGGACCCCTAACTGCAAGAACCGCATTATGCTGACGAAAAGAATGGCGTCAGTTTCAAGTTTCTAGCTTAATTAGAAAGAAGGTTTTGGATCAAAATGTGTTTTCGACCTTTTGTGTGACCTTGACCTTGAACTTTGACATAGAAACTTAAAAAAGTATAGGTCTGTGGCGAGTAACATATGCTAACATTTCTCTGAGTTTTGTTAAGATTGGTGCAGGATAAATGGCAAAAGGGAGCGTAACTAACAAATTAAAAAACAGATTTCTAACGCAAACAACTGATATACTTGCAAAATAATACAATTTTGGCAAGTAACATACATGCTTACCCGAAGGTAAAAAATAATTTCCTTGGTGGAGGTAATAAGAAAAATGCCCTGCGAGGCTTCAAGTGACATGACTGAGAAATTCTTATTTTTTGCATCCAAGAAATCTCTGTCAGCTGTATTATATTTCCAAACCTCCCAATTTGCAGTTGTTTGCTCCCAATTCCTTCAGAACAACATGAACTGAAGTCACTCCCTATTGCACATACGGTTTTCTGAGGAGAGAATGTTGAGTTTCTATTCATCCAGTTTTTTTTAATAACAGTCTGAGCGGAGGAGATTGTATAGTAAGTTAGATCATTTATTTCCGATCAATCATTCACATTAACTGTGTTATAAAAATTTTATTGTGTTCTCCCTTTTGATGTAATTGTATGTAACAACTGACTTTCATGATTTAAAATAACAATTTAAATAGTGCCATTTGATAACCAGTAGGTTTACGGTTCACATTTAGGAACTAAATGAATGAAATTTCAACAGTGTTACTATTGGATTGAGCAACCTATCAAAGGCGACTGTTGTAATAATCTTAGCTTTATTCAGAATTTTGATCTTTTAAAAAAAAAGAAACTTGTATTTGTGGAAGATTCTAGTAGCAGCTCAATTATATACTTTAGCATCTTGGCTCACCGATCCAAGGCATAATCTAAGGGGGGAGATGCGTGCCCCTCAATATTGAAATCACATGATTTTGCCACCTCCCCCAAATAATATGCTTTGTTACTTATAACATGGGTTTTAAAAAAAAAGAATTATCACGAAACTCAGAGTTTCAGTTGCTCTGTCCCCTCAATTGTAAGAAATGGTTGCTCTCTTGTCAATAATCATGGCCGATTGGCAAATTATCTGCTGAAACTATCAGAGAAGTGGTATGAGATTAAAAGACAATGGAAGATGAAAGGGGAAAAGAAATGGCAAAGAGTGTGACCAGAGGGAGGCTAGCATATTGGATAGGAGCTCAGTGCCAGGCCTACATTAACAAAATGACAGAGACCACGGTTACTTCATACCATAAACCAGGAATCGATAGGCAGTCCAAAATATCAGAGGCAGAGATTTTAGGCTCAAAGGCAAAAGAAATATTCATAATAATACAGTAGCTCTACTTACAGAATGGTGGAAAATGGACTAGATTAATAGCCTTCATTATATTTAATCTGTTCATTAAGCACAATGACTACATAATCAATAAAGCAATGCTTTGTGTATCTTTCCTGGCAGAATATTAGCAGAAGGAAAGAAGAGAAGATGCAGTAGGTACTGCAAGTTAGACAAAGAAATTCAACAACTGAAGGGATTGCTCAAAGAACAAAGATGAAACTATGGAAGAAAGCTTGAAAGGCTGCAACACATATCACTGTCGCCTCGATCAAAAACTCTGCTAGCTAGCCTTCTTGTGCAGGGTGAAGAATGCATACCCACAGTTTTCCACAATGCCCTAACAAAACAACATCAGGAAAAAATATGCCTCTGTCAAAGATAAAATGCTAGTAATAGCTGCTACTGCTTCCATTTTTTGGAAGAATCTTGCAGGGGAAAAAAAGAAACTGGCAATTTAAATGAAGTAATTGAATCCTGAAAAAAAAGGATATCTTTCAACACCCAAAATTAAAGTACAGATCCCCATGCTTGTAACTATATGAGTAATTTGTGAACTAAGAATGAACAGTGTCTTAACAACAGAAAAAAACTCAAATAATAGTGAGGAGAAAGATAAAGACAAAACTTGCATCTAAATGATTTTATTTACTTCACAGTGAAAGATTTGTCATTGAGCTCTCTGATTTCAAAACTTGTCCCTTGTTTAGATTTTTATGGTGATTGTGGGTGATTCAGCCCCTTTATACAGGCTGTAACCTGATTTCTGCAAGGCACATGAGAATCTTTTCTTTTCCACAGGCTACTTTCCTTCAGATGGCATTGACTTAGAGGAAAGGGCTGAGTCACTGTGTTGTGATTCATGCTCCAAAGGACTGCATGTACAGGGAGAAATTTTACTGCTTGAAGTGAGGTGGATTAGCAGTAAAATGTTTCCTTCATGTAGTGGACAATGGATACTTTTGTCTGAGAGATAAGAAAAGGAAAGGCACAAAGGAGTGTTTTGAACTAGAGGAATATGAAATACAACCCCGATTCCAAAAAAGTTCTGAGATTGTGGCTGCTCAATAGTCCTGGGTCTTCTTTGCTGGATTTTATGTTTTATGATGCATCAAATGTTTTCTATTAGTGAAAGGTCTGAACTGCATGTAGGCCAGTTCAGCACTCAGACTCTTCCACTGTGAAGGCATGCTGTTGTGGTGGAAGCAGTATGTGGTTTGGCATTGTTTTGTTGAAATATGCAAGGTATTTCCTGAAAGAGATGTTGCCTGGATGGGACCATATGTTTTTGTAAAACCTCTATATACTTTTCAGCATTGATAATGCCTTTCCAGATTTGTAAGCTCCCCACGCCATAGGCACTAATGCAACCCAATATCATCAGAGATGCAGGCTTTTGAACTGTGCACTGCTAACAAGCTGGATGGTCCCTCTCCTATTCAGACCGCACGACACGGCGTCTGTGGTTTCCAAAGCAAATTTCAAATTTTGATTCATCTGACCACAAAACAGTTTTCCATTCCACCTCAGTCCATTTTAAATGAACTTTGGCCCAGAGAAGATGGCGGCGTTTCTGGATCATGTTCACATATGGCTTCTTCTTTGCATGATACAGCTTTAGCTTGCATTTGTAAATTGCATGGCAAACTGTGTTCACAGACAATGATTTCTGAAAGTGTTCCTGAGCCCATGCAGTGTATTCCAGTGCAGAATCATGCCTGTTTTTAATGCAGTGCTGCCTGAGGGCCTGAAGATCACGAGCATACAATATTGACCTTCGGACTTGTCCCTTGCGGACAGAGATTTCTCTAGATTCTCTGAATCTTTTATATACTGTAGATTCAAAGTCTTTGCAATTTTTCATTGAGGAACATTCTTCTGAAATTGGTCCACAATTTTGAGACGAAGTTTTTTGCAGATTGGTGAATCTCTGTCCATCTTTACTTCTGAGAGACTCTGCCTCTTTAAAATGCTCTTTTTATACCAAGTCATGTTACTGACCTGTTGCCAATTAACCTAATTAGTTGCAAAATGCTCCACCGGCTGTTTTTATTAGTACCACTTACTTTTCTAGCCTTTTGTTTCCCCTCTCCCAACTTGTTTGAGATGTGTTGCTGCCATCAAATTCAAAATGAGCTAAAATTTTTCATGAAATGGTAAAATGTCTCACTTTCAACATCTGATATGTTGTCGATAAAATAAAATCTGGGTTTATGAGATTTGGCTAGGGGTTTGTTGACAGTGACATTTGATTGTATATTAGAAATATGGCTGTCAAGAGAATTGTCCAAAAAGCTAATAGAGGCGATCATTGCCTGGCACAAACAAGGAAAAGGATACAAAAAGATAGCACAGGCACTGAATTTTCGTAGAGATACAGTTGGAAGCATAGTTCACAAGTTCAGAGTTAAAGGAAGAATGGCTACAGTACCAGAATGTGGCAGAAAGAGGATGCTATCAATGGCTGTCACCAGATTCCTAAGGAGAGGGGTGGTCAAAAAACCCTCAAGTGACTGCAGGAGACCCGCAGCAAGACTTGGAGGCAGGAGGCACTGAGGTTTCAGTTTACACAGTTGGATGCATACTAAACGTTGAAAGGTCTCCAAGACATACACCACAACTGATCCAAAAGCACAAGCTCCAATATGCACAAAACCATATAAATAAGCCACAGAAGTCTGGGGATATTGTTCTGTGGAGTGATGAAACAAAATTGGAATATTTTGGGCTTATGAATCAGTAGGATGTCTGCAGGAGGAATAAAGAAGCATATGCAGAAAAGTACACCCTGCCTACAATGAAGAATTATGGGGGCTGTTTGATGCTCTGCGGCTGCCTTGCTTCCTCTGGCACTGGAAATCTGCAAAGTGTGGAGGGCAAGATGGATTCAGTCAAGTAACAGGTGTTATGGCCCCAATTTGTTATGGTGTCAATTTGTTATGACGTCACGGACAGCAAGGGATGACAGACAAAATTCTTAAACTTCAACAGATTTAATTAAACGAACACTTAGAACTAATCTACACTCTACCCTACTGACCAAGATTGAAATAAAAAAAAAGATAGTTACAGTCCCTTGGTAATTGAGATGGGCTGCTATGTTGCGATGTCCTGGGACAGGAAAATGCTCCAACACAGGCAAAAATCCACAAAAAGCTTCACAGGTCTTGAAAAGAGTGACAGGTCTGGTCAAATGTATCCTTCCACAATTTCTCCTTGCAATTTCTCCAACTATCTTTCCACTCCCTCAATTTTTCTCCTTATATACTCTTGTCCAGCCCCCTCTGAGGCATGCCCAGGACATGCCCAACCTAGCTTTAGACTGGGCTTAACAAAAAAAAAATGTCAATACTGCCATCTAGTGACTTCTTTTTTTTCCACATTACACCTCCATTCCAAAAGGGAAAAATTTTGACTCATAAAGGCAAAATTTTTCTTTTCAATACAAAAATGGTTAAGTAGACACTTGTGTATATAATACAATATGCTAATAAACACGTGATATATATACACATACTCAAACACAGGATAAGCAATCAGCAATTACATTGTCAGTACCCTTTACATGCTTAATTTCCAAGTCAAACTCCTGTAAAATCAAACTCCAATTCAACAATCTCCGATTCTTGTTTTTCATCTTACTCAAAAACATTAACGGATTGTGGTCAGTATATACAATCATTGGCTTTTGCCCTGTACAAACATAAACCTCAAAGTGTTGTAAGGATAGAACCAGAGCCAACAGCTCCTTCTCAATTGTGGAATAGTTCTTTTGGTGGCGATTGGACTTCCTGGAGAAGTATGCCACGGGATGCTCAATGTCATCAGAGTCATTTCTCTGTAGGAGCACAGATCCACTAGCTTGGTCGCTGGCATCGACCGCCATGGAGAACGGTTTGTTGAAGTCAGGAGATTTGAGCACGGCTTGGACTTTAGCATTTATGGGTGCCACCTTACCCTGGCCTATGGCGTAGCCAAGATACGTGACAGTAGCACAACCAAAGTCACTCTTGTTCAGGTTAACAGTCAGGTTAGCCTGGGTCAAGCGCTGGAACAACGTCTCTACATCTTTCAGATGTTCTTCCCAGGAGTCACTCCATGTGATCAGGTCGTCGATGTACGCACCCGTGTGTGGCAATCCGGCGATTGTAGACTGTATCATCCTTTGGAATGTGGCTGGGGCATTTTTCATGCCAAAGGGTAGGACTTCATACTGGTATAACCCAGATGGTGTGGCAAAAGCAGAGATGCTCTTGGCCCTCTCAGTTAAAGGCACACACCAGTAACCCTTCAATAAATCAATCTTAGTCAGAAACTTTGCTTGCCCTACTCTATCGATACAATCATCAATCCTAGGTATTGGAAACACATCAGTTCTAATTACAGCATTGACTTTGCGATAATCTGTACAGAATCTAGTACTTCCATCAGGTTTTGGAACTAGAACACAGGGTGAACTCCAATGGGAGTTAGAGGGTCTGATAATATCATGTTCTAACATGTACTCAACCTCTTTCTCAGCAATCTTTATCTTTTCAGGATTCATCCGCACGGATGCTGTTTTATTGGTTTGGCATCACCAACATCGACATCATGAGAGGCTATAGAAACTCTCTTTGGAACATCAGGAAATAGATCTTTTTATTTCTTGATCAACCTCTCAAACTGATCTTTCTGTGAGGGTTCTAAGTGCTGGAGTTTTACATCAAGATTTTTCAACACTTCAGAATTTGACAATTTACATGAAAGAACTTCAGCTTTAATTCTAGGTTCATCATCTTGAAACTCCCCCTCATCTTCACAAGTCTCGGCCATAGGAGGATCTGAAGTGACAGCTGCAACCCTAGCATTCCTATCATGATAAGGCTTCAGCATGTTAATGTGACATAACTGTTTTGGCTTTCTCCTATCTGGAGTCTTCATAATGTAATTGAGATCATTGAGTTTTGTCAGAATTTCATAAGGACCATGAAATCTAGCCTGCAATGGATTGGACTGCAAGGGAAACAACACAAGGACCTTGTCTCCTGGTTTAAACTCACGGCTTCTAGCCTTATGATCATACCAAGTTTTCATTTTTCCCTGACTTGATTTCAAGTTCTCTTTGGCTAGGTCACAAGCTGCACGCAGTCTTTCCTTGAACTTGCTAACATAGTCTAACAGACTGATATGTGGCTCTTTCTCTTGTCATTGTTCACTCAACAATAGCAAAGGTCCTCTCACTTCATAGCCGAACACTAGCTCAAACGGACTGAATCCAGTAGACTCCTGCACTGCTTCTCTAGCTGCAAACAACAGCAAATGAACACCTTCATCCCAGTCTTTCTCATGGTCATAACAATAAGTCCTCATCATTGTCTTCAGAGTGGAATGAAACCGCTCTAAGGCACCCTGACTCTCTGGATGATAGGCACTGGAAAGAATCTGCTTCGCACCTAGTTCATACACAACCTGCTGAAACAATCCGGAAGTGAAATTGCTACCTTGATCTGACTGAATTTCCCTGGGAAGGCCAAACAACGTGAAGAACTTTATCAAAGCCTTCGAAATTGCAGTTGCCTTGATGTTGCGTAGAGGGATGGCTTCAGGGAATCTGGTAGATGCACACATGATTGTCAACAAGTACTGATTTCCAGATCTGGTCTTGGGTAATGGACCAACACAATCAACAATGACCTTGGAGAAGGGCTCCCCAAATGCTGGGATAGGCTGCAATGGAGCTAAAGGTGGGTCTAACTGGTGTTTTCCAGCTACCTGACAAGTGTGACAGGTTTTGCAAAAGTTGGAAACATCTTTCCGAAGTCCAGGCCAGAAGAAGTGTTTCATGATCTTGTCAACAGTCTTGTTAACACCAAGATGACCTCCTAAAGGCAAACTATGAGCCATTGTTAAGATCTCATTCCTGTAGACCTTCGGAACAACAATTTTCTTGACCACTGCCCAATCTGCATTGGCAGGGATATCAGGAGGGCGCCACTTCCGCATCAACACTCCATCCTTGAGATAATACCCAACGGGAACTGCGTCTATTTCTTCATCAGGAAGGGCTGTCTTCTTTTGTACACAAATTTCAGGATCATTGGTTTGCTCCTGAATCAACCGCTTTCTGGACAGAGACAAGTCTCCAGACACATCAGAATCACCAGACCCATCTGGCTGGCTGAACAGAGAACTGATAAAAGTGTCTGATAAGTCCTCAAACGGAGAAACCATTGTAGGCTGAACAGAGTCATGAGGCGAACCACTTGAGTCATGACTATTCAAGGTGCTGGACGGCACCACATCATCTTCTTCTTGAGCCTTCTTGGCCATAGCACGAGTCACTGCACAGGAAGGATACAGAGATGGGTCTTCATCGCCATCTTCAGTGCCCGGCTGTGAAGTAAGATGAACAGGGGGAACTACATTGCCCCCAGCCAGGTCATTGCCTAGCAACAGAGAAACACCCTTGATAGGTAGACTTGACATCAGTCCCACCTTTACCTGTCCTGTAACTAAATCTGACTTCAAGAATACAGAACAGGGGTACAGATACAGTCCTCCCTTCAATACCTTGTACAAGTATGAAATCCCCAGAAGCGGTCTCATCACGTAACTCCAAGGAGTCCATCAATAAAAGTGACTGAGAAGCTCCGGTATCCCTTAGGATATATATGGGGACAGGAGGAGAATGCTCATTCAGAGCCACAAATCCCTCTGACACAAATGGAAGAAATTCCTCCCTCACAAAGTCAGCAGTATCAGGCTTCTTAGCCTCACAAGGAGCAGGCAATTTAGCAGATCGGTCATCTACTACAGGGGTTTCTAACCTTGTCTTCACAAAGGTATTGGGTTTGGTATCCTTTTCTTTTTCTTTCTTAGCTTTAAGGAACCAACAGTTAGTTGTAACATGACCAGATTTCTTGCAATAATTGCAAACTAGACCACTTTTGTCACTGTCAGCTTTCACACTTTGATCAGACCTTTGACTGGATTTCTGAGCACCATCACCAGATTTGTCTTTGGGTGAGGAATCTTGGGTATCACCGTTACCTTTCTTCTGAAATTGGGACCATCTATTGTTACTGCTAGACTGAAATTTGGACTTATGTGTGAGAACATATTCGTCTGCAAACTTGGTAGCTGATTGCAAATTCAGTGCTTGTTTCTCATTAAGGTAGGTCTTAATATCATCCTTGACACAGTTCTTGAATTCTTCAACTAACACCATCTCTTTTAGTGAGTTGAAATCATCCTTGACCTCCATAGAAGTACACCAGCGCTCAAAGCAAACCTTCTTCTCGTTAGCAAATTCCACATAAGTCTGATTGTCAGATTTCTTCAGACCTCTGAATTTCTGTCGGTAAGCCTCTGGAACCAACTCATAAGCTGTCAAAATAACCTTTTTGACAACCTCATAATCAGAGGAATCATCTGCAGACTAGGGTTTAATCCCGGGAAACGGGATTCCCGGGACTTGACCTCCAAACCATTTCCCGTTTCCCGGGAAATGGAAAAACGGGAAACCGGGAAAAAAACATTTTGAAAATATTTATAAGATAATGGAATATATTTCGAAAATATGTTGGCCAATTTTACTTTCTTAAAACATATTCAACAGCTGTGTGTGTGCTTGCGTGCAGGGAAAGAGATTTAAATTAATCAAACTTATTTAAGTGCGTCCAAGCACAAAAATGGATTGAAATTCGCGTTAGACGCACTTAAGTGTGGCTAAGATGCACATTGCTCCAATGCCCACACTTATTTTAAGTGTGTCCAAAGGTAAAAATTTTTTCTTGGCCAAACTTAGGCTGTTTTAAGCGGTACGTTCTAAAAACTGGAATGGTCATAAACTGGCGCAGCGACGTATGAGTGCGAATAACATCTGCCTTAATTAATTGATTAACAATCACAAAACGCCCTGAATTCAAACACTTCTGACCATTAACGCAGTTAGTTAAGTAACTTGTGGCTCTATAATCTGAATTAGACTAACACAACATGATTTTTGACATCAGCTGTGAGTGGCAAAACTTCATAATAGCCTACTTCAAAATATTAAATAATAAGGACGCACTGTGCTGTCTGAGGGAGGGATCAAATGCGCGAGACGAGGTTCAACAGTCCGCTCACTGCAACATTTAAAATCTCAGACAAAACTCCAGGTGAAAGCTCAAAACTACAAGAACACTGGATTCATTCTTTTTGCAAAACACTTCAGACAGAGATGCAACGGGCTTTGGTGAAATGGGGCTCTCATTGAATAAAGAAAAATCTCCTGAATCCATCTGAAACCTCTCACCCAGTGAGTGGATGCGTTTTATAACTTTGCCTTTTAACTTTGAGTGATCGCTGACTTTATTTAGCCGACAGTCTTGACACCGCAGCACACACCGTGCCGGCCACCCACAGCGTCTGAATGCGAGCAGGTTATGGTATCTATCTGAGCTCAAAACCATGACCATGAAAGCACCAAACTACTTGCCCTAACGAATTTCGTTCGTTTATAATATGAAGAATTGTAAAATATAATTTCCATGAGGCTGTTCAGTCAGACAGCAACAGATCACAGGCGTTTTCTCCCTCTCATCTGCAGCGAACGTCAAGCTGCATGCGGCTTGCGCAGTTTATATTGTTATAATATTGCTTAATGTTGAAATTTTTGTGCCTCAATAATTATATATACCACCAGATAATTCATAAAATCAGTTATGTTTGGGACCCACGTGTCTCTTTGTTAAGTATGGTGTTTCCTGAACTGTGACCAATTTTATATAACGGTAGTCAAAATTATACCTTAAAAACAAGTTAATTTCCCGGGATTCCCGGGAAAATGTGCTTCTTTTCCCGGGATAGAAAATGTCTCATTTTCGGGAAAAATATTAATCCCTACTGCAGACAAAGCCAAATAGGCTTGTTGAGCTTTACCCTTGAGGACAGTTTGCAACATCAGAGGCCAGTGTTCCTTTGGCCACTGACAACTCTTAGCTACCTTCTCGAAGCACTGGAAATACTTATCAACCTCCTTCTCTGAGAATGGAGGCACCAGCTTTACCTCCTGGCTAGTCCGAAATTTGTTTTCAGCTTGCATTTTGATTTTTACAAGCTGCATTTGGAGCCTTTCTTCTCTAATTTTTCTAAATCGAAATCTCTCTGTCTCTGTCTCTCTCTTTCTGCTCTTTCCTCTTTCTCTCTCTCTTTTTTCTCTTCTCTTGCTAATCTCTTTTTAATTTAAGTTCCATTTCTACATTTGGATTTTCCACTGGAAACTGTTCCAGATCTCCTGCTGCAAACACATTTTCATCAATGCAATATTCAACAATCTCTCTAGCCAGTTTTGCTTTTTGCATGGCTGGTTTTACATCTGTCAGCTCTAACTGTCAGCATATTTCTAGCAGTTCTGTCTTTTTAAAAGACTTCAAAACCTCTATGGTTGGTGATGCCAAGAAATCATCCATTGCTGTTGATCTGTCAATATAGATCTAGGAAAATTCAAAAAACAATTTCACAATTTGAAATTTTAGATTTTCAATAAATGACTCGCACAATGGTCTATCCCGGACCCGAGCCCCCAGTTTGTGCCCCAATTTGTAATGGCGTCAATTTGTTATGACGTCACGGACAGCAAGGGATGACAGACAAAATTCTTAAACTTCAACAGATTTAATTAAACAAACACTTAGAACTAATCTACACTCTACCCTACTGACCAAGATTGAAATAAAAAAAAGATAGTTACAGTTCCTTGGTAATTGAGATGGGCTGCTATGTTGCGATGTCCTGGGACAGGAAAATGCTCCAACACAGGCAAAAATCCACAAAAAGCTTCACAGGTCTTGGAAAGAGTGACAGGTCTGGTCAAATGTATCCTTCCACAATTTCTCCTTGCAATTTCTCCAACCATCCTTCCACTCTCTCAATTTTTCTCCTTATATACTCTTGTCCAGCCCCCTCTGAGGCATGCCCAGGACATGCCCAACCTAGCTTTAGACTGGGCTTAACAGAAAAAAATGTCAATACTGCCATCTAGTGGCTTTTTTTTTTTTTTTCCCACATTACACAGGATATCCAAGGGGAAAATGTCATGCCATGTGTAGGAAAGCTGACGCTTGGGCATCATTGGACCTTCCAAAAGGACAATGATCCTAAGCGTACCTCAAAATCCAACAAGGCTTGGTTTCAGAGGAAGTCTGGGAAGATCCTAGAGTGCCCATCACCGTCGCCTCACTTGAACCCCACAAAAAATTTCTGGTAGGATTTGAAGAACACAGTTGCAGCATGCAAACCCTAGAATATTAGTGAACTGGAGGCCATTGTCCATGAGGACTGGGCTAAGATTCCTTGGGAATGCTGCCAAAAGCTGACATCTGCCTATGCATCACATTTCCAGCAGGTCATAGCGGCAAAATGGTGCTGTACTAAATATTAAAGATGCTCGTCATGAAGGGGTTGAATAATTTTGAGCCTGCAGTAGTCATTAAAAGTGGCATTTTGTGTTGAATTTCGAGAAGCCGCTTGTAATATTTGTTGTGTTGAGCCATTTAAATTGTTCTTGTTTGATTTCTTCATTGCAAACAGCTGAAAGCTTGTAAATTTTGCCAGTAAACCTACAACCCCAATTCCGATACAGTTGGGACGAAGTGTAAATTGTGAATAAAATCAAAATGCCCTGACTTTCAGATGAGCAAACATGTTATTTACAAGAGAACATAGATAGCATTTCAAATGTTGAAACTGAGACTTTTTACATTTTTATCCACGAAATGAGCTTATTTCAAATTTTCTGGCTGCAACAGGTCTCAAAAAAATTGGGACACAGGCAAAAAAGGGCTGAAAAAGCCATTAATGTATAAGAGAATCAGCTGAAAGAACATTTAGCAAGTAATTAAGTTAACTGGCATCAGGTGTATAACATGATTGGCTATAAAAGGGATGTCTTAGAGAGGTTGAGTCTCTTAGAAGTAAAGATGGCCAGAGGCTCTCCAACCTGTGAAGGCTTGTGTAAAAAAATTGTGGAATACTTTAAAAACAATGTTCCTCAACGTCAAATTGCAAAGGCTTTGAAGGTCTCATCATCGACAGTGCATAACATCATCAAAAGATTCAGAGAAACTGGAAAAATCTCTGTGCGTAAGGGACAAGGCCGAAGACCTTTACTGGATGCCCGTGATCTTCGGGCCCTCAGACGCCACTGCATCACTCACCGGCATGATTTTGTCATTGACCTTACTAAATGGGCCCAGGAATACTTCAAGAAACCACTGTCTGTAAACACAGTCTGCCGTGCCATCCACAGATGCCACCTAAAACTCTATCATGCAAAAAGGAAGCCATTGTTCAGCATGATCCAGAAGTGCCGCCGTGTTCTGTGGGCCAAGGCTCATTTAAGATGGACTGTAGGAAAGTGGCAAAGTGTCCTGTGGTCAGACGAGTCCAAATTTAACATTCTTGTTGGAAATCATAGGCGTCGTGTCCTCCAGGCTAAAGAGGAAAAAGACCAGCCCTCCTCTTATCAGCGTTCAGTTCAAAAGCCAGCATCTCTGATGGTATGGGGATGCATTAGTGCATATGGTGTGGGACACTTGCATGTTTTAAAAAGCATCATGAATGCTGAAAGGTATATTAAGGTTTTAGAGCAACATATGCTTCCCTCTAGATGACATCTATTCCAGTGAAGGCCTTGTGTATTTCAGCAGGACAATGCAAAACCACATACTGCAGCTATTACAAAAGCATGGCTTCATAGTAGAAGAGTCCGTGAGCTGAACTGGCCTGCCTGCAGTCCTGATCTTTCACTGATTGAGAACATTTGGCAAATAATTATACGAAAAGTCTGTGAAAGGAGTCCCAAAACTCTCCAGCACCTGGAAGCCTGTATTAAACAAGAGTGGGATAAAATTCCAATGGCTTAACTCAAGAAACTTGTCTCCTCAATGCCCAGACACCTCCACTCTGTGTAAAAAAAGAAGAGGGGACGCTACACCATGGTAAACAGGCCCCTGTCCCAACTTTTTTGAGACCTGTAGCAGCCATCAAATTTGAAATGAGCTCATTTTGTGGATAAAATTGTAAAATTTCTCAGTTACAACATTTGCTATGTTATCTCTGTTCTATTGTGAATAAAATACTGGCTGGTGTGATTTGAAAGTCACTGCATTTTGATTTTATTCACAATTTACACTTTGTCCCAACTATTTCAGAATTGGGGCTGTAATTTGCAATGGGGGTTGAATAATTTTGATTGCAACTGTATGTTGTTCTATTGCTTGACCCAGTCAAGGCATCTTATCCCTTTGTCAGTGCAGCACATTCTTCTGTGATGGACCATGAACTCTATAATTTCAAAAAGTAAACTGCAATTTCTTCCTTACAAGAGCTTTCCAATTGTGTGTTCAAATCAGGTGCTCAGCACATCTTTGCGGCAAGCCATACTATTGCCACTAAGAGATTGAGTGAGAGGCCTTCTAATAAAGGACAATTAAAATGAAAGATTTCAAAAAGGGCCAACATTCGCATGCTGTGCATCTGCTTAACACACTGGTGAATGACCACACCTCTGTGAAAGACTTTTATGTTGATAAGTGTGAAAACATTTAGAAGGTGACAGCTGAACAGAAACTGCAATTACTGGATGGATCAGTTTTTATGATGAGACGTTTCTGCTGGACAAAAAAAGATATGTACAGTAGGTAACTTGAATGAAGTGACAGAAGTGAAACCTTCAGTTTTGAGGTTAAACCAACCGTCCCGTATCAGGAGAACGTCCTTGGCAAAAATCTGATGCCATTTGCCAGAAGTTCGGTTGAAAATATGTCAATGACCCTTGCAGAGTTTCATCACGAAATGCAATATCCATTTGAAGTATTTTTAGAAAATTTTTGCCATGGGAAAAGAAAATGTGAAGGAGCTTTCTTATTTGTTAACACGTGTTGCTGAACAAGCTAAAACACTGTACCATTATGCAATTAAATCTTTTTCTGGAGAGCTTGCACCATACAGATTACACTCATAGTTTTGTTTTGGCCTAAACAAGTCGCTGAACAATCGGAGCCTGTTGGCAGTGCGGGTTCTCCATCGCTGATTGGCTGGGTGGATGTATCACAGGTAGCAGAAAAAACTGGCTTTGTGTTTATAGCGCTTTGGAATGAAGGCTGATGTTCAAGCATACTAAACAATGGGATGTATACGCAGCCTGTTGCTAAGGGCTATACTTGGCATGACTATGGGCCCACCAATGATGGTCTTGTTGCAGTGCTGGTTCAAAAATTTCGGAAGTGACATTTATTGCATTTTGCAACTCTTCATTTATCTGGGGAATATTCAAGAAGTTACATAAAATTCTTGCTGAAGTGAAATGTACAGTTTGCGCCTTGTTGAAGTAAACCATTACTGACCAGGGCAAGGAAATGTTGTATGGTATTTATATAATGCAGTTAGACTAATTCCTTTTTCCAAGCTTGAGGCCACACAACACCTGGCAATAGACAAACACAGACGAGCAAATATCACAAACATTTGAATAATATGAAAAGGTCGAATCAAGAGATTTGCATCATTTTCAAACTCCAATTCCAATGAAGTTGGGACATTTTGTAAAGCGTAAACAAAAACAGTATGCAATGATTTGCAAATCTCATGAACCCACATTTTATTCACAATAGGACATACACAACATATCAGATGTTCAAAGTGAGACATTTTACCATTTCATGAAAAATATTGGCTCATTTTGAATTTGATGGCGGCAACACATCTCAAAAAAGTTGGGACAGGGCCATGTTTACCATTGTGTAGCATACCCTCTTCTTTTAACAGTCTGTAAACGTGTGGGAAGTGAGGAGACCAATTGCTGGAGTTTTGAAAGAGGGATGTTGTCCCATTCTTGGCGGGTGTAGGATTCTAGCTGCTCAACAGTCCTGGGTCTTCTTCGCCTGATTTTTCATTTTGTGATTAGCCAAATGTTTTCTATTGGTGAATGGTCTGGACTGCAGGCAGACCATTTCAGCACCTAGACTCTTTTACAGCGAAGTCATGCTGTTATGATGGATGCAGTATGTGGGTTAGCATTGTCTTACTGAAATATGCAAGGCCTTCCCTTAAAGAGATGTTGTTGTAAAACCTCCATATACTTTTCAGCATTGATAATGCCTATCCAAATGTGGAAGCTGCCCTTGGCTTAGGCACGAATGCAACCTCATACCATCAGAGGTGCAAGTTTTTGAACTGAGTGCTGATATCAAGCTGGATGGTACCTCTCCTCTTTACCTGCAGGACACGGCATCTGTGTTTTCCAAAAATACTTTCAAATTTTGATTCATCTGACTGCAGAACAGTTTTCCATTTTGCCTCAGTCCATTTTAAATGAGCTTTGGCCCAGAGAAGATGATGGCATTTCTGGATCGTGTTCACATATGGCTTCTTCTTTGCATGATACAGATTTAACTTGCATTTGTGGATTGCACAGCAAACTGTGTTCACAGACAATGATTTCTGGATGTGTTCCTTATCCCTTGCAGTGAATGCCAGTGCAGAATTATGCCTGTTTTTAATGCAGTGCCGTCTGAGGGCCCAAAGATCACGTGCATCCAATATTGACCTTCGGCCTTGTCCCTTGCACACAGAGATTTCTCCAGATTCTCTGAATCTTTTGATGATATTATGTACTGTAGATGGTGGGATATTCAAAATCTTTGCATTTTACATTAAGGAACATTTTTCGTCAATGATTGGTGAGCTTCTGTCTATTTTTACTTCTGAGAGACTCTGCCTCTCTAAAATGCTCTTTTTGTCATGTTACTGACCTGTTGCCGATTAACCGACTTAGTTGTAAAATGCTCCTCCAGCTGTTTTTTTATTAGTACCTTTTACTTTCCCAGCCTTTTGTTGCCCCTGTCCCAACTTTTTTGAAATGTGTTGCTGCCATCAAATTCAAAATGAGCTCATTTTTTTCATGAAATGGTAAAATGTCTCACTTTTAAATTCAAATATGTTTTCTATGTTTTGCTGTGAATAAAATGAGGGTTTATGAGATTTGCAAATCATTACATTCTTTTTTTAATTCACCTTTTTCTTAACGTCCCAACTTCACTGGAATTGGGGTTTGTAAAATGAGTTTGGAGTGTCATTTTTATAAATTGGAACATTTGTCCAATTATTCAAAAGGAGGAGGTACTATTCAACAATCTTAGAAAACCTCATGAATTTCCTGTTGTGTAGAGGATGTAGGGCTTTGGAGAACCAAATGCAACAGAGATGGGGGATGTCTAAAAGTCAAGGAAACTCTGACCACTAAGTCCAAAAAGGACTGCAAAAATAGGGAGTAGTAATAGAACCAAAAACAACCCTTAAAAACAAGGACGCGACTCTGATAAATATATTAGAATAGGTTTGCTCGTAAAAAACCTTAACAAAAATATTTCTCCGACTAAGTTGGAGACACAGCTTGAATGAAAGGAGCTGCAGCGTAAAAGGGGTCCCCAAGAAAGCAGAACTGCTCAGGGAAATAATGATTTTAACTTCAAGGATACCCCTAGAGGATATGTTGCAGACCTCTGGAGGCCACTGAAGATTACGAGTGTATACCAAAAATAGCTTAGGTAGGAGAAGAGCAAAACCCCTGCCGACCAAAAACCCAGAGGACAGATCCCCACTGGATACTACCCACGAGTAAAACCCTTTTACATGAAAATAAATCCTGCAGGGCTGTAACCCTGACAAACGAATAAAAACAAAAACGTGGGGACTTAAAGTGTCCCGTCTTAGTTTAACAGGAGCTCGGAGAAATATCGGGGCAGAGGGAGTCCCTGGAAAACCCAAAACGCTGTTGCGGATACAAAAAGGTAAAATAATACCCCTCTCTTGTCAGAGCTCCAACGTTTTCCGAAAAAAAGAAATCTCAGTGGGCGCAGAACGATTACATTTCTTTTACCCCAGTTCTGCGATACCGCCCACACCGAATTATACCAGGAAAAGAAAAAGAAGCTAAGTGGGCGCAGAACGTTTACAATTCTTTTCTCCCAGTTCTGTGATACCGCCCACACTGAACTATACCAGGAAAATAGAGAAAGCTAAGTGGGCGCAGAACGTTTACAATTCTTTTCTCCCAGTTCTGCGATACCGCCCACACTGAACTACACTAGGAAACAGGGTGACTAATCGGACACGGAATAAAATACAATTCTTCTTAGTCAGTTCTGAAATACCGTCCGTACCATTCTATATCTTACCGGCTTGAGTGCTTAAGGTAGATTACTGCTATAAAAATACCTTTACCATTTCCACATTTTTCACGCACCATTTCTCAAAAATCGCTGGTCCGATTTTAATGAAGTTTGGAACATAAATAGTTTACAGCATGATGGTTGTCCTGAAAAAAAAAAAAAAAAAATATGGCCCTTTTGGTACTCTTTTAATTTCAGGGGGTACTGAATATATAATGAGGTAGAGAATTTTCAAGTCAAGAGCAAAATTTCAAAAAACCTTTGCATTTTGTTAAAGTATCCAACTGTAAGAGGTTTAGCCCATAGATGCTGAATCAGGCAACCTTTGTGCAAAATAAGAAGTTGATATTTCTATTAGTTACTGAGCTATGGTGTTTTGAAATTGTCATGATATGCCCCTTTGTGGCGGCCATCTTGGACACCTATTTCGCATAATTTATGCAAATCACCTCCATCCCTGCTAATTTGAATGTTTGCTTCTCATATCAATGAAGCAATTTGATGTAAGTGATGAAATAAAGATTTTCATGCTTAATAGCAGTATTCTACCTTAACTAGTGACACTGAAGCACAGACTGAAGGAGCCACAGAGCTTAAATACAAAAGTCTCAAGGCGGAGCGTGTAACGAGAACAGGGATCACCTGCTGCTAATAAGCAAATCAACGCACCAGCAACCTCACGTATTAACTTGCAGCTTACAGACCCAGAACCATGACATTATGATTTCCCCACTATTTCCTGTGATTTAATAAGAATATAGCTTGTTTACTTGGTTGAAGCCAATTAATTTAGAACCAATGATGACACTGGTGGGAGAAAAACAGATAAAAATGATGGAAAAAGAATGAAAGAAGAACTTACAAAAGGAAGGCCAAAAAGCGAAAATTATTGTAGCTATATCTTCCCTTCATAGAGAAATGAAAAAATTATAAGAAAAGATTCATATTTAATAATCTGTTTAAGAGAAACCCTCAAAACTCCTTGTGAGTGAATTCTTTTATTTACAGTTGTATGCAAAAGTTTGGGCATCCCAGATCAAAATTTCTGTTACTGTGAATAGCGAAGGGAGTAAAAGATGACTGCTGTCCAAAAGGCATAAAGTTAAAGAGGACACATTTCCTTTATATTATAAACAAGATTACTTTTTAATTTCCATCCTTTAACAGTTTCAAAACGACAAAAAAAGGAAAAGGGTCCGAAGCAAAAGTTTGGGCACCCTGCATGGCCAGTTCTTAGTAACACTCCCTTTGGCAAGTATCGCGGCTTTTAAACTTGTAAACACTTTTTGGTGTCAGCCAAGAGTTTTTACATTCTGGTTTGGGGGATTTTGCCCATTATTTTTTGCCAAAGGCTTCTAGTTCTGTGAGATTCTTTGGCTGCCTTGCATGCACTGCTCTTTTGAGGTCCATCCACAGATTTTCAATGATGTTGAGGTAGGAGACCTTGAGGGCTATGGTGAAACCTTCAACTCGCACCTCTTGAGGTAGTCCGTTGTGGATTTTGAGGTGTATTTAGGATCATTATCCTGTTGTGGAAGCCATCCTCTTTTCATCTTCTGCTTTTTTGCAGATGGTGTGATGTTTGCTTCCAGAATTTGCTAGAATTTAATTGAATCCATTCTTCCTTCTACCATTGACATGTTCCCCGTGCCACTGGCTGCAACACAAGCCTAAAGCAAGATTGATCCAACCACGTGCTTGACAGTTGGATAGGTGTTCTTTTCACAAAATTCCGCATACTTTTTTCTCCAAACATACCTCTGCTCATTGCAGCCAATGAGTTCTATTTTAACTTCATCAGTCCACAGGATTTGTTTCCTAAATGCAGCAGTCTTCTTCAGATGTTCCTTAGTAACCATCTGATGCTGAACTTCATGGTGAGGATGCAGGAAAGGTTTCCTTCTCATGACTCTTCCATGAATGTCACATTTGAGCAAGTGTCACTGAACCGTAGGGCAGTACACCATGACACCACGGTGTGCTAAATCTTGCTGAAGGTCTATTGTTGCCAAACGGGTGTTTTGATTTACCTTTCTCGCAATCCGATGAGCAGTTTTCTCGTGAAGTTTTCTTGGTCTTCCAGACCTCAACTTGACCTTCACTGTTTCTGTTGACTGCCATTTCTCAATTATATCATGAACTGAGGAAATTGCAACCTGAAGACATTTTTGTTATCTTCTTATAGCCTTCTCCTGCTTTGTGGGCATTAATTATTTTCATTTTCAGAGAGCTAGACAGCTGCGTAGACCCTTTGGCTTCTGACTGTTGTGCCAAGTTTAGAGGAGTCTGGGTATTTATAAACTTTGAAATTTGCATCACCTGGCCTTTCCTAGCGAT
Organism: Gymnothorax javanicus; assembly: GCA_029692085.1. NCBI lineage: Eukaryota > Metazoa > Chordata > Actinopteri > Anguilliformes > Muraenidae > Gymnothorax > Gymnothorax javanicus. The sequence continues at coordinate 85,434,196 of CM056195.1, forward strand.
GATTGTGAACAAGCCATAGCCCTTACAAGCTAAATACGGTCTGAGTCCATAGTCAAAGTTACTTGAGAGCTCAAATCTTTTAGGGTGCCCAAACTTTTGCACGGTGCTCATTTCCTTTTTTTCTCTCTAGAATTGTACAGAACAAAAGTAATACACTAATACTGCTTAAAATGTCAAAATGAGTGTTTTATCTTTAAATTTATGCCATTCAGAGATTAGTTCATCTTCTACTTGCTTCACTTTTCTCAGTAACAGAAATTTTGATGAGGGGCGCCCAAACTTTTGCATATAACTGTACTAAAAAAGGATTAATTACATGAGTATGCCTTCATGCATCTCTAAGTGTATCATTTGTCCGTAATCAAGTATGACCAACTGTGCTTTCTTTAATTTTAATATTAAAATGAAGATTAAGGTGATTATATAAGGTTCTTAGACCATAAAAACATCTGTTGGTCAATTTTGCCTAATAGAGGCGTGTCTCTGGACCAGCTTTATGGTCAACTAATTTGTGGCTACCCAAAATACATTTTTTCTTTGGTATGATGATGGGCCTATCTCAATTTGTGAAATTCATCAAGTATAGAAAAATAGGTCAGTTTGTGGTTGCATCGTAGCCCTCATTCGTCCAAAGCAGTAATGCGTTTGCGTAAAAAAAAAAAAAAAGGGCCTGTACACTTCAGAGGGCTCATTTTAAATTTTAGTTTTTTTTGTTATGTTTTGTAGCCATAAATTATCAGAGAGGCCTTTTAAAGCTGCTTAAATGAGCTCTGTCAAATTTTACAAAGAATTTTAAAGTTGACAGAAACTTTCTTTAATTCTGTGCTTTCAAGTGTTTCTGACTGCAATTTCGGCAAGTGACACTGTTCCTGTTTCCATTCCGGATATATAATTACACATGTAAAATATCCAGGTCAGGATTTATGAAGACAGTCTAATTTATGTTTAATTCCACCCTGGCAGATTTAATACCAACTGCTTCTTTTTTTTTTTTTTTCAAAATAAAAATATATTCTATAATTTTATCTTTTCCACTCTGAATGATGGCAATGATTTACAATATAATTGACTTATAGTGCTTCAGTCCCACTTACTTCAAGGAAAGCATGGGAAAGTTTCCTAGGTAGACATTTAAAGCCTGGCCCTTAGCCTTTAATATCCTTAATCTTGACAGATGGAAGCAAAGTTATGAAGCAAGCCTGCGTGTGGCTGCAGGTGTAGTTTATCATCAACATGCAAGTTTCATCACAGGAATATATATAACAGGAAACAGATGACTGTGCTTATCATCAACATGCACGTTTCATCATAAGAATATAACCAGGAAACAGATGACTGTGCTTTTCCTTGACAAGCATCTACAAAGGCTTTGGACAATTATAAATAAGCTTGCATCAAAACAAAGAACAATTTGACTGTCATGTAGCTCATCAGTACCAAGTAATGGAGGTCAGAATGATTGCCCTCAAGCTTCCCTAACTCCAGACTTCTTTCAGCCAAGATCTAATATTCTGCCTGATCTAATATACATCTGTTATTAATGGATCTGACATTGAATCAAGGATCAAGGTTGTGAAGAGTGCTTACACTGGAGTTACGGTGGCACTCTAAGATGCTCAGCTTCTGTTTGGCACTCACATGTCATTTACTGTCAAGGTATTTTACTGTTTGGTTGCAAAAAAGTTAGTACATATTGTAACACAATTTGTTCAATGTAAAGTTAGCAACCTACTACCGCAATGGCTTTGAAATATAATTGATAATTGATAATTTTATCGGCCTATTGGACCATGGGCCGAGGGTCAAAATTCTTAACATTCGTGACCCACATCGAGTAACTAATTACTTTTGAATTGATAATGTCCAGAAACATATTTGAAAGCATACCATACAACTCGGCGATCTCAGCAATCGACCAATATTTCAAAAAGATTAAAAAAAACCTCAATAATTTCGATGAGGGACTCAGAAAAATTATCCAATCCCAGCGGCCTTCCTATAAACACATCAGAATATCCCATAAACAACAGCCAATCAGACAATTTGTTTTAACAACGCAGCACTAGCAAACAGTTATGCCGTGGTTTTCTGTGACAACAGTGTATCAATTAACGATGAAACATGCTTATGTAACATGGGATTGGGTGCTCCCTGCAACTGTGGGAAGAAAGAGGACGAGAAGGTTTTTTTAAAATTGATTTTTTTTGTAGAAAATGAGTGTTTAATAGTGTTGCTGCTTTGCCGTGATAAATTGAGCATTTGACACTCCAACTGAAGAGAGTACAATTTGTGATCAGCCTGGTTTGAACGGGTGTATTGCTGCTTTGATGCAATTTTACAATGTGAATCCTTCAATTATTTTATAATAAGTATTTCATGAATAATATACAGAAGTTCTTGGCACATTTTATTTAGCATAATTACATAAAAATAGACATTGACAGAATGATAAAGAGTGAAAACACGTGTTATTGAGGCTATTTTGCGCGGATATGAATACAGGTGTGGCTTGAAATTTTTGGCTTGCCCTCTGGTGTGCTTCGGGCACGAAAAGCATGAAAACCACTGCACCAGAAAATACTTCAACACAAGGTCTCATTAAGGCTTTTCACGCTGAGGACGAATTAAAAAACTGAAGGAAAACATAGTTCCATGCATTCCGCCAAAAATTAAAAGATTTGCGGTATGATTCTGCCATGACAACCATGAGAAAGAAAATCTATTGATCTCGGGATTTAATTTATTGGTTGGCTTGTTTTATCAGCACTCGAAGATCAAAGCAGCTGCGGGAAAAAGAAATCCATTCAGCGAAGTACAGCTTCGCATCATATAGGCTACATGAGTTAAAAATTTTTAATAGATGCCATTTGTTTGTGCTTTATTTGCAAAAGCCTACAGTCTCTCGCATGCAGCGTTCCAGAGGTATAGGGCCTATTTGGTAGGCTACATTTTCGCTTTTTATTTTTCACTTTATTATGGCATTATAGTAAGGACTGGAGCAAAATGTCATAAAATATTATGAAACAGCTATGATTCTGGGCACATGAAAAGAGCAGGGACTATGATTTTTAGCCATAGGCAGGGGGCGGAGTGGCCATCGGGACGACCGGGAGATTTCCCGGTCGGCCGGCCGGCCAATAAGCTCAGGTGAACTAGCCCGCAGACTGCCCTGCGCGGCCGTGTGACGTTCATGGTCAGACCACTGAGTTAAACTTTCATGAAGCAAGCATGATCCCATGAAAATCTCCAAGATGTACAACTGCTACACACCTTCAAACTCCGACCAATATTTATAACACTTGGTGTCTCTCTATGTCTCACTCATGGTTGCTCGAGTGTCAGACTCACTCTCATCAATCCAGCCTACTGATTTTTGTTTAGCCTCCTATCTTGATCTAATTCTTTTTATTCAGACATTACATAACTTTCATGACCACAAATATAAAATTTCCTGTTATAAAATTTGTTTGTTTGTTCAAAAATTAATGCAGAATGGTCGGAACAAAGCCTAATGGGAAATGGAAACTGCATATCACTCTGCGTTTATCCAATGAACATAGGGGGATGAATGAGCGGCCATCAGACAGAGAGAAAGCGGGCAAGTTGAAGTAGCGGATTTTTTTACACTCGAAGATGGAAGGCAAGAAGAGAAAGGAGAAAGGAGAGGCCGAAAAGGCCAGAATGAAGAAGAAGCGGATGCTGGAGGAAGGTGCATCAAAATGGTCAAAAATCACGGATTTATTCCGAAACAACCAGGTGTCAACTAGTGATGCAGGTGAGTTGACAGGAAAACAGTTAGCTCAAGCCTTGACGTTATTACTAGGTGCGATTTAGCATAACATTACAGCTGAGTTCTTCATAGTTCCTCCTCAGCGGGGGCGGTGTCATCACGGCGGCTACTACAGCCGCGTTGACCCTCACTCTCTTTTTTCTCTCCTCTCGTCAGCTCCAAACCCGTCTGCATCTGCACAGCAATTACGGACCAGAGTGGTTTTCCACACACACAGCCGTCATTTAACTCGTGTCAGAATAACAACAATCTCAGTACAGATCAGTGAGTGCAGCAATCTACCAGTTGTTATTTTACTGATACTGAAAACATTTGATTTTGTCTTAAAAAAGTATTTTTCAAAAAAAAAAAGTCGAATGCGTTTTTTTTCTTGATTGATTAGATTTTGGCAATTTTGGTGTTAGAGCAGATGGAGGTATTCCACTCAAAGAAACATGACATGATCTGGGTCTTCATCCAGATTTAAAAAAAAAAGATGGTGGAGGGGATGGGTTGGGCCAGTGGTGGGCCGGTGCGGTCAGAATTTTCCCGGTGGATTTTGGTGTCCCACTCCGCCCCTGGCCATAGGCATGGCTGGATATTTGGAATGGTCAAGTAGGGGGGCAGCTTATTCAGTGTCTTAGTGTTTTCCAAAAAAAAGTGCACGTATTTCAGTTTCAGAATCATATATTTTCTTTCATGAAGAAAAAATAAACGTGTACACAGATGATGAGAAATGTAAGACCACAGACATAAGGAAAGACTGACATTTCTCCGGGTAGGAGCAGAGTTAAGGCAGGAAAACCCCAAAATACAAGGAAACAACATGACAGCCAAATGGAAACTTACTTGTTTCACAAGTTAGAATGAATGAATGATTTATAACTCTTGTATGAAGCGGCGTCGTAAGAGGGGAGTAACCATGGACAATTCAAGGGGGCCAGCATTCACAGGGGCCCCACAGAGGATACTGTTATTATTATAAAAATTTGTAAATATAATATATGGACACTTTAATTTTATATTTTAATTTTTGTCATAACTTGATCAATTTAAAATAAATTTGTTGTTTATTTCTCAATTTTCAACTTTTTAAGAATAATCTCAGCACTTTACATACCGGTTTGTGCACGCCACCACGCAACAAGTAGCCACTATATTTCCTTTTGCCCCACATCAGGTCTATAGCGCATGCGCGCGCGGACTTCCAGCCTTAAACCGAACTTGTCTATTTGGTAAAATAAAAAACAATACTGTGTGAACGGAGATATGGGTCATCATCTCTCAGATCTCTCGGTCTCGAATCTTGTAAAAAAACATCCCGCAAAAATCAAATATTCTTGATTTTGCGGTATCAGTCGGATACAAAACATTATAATAGCTTTAACTTGTTCTGCTTCTTTCCGGAGACGTATTCATACTATTTAATATGGTGGAAAAGGCTAGTTTCGTATAGTTTCCGCCAGAGGTCGCTCATGTAAAGAAACAGGCTTAAACCAGATGTTCAAAATGTTATTAGAATCAGTGTTCTCAAGGAAAGCAGTGTCCCGAGATTTGGATTTCGGATTATTTTGCCTGATATGTGAATGTTCTGCTACAAATAGAACATTTATTCGTTGTTATTAGGCCTGTATTTCAATCCTTGATGGTTCTTACAAATTGGATTCTGTAAAAAACAGGATTTCGTGGACAAATCAATATAACGTCACCAAGAAAATATAGCCGGTATAATCAATGGTTTGGTGCCATAGCATTGTGATTTCATTGTTTTTCACATTTGGTAAGAAAATAATTACATAGACAAAAACTTTCTTGTTTTAAAATATTAATAAACATCTGAACTATCGTTGTGGACATGCTAAAAAACATGCACATTGCTCTAGCAGTTACATTCAAGCGGCCAAAATGATGAGAAATAATCATCAGAGACATAGAAAAGTATATATGTACACCCAATTCCGAAATACAATACAAATACAAAACACGCACCTCAAAGAAATAGAATGGGTTCTACAAATATAAGACAATTCCAACATATTTTATGTTGTGTTTTACAAATAAAAATGCTTTTTGCAAATAAATGATGGAAAGGTTCCATAAATTTTAACCTAAAAATGAAGAAAAATAAATAAGCATTTACCTTTCAGATTGTTCAGCTTTCAACTACAACACATTTTTTACAAGTACAAAGCAGGGGCTTCATTTGTGGATCACCCCCATTTTGGCACTTTCCTTGCGCCTGCGTGATACACAAATGTTTCACGACAAGAAACTGCAGAAGTCTACCGAAAGAGTAGATGGCGCTAATGCGGTATCTGACACCCTCTTGAAGGGCTGAGGATTTATCGGACTCCTGAAATTCTAGTATCGGAAGTGACATAATGTATCTGCACTCCATGTCCTCTAATAAAATATTCCCCGGTTTTCGACAATTTCTGTCCAGATGCTATAGCTATGTTAGCACACTGCAGGTTGTAATTGACAGGAGCAAATATTCGATTTCGCAATGCTTTACGTGGAAAAAAAACGCCGTTACATTTAATTAAATGTAAATGGAAACGTACTTGTAACTTAATTAGCTAGTTAATATGGTCCGTGTATGTTCAAGATATGAAGTTATGCTAGCTATGTGGTTACGTACATTGACAGATAAATGGAAAGATAGAAGGGAACCTTTTGTGTCTGTTAGTCTTTGTTCAAAAAGCAACTGTAACCCAGAATTTCAACAAAAGTATTCTAGTGCTCCCATTTTTCTGAGCCCAGTGCTCTCATCTGTCCCCTGTTCAGGCCTACCAAAGAAAACCAGTAACTCAAAATTGAAAACATGCCACATTCCCGCAAAACTTCGCACTACAACACTTTGAGGTAGATACATTTTCACTACCGAAATCATAAAATCGCTCGGCCTGTAAAAACAAAAAACAAACCCGGAGACGAGCCAACTGAGTTTTTCCACTGCGGTCAAGCTATCACCAGTTTGTAAAATGACGGTCGAACTATCACTGATAAAAATGAGTGCATTTACATGCACACTTATAAAACGATTATTATCGGATGTCTGGAGTTATCGGATTATTCAAATGATCGTATAAACGGCAAAGTCCGATAATCATTATCGGATATAGGCTGTTGTCGGTTTATGAGAAATCCGGTAAACACACCTATGTTTTTTTTAATCTGCGCATGTGCAACCTGTGGAGGGCAGGAATTAATCCAGACTAGTTCTCAATCATTTTCCTTTATTGACACATTTTCCAGTCATGGGCGTAATCCATTGGCAATTGAGGACACGGCTTCTCTCCCCATGCGATCTAACAGCAACAAAATAATGGGCTAAATTCAGTACAGAAAAAATAACTTATAAATAGGCCCATGCTTTACCAAAGACAAACTGCTCTCAAACTTCCGCGCTACCTTTTCCGCGCATCTGGTGATTTAACTTGCGCTCCATGATCATTTAAATTGTTTAAATGAATGTTGTAAAAAAAACCATTTGTAAGGTCTTTATGCAATTTCTTAGCTTCCAACCCCCGAGGAAAGAAAAGCAAGAGAAGACTTCATTTCCATGTGATAATTTCTTAAATATGCGCTTATTGAACAGTGACTGATTCGCATTCCAATGAAATATCGCCTTTCACTCTCTTGTGTTTATTAAAAAGTGGGACTCGGCAATTAAATATAATACTGTTTGCCGAATTAAAATTTTTCAATCTTCACTTTTGTTATCAACTAAGTATAAGATTGCAGACTACGGCGAGAGTACGCGATACGCCACTTAAGGAATTAAACTCCTTATGCGTGAGAGTCGACAGGTATGCAATTTGGACTAACGCTGATTTAAATGCACCAAATTACGCGTCCAAATGAATGATTGTCGACGTCATACCTAAAGGGGGAGAATTACCAGCACCTAATAGTGTGCAGTGCTCTCGGAGCGAATCTATTGTTAATTATGAAAATGATTGAGAAATATCCAGGACTAATAAAGGGATGTTCTGTAGCCCCCAAATTTTCAGTTCTGGTGCTGCCACTGCTTTGAGAGAAATCCGACTTCTTGAATGAATCATGTAAACCAGGTTTTTTCAGATATCGGTTTATTAAAGTGCATGTAAACGCCTCAAATCATATTATTGCCATTATCGGATTATTCCCATTTATCGGATTATGCTGTGCATGTAAACATACTCAGTGTGATGCTGAAACAGTGGATAGAGCGGTAGCAAAGTCGCTTGATACAATTGCTGTCAAAAATTGACTTGTGGAACGAAATAACGAGGCTTATTCAATGAAAGTATGCGTGTATTTTGTTCAGAAAAAAATCTGAAACAACTTCCATAATTTGGTTTGAAAATGATTTTTATTTATTTCTTTTTTCACTAAATAGTTGACACTTTGTGCAGATTGAAATGTAAGATTTTGGTGAAGTGCAATTACTCCAGATCACTAGCAAAATTTTCTGGCTGCAACATGTCTCAAAAAAGTTCGGACACAGGCCAAAAAGGTATGAAAAAGCAATTTATATATATAAGAATCAGCTGAAAGAACATTTAGCAAGTAATTAAGTTAACTGGCATCAGGTGTGTAACATGATTGGCTATAAAAGGGATGTCTTAGAGAGGCTGAGTCTCTCAGAAGTAAAGATGGCCAGAGGCTCTCCAACCTGTGAAGGTTTGCGTAAAAAAATTGTGGAATACTTTAAAAACAATGTTCCTCAATGTCAAATTGCAAAGGCTTTGAAGGTCTCATCATCGACAGTGCATAACATCATCAAAAGATTCAGAGACACTGGAAATATCTCTGCGTAAGGGACAAGGCCGAAGACCTTTACTGGATGCCCGTGCTCTTCAGGCCCTCAGACCCCACTGCATCGCTCACCGGCATGATTCTGTCATTGACATTACTAAATGGGCCCAGGAATACTTCAAGAAACCACTGTCTGTAAACAGCGTTGTGTCCTCCGGGCTAAAGAGGAGAAAGACCACCCCTCCTGTTATCAGCGTTCAGTTCAAAAGCCAGCATCTCTGATGGTATAGGGATGCATTAGTGCATATGGTGTGGGACACTTGCATGTTTTAAAAAGCACCACGAATGCTAAAAGGTATATAAAGGTTTTAGAGCAACATATCCTCCCCTCCAGACGACATCTATTCCAGGGAAGGCCTAGTGTATTTCAGCAGGAAAATGCAAAACCACATACTGCAGCTATTACAACGGCATGGCTTCGTAGTACAAGAGTCCGTGTGCTGAACTGGCCTGCCTGCAGTCCTGATCTTTCACTGATTGAGAACATCTGGTGAATAATTAAACGAAAAGTCGGTCAAAGGAGACCAAAAACTCTCCAGCAGCTGGAAGCCTGTATTAAACAAGAGTGGGATCAAATTCCAATGGCTAAACTCAAGAAACTTGTCTCCTCAATGCCCAGATGCCTCCACTCTGTGTTAAAAAGAAGAGGGGATGCTACACCATGGTAAACAGGCCCCTGTCCAAACTTTTTTGAGACCTGTGGCAGCCATCAAATTTGAAATGAGCTCATTTTGTGGACAAAATTGTAATATTTCTCGGTTACAACATTTCCTATGTTATCTCTGTTCTATTGTGAACAAAATACTGGCTGGTGTGATTTTTAAGTAATTGCGTTTTGATTTTATTCACAATTTACACTTTTGTCCCAACTATTTTGGAATTGGGGTTTACTTTAATGGCTGTTTCTTTGATGATTCACCCATGCATTCTCTCTTTATTCAACACGCTTTTACTACTGCGGATGCAGTATGGTTTGGGACCACTAATTTCCACAGAAATTTTGAATTACACAAGTATGAGGGTCCCCACCTGAATTTTCTCCTTTTTTGTCCACCTCAAAATACCAATTTTAATGCCAGAGTAATATCGACCTGTTTTTTTGGGGGGGGTTTTTTTCCTTTTGCTTAAAGTGAAACACTGGTACTGCGACATGCAGTTGCTAGTGATCTGGAGTAATAGCACTCCACCAAAATCTTACATTTCAATCTGCACAAAGTGTCAACTATTTCGTGAAAATAGCAATAAATAAATCATTTTCAAACCAAATAATGGAAGTTGTTTCAGATTTTTTTCCTGAACAAAATACATGCATACTTTTATTGAATAAGCCTTGTTATTTCCTTCCACAAGTCTATTTTTGACAGCATTCGTATCAAGTGACTTTGCTACCGCTCAATCCGCTGTATTTCAGCATCACATTTTTATTGGTGATAGTTTGACTGTCATTCTCCGAACTGGTGATAGCTTGACCACAGTGGAAAAACTCAGTTGGTTCGTCTCCGGGTTTGTTTTTTGTTTTTACAGGCCAAGCGATTTTATGAGTTCGGTTCTGGTGAAAATGTATCTACCTCAAAGTGTTGCAGTGTGAAGTTTTGCAGAAATGTGGCATGTTTTCAATTTTGAGTAACTGGTTTTCTTTGGTAGGCCTGAACAGGGGACGGATGAGAGCACTGGGCTCAAAAAAATGGGTATGCTAGAATACTTTTGTTGAATTTCTGGGTTGCAGTTGCGTTTTGGATGAAGGATAGCCGACACAAAAGGTTCCCTTCTATCTTTCCATTTATCTGTCAACGTACGTAACCACATAGCTAGCGTAACTTTGTATCTTGAACTTACACAGACCATATTAAATAACTAATTAAGTAACAAGTACGTTTCCATTTACATTTAATTTAAAGTAACAGAGTTTTCTTTCCACTTAAAGCATTGAAAAATCGAATATTCGCTTCTGCCAATTCCAACCTGCAGCGCGCTAACATAGCTATAGCATCCAGACAGAAATTTTCGAAAACCGGGGATTATTTTATCAGAGGACTTGGAGTGCAGATACGTTATGTCACTTCCGATACTAGAATTTCAGGAGTCCGATAAATCCTCAGCCCTGCAAGAGGGTGTCAGATACCGCATTAGCGCCATCTACTCTTTCGGTAGACTTCTGCAGTTTCTTGTCGTGAAACATTTGTGTATCACGCAGGCGCAAGGAAAGTGCCAAAATGGGGGTGATCCACAAATGAAGCCCCTGCTTTGTACTTGTAAAAAATGTGCTGTAGTTGTAAAAGCTGAACAATCTGAAAGGTAAATGCTTATTTATTTTTCTTCATTTTTAGGTTAACATTTATGGAACCTTTCCATCATTTATTTTAAAATAGCATTTTTATTTGTAAAACACAACATACATTTTGTCGGAATTGTCTTATATTTGTAAAACCCATTCTATTTATTTGAGGTGCGTGTTTTGTATATGTAAATCATTGTGCACCTATTTGTGTATACCATGGGCCATTTGCAAATCACATTATATTTGTTTGCAGATCCTAATGCGTTTGTAAAACGTGTTCTATTTATTTCTGACTTATTGGCACTAAAATGACTCCATATAAAACCTTCATATACCTTTCAGCATTCATGGTGCTTTTTAAAACATGCAAGTGTTCCACACCATATGCACTAATGCATCCCCATACCATCAGACATGCTGGCTTTTGAACTAAATTCTGATAACAGGAGGGGTGGTCTGTCTCCTCTTTAGCCCAAAGGACACGACACCCATGATTTCCAACAAGAATGTCAAATTTGGACTCGTCTGACCACAAGACACTTTGCCACCTTGCTACAGTCCATTTTAAATGAGCCTTGGCCCACAGAACACGGCGGCGCTTCTGGATCATGCTCAACAATGGGTTCCCTTTTGCATGATAGAGTTTTACGTGGCATCTGTGGATGGCGGACTGTATTTACAGACAGTGGTTTCTTGAAGTATTCTTGGGCCCATTTAGTAATGTCAATGACAGAATCATGCCAGTGAGTGATGCAGTGGCGTCTGAGGGCCTGAAGATCACGGGCATCCAGTAAAGGTCTTCGGCCTTGTCCCTTACGCACAGAGATTTTTCCAGTGTCTCTGAATTTTTTGATGATGTTATGCGCTGTTGATGATGAGACCTTCAAAGCCTTTGCAATTTGACGTTGAGGAACATTGTTTTTAAAGTATTCCACAATTTTTTTACGCAAGCCTTCACAGGTTGGAGAGCCTCTGGCCATGTGTACTTCTGAGAGACTCAGCCTCTCTAAGACATCCCTTTTATAGCCAATCATGCTACACACCTGATGCCAGTTAACTTAATTACTTGCTAAATGTTCTTTCAGCTGATTCTCATATATATAAATTGCTTTTTCATCCCTTTTTGGCCTGTGTCCAAACTTTCTTGAGACCTGTTGCAGCCAGAAAATTTGAAATAAGCTCATTTTGTGGATAAAAATGTAAAATGTCTCAGTTTAAACATTTGAAATGTTATCTATGTTCTCTTGTAAATAACATATTGGTTCATGTGATCTGAAAGTCATTGCATTTTGATTTTATTCACAATTTACACTTCGTCCCAACTATCTCGGAATTGGCGTTGTATTTGTAGCTCTTATCAAGCTCCTGACAAATATCAAAAAATATTAAATGATTTGCCAGTTGTAGAGGATTTACCACCATTGGACAAATAAAAACACTCTGGAGTCATTTTCGTGAGCCCTACCCACAGTGCCGTAAAAAAGTATTTGCCCCCTTCCTGATTTCTTCTTTTTTTGCATATTTGTCACGCTTAAATGTTTCAGATCATCAAACAAATTTTAATATTAGATAAAGACAACCTGAGTAAATACAAAATGCAGTTTTTAAATGATGAGTTCATTTATTAAGGGAAAAAAGCTATCCAAACCTACTTGGCCCTATGTGAAAAAGTAATTGCCCCCTAAATCCTAATAACTGGTTGTGCCACCCTCAGCAACAACAACTGCAATCAAACGTTTGCAATAACTGGCATTGAGTCTTTCACATCACTGTGGAAGCATTTTAGCCCACTCTTCTTTGCAGAATTATTTTAATTCAGCCACATTGGAGGGGTTTTGAGCATGAACGGCCTGTTTAAGGTCATGCCACTGCATCTCAATAGGATTTAAGCTCGGACTTTGACAAGGCTACTCCAAAATCTTCATTTTGTTTTTTTTAAGCCATTCAGAGGTGGACTTGCTGGTGTGTTTCAGATCATTGTCCTGCTGCATAACCCAAGTGCGCTTGAGTTCGAGATCACAATCTGAGGGTTGGACATTCTCGTTCAGGATTTTCCGGTAGAGAGCAGAATTCATAGTTCCATTAATTATGACAAGTCGTCCAGGCCCTGAAGCAGCAAAGCAGCCCCAAACCATCATACTACCACCACCATGTTTGACTTTTGGTATGTTCTTTTTATGAAATGCTTTGTGAGTTTTACGCCTGATGTAATGGGACACACACCTTCCAGAAAGTTCAACTTATGTCTCGTCATTCCACAGAATATTTTCCCAAAAGTCTTGGGGATCATTAAGATGTATTTTGGTAAATGTGAGATGAGCCTTCGTGTTCTTTTTGGTCAGCAGTGGTTTTCGCCTCGGAACTCTCCCATGGATGCCATTTTTCGCTCAGTTTCTGTCTGATTGTTGAATCATGAACACTGACTTTAACTGAGGCCTGCGGTTCTTCAGATGTTGTTATGGGTTTTTTGTGACCTCCTGGATGAGTCGTCGATGCGCTCTTGGAGTAATTTTGGTAGGCCGGCCACTCCTGGGAAGGTTCACCACTGTTCCAAGTTTTCTCCATTTGTGGATAATGGCTCTCACCGTGATTCGCCGGAGTCCCAAAGCCTTAGAAATGGCTTTGCAACCCTTTCCAGACTGATAGATGTCAATTTCTTTGTTTCTCATCTGTTCTTGAATTTCTTTAGTTCACGGCGTGACATGTTGCTTTTTGAGATCTTTTAGCTTACTTCACTTTGTCAGACAGGTTCTATTTAAGTGATTTTTTGATTCAACAGGTCTAGCAGTAATCCGGCCTGGGTGTGGCTAGTGAAACTAGACTCAAATCACAATTAATTCATGATTTAGCAATTACTTTTTCACATAGGGCCAGGTAGGTTTGGATAGCTTTTTCCCCTTAATAAATGTAATATCATTTAAAAACTGCATTTTGTATTTACTCGGGTTATCTTTTTCTTATATTAAAATTTGTTTGATGATCTGAAACATTTAAGTGTGAAAAATATGCAAAAAAGTAAGAAATCAGGAAGGGGGCAAATACTTTTTCACGGCACTGTATGTATGTATGTGTGCGTGTGTATGATATCTTGGGGGGGGCAAAATTGCTTGCGGCGCCCTTGCTTGGATGTATAGCCTACGGACCGAAGTTAATTTAATGTCTTGGGAACACTTCATATAATAAAACAACGCTAACAAATCTGTTTTGAATATTTGCTTCCATTTTTAAAAAAAATAATTCTGATTAATGTGGTTTTTTTCCACGCACAAAACCTAGCATCTACTCCAGAGTTCACATTAGTTAGCCAAACTCAAATTAAGCTCATGTCAAATAACATTCGTGAACGCCCGAGCTACCCAGCTAACTCATATTTGTAATGCTAAATATAGCCGTTTGCTGTACGGCAAAATCCCTCGTGTAGCAAAGTCAAAAGAAATATCAACACATAATGCACGTATACTTGTATATTCCAACATTTACTCTGCAAATACAAGGCTCACAATACTTCCGCGACCAAGCCCACTTAGGACGCAGGAAGTTTGACCAATTTCTTACACTGGGGGTATATTGGGGATGCAAGGTCTTCCTTCCTCCAGTCTTTGCTAATTAGTGTGTAACTTTTGGCCTTGCCGAGTTGTAAATTCTTGTTCTGTAATTTTTTTTTAATCTCCTATCCGACAAAAATTCAGTAAGTTGCCAGATGTAGGTCACGAAAATGAAAAATTAGGGGGATTTTCACTTCTTGGCTCGTGGTCTATACTTGGAATTTCTACTACCAGCACTCTGGTGCAGGATAGTAGGGAAGCAGATATTCATTCTGTCGATTTTAATTGTTGCTGATATAATGTGGCTATTTGATACAATATTGTGGCTTTGTGTTCTGTCGGTAAAGTTGTAAGTTTTACATGTAAATAAGCTTCCAAAACTTTCAAAGGCTGTTCTCCAAGAGCTCTTAACTTTCCCAGAGCAACGTTCTAAACTCTCAGCAGCCTGGATTCAAAGCTCCCAATTCGACTTCTTGCTTGTGGTCAGCAAGGAACTTTCTACTGCAATGGCATCTTTTAGCTGCTTTGTGCTGATCCTCCTATGTGATTCTGCATTTCATACTGTTGTCCACAACTTTTCTTTGTGTCATTGACGACTGTGGGGATTATTGGCACAACACTGAACTAGTTTTCCTATTGGCACAAATGTTATTCATTCCAGGTGCATGAATTGGGGTGCAGTATCTCAAGAACTCTTTAACTGGTGTTCCCCAAGGCATAATCCTTGGCCCTCCTCTCTGTTGTCACTATATATACCTCACACCTAAGCCCTGTCATCACCTGCCATGGCCTGTCTTATCTTTCTAATGCAGATGAACAACTCATTCTCTCTTCCTCTACAAGATAGCTCAAACAGTACAACAATTCATCATCTTAAGCTCAACTTGAGTGAAACTCAAAGACTCTACTTTCCAGCGAAAACCCCCTTGCTGTATCGTTTACCATTGATGTAACCAAAGTACCTCCTTCTTCATCTTCCAGGAATATTGGTGTGATGGTAAACAACAGTTTTTCCTTGACAAAATTCATTGCAGTTTCTGTGATCTGCCAATTCTATTCCATATTTGACACGTCCACCCCTTCTCCACCACCTACTTAGAGTATCTCCTAGTACAGACCTTGACCTGCCCAGGCTCCTGCAACTCCTAACTTGCTTCTACCCTCTGATCTCAGACAGTTAATGATGTTTTGACACCTCTGGACAACAACTTCAACAGAAAAATATGACTCTTCTTTACATCTCTCACGAGTAACTACCTCTATAGGCTAGCGTCACATTCAAAAATTAGTTATGGCTAGTTGGGCCTGCTAGAGTAACAGTAATGCAATAGCTCTTGCCATAATTCTCACATAGACTGAGGACTTATCTCCTTTTTATTTCAGCATGGGGATCCCCTTTAGATTACTTCTTTTTCCACTTCCCTTCTTTAAATTTCAATTTTATGAATACTGCTATGTTGGTAACAGTGTAAAGATTATCTGACTAGTGAGCTATGTTTAACATAACATAACATAACATAATATGAGTGGCGAATACAGGCCGTTCAGCCCAACTAGGCTCGCCAGTTCCTTTTTACTATTGTGAATATATCACATCAGATACTCAATGACTCAATGGTATCTCGCTTTAAGTCAAATCTGTTCTTGAAAATTCCCAAGGTTTCCGCCTCAACAATATGGTTGGGCAAGCTGTTCCACATCGAAATTACTCTTTGGGTGAAAAAATATTTCCGGTAACACTTTACAATAAGGGTACAACAATTAACGTTAATTAACATTAGTTCATTAACTATCAGTTAATTAGCAGGTAACTAATGCGTTAGAGAGCTGAATAAGCATTACGTAACCATAATTGAACATTTATTAATTTTCTGTGTATCCCTTACTGTGAAGTTGAAAACATCCCTTAAGTATCCCTTATGTAGCACTTCAAACTATTAAACCATAATTTAGAAATTAATGCCTCAATTGATGTGAACATCATTTGTAAATGATTACCAGGTGCATTAGTTAAATGTTAATTACCTGTTAGTAAATGCTAATAACTGCATTAACTAATGTTAATTGTTGTACCCTTATTGTAAAGTGTTACCATATTTCCTAATATCTGTGCTAAATTTACCCTTAGTCATCTTCCATTTGTGACCCTGGGTTCTACCAACAAAACTTGGCCGAAGGAATCCTACATAATTCATTTTGTTAATCCCTTTAACATATTTAAAGACCTCAATCAGATCACCCCTGAGTCGCCTTTTCCAAAGACTAAAAAGATTAAGGATCTTCAGCCTCTTCTCATGGCTTTCATCTTTTATACCTGGAATTAGCTTAGTGGCTCTCCTCTGAACTTTTTCTAGAGCCTCTATATCTTTCTTAAAGTATGGTCCCCAGAACTGTACACAATACTCCAGATGTGGTCTGACGAATGTGTTGTTCAAGAGAAGTATGATCTCCTTGGATTTGTACTCAATAATTTTGGCAATAGTTTTGGCAACTATCCCAGCATTTGATTGGCGGATTTTCAGTGGCGTGTCAACAGCCTCTGGCCCTTAAACGCATGACTGCTTTCAAGCTGTTCCTGTTTATTTTCAAAATAATCAAGACCAATATATAAGCCTGTGATTATTAAGAAATGACAGAGATCACCAATTGGCTACACTTACTACGCACTTAATTGTGATATTGCAAGGATAAAAAAAAGCAAATTGCTAATTAATACAACACTTTCTCAGAATTTCATCCCCCATCTTGCGGTTTTTTTCTTCAGCAGTGCAACCGAATTTATTTTAAGATTTCACATAATAAAAATGTTTTCTTTGTTCAAAATATAGGGTTCATTTGTGGGGAAGCACAGTTGCACGCTAGTTTCCGTTATGCCATCATAAATTTTTTAATTATTAATGCTTCTTATGTCGTAAACTGATTATTATTGCATCATGGCCAGGAGTGTGCAACTGCCTTTTCTACATTTGTAATTTACCGAGGTCAGAAACTCTCCAACTCTGGTGTGCATTCCTTCTCTCTTGTAAAATAAATAAATAAATAAATAAATAATTGTGGAATTTTCTAAATGCAAGACCTTCGAAAGCAATATTTCCATTCTGTCACCGTTGACTTGGATAGGAAAATGCCTAATAACTAGCCTATGTGATTCAATAACGCCCCAAAAAACAAATGGATCCTACATTCTACCAATTAGTTTTCGCAATTTAGCAAATTAATGTTTGGATGATTATTAGGAAAAGTAAATGAGAACCGGTTTGAAGTAATCAGGCGTTGTAGGGGGAAGTTACTACCTCTGATCGCAAATCACTGAAGGTCCCAGGTATAAGAGGTTGATCCCAGAATGTTGCATTGATGGAGTATTTGATTTATGGAAATGGGAATTATCAGCTGGATTAGATGGCAACTTGACACATTTGGGCTCAATGCCCCGCACTTTTACTGTTGGCTTAGTTGCTTATGGCAGTACAAGCCTTGTGACTTGATTACATGGTAATAAGAATACAGAACTACATATATGAAGGTATTGAAATATTTAATTCACTTTTCATTAGGTGCATGAAAAGTTATCAAAAGTGACGCTTTTATTGCAGAGACAGCAATCGCTTGCAGTGCTGTTGGACATCATTGCAGCGATATATTTCGTATTTTGAGATGTCAGCCTCATAAATTTGCAAGAAAAAGTGCCCCTCATGGAATTAACTCTCCCTTTCTCATCCTTACACCCTTTGCAGATACGCTAATTCACTTGGATCCCAGAATACCATCCCATTTTTGCAGGGGAAGTTTGGGACTTTAGCTTGTCAGCTCAAATGGCTGGGAATCCTGCTGAGCGCAGTGGGATTTTGACAGGCCTGTTGATGATCCCGACTGGCAGAGACATGAGCCCATCTGTTCCTCACAGTAATCAAGGCAGCTGAGGAAGGAGAGGGTCTATACCTAGCATGCCTCTTATTGCATCTGCAAGCAGCAGCAGCCTGCCTGCTGTCCTCATTCCGTGCCCTAAAAGGCCAAGGCCCCCTCGTTTTCCCTCGTTATGCGATGACTAGCATCCCTCATGGCAACAGGTAAAGTCGCCGCCATCCCTGAGACTTTTGTCAGGAAGCAGGGAGTGGGAGGTGTGGAGCCCAGCTCTTACTGGCTGACAGAGCAGCGAAGCGAGATGTGGTGACTGTGTGTTACACCTGCAGAATGTGTGAGCCAGTCTTTATTAAAAAGTAATGATGGCAAGGGGGGAGGTGATTCTTCTGTCACGGAGTAAGAGTAATGGGGGTGGGGGCGGAGGTGGCGTACTGAGATAAATTAGAAGAAAATAAGATGTGCTGCAGAAATAGAATTTCACACCCCCCCACAGCCCTTCCCCCCGGATTGCACTGCTCACATTTTTGCCTAGCAACAGTGAATATGTTTGTGAGATCAAGAAGCATGACTTCTGAGTCTTAGCAGCAGGAGAGGTACTTGGATTGTGCCTGTTCTCATGTGCAGTCTGAGGCCCCTATTTTAACAATCTAAATGTACAGTCAGCAGCACGTGGCACAAGTGCATTTAGGGTGTGTCCAAATCTATTTTTGTTAGTTTAACAAAAATGTTAGTTTAACGGGTTATCTGAGTGCAAAGTGAGGTGCATGATTCAAAGGGTTGTACTCAATCTCTTAATCAATCATGGACGTGTTTTGGGTGCAACATAAAATAAACCAATTAGTGTCACCTGCCATTCATTTTAAAGGACAGGTGGGCTTGCACCTTCTCAAATTGCCATTATAAGGACAGATTTGCCAAGAACTAGGGAAAAAAACTACCCTGCAAAGGAAACTAATTTGCTCATGCATGACGTGAAAGCACACAAGCAAACCACTGCTTGAAAGTGTGGAAACCTGATCACAGTAAACTCCAAAAATTTGATAGAAATATTTTTGAAAATATTGTAAAAAATTGCTTTCATCATATTCAGATGCTAAAAATCATGATACTCAATCCTGGAGGCCGTATTTGAACTTTACATTACATTACAACTTGTGCATAAAACATACACTCGGGAGTAAAAAATAATTACGTGCTGGCGAGAAATGGCAAAGAGAAATTAAATGAGTAAGAAAAACAGTCAGCGTGAAAGAAACAAAGGTAATGCAATTTTGATTACGCTACTGTAACCCTTTGAATAACATCCAACAGGAGTGAAAAGAACTTGATTCTCCTTGGCTGATGATTGAATATCAAGTTGCATGTATGGTTGAAATTCGGATTAATTACAGACGGTAACAACAATGTCATCTATTGTTTGCTGCTAATGACTATGTAAAAAGTTATTCTTTTGCCTGTCAAACTGTAAATAATAATAAACACATATCAAATGAAATAAATATTTGATTATAGAGGCGGGACAAATTGGTTGCAGGTATTGTATTTATGGATCAGTTCGGATCCAAAATTGATTTTTCAGGTAATTGCGGATAATGGGTTGACCTGTGTGGGGCTCTAACCGGACTTATCCAATGTCTGACGTGCATTTTCAGCACTTCAAACATTTGTACTATTGCAGTCCATATTTTGTGTGAGGGAAACAAAATCCATGTGCTGTTTTGGAAATGATATGCCATGCATTTAATATGCACCAATAAGCCAAAATATTATGACCATTGACCGCTGAAGCCTGGAAGCTTGGCGATCTATACATATTTTTGACCACAAATAGCAGCTCCTTGTAAAACAGTCTGAAAGCAATTTTGATTGTTTGTTGTTTTATTACACTGGAAAACTAGGATCATTCCACGTCAAATCATCCAGGGGGTGCCAGGTCACCACCTCAAAATTCTTTGAAAAAATTCACGAGTAAATATTCACACAAAATGAAAAAATGCCAGATATTAGGCCAGTATCTCAAATAGTTTTCAAGTTATAGCCCTTTGAAATTTGAATAATACTTAAAGTTTTTTGGTGAACCCATTTTCAGTCAACTTTGGCAACTAATTGCTCCAAATTGATTGCTTATACAAGGCTGAAATACTAACCATATTCATCCCCTAGAATCTGAAAATGGCCTTAGCCTCTGTGTATCTTGATCTTCTTTTGTATGGTAAAGCCTCAAAATTAGCCGAAAACACAAAACAACAAAAAACGACACCACATTTTATGACCTGTAACTCAGGAACTAAGGAAGATAAAAGGCTTGAATTCATTTTTTTATGATTTGATGATATATCTCTCTGTAATCCAAGTAATATCATTTGTAGAAGTTTTTTAATTAAATAATTTTTAAGTACATTTTTCCGGTTTTGCCCCAAAATGCCCTTTTTTGGGACAAAAAATGACCATGTCACCAGTTATTCATCTCTCTGAAATTTTTATTGCACACTGTCAAACAAAAAAATTTGAATGATGTTCAGCTTTTTTTTTTGTTATGAATTTTTAAAATATGTTCCGAAATTGCGTATTATATTGTGTATTGTGACCGATCGTTATGTGGATAATTTTTTTTTGTTTAGTCAATTACAATTATGATAACTCATAATTAATAATGGTAAGATCTTATAGAATCCATAAATGATAGGCTGACAGACTTTCTTGTTTGCTAACAAACCGTATTTTTAGAATAGTGGAACACTTTTTGATCAGATGCTAATTGCATGAATTCTAATGAGAACTGAATGACAAAACTGATACAATTTCAGTGTTTCTCTCCTTCTTTGCAGTGATACCAAACACACTGTTAACAGTCATTGATATGTGCATGGAAAATATTTATCTGTTGAGCAACTGTTCAAGCCGTAGTGAATCAAATTTAATATTATTGGATCTCTCTATCTGGCCAAGGGCGGAGTCAGGGAGTTGCCGGGGGTGGCCATGCCCCCCCACAGAATCTTGGTCACCCCATAGGCCACACCAAGCACCACATCACATCACAGTCATTAGAGATTATTTTTATCATTCATTAGTTTTCCTTGTGCAGAACCTTTCCTGCACTGCCACTTCACTGTCGGACTTACGGTGCGTGCACATCCAGTCTCTAAATGCAGCACACCTGAGCGCAACAAGCTAAATAAACTAGAGGCGCAGTGCTATTTGTTCAAGATCGGCCAATGATTGCTGATCTGGCCTCCATCTTAGGACGTGCGTACCTCTCGCTAGAACTCAGGTAAACAACTGCGCTTTGGTTCATATTTCGGTAAATAATAATAATCATTCGGCGGTGCTTTTGATATCTGGCCTTTTTCTGACCAATGCGAAGAGAAGAGTTTGCTTGAAATGCCATTTCTGTCTATTATTGCCCATATGCTTGTAGATCAGTGACCACTAGTGTGCTT
This sequence comes from Gymnothorax javanicus, assembly GCA_029692085.1. Lineage (NCBI taxonomy): Eukaryota > Metazoa > Chordata > Actinopteri > Anguilliformes > Muraenidae > Gymnothorax > Gymnothorax javanicus. Next base: position 85,455,892 of record CM056195.1, read on the forward strand.
CATGTATCGTAGAGTTTTATAATTCTTTATGGTGAGATGGCATGTGTTTCAGACGTTTGGCAGTCTAAACAGGGAATTAAACAGTAAATCCCGGTAAGACGTCTGTCTCTTCCAGTAACTCCCTCTGTCCTTACATGATGAGATCACGGGCAGCCGATCGTTGAGCGCAGTGGTGTTTTTTCCAGCCATTTGAGCCACACACAAACGGTACTGAGTGCCTGCTCCAGATGTGACCCTTCAACTGGTCTGGCTAACCAACCCAAAAGAGCTTAATAATAATATCAGAATGTTTTTGATGCTTCTAGGAACTGTGACCATCCCATCCATGATGGTATCTATTTAGCAAAGTTTAGAAGCAAGCTAACTCGGAGGAGAACATAGCAAACGGTTAGCAATAGGTGACAGTAGCTTGCTTTTTTATGGATACAAAACCATCTGAGAAGTTATCTCTCGTAATTAGACAGTTCAATAAACTACACAAGGCGCTACAATGATGTATAGCTCGGGGAATTCGACTAGCATCTGAGTAGGGGCTTATTTTTAACATTAGATTACCAAGCCAAAAAAGCAAACATGTGCTAAGCTCTGCTAAAGATGCAGTCATTTGCTGCAAGAGTTAACCTGTTTTTATAAACCGATGAGAAAGAATAAATCATAATGTGCAAACTGTTTTCTTACTTCAGAGAGATCTGTCATGGCTTGATAATTTGAGCAGGTAACTTAAACATAAATGCATTTATCTAGTTAACTGCTGTTAACTGCTACTGTTACAAAGATTGTGTCAGGTTGATACATTCATAATACAGCTGTGTGTGGCATAGTCATTACATGTATACTGTAATGCGGAATAATACTGCTTTTGACCATTGTTTGAGCCCTTTGGCATAGTGTTGGTATTGTAGTTTTTACAGTTACTGTACCCAATTTGTGATTTCACAATGAATGAGTGACATTCGTTTTTACCATTAAAAAATTACCGCATGTCAGTATCTCTACAAGGGTGGTGTGTTAGAGTTTTCTTGGTTGTTCTGGCGCTTCTTAGCTATAAATAGTCTGATGCACATTTTTCAATCGATATTCAGAAAAATGATACCAAAGAGTTTGTTGCTAAAAAAGGAGCATAGCCTACAGCATTATTGTATTTCAGAAAATGCATGTATGTGTGCAAAAGTGCAACAAGATATACTACAAAATTAATTTACTTTGTTAAAGCAGGCATCACACTGTCCCGAAATTGACACCAGATGGACACACGATAAAGGAAATGTTCACATTCGGATCTGATCGTAAAAATATCGGGCCATTCGCGAGGGCATCTTAAGCCATCGTATGACCGCAGGTTGAGTTTCTCAGGCTCCGGCAGCAACTTCGTGAGCAGTGGCAAAATCTTTGGCATGCCAAAAAATTGCCGTAAGACCTAGCAAAGGTTCATTTTCGCGTTGAATTTGTGTGTCCATTTTGCCCTTCGTAAGGCCATCGTGAGGGCATCTTGTCGAATTGTGTCATCTTCGTCTTTACTTCGTGTGATCATTGGTGCCATTGGGCATCTTTCGCCTCACAAAGACAATACGAAGGAAACAAGAAGCTGTCCGATTGTCTTAGGAAGGCAACACAACTACGTGAAGCCTTCGCAATGCCGTCGTCTAGCCATCGTATTATAGTACGATGACATCGAGATGGGACCACGGTGTCGGCGAAGACAGCCGAATTTGAGTAGATCAAGCGTTTCACGTGCGTCATGGTAACGTGGACATGTAAAAGGCCAGCCTCAGAGCATCCTCCTCAGTCAGTCCTGATCAACTCTACAGAGCAGGCACAACGTATAATATATATGCAAGGAGGGATAATGTATAGTGAGCCGGTGATTGTTGAAAAATAACTCCCGACGGGGGAATAGAACCCCGACGCGCAGCTCACTATACATTATCCCGCTTAGAATATGGCTAAAACATTTAAAATATTAAAATATTAATATTACTAGCAACAGACAGCAGCGCAGCGGTCATACCTCTGGAAATAAACACCGCAGAATTTTGGCGATTGACCAATCAGAATCGAGTATTTAAGAGTGCCATGTTCTAAATGTATATAAATAAGGCACAACGTATTCATGAGACTGATAACTGATAATGAACAGGTTGCTTTTAACGTCATACTTTATTTATCTTAACATTTCTTGTTCATAACAAAACAATAGTTTACTATAGAAACTTACAGTAATCTGTCGTAAATTTACTATATTACTCTGTAGTGAATATGCAAGCCATCGTGTGGCCTTCGTGTGTCCTGCGGGTAAGCTACTTAATAAAAATTCTAATCTTTTTGTTGCCTTCATGTGTGGTTCGGGTGCCATCGTGTGACCTTCTGTAGGCATTGTACTTGCTTCAGCTGTAGATTTTTGACCAACTTTTGACCAAGTTTGGGGCCATCGCGCGAAATTCAATATTTGTATGGCCATTTCGGGACAGTTTGACGCCTGCTTAATGGAAGCCAATTTTAGAAATAATTAACTTGTTTTTGAAACGTGAATTATTTCTGGATATCATTTGCAACAAGATGGCATGCACAGTTCGACAAAATGCACATGTATTGCATTCGGATGACTCAATGTTACCTTTAATTGGGTGGTTTAAATGCTGAATCATTTTGCACCATTAAAATTTGTTTGTGAATGTACTGATTGATAAGCTGTCATTCTACAATGGTACCTATGATCGCAAACCACCTGTGAAACTATAAATTACATTTGCAAAGAAACAGGCACCTGATATTGGCAAACGACATGTATTTTCCAGAAACCTTTGCATACTAAAAAAAAAAAAAAAAAAAAAGCCTGGCTTACCACCAAATAAAGTACCACAAGTAATTCATTTTTAACATTTGCTATACATTACCCATATAATTTTGTATTGCTAGGAGGCAATAATAAAGTTGTAAAATAAAAGTAACCAAGATACTGATTTGTTTGGTGTAATAGCAGTATAGTGCACCTGCCTTCCATATTGTGAACACAAGAATCCGTTGGACAGCTACATATTTTGTGTTTTGGTTCTGTTTTGTGGCACCATGGGTGAGAAGGGACACAATGATAATGATGACACTCTTTGCTTTAATTTGAGGGAATTTTCATCCATGATGGCTCATCATGAATGACAGCCCCTTATGAATACTACAGCTCTCCTTCAGAATCAGTTACCTGGACTAAACACTCTGAAACTGTCAGGGCTGTCAGAGTCAAAGGAGTGTGGCGCAGAACCATGGCTTTGGGAAACCAATGTTTCATTGACAGTCTAGGGTCAAAAACCAGCACATAAAGTAATTCAGGGCAAGGAGAGCATAGTCAAAGACAGGCAGAGGTCTGGTAGCAGCAATCAGGATCCTGGGGCCGGTTGCACCAACTGGTCTTAACTAAGCCTGGTCGTAACTGCTAAGTTGGTTGTAACTAAGACCACTCTTTAGAATGGACTTAAGGCCAGTTGCACCAACCAGACTTACGCCTGGTCTTAACTCCACCTGGTCTTAGCGATGCGCGTTCCTATGAATGCTTACGTAGTGTGCGTTGCTAGGATACATTGTTACCGTCCGCTGTCTTGCATCTTTGTAGCCTAATTTATCGCTTCTGTTTGCGGCAACTATGGAGGAAAGAAAAAGAAAGAGAAACTTCACTGACATCGAAAACCGGAAGTTAATCGAGCTGTACAGTCGGCACAGGGCAACACTCACTACCAAAGCAGTCCAACATCGTGACGAACAAAAGAAAACAATCAACTTGGACTGCGATAACAGAGGCGATTAACAGTTGCTCTGACTCTGGCAGCCTTCCCTCAGAGGGTGATGTGAGGAAAAAGTGGAAAGACCTTTTGAGTAAGGCGAAGAAAGATGCTTCCGCAAAAAAAAAAAAAAATCACAAAACCGGCGGAGGGCCTCCCCCAAAAACATCCGTATACAGCGACATAATTGTCGACGTGTTTGGCGAGGATTCACCTGAATTTACTGGGTTAGTTGGAGTGGAAAGTGGTTATAATCAAAAGTCCGTAGAGCATTTTAATTTCAAAGAGCACTTACTTACATGATTCATGACACCCTGACACGACACACTCATCCCATTCCAATAAGAGTTGAACTGCAATTTTTATTTATTGGCACATTTGAATTGTAGACTTGGGCATTTTTCAACCTTCCTCATAAAAACGAAGTGCAATCAGCAACTGCAGCGTTAATGGCAATGCTGCGTTGTGGTCCGACACAAATTGCAAGTCCGGTGACAGCTCTTCAACAAGTTCATACGGATCTCTCCTACAGAATAGAACCTCTCAATCAGCTCCTCGTCGCCGTAAAGTTTGCTTCTGTCCCTAATTACTCCTTCCCGTCTAAACGCCCGCTTGTTGTAAACGCGATAAATGAGACACCCCATCGTCTTTCCTTAACAGTACAGTTAGTATAATTGTTACTATAGAAACAGCAAGATTTTCCTACTTTACGCCTGGTCTTAGTGAGAAGAAGGCGTAAGACCAGCTGGTGCAACTGGCGTAACTATGCGACTGGACTTAGAACGCCAAGTTACGCCTGGTCTTAGCTAAGACCGGGCATAAGACCAGTTAGTGCAACCGGCCCCTGGGGAGTGAGCAGAGTTAAGTCAAGAATCCAAGCCAGGGTTAAAACAGGAAGTGCAGGGGGGCATAGGATCAGAGAGAACGGGAATCTTGGGGCAGGGCAAGGCAAAGAGGAGACACTAACAAACACATATGGCTCAGGCAGGAGCCAGGAGCTACGGAAACCAGTGCCTGAGGAATAAACATGAGACAGCATGCAAACAAGCATGAAGAAAGTAGTAGATAGATTTTCTCTTTTTTCAGATTGCACTTACAGGTGGGTAGCCTGGAATCCATCCGTATCAAGCTTTTGTCGCTCCCAACGGTCACTTGCTTGTATGTCTGGCCTCACTCGGTAGACCAGCGTTTGACTTTCAAATATTCGCACAAAATCCATGCGAGATCTGTGATTGGCTCACAGTCGCAAGGGTGCCCCCCTCCCCCCTTTAGACAGACTTAAAAATAAATAAAAATAAAATAGTTCATTCAACGGAAGTCCCGCCTCCCGGCTCGTGTTTATACGAGTTTTCATCTGAGTGGCAGCAGAGTCTCTGGGCAGTGAACGAGCCGGGAGGCGGGACTTCCGTTGAATGCGCGAGCTCACTTGAAGCATCAGTATTTTATTATTTTTAGCGAAAAATAACCGCGTTTCTAGAGTTCTGAGGATACGAGTGGACAAAGCTTACTTGGATTATACTGGACGATGCGTCGGACGATGGTTTGAAAGTTTGTCAACGGAAGTTTTGTGGAGTTTTCCCATTGCTACTGCGTGACCCCATTTGCTTCCAGCAAAAAAGGAATTTGGATAATTTTTCAAAACTCTCCAGTGGCCATAAAGTTGTGCCAGGTGAAGAACAACTTTGTCCGTTCAAGACATCTAATGGTGAGTAATTGATATACAAATTATAGTTTTTGGGTGGAGTATCACTTTAATCTAGCTGATGCAATCATGTCCTTCGAGCTATAGCTAATGCCAATTACAGTGAAATACATTATGTAATTTGAGTATTATTTAATTTAGCCTTTATTATACCGGGGAATCCCACTGTAATAAACAAAATGCAGATATGGCCAAACATTATCCTGTTCAAAACCTAATAACCACTCCAAGAGTAAACGCAAGCAAGCCACAATCTAATTTTTAAGCTCATGTCAAATAACATTCACGAATGCCGTTGCTGGCCAGCTAACTCATATTCGATTGGTGGTTCTCGCCAAGAGCAGAAAACATGAATATTCATATATTCACTTCAGTAGTGACGTAAGGGCTAAACGCTGGCTATACGACTGAGGCCAGACTGATAAGTCAGTGACCGTTGGGAGCGACCAGCACTTAATCAGTATGGATTCCAGGCTAACAGGTGGGTGTGATGAGCCAAACTATTGTCCGATGATTAAGTCCCTAAAGGCAACCATCCCTTAAGCGGTAACGCCAGCGTTACGGGATTTTCAATGGCGTGCAGTGAGCCTCTGACCCTGAAACACACAATTGCTTTCAAGCTTTTCCTGTTTAAGATCGCTAGATAAATAATCACACATTTTATTTACTGAATAATCAAGACCAATATATACTGGACAAATAAAGTTAGGGATCACCCCAAATTTTGAATTTGAAATATTTGATAGTTTGTATTTTTTTCCATATCATATTTTAATATTGAAAAGTTGGGTGATCCCTAACTTTCTTTGTCCAGTATATAAGCCTGTAATTATTAAGAAATTATAAGGAAATGACAGAGACCACAGATGGGCTACATTGACAGCGTACTCAATAGTGATATTGCAGGGATGGAAAACAATAATAATAGTAATAATCATAAGTTAATGCAATACTCTCGAATTCCATCTCCCATTTTAGCTATTCTTTTCAGCAGTGCAACCTAATTTATTTTAAGATTGCACATAATCAAAGTGTTTTCAGTGTTCAAAAGAATAGGCTACATTTGAGGGGAAGCACAATTGCAGACCCCTTGCTGCGATGGTATAATAATCAATTCATTGAATTACTGACGTTTCTCACATCAAAGTGTTGGTAATTGAAAAATTTAGCAAATTGGTGATTAGTGCATTGTGAAAGTTTGACGCATGGCATCCATTTAAAATGCATGCAATGCATCAAACTTTCATGGTCGCAAAATCATTGATGAGGTCTTTATTGTCCAGCGTCTGGGAAAGTTGTAAAAAGGCTTCAAGATGAGATTGTTAGGACGGTAATTATCTAATCAATTAATAAGAAAGGAAATCTAAACCTTATCTAACTATCGAACATTCTACTTTAAGATGGAATTTCGAGAAGTTTCAGTTATTGCTGTCCATGCAATCTTATTTTGCAGCCTTCTTCTCTGGCGCAAAGCTATATGTCTAAACAATTTATGGCTATGCAGCATATTGGTAGCCTATTCGCTCAGTAGACTGATTCAGTTAATTGTCTGATTCTTAATCGAAAACAGGTTGAGAGTTAACCTGCATTATGGTAATGTCACTGGTTGTCGACAAAGTTTTATTTTTACATAAGCAAACTTCACTCGCTGACATGAGCCGGGAAACTGTGTTCCTTTCACGTTTTCTTAGGCGTAACAAGCCAATCAGAAATATTCCGTTTTGCGAGCTATGGGAATTCATTAGCTTCAAAAGACATTGACATTTTATGTTACCATTAATTTGGATAGGAAAATACCTAATTAATATTGCAATGAACAATAATGTAAGCTGAGGGGAAATAGACATTAATTCTATTGATTGATCCTCGCAACTGTACCAATTAACGCTTAGTTGCTAATTAATATGCGAAGATGGGAAAGAGTTTTTTTAGAGATAATGCTCTTTCAATCGAGGTGAAAGCCTGGCAATAATCTCTCTGATGGCTAGTCCCGAGGGGAAGAGGTTAACAGCATCACATCATGGTCTGCAAACAGACCTTCAACGATAAGAACACAGTCAGTTCTCATAGCTGACGCAATGGCTTAGGAAGAGATGGGACCTGAGCGACAAAGACCAAATTGTTACAGCCAGAAGACTGGGTTGGAGCATCTGTAAAGAAACTGGGCCTTGTGGGGGTAATCGCCGTCAGCAGTGGAGGGCACCTACCGACATTGATCCAAGGAGGGACAATCCATGAGCCGGTGACAAGATATTGGGGGCTTATAGCTTATCAATGTGCAAGATCAATGAAGGCCATCCTGTCAGCTTCAAACTGACAGAGAGGAAATAAAATTTAAATGATAGTTACTGGTGGATCGTATCACAGCACACAGTGTATCACACCTTCCTGCTTATGGGGTTTTGTAGCCAAAGACTGGTCAGAGCCCCATGTGTTGTATGGGACAACATTCATTTTTGTTATTAATATTGGAGAAGCTAATTAACACTAGAATGGCCGTGAGGTCATTTTGACCTCTCTCGTCTATTAAACTGCACATAACTCTGTTTGAATAACAACCCTATGTCTCCCACTCAGTGAATTTTCCTAAAATGGTGTTATTAATCAACGTATGAGTTATGGGGATTCTGGCATAAAAGAGAAAGAAAATATCACTGATTATACCTCGAACAGCCACGAGGTCATTTTGACCCCCATTACTCCTAAAGCAAAAAACTGTAAATAGACCATATAGCCGGCTAGGCTAACTATATAGATAGTCAGACAGACAGTTCAAAGCACTTGACAGTAGCCTAATACCTCACATATGCCCATTTATACAACACATTCATATACTGACAGCTATGCAAAGCAGTCAACTGCATCTTGATTGCCTAGCAACACATTTTGTTACTTTTTGAATAGTGATGCTGTCATGAGGTCAGAATCAGTTTGCTCTCCCATTTTGCATATAGAAATTGTGATTTTCACAGGGCTGTTCTCTTAGTGATTTTTTTTAAATTTAGTTAGTCGGGTAGGATACCAGAAAAGGAAATGGATCAGAGGAAACAAATTAATGTAAGTCAGGCTTTGGCAGAGCTTCAGGACATGAGTTCTGGTGAGTCAGATGGAGAAGAAATATCAGGGCTCAGTGATGTGTCCTGGTCCATTGAATCCGACTCTGATTTTGAAACTGAGTGTCATCATGAGCCATCCTGTAAAAAAAAACACCCCTGCTAGGCAAACCAAACCTCTGATGCCAGGGAGGTCACCTAAATTTGTTTTTATTAACCTCATAATGCTGAGGTTTCACAGCATAAATTCAAGTCTGAAGGCTATGAAACATTTCAAATTTGTGGTTCCCAAACATTTTGACCAAGGCTCTCTCTTATGCTCTCTGTGCTCATGTTCATTTTTATTATCCCACGGTATGTATACCGTGGGATATAGTCATCGCCCTGTCCGTCCGTCCGTCCGTCCGTAATCATTTTCGTTTCCGGAGCAGAACTCAAAAACAATACCACTTACAAACTTCATATTTGGTATGCAACTTCCCCTTAGGGTGCCATTGTGCCTTTTATGGGTTTCAATTCCATTGGGCCCAAAATTTTTTGAAATTTTCACCAAAAACGCCCCAAATTTCCAACTTTGTTTCGTTTCGGAGCAGAACTCAAAAACTATACCACTTACGAACTTCATATTTGGTATGCAACTTCCCCTTAGGGTGCCATTGTGCCTTTTATGGTTTAAATTCCATTGGGCCCCAAAATTTTTGAAATTTTCACCAAAAAACGCCCAAATTTCCAACTTTGTTTAGTTTCCGAGCAGAACTCAAAAACTATACCACTTACAAACTTCATATTTGGTATGCAATTTCCCCTTAGGGTGCCATTGTGCCTTTTGGGGTTTCAATTCCATTGGGCCCAAAATTTTTTGAAATTTTCACCAAAAACGGCCCAAATTTCCAACTTTGTTTTTAGTTTCGAGAGCAGAACTCAAAAACTATACCACTTACAAACTTCATATTTGGTATGCAACTTCCCCTAGGGTGCCATTGTGCCTTTTAAGGGTTTAAATTCCATTGGGCCCAAAATTTTTGAAATTTTCACCAAAAACGGCCCAAATTTCCAACTTTGTTTCGTTTCCGGAGCAGAACTCAAAAACTTACAAACTTACAAACTTACAAACAAACTTACAAACTTCATATTTGGTATGCAACTTCCCCTTAGGGTGCCATTGTGCCTTTTGCGGGTTTAAATTCCATTGGGCCCAAAATTTTTGAAATTTTCACCAAAAACGGCCCAAATTTCCAACTTTGTTTCGTTTCCGGAGGAGAACTCAAAAACTATACCACTTACAAACTTCATATTTGGTATGCAATTTCCCCTTAGGGTGCCATTGTGCGTTTTACGGGTTTCAATTCCATTGGGCCCAAAATTTTTGAAATTTTCACCAAAAACGGCCCAAATTTCCAACTTTGTTTAGTTTCCGGAGCAGAACTCAAAAACTATACCACTTACAAACTTCATATTTGGTATGCAACTTCCCCTTAGGGTGCCATTGTGCCTTTTTGCGGGTTTAAATTCCATTGGGCCCAAAATTTTTGAAATTTTCACCAAAAACGCCCAAATTTTCCAAATTTGTTTAGTTTCGGAGCAGAATTCAAAAACTATACCACTTACAAACTTCATATTTGGTATGCAATTTCCCTTTAGGGTGCCATTGTGCCTTTTTATGGGTTTCAATTCCATTGGGCCCAAAATTTTTGAAATTTTCACCAAAAACAGCCCAAATTTCCAACTTTGTTTTGTTTCCGGAGCAGAACTCAAAAAGTATACCACTTACAAACTTCATATGTGGTATGCAATTTCTCCTTAGGATGCCATTGTGCCTTTGGGGGTTTAAATTCCATTGGGCCCAAAATTTTTGACATTTTCACCAAAAATGGCCCAAATTTCCTTTTTTGTTTTGTTTCCGGAGCAGAACTTACATACCACACCACTTACATACTTCAAATTTGGTATGCAACTTCCCCTTAGGGTGCCATTGTGCCTTTTATGGGTTTCAATTCCATTGGGCCCAAAATTTTTTGAAATTTTTACCAAAAAACGGCCCAAATTTCCTTTTTTTGTTTTGTTTCCCGGAGCAGAACTTACATATTATACCACTTACAAACTCCATATTTGGTAAGCATCTTACCATTGCAGGGTTGCATTGTTCATTCTCTGAGACGATAAATTCCATAATTTGCATTTTTCTTTCAAATGTTTTTACAACAATACAACAACGGCACTCCAGGTAGTCTACTTCCTCGCAGTGAGTGCTGGTAACATGAACAGCAAGATGCTAAAGGTGATTATACTTCTGATTGATGTTGTCATCTTCCCTGCACTTGGTGTTCGGTGTGCTTTCATCAAATATCATCATTGCTCAAATCCCCTTTCCTTTGCCTATTCAAGTATATATAAGTATTAAATTACTAAAAGGATGAGAAAGTATACAACTCTCCTGCAATCAGTAACTCACGAATTATGTGGGGACCGGTGGGATATGTCATCTTCTGATGACTCTTGTTCATGAGAGCAGAGGTGTGTTGTTATTTAATGTTCTATGTTATCTGTTTGACAGCTTCATCAAATTGTATTTTTTTCCATTGTTAATGATACACTCATTGAACACGACAGAAATGAATTTATATTGTTACATTACTTTTACATCAGACTTTATTTTATGTATAAAATAATAAATAAATAAAGCCTAATGTGGCAAAATTTATAAAATAAGATGTTTTTAGGTCACCTAAGATGAAGAATCAAATTGACCTATTCTAATCGCCTTTTGTCTGTCGTCGTCCGTCGGCCGTCGTCCGTCGTACGTCGTGCGTCCGTAAACAATTTACGTTTTCGACTTCTTCTCAGAAACCGCTGATCTGATTTCAATAAAATTTTGCAGGAACCTTCCTTGGTCAAATATGCACCAAAATTATGAATAATATGGTGCCCACCCCCAGGGGCTCTGAGGGGCGGGGCAAAAACTGGTCAATACATTTTCCACTTCTTCTCAGAAACCGCTGATCCGATTTCAATTAAATTTTGCAGGAACTTTTCTTGGTCAAATATGCACCAAAATTATGAATTATATGGTTCCCACTCCCAGGGGCTCTGAGGGGCGGGGCTAAAACTGGTCAATACATTTTCCACTTCTTCTCAGAAACTGCTGATCCGATTTCATTCAAATTTTGCAGGAACCTCCTTGGTTAAATATGCACCAAAATTGTGAATTATATGGTGCCCACCACCAGGGGCTCTGAGGGGCGGGGCTAAAACTGGTCAATACATTTTCCACTTCTTCTCAGAAACCGCTAATCCGATTTCAATCAAATTTTGCAGGAACTTTCCTTGGTCAAATATGCACCAAAATAGTAAGTTGTATGGTGCCCACCCCCAGGTGCTCTGAGGGGCGGGGCTAAAAGTGGTGAAATTGTCTGAAATTTTTAAATCTTCTTCTCCAGACCCAGATATGCTGGAAAACAATACTCTTCATAGATGGAAGGCTCTTGAGGTGCTTGATCAAAATTGTGAACTTCATGACCCTCGAGCTCCATGTTTGCCCCTGGGGAGGGGGTGAAATTTACTATAGTTTATATAGGAAAATGATACTTTTGGGTATATTTTTTTCATTTTCTGCTGGAAATCATTCAAACTTGATTGGCCTTATAACCAAGAGATGACAGTTTGATACTATGACATTTTTAACCCTGTCTCTTCCCCAGGGGCTGAGGTGTGGGGCCCAAATGGGGTCATATTGCCAAAAATTTCGACAATCTTCTTCTCCAGACTGAGATAGGCTGGAAACCAATACTCTTCATAGATGGAAGGGTCTTGAGGTGCTTTATCAAAATTGTTAATTTTGATAAAGCGCAATTTTTGCGCAATTTTTGGCCTCCAGGCACCATGTTTGCCCCAGGGGAGGGGGTGAAGTTTACTATACTTTATATAGGAAAATGATACTTTTGGGTATATTTGGTTCATTGACATCAACAACATCAGTTTTTATACAACTCAGGTGACCGTTAAGGCTCATGGGCCTATTGTTTAATTAATTTTTAGGTGCTATTTTAAAATACTTAACAACTGTTCCAGTAACAGACTGTTAATTTGCAATCATAAAGCCCGCAGCGGTGGGAGGTCAAAATGCCCTCACGGCCGTTCTAGGAGGTACTGCATTGTCGGCCATTCTAGTGTTAATTCATTTCAATTTTGCAGTATATAATTGAAGAGTTTGTTTCCAAAATGCAATATATCTGTTTTACTCATTGAGAGAAAATCAGGGATTTCTATGTTGGCACCCATTGCATTTTATAGAAAAACACAAACTTAAATACACCTTATAGTATGAATTTCTAAAAAAGGATTTTTGCACCATGTGTAAGAAGCACAGGGCTATCGCTTTATGTTTAGATCTCAATTTCTGTAATTTTGGCACTTATTGCATTTTGGAAAGAAACTCTTCAATTGCCCTCATAAAGAATTTTGAGAATCTTGCATAAAAAAGATTTTGGACCCCCAAATTAAACTGGAATGCTAACTTTTCCATCTATATGTGTTGTACGGGACATTGTAAGAAAGAACCTTCCAAATGTCGGCGCTCAAGTCCCTGTGGACATGAACAATTTTACAAAAGTTGTATAAAGGCATTAATTACTATCCATATCTTTGATGTACAGTATTAAAAGGTACGAGGGTTACTATTTTACGATTACTCCGGGCACATTGATATTACTTTAACAAGAGTGGCTAAATTTGACAACAATTATTTTAATCCTGACAAATTCAGTGCATAAACTAATTTCTTTAAAATAAACACGTTGAAAGACGCATCTCATGGTCATTGAAAACGTGTTACATTGTTTTAAGAGGGGCATATTACTGGCCTGCATCAAGAAAAGAAAGCAGCTAAGGAGACCGCTGAAATCACTGGAATTGGGTCGAGAACTGTCCAAAAATTTATTAAAAACTGGTAGGATGGTGGTGAACTGATGAAATTGGTTGGCGAAAAATCATGACTGATCCTGATCGGAGATCACTAAAATGCTCGGTGAAGTCTCATCTTAAAAAAATCAACAGGAGAACTTCTACCTTTCATTATGAAGGTAAGAGCACTTTCATGTGCTTGATGCAGCACGAACTTGAAGGACTGGGACTGAACAGCTGCACAGCCACAAGAAAGCCACTTGTTAGTGAGGCTTATTTGGAGAAACTGGCCTCAATTTGCAATGGAGCTTAAAGGTTGGACTGAGGAGCAATGGAAAATGGATTGTGTGGTCTAATGAGTCCAGATTTATGCTATTCCAGAGTGATGGGCACGTCAGGGTAGGAAAGGAAGCCTGTGAAGTGATGGACCCTTCATGTATTGTGCCCACTGTACAAGCCTCTAGAGGCAGTGTTAAGATCTGGGGTTACTTCAATTGGTCAGTTCTATGCTCAGCATTGTTCTGCAACAATAAAATGAATTCAGCAGACTACCTGAATACACTGAATGACCATTAACCCATCAATCGATTTTTTTTATCCCTGATGGCAGAGGCACATTCCAGGATGACAATGCAGAGGTTCACTGCGCTGAAATTGTGAAAAAAGTGGTTCATTGAGTTAGAGGAATTATTTTCACACATGAATTGGCCACGTCAGAGTCTGGACCTTGACAAATTGAAAGTCTTTGGGATGTGCTGGAGAAGGCTTAACGGTGTGGTTTGACTCACCCATCATCAATACAATATCTCGCCCAAAAATGAATGCAAATCTGGCATTAATTATTATAACATTGTTTAAGATTGTTGAAACAATACCACAACAAATGTGTGCTATGGATGTGATATGATTGTCGTACTGCCTGACTCAGGTTTAACCCTTTGACATGAACGGATTCAGAGAATGGGTGAATTAGAGCTTTATTTTTTTTTTCCTTGTGACTGACAGTCAATCATGACTGACAATAAATTTAGAAATAAAGACAAAATTTTTTTTGCAAACTGAAACTTCAGCTGAAAAACAGTATCAAATAGTAGTGCAACAAACAACTTAAGCTAAAAACATTTGGGAATAAAAAATGATTTAAAAATTTTAAATGGCACCACAGTTTTGTAAATTAAAGGCATTCCTATGTTTAGATACAATTGTGGTGCAACAGCAACTACACTAAATCTAGAAATAATTCCTTTAACATACTATAACTGCAGCCACAATGTTGTAAAATGAGACATTTAAATCGTAAATTATGAGACAACAGTGCAATATCATTTTGTAAACAAGTAAAAAGTCAACAGAATGGCAGTAAAATAAAATAAACAAGAAACAAGTTCAAATAACTTCAAGTACGCCACGTCTTGGAGTGGCTACTTCATATTGCTCACAATTTCAAGAGCAACAGGTGCCTCTTCAAGATGAGCATTTCTGCTCTCTCGCCCCCTAGCCTGTTTCTCCTTGCATCAATAATGTTGAAGCCTGTGCTGAACTGTCTCTCGCTGTCCACACAAGTTCAAGGAGCATAGAGAAACTTCACTACAGCGGCAGACGGTGGGAATCCGGGCTTGGTTGACTCCCCAGTACTGGAATAGGCTGTCTGAGTGCGGGATAGTTAGCGCTGTCAAATATGTCTGAAACTGAACCTGTGTGCTTGCGCTATTGGCCCCACGTTCTTCATCATGCTCCTGCAGGATTTACTCAAACAGGCCCTTCAAGCTGCTCTCGCTGCTGCCGCTTCCTGGCTGTGCTTCCGTACGTGGGGCATTATGGGGGTTCTCTGACATTGTCTCTGGTACCTCAGATGTGGTGGTTCTGCGCAGTGACTCCTCCATCTTCTCCACCTCTTGTGTCAGGGCCTCCTTTACATGCTTGATGCAGTCTGCACTGGTGAAGTATCTGAAACAACACTCAAAAATAACAACAACCTCTTCCAGAGTTGCCCTTGGTAATGACATAGGTAAAAAGTAATCATTACTAGTGCAATATCTAGTTATCCAGAAGTTTTGTTTTGTTTACAATAATAATAAGAAATTTATACAGCACCTTTTAAAAACAAAATTTACAAAGTACAATAGGCAACAACAGAGCAACGCCAATCAATGTGAACATGCAATAAAAATATTATTCGACATGCCTGTCTGTGAAACATGGGTCCGAGAGTGTGGCAACTGCAGACGAGGGGTTGTCCGCGATGGTTCCAAACCGTTTCTTGACGGCCTCAAGAAGGGTAGTGTTTATGGTTTTTACACCAATGTCCTCCTGGTTCCCCCGAGAAAACAGCCATTTGCCAGCAGCCATACCACTATTCGATCTGCTCCAGCTGTGTGGCTGAAGCTAAGCAGGTGTGGGCTTGGTCAGTACTTGGATGGGAGACCACCTGGGAAAACCAAGTTGCTGCTGGAAGAGGTGTTGGTGGGCCAGTAGGTAGCGATCTTCCCTTTGGTGGAATAATCCCCAATGCCCCAGTGCAGTAACGGGGACACTATACTGAAGGAGATGCCGTCTTTCGGATGAGACGTTAAACCGAGGTCCTGACTCACTGTGGTCATTAAAGATCCTATGACACTCTGCAATAAGAGTTGGGGGTTCCCCGGTGTCATGGCAAAGGTCCCAACCTGGCTCTTTCGACCTGCCACCTAACCATCCCCTGATCTAATTGGCTGTGCAAATTGCCCTCTCCCTCCCCACCTCAACCCCCAGGGCTCCCTTGAAAAAGAGATTTCAATCTCAACGGGACTTCCCTGGTTAAATAAGTGTTAAATAAAATTAATAAAATTTCGCACTGTGACCGAGGGGATGACTTCAGCTACAGATGAGGTGGAGGAGTTAATCTGTCTGGTCAGTTCTTCAAATGGTGCCCAAACAGCAATAGTTTTCTCCGGCAAAGCCCAGTGGTTGACTGTCAGGGTGGCTGGCAGGTCGTGATCTGCTCCATATGCTGAACTCGACCGCTTCTGTTCTGGTAAACTCGCGACCATATAGAACATACGGTTCCACCTCGTTGCCACATCTTGGTGCAGAAGTTTGGTGGGCTTTTGAATCTCTTTCTGAATATCCTCCAGCCGGTTAGTGGCCAGTGTTTGAAGTGTGCAACTATCTTCCGACCATTCACCAATGCATCCCTCATTACTCACTGTCCAATAAAAAAGAGAAACAACTGAATTATTCATTTTTATTTTATTTTTTCCTTTTTTGGGGGCGATGGGGGGGGGGAGTCGGCCATTAGCAGTGAACTGCCAAACCCCTTGGATATATGTTTTTTTTTTTTCACTGCAGTAAGAAAATATGTAATATATCATCGCAGCCCAATATCTATGCTCAGCCAGACACTGACTGCAGGTGTGTTCAGTTCCTGCTTATTCTTGGGGTATTTTGCCCTCAGATTTGCTACAAATCTGACAAGCAGAACCCAATGCTGGCAATGTACCACAATGAATATTTATGTTTCTTGGCTTCTCTTCATTAACTAACCTATTTGCATTACTTTTCAAGCACATGATACTTCAGCTTAGGCAGGCTAGCTTAAGATCTCGGTGTAATACTGGGTTTAAGAAAAAAGAGGATGTTTATCATAATATTATTGTGGTCCACAGCAGGTCTCTGCAACCTCTATAAACTGAATTCATATCATCAGAGTTTGTTTTTTTTCACATCGCTCTTAAACAGTGTTACTGCTCGGGGCTGAGTTGAGCCCCCTGAATTCTCCTTAGCAAGAGAGGCAGGTTTAATATCTTCTTTGCTCCTATAGATATCCCAGACTCTCTAAGGCCACGCTTCATGAACAGCTGTGAACTTAAAACAGGTGAATAAATAAATGTTAAAAAATGCCAGTTTAGCATCACAGGAGAAAAAGATTTCCCAGATGTTTTGAAGGCTCGTTAATGCTCAAAAAATGGACAAAGAAGAAAGGTGAAGTAACAATGCTCTTCTTTTCCTTCACTGCCCTTCTCTCCCACTGATGACAATAGGTGTCGCCCCACAAGTTTAGGGGTGGGTCGCTCTAGTGGCTTTGTGTACACTGTGAAGCAAAGGACACACAACCTGTTTCAAAGTTAAGGTCTAAATGGTATTTTAGGTTGAACTAAAAGACTAAAGTATCAGCTAAAGTGAAACTTTTTGCACATTTCTTTTGTGAGGAAAAGTTTGTTCCCAAAAGTAAAAAGTAAGGGTATAGTGGTGATTCAGTTTATCAGATGAATCGCACAAAGTTAAGTGTTCACTTTTTTTTGATATTGCAAAAGGTTGGATTCAGTCGTTTGATTTAGTGGCAAATTTCTTTTTGTTGCATGCTGAATCACCTTGTATCTGGTTGCTTCTGAGGCTTCTTGTGCACCTGGACTTAAAAAACAAAAGCATCCAAGAAAGATTACATGTTTCATGAAATTGAATTAAGTCTGTAATTTTTCACATCAGTGAGTAGATTCAGTAGGGCTGTGGGAGCAAGGGAGGGACTGGGAATGATCAGTCAGGCAGATCCAAAAAAAAAAAAAATTCAGATGTCTGATCTTCCCTGGACTGGCAGACTTCACTACCGTGAAGCCTGGAGTGGTTAGGGCTGTCCAAGTCTGCAATTAATCAAGTCCATGAGTAGGCCCCTGCCGACATTTTTGGAGATTTTCAGAGCATCTGCTCAGTTAGGGACTGCAGGGGACTTGTGGGATTACCCAATATTCATATCAATAAGCATATGACAATATAAGAGATGTCACAGAGGCATTTCCAAAAAAGGGTAAATATTAATGAACGTGTGGTGGGATTTTAACCAAATAAGGTATCCCAGTGGAAGTAATGCACATGTCATACAAGTGTATGCCTATTTCCAAATACTTTTTTTTTAAATTGGGGGTTATTCCCAAGGCAGTGAGTCCTAAAGTCCAGTCCCATTTAACTTGTAACCCTGTGTTCATGTAGACTTCTCATAATGACATATAACACTTCAGTAAAAATGACAGTGAATCTGACCAAATGACTGTGGACATTTGGATTTGACCAAAGACTGTGCACAACCTTTATTTGTGCATATATTTGTTTATGTTGAGGAGAGTAGCATTTGGATTTATGTTCTGGGTTATTGCTTTGCTGGGACTAAGTTTCTTCTATGTGAAGATCATTTGCGATTGCCAAAATGTCGAAATGGTAATGTATGTACTCTTAAATATTGATTTCTGCGTGATTATCAAAAGCGAGTGAGTAAAATAACATAATACAACATATTTCTTAAATATCAGGTTCAAGTCTGAATTTTTTAGCTCCCGTTGCTTGCAGCATCCTCCAAGTAACTTGAACAAAGCACAGCAACCATCATCCTGAAATTAACTGCCTAAAAGCCATTTGCGTCCCATGCAGACTGACACCCGAGAATATTTCAAAGAGGGCACCGTGGCACTATAAAAAGCAAATTACAGAAATATTTTTAAAGTCTGGCAAAGTACTGACTTGTTGGCTCAGTTTGTTTATCAACATAAGAGAAAATTGTGGAAAGAAAAAAAAAACAGGGTTTATACAGTAACTGGTGAACGCCAACAGCACTGAAAGGGGCATCATCCTGGAATAACACAGGCTCTGTCTAATTATGCATGTCTCCAAGAGACAATGGGAGACTGATAAACCCAGCTTGTTTGGCCATAAAGAGGGAGACAACACAAGGAAATACTGAGGGAAAAAGTAATTTATTGAGCAAAACACATGAAACTAAAGCCGGCTTCAGACTGCGTGACAAAAGCAATCTTATAAGATCATTGTACGTCACATTGTACAAGTTGAGTCTCTTGAAATCTTCATTGCAGTGTGTGTCACGTTGGAAAATTTCAAGTTCTCTGTTTCAGACTGTGCGATATATCTACCTGGCATATCGTGACTACAATTACTGAAAAACGCACCTCTTCTGTTGTCATGGCATGCGTCATCTGTCTGTGCTGCCTTCCTGCTGTGATTGCAAACAAGTGAAAATGAATAGGCAGAAAAACAAGCCTTAGGCATAATTAAAGCAGTCCATTTCCTTTCGTCACCACATTTGAACACCTTATATGTGTCGCACTCGGTCTGTGTATGTATTTTGCATGATCCCTTGCCATGTTCCAGTTAGTTGCTTTGTAGACTTGGATTGTAGCTGGAGTTTACATTGCGGAGATGTGGACCCAAATTTCTGACTATGGGCCTGATTTACCAAGACCTTTAGCACATGCAAAATCTTTTCGCCAGTGCAGAACCAATAACATTGCCCAAGATTGGTCAGGGTAGTTGCCTTGCAACAATCAGTGGCAAGGTTTCTGGTTTTGCACGGGCAAAAAGATTTCGCATGTGCTACAGGTCTTGGTAAATCAGGTCCATTGTCAGAAGTTTGATTCAACCCGCTTTTGATTGCAGTTGGCCAAAATGTACTGTCACTTTGCATGCTACACAGTGCATTTTATGACAGCCAATTTAAAATAATGACCTGGTGAAAATGATAATCTGGTCACATTTTGTCAAGAGGTCTCTGATAGCAATATCGTGGGAAAATGGTACAGGCTCTAGGATTCTTTACAGGCAAAAGGACAAAGCAGGAAGAAGCTAGCATGCAGCAAGACCAGCTTCAATTAACCTCCTAAAATGGATGATAGCAGTTCAAATAGGCTGTCAGCACAGGTGTACCTCATGATCTTCTCATGACGACTCCCATAAAAGACAAAGAGTTAGCCCTAAACATCAAGTTATCAAATATGACTCTTCATGACCATGACCAGCTGTCTCTATAGTGACACAGAAACAAGACAGGCTTGTAGAAAAGAAAAATCTCAAAGTGCCACCATTTTCTACTACAAACTAAATAAAATTCTATGTAGATCACTGAGCTTCTATCACTCGCTGACTGTGATAACAAATCAGGGAATAACAACTGTTTCCGTTGTGGGTGATGTTGCTAGAATTTTATCATATAAATTTGTCTTGTTGAGTAATGTTGGCTAACACTCGTTATTGAACATAAAATGAAATTTGCTTCAATTGTTCCAAATACTAGCCGGGTGGTGGACTAACTTAATGTAAATTTAGCTGGTAAGATGACATTTTTACAGCGAGTTAGCGAGAAAGTTAGAGTAAAAATGCCTGCTTCCTTTAAGGATATCTCCTGTCCTTGGTTTGCAATGTCTCTCGTCTGAGCCAATTGGGTGGCTAGCAGAACAAAGCAGACCAGTGTTGGCTTGGTTGATCGCATGTTTAACTTACTTTGCTAGTGAGTTTGGCATCGACTGCGTTTACATGCAGAAAATATTCCAGTTTTCAGTGTTATTCCATAAAAGACAATATTGCTACTGTGCTGTTGAACTTACATTGCTAATGAAAATGAATATTCTACTAATATTCCCTCTTACATGCATCTGTGCACTCTTCGATTAAAATAGGTTTTCTACCAGTGGCGGGCTTGTCCATTTGTGCAACCACAGTCTCCCACTATAGTTCGTTCAACCACATTCTATTCTTTCCCATCTTTGGCTCAACAACATTTCATCGCACATCGTTCCTGTGTTTTTGGGTCTTTCCCATATTGATAAATGACTGGAAATTCGCCCTAGGTCACATCGTATTTATACCCTCGTGAAACAGGAAGTCATGCTTGACAACTGAAGGGTCCCAAATCAATCTGGTGAATTTAAAAGTGTAAACCATGGATGGAAGTATACTTCCGTTAAAATTTAAGTATAGGATTTTCTATGAGTGCCAATAGTTGTGGCACACGTGTTTAGGAGAAAAATATCTATTTCTCAAAATTTAGTTTCGTTGAATAATTTACTTCAAAGAAAAGGTAAGATTTTTTGAATAGTTTGAGTAAAAAGACCAAGAGGAGACATTTAGCAGAGACATTTTGTTCATAGCCCGCTTTGC
The DNA here is from genome assembly GCA_029692085.1 of Gymnothorax javanicus. Taxonomy (NCBI): domain Eukaryota; kingdom Metazoa; phylum Chordata; class Actinopteri; order Anguilliformes; family Muraenidae; genus Gymnothorax; species Gymnothorax javanicus. The sequence continues at coordinate 85,477,230 of CM056195.1, forward strand.
TCATATTCAGTAAGGGTGGCTACAATTTCTGAAGGCACTGTACATACCCTGTACTGCTCCTAAAACTCATATTTTCAGCACATCCCACTTCTTAATTGGAAAGTGCTACATTTGGACGAACGATTAATTCTGCATAGCAAAAAGGAATATGCGGTTTACATGACTTGTATCAAATTTTGAATATTTTCATACTCGGAATAATAGTTGAACATTTGTGTGCATATAATCACACTGATTGTTCAAAATGGATATTGCCCTTTTTGTTCTGCAAGATACAAGAAAATGATAAAAGGAAAAAGCCGGATGAAGATTTACTCCTTTTTCAAGTCAAGTACATAGTCATGTGGAGTTACAGTGACGTAGGCTTTCTGGATCTTTGTTTTAGAAGCTAGCATTCAATCAGATCACTGGCACTGATTTTGACTGAGTAATGGGTATGGACGATTTTGACAATGTAGGCCAGTTTAATCTTATGTATAGATGAAATTGGAATTAAGAGAATTAAGGTCTTATTCTTTATATTATTGAAAACATGTTTTTAACAGATGCTAAAAAGTTTGAGAATTTTGCATAACACTTTGGTATGTCAATGCTGGTGAATATACTATCTTGGAGGAGATGGGAGTGATGCTACGGTGTACTTTTTTTTTTATTATTTGGCATCTCTAATCCCACCCGAATCTGGAATGCCCAATTTGAGAACTATGTACAAGGCGTGCTTGTATGCGACCCCATGTTGCCAACTTGATAGAGCGAAGACAGTTTGCGGCTCTCCTCTGAAGCACTCCTTCTTTACACTCATTGGTCGAAACTTCGCAAGTTCAGAATGAGGGCTTAGGATACCCGAACATGAGCAGGCTTAGAATCTTACTGACGAGTGCCCGGCTGGCCAACAGGAGGCGCTTGAGCAGCGAACAAAACAACCATTTCTTTTGCATCCCGTTCCGGCAGTCCCTTCCCAATTTGCATCCCTACAGCGCTCAGCCAATCATGCATTGCTCTGAAAAAGCTGCCGACCACTGCCGGCTGGTACAAAAGGGGCACGAACCCGTGCCGTGGTAGTCACTACTGCTCCGCAATACACTTTGAACCCAATATTATTTTCATTAGGTGGTGAAGAAAATGTAGGAGCACATGGCTCATCTTAATTTGGTTTTGGAAACTGGAATGGGGGGGCAGTGCTCGCATCCCACCCCTAGAACACTCACATTTTTAAAATCACTGCTCCACCCCTGCACTCCACCCTTATTTTCACCCATCACAGACCCTGCCTTCAAAATTCACCAACCAGGGCCTCGTATCCCAAAAGCATCTTAAGGCAACGATGATTATAGAATCCCTCTCACGACGCATTTTACGTTTGTGGAGTGTTTCTGAAAACCATTGTAACTTAAGACGCTCTCAAGATCGTCGATGATCTACGGGTGCTGAAAATCGCTCATAGAAAGCTAAGTGTGTCTAAAAGGCCCATTCAAAATGGGGCAGAGCTAAAAAGCGGCGCGGATTTGCGGAATGTTCGCTATGTGAAAGGTCTGTTTGAAACCGTGTATACCGGAATCGGTGCGAAATTCCGCGTTATTGTATTCCAATTTCGCACAACAGACAAACAAATCCGCGAGTTAGTATTTTATCAGAATGGACCTTGAGAGCAGCAGTAGCAACGTGTACAGTACTGTGCAAAAGTCTTAGGCACCCTGCACTTTTCACCCCTCAGCCGAAGAAAGTTGGTCGAGGGGTACTGTCGTGGCGCGCAGTGGCCGTCTGTCCGTCCATTAACTTTTTGTTTCTGGACGATAGCTGAAAAACGCCTTGGCCAAATGTTCTCATTTTTTTGGTGGTATGTTGGGGGTGGTTACAGGAAGCTCCCTTTCGATTTCTGTCCCACTCCGATCATCAATATGGCCGCCACGGCAGCCATCTTCATTTTCGTTTCCGGACGATAGCTGAAAAACGCCTTGGCCAAATGCTCTCAGTTTTTGTGGTATGTTGGGGGTGGTTACAGGAAGCTCCTTATCAATTTTTGTCCCGCTCCGAGAATCAATATGGCCGCCACGGCAGCCATCTTCATTTTCGTTTCCGGACGATAGCTGAAAAACGCCTTGGCCAAATGCTCTCATTTTTTGATGGTATGTTGGGGGTGGTTACAGGAAGCTCCCTATCAATTTTTGTCCCACTCCGAGAATCAATATGGCCGCCACGGCAGCCATCTTCATTTTCGTTTCCGTACAATAACTGAAAAACGCCTGGGTCAAATGTTCTCTTTTTTGGTGTATGTTGGGGTGGTTACGGTAGCTCCCTATCGATTTGTGTCTCCCTCCAATAATTAATATGGCCACCACAGCAGCCATCTTCATTTTCGTTTCCGGACGATAACTGAAAAACGCCTTGGCCAAATGTTCTCATTTTTTAGTGGTGTGTTGAGGGTGGTTAGAGGAAGCTCCCTATCGATTTGTGTCCCGCTCCGATAATCAATATGGCCGCCACGCCAGCCATCTTCATTTTCCTTTCTGGGCGATAACTCAAAAATGCCCTTTGCCAAATGTTTTGATTTTTTGGTGGTATGTTAGGAGTGGTTATAGGAAGCTCCCTATCGATTTGTGTCCCGCTCCGATCATCAGTATGGCCGCCACGGCAGCCATCTTCATTTTTGTTTCCGGACGATAACTGAAAAACGCCTGGGCCAAATGTTTTCATTTTTAGGTCGTATGTTGGGGGTGGTTACAGGAAGCTCCCTATCGATTTGTGTCCCGCTCTGATGATCAGTATGGCCGCCACGGCAGCCATCTTCATTTTCCTTTACGGAGGATAACTGAAAAACCCCTTGGTCAAATGTTCTCATTTTTTGATGGTATGTTGGGGGTGGTTACAAGCTCCCTATCGATTTGTGTCCTGCTCCGATATTCAATATGGCCGCCAATAAAGCGCAAGACTGAGGGGTCCCGCTCGCAACAGCGCGCTATTTTTTAAGTTTAATCTGTATCAGATGTTTACTTTTTGATTCCATATTAGAGTTCCTAGATAAAAAGTAAATTTGAAATTCCAAATGCTAATTTAAAGAAAAGTTATGTAAATAAATGTTTGTATTCCATTAAAAACAGTCGATGCAGATATTATAGTCTTGACAGAGCCTTGATGTCAACATCATCATGGATGCTTGTAATTTCTTGCAGGGATAGATGCAAGTGAGACAGTCAGTCTGCAGAAGAACAGTGGCAAGTTCTTTACTCTGTTTGGGACATGCAAAAAGCCAATTATCTTATAAAACCATATAACAATAGGACAGTGTACCAAATTTTTTGGCAAAGGGTAGTCACACAAATATTGATTTGATTTAGTTTTTAACAGTTTATAGCTCTATTTCATACATTTCTCAGTTATTAGAACCTTTGTATTTCATCATTTTTGCAAGCATATTTGCCCTTCAAAATTGCTTTAAACATGCCTAAGACACAGTACTGTATGTATTTGAACCCATGTGGCCTATCTTTGGCCTCACAGTCATCTCAATAACTATTACGCGTTTCACCATTGACGTCCAAATTGAAATGGGGCCTTGCTGTCTCGCTTTGCTCTGGAACAGATATCTTGTAGCCGACGAGGTGATTAAAATTCAGTTGAATCTGTGAAGACGCATCGTATTATCTTACCGAGTATGCATTTACGCATGTGTTGGAATTTTTAGCTCAGTGCAATGACACCTGCTCAATGTCAGGAGTAAACTCAATAAAATTAATGACTGATTTTAATTAAACAATGACCAGGTGTGAACGGGAGAAGGAAAACCTATTGAGTGCATGCATAGAATGCATATGACCTACTGGACACTGACCCTAACTGTATGTAAAAAGAATTTACAGTATGTAGTTTATGTTAACAAATGTCACAAATTACATTTCAATTTGGGTTTTATGATTGCAGTGCTGGCAGAATTTCTTTATTATTTCTTCCTAATTGTCATGTGTTGCAAATTACCTTGAAACATAATGACATTGCTTCATTGAAACGTCCTCGAATCCCATGAGAAGTGATGGAATATATGCAAATGTAATTTTCATGTGTCAGTAAAAGTTCATCTCCTTGCTGCTAAAGCTCTGAGTTTCATTAAGAAAGCTGACGTGATTTTTCATGCAAAGCACCCCGGTTTATTGCTGCACTACAGGGATGGCCAGCTGTCCATGCCAAGTGGGTAGAAATTCTTTTGAATCGCTTGTTAAGCCAATGGAAGTCACTGATGGGCAACAGTGATATTTTTTCATTCTCAAGCTTGCAGAGAGAGAGAGAGAGAGAAAGAGAGGGAGTGAAAGAGAGAGAGACAGAGAAGGAGAAAGGGAGACAAGAGTATATAGTCCAAGACAACAGCAAAACATTGGATTTGTTACAAATGTTATGCTGACTGTATCCAAGTGATGCTTACAATAATATATATCACAGAAGTTTGTCAAGAGTTGTTAAATGCATGACAGAAAATGGGAGGCAGTAAAATTCTCCACTGAAGTCATTCAGTGTTGTGTTACTTTGATCTACGTGAATAGAATCGGCAGCTAGTCAGCCTTGGCATTTTGTGCTGGTACATTCTGTACCGATAGGCCTCATGGCTCCTGTGCCTTGCACAGCTCTGATCAGATGTCTGATGACTTTGGCCCACGGGCTCTGGAGAGGAGACGGAGAGACTGGCTGACCTATGCCAACTGGAGCTGTCAGTATGTCCACAGCAGTTCCCAAGTCACGCTAACAGTTTGCTGCTTCCAGTGTCTAATTGGAAATTACTTTTGCCTGCCAGAATTAGGCAGAAAAAAGCTTTCTGAATGAGGCCCTGAGCACCCCATGTCCTACAGCTGCTGTTCTGAATGATTTGGATGACTTGGCATTCACATTTTTATAAAGTTTTTAATGTCAACACAAATGCAGAAGTTTAAACTTAACCTCTCTTAAACTGTAAATATCTATATATTCGTCCACACCTGGGGATGTGCGAGACACAACGATGTGCAGACTTACCAGCAATGCTCTGCAACATTTTAAATTGAGCTCTGAGCCAAAGCTCAATGCCCACGTGCATTTTCAAATAGATTGGTCGTGGAGAAAAATAGATTCAGACAGATGGACAGTGTTCCACATTTGATAGTGGGAATATTTTTCTAGCGATGACATAACAATTTAATTCTTTTGTATATTACAGTCCTTTGAAATTCATGAGCCAAGTATTTGACTAGACTGTATTTTAATCACTTCTGAGTCAATGGGGCACTTGTTTGGTTTGATTTCAGTGTAGTTACAGATAGAACAACTCGTGAAGAGATAAGTTCATCATTAGTCACACATACATCACATTTCCAATGTCACCATGCATGTGCTGAATTGTGATGGATCTTGTCAGAATTTATCATATTTACTCTCCTCGGATATACATTAAAAATCTTCTTGTAGTCTAACAGTCTTAATGGCATGATGTAACCCATTCATATAGAACTACAGTCCTGTAGGCTCTCATTTCTACCACATATTCAATTGCAAAAGATATGCATTGTGCAGCTTATTAGTTGGGGGATGCCAAATTAGAGTTGAAATGAAATCCTACAGGATGGTTGATCTCAAAGAGGAGGATTGGTTATGACTGCAGGAAGCTAACGGGGGAATTGTCTAAAGGTACGACTTTGTGAGAGAATTATGCGCGTGGCTAAGATTGGTGACCAGTCGAGGGGGTATTCTTCTTCCTCACAAACTGTGTGCTGGGACAGGTTTCAACACTTTCTGTGATTATGACCAGGAATAAGTGGTTTACAAAATGGAAGAATTATTGTTGTTGTTGTACTTGTTGTTGTTATAATTACCACCATTATTAATCAAAAGCCATTTTACTAATTGGCTTGTGGGAGTTCCATTGATTCTGGCTGAAATGTGCATCTAGTCTTTCTGGTGAAAACATATTTATAGAATTTACTGAGAATTTACTGTTTATTTCATTTGATAACTCTGCATGATTCAGCTTCAGATATTGCTCAGTCTGGATTCTGTGACTCAAGGATATTTATGCAGTGCTATAAAATGAATTATTCATTGCAACTTGAGAGGTGGGTTGGGAAGTGTATGCGTGCGTATACGTGTTTATGTCTGATCACAGTAATGTGAATTTGTCTTTCTTTTCATGTGTTGAGTGTTGAGTGACAGAAAAATTCCACACAAAAAACAGACTATTTATGACCTCTCCTGAGTGTCATTTGGACATTCATTTATACCACTGAGAAAATAAAGCCTTAAAAGCAGCGCTACTAAATGAAGACATACAATGGTCATTCAGGTGAGTTTTACATACGTGAGTGCAAGTGGAAAGGCCGAGATTGAATGGGCTGGGTCCAGAAAGGAGGTGTAGCCATAGGCATTCTAGATGTTTGGCTGTTCAGGAGTTCTCCCTACCTGTGCACTGGATTTTTTTTCATATTGCAGTGAATTAGTAGCTATGCTAACATGGGAGGTGTGGTCATGTGGTCGGTGTGGCCAAGCAAGTATGGCAGGTGTGGCCGTGCGGAAGGACTGGCCACATATGTATGGAAGGTGCAGAGATGTGCTAGATGTGCTCCTTTTGTGTGGGAGACATGGCCATGTGAGTGTGACAGGTGTGGCCACGAGAGGCCTGGTCATATGAGTAATGGCAAATTTGACCGTGTGATAGGTTTGGCTGTGTGTATGAAACGCGTGGCCATGTTAGCATGTGACACAAGGCTGTGCAGGAAGTTAAGTCAGTTCCATAAAGCATACAGTTCCATTCCATCACGAAGCTCAACAGGGCCCACTTGCACCACTTCACAAATAGAACTAAAGACAACTGCATCCTCTCATGAATTCAAGGTACCACCCTGTCCTACAATATGTTTGTTAATTAATTCCCTTGGTGGCATTTTGTAAATTGAAATCAGTCATCTGGAAAACTGGGAAGCATTGCTGAAGACGTAGGAAGTGTTGTGTGTTCAGTACTGTTTGGCTGGAGACTCCATTTCTTATTTTAACTGGTGGGTGGTGGCAAAACAACTAATACTTAACTGTGGCTCTGGAAAAGATCTGATCCTCGTCTGGTTCTCGTGATAAAACATTCAGCATGTATGCCTTTTAAATTGTGCATTTGACACTCACTTCTCTTTTAGGTTTGCTTGGGAAAATTATGGATTGATATTCTTTCAACATCTTGGCAGAGCATAAGACTTCAAAATCAGATGCTGATTAACAAGTGAAGACTTGCATGCAAGAAGTACCTAAGTCACATTTTTGAAAAAATCTATTTGGCACCATTTCTGGAATCTGTACTGATGAAAGAATCATTTGATACCAAAATTAGGAAAAAAGAAGTACTTCACCCCTGTTATTTGTTATATGGTGTTTTTGGAATCCTCAAAAATTTCCTGCAAGAAGTACTCGAGTCCATTAAATTTGTACAATAAGTGCCCAAGTCCATGACTGGCCAATCAAAATGCCGGAATTGAGAGGTTACCATGGTTGCCAAAGGAATATGAATACTCACAGAAGTAGATTTTGCTGTTATAAACGTTACTTAAGTTAGGATTCATTCAAGTAGAAGAAAGGTGTTGTTTGAGAGATGACTGGTTCTCCAAACTTAGGTTTTTCTGCATTTCAAATGTTCGTTTCTAATTTGGCTAAGTGACTTTGGATTTTAACTAGTTATTTTAGTGTTAAACAAGTAGTTCTGCCTCCTGTAAAGGCACAAAAGTAAGGAAGCTGAGCTAAAATAACATGTTCATATTGAAAACTAAGCAATAAGGGGTTTTTGTGTTAAATGTACTCACGTCCGTGATTTTTCCACAAAAAGTACTGAAGTCCAAAACTAATTTTCTCCATTTCTCAGTAATAAAGTAGAATCATTCCACAAAAAAATGGTGACTAACCATGCTTAGCCCCTAGAATAGCACACAAGTCCATACTAAGCTACCTCGAAAAACAAGTATCTGCAGCATGTTTTGAAAACTGACCATCAATATCTTAAACCTGACATTTTGTGATTTAAGTAGTTCTTGCACGCAGGTCTTCAATTTTCTTTTAAAAAAACACTGGTGAGTTGTGTGATTTTCAAATATGAACTTGTCAGATATTTCTATGTGAACAGAAAATTAACATTTTTCTGTAAGTCAAATGTCAAGGATAAATGTTGATCAAATCCAATATTCTGTTCACAGCCTGATTATGAACTTATTTGTTGTATCAAAGCTTAGGATCATATTATTTTATTCCTCTTCTTTTACATTCTGAGGTAACCCACCAACCCATCATCACTCTTCATTGGCATCAAAATATATATTTCATCTTCCTTGAGCTTGGTGAAGTCTGAATGTGCTCCAGTAACCTAAATTCAAAAATATTTGTAATGCTAACTTGGTCTTGGTCTTTTATTTTATTTCATTTATTTATTCATTTATGGGGTTTTTTTGTATTTTTTATTTTATTCCTGGCAACATGATAAAATCAATGGAGAATCTCTGGTGTTGCGTGGAAGAAACATGGTCTAACAGGACTACCCGAGGAAATTTACAATGTATTTTCATAAAATTTTCATATTCTGCACTACTGTATATACATACGCTTGTCGTTGTCGCTCAACGTGAGGAGCAAGTAAATATCAATGTTTGAAAAGCTGGATATACGGTACATGAGGCTGGACATCCCACCCAGGTGTAAAAAAAGAGGAGAAAAAATGACTCATCAGATCTTCTTTTCCCATAGATTTCTTTATTAACCATGAATGGACACAGTTTACAAATGGTACCTCAAAGTCCTCATCACATACCAAAAATGACAGTTTTTGGTCAGGCAGCGTCAGTGTTCAGTTTTCATTTGTTGTAATCTTTGAAAACTGAAAATGTATTTTTATTATAAATGAACTGCACTCAGTCTGCAAAGAACTCTTAGTCCCTTCATGTTGTTTTTGGACACTCATTCATCAAAGTGCAGTCATTTGTCAGGCCTCTTTAGGCTGATGCTAATTGTTATTTAACTTAAGATTGTGTAGTTGCCTGTGCATTTGTTTACCTTAAGCATTTTAGTCATGTTTGGGTCAAAATAACACAATAAATATCTTTTATAGGGAAATTCCTTAACCTTGGCTCATTTTCCGCAAGAAAGACATCAAAGAACACAATTTCACTGAGTACACATGGAACCCCCTCCTACACATTACATCCAAAAAGTTATATGCTTTTTTTATTGGATTGGTTTCTACAATGTAAAATGCCCTGCTGAGCAATACAGCTCTGTTTTTTCTTTTAAATAAAACTAGGATTAGCAAAGTGTTACTGCATTACATTACAATACTTTTGTTGACTTTTACCCTAAACAACGTGATGTCAGTTAGACCAAGCGGGGACCAGTTGCACCAGGTGTGGGGTACAAGGCCTCGCTCAAGGAACCAAGAGCTGCACTAGTCTTACAAATCTACACTGTTGCTTGAACCATCAACTCTCCCAGGTGTCCCACGTAGACACTGAACCTATACCTCAGCCACGCTGAACTTGCAGAGCCAAATTTGGCCTGTGGGGGATGTGTCCATCTGATCTCATCGCACACCTGAGAAGCTAAAACCAGTGCACTGAAAATATTATAAAGAATAATATATAATATACACTAAAATAATGAGCTGTAGCTGATAACACCCAGGTGAAGGCCAGTTTGCTTGTTTCAGTGAATAATAAAAAAAAGACTCAAATGCAATACCTTGAGACTCAAAGAGTAATAGGGTAGATCCACTATGCATTAAAGTTTCTCAAGATGAGTTTGACTCGTGCAAATTTGCATAAACCTACATATGGTAGTCAAATCCGTTGCGCTCCGTAAGTCACAGTAAAGATCCACAAACTGATAAGGCAGTGGATCTGTGGTCATGTGAATATACAGGAACCTACGCATTCCGCTATGGAGGACTTATTTCCATCATGCTAGAAAACTTGTCTATAACGTTGAATTATTTAGCTTGAGGTGAGTCTGTTTTTTAAAATATTGATATGTGTCTCATAGATATTTTGACGTATCAGCAGGAGATTACTACATGCTGCCATTGATGTTCCCTTGGTCCTAGTCCCTATTACAATGGTTCCTCTTCGTTCGCTGACACATTTCTACTGGGCATGGACCATCCATTCGCTTTTTAAATATTCCGGTCAGCATTGGTAATAATGTATCATTTTCTGGTATAACTGCACACCCATTCACAAAAATCGCTTGCACATGCCTGCCACGGCAGAAATATAGACCTTGTGGTGTTTCCGTTGCAAATCTGATGCAAATCAATATTCAGTCGCCTGATATTAATTTATTGGTCCCACCTGTAGTTTTATTTATCACCAGTAGCTTTTCAATCTTGTAAATGTGGACTGGGACTACTGTGTCTTAATGTAAGGAGTTTTTTTTTTTTTTTTTTCAAAAATAGATTGTATTAGGGCTATGGTACTACGAAGTAATCCCGATGCATTTCTTGCTACTTAATCTTGGTTGAATGTTTCTGTGTCGGACTATGATGTAGCATTGGTTGGTTATAGAATTTTTAGGTGTGACCAGGGCCGCCTTAATGCACGGGCTTACCTGGGCTGAAGCCTCAGGGCCTACGAGGATCAGTGGCCTATCATGAGCCAATAATGAAAAAAAAAAACAAAACATTGTTTTGTAATTTGACAAATTTTCTGTCCATCACTTGATATTCGTCTTTGTAGCTGCTGATTGGTCAAATTTAGAGTAACCCTCAGGGGCCCAGTGACACAACAACCTATCAGAATGTAGAGGGATAGTTTTGTCATGTGACATAATCAGATGTAGGTGTACCGATTTTCAAACGAAAGTCAAACGAAATCCCAGGTAATGCATGGAAATTCTGCCGATGGAGAAATGATGTTCCAAACAAACGTATTTTTCCTCTGAAGATCATGCCAAACCTCCTTAGCTAAAAACTTATAGAAATGTGTCAGAGACAGGAGTCCAAACACCCTTTAGTCGGTAACAGCCTTAATTTAAGATTAAAGACTGCCGTCCTATTTGCGTAGCTGGCTGAGTACCTGGCTACCCTCCCCATTCATTCCCGGCACAGAAGGAACTTTTTACTGCCGTACAGTAGCATGCCAAATTAGATAAAATATTTATTGAACATTTACACTAACCTCTACCGACAGCAACTTTGTTACGGATGTTTATGGCTGAAATTGACGTGTGGAATATGCCCACTCCTAAAACACGACTCGATCGTAGCTGCCATCCTGACAGAACCGCGTTGCCACCAGTAGTTTCTCGCACAATTGAATGATATTTTATCCTATAAATATCAAGAATTGGTCTACGACAGCCATGTCATACATGTTTGTTCTTATACACGTGTAATCCAGCTTTCTTGCATTGCGATTGGACAGATTACATTCATAGGCAAACTTCAGCCAATATCTACGCCACGGTAAGGCTGCCAGTCTTGCTGGTTACTGTTTCTAATTGGCGGTCTGTTCAAGTCAATGCGATGAATAAATCGCTAGCTAACATGGGATTGCTTTTCCCCATTAGAGTAATAAGTTAAACTTGTAACAGTTATCGTAGAAACTTTACTTTATTTATTCAATGGCGAGAAGCGTTAGCATGCTAGCTAGCATATTATTCATTGCATTGACTTGAATAGACCGACAACTAGAAGCATACACTGTGTTTCATTCGCTCACATTTAAGGGATAACTTGGAGCCCGAGATATCACATTTATGAGACTCGAGTTGTGATTTTTATTTCTTTCTCAATGATAAGCTCATTTTTCTTAAAAGAAAAAAAAATAGGCGAATAACTGAAAAGAAATACAGTTAAAACCCCAAATGAAATCATAAGTGGAATTTTATCTTTTTTTAAATGGAAATGGCAATTTTCATAAACTTTGACTTGTTGTTTACGTGTTACAGAGTGGAATAAAACTTTCATGCATCTTGATTATATAATCAAACAGTTTACTCTTTCACTTATGAGTCGCTGTGTGTGTGGTTGTTATAAAAAAAAAGTATTCTGTCTAAGACTGACATTTGAGTTTATTTTGAGTTTCTAGTATGGGCCTGAGTAAATTTGTTACCTGTTCATGTGAATATTGTGGTGTTTTCCAGCTCAGAAAGGGAAACTAATATGTTTTGCACTGTACATAAACGCAGCTACGGGGGGCCTATAGAGCCTCTCAGCCCCAGGGCCTAGCGGCGGGCTAAGGCAGGACTGGGTGTGACAGGAGTAAGAGAGGGGGAGGGGTAGTGATGTTTGAAAAATCCTCACTCACAGTAAATGTTTTATTAAACTCCTCTATTCCAGAACAGTTTGAGTGTCTAGTTATTAGAATAGACTTGGGTTCTGCAAGTTTTATACTAGCAGGTGTGTATCGCCCACCGAGCGCTCATTCTTCCTCTATAATCAACCTGTCTAATATCTTGTCTGTTTACGCCCACACTGAATTAGTTGTCACGGGCGATTTCAACATAGATTGGTTATCAACGTCCTCAAACAATTTTAAAGAAATCTGGGATGGCTTGATTCTGACGCAACTTATTTCGAAGCCTACGCGACCAAATTTTAAATATTTATCTTGGTCGACTTTGATCAATCTCATTTTAATTAATAGACTGCATAAGTACGCTCTGAGCGGCGTCTTTCCCTTGGATTTTAGTGATCACTGCCCAGTAGCGTGTATTAGGGACATGAAAACTACAAAAACTCCACCATGTTTCATTACTAAAAGAAATTTTAAACATTTCTATGAACAGGGTTTCCTGCACGATATATTCCCAAGTGACTTCAGCGCTGTGGGTTTTATTTCAGACCCTGACCTAGCACTGACTCACTTTACTATTGTGTTTAATCATGTTGTGGATAAGCATGCTCCGGTTAAAAGATTCAGAATAAAAAATAGAAGTAATCCTTGGTTTTCGAATGCTTTATTCACTGAATTGCATGTCATGGATGAGGCTTGGGTTAAAGCTAGGGAAACCCAGGCACTCTCCAACTGGCAGGTTTTTAAAACTCTAAGAAATAAATGCTGCTTAGTGATAAAAAACCGAAATCCGAATATTTTATCTCGTCGTTGGCAAAAAGTAAGGGAAATCCAGCAAAACTTTTGGAAAATTGTCAAGTCCCTGAATCATGGTCCGTCTTCATCATTACCACACTATATCCACACTGATTCTGGACTTATTACTGATAGACACAAATTCTGTGATGTTTTTAATCAACATTTTATAGCGGCTGGAAACCTTTTTGAAAATTTTAATCATCAGTCCTCTACAGGAGACATGTCTGACCTCAGCTCTAGGTCACTCAAATTCTCCAAAACCTAAAGTACTTTTTTCATTTAGGGAATTTAAAGTGAATGAGGTCCTATTAGATTTAAAACACATAGATGTAAATAATTCCACTGGAGAGGATCACCTAGTCCCAAGTCTTTTGCGTCTCAAATCCCCAATTATTGCACGTTCAATAACTAATATTTTTAACTTGTCATTATCGACTGGGACTGTTCCCACTGTATGGAAAACTGCCCATGTTTTTCCATTGTATAAGGGTGGTGACCCCAGTTCAGTAAACAGCTATCAACCCATCTCAAAATTGCCTTGCCTGGCTAAAATTTTAGAATCTCTTGTTAAGCAACAACTTTGTAGCTTTTTAACTTTCAACAACAGTTTAAGTTCACTGCAATCTTGCTTCAGGCCTGGACACAGCACCATTGCAGCAGCTTCATTGGTTATAAATGATTTAGTAGCAGCTGTGGATAATAAACAAAAATGTGCAGCCATTTTTATTTATCTAGCAAAAGCTTTTGATAAAGTAAACCATATAATTTTATTTAAAAAGTTGTCCTCTATTGGACTTGATTGCATAGTCTGCTCGTGGTTCCAGGACTACCTCTCTAATAGAACACAAGCTATTATGAATGGGGATGTGAGGTCTCAATTTTTAAAGGTGATGAAAGGAGTGCCCCAAGGATCCGTACTTGGACCAATTTTATTCACAATTTATATAAATGATATTTCTAGTAATAGAGCAAATTGCAAGGTAAATTTTTATGCTGTTGACACAGTGCTTTACTCCTCAGCACCAACTTGCACCCAGGCCCTTGTATACTTACAATCTGCTTTTAATGTTATACAGCTAGCTCTTGCTGATCTTAAACTTGTGTTAAATGCTGATAAAAAGTTCATGATATTTTCAGCTGGGAATACAATTATGCCAAATTCCACCATTTTCTCAATGTCTGGTGCTCAAATTGAGCAGGTTCAGTCCTCCAAATATTTAGGTATCTGGCTGGATCATGACTTCTCTTTTAAAACACATGCGGCCAACTTGTCCAGAAAAATTAAAAGGAAAATTGGCTTTCTTTACAGAAACAGATCCTGTTTTTCATTAGGCAGTGGGAAGAGGATTGTCCATGTGACAATCTTACCCATATTTGACTATGGGGATGTCCTGTACATGCATGCCTCTAATAGTACCTTTAGACCCATAGCACACTGCGCTTCATCACCCGTGCTAGTTTTCAAGCTCATCACTACAAGAAATTAGTTTTGGATATGATACTAAAAGAGCCCAGATTAACTTGCTTTTAGTTTTAATGTATGTCATTATTCTCTGTCCTATGTCCGTATTTGTTTTTATTTATTATTATTTTTTACATCCTTTTGAAAAAATTGTTTGCCTTTTATCTGCACCTGCTGTATGTGAATTTTGTGTCATTTTTAACTGTTTTGTTTGTCGCTAACTTGCCATTGTAAATGTCTATTTTGTAATCAGGGCTCCCCTGCAAAAGAGATTTCGGTTTCAGTGGGACTTCCCTGCAGTAAACGTTAATAAATAATTCAAAAAATAAAATGCCTATTCTCACATAAAGGTACGTCATGTTGCATGGTTGACTATTTGCCAACATGCTGGAAATCTATTTGGGTGCCCGTTTTCATCTGCTATGTAACATAAGACCCTAAATTTAACGCTATCTTACGCAGACTGACGTAGCATTTCGTAAAAGCTGATCAATTGGTTTGCAGTAAGCTTACACAAGAAGACAAAATTTCTGCAGTAAGCTTACGTAAGGAATTACGTTACCTTATGTGCGTGACCTTACTACGTAGTGGATCTACCCTATTAAGCCAGGTCCCTGCGAAATTAGTAATTAGAAGACTGATATGCTCAAGTCTTTAATGTTCCTTTTGCAGTTGCTTTTAAAGCAAAATTTGAATGCAGGAGTGAAGCTGGAGTTAAAAAGTCTAGAAAACACCTTAGAAAGAAAAAAAAGAGAATTCAGATAAAACATGGCTTCGAATCCGTGCCGCTAGCGATAATGGTCATCATTCCTCGGGAGTCATTGGTGGGTATTCTTAAATATCTCACCATTAACAAGTGCTGTCAGTACAGAGCTTACATTTCCTGCTGAAAAGGCAATTTCAATGTGTCAAGAAGAGTTAAAGCATCCTTCATTTACATGAGATACCATGAGATAGCTTGAGCTGAGAATCCTTTTTTGGCAATATGAAAGATGCGGATTAACATGCATGCTGAGACTATGCAGTTATCATGTACTGCTTATCCACAAATTTCTAAGTCCTGGTCTAGAAGTGGATCAATAGTGCATTCAGAACCTTACCATTGTCATTCAACTACTCAACGAGTTTGAAGTAAATAGAATTGGATGGCATCTTTCTCTTTCATTGGTGCATTTTAATTGCCAGAATCTTGCTATGATGATTATGAGCAGGTCATGTCCACAAGCCGACTTTGAAGCGAACACAGCAGATATCTTGAGACTAAGCAGTGTGCGAGATCACCTGACAGGTGGCATCCTGGGACGGCATCAGTTTCCAATGCTGTAAATTAGGCTAAAATAAGAACTCTGTTAGGTGATCCAATTTTTTGTGCAAGTGCACTGAAATACTGCCAGATTATTATTACAACCACTACTGCTGAGACAAGAACTCCCACTCCTGCTACTGTAACTGCCTCTATCAGGGCTGGTCTTACCTACATTTCACCTGTGTCAAATGAATTGGGCCCCAGATCACTACAGGGCCTCCAACGGCTGCCCATTAATGCATTTTATTGTACATTCACTTGAATATTGGGCCCCATGGTTGCACTTGAAAATGCCCCAAAAATCATCAGTTTCACCAAAGCTGCTAATACAAAGTCTGCTACTACAACCCTATTACCCCATTGGGAAAATATGGAAAATGCAAATAAAAAAGAAAACTAATTTGTGAATCATCATTGACCTAGACTGCATTAAAAACAATGTGAAGAAAAGATTATTTATATAATATAAGTTTTTCCTTCTCTACTTTATTGTTTTAGAAAGAAACCCTCATTCTGAATTTTCCGCCAAAAACATGTTCCTGAAAAGTTGAGACAGATTCACTGCATCTTGTAATTATATTATGTATTGTAGAGGGTGTTGTTTTGTTGTTCTGATGGTCTTTTTAAACTGTTGGATTTTTCTGCATGTAAAAAAAAAATACTGCCCCTTTCCTTACTTTTGTGGAATGTTTTGCGGTCATCAAGCTAAAAATGCACATGCTTGTCAAAAAAAAAAGCAATAAAGCTGACAAGGTAAAACATTAGTTCATTTCTTTAACTATTTTCAACGTAATAAACATCCTCCTCTTTTAACTCGCATTTTCCTCACTGTCCCAACTTTTATGGAAATGCCAAGCGATTGTGTCACCAGGTGTATCTGCCTAGAGTTAGGCTGGCCTTGCAGCTATGGTAGAGCGCAGGACGTCATATGTGGCTTTGATGATGAAGCTCAGCCTATTCGATTCCATGTTCCACAGATTGCTCCGTGTGTGCTCCCTCTGCTCAACAAGCTCATCCAGCAGCCCTGTCTGGCTTGTGATACGATATCTGGCTGCTTCTTCCTGCCTGGGGACCTCCTCTTTCACCACGGTTCAGTGTTCAGTGGTGGTCAGCTTTTGCCAGGTCGGAGTTTTTATTCCGAGGCCGAAGCCTCCTCTGCCTCATTGGACATAGGCTATTACATCAGTGTGTGGGATGGCAGATTTCGCATCCAGCACAGCTGCAGCTGGAGTCCACTTTGGGTTGGAATAACTCCTCAATTTATGCTGCAACTCCTCTCACTACCGGGTCCCGGGATTCAGTGAGGGACATGTCCAGATTCACTATGACACATTTTAATTCCTCCACCAGGTTAGAAATTGGCAGTGAGAGGGTCCGTCCCCATAGAATCCACTGCGGCTGAGCCACCCTGGTAGTCTGAGGCACTTTCTCACTTGTGAGGTCACCAGCCTCTTCAGTCAATTGGCATACGATAGTGAGACCTTTTATATGGTTACTGGCCATGAGTCAAGGTATTAATCCCAGCTGACAGCACCACAGCTTCAACTTTCCTCGTAAAGCAGTGTGGTAAATTTTCTTTAGGCCGTTGACTGTATGCTGCCTGAGTTTTTCTGGTAGCTGGATGTCTTTCAGGTCTGCATTGTGCCACTGTCCGATGCTCTTGATGGG
Source organism: Gymnothorax javanicus (assembly GCA_029692085.1). Taxonomy (NCBI): domain Eukaryota; kingdom Metazoa; phylum Chordata; class Actinopteri; order Anguilliformes; family Muraenidae; genus Gymnothorax; species Gymnothorax javanicus. The sequence goes on from CM056195.1 coordinate 85,494,730, forward strand.
CTTCTCCAGGATTGTTGGGATTGGTTAGTCATTGATTTGGAAACATTTGTCTGTCAGTTGGCCTGTCAGTCGGTACTGTAACACAGTACTGTGTTGGACTGGCCAGGGGTCTTATTAATAAAAATTTGCGTGGATTCCATACCTAAATAATACGTACGCACAAAAAAATAAAAATTACATTTTGTGGAAAGTAACCTAGCTCATAAACCTATGGGTAAAATAAAATGCATGGAATTTTCATTTATTTAATCAGGATGGACTTGGAATTAATTGACAACTCCCATCGAGTTTTGCACAACTTATTTTAAACGCTCATTAAAAAATTTTTTGCTGATTTAGAGAGCAAACTTTGTTTTTTATGGTATCAGTGTTATATATGTGATGCTCAGTAAGCACCAAGAGCATTTATTTACACTTAATTTGTCGAATCCTATAAGCTCCCTGGCAGAGGCAGTTTGGTTTTCATTCTATATTTGCAGGTATTTGATAGAGACTGTGATACCATGAATCCTAACAAGATGTCCAAGGCCTTCGAGAAAAAAAAACAGCCCCACAACATCAAAGATTCACCACAATATTTCAGAGGTGCTTTTTTTGTATGGCTATCTTTCTGTGTACGCCAAATCCACCATTAATGTTTTCTGGCTGACAACTCTATTTTGTTCTCATCTGACCACATAACCCAGTTCCATTGAAAGCCCTAGTGTCATTTAGCAAACTGTAAGTACTTTAGTTTGTTGCTGATGGTCAGCAGAAGCTTTTTTGTCCCAACCATCTCTGACAACTTGTGGTGATGTTGAGGTAATCTGATGGTAATTTTTGTAACTTTCTGATCTGAAGACTCAACTAACCTTTGCAATTCTCCGGCTGTAATCCTTTTGCCAGTAGAACTGCCCTCTTCCAATCACAGGGTCAATGTACACACGCCTCCTTTTCTTGGCTTAACATCTCCTGTCACTTTAAACTTATAAATTATTACCACTGATAGTGGAAATGGGTATTTTGATTTGTTTAGAGATTTTCTTATATACATTTTTGATCTGCGCAGCTCAACAACTTTTTGTTTCTCATTGTTTCTGCGTTCTCGGGTCTTTCCCATTGCGATTAATCACTACAGGCATGTGGCCTGTGTCACCTCATATTTATACTTCAGTGAAACTGGAAATCATGGTTAACCACTGAAGAATTCCTAATCAGATTAACTTAAAATTTTAAATACGATTGGGTTACCCGGTGTCATGGCAAAATTCCCAACCTGGCTCTTTCGACCTGCCACCTAATCATTCCCTGATCTAATTGGCGATGTCCTCTCCCTCTCCACCTCAACCCCCCGGGCGCCCTTGAAAAAGAGACTTTAATCTCAATGGGACTTCCCTGTTTAAATAAAGGATAAATAAAAATATTAATTTGCACTGATTGCTTTCTAAATACTGACAGATTTCAGCTGGTTTCTTGGCTTTCCGTGCCTATTTGCACCTCCTTTTCTTCATGTGTTCAATATTTATTCCCTGTGTCACTCTACTTTATTACACATAACTTAATTTACTGACTTATTTATTTAGATTTTTTAATATGTGTGGATTACTTGAGTTGTTACCGACATCTGGTGAAAATTTAATGTCAACAGCCAAATTAGAAATATATTTACTGAGAAAAATGTTGCCACTTTCAATGCTTATTTTCCCCGCTGTACTTCAGTGAATAGTTCTTTTTAAAACTATTTTGAGTGAAAGACGAAGAGGGTATAATACAGCAAAGATATTTTTCTCACTGCCTGTTTTTCTCTTTCACTAAAAGTGCCAATAATTTGGAGGGCATTGTAACACTTCACATTGCACAACCCGCTGCTCATTTGTATTGCTCTCAGTATACTAAAGACTACATCTGCACACTTTTGTTAATTTCTCCTTCAGTGGAGCCTACTTCACTGAAGGAAATTAAATTTTTATGAGTATTAACATATACCACAAGAATGGAAAAATCCCATTAAAATCCCACTAGCCTAATTGCGTTGATTACCCTGAGCTCATAAGCCTATCTTCCTCTTAAATGAGAAGTCCTCGCTTACTTATCTTATCTAAGCCTTAGCCTTCTTGAAATGACAAATCCAACCAGATTAATGCTTTGACTTTTTGAAGAAACGGTGTCAAAGCTTCCTTCGTCATAAAATAAGCACCTCGTGCAGGAATAGGTTGCAGTCACACGTTGGCCATCAGAAAATGTTGTCAGACTCCTTCAAAAAGAATTTGCTTTCTTTTTCACCAATTTATATCAGGTCATTCGCGATATGATATGAGTAGTATAATGAAAGGCAGGAAAATATTGCAAATAATGAATGAGGTTCTCATAATTCAGCAATTTAGTTTACAAATTGAATAGTACGGTATAGAGAAATGTGAATTTTAATTTTTGATATAGACCACATGGGATTGCACCAGCTGTGACAGTAATACAGGTATTGTTTTCAGTCTAGCAGTCCTCATTAAACTCATATAAACCTATCTCTGAATTCAGCCTTCCTTTTTATCTTGACCACTCAGGTGTAATGTTCTGTGACTGCATCTAAAAAGACTGGTGCCATCGTGTTCACAAGAATTGTCCACAGATGTGAGAACAACATATCAACATACTGTTGTAGTATATAAATACACAGACCAGCTTTCATAGTAGTTTTATTGTACGTTGTAGTTATATAGTATTTTAACTGTAGTTTGTCCTGATAAAACACACACACGCACACGCACACACACACACACACACACACACACGCACACGCATACACGCACACACACAAAGATCAACTGAAAACCACAGCATTGCTATTACAGCTAATCAGGGTGCCATGTGTAACCTGAAAGAAAACTGACATTGAACAGGGTGCAACTTTCTTACAGATATTTCTAGAAAAAAAGAAGATTTGGACAGTCTTTGCCATGCAAATACTGGCTGACTGTAACCTAATTGTGGCTTATTTTATGATACGTCTTCCACACAGAAAGGTTTTGGAAGAATTTATGGGAACAAGGCGCCTTTCAACAAAACTCCTATCCCTGACATCTAAAATAAGGTGGGACAGTTGATGTTGTTTGAATTTATATTTTATGAACTGGACATAAATTACAATTATTTTCATATATAAACCTCAGACAGCTAAAATAACAAGAATTGGGTCCAAACATTAATGCACCTGACTATACCATTCCCTGGACCTTGCAATCTACTCTACATTTGCAGATGTGCGGACAACCACATCAGCAGGAGCGCTGGCTCAGCTAGGGAGGTTTTTGAATGCGGTTCACCAACAGTGTGAGCCAAAGCATAATTTGTATTCACTGTATAATGTGCTGCAAGTTTGAATCTTAAAAAGATGCACATATGATCAAGGATGTAGGAAGCAGGGATGAGGAGGGTGCTGCAGCACCCCCTGCCAGACGATAGGCTGGAGGACCTCTCTGATCTGCACGTTCACAACTATACATAAAAATAATTCAAGTTTAATTTAGTTTCAGTTTGATGTTGTTAACATTTTAATGGTTTTTTGATTTCAGTAAGTGGATAATAGTGGATCTTGGGCTCCAAATTTTTAGCATGGTGGGAAATTACGTTATGTTTTGGTCTCATGGGGTGCCTGTGCACTTGTTGCAAACAGGCTTGCGGCGCAACAGCATAAGAAAATGGCAAAACCAAAGCGAATTTCAGATTTTCGCAGTAATCAATCAAAAAGAGTAAGACCAAGCAAATCAAAATAAGCTATTTTCCGCATTATCGGCAGCACACAGGATGACAGCCCAAGTATGTCGGCGAACTCTCATGGTCGGGGAACTAACATTTTTCAAGCTAGAGCAGCGGAGGCCAAAGCTTGCGCTAGCAGCACCCCAGAACCAAGAGCAGTTGTAGGAAGGAAACCATGAAAGTTAAAACATCCCTGCCAGCCTCACGACCATTCATTCTCAGGTTGAAATTTTAGAGATGATAAGTCTTCCAGTACTTTTCAACCTTGGTGGTTTCGTAAGTGTCTATTTATCCAGTCAAAATATCTCAAATTTCACAGTCAATTTCCATTTTATTTTCTGGAAGTATGGCGATGGCCCAAGGACAAATCCTTTCGAATTTTTTCAAGGCCTGCTCACCATTGCGGGATTGCAAGATTGCAATAAATACCATACATCTAAAAATCTGCTGGATGGTATTGAAGATCCAGATGTGTTAGCGGTGGTATGTGCTCTCTGAGTGGGTTTGTAGTTGTTTTTGTTATACAGTGACTCGTATAGTATATGCCTCAGCTATTTAATTTGAGTGCATTCTAGCCTAGCAGTTGCACGGTGTCAGTTGCGGACTTGAACTCATGAGATCACGTTGAACTGCTCGCTATTTTGTGAAGCAAGAGCGAAGGACCTGGTCTCGTAGAAAAATAGGCCTACTGTGACAGTTGAGGGGTCCTGTCACTAGAAATGCCTCCTAATAAGTATGCGCCCTGGCCACCTTGCCAACGAGCCTGGCTCTTTGGGGATGTGGGCAGCGTGTTTTGCTCTTACCCGGGAGTCTGGGGTTCAATTCCCCGCCCGGGCCCTCCTTCGATCTGCCACATTCTGGCGTAATCAGCAGGATCTGGGGGATCCCAATGGATGGCAGCATGCGTAAAGCATGGAGTGTGAGGATACGCTGCCGAAAAAGGGGGAGAGATGTGACAGTTGAAGGGTCCTGTCACTGAAGGGTCCAGTCACTAGAAATGCCTCCTAATAAGTATGCGCCCTAGCTACCTTGCCAATGAGCCTGGCTCTTTGGCGATGTGGTCAGTGCGTTTGATTCTTACCCGGGAGTCTGGGGTTCAATTCCCCGCTCGGGCCCTCTTTCGGCCTGCCACACTACTATTGCCTATTTGGAAACATTTTGGGTTTAAGATAGAGACGTGCTGGGGAATCCCATAGATGTACCTCAAGCTGTTTGCAGACTGTGCAAGAGACTTAACCCGGAGATGTTGGTTTTACCAGTGTCATGGATACAGATGACTTATCTTGTTCATATTTGCTAATCATCCTGCTGCTGAAATGGCTCCTCGTAAGCTACATGGCTATCGTGGGCCTTGTTCCTTTTTCTTGTCTTGGTTTATCTATTTGTCTTTATCGCAGAAAGTTTTTGTTTAGATATATATAATATGCATTGGCACTGCAGCATATGATTTAAGCAGTCGACTATGTCGTTAATAATATTTGTGTGATTCCATTTTATTTTGTTTGTTGAAATAAATCTATGATTTTATGAATTTTTTGCAAGGGTATTATTATTATTAGGCCAAATCTTTAATATATTACTGCGATATGACTGAGGTTTTCTGAAAGTATTAGAGATTAAGCACGAATCTCCATTTTGATAAAGGAGAAAATGCAACCCTATGCTTATTGAGCAATAAGCAGTGACAACTCTTGCTCTCTCACTTCAGCATTGCACAATCGGATTAAGGTCTGGACTTTGCGCTGGCCAAGTCATAATTTTTATGACATCAAATGAATCTTACCAGCTGAGATCATTCTTGGGCGAAGTGCGTTTAGGGTCATTATCTTGTTGAAAATAAAATCTCCAACCAGCAGTCTCTGTCCAGATGGCAAAGCATGCCTCACATGGATTCAGTGATCCATGATTTCGTCAATTTTTTTTTTTTAAAGATCTCCGGCTCCTTTTGCGCATTCTAAACCCCAAACCATACTATCACCACCTCCATGTTTTAATGAGAGGGTAACAAGTAATTTTTGAAATGTTCTCCAACTCCATGGCGCATATAGGTTCTGTATTTGGATGAGAAAATTTGAAATTTTGACTCATCTGTCCAAAGGACTTGTTCCCAGTCTGTTGGTGTCCAATTCTTGAAATTCTTGGCAAACTCAAGTCTTTTTATGATGTCTGTCAGTTCTTGGCAGCAACATGACCAATCAAACTATTTTCAGACAGGTGTCTGGAAATAGCAGATCTTGATACTTTCATCTCTTCACTGCTGGCGCTATTAATATCATCATGGAGTTGTCGTGCGGTCAACTGCCAATTTTTTTTTTCACTTGTCATATACAGATAATGAATATCAGAGGTACTTAACTTGGGGCACTAGAGGTAAAAACGAAGGTTTTCAGCGAACTGGTCTCTTTGAAACACTTGATGGTGTTTCTTACAGTGCCATGGCAGCATTTAACATCTTCAGAAATTTTTCTGAGTGACCAACCAACATCATGTAAGGCCACAATGCGGCACTGAGCAATCTCAGAGAGCTCCTTCCATCCTGCCATCATGTTTAACACTGCGACACTACTCAAAGTTGACGTTACCTTATACACTGGAGCCACCGACCTCCTGAGGTAATTTTGCAGAATACTGTTGCCTCAAACCAATTCAAACAATGTTTTTAGCATCAGTAATCATGGAATGAGCCTTCCAACAAGCATTCATGATATGCAAGAGTCCAAAAAATAAAATTTGTGACACCATTCAATTGTTGTAAAAAAATTGATGTTTTCATTGTTTTTGTTTATTAGCCACATTTTTTACCTCAGTATACTTGTGGGAATGATTTTTTTTTGGTTCTCTTTGCCAACAATAGTCGTTTTCAAAAATTATAGAGAAGTAATATATTAGATGAAAGTGGTGGTATATAATCATCACTGCACGCTACTGTATCACGATATTGAAAAACCCATGCCAAATTATATTACTTTGCTATGTCTTCATCATTCACTGTATTTCTGTAAATCTGAAATCTCCAATATAGTATCAACTTGAACTCTGTACAAATATTGGGTACTAGCTTGGTACCTAACGTGACATACAGCTGCTGGCTATCTTGATTAGGCACAATGGTTGAGCCTGGAATAGAAAACCAGCGCCATCTAAAAAAGTCTCATGCTGGCAGAGTTGCTCTCGGCTGGGCAGCCATTTAGCTATTTAGCTAACTTAGCTATCTTGTTAGATAGCACTGTAGCTATTCAGCTACATCATGGCCAAAAGAAATGTGTTTAAATCTTCTCAGCAGTCTTGTTTTCTCTTAAGTGACCTGCCAACGGTTTTTAAGGGGCTAAAGAGAGAATATGCTTTCTAAATACCTTTGGTACTACAATCTGATGATAAACTCTCCATTCATCATTAGCTGGCATATCAGGTGGTCTCCATTCTCTCATCAGAACTCCATCCCTCTCACTGGAACACTCAGAAACCTTGTCCATTCCCTCAAGAGAAATAGCCCCGATTCTAAGGTTAAAGAGTTCTGAGTCCTTATTCTGTGCTTTAATGAGTTCTTGAAAGAACCATATCATCTACAACAGAAAAATCAATAAAATCTCTGTCCATCTTGAGATGATCTCCCTTGACTGGATGAACATCATCAAAACAAAGACTCAAAAAGGTATCATAGATGGAATCATTCTTATCGAACGTCTCTTCCTTCAAGATTGTCATATTTTCATCACGAAAATATGCTTCTTTAGAGTTCTCGGCTCACAACTAACATGAGAATCTGCTGATACCTTGGCCCGACTAAGTCATTTCCAATAAGTAAGTCCACATCCGGAGCTGGGAGTGAGTCAAGAACACCAGCTGTAACTAATCCTGATACCAAATCCGACTTTGAATTCACAGACTGGAGAGGGGCCCTAGAAAAGCACCGATGCCCTTTAATAAAGCATCTGAGTTCACGGAAGATTAACTTGACAAAGGCAAAACGTCCTTTAACAATAAAGATGGAATAGCTGTAGTATCCCTCAAGATAGTAATGGGCTTTAGGTTAGCTTCATCACCCTTAAGTGACACAAATCCTTTAGAAATAAAAGATAGATATTCCTCTCTAACAGCAGACTTTGGTCACTGCTTATTATAAGAAAATCTCCCCTCAGATCCATCAAAATGGAATTGCTTTGGTGTGACGGACACAAAAGCATTTGGGGAAGTTGATTTTTATGTGTAAGTTTATAGCACTCAAAAATCAAAAGCCCTGATCTTCCAATGGTTACAAACAGGTCCTGATTTATAATTACTTGATAACTTTGAATCCGATGATGAAGAATCCAACTTTTTGTTCGATAAAGAACGTGTATTAGAACTACCTCTGTGAGTAGTATTAGAAAATCAACTGTGTCGGAACTACCTTGATATGTAGTGTTAAATTTTCCTTGGCTTGACTTAAACTCACTTTCTTTAGCCTGACCAGGAGACTTGAAGGAACTTTTGTGAGTTGATGAATAATCATTGGCCAAAACAACAGCATCATGTAACTGTTCTGCCTTCAATTCATCCAAATAGGTTTTCAAAACTGGATGAACACAGATAAGCTGCCTCAGTCTTTCAAAATCACAGTAAACTCCTTTAGATGCACACCATCTATTAAGTAAAGTTTCCTTCTCTCTGGCAAATTCCACAAACGTTTCGCCATTTTTCTTCTGGGCTTTTCAAAATTTTTGTCTGTATGCTTCAGGGACAACTTCATAAGCTTTTAGAGTATGATTTTTAACTGTACCATAATCTGAGCTGACTTCAACAAACATGGCTGAATAAACTTGACCTTGAGCTTGACCTTTATGAGCAGTCTGAAGAAGCATAGTTTAGGACTCCATAGGCCATTTTAAATTTTGAGCGTCTTTCTCAAAGTGTACAAAATATATATCCACTTCCTTTTCATTGAACAGTGGAACCAATCTTGCATGTCTTGTAATATCGTAATACAATTAATCAGATGAAAGATGAGATGTAGGGCCCAATTGCATTCTCTTAAATTCAGTTTCCTTTTGAATTCGTTACTCTTGAAGCTAAATTCCCTTTCCTCTCTTTCTTTTTGAATTTCTCTTACTTGCTTTTCTCCTAGAAGTTGCATTTGGTATTGTATTTCTTGCCTTTCCTTCTTGATTTTGATATTCCCTCTCTTCTCTTTCTATTTGCATCAAACACACCCTCGTGGATGAAATGATTGACAGCAATTTTGAAAATTTGAAATTTACTCATAGATGCCCTAGCACCTCGTTCCTAACTTGTGAAGTTTTGAGCTATGAGTGAAATGAAGCAGTGCCTGACAGGCGCATACTTTGGAGGAGAGCCGCGAACTGTCTTCTCTCTCCCGAGATGGAAACAAAGGGTCACATATGAGCAAGCTTGTGTAAATAGTTCTCTAATTCGGCATTCCGGATTCAGATGGGATTGGAGATGCCAAATTTAAAAAAAAAAAAAGATCAGACTTTTTCAAAGTGGCAACGGCTTCCACTGTAATGTTCCTCATGAAATCCTCTATTGCAAATTGTGGTGTTGACATTGTTGACATTGTTGACTTCCCAACTTAAAATTATTACGGTGCTGTTTTTGAGGTTCCAGCAAATTCTCTTCTAGACAAGCCCCCAATTTTAATGTGTAGGAATCATTCTAATTCTACACACACAGGAATTTGTGACTGTCAATAAATAAACAAACCCGACCACTGATTTAAAAGGATATTAGCTAAGAAATCTTCAATTCACAGTAGCTTCTTTGCTTTTTTAACATTAATTTCTGTGTCCATTGATGTATTTGAGAAAGAAAACTGTATGGCCAACGATGTAGAATATGAGACACAGGCTTGACTGAATTCAAGATTTGCTGAATAAATGTTGTAATGTGTCCAAGAAGTGCTGAATCTAAGGTGAACTGCCTATACTAAAAAGAACTTTCCAGAGGTTTCCACAGACTACTTGATATCTTTGTCTTACTTGAGAACCTTCAATACATACGTAATCACTTCTAGCCTTGTGTCAGTATAGTCCAGTTGTAAATAGAACTTTTTGTAATAGTTGCGAAATATTCAGAATTTTCCAGATTGTTCCACAAAACATAAACTAGACTATTCTACAAACATGCACATTCATATAACACCACAAACTAGATGAAGCAATAATGTTCTCTCATTGCACCAGCACTTGCCAATATCTGCAAACAGACCTTAGATGGCAAGCAAACATAGTGGACATGTTGGATTCAGGAAAAATGGGACCTGAGCCACTTTGACAGGAGCTAAAACTCTATGGCCTGACAAGTGGGTCAGGGCACCTCTGAAGTGGCAAGGCTTGTGTGGAGTTCCCAGTCGGTGTCTCTATCAGCAGTGGTTTGAACAGACAAACCTCAAACTGGAGACTGGCTGTTTGGCCCTCAAGGCTCATCAATGCGCAAAGGCAACAAAGCTTATCCTCTCTAAACCCACAGAGGGTCCACTGTGGCACAAGTCACAGAGAATGTGATGGTTACTGGAGGAATGAATGACATCACACAGTGTATTGCACCCTATTATCTATGGGGCTTTGTAGCTGCAGGCAGGTCAGATTGCCCATCCTAACCCTTATCCATTTTTGAAAGCACCAGCAATGGGCACATGACAAGCTGGTGGAGGGAGCGTGATTCTGTGGGGAATGTTCTATTGGAAAATCATGGGTCTGAGCATTCATGTGGACAGCAGATAGACTGCATTATGAAGCAGAAATTGAATATATGGCAAAGAAATCCACATAGAGCAGTACATTTTAAAATCCTATATCAAGAAGAATGGGAAAACATTTTGCTTTCAAAATTACAGTAGTTGGTCTCAATAATTCCCAAACACTCACCGAGTGTTGCTAATAGAAGTGGTGATGCAACACAGAGGTAAAAATGCCCTTACCCCTACTTTATTGAAACTTGTTGCTGGCAACATATTCATAATGAGCAGATATTTTTCAAAAAACAATAAAATTTCTCATTTTCAACATTTGATATGTTGTCTTTGTACAACCCAAAACCAGTGAAGTTGGCACGTTATGTAAATCGTAGATAAAAACAGAATACAATGATTTGCAAATCCTTTTCAACTTATATTCAATTGAATACACTGCAAAGACAAGATGTTTAATGTTCAAACTGAGAGACTTTATTTTTTTTTTGCAAATAATCATTAACTTAGAATTTAAAGGCAGCAACACATTGCAAAAAAGTTGGCACAGGGGCCTTTTTACCACTGTGTTACATCACCTTTCCTTTTAACGACACTCAGTAAACGTTTGGGAACTGAGGAGACCAATTTTTGAAGCTTTTCAGGTGGAACTCTTTCCCATTCTTGCTTGATGTACAGCTTAAGTTGTTCAACAGTCCGGGGTCTCCGTTGTCGTATTTTACGCTTCATAATGCGCCACACATTTTCAATGGGAGACAGGCCTGGACTACAGGCAGGCCAGTCTAGTACCCGCACTCTTTTACTACGGAGCCATGCTGTTGTAACACGTGCAGAATGTGGCTTGGCATTGTCTTGCTGAAATAAGCAGGGGCATCCATTAAAAAGACGTTGCTTGGATGGCAACATATGTTGCTCCAAAACCTGAATGTACCTTTCAGCATTAATGGTGCCCTCACATATGTGTAAGTTGCCCATGCCTTGGGCACTAATACACCCCCATACCATCACAGATGCACCTATAACAGTCCGGATGGTTCTTTTCCTCTTTGGTCCGGAGGACACGACGTCTACAGTTTCCAAAAACAATTTGAAATGTGGACTCGTCAGACCACAGAACACTTTTCCACTTTGCATCAGTCCATCTTAGATGAGCTTGGGCCCAGCGAAGCGGGCGGCGTTCTGGGTGCTGTTGATAAATGGCTTTCGCTTTGCATTGTAGAGTTTTAACTTGCACTTGCAGATGTAGCGACGAACTGTAGTTACTGACAGTGGTTTTCTGAAGTGTTCCTGAGCCCATGTGGTGATGTCCTTTACACACTGATGTCGGTTTTCGATGCAGTACCGCCTGAGGGATCGAAGGTCACGGGCATTCAATGTTGGTTTTCGGCCTTGTGGCTTACGTGCAGTGATTTCTCCAGATTCTCTGAACCTTTTGACGATATTACGGACCGTAGATGATGAAATCCCTAAATTTCTTGCAATAGCTCTTTGAGGAATGTTGTTTTTAAACTGTTCGACAATCAGCTCACGCATTTGTTCACTAAGTGGTGACCCTCGCCCCATCCTTGTTTGTGAATGACTGAGCATTTCAGGGAAGCTGCTTTTATACCCAATCATGGCACCCACCTGTTCCCAATTAGCCCGTTCACCTGTGGGATGTTCCAAATAAGTGTTTGATGAGCATTCCTCAACTCTCTCAGTCTTTTTTTTTGCCACTTGTGCCAGCTTTTTGAAACATGTTGCAGGCATCAAATTCCAAATGAGCTAATATTTGCAAAAAAATTACAAAGTTTACCTGTTCGAACATTAAGTAACTTGTCTTTGCAGTGTATTCAATTGAATATAGGTTGAAAAGGATTTGCAAATCATTGTATTCTGTTTTTATTTACGATTTACACAACGTGCCAACTTCACTGGTTTTGGGTTTTGTACTATTTTTAATTAACTATAGGGTTTCAATAATTTGCAAATTATTGCAGTCTGTGCTTATCTAATTTTTCACAGTGTCCCAACTTTTTTGGGAAATGGTGTTGTACATCTGGGTTCTTTAATAACATCAGTTCTTCCTGGGGGCTTTTTTAAAGCAGCCCCATGCAAGCAGTCCCATATGACTACTTTGTATACCATCTATGAAACAAAATATGAACAGTGTATAGGAACTGTAGAAAATGTGTACATGTATAAATAAAGTAGAATATAAAGTAGGAAAATTTTGTGAAATTATTCCATAATTTCCTAGACGCAGTTTTTTGCAGATTGGTGAATCCTTCTTTACTTCCGAGAGACTCTGCCTCTCTGAAATGCTTTTTTTTCAATACCAACTCATGTTACTGACCTGTTCCCAATTAACCTAATTAGTTACAAAATGCTCCTCCAGCTGTTTTTTCATTAGTACCACTTACTTTTTCAGCCTTTTGTTTCCCCTCTCCCAACTTTTTTGAGATGTGTTGCAGCCATGAAATTCAAAACGAGCTAATATTTTTCATGAAATGGTAAAATGTCTCACTTCCAACATCTGACATGTTACCTATGTTCTATTGTGAATAAAATGTGGGTTTATGAGATTTACAAATCATTGTGTTCTGTTTTCATTTACAATTTACACAGCATCCCAACTTTTGAATTGGGGTTGTATGTGAAAATAACCATAGCTCCAAATCATACAGGGACAACTTCATATAGCACATACTTTTATGAAGGTTCCCTGTATTGAATTTCATATTATTCATTTAAAAAATGGGTTTTCATGTGAAAATACAAATTAAAATTATTGTGGCATATCTTTTGCTTTGCACTATTAACTTGGTTATTAATTTTACTGTATAACTAATAACTTCATTCAAACAGATCCACAAATCTGGTTTCTTTTGAACTTCATTTAGTTCATACAGATTTAAACAACTTCAAAGGGAGGTTGCAAGGCATTTCATAATATGAGCAGATGGCACAGATTTCATCAAAAAACTTTATTTTTACTTACTTGCTTCCTGCCTTTTCATGTTTGATAGTAATTTTGTTGTTTGTATGAAATCACTCAGTCTTTCTCTTTGTTTCTCTCAGGCTTCCTCTCTCTGGCTTTCTCTCACTCACTCACATGCACAGGCATACACACACACGCACACACACACACACACACACACACACACACGCTTATTTACACGACTATTTCTGTGGTCTGTTTGCTCTTAGACCAACATACATGGGTTAGCTTTGAAGTGCTCCAGGGTCCTTTCCCTGTGTCAGTGATGTGCAGGTTAGGTTAACTGAAGTTTGAGCATGTTTGTGAATGCTGTGTGGGCCGTTCAATGCACTGACTTGTCCAGGGTAGATATAACAAGACCTTTCAACCAATATCTTTGATAGGGTCCGTCCCCCTGCCACACAAACCAAGAGTAATTGGTTTCCAGAATGGATGGGTCTTAATCATTGCTCTTTAAGCTTCTAGGCAACATTTGTTATAAGATTGTTATCTGGATTTAACAAATGAAAACTTGGCAAATGTCTTGATTTGATGAATGAAAACTAAGAATCTAGTTCTTTGTGCATAATTAGCGATTCTCTTAGCTATTCCTCAAGAGAGCAGTGATGAAGTCATTTACATAAATGAAGTCTCTCCTTGTTATCTTTTAATATTTCATGTCCTTTCTGAAGTTGGATTACAAGGCAGTAGTGCTTGTTACTCTATTCCAGAGATTGTCCTCAGTGACCCTGAGTTTCTCTTTGTTTTTTTGTACAGGAACGGTGAGCTGATATACCATGGAACGGCTGTTCTTGTGTGTGCTATTGTTAGGAGCTCTGGTGAAGGGCTACAACTGCCCTGGCCGTTGCAACTGCCAGAACATCTCCCCCACCCTAACTCTGCTCTGTGCCAAAACTGGACTCCTCTTTGTCCCTCCCACCATTGATCGTAAGACTGTGGAGCTACGACTGACGGACAACTTCATCACAATTATTCGGAAGAAAGACTTCCTCAACATGACCAGTCTGGTCCACCTCACCCTGTCCCGAAACACTATCAGCCAAATAACTCCCCAGGCCTTCATGGGTCTCAGAGCTCTGCGTGCCTTGCACTTGGATGGCAACCGTTTGAGCACCATCAAGAGCGAGCACTTCAAGGGACTGGTTAACCTTCGGCACCTTATCCTGGCAAACAACCAAATTCACCATGTTGCTCCCAACTCTTTTGATGAATTTGTGTCCACTATTGAGGACTTAGACCTGTCCTACAACAACCTTCGGACACTTCCATGGGAGGCAATTGCCCGGATGACCACCATCAACACGCTATCTTTGGATCATAACCTCATCAACCACATTAAGGCTGGGACGTTCAACCTTCTCACTAAGCTAGTCCGCCTGGATATGACTTCCAATCGGCTCCAGAAACTTCCGCCAGACAGCTTGTTCCAGCATGCCCAGGTTCTGTCTGATGCCAAAGGCTCCAATCGCTCTTCCCTAGCAGTAAGCTTTGGGGGGAATCCCCTCCACTGCAACTGTGAACTCCTGTGGCTACGCCGGCTCACCCGCGAGGATGACCTGGAGACCTGTGCCTCCCCAGAGCACCTCATGGACAAATACTTCTGGTCCATCCAGGAGGAGGAGTTTATTTGTGAGCCCCCCTTGATTACCAAGCACCAGACCACCAAACCCTATGTAATGGAGGGCCAGGGTCTCACTCTGAAGTGTAAGGCCATGGGGGATCCTGACCCAGTCATCCATTGGCACTTCCCAGATGGAAAGCTGGTACACAACAATTCTCGAACTATCCTGTATGACAATGGGACCTTAGAAATCCTCATCACCACACTCAAGGACAGTGGGGCTTTCAACTGTGTGGCCTCCAATGCTGCAGGCATCGCAAATGCGTCCGTGGAGGTCAACATGATCCCCTTACCACTGTTTGTCAACAATACCGGCCACATGAGGGAGGCTGACCCGGGTCTTTCAGACATCACTACCTCCTCCAAGTCGAATGATACTAAGAACCAGGACAAAAGGGTCGTGGCAGTTGAGCTGACCTCCTCCTCGGCAGTGATTCGCTGGCCATCAGAGCGCCACATCCCAGGCATCCGCATGTACCAAATCCAGTACAACAGCACATCAGACGACACGCTGGTCTACAGGTGAGGCCTTCAAACAGGAGTGAGTGAATATGGGCAGGAAGCAAGCTGAATTCATGCGTTCAGTTGAGTTTCATTAGGATATGTTTTAAATTCATAGTATTCAGAATATGAATGTTCATTTTCTGTCCCATTTTTAGAAAATCACTTAGCCATTAACTCACAGTCATGTCGTAAAATTAACCTGAATGATGGTGTAAGGATTGAAATGTTAAGGTTGTGCTTGGAAAAAAAGTTTTTACATTTATTTCAAAATCTGGATGAGTGAGTAAATACAAATATACTAATATGTGCATTGACGGGTGTACAGATATAATGCCTGGCAAGACTCTCCAGACAGGGCTGCTTGGCATGACACGTAGGCCTTCCATTGCAGGGGGCTGTACGCAGCCTTACTGGTCATTCAGAAATCTTGCAAATGATGTTGCCACACTATGCTATTTCAGACAGCTCTTACTAAAGAGACTCATTGGATAATGCGAATATCTATTTTAAAAATTATGCTGGGACCAATCTGGAAACTGATTTAGTCCTTTTAGAGCAGTTCCAAATCTGTCAGGTAAACTACAACCCCAATTCTGAAATAGTTGGGTTGGAGTGTAAATTGTGAATAAAATCAAAATGCAATGACTTTCAGATCACATGAGCCAATATGTTATTTACAATAGAACATAGATAACATTTCAAATGTTGAAACTGAGACATTTTACATTTTTATCCACAAAATGAGCTTATATAAAATTTTCTGGCTGCAACAGGTCTCAAAAAAGTTAGGACACAGGCAAAAAAAAAAAAAAAAAATTAATATATAAGAGAATCAGCTGAAAGAACATTTAGCAAGTAATTAAGCTAACTGGCATCAGGTGTGTCATGTGATTGGCTATAAAAGGGATGTCTTGGAGACGCTGAGTCTCTCAGAAGTACAGATGGCCAGAGGCTCTCCAACCTGTGAAGGCTTGCGTAAAAAAATTGTGGAATACTTTAAAAAAAATGTTCCTCAAGGTCTAATTGCAAAGGCTTTGAAGGTCTCATCATCAACAGCTCATAACATCATCAAAAAATTCAGAGAAACTGGAAAAATCTCTGTGCGTAAGGGACAAGGCCGAAGACCTTTAGTGGATGCCCGTGATCTTCAGGCCCTAAGACGCCACTGCATCACTCACCAGCATGATTCTGTCATTGACATTATTAAATGGGCCCAGGAATACTTCAAGAAACCATTGTCGGTAAACACAGTCCGTCGTGCCATCCGCAGATGCCACCTAAAACTCTATCATGCAAAAAGGAAGCCATTGTTGAGCATGATCCAGAAGCGCCACCGTGTTCTGTGGACCAAGGCTCATTTAAAATGGACTGTAACAAAGTGGCAAAGTGTCCTGTGGTCAGACGAGTCCAAATTTGACATTCTTGTTGGAAATCATGGGCGTCATGTCCTCTGGGCTAAAGAGGAGAAAGACCACCCCTCCTGTTATCAGCGTTCAGTTCAAAAGCGAGAATCTCTGATGGTATGGGGATGCATTAGTGCATATGGTGTGGGACACTTGCATGTTTTAAAAAGCACCATGAATGCTGAAAGGTATATAAAGGGTTTAGAGCAACATATGCTCCCCTCCAGACGACATCAATTCCAGGGAAGGCCTTGTGTATTTCAGCGGGACAATGCAAAATCACATACTGCAGCTATTACAACTGCATGGCTTCGTAGAAGAAGAGTCCATGTGCTGAACTGGCCTGCCTGCAGTCATGATCTTTCACCGATTGAGAACATTTGGCGCATAATTAAACGAAAAGTCAGTCAAAGGAGACCCAAAACTCCCTAGCAGCTGGAAGCCTGTATTAAACAAGAGTGGGATCAAATTCCAATGGCTAAACTCAAGAAACTTGTCTCCTCAATGTCCAGACGCCTCCACTCTGTGTTCAAAAGAAGAGGGGATGCTACTCCATGGTAAACAGGCCCCTGTCCCAACTTTTTTGAGACCTGTAGCAGCCATCAAATTTGAAATGAGCTTATTTTGTGGATGAAATTGTAAAATTTCTCAGTTTCAACATTTGCTATGCTATCTCATTTCTATTGTGAATAAAATATTGGCTGGTGTGATTTTGATTTTATTCACAATTTACACATTGTCCCAACTACTTCGGAATTGGGGTTTTATATTTCTTGGGAATTTCTAGGGGATTTCGTAGAGGTAACCTTAACAGTCTCTCCTGAGAAGCACTTGTGAGTCAAATACCATGATGCATTTTCAAAGAGATGTCTAAAACCAGTTTTTAAACAGACAAATATGGCAGTTGACGATAACCAGGCATAGGCAGTTTAAATCAAGGTAGAAGGTAACCTTTTATTTGTGGGCCAAGGCCATAAGTGAGCATTATACTTTTAAAAATTACACTTTACCTCAAATACATTTTGGACATCCTATAAATTCTAATGCAAGTTAGCATTCCTAAGTCCACAATTCCCTTAATTTGCCAAAATGAGGTTGAGCTGGGAATAACCACCAGATTTATCTTAAAGGTCTGTAAAACAAATAATATTACATGATTTGTTGCTGTCAAGAACAATAACTAAACTAGACTCAGGAAAAATACCAAAACATTCATCATTCATCCAAACATTTTCCAGCGCAGCTCACTTCACTGCAATGGCATCAGTTATCCAGTCACTATCTGAGGCCAAAAGAAAATCTTGTTCAGCAGCCATGAGCATGACGAAGCATGGATGTGTATTTTAAGATAGTAATTCATAAGCACAACCACAACAGTGGGTTTTTATACAACCCCAATTCCAAAACAAGTGCCATCAGGAGTTGGCATATCCCCCCTGCCCCTGCAAATGTTTCCATTTTTCGGGAAAAAAAGTATAGAATTCCAAAGTAGAAATAGGCACTATTCCAATATATGGGTGACCTGTGTGCCTGGTTTTATGAAAAAATATTGAACCGCTTTTAAGTTATGCTCTGGAAAAAAAAAACGTTCACAGATAGTAAGACAGATAGACAGGCAAACAGACAGACTGACAATAGTTCCTGTATTCCCCCGCATTATATGCTTGGGGTGGGCGTAGAATAAAAAGTTGGCATATTACAGAAAAAAAACTGAAATTAAGAAGTGATTTGAAAAATCCATTCACCCTGTACTATGTTAAAATATTACAGCACAATATCTAATGCTTTACCTTTTGAATTTGATTTTTTATTGAAAAAATATGCTCATTTCAAATCAGATGACTGCAACAAGCTCCAAACAGTCTTATAACTTCCTGACACCAGTTGGGACGGACATTTATATATATATATATATATATATATATATATATATATATACTTAGCGCCATTAAAAACGTAACGGTGAGGTATGTACTGTATTTGCGGCAAATTGAAGAATCGATTGATTTTTATTGCTTTTCCAGTGAGGCACAAGTGGAAATAAAGATAAGCGTGTGGTATTGTAATCCTAATGCGCGCCACGTGAACGCGCCAAGCACTCAAGTAATAACAAACATTGAGCTGTTTGTGATGTGTACAGTGACACTTGACTTTTTATTTTGGGTGTGGTCAATAGCCTACATAAAGCCAACAAAAAATGTTACTGCATCAAGAAAATGGAATGGCTTGTGACACAGGAGAGAGAAAAAGAGCCGTTGGCATGTTACGGGCAGGTGTCAGCCGCCCAGAGGTTGCACTGTCACCGTTCATCAATCAGTCGGCTGTCTATCCGAGAATGGAACGCAGGCACAGTCACTGACTGACCCCACTGAGAACAGCCATGAATGACTATGGCAGCTCAAGAGCGCCACATCTGGTTACAGACTGTACGTGACAG
Source organism: Gymnothorax javanicus (assembly GCA_029692085.1). NCBI lineage: Eukaryota > Metazoa > Chordata > Actinopteri > Anguilliformes > Muraenidae > Gymnothorax > Gymnothorax javanicus. The sequence goes on from CM056195.1 coordinate 85,514,092, forward strand.
ACTCTGGACAGCAACCCAAACTGATCATGAGACGAGGGGTCCAAGACGATTGAGGGTGAGCGCAAGTACCGTTTGACGCTGTCTACGTGAGCAAAACATGCGTGCACACGGCCCCTTCAGAAAACCCAATTTTTTGCCCATCAACAGGAGTGGGAACTCTTCACTTCTGACTGGGGGCACCTGCCTCAGTGTCATTTTATGGCACTTTATTTTCCTGTTTCTGTCTGAGAATGGATAACAGGGACTGTCGCTGACCGAACCCGCTAAGGGCAGCCATGCGTAAATGGGCAAAAAACTGGGTTTTCTGCAGGGGTCGTGCGCATGCATGTGTTGCTCACATAGACAGGGTTGAACGGAACTTGTGCTCACCCTCAGATGTCTCGGACCCCTCGTTTCATGATCAGTTTGGGTTGTTGTCCAGAATCTGTCACGTACAGGCTGTAACCAGATGAGGCGCTCTTGAGCTACCATAGTCCCTTGTGGCTGCCCTAAGCTGGTTCAGTCAGTGAAAGTGCCTGTGTTCCATTCTCGGATAGACAGCCGACTGATTGTTGAACGGTGACAGTGCAAATGATGCACCACCTCTCGGCGGCGGAGACCTGCCCGTAACATGCCAAAGGCTCTTTTTCTCTCTCCTGTGTCACAAGCCGTTCCATTTTCTTGATGCAGTAGCTTTTTTGTTTTTTTTGTTTTGCTTTATATAGGCTATTGACCACACCAAAAAGAACAAGTCAAGTGTCACTGTCCACATCACGAACAGCTCAATGTTTGCTATTACTGAAGTGCTTGGTGCATGCATGCAGCGCGCCAGATTACAATACCACGCGCTTTCTTTATTTCCACTGTGCCTCACTGGAAAAGCAATAAAATCAATCGATTCTTCAATTTGCCACAAATACAGTACATACCTCACCGTTGCGTTTTTAATGGCGCTAAGGTTTTTTTTTTTTTTTTGCAGTGTTAGGGCAATCTTGTTCTCATAAAAAGGTTATGACAATCCCATGTCCTGAAGATTGTATATCCTTTTACACCATCACTCCAGTCACTATATACAGCCTTAGGTGGTTTTATCATTCCGCCAGTGTGTCAATGGAATTATCTATGTCTGGTGTGAAAACTCAAGGATGCAGGGAGGTGGTAAGAACAGTCAAAATGGCTTCATTGGTTTACATTGTTTGTGCAAAAAGCTCTACAGCTCAACGTATCACTAATTGACATCAATCACTGACTTGCTTTCTCTTGTTGACTACATTGAGATGAAAAGAGCAACAACTGCAGTGTTGGGAAATAGTTGGTAGATGTGAATGTCTATGTTGAGCATACAGTTCCCTTGGCTCCAACACTTCCCACACTATGACTGGTCGGATTCTCTCACTGAGATTTTTTTTTCCTTGTAAATTTGTCATAACAATGTTGGAGAGATTAAAGAAAATCTATTTTAATACTTACTGCTGAACTATACAAATAAAGACACAATCCAGATCTGATGCTGCACCAAGGGTAGAGATAATCCCTAGCCCAATCAACAAGATTAATTGCAAGATCAGTTGCTATTTCTTTTATTTAATGAACACTGCCTCAGCAGAAAATGTTTTCACTGCTTGCATATACAGTCATGCCCAAAATTATTCATACCCGTACCAAATTTTGGGTTTTTTCAAGATATTTTTTGACAAATCAAATTTATTCTTGCACAAATGACACAGTAAGTAGACATAAGGCTGTAAGAAGTACAGTAAACAATTTTTTTCAAGAAATACAATACTTTTTGGTATTTTATTTGACAAATTTACAAAAAATGCCATGTCCAGAATTATTCATACCCTTTTCTCAGTAATTGATGGCAAAGCCTTTATTCATGATTACAGCCTCCAAACGCTTCCTGTGGTTGGTCACAAGGTTTCTACACGTCTGCACGGGGATTTTGGCCCACTTCACCTTTGCAAACTTTTCCAGGTCCATAACGTTTGAGGGTTTCCTTGCCATGACCTTGGGCTTCAGTTCCCTCCACAGATTCTGGATAGCATTGAAGACGGAGCTCTGGCTTGGCCACTCCAGAACGTTCACTCTGTTGTCCACTAACCATTTCTTGACGGATTTGGCCGTGTGTTTAGGATCATTATCCTTTTGGAAGATCAATTCCTGCCCAAGACCAAGTTATTCACCTGATTGCTTGATGTTTTTACTGAAGATCTGGATAAACTGGTCCTGTTTCATAGTGCCATTAACTTTAACAAGGTTTCCAGGCCCATTCGCTGAAAAGCAACCCCAGAGCATGATACTCCTGCCACCGTGTTTGACCATTGGGACCGTGTTTTTTGGTTGAACACTTCACCTTTTTTACGCCTCTTACAATTCTCCAAACCAGACACACAAGAACTCATCTTGCCTTTGCAAAAGCTCACCTGGATGAAGATATAAGCTTCTGGCTGTCAATGTTATGGACAAATGAAACAAAGATGCAGCTGTTTGGGCACAGAGATGTGGCTTTTGTTTGGCGTAAGAAAGGTGAAGCGTTCAATCTGAAAAACATGGTCCCAACGGTCAAACAAGGTGGCAGGAGTATCGTGCTCTGGTGTTGTTTTTCAGGGAATGGGCCTGGAAACCTTGTTAAAGTTTATGGTACTATGAAACAGTACCAGTGGTCATACGGGTACTGCACACCAGTGATGGATGGTGAAATAAAAATTGGTGAAGCACTGAACATCCCTTGAAAATAATTATTGGTCAAACTGTTTTCAATCAATAATTTTTTTTACCATTACGTAAACTCCAAAAACACTCAACATGATGAGATTTGACAATATTTCCGCAGCAATTCAACACAAAGAAAACGCGTCATTTTGACATGAAATTCCATTGCAATCAACATTATTCATTTGCGGATATTTGTTGCTAATTTTCGCTTTTTTTGTTGTAATTAAATAATCATGAGGCTTAGATTTGATAGAGCAGGATGTAGTTAAAGCAAACACAATTGTTAGCATCGCAGTTTATCTTTTTTGTAAAGTGAATAAAACATTTTCTATTTAATCATTGCGACATTACCTTAGGAAGGAAGCTGTGTATTTTAATTCATTTAACTGCAGATGGCTAATTTTTTTATCTTTGGAAAACATGCTCGTCAGGAAAAAGATTGAAAACAGATTGAGGCTTATGAGTGTTCGAGTTAACAAGCAGAACTGGCTACACCTGATGGTCCCGACTGTTTTTGGGGTTCATGTAAGTAAATTTAATTAAACGATTGAAAACAGGTAAAGACCAATCGTTATTTTCAAGGGAAAGTCTGTGCTTCACCAATTTTCGGGTCACCTGGCACCATTGTTATATAAGCCCCAATTTTGCTGACAGAGTAGCATCCAAAATGACTTACTATTCATTTAGCATCATATTGACTTTCCACTGACTTTCTAAAACCTGCTTCCACCTCGGGCTCATAATGATACGGCTGACCTATTCCAGCTGCCCAAATTCCAGCTATAATTTCACAATCTTCTGACAAATCTGATATTTCAGCGGATACCAAAAACAAAGAATTTTCTCTCTCATCCTCCCCATTGTTGTTGGAAGTGTTGCACATTATTTGTCTCGAATTCGGCAGTGAAGAATGCGAACGTTTGTTAGCTCGAGACGAATGTGTAGGGTATTGCATGAAAAAACCACATCCCCTAACTCTGCTCAGAGCATTGTCCTTCTGGATATGACGTTTCATGGATTATGTAATCTTTTTGCAATTTTCAAAGGGCGTTCCTGAGCAAGGTTTTAATTTGCATTTTACACTTCTCATAAACAGAAGTATGAAAATCTAGTGTCAGATTCAAATTCACGTGGTAAAAGTGTGGGAGAAGGGTTGAAAAGGAATTTTATTTTAGGGGACATGGGACCTTTAACTTAAATCTGGCTCAACCTAAGCTGTCCATTTGATCCAAAAAGTGTTTGAGGGGTTTGAGGTCAGGCCGCTATCAAAATGCACGGACCTAGCCCTGTGTTTGATGTCCACCTTATGCTAACACAGGAAATGGCCTTCCCTAAACATTTGGAAGCATAGAATCTTCTGGAAGATTATTATATGCTACAGTGCTAGGGTGTCCAGAACCCTTGAATAAAAATTTTTTTTTTTCATCAGAAATGGTGTATCTTATCAATTTTAGGTGTCTTGTCCATTTGCAGACAAAGACTGTTTCTTGTCTGGGTCTAGCTGGTGGCACCAGGTGAACTGAGAATTTGTGAAACAGAACATCGCTTGAAAATAATGAGTGGTTTTGATCTATTTTCAATCATTTATTCCAACTTGCATTACGTGAACGCAGAAAACACTCAGGGCTCTATCTTTCACACAGCCCTACCCGTTGCCACTACCCGTGAATTACGCACTTAGCAGCTTCCACTATCCCTAAAAGGTATCTTGCGGCCACACTACCCGCTATACATTATGCCGAATCCTTTATTTGCGCCTGGAGGTGTGCCCGTGGGCGTGTTTATGCATTTTCCCTAAAATTGCTATCTTGACCACACACGTTAGGGAAAGCGTATAGCGGGTCCTCAAACCACCCGCTACCCATTTGGGCTTTTACAAGAGCGCGCCCAGGCGGCTTCAGTGCGTGTCCACTTGGACACATGTGGACGTGCACATGCGGCTCCACTTCCCGATTTAACTCGCCTATAAAAAGCCACCTTGCTTTAGCCTCAGTTGAACCCCTGAGAAATTGGCAGAGATAGTACTAAATCGCCTTGATTGCCAGTTAAATAATAGAAGACGCCCAGAACGCGTGTACCGCCAGCGCACCAGCTACCTGGGCCTTTCAGGTAAGTCTATATTGTTTGTATTTTGTATCAATCATTTTTTCCGCTTTTATAATAATATATAATTATTATATATAATATATATTAATAATATATATTAGGCCTATATATAATATTCTAAAATTCTAATAATACAAGTATTATCAGGGCCGGCGCTCGCCTAGACGATTGCCTTGGAAAAAATCCATCCCTTTATTGGGTTGCGCTGAAGTATCATTTGTAAGCTGGCTAACGTGGTGTCCGCATGGACCTATCAGGAGAACTGGACAAACATCAAAGGCTGAAACGCACGCCGATATGGGCTTCGTGGTCAAGCTGATATTACAAGTCACGTGATGCCATGGGGGCCAATAAGAAATTTCTCCGTAGGGAATAATTGAAAAAGACACGATGATAAATCCGTGAATAAATTTTTTTTGACAGACACAAATTATCAATACCGAAACTGTTTATTTTTCTCTGATGCCTCGTTCCTCGACAACAACAAAAAATTTTATTTATATTCAGGCTATGTGAACACCAACAGGTCATATGTAAGCGCGTTCTCGTCTCCTCCGAATTTAGTACTCATTTTATCAAACTTTTCTTTGTTTTGTGGTCACTTTGACTGAGTAACCGTAAGAGTACATTAACTAACTAGCTACCTTGTGTTTCTTTTGTTGCTTAGTACATTTTAGCCATTTTATTTGAAAGGAATAGACAACGGAACTTAAATACATCCATAGGTTGATAGCTTGTAATATTGAGAGCCCATAAGAAAAATTTCAGGCATACTTGGCCATTTATGAAAAAGTTGTGAGCGTTTTTGTGTGGCAGTCCTAAGGCCACTACTGAGCTGCCATGCAGCCTCCCGGAAGGGCGATGAATGACGTCACATGGGCGCAAGGGTGAATCTCCACTCTTCAGTACTCTTCTGTTGGCGCCTTTGGTCTTCTACGGTGAACTTGCATAAATTCAATATTTGGTTGCTGTTTTCTGTACACAAGACCATTATAAGAGCACTTACCTAAGGTCTAACCATCATGACGTTTGTTTTGAATGATTAAGAATGAATTAGATACATTTAATTGCTGCTACAAGACCATTATAAGAGCACTTACCTAAGTTCTAACCATCATGACATTTGTTTTGAATGATTAAGAATGAATTAGATACATTTAATTGTTGCTATAAAGAGCTGTGGTGACATTACATCATATCTTCATGAGAGAGAATAGCTCCAGTTGGGTGTGCGGCACCAGAAACAGAATGCCAGCAAATAAGTTACTTTGCATTTTACAGTATGAATAAATACAGGAAATTATTTTTAATTCAAAGTCAATGCAAAGACGCGAATGCATTGACTTTGAATGTAATCTGTCGTGCAAAAAATTTGTGTCGTGTCCCATGTGAAAGCAGCTTAACTCAGACACAATCAACCAAGAAAGGGTTTTACAGGCGAAATGTGTGTTCGATTTGCTTTGCAACAAACAATGGACGTTAGGTAGGACTAGTTTGCAGACTTGTTGATTATAAAGAAGTGGTCTGCTCGCCTGCATCCAAGGAACTGCTTTAACAGTAGATTTTTGTGGAAACATCACTGATGATGTGCCTGACATAGCAGATATGTATAATGATGGAAGTGGATTTTCCTGCTAGGCTGAAGTCATCTCCGACATTACACAATCGACCAAAAAAAAGTTTCATAGCCGGAATGTTTTTTTTTTTTTTTTTTAACGGTTTGCTTTGCAACCAACAGTGGACGTTGGGTAGCCTAGCTTGTGGACTCATTGATCATAAAGAAGCTGTCTGCTCGCCTGCAGCATCTAAGGAATATTTACTCTAACACTTGTGGATTATCATGGAAACATTGCAGATGACGTGGCTGGCATGGATTTTATCAGTTTACAAGAAAAGGTAGGATGTGCCTTTAATTGTTTATGACCCTGATGACAGGCAGGCTAGCTGACAGGGAGGTGTGTGAGTGAGACGTAGACGAGTCTGCACCAACTATCACTGACCGTAACTTCAGGGCTGTACAGTGACAAAGCTTTGATGCGCGGCTAAACAAAGCCAGTTACCTTAACTCAACGTCAGCGTCCCGAAAGAAAGGCTAAGCACCGTAAGTGCAGTTACAGCATTCTGTTGTGGTTTCTGATGGGATTTTCGGAGTTACTTTTGACACAGACCTCGATTTTTTCATATAAACAATCAAATTGACTCAAAATATTCATCCACATGATAAAGGAGGTCTTCAATACCCCCAAAATGACGATAACTCATTTTCGACCAAATGTGATGTTACGGAACGTGGCGGTTATGCTGCTGACCTGAACCAGTCCTGCATGTACACCCAACCGCTGCACACGCAGGTATATTGTTCTCTCTCTCAGCCTTCAAACAGCCTTCTTGAATATTTTCACAAATAGTAGGGTCTGTTTGTGACTAACAATGTCCTTTGGCACAGAAAAATGGTGACAACAGTGAGTAATTAAACAACTTTCCCAATGCTTGTGCAGTCTCACTCGCCATGTATAACTTCAACGTGCTGCGCCCATGTGACGTCAGAGCATCTCCGCGACCTATCCGCAAAGATTTTTCTGATTGGTTGAAATATTTTCAATGGCAGCATTCATGAAATCGTCAATGATGGGGGAATTCTGCTTCAGGACCGACTTTCGGAGATGGATAGCTTATTTGTATGAGCTCTATATGTTCAAACATTTGCATGAATCGTTAGTTTATGACATGACCTATCTTCCAAACTGTATTTTGACATTCTGTTGACTATTCCTTTAATTGATCAATGGCCGTAATATGTAGCAACTCGATTGCCACACTTGATTATGTAGCGCAGCAAAATGTACCATAAGCTAAGGCTGCTGTTGTGACATCCTAGAACCATGTGCACAGCCAACACTCACCTTACTTTTTTCATATTAAAATGATATGGATATATCCATAAACTAAGTTGTATATTTCCATTACTTTGAATAGCACCAATTCACATTACTGTATTTTGATGTGTTATACATAATGTGTCAGCTGAGTAGCATCTAACGTAATGTCCACGAGTGCATTGATAGCACTACATAAAGTCAGTTCGAACACTGCTTAGCAAACCATTTATTAACCATTCTTCATTCTTAAATTAGTTACAGACTTTCATACTTGATGACGAAACTTTCAGCAACTTGACAGATGAGATCCAAAATGATAACTATTTTTTGCGCATGATCCGAACTTCCATGAAAGCACTGAACACACACACACACACACACATTATTTGTGGTACAGCCTTTATTAGATCAAAGTTTTGGGTAGGTGTAAACGTCAGAGTATATGAAATCTGAACAACTAATGTTTGTGAGCAGCATCTGAGATCAACGGGAATAATGCAGGTAGATTTGACGATGTGGATGGTTTTCATCTGAACGAAGATAATACGAGTCCTAAAAGAGAATGCAACAGTTGAGCATGAGACGAAAATTGATTAGATGTACATTTTTGAACAGAGATGGTGATTATGAGATAACAGGGGAAGGACTACCAAATGTTAGCTTAAACAATTGGAGCATAAAACAGATGTGGGTCTTGCGGCCCATATTTCAGCGACAGTATGAACTGTTGTCAGGCATTGTGAAATTTTATTATTTGTATGGTTGTGCGTTTCATGAAAAAAAGTATTTATACATGGTGGATCAATGTGCACTAAATGGCCACGTTTTTATATTTATCTCTGGGGAGAGACAGAAAAAAGGAGTTTTAAAACATGAAGGTAAAAATAATGCAGTACAATGTGCGTAACATTTTAGGCTAGACCCACATTTTACTATACTCCACGGAATGGTTATGAGTCTAGCATGAAGCTAAGTTAACGCTAGATGAATTTAAATTAGCTCGCCAGAATCGGCAAAAGTTTAAGGCACATATCGGTTTATAAGGCACGTGCAGTGCGTTGTATTTCGGTTTATCGTCTTGGATCCGGAGAAGATAATGGAGTTCGTACGCAGACAAGCAAGAATCGTCTGACTCAATAAATGTAGTTACTCATCGTTGAACTAAAGAGGACACGAGCTTAAGCAATGTCATGTTACACAACAGCAAGTCAACTATTTTGCGGACATTTTTGCGTTGAAATCAATAGTGTTACTTCCCTGTTGAATAACAATCGTTCTAAAAATTTGATATTGCATTTGGGTTTTAAAATTGAATTTCAAACTATGATTAAGCCTTTACCAGCGGCTATGTTTTTTTCCGTTCCGCTCATAGTTACATCAGGGGTTTCCTACTCAAGGTTCTGCAGTCTGCAGTGGTAAGAATTCCGTTTCCAGAGAAAAGTGATCGTGAACGCGCACCCTGGGTAGGAGTTCCACGAGTGCGGGTCGTTGTCATGGACACCTCGGATACCAGCGCGTTCATGAGCCCCACACTATGCATGTGTGAGCAAAAGTCACACAGCGCATGTCTGAGTGGCTCCGGAAATAAGGCCCCCATGTCAGCGTGCTGTGCCATTGAGCAATTTCCACTGAAATTAATGGGCGGGCATTTTCCAATTGTATATGCAGTGAAATATAAAACATCCTTGGGTGTCCATCTGGGAAATTTGAAATGTTAAGACCATGTCCAGGGAAGAATTGCTTTGTGCGAAGGTTACTAATACTGCTTTGTGTAATTGCCTTGGCGTTGGATTCGTATAACACGATTGTTGCAATAGCAGTACTGTGTTGTCTTGGGGAGCTTGCAATTACGTTCAGTTTGCATATCAGGACGTGCAATTATTGAAGTTTGCTCTTGGGCACGTGCATTTATTATTCATAGTATTATCTGGGCGATGTGCAGTCATTCTTTGTTTTTATACCGGTGTATGTGCAATTACTGAATGTGTAGCTAATCCACTAAACCATGAATCAGAGTTGTATTGTTGTTGAGGTTTTAGGTGGGGCTAGGTGCAATTGTTATTTTAATCCTGTACTGGGCAATGTGCAATTGTTATCTTCTGTACATCAGGTTGTGTGCAATTGCTATTATTTTTAAGTGCAAGTTAGATCCAAGTTGTACATTTTGGTTACTGTATCGGGCCAGGGTAATTTTAATTTATGAACATTTGGGCAGTGTACAATTTAGTGAGTTTGGGGAAAGGCTACCGTATTGCTGCAGGGCCTGTATAAGGCGGTGGTAGTTCATTCCTGAAGTAGTAGTGCTGTGATGAGTATATTGACACTATTATATGGTTGGTTCACAATAAGTGTGAACTTGGCAGCACATGGGTTTATGCGGCCTTGGTGTGTGTAATTTGCTACATTTTGTGGAGTGATTATTAGATGCTACCGCCTACACTTACAGGGCCGGTACTGTAATTGGGTTGGCCTGCCAGCGATATCACTATACCTCTAAAATTTGTTTAAGGCTGAACTGCCTTGTTTTTGTTAATGGTTAGGTAATTAAATTATGAAAAAGTGAAATTAAGAAATAAACTTGTCTAAGGGTGAAATACAATACCGCTGCCTCTGTCCAGTTCATTTATTTGAACACTTGCTTTAGTGGGGAAGGTTCTCATTAATACTGCATTGCAGGGTCTTTTGCCTAAAATTTCGGGGTTGGCATGGTTGAATCGGCTATTTATAATTGTGCAGGGCGGTGACATTACCCTGGATGTGGGGCGGAGTCACAATGCAGTGCACAACTAGCTGCACCTGATAATGTTGAGTGTTTGTTGAGTGTACGTAATGTTAATTTAAACAGGTCAAGACCATTTTCAACGGATGGTCTACGCTTCACCAATTTTCTGTTCACCAGCCACCAGTGGGTCCAACATGAAGCTCTCAGTGCTTAATGTTTCTTTTTATCATCCTGCCTACGTCTGTGGACCTAGTCTTGCATCCATTTATTTCCAATTCAGACTAGCCAAACCCAACCCACTTTTGCAACTCGAGCTTCCTTGAACACAGAAAGGCAATATCAGCTATTTCCTGATATTTACTCTCAGCCAACCTGGGGTGCGTTTCCCGAAATCACAGATGCTAACTTACATAGTTGGACCCATTGACTGTGAATGGACGAATTATGTAAGTTGCTAACTTTGGGAAACGCACCCTTGAGCAATTCATGAGATTTACTCAAGGGGTCAAGGCTTATGATGCATTATCAAAATAATTCTAATCATTGGAAGTACTTGACATAAACCCTCCTCAACAACCAATGTGTACAATCCACCTGGTTCACGCATATCAGCCACTTGCACTGAAAAGCACAGCATATATGAGGTGGAGAGGGCAACAATGATTATTAGCAATGACTGCTTAATTTAGCAATAAGTTAAGAGACAATGGAGAGATTCTCTGTTCAGAGTACAGCCTAGGGAGGACAGAGACATAATATTAAGACAGAATATTGTTGTACATGACCTGTACAATGTTACATTATCTCAGAGTGGCTTGCTCTGATAGATCTAATAGGCCGTTTCCAGTTTGTCTCTCTGCCTTGCCTGAAAGTACTGAGGAATTCCTTTGGAAATTGGCACACATATCACTGGCACTGTGGTTCTAACCCGTAATGTTTCATTACTTCTGAAGAAATGCCAGAAAACAAATATATTTAAAATGCCAGCAGTATGTCTGGTCAAAGAAAACACAATAAAAGTTTCACTTGCCAAGCTGTAACATCCAATTGAAGCAATCCGTCAAATGAATCTTCCGTTCAGGCAGAGTTTATTTGTTATTTTTATCACTGCAACTCGTCCCATGACTTAAATGTTACTGCAGGCCATCTTAAAATATTCTCTGACTGGGCTAATAAGAGCAATGCAATACATGTAATGCCATCAAAATGCTTCTCTTAGCACAAGTGTCACACTGTTTTTTTATTTTTTAATAAACTATGAAATTTTATTTGGATGGGTATGATGAATCTACATGTGAAGACGAACTGTCCCTATTTTGATGTCTAAATAGTCTTTTCAGTGCGCATTTCTATGAATGAAAGCTGCATCTTTTTTCCAGGTTAATATTTGCATGAAGAAGTTCTTTAAGGTAATTTACTAAAATAAAGAATGTCAATCAATTAATTATAAGGAGACTTGCTGCAATAGTTCAGCTCTACTGGCGAAAACACCACCAATCACCTTCTGATGCACACATGCATTGTTCGCTTCAGAGAGTGGTACCCTTTAACAGGACTTGCACAATTAGTGACTTCTTAAAATAAATGATAAATGAAATAGTACTCAGCTAGACTGAAAATACCAACTAGGTTGTTACTGTATTTGAGTATGGTCAGCTTGCAATATGTGACTGCTTCAGTTGTCAGAATTATTATTTTTCTTCGAAACCTGGAGGAGCCAGGTAATGTTGCTAGGCAACACAGACATGTTAACAAAAAAATGTGCTGTTGAGGGTGGTGTGAGAAGCAAACTAAACAGGAGGAAATTATTTATAACACTTGCCTGCAAACCTCATTTATTCTTTCAATTAATATATTTTTAACACTGCTTCTATTTACAGTTCCCTAAGTACTTGGTATTTATCGGGTAAATATGTAATTAAATGGCTCATGGTCTGGTGATTCTAACTGAAAATACTGAGAGCAAAAATGAAATTCTTACAACACTCCTACATCTTGTATTAATTGAAGTGACAGCCTTTATGATCTTTTTTTTTGACCAGTGGAAACTCCACAATCATGTTATTTGTTCCAATCATTTTGTGCATAAATACCTTGTCCTATAAAGGTTGACTCTTATTGGAAGTGGTACCTGTGTTTGTGATATTCACTGCTGTTAAATCAGTCAAATGTTCAGACACATGCACGACCCATACCAAGATATATCACTTGTGAGTGTGTGTGTGTGTGTGCGCACTTGTGTATGTATGGATATACACTGCCCTGTCCAAAAAAAAGTAGCGCACTATAATGGGCCTTTGCACAATCAAGGTTAATGTGTAACACCCGTTCCTAAGTTCCATTTTTTTACTATGTTAGTTGCCAATATTGGAGTGGCCAATATTGATAATCATCATGACAGAGGGAATAGCGCTTAATATAAACAATCGGAATAGTACCATTTTCCTACAGCCCAGAATCTCAAGAACACTGCCTCCGATCACAGTGCTGGCACTACAGATTTTGTTACGCAGCATGACTACTTTAAAACACAGCCGCTGTGCGCCAGGTAGATACGAGTAAACTATTTCATTATTGTGCAAAAACAAAGCCAGTAATGTGCAAGTTCCATTTTTTCCCCAGCTGGCCTTAGCTTGCTCTACAAATAATGCTTCTATAAAATGTACGTGACGGACGCTATCACCGCCGTCAAAATTTCGATGTCCGTTCGGGACCCAAAATCACACAGCTCTTGTCACCCTACCATCGCAAAATGTCATCAGAGGCGTTCTTATATACTCTTCTATAAATCCCAATGCTTCACTGAATCGTAGAGTCAGTAATCAATACATAACTATCATTGATGCAAACTACTTACGATTTCCATCACCGAACTGTTGTCCGTTCCACCTGGTTTATAATCGATTTGCTGGCCTCATTTATTATGCATACATCATAACTTGTGACGAGTCAGTAGAGGTCAAAGTTCCTTGTAATGGTAAACAAGCCGGCCTTGTCATCTGCAACTTTTAAACGTTGGTGAGTATACCGTCCCAAAATTCTGCATTTCTGATGTCCGTTATTTGAAAATTGTAAGCAGAAGTTATTCAATAACGGCACCTCTGTTCAATGTCCGTTGATTTTCTCTGTCAATGACTAACTTCCGTTGCAACCCACTGTAATTCATAATGTCCGTGATATTGATGGGGGTATGCAGTCTGATGTATTAATGAAATATGTTCACTTCGGGCGTCATTACTTAGACCTAACACATGCCTTGGTAACATGCATATCAGCTCGGCGATGACGGCCAGTGGTGAGACAAAATACAAAGTTTAACGAAGATACAGCAACGCATTCTGACCTTACGGGTGTAACCCCCCGGCAGGCTTAACTGTCATTTGGTTATCCTGCACAATTTCTTTTTCCTGAGGTACTGGGAGATGTTGTCAATGATATGCCAACAGGTATGTGTCGCTTCATACCCTTTCATCACTTGCACAGTGCAATCAAAAAGTATGATAGCGTCCGTTGACGTATGGGATTGGTGACAGACAAGCTTGTGTTGTGTTGTTGAGTGAAGGTAAACTATCTTCTCATTGATTTTATACCAAACTAGACATCCCATAGAGCATAAAAACACTGCTTACTTCATTTTTCACATGATTTAATTTGTGCATGACCCTGTCACAAGAGTTTAAGCTTCATGTGGAATGGCCCACCTTTAGCTTTGATCACGGCGCACATTCAGTGTCATATTGTTCCGACAATCTTACACAGTGTTACAACATCTATTTCAGACCAGATTTGCTTTCATTCTTGGCCGATATTGTACTGATGATGGATGAGTCAAACCACGCCATTAAGCTTTCTTCAGCACATATCGAACACTTTCAATTGTTTGAGGTCTGGACTCTAAGGTGGTGGTGCTTAACTTGCTACAATGCTGAGCCATTCAGTTGGGCTAAGTATAAACAGTGAGACGTAACCAAAAGCAATTTTTTTCCCCCCACATTCTCAGCCAATGAGATTTTGCAGAAGTGATATTACCATATGGTAATATCAAAAATATGTCATGAGCTTGGCTATGGGAAAAGTACTGCAGTTATGTGATAATGCAGTATCTGTCCACTAAGCTAATATTTCACTTCTTATGCGTAGCACAGGCTTATGTTTCTGGTATCACCGACTCATCATGAGACCTATAGCTCACGCTTGTGTACACTACCACTGTCTTTGAGACTCGTTGTGCAAAATCTACCTCCAGTGAACAAAGAGCATGAGGATAACTGATGTCTGTTCGAGGCCTTATGTCTCCAATGGCCGCCTAGTCAACGCATATGCAAGGTTTTGCTGCTGTTTTATTGCCATTACTGTGACAAACTGCTACGTCCATATCGAATTTTAGACACTTTAGGCTTTCTATTTTCTGCCAAATTATACTTTGGTGTGGTGAGGTCTCCTTCTTTAACTAGCTAGCTACATTTTCTGAACAGATCCTCAGTTTACACGTGACACTGGAAGACTGATAGTAGGCTGTAAAATTAGCTTTTTGGTTGTGTCCTTCTTAGGAGACCCAAATATTGTGATGACAATCAAATATGATCTCACTTAGTGGTTATGTCATTGTGATTTAAATTGTTCATTGTGGTGTGTTTCTTTTGATATGTTTTCATATTGACTGTTCGACATAAAACGTTGCACGCAGGATGGATGCGGAGCCTGTGGAAGCGCTTTTGCCTGAGGATAAAATCACTGACCTCCCAGATGTTGACAGCCTCTCAGTTTGAGGCAGCCTTGAGCTCAATTGTGAAAAAGATGTAGCAGAATGTTACCTGTGTGCCTTGTTCACAAGGACTGACATTGGAATGACTTGGACACCACACATCCTTTTCTGGTGTTACAGAAGAGTAACTTTTTTTGCATGTCCTTGTATGTTTTTTTTATTTGATGGAGACTTCTAAAATATCAGTGTACAACTCATGTACCTTATTTAATTTGCACTTTTAAAATGTGTGCATTTGTAATTTGGGAACATAGTTCTGTTATATTGAATTTTAAATAAACCTACCCACTCTTGCCTGGTTTCCCCAAATTAACCTTATGCCTCGTAAGGAATCTAACTGGACACTTTGTTGAATAGGTGTTTTCATTGTCATTTAAACCAATAATTACCTGTATGTATGACACATTAGGAGAGCACAAACTCTAATATCCACGGCTTCATCCCAATACCTACACTTGCAGTCTTATGGTCTTGAGTGCGCATTCACGTGCCACCGAGTAAGTGTGGAAGAAGATCCCATTTCTGTAAATGCCCAAGCTCAGGTACACATAACCCACTCTTCAGTAGCCCTGATCCTAATACTGCTTTGGAGCGGTATTCATGGCTAATTGTATTCCACAGATGATCAGGATTTTGTACGCAGGAAGGAAGGAGAGGTGAAAAAGATGATGGTTAAGAAAATATTGCAATGTAAATTAAGTTATATCAGGTTACTGAAGCTTCTGTTATTGAGCAATATGTTCAGTGTAAATTAAGCAATTGTGATCCAACTTGTTTGTTTATTGATGTATGATTACCCGTAAAGTTCCGTGTATACGGCGCACCCGTTAATAAGGCGCACCCCGACTTTGGGACTTGTCAAAAAAAAAAAAAAATTCATACAAATTTCCACCCAAATCTTGCGTGTGTCATACATATTATTTCTCCTCAAAATTTTCCTAGAATGTCGCATGTATTTGTCCTATTTTTTTTCCCTTTCCTTTTCAACTTCCTCCATGAGAAGTGATTATTCATCGGACACCGGCGAAAAATGGAAGGCGCAAGACGCAAGACATAAACCAATATGCCGACAGCGGGTATGCCCACGCATATGCCACTATTGCCAGTATTGGTTCTACTACCAAAAATTTCTGCTAAATGTCCACAATAGCCACTGGCAAATTCTAATCGCAACCAGCGCAGTTATGATGAAACAGCAGCATTATTTATAACAAATATTTAAAAAAATCCGAACTATCCCTTTAATCACTCTCTATTGTTTCGCCCGGAGGGATTAACGCGCCATTTAAATGATTCAATGGAACATGTCGGTTCATACATTCTCATTTATCGTCAAGAAATGTCAATTTTCAAAGAAGCAGAATACAACAAATGACACTATTAATGCAGAGGATATAGCCATCAATGAAAGGTAAGTTCATTGATGGTAGTTTATGTAACTCGGTCATAATCATTTACCGTGAGTGAAAGGTAAGACGGTAGCTTGGAAAGCCCCCCGCCGTAGATGCGTGCACGCTACATAATGGACTATTGGACAGCGTGCATGTTTTTGCATGCATCAGAGTGATACGTATTCATTGCATTGGGAAGTTATTTGCGGAGTTGCAGGAAACACTTTGAAAGGACAACTGCCGTGCTGGTGCTGAGCCGTAGCCAAATGCCACATTGCACAATAAAGCTGCACTAGGGCACTTAGTAAGCTCGAGCTGCTTAGTTCTCGAGACAAGTAAATGGCGCGTCAGTCAGGACTTCTATCCCGCAATTAAACCTCTATCCCTCTCTGTCTGCATTCTACCATTGTAGCTCCATGCTTCTACGGTGGTTATTTGCATTAACGTTATCATGGAAAGTGAAATGTGAAAAAGTTCATTCATAGATAAAAATTAAAATCCTGCATTTAAAAAATGTTGAATTGGTATTTTTTTTTCCCATTTATTAAGCTGTGCAAACTGACATGCGCATCTAGCCCCAGTTTGACCTTAATAAAATCGGGTGTACGTTTGCATGTATGTCGGAACTTTTGCCGCGATTCTGTTGTTCCCGTATATAAGGCGCATCCCCAACTTTTCATATTTCCCGACGTAAAAACAAGTGCGCCGTATACACGGAACTTTACGGTAATTTATGACTGTATTATTAATCATTTTGGATGACGTTTCAATATTTGTTCTTTTAATGTTTGGATCACTAAATGGGTGTTTATTCACAAATTTATTCAAAATATGTATCCTCATATGCCATTCTTGGCTTATAAGCTCTAACTGCAATGTCAACTGGAAACATTTTCCATTTTGTTAAGTGTGTTCCGATGTGACACGACACAACCACTCGGCCCTTGCAGTCTCTACACCTACTTGTACACTTTGGTCAGATCCCAGAAAAATCATGAGACCTAATGTTGTTGCTTTTTCTCTGATGTGTTTGTTTTGATTTTTGTTTTGATGGACAGCTCTCTAAATTCCATATTTAGAGTTAACAGCCACAGATTTCAAATTTACTTTTAAATGAAATTATTAGGGAAAATAACATAATAAAATAAAATTAAATTCCTGGCCATGGAACAGCAGCTAATTGTTCAAATATTTCCTTCATTGTCCACCCAAATTTCATGTGTATGCCCTCAAATTGATGCAGGGCGTCAGCATTTTGATCTCTTGTTCATTATGTAATTTCAATTCCAATATTCTATGGTCAACAGCTAACATAACAATAATATTGTAAATGTCCAAATATTTATGGACTTGAATCTTGCAGCTAGTTTAATTGCAGATAATACGGCTGCTGTACTTTTCAATTTAAATCATTTGGTCTAGTGTCTCTGTCTGTTCAACATACATTAAGCACTACATCTGCTATGCATTGACATGCACCAGCACATCCGGTAGCAACAAAAATTCTGCTGATTCTGTTGTGATGTAAGTGAGTGACACTGAACAAAATAGCTTACTCTAGTGTCTTAAAATGCCTGCTGGGTGACAGTAAGACATTGACTAAAAAGATAAATGCTTTTTATCTTTGTTGTTGGGCACTCTTTAGCAATTACAGCGCTAATTATCCATTCACTTCGTCAGGGAGAATTGTGTTCATTGTCTGCTTTATTGCAGAGCATCAAGTAATTGGTTAACAATGTGCAAGCACATCATTGGCCAGTAGTACAGAAGCAATATTATGTTAAATCAGGTTGCACTCTCATCAGCATGTTGTCCATTTCTACCTGAATTAAACACATGACTCGCTGTCAACAAGTAATTTGCCTGCTTCTTGTAATTCACAAAGGTAACAATGTCAACATTTTAATTTATTAGATATGCTTGGGGTATTGACAGATTGGTTGATTTCCGCATGAAAATGTGATGAATATGGTAAATATGGCACTTTAAGAAATATTCCCAGTAGTTCAGCCACTTAACCACTGAATCCTTAGCCAGGAATAAATTTTTGTTTTCAAAATTCCACCAAGACTCAATTTCCAACGAATAGTGCAAACCTGCGAGTCAAGCAGATAATTTTAATTTTTATGTCATTTAGCAAGGCCCAGTTTGTGTTCTCAGTGTTTTCATATTGGACCCCTGGTGATGTAGGCAAAAACCAGTTTTCCTCCATCTGAAAAAAGACACGCGTTTTGGTTTTTTTTTTTTGAGTATTTCCTCACCAGCACTGCAGATTTATTTTTTATTTAAATATTATTAAACAAAAAAAAAAAACATTTAAAACAGAGTTACTTTTGTTTGGAAGTTCTGTAGAACAGTTAACTATGGAGCGAGAACAGTCTCAAAATAGACAAATGCACAGAAAAAATTCACAAATGTATTTGGGGATTTATATATACATACGACTCAAAACACAAACACATTTTCAATGCACACACAAATATGTTTCATACACAAATACATTTTCAGTGCACACACAAATATGTTTCATTCCATATAAAAAAAACCCACATATAAAAAATAAGATTCATAAGCATCTTTTCGATGCCCACACAAATAGAAAAAAAATCACAAATATATGCATGTAAAAGTATTTGCAGTCTTCATCAAATGCATATGTGGAGCTTGTTACATTCATATATGAACTGTTGGATCTGCATTTACAAAGCGCTTTTAATTTGTGAACTTCGCTGCATTTGTGTGTGAGACTTTTCAGACTCCTCTGATGTGACTCCGATCCACAAATGCATTTTTTCTAAGAGGGATCGTCTGTAGCCAATCAGTTGTCTCACTCCTTTACAGCCAATCACCTGAGTGCCTCCCCACGAGGGGTGTTTTATGATGTTATTAAAACGCGCACGTAGGCGGCCAGAGGCTGGTGGTTTTTAGGGAAGCTGCACCTATCACTTTAACATACAGGCTGTATCACACCTGGGCAAAATATTTTAGTGGCAGCAACCATTGCCAACAGCAGCAGGACTTACATTTCTGTACCTGGCTAACCAAGCTAGCTATGGGCGTAGTTTTGATTTCAAACGTGTGGGGGACACATTTCTGGTGCAAATTCTCAAAAGGGCTTTAGTTCTGAAGTAGAACAAAATAACCATGTTTTTTGATTGTTAAATAATTTAAATTTAATGCAAAATACATCAGAGAGTAATGAAATTGATCAAAATATTGGCGTACCCCATAAGGTGGAAAAGAGCGCAGTAAAACCACCCTGGATCGAGGTGGGTGCGCCCAGAACAAGGCCACCCACACTGGGTTATGGGGGTGACTACTTAATCTCACGTAATTTTTCACCCATTGCTGAAATTTAGTAAGAATTTGCAATAACATTACTCTGATAGCTGCCATCAAAGCAACATGAATATCAAAATATGTATTTACTTAGAACCTGACCCCAGCGGCTTTTAAAGCCACATTATGTGGGAATTGGAATTTTTTCAAAACTGCGCCCCCTCAAGTTCTGCATGCTACACCACTGTTGTAAGTCACACGCTTCATCTCCTAACCCCCCAGGAAATAAGTAAACGCCAGAGTTATAACTGTTGAAGCTTGCTAGTTAGGGCAAAAACCACATCACATCACTTAAATGTAGCGATTATTTTCAAAGATTTTTCTTCACTAACGTTAGCTAGCTAGCTAGATGGCTATATAATCTCAACAATAATGTAATTCGCAATTGTATACGGAACAACATAAGGCAGCTAATGATAATGTCTCTAGCCAAAGTGCATGCTTGCTGTGTTCAGCTAACAAGAAGCTGTTAGAGGGTGTGTGGGCATGATCGCGTTGAAAGCAACCAATCATAAGAGGGCTAGTGCCTCCCCCTACCAGTGTGTGGGCCCTCCCGAGAAGCTTGTTGCCTGCAAAGTCACCTTTAACTTGTTTTCAGCCAATCAGAGTTGTCAAAACTTCTCCCCTACCTATCTTGTTTGGGAATCACACATTTGAGCTTTGGTGCAGGTTAAATGTTCAGCAATAAGTGGTTCTCAAACTCGGTCCTGGCGCCCCACTATGTATGCTGGTTTTTGTTCCAACCATAATTGTAATCTTAGGATTTTAAAAAGCTGTTGATTTGTCTTAATTGGGCGCATTTTCATTTACAGCAGTTCTTTATCCTCCTCATCCACATTTGACAAATCTATACATGCCATGAAGAATTAAAATTCCATATCCAAGTTGAGATATATTAAAAACTAGTACAAATAACTGCTGAGGGAAACAATTTAACCATTCATTTAATCAATGTAAACAATTGGTTAATAAACAAACAATAGGGGGCGCCCCGGTGGGTCATCGGTCTAAGCACGCGTACCATAAAGGCTGTGTCCTTCCCGCAGCGACCTGGGTTCAATTCCAGCTCAGGTCATTTGCTGCATGTCTTCCCCCATTCTTCTCCCCAACCTTCCTGTCTCTCTACACTGTACAACTGTCAAATAAAGGAAAAAGTTCCCAAAAAAATAATCTTTAAAAATAAATAAACAAACAATAGGTTCTCATCGGTGAAGCTGTTGACACATGGTTGCAAACACTAATTATTTACTGGCAAACAATGGAGTCACACCAGTTTTGTGTCATGTTTATTCAGTTCAGGCAAATTATTTAGCGAGAACTCAAAACACCACTATGAGCAACCTAATTTGAAGCTTACTGATTTTATCAGTCTAATTTGATCTGTTTAATGTTTTCACCTGAAAATCCTCACATTATAGAAAATAAGCACAATATGTTCAAGGGTTTTTATTCTTCATGGCACAATGGATATGTGCGACGGTGCGTTCAGGAACCACAAGCGAGAGGGAAATCCAAAAAACGTATGTCTTTATTGAATGCCGGGTCAGGACCAGTAGACACAAGAATTGCCAAGCCACAAAACGAAATCCAAAAACAAAGTCGACTAGACAGGCCGGGGTCAGAACCAGAAAAACAGAGGTGCGACGGTACATAGACAGTAGGCAAAAAGTCGTAGTCGAATTCCAAAGCAGGGGGTCATACACAGGGCATCCAAACACAGAAGACGTGGTCATACAAAAATGGGTCAAAAAAAAAAATCCAGAAAGGCAAAACAAGACAAAAAGGGCTATGGCTAGATTCTTAGTCGGACGAAACAGTCGAAGAGAAACAATAATCAATGGCATACACGAGACTCTGCTCAAAGAAATATTGATCAACATTCTGATAAAGTCACAACAGCAGTGATGACTCTAAATAGACAGAAGGGAAGTCACATGCTATGCAGGGAACAGGTGAATGGGATGAGAGCTAGTTACAAAGGAAGGTACACATGGGGAAATCCTAAACCACAACAATTGGCGAAAGCCAAGACACGGACGGGATTCACGCAGACATCCTATGACAATTAAACAGCTCCGGTCAGGGAGTTCTAAGTGCACAGACAATAAGTGCAGGAAAGCAATTAAGCACGTGCGAGAGATCTCGCAGAAACGTAGAGAGAGACAGGGAAAGCCAAGCAAGAGGCGGAGACTAGAACAGGGCGATTGCTGAAACTGAATTAGTACTAATTAGTAGCGGTGCAACTTTACAGAGTAACTAAAGTGCTCGTTAGTAAGTTAGTAACATATACATGGATTAGTTGGGTTAGTAGACTATGATGCAAAATATAAATGTTAATCTTGTTAGTAATCTAGAACAGCAAGGTGAAGGAAGTAAACGAGAATTGAAGTAATAATATAAAACACCAGAAACCATTGAAATCACCCGAAGCAGGTAGGCACACAGACTGGGGAGACGGACTGAACCAACTAGATCACAAGACAGGGGAGACAAGTGCAATGAAACTGAAAATGGCATAAACTGAAAACCTGAGAATACAATAACCAAAAAGAATAAAGAAAAGACATAATCATGAACATAAAACATGAACACAAAAACCAGAACCATGACAATATGTCCATCAAAACGTGGGTTAAGATGGTAAATAACTGCTCTTAACATGGAATTCAGCTAATTAACACAAATAAACAGATAGTTAAAATCTTACAAAAACCAGCTTACTCGGTGGGGCGCCAGGACCGAGTTTGAGAACTATTGGCATAGGTCAACTTGCTGATTTACCTCGGCAAGAAATGAACCGCTGAAGTGGTCCTGAAAACCAGATTAAACCGCAAGATTCCTCGAAAATATCAAATCCTGCTTCGTAGTGCAGTCCCAGGTCAGATCTGAACAGAGACGTGCAGTCAGGGGAAGCAGTGACTTTGTTTTATCGGTAGATTTTGTCAACCTGTTTCCACGTACTATGCCTGATTGACAATCAGTCAATTTTAACTTTTTTTCTTTACCAAACAATTAAGAACTAGCATAGGCTTTATGTAGCCTCTAACGATTAAGAGATGATTGTGACCAAAAAAAAAAAAACCATCTACGTCTACGCTTTGATTCGAGACTGCAAGTATGTAAATCTTAATAATTGATTGAAAGAAAACTCAGTCCCTTGGTAATTCCGTGTATCGTTTTTACCTTTTGTTTATTGGTTTTTGAAAGAAGACTGGAAATAAACTCCCCATTTTTTGAATGGCATTTAAAAGTATGCATGGGGGAAAACATAATCATAAACATGTTGACCACACATTGAACGCCGCATAAGAAAGGTTTTAACATTTGTTAATGGCATTGCGTTAGCTTCCTCTAAGCAAATATGAACAAACTTGCTGTCTCGTGAGCATTTTAAGTTCGATGCACTGAGCAATAATGTCGTGGATGGAACTGGCATGCCATTTCTGCCGTTTAGTCTTGTAAATTGGTTAATCTATCCTCAGATCAAGCAAAGTAATAGTGAGTTATCGTTAGGGGAGGCAGAATCCTCACCGTTAAACTAACTGACCTCCAACGGCACCTCACTGGATCTGAATTGTCATGACCGGGTATGAAACAATAGTGGTATTTGTTTGCTAAACAGCTCACTTTAACAATCAATCGCCCAACTCAACTACGTCGTTTAAGGAAGTTCCTAATACTGTTTATCTACGTAGCTAGCCATAAAAGAGGAAAACAAGCAGTTCCAAGCAAAATATACATTCGTAAATTGGGTTTAATGTGACTCGCATTTTTTTCTTCATATAAAATCTAATGTAATCCATCTTCGGTGGTTAGGGGTTTACATTGCGATTCACCAGCGTTTATTCTTACATGCTGGCAAAGCCTACTGTCTGTTTGAATGAAAGGCAGGACTTGAAGAGAAGAAGGGAAGGAAAGTTGAACAGCGCTTGAGTGGGTATTATTTCCCCGAGGTCTTAGTGCGTGCAGTGTTTTTTTTTTTAACATTAGTTTTAGGACAGCAATAAGTGGGGGGGTCCAATGCTGCCTTTCAAAAAGTGCAGGGGACATGTCCCCCGTGTCCCTCTTCTAAACGCCCCTGAAACTAGCTATCACGCTAATAAAATTATTCGTGGTCCAGTCGAATCTCGATGAAGTCTCAATTTTACCAATTATGCAAATGATGTTTGCTTTGTGTTTCAGGACCTGTTGCAGGACACTGCACTAACGTCACCTTCGTAGCAAGCTAGCTGGCTGGCTAGTAACGTTACAGGAAAACCGCAGTTTTCATTTAGCAGCCAGTGTTTCACGTATCTCGGTGGCTAGCTTGCTTCTAACAGTTAGCTTGTTTACGAAGATAGCTAGTATCTGTGTAAGCACACAGAGGCGGTGTAGAGTCATCATTGCGGCTGTTGCGGAATCTGTGTAATAAAGTGCCTCTTGATCAGCAAGTCACTGCTTTACGCTGTACTAATTTTGCCTCTTTATAGCTTGCCATCTCTAATATATTTAATTCTGGACTTTTTACGAGTAATCTCATCACACTCCATTTGACTTCCAGAAGAGATGATTTGGAATAGAACATGACGAGGAGTGAAAAGGTTTTCGTGGATCTTCCTGAGTAAAAAAACACGTTCATACATATATATATTTTTTTTTTTTATTTACACACAATGACTGTTGTAGCCAAGTGAATTTAAAGCCATTTCATAACCTCTGTCTTGATTAGCATACAATATCAGAAATGATCACTCTACTGACCATACACAATAGCAATCATAAGATACTGCTACTTTCAGTATTAGGAAAAACAATTTTTCTTTATAAGGATGAAAATCAATGTGATCATAATAGGCACACTAAAAAAACCCATCTAATGCAGGCGTTCTCCAACCTTTGCCTTATTTCCTTCTTAAAATTTGCCTTTGAGAGCTACCATAAAAATAAATAAATACAAAGAGCAAGAGCAACTCTTGTCTTACCTGGCCATGATAACCAATATAATAAAGGTGATGGGATATTGTTTCCTCTGTGGTCTTGAAATGGAAATCAAGAATTGTGGATTTCTACTGCTAGTACTAGTAATAACTACCAATACAGTACAACAAATGCATTAATTCATTATCACAGTCAGATTGTAGTTACTGCATGGAGTCCACACCAAGTATCCTAAGGAAATTGAATCAGGTCAACTAAGCTTAGTTATGTCTTAGAAGACGTTTCGCCCCCTCTACAAATGGCTTCATCAGTTCATGCTGTTCACTAGGCTAGACGGGCTAGTCTGCCTATGCCCTGGATGAATGAGAATATGCATAGACAGTCCATACTAAGAGTTCTGTAGTTGGAGAGAAATCTTGTTCATCCATGTTGACAATTTTCAAAACCTTTCAATGTTAACATTACACATACAGGCCATTTTTAACACAAGTAAAATATACTTTAGGCTTCGTTGAATCAATCATGACTAAAATATGCATTTAATTCAGTCACTCAGTAACAGAATACATTCACAAAAATAAAGAAAAAGATGCATGTGGTCTCCTGGAGCATCTAATATTGTGATCAAATATTGTAAATTTGTTTCCAATGGTATCATTTGAATATTCATCAATGTAAGATGCATATACAGTGTACATAAACGCGGTATTAATGCTTTTCTGCTCTGAAATACACATCTCGGCCGTCCGTGGAAATAATTTGCATAGCGTGGCCAATATCGCGTTTATGTACACAATATATGCATCTTATATTGATGGACAGTCAAATGATACTATTGGAAACAAATTTACAATATCACTTTGATCACAATATTTGACGCTCCAGGAGACCATATGCATCTTTTGAGAAATAATTTTTCGAAATTATTAAAAGGCAGCTCTCCAGAAGAAAATAAATATTAAGGACAGAGAATTGGAAAAATATTTTTAATAGACCAAATTAAGGCACAGGGCAGGACCACAACAAAAGGGAAGAAATGGGGCAATGAAACAAAGTATGGGTCCAACAGGCTATAAAATCTCCAGGTCTTCAAAGTGTTCCAGGAAAGATGGGAATCCTATTAATGGACCTAAAAAAAAAAACAAGATCGATGGAAAACCAAATTATATAGGTGCCATAATTTTCACTAGTATGGTTTTCACAAGCTGGTTTGAACGCAGCATTTATAACATTACACCTCATAGTAACTTTAGAGAATAACGTTATAAGCTGTCGTTCATGCCAAAAGAGACTGATGATTAACCGACCATTATTAGTAGTTCAAATTACTTGAATAACCACGAACATTCATGCTACGATAACTAACATTGACGGTTCGCATGGTCAGCATAGCATGCTAGCATCTACGTTTTAGTTATTAGGCCTATAATGTTATATTAACTATTTAGCATTATTTAAAGCTTTAAGTGAACCATATAACGTCAATTCACACATCACAGAGACACGCTATTAAACTTAATTATAGCTCAGTGAAACGTTTCGTTCACAGGCGTTAAGCACAGTTAGCAAAGACGGACAAAGCCGTGTCAATCTTCGCTAACTGCGTTATATCTTAAAATCTGCTCGAAAGAGACGAGCTATAATGTTTTAAATCACACTGTTAGTTCGGTTAAAATATGCTTATAAAATGGTTATCATAATACATTGGCCTGCTACTTCTTGCCCTCAAATAATCAGATGTGAGACACACAACTTCTCCACAGCGATTTGGTTTCCCAGGAAGCTTCGTTTGGAACTATTGGACGCCTCCATGATCCGCTGTGCAGTAGCCCATTAAAGTCAATGGAGTTGTCGCAACTCGGTTTCTGTATGGCTCTGGGCAAAGAACCTCCAGCCTCTGGCTGCCTACGCACGTTTTAGTCATAAAACACCCCTCGTGGGGAGGCACTCAGGTGATTGGCTGTAAAGGAGTGAGACATCTGATTGGCTACAGACGATCCCTCTAGAAAAAAAATGCATTTGTGGATCGGAGTCACGTCAGAGGAGTCTCAAAAGTCTCACACACAAATGCAGCGAAGTTCACAAATTAAAAGCACTTTGTAAATGCAGATCCAACAGTTCATATATCAATGTAACAAGCTCCACATATGTATCTAATGAAGATTGCAAATACTTTTACATGCATGTATTTGTGATTTTTTTTTCTATTTGTGTGTGCATCGAAAATATGCTTATGAATCTTATTTTTTATATGTGGATTTTTTAAACTAATATATGGAATGAAACATATTTGTGTGTGCATTGAACATGTATTTGTGTATGAAACATATTTGTGTGTGCATTGAACATGTATTTGTGTATTTGTGTGTGCATTGAAAATGTATTTGTGTTTCGAGTCATACGTATATATAAATCCCCAAATACATTTGTGAATTTTTTCTGTGCATTTGTCTATTTTGAGACTGTTCTCGCTCCATAGCTATCCAGCTGACCAAGACAGTTCACGAACAACTTATGTACATCAAATTGAGCGCAGCAGAGGGACAAAAGGAGCGGTGGAGAATGACAGTTTTCCTGTTCACATTTTGCATGCCTGCATCAAGTGCAGTGTGTCTATACATTCAATAACATAAATTCGGTGTGTCTTTATATTCAACAGCGTATCTGTGTGATGTACAGAAAATAAGTATATGTTTGCGTAATTTTAGATTCATCAAATAATTCACATGGTTCAAATGCAAATTTTCTACCTTTATTTGTATTTGTATTTTGATAAAATTCTAATAGCTCAATTATGGCAAGGAATTTATGAGTGAGAGCTATGAATGCCACGATACAGCTGAGAAATATAATATGAGCCCAAGTATGAAATGGATAATCTTCAGGACAGAATTTTCCCTTATATTCATTTCATGTATGTTCATTGTTAATAGAAAGGCTAAGGTTGGGTGTGTGCAGTAGTGCCACATGATTGGCTCATCTCCCAGTGCCGGGAGAGCGAGTGCCAACTGGGCCCTTTACATCAGAGCGATTCAGCAGATGGCAACAGAGACAGAAGAACCTCTAAGAATCATGTTTGTAATACTGAAACAAGTTACTTGCAATCTGCTAGTCCCGGTATTTTGCGTGAATATTTCTGCGGAGTATATGCACTTAATTAATGTTGCAGCCCCTGCCTGGTCTTTACAAAAAAAAAAAAAAAATTCAACAGATCGTGACTTCAAAAAATAAAGAATGTAATTTATGAAATTACAACATTGTTGTATGTATTTGTTTAGTTATCTGTTAGATCAAACTTGAAATATTCTAGTATAGATATTTAACAAATTTAAACATATTTTAAAAAGGCTATTTGAACAAATCCTGGCAACTGCTAGTTATTCTCATGGAAGCAACATTTTTCATGTTATTTCCTTCTTCTCAGTCCAGTAGTGTTAATTACAAAGCCCACCTCACAGAGAAAATCATTTGTGTCATTAATGTTCTTTCTGAAAAAATACTGAGACAATTTTAATTTGTAAATTAAATAGTAAAATGAAAGATGCTGAAATATTTCTATTTGGAGCGATCAAAAAGTATAATGAGAAGTAGTCAGGTCCCTAGTTCTCAAAGCCCACAGAAAAACTGTCCACTAGACTATTTATATTTCCCCTCCACTGTTACCAGCTGTGCTGCCCTGCAAACGGCATAATCATTTGAAATGTTCTGGTTTGTAATGGTTTCCTATTCCATGGACCTGGTAGTTGTTCAGTGTATTAGATATACCCTGCCCCCCACCCGCCTTCCTTGGCATGTAACTGGTGCTTTAATATTTTCTGTCACCTAATTCAGAAGCCAGTTCTCATTTTTGGCTGTGACATTTCCTTGAAACCACCTGATGTACCAATGACTTCTGACAACAAAGTGCATTGTCACCTTCTCATCCTCAGGAATCAAGCAACTGGGTAAATGTACTTCAAGCCCCTGGCCTTACTGGAAGACCTTTAGGTCATCATAACTCATAATTTTCCTGATTTTTTTTTTTTTTTTCATTTCAAACACATACTGAGTGGCTAAATTATCCTGAGTATTAAAGTAGATTTATGTTGCTTATTGCTCTATAGTAGAAAATATAACAGTTTGACAAAAGAATATTCAATGTGTAACCCTCTAAAACTGGATGCGCAATTTAGTTAATGCCACCATTTTCAAGAAACTTGACCAATGAAGTGCATCATAGCTTGGTGAAATTTAAATAGGGATTGCAAAATTCTTGACAGGATTTATATTTTGAATATTTTCAAGCCTCTGTGTGGACCACAAAACTGGTCTTCCGACAGTGACAATGGCTGACAACCAAAGTGAGGGGAGCGGCCTTGACTTTTGTGCATGTCTGTTTTGTATACTGCCACTAGTACACAAATCAATGTTTATTGATAAAAAAAAAAGTCAAGGAATATTAGGGTCACAACATTGACTCTTGATGAAAGCCAAAGGTGTAGGCTCTCAAATGGTTTTTATTTCATGCTTCTGTCTGCTACATAGGCTGAGAAATAAAGGTTTTAGTGAATGTTGAGAATCCTCTGGTGTTAGCTGGTTGTTTTCAAGCAATGCCTTAAGTTTTAGAGTGCTTTTTTAGAGGGTGCCTTAAATCTTAATAAGTTAAGCTGTACATTTCTAATGTGAAATGTCCAAATGAATTTTTCCAGTGGTAACGGTTCCAAGCAGATTTTCGGCTATAAGCTTTCTTAATGGAGGGAGACCTAAAATGTCATGCCTTTATGAAGAGCACTCTGACTGATTCTGATTTAAGGTTTAAGGTTTAATTTGAGTTCATTTTCAATGTTGTGCTATACTAGCAGTCAATGAGCAGTACCACGGTACAAATATGGATAAAATTCAGTGCTGTGACATGAATAAACAGAGAAAAAATCGGGAAGGGGGCAAATACATTTAAACAGCACTGTATATGACTGATAAAGTATTAAATCTAGTTTAGGGGAGCAGGTAAATTATAAACTGTGCAACACTTGGGCTCAGAGGCATAAATTAATTCAAGGTAAATCTTGTGCTTTTATTAGGCTGACCTCCTTTTGCAAGTTTTGGATGTTTAGGTTGCTTCATAGCAGCAGAGACTAAGCAGTGCACCACTGACTGTCTTGACAATCACGGCACTGTATTTAGAGTGAATATTAGTTTCAATAGCTTGCTCACCTATAACACCAAACATGCTTATATTCTCTTTTTTCCCTCAGAATGATACCCTCAACAAGCAAGACCTTCCTCGTAAATGACCTTGCGGCAGGCCGGGAATATGATCTCTGTGTCCTGGCAGTCTATGACGATGGGATCACGTCCTTAACGGCCACTCGCGTTGTGGGCTGCGTCCAGTTCAACACTGCCAGCGAGACCAGCCAGTGTCGGTTCATCCACAGCCAGTTCTTGGGTGGCACTATGATCATCATCATTGGCGGCATCATCGTGGCCTCCGTGCTCGTCTTCATCATCATCCTCATGATACGATACAAGGCCTACAGCACACCCAACGACAGCAAGGCTAAGGTCAGCAACATGCACTCGCAGACCAATGGCAGCCAAGCTGCCGCACTTCGCCGCTCTGTCTCCAAGCAGCAAGCTGAGGATGCCCAGCAAGAGGAGGATAAGCAGTGCAAAGCCCTGGTGCTGAAGGTCGACTGCGAGCCCAGGGAGGGCCCGCCGCCAACTACAGCCATCCTGGAGGTGGAGCTCCCGCCTTTGCCCCCTCGCGCCCGGCGCACCAGCCTAGACGGGCAGCACTCGGGCCTCTCGGAGGACATCCAGACAGACAGCAGCCTCACTGGCTCCACTATGTCCCTGTGCCTCATTGGTCCCAACGCGGGCACCAAGGAGGCTCCTCGGCTCAAGGACAAAAAGGGAGCACTGGCCAACATTGGGCAGCTGCCCAGCGAGCTGGCAAGAACTAGGCACCGGTTCTCATTCGACGGGGACTACTCTCTGTTTCAGAGCCACAGTTACCCTCGACGGGCACGGAGGCACAAGTCCTCCAACCAGCTCAATATGGACTCCTCGCCCCTTGCTAACCGCAAGGTGACGTTCAGCAGCACTGAGTGGATGCTGGAGAGCACGGTTTAGTCAAGTCTGTTAGCTTGGCATCACCGGCCCTTTCTTAGGCACGCAGGGAGGGTTGCTGAGCCACTCCAGTTCCACACTCAGCGGTGCCTTATTAAGAGAAACATACCAGTGGAGGATGCTGCTACATTTAGGTCACATTCATTACCCTTTGAAACACTTCTATCCTCTCCCCATTGCACCTTCTACCCCTGTTTTGGAGGGAGAAGGGGGTGCTTTTAAGTTTTGTCTTTTTCTATGTGATGTTCATAACAATTGTGGCCAAATGGAAGTGACTGTTTTTTGGGGTTTTTTTTTTTTTTTTTGTTTTTACACAAACAGTAACAACAAATGAAGTATCATCATAAACTGTGAAAATGGACTGGAAAACACCCAGCTCCCACCCTCACCCCCCAATGGTTGTTAAAAGACTTTTTTGCACAGAAGACACAAGCTCAAAAGACAAGTATATCACACACAAGTCCTCAAAATGAGACAAAAAAAAAAAACAAGTAGATATATACACATACTGGTTTCTCATAATAGCGCAGAGAGGAGACAGATGGACTGCTGGAACCTGTGAACTCAACATTGCTTACATGGCTGTATGATATTGATAAGTATTGTTCGAAATGTGGATGTATGATATATAAATAGGTATTGTATCTGGCTGGTCTAGATAAAACAACAACAACCAGGAAAACGTGACAAAAACACAAAATATAAATATATTAAAAATATCTGTGTATGTGTATTAAATATATGAGGAAGTCATTTGCTTCATGACTCTTCAAAGAATTTGGGTGTTGGCCACAAGTTTTTACATTAAAAACCTGTGCATCACAATTTCTCCCCGTATTTAGTATATCAAATTTTGAACCACCTGTCCCTTAAAAGAGGGTATTAAAAAGTTTTGTGTGGGTTAATTGTTTCCTGCGTCATTTTCTGGTTTCCTTGTTCTGAAAATTGAAGCTGATTACATAGATCAAATATGTAAGAAATTAAAAATAAATGAAAAGAATCTTAAAGTAATTGCAAATAAAGCTAGTGTATTGAATATGGGGTACAGATGTCCTGGTTAAAACAGACCATATTTTATATCAAGGCCGAGATCTTTCGAATCAAAGGGGGTATTTGAACCTTAGCAGCTCCTGCACAAAGGTTTATTTGTAAAAGGCATTACCAATCTGCTCCAAGCGAAATATCCCGCAGCCAAGGGCAACAATGCAATTTTGAGGGTTATGCCATTGGAAACCTTTGTGGATGTCAGGCTCAAATCCCACTGCAGACTCCAGCAAATCTCTAACTTGTGTCAATGGTGCCTTTTGAACTAGATCTGGGTTGTCAAAAAAAGAGATTGCTGAGTACATTCAAATAGAGGGGGTAGTCAAAGGGAAGTGAATGCAGGGGGCTTAGCTTGGCTAAGCTGCAAGTACAAAGGATGGGGGACTACAGAGCAAAGAATGTAACTGGTAGCTGTACCAATGCACAGTTCAGTGACATTTTCACTTCGCCTTACTAGTAATGTGTTGGACTAACCATGAAATTTATAGTATAAATGAGAATGCAGATTCCTAGCTTATGAAACATTCAGTTCCCAAATTTAATTTTTCAACATATCATTAGCCAAGTGTCTGCCATGGTATAAATGTGTCACCGAATACAAGGGAGAGCAGATGTTCTCATTCCAAAGAATTTTGTGTGATTAAATCTTTGGAGATATGCTGACACACAGTGAAAACGCAGCAATCATATTTAATGACCAAAAAGAAGAAACAACCAATGTTTTTCAATTCAATTTTAATACGAATTGAAAAAGAACTTAATTGTTCAGAACACTGTAAAATTTCATCACATTATCTCAAAAAATGCTTCCGATATGCCATTGTTAATGCACAGTCCTCCACAAACTGCCAGTGTCCTCCCTGTGCTTGCATACATGCGCGTAAATGGCGAGGCATCGATTCGCACAAACGTCGCACAGTTGCTTGGGGAATTTTCTTCCACTCCTTCTGTACTGCTGCCGTCAACTCGGCGACGTTTACGTGGTTGACGTTGACGCTGGCGCATACGGGAACCCAGTTCATCCTACATGTGTTCAATGGGGTTAAGATCAGGTGAAATGGATGGCTAAGGGTGAACATCGATCCCTGCTCGTTGGAGAAAGTCTCTGGTGAGGCGTGCAGTATGGGAATGGGTGTTGTTGTGTTGGAACGTGAACGGCAATCGTTGTTGTCCATGGTTGTTCAATAGTGGTTGGAGAACTGGTCTTAAAATCTCATCCAAATATCGCTGTGCCGTCAGACTTCCACGAATCAAAACAAGTTCACTCCGAAATCTCACATTAATGGCAGCCCAGACCATCACACTACCCCCACCAAACCCATTTCTCTCCAGAACACACCTGTCTTGATGAGATTCATATTGCCTCCTGTACACCTGTTGTCGGCAGTCGGCAAATGACACACAGAACCTTGATTCGTCTGAAAAACCCAACAATGGAAGACTCGTGGTGGCCGAAGATGATGACTTCGAGAAAACTGGAGCCTGTTGTATCTGTGACTCTTTGAGATGTTCTCCTAAACAGCATCCCCAAAACTGGCTCCCTCTGCTGTTCTGTAGGCTGTGGCATTCTGACACTGATGCTGATGGGGATGAACCACTGTGCCTTTTATGTGTCCAATGTCTTGCTTTGCACTTGCATGTCATTCAAGTGATGCATTCAACCTGCTGCTAATGACATGGCAAAAGTTGTGTTTTGGAAATGTGATCCCCTGACAGACACACAAACTGGGTTTGAACTAGCTTTTCCACAAAATTCCACCAAATTCTAGCTTTTAACCTTCATACCACTATATTTCTTCTGTGGTAATTTTGATGGCTTCAAAAAATCAGCTACGATTTTAAAAAAATTAGGCGTTGCGTTTTCACTGTGTTTCAGTATATTTTTAAATAGCAGCAACTAATACCAGTTAAAAGAAGCAAAAAATGCCAAGTACATCATGATTTCCATCAAAATACAAATCAATTGTTTCTAAATGTACCAATAAATATGATGTTTACATGCTTTTGTGACTATTCTTCCAGATCAGTTCCAAGAATAATGCATGTCCTCATTATAGATAAATCTGCCTCTATCACCTTTAATCACAGTGTCATTATGAATGGACTATGTATGTACGAGAACTAATGCAATTCAGCAGACGAGTATGGATAAAACCCATTTGATATATATGGGCTGTTTTAGTGGATCCATCCCATTGGTCATATTTTCCTGGCCCAAACTGGAATTTCTGTGGATCCTCTTAAGTTATTGGCCCACCATGACACCTTGCATTCCACTTGTGCCAGCCCTGTACACAGACTTATTTTAACAGATTCCTGAACAATATAAATGAAGGCATGACACTGTCTAGATATTCCCAGAGGGATATGGCTGAAAACACAATGGGCAGGAGATGAGTGGGGGGGAAGCTGTTTTGTCTTGAAAATATTTCCTAAAAAATTGGAAGAGTCATGGAAAAGTTGGTGGTGGAAGGCTAAATGGCAGAATGCACAATGCCATAAAAGGAATGCATTAAATCCATTGATGGATCTCCAGCTGGTAAAGTTGAAAATGATTGGAGTAACATGCAAGTTTCACAGCAACCGTTTGAAATTTTAAAAACAATCTTTGGCCATTTAGAAGAAATGGGAGCATGATCCACTGATAGGATAGTGGATTTAATAATAGGCATGTACATTTAAAAATGTTCGTCCATTACTAAAACAAAGAGCATGCTCTACAGCTTGAGTGACAGAATATGATTAAAAATCTTCTGCTACACAAGTTTTGGCATGCCAGGTAAAGATGAGTGAATGGGTGACAAAAATTAGCCTTTGCTAATTAACCTAATCTCATTCTGAAAAAGTGAGAAAATCACACGGATCTTGTGAATCAGAGCTTGGGTGAGCCACAGCATCATGTAAAGAACAGTCAAAAAGAAAAAAAAAACACAAAATAATTCCTCTGAAGGTGGCTGGAAGGCCTTTTTTGCCATTTTCAAAATAGAAAATTAAAAAAAGAGAAGCGAATCCATAAAAAATAGCTACCCATGGCAAAAATTATGAGATCACCACTCTTAGAGGATGTACATCCAGCATTTTTTACTTCATAGCAAATAAACTAATCCCTGATATGACACAAAACGTTTTTTTGTTCAATTTCTGAGCAGTCTGGATTACTGGATCAATATGATCATATTGCCTGATACGTAAGCAATATCACCTTGAATTTTTGCCATTAGATTCTTCCACTCATGAGCAATCATTGCTGAATACTACAGAAAAAAAAATTAATAGATCAATTAATAAGTTAAGTAGATAAATTCATTACTAACCACATGTAAGACACTTTAGTGTATTTTTCATTGTTATTGAATTAATAAAGGCAGTCTGAGCACATATACAGCGCCCTCCATAATTATTGGCACCCCTGGTTAAGATGTGTTCTTTAGCTTCTAATAAATTCAGTTTTTTTCTAAATAATATAGGACCACAATGAAAAAAAGAGGAAAATCCAACCTTAATTCAAGTGCATTTATTCAGTGGGAAAAAAATCCCACATTAAGAAATAATTCTTTTACATCAAATTATGTGTGCCACAATTATTAGCACCCCTGATGTTAATACTTTGTACAACGCCCTTTTGCCAACAAAACAGCACCTAATCTTCTCCTATAATGTTTCACAAGATGGGAGAATACAGAAAGAGGATCTTCGACCATTCCTCTTTGTACAATCTCTCTAAATCATCCAGCGACCTGGGTCCTCTCCTCTGCACCCTCCTTTTCAGCTCACTCCACAGGTTTTCAATGGGGTTCAGGTCTGGGGACTGAGATGGCCATGGGAGGAGCTTGATTCTGTGTCTGGTGAACCATTTCTGTGTAGATTTGGCCACATGTTTAGGGTCATTATCTTGCTGAAAGACCCAGTGACGACCCATCTTCAGCTTTTGGGCAGAGGCCACCAGATTTTGATTTAAAATGTCCTGGTATTTCAAAGTGTTCATGATGCCATGCTCCCTAACAAGGTTCCCAGGGCCTCTGGAAGAGAAACAGGCCCACAGCATCACCAGTCCTCCCCCATACTTCATAGTGGGCATGAGGTGCTTTTCTGCATACTCATCTTTTGTGTTCCGCCAGACCCACTTAGAGTGTTTGTTGCCAAAAAGCTCTATCTTGGTCTCATCTGACCAAAGCACACGGTCCCAGTTGAAGTCCCTGTACCGCTTAGCGAACTCCAGACGTTTGCGTTTATGATTGTGAGTGAGAAAAGGTTTTTTCCGTGCATGCCTCCCAAACAGTTTGTTGGCATGTAGATAGTGCCTGATGGTTGTTTTGGAGACTTTGTGACCCCAAGACGCTACCATTTGTTGCAATTCTTTAACAGTGAGCTTTGGAGAACCTTTTATTTCTCTTACCATCCTCCTCACTGTGCGTGGTGACAAAATAACCTTGCGTCCTCGTCCAGGCTTGTTTACCACTGTTCCAGTTGTTTTAAACTTCTTAATGATTCCTCTGGCAGTAGATATGGGCAGGTGCAGGCGAGTGGCTATTTTCTTGTAGCCATTGCCTGACTTGTGAAGGTCGACACACATCTGCCTTACTTGAATGGTGTGTTCCTTTGTCTTTCCCATGTTGAAGAGTGGATAAGAGAAATGGCCTCTGTGTCACATCATATTTATACCCCAGGGAAACAGGAAGTGATGAATTACTAATTAAATGTTCCTAGATACTCTGATCAACTTTGTAAACTACTGTAGAAATGACAGAAATACTTCAATTACATTTATTTCCTAGGAATTGTTAGGGGTGCCAATAATTGTGGAACAGGTGATTTTATGAAAAATAATTATTTCTTAGTCAGGGATTTTTTTTTTCCCTTAAAATTCACTTGAGTTGAAGGTTAAATTATTCTACAATTTTCAGTGTGAGAGTATGCTTCTGCAATAAAAGTTGAATTTATTTTAAGGCTTTTAACACTTAACCAGGGGTGCCAATAATTATGGAGGGCGCTGTAAGTTAAAGCTGGGTTCAGTTTGTAATAATTTAATCAGGCTGTCCAGAGCAATTCTGTAGCTTGGCTTTCTTTTTGGGGAGCTTTTGCTTGGGAGTTTTTGCTGATATATGCTCTGCTGTCAGGGGCGACCAAAAGGTGGTTGCAAATAAATTAGTACCGAGTAATATTGTTCTAAGGATTATGCAAAGGTGAGAAAATGGAAGTTCAATTCATTTTCTTTCAACTTTCATTGACTTTCTGTTCCAAGGCTGCTCATGTTACATTTTAAGGGGAGGGACAACTGAATCTGCAGTTTCGCTACAAACCTGGTATTATTTTGGAAAGGGAATTCTTTCCGACATTTGCCATCATGTACCGCCTAATACTACTGTACCATAATTACCACAGATCTGGCTTTCTCTGTCCCTTTTTAAGAAACTACAACCTTGTTGCCAGAAAAGTTGGGACACGTAAAATGTAAATAAAAACAGACCGCAATGATCAGCAATTGATGAAAACTTCATAATAAAGTGAAAATAGTACAAAGACAACATATCAAATGTAGAATCTGATAAACTTTATTGTTTTTGAAACATATCTGCTCATTTTGAGTTTGATGCTAGCAACATGTTTCAAAAAAGTTTTGACGGGGCCATGTTTACCATTGTTTTAACCCCTCTGTGCAGATGTAGACACCAGGGGACATGGAGGTGCTCTATTCATGCACGCAGTTACACTATTCTAGATGGCAAACCCGGATCAGTTATTGAATATTCACTAGCAAGCCAAGCTCGAACACGGTTTAGAATATAGACGAGTTTGGTCCCGTCCCTGTTTCCCTGGAGTTGCATGAATTAAACTCCTCAACAAAGCCTGATGTGCAACCTGTTCAATATACTTGCCCATAGTATCTATCCAGCAGTTCAAAAAATGATCTCTTGCAACAGAAAAAATTGTTGTACTTTGTAGCAACCACTTCAGCTATAGTGGGCCAATGGTATCCCAATTAAGTAGTTAAGATAAATCAGTTTTCTGAAGCAAAAATTCCTATTTGGTTTTGATACTATGTCATACGACTGTCAATTATAGTCATCAAATATCAAAAATGCGCAATTCCCTACAGTGGATTTATGCTGAAATTCCTCTATTGACGAACTCAGCGCTTCATTAGATCCTACTGTGTACTCTCATTGATTAGCCACTCACTCAATTGCTTAGTTAGGCTCATCTGCGTAACGCAGTTCTAGTTCACGCCCACATGAAACTTTCCTGGTAATGACCTATTGACACGTTTCTGATCCAATTCCAGAGAGTGTAAACATTCCACAGTAGCTGAAAGAGATTGTATGTACCATCAGGTAAGCATTTAAACTGTTGCGTATCAGCAAGGTTGTATTCTCTTAATGTTGTGCACAGTTGCGCAACTAAAAATAACGCAATTTCAAAGAAAAAAAGACTTCCAAAACCCGCCCGAAGCACTCAGTTACATTTACAGGATTTAAATGAGTTATGGACTTGTAAATAGGAATTATTCCAAACGAAACAGGACTGGAGGGTTCCTTCTGCCGGGTAGATCTGTGTCTCCAGAGGAGGGATTCAATGAGGAAAGGTTATTCTTCAATGTATAAGTGAGATAAATTGTGTGTGTGTGTGTGTGTGTTTTACTTATGGCTAGCTGGCTTGCTGTTTTTTATTCTCAGTTTACCATAGCCATGTTGATCACAGAGCTTGTTTGCCATATTGGTTAGTAAGAGTAACCATTAGTCTTTGCTAATAATACTGCATGTGGTGGAATTTTGCTCCATGTGGCTCTGTGTTTTAGAATTTATACTGTATTCAAAGAAATCAAATGCCAAGGTTTTGGCTTGTTTAAAATGCGAACATCTCAAGCACTTCGGTAGACCCCCATGCTAACATTCGTTGCACCATTCTGTTCAATATAGGGAAGCATATTGACTGCTTTTCCTGATAGTGGAATGTTTGTTCTGTTATAATAAGGTATATTTCAGATATGATTGAGTTTGTGAGTTATACTTGTTCCTTATAAGTTGAGGAAAGTGTTTACATGAGGTTGCCAGCTCGGAAGTGGGAACTGCTAGTTTTACATTGCAGGGTGAATGTTCTGACCGTTAAATATGCAGTTCTTTTAATGAGTATGAGTCCTGGCTTGTGGGACTCTGAAGAAAAATGGACAAAATTCTAAACTTTATAGTGGAGAAAAGGTATGATTTGGGTTTGGAGAGGTTACTGGTGACCATTGATGTCCAACTGCTCCTATTTTGATAAACTCATGCTAAATTCCACCGGAAAATCATTAATTCATGTTGAATTTCATGCGCCAAAATTTGATTTATGTGAAATATATGATTATTTTATGATTTGACAGTGTGCCATTTTGAGGGATGTGAGAGTTTGGGGAGCAACCTGCAGAGCTGTCTTATTTGGCTCTGAAAAAGTAGATAATTTAGAATTTCTTGCTCAGCTAAAGAATACTTGTGGTCAAGGAGTTTATGATCCCAGAAATGTATAGTTTTAACCCCCAGCCATTTTTCAATTCTCAGTATTATTTTTTTACAATTTCAATGCAGAATTTTCTTGAAGATTTTTTATGTTTGCAGCCCTTTTTCTTCCAAAATAATGAAAATAAACTGAAATATGGTGGAATTCTAAATGCTTTAAGTGTCTTGACTCAGTTGAGCCCTTCCCTTCCTCCATGTGAAGCTGTGATCTTGAATTATAAAGCCTTAAATAAGGTAACACGTGAATGACCAGATTTGGCTTCTGTGCAAAGGGGTTAAATCATCTCTTCTTTTAACAACACCCTTTAAGTGTTTTGGAACTGAGGAGATGACGTACTGTAGTTTTGAAAGCAAAATGTTTTCTTATTCTTGCTCGATTTTAGATTTCAGCTTTTCAACACTTTTGCAGACTCTTTTGTCACATTTGTGTACCAAATTTTTCAATGGGTGACCAATCTGGACTGCATGCAGGCCAGTTTAACACCCCAGACTCTTATACTACAGATCCATGATGTTGTAACACGCCCACAATATGGTTTGGAATTCTCTCGCTGAAATAAGCAACGCCTTACCAGAAAAAAAGATGTCTGGATGGCTGCATGTACATTTTGCTCCAAAACCTGTATATATTCTTCAGCATTAATACTGTCTTCACAGATGTGCAAGTTACCCATGCCACACGCACTAATGCACACTCATACTATCATGGATGCTGGCTTTTGAACTGAGTGCTGATAAAAAGCCAGATGTGTCCTCTTCTTCTTAGCCTCAAGAACATGGTATCCTTCATTTCCAAAAAAAAAAATTTCAGATTTTGATTGGTCAGATCATAGGATAGTTTTCCACTTCTTCTCAGGCCATCATAAATGAGCTTAGGCCCAGAGCAGGCAGAAGCGTTTCTAGATCTTGTTTATTTATGGTTTTTTTCCCTTACATAGTAAAGTTTTAACTTGGATTTGTGGATGCAGTAACAAACTTTGCTCATTGAGAATGGTTTTCAGAAGTGTTCCTGAGCCCATGCATTGATTTCCACCACAGTATCCTGTTTGTTTTCAATGCAGTGCCACCTGAGGGCCTGAAGATCACAGCCATACAGAGATTTCTCTGGATTCTCTGAATAAGTTTATGATATTAAATACCACAGATGATTAAATCCCCAGTTTCTTTGCAATTTCATTCTGAAATTGTTTAACAATTTTCCCATGCAGCCTATCACACAGTGGTGAGGCCCACACCATCTTCTGAAAGACTCAGCCTCTCTGAGATGCACTTTTCATACCCATTCATGTCACTGAGCCATTGCCAATTAATCTAATTAGCTGCGAGATGTTCCACCAGGTGCATTTTTTAGCATTTTAAAACATTTCCAATCTTTTGTTGCCCCGTCCCAACTTTTTTGAAACATTGCTGGCATCAAATTCAAAACGTGGCGACATTTTTCTAAAAACTATAAAATTTTGAGTTTCAACATTTGATTTATTGTCTTTGAACCATTTTTGATTAAATATAGGGTTTAAATGATGTGCAAATCATTGCATTCTGCTTTTATTCACATTTTGCACAGTGACTCAACTTTTCTGGAAGTGGGCTTGTACAATGTCATCCACTAATATTGGCACACTTGGCTCACGGGTGGCTCACGGCTAAGACGTTTGTCTGTGAATCCTGCTGTTGGGTGTTCTAATCCTGGGCCAAGTTCTAACCACCAAATGCTTCACTTACAAGACCCTAGCAACAGACTGTTCGTTCTCTTGATTTGGACATCCTCCACCTGTTACAACCCGGCCTAGGAGAAACCTCCATGTAACATGATATAATCAGACTTCCCTCTGCCCCGCTCCCAAGAACCACCACTAACTAAAGTTAGCAGCCCTTTTTAGAATTTATTTTAATAAATGTAGCTTCCAGGAGAGCTCACAGCAAAATCAGCAAAATCAAGCCAAATGTAAATAACCATCGCTTACCTCGGCAGAGTAAAGAAACAAAAAGACAAAATGTTAACCTAAGCTGCAAACCATAAAATAGAAGAAAATAAGGATTCAAACAAAACGCAACCCACCCCTACCAAACCAGGGCTGTTGCAACATTAAACATGCCAATATTACATCTTATCACATACATTGCTGGCAGCCAGGTTGGAAGCGGAGAGAGGAGAGTCTGCAGTAGCTGAGAGAGGTCGGCCTTAAAACGCAAGCTTGCATGTTGAAACCAATTAGTGCTCTGGAACAACCTACACTCACATGCAATCAATCATTAATTTAATGAAAGAGCAAAGCTCACCGGCAGTCAGTCACACACAGGCATCACAGAGGGCGACAAAAATATGCACAGCAAATGCACAGAAAAAAATTAAAGGATGCACAAAAATACATAAAAATGTCAATATTACCATGAGGTTGTAACACACTGTAGGTCATATTGAAAACAACTGTCCTTCAGTGTTTATGAGTCTGTGAGGTTTCTACTGTAGTGCTCTGTAAAGGTGGAGTCCCATTAAGGGCGTTTTCTGGCCCAAACCACCGATTTCAAAATAATTTTCAGCATTAATAAACCACCCCATGGAGTTAATGAATTGACTAGAGAAACCTGCGATATCAATTTTCTTTATGACAAAAAATGTTATTTTTAACATTTTTTAGTTTTTGGGAGGGGCCACCCATTCTGGGGCCCCACAGAGTGTCACCAATGATTATATCACGTGCTTTGCAATGCCCTTTGTAGCTGATATATTTTCCTAATGAATGAAAAAAGAATTTGTTGAAATTGATGTCATGCTGCCGAGATAGGAAGATATTTGTTCAAAAAATATGTTCTGAAATGGAGATTTCCAATGGCCACGTGTGTAAACGACGGTACATTTGACAAAGTTCCCGGCCATGACACGAAAAGGGAATTTGCTAGAATTTGCCCTAGGGTATGGCCAATATTAAGTGAAAAAACCAGGATGAGTGGACACTGGTAACATTTTCATCCGAACACTTGCATCAACTGACCGTTGTAAACCCTAAAATGGGGTGTGTTGATACGAAATGGATTGTGCGAGTATGGCTCTCACTTAATTCTTCTAGTTTAAGTTTTTTTCAGTAATATAGTTATTAACTATGATCCTTATGATGTTTATGCCTAAAATTTTTCCTATTCTTAGACCTTCAAACTGAAGGAGCCTCAAGACCACGACATGGTGATAGGTTAACTGGACTTAACTGGACAGTATGAACTTTCCATGGTAATTGAAAGAAATTGACTGGGCCTCCAAAATAGTATGAAAACTCTTGTGTAACATCAAGTAGGTCGGATCTTCTCAACTTCGCACAGGGGCGTATATAGACATTTGAAACACCAGGGGTTGAGCCCAAAAGACAGGACGTGACTCGGTGCAGATTGGAATGAGGTCGTTGCAATATACATAGGTGGTCACATGATCCCCGAAGCAAAATGTACACAAAGGTTGATCGCAGCATAGTGAAAATGGGGGAATATTGTGCTGCTGTTGGTTGCACTAATAATGATGCCATTCAGTCATCTAGAAAATATGGCAAAATAAGTTTCCATCAATTTCCACAAAATAATGAAGCCCTTTTGAAAGAATGGCTTGTTAAATTAAGAAGAATTGACTGTGGAAAGCCTTACAAACCAACAAAACATTCAGTTCATTGCTCAGAGCACTTAGAGAAAAGCTGCTTCACGTACCTGAAGTTCACAAGTAAGTCAACAGTTTTGTTGCAATGAATATTGGTTTTAAACTCAAGGTTTAAAAAAATTAGTGGAAAAGATATATTCAATACAAATATTAACCTTAAGTCCGAATGCCCCCAAGACCGGGAGCAATGAATTTGCATAATAAATACAGCATGTTTCCTAATGGCAACCTCGTCATGCGGCATATCCTCTTAATGCAAAGAAACTCGGCGAAAAGTTCATGATGACCATTTTTACCTCAACCGACCACAATTCAAGCACCAAGCAAGTAAATAAGCATCTAGCAAAACATGAGATAAAATTATATCAGTGCTCTATCGCAAGCATTTCCACTGAATTTGTGCTATGCATACAAACCATACGTCAAATGAAGGAGGACAGTCCACAGAATCCAACGATATAAGCCATGTCATTTTAAATTCACACCACACTCAAAGAACCGCAGACAGACACTTTACAGTCTACAGAGATGAGCAAAAGTTTTTCTTACCTTTGATATTTTGTCATAAAAAGCTGTTTGTGGGTAAATCTGCGCTTGCTATTGTTTTAGCTAGTCTCTCTGAGAGTCCTTGTGCCATTATGCTATGCACTCGAAGACCTCAGCAGTATAATCGCTTAAATGGTTTGTTTTTATTTAAATGGGTTAAATGGTTTTC
This sequence comes from Gymnothorax javanicus, assembly GCA_029692085.1. Classification (NCBI taxonomy): domain Eukaryota; kingdom Metazoa; phylum Chordata; class Actinopteri; order Anguilliformes; family Muraenidae; genus Gymnothorax; species Gymnothorax javanicus. The sequence goes on from CM056195.1 coordinate 85,557,908, forward strand.
TTATTTTTGCTATAATTAACCCAGTGGTGAAGTCTGTTTTTTTGTAGTGGGTATACTGTGAAACTCGCACTCACCCGTCTCAGAGCAATATATATTTATACAACCCCAATTCTGAAATAGTTTGGACGAAGTGTAAATTGTGAATAATATCAAAATGCAATGACTTTCAGATCTCATGAGCCAATATGTTATTTACAATAGAACATAGAAAACATTTCAAATGTTGAAACTGAGACATTTTACATTTTTATCCACAGAATGAGCTTACTAATTCTCTGGATGCAACAGGTCTCAGAAAAGTTGGGACACAGGCAAAAAAAGAGCTGAAAAAGCTATTGATATATAAGAGAATCAGCTGAAAGAACATTTAACAAGTAATTAAGTTAACTGGCATCAGGTGTGTAAAATGATTGGCTATAAAAGGGATGTCTTAGAGAGGTTAAGTATCTCAGAAGTAAAGATGGCCAGAGGCTCTCCAACCTGTGAAGGCTTGCGTTAAAAAATTGTGGAATACTTTAAAAACAATGTTCCTCAATGTCAAATGGCAAAGGCTTAGAAGGTCTCATCATCGACCGTTCATAACATCATCAAAAGATTCAGAGAAACTGGAAAAATCTCTGTGCATAAGGGACAAGGCTGAAGACCTTTACTGGATTCCCATGATCTTCGGGCCCTCAGATGCCACTGCATCACTCGCCGGCATGATTCTGTCATTGACATTACTAAATGGGCCCAAAAATACTTCAAGAAACCACTGTCTGTAAACACAGTTCGCCATGCCATCCATAGATGCCACCTAAAACTCTCTCATGCAAAAAGGAAGCCATTGTTGAGCATGATCCAGAAGCGCCGCTATGTTCTGTGGGCCAAGGCTTATTTAAAATGGACTGTAGCAAAGTGGCAAAGTTTCCTGTGGTCAGACAAGTCCAAATTTGACATTCTTGTTGGAAGTCACGGGCGTCGTGTCCTCCGGGCTAAAGAGGAGACAGACCACCCCTCCTGTTATCAGCGTTCAGTTCAAAAGCCAGCATATCTGAAGGTATGGGGATGCATTAGTGCATATGGTGTGGGACACTTGCATGTTTTAAAAAGCACCATGAATGCTGAAAGGTATATAAAGGTTTTAGAGCAACATATGCTTCCCTCCAGACGACATCTATTTTAGGGAAGGCCTTGTGTGTTTCAGCAGGACAATGCAAAACCACATACTACAGCTATTACAACAGCATGGCTTCATAGTAGAAGAGTCCGTGTGTTGAACTGGCCTGCCTGCAGTCCTGATCTTTCACCGATTGAGAACATTTGGTGCATAATTAAACAAAAGTACGTCAAAGGAGACCCAAGACTCTCCAGCAGCTGGAACCCTGTACTAAACAAGAATGGGATCAAATTCCAATGGCTAAACTCAAGAAACTTGTCTCCTCAATGCCCAGACGGCTCCACTCTGTGTTAAAAAGAACAGGGGATGCTACACCATGGTAAACAGGCCCCTGTCCCAACTTTTTTGAGACCTGTAGCAGCCATCAAATTTGAAATGAGCTCATTTTGTGGATAAAATTGTAAAATATCTCAGTATCAACATTTGCTATGTTATCTCTGTTCTATTGTGAATAAAATACTGGCTGGTGTGATTTGAAAGTCATTGCGTTTTGATTTTATTCACAATTTACACTTTGTCCCAACTATTTCGAAATTGGGGTTGTTTATATATATATAATGTAAATAAGCCTACCTCTATAAACAGAGATATGGAAATTATAAATTTTTTTTGACAAGATAATGAGTGAATGAGCTTGAAAAAACTGCAGTGAGAGACCATAGGACTTTGGGAACATAGGCTGGACCCCGCTTAAATTCCATACATTAAACAACATTTTGCGACAGATGTCTCTTTTTTTTCTTAATTAACTTTTTTTAATTAACACTTAGCCACCAATCACAATGGAAACACAAGACATATTTTAAATATAAAAATTGTGTACTGTTTATGACTGTCACCACACACACGCCCGCCCCCCCACCCAATAAGTTATCGCTCCCCTTCTCTCCCATTCATTGAACCACCACACAAATGTTATTCAAGTTAGCTAGTTCTCGAAACATTTAAATATACTAACAATTCTCTGCTATTACAGTTAATGATAACGTATATTCTAATTTCACTTACCAGGTAACATTACAGTAACGTTAGCATCGAACTCCTTCTTTGTATTGTTTAGGGCAGCCTCAGCCTGTTTTTCTGCAAGGTTAGTTTCTCCAGCCTCTCTGTCATCTACTGGAGCTGCAGTGTCACTCGAACCAGTGTTCTGATAATTTGTGCTGCCTTGTCAAAAAAATGCTACCGTAATGCAATGCAATTGTAAAGTATCTGTTTTCGCCTTAATATTGCAATATGAATTAGTCTACAGTAGTAACTTTGTTATTAGCTAGCTTGTTATAACATAAGGGTCAATGACGTGACATTGTCCTAATGCACTACTTTGGTTTAAAATAATTTTAAATGATTCATAATAAGCATAATTTTATTCTATAAAGCCTATTTAATTTGAACATATTTCCAGTTTATCATAAAAATGAGATATATTTTATGTTTTGCCATCTCTAACCCTCAAAATGTCAGGTGGTGCAACCATCTGAGCAAGTTAACACTATGTGAAATGTATTAAAATATGTAATTTAAAATATGCATTAATATAATATTAATATGGGGGCATAATTTTATATTGAAAACCTTTCAAATAAACAAACTTTAATAGTTTAATTGTTCTTAAATTGTTTGGAAAACCAAAATACCCGCCCCCTACAATAAAGAATCCAAAAGTTACTTTCAATACCCAGCTTAACTACAAAATAGTAATGTTTTAGGCAGAGTAGAGACTCTCAGGTATACTTAGAAAAAAAATCACTGAGAAAAAAAAGAGGGAAGTGTGTTTTTTTTCAAGAAACTTTTGGTTGCATCACCTGACATTTTTTGGCTGATGAAATTGCAAATACAGTCTAAAACTGTACTAAAACCCTGTAAATGTTGTGCAACCATTAAGATTTGTTTAATCACACTCTTCCAACTTCAAATAAATGTATTCTGTACATTTTTAAAGATTTGTTAAAAAAAAATTTTTAAAAGGCTTATTTGTCATTGACCCACAAGCAGATGTTACAACGTGTTGGACAAGTTTGTTCAAAAAGATATATGCCGCACGCCATTATCATCTAATTTCTGCATTTTCAGGAAAACCCAGCCTGTACATGCAAAAATATATACGCTTACAAGTCGAAAGGCGCACTGAAAAAATGTGTTTTCATGATTTTCGAAGATATTTAAGATGTGAGCGAAGAAACAGAGCCCAAGATTTTCGGTCTGTGCAAGCGCAGAACCGCGAGGAAGCATATTTTGATAGGCAGTAAAAATTGACAGAACACCGGCAGTAGTTTCAGGGGCAAGTTGGGCAACTTTCTGAAAACACTGAAAGAGTGTAGTCTGCCGTTTTTTTTCATTGCACACTTTTTCTCTTTAGGTTATTCATTCGCATTTGAGCAGAGAATGTCCGCCAAGCAAGTTTGTTGCTGTTGCTTAGCAACAGGTCGCAGACTCACAGGCGACAGAAGCCCAAGAGGTCTGAAAGTCGTGCTTCAATCCTAACACAGACGAGGTCCGGGGTGAATTTAATTAATAAACGTGTTAAAGCTCCGTTACAAAATGATGTTGTTACATATCCTCGCACATTTTTTAAAGATTTTTTTTTTTTTTTTTGGGGAATTTTTCCTTTATTTGACAGTTATACAGTGTAGAGAGACAGGAAAGTTGGGGAGAAGAATGGGGGAAGACATGCAGCAAATGACCTGAGCCGGAGTTGAACCCAGGTCGCTGCGGGAAGGACACAGCCTTTATGGTATGCGCGCTTGGACCGATGAGCCACCGGGGCGCCCCCATCCTCGCACATTTTTAAGAGGGTATACGCAAATAATTGACATTTTCTAGTGGGTATACGGCGTATACCTGTGTATCACGTAGACTACACCACTGAATTAACCGCTAAATATTCAACTGTTGTTTTCAAAGCCAGTTATGCTCAAGTTTGAACACAGCACAGCTGTACAAGTGCTAAATCGACCAGTGAATATATTTGAGCTTGTGTCGTGGATGAGACGGAGCATTTGGACCTGAGCAACTGGGGTTCAATATCTGGTTATACATACGACCTTTCAGAGCAAGGAAATATATATATATATATATATATATATAGTATTAATAAATAATAATTATTTGAAACATTCCCATCCCATCAATGGCATCCTCCTGGTTTACTTTGGGGATCACATGACTTACACTACGGTTGCTGCATCCAATGCAATGCCTCCATTAATTCATTTGTCAATGGTATAATGAAGTCTCGCACCTGAATTAAATCAAATCCAGTGTATTGGCCTGAAATTTCACATTTCAAGGAAGTGACTAATGAAATAACCGTATGTGATATTGGATACAGTATTGCACGTCAACATAAAATGAAAAATGCCATGATGATTTCATGTCTTTTTAAGGCGAGACATGGTAGGCAAAAACATGGATTTTTCATGCAGTGGTCAATTTTGAGATTTTGGCCTAGTTTACTCCTTGAATATATATTCTTTCAAACTGCTATGAAGAAAACATTAAAATTATACATTTAGACGTTTATTTTATTACATTTTGTCTACTTGCGGCAGTAGGTCTCTTCCAAATTTACCAAAAAGTTAGCATTCCAACGCAACGAACAGTACTTTGCCTCTTCACTGAAGTCTGTCATGAGCGGTACCGTTGTAAAGCTCTGATTCTTCTGCTGTGTAATCCAAATAAGGGCATTTCCTTTCTGTCAGTAACCAATCGTGAAAGTTCATGGGGGGATTTAAAGCTAATGACAAAATCTCATTAGCTACTGCTGGTTTATGCTAACGTGGCTCGCTCAGATGCATCACGTGGTGCGCTCTGACGCTTCCGTCTTTAACTTGCTGCGGAACCCTGGCTGCGTCCGAATAGTTAAAAAATTACGTCCTATCGTCTAATTCCGAACCACTTTTCTTTAACCTCTGTGTAAAACGTCATGAGGTAAAGGAAAGGTGTAATGGGGACTCTTTTACAGCTTAGGGAGAGAACCACGCTAGTAAGAGAATCCGAATGCACTTACACTAGGCCTCCTGTCCGTCATGTTTGTTTGTTTGAGATTTGGTGGCATGTTTGCGTTCCCGTGCCGTGGCCAGCAATTAGTCAATCAACGCAATGCATGTGTTCCACGATTGTTCAAACTGTTAAAATCAAATAAGACCATTTGAAACGTTTTTATGCAATTCCATTGCTTTCAACCCCTGAGTAAAGAAAAGCATGAGAAGTCTGGAGTCACAATTATTTCCATGTTACTCGTAGTGAAATCCACCGAAACGCATGTGAAACTGATCACCCTCCATGCACAAGGACTTCAATTCCGCCTGACAATCTCTTACAAACGCGTTGGTTGAATGGTTGCTGACATACGCCACGGGAACGTGAATATACCACTTAAACGGCCGAATGCATGAAAGTTGACAGCCTTTTGTCCTACTTGTGCTGCGCCGGGTCTGACATTAAACATTGATCCAGAAAATCATGGGTTTTGCAGCAGTTTATTGCTCGAGTGGAGTAATTTCAAAGGGGACACTAGTGCAGACGAAGCATCTTTACATCTACACCAGTGGTCTTCAACGTTGTTCCTGGGCACCCACTATGTATGCTGGCTTTCGTTCTAACCACAGTTGTAATCGCAGGATTTTAACGAGCTGTTCATTAGTCTTAATTAAGTGTATTTAATGTTTAGAGTAGTTATTTGCCATCTTGTAGCAATGCCACATAATAATGTAGCCGATTCTCGGGGAGGCACTAACATATTAATTTCTGTGCATTAAATTGCGATATTTAAAATTAGAAGTGCTATCCACCTTTTCATGGCTCCATTCTGTGTCGGTAGCCCCATAATTTTATACCATCTTCCGTTGCTATTTTCCGTTGTTTAAATGATTCTAGATCAGTTGGCTGTCAAATTGATCAGCTGACATTACGCACAGTTCAGGAACAAATCGGATTCTGCCGCGAAATGGAGGAGGTTTGAAATATGGGCGAGTGATGGGTAATGGAAGACGCGAATCTCGGGGAGACTACGAGGGACCTGAGGAATACAATATATTTTAACATTTCGTTAAAATACAAAAAAGCTACTGTGGAAATAGCACAAGGCCACGTTTCAGACTGGGACATTCACCATCTGCAGCAACTAAAAAGAGCATCTCAGCACCCGGTGAGATCTGTCCTTTTTATTTATATATTTTTGCTTCTGGATTTTCTTTTTTGGCAACCAAGACTTTTTGTATTTTTTCGGTGGTCAAAGAACATTCACTTTTTGTTTTATTCCATATGGATTAATTTTGGATTTTCTGTTGGCATATGGATATTTTCATTTTGCGCTCCGGAGGTGGAGAGATTTTGGCTGGACATTTGAAAGAACTGGATGCGGTAAAAAAGTAAAACCCGACTGACCGCACGGACTTATTTTTTTTATTTTACGATGCTGGACTAAAGAAAGCGATTGTGTATTGCCTGTGAGGTTGGGTGTTGCGTGGGGTTGCAAATATTCGTTGGTCTGCGCTGTATTTCTTTCATTTGTTTTTTTTTTAAGCGGTACTAAATCCACTTAATGTTCATGATCAAGCGTATCCCATGTTTTATTTGTAACTTAAACCAATATACATTGGGGATTACATATGGTGGCCAGTACGGGGACCTTGATTGTGCAGTGATTTTGTACGGATAAAGAAAAAAAAATACTACCGTGATTTATACCTGGATTTTTTTTTTTTTTTCGAAAAAAATATGGAAGATAATATTGTAGGCACAGACTCGGTTGCGAACACGGTTCTCGGCCTGGTTTTGCCAACCCTGATGTCAGTCTTGGGCCTTTTTAACGAAAGGAATCCTACTCAGAAATTTGCATCTTTGTTGAGCTCTTTGTATATTTCTGATGATAATGCAGAGATTTATGATAATCAAGCTGTTGATGTTTATGCTTCTGATGATGATGGTGATGATGAAGAATGTGATATGGTCCATAAAGATGGCAGGGATGATGGTGAAAATGAGGAAAAAGGTACTCAATCAACTGCATTTAATTATGCTGAAATTATGAACAACTTTTCTTCTCTAAATGAACAATTCAGGAAATTGGATACTGATTTCAGAGATTCTGTAGCAAGCATGAAGGCAAACTTCAGGGCCTATGTTGACTCTAGTTTAGCCAAAATGGAGGATTCTTTATTGAAAAACATACAAAAACTTGGAAAAGAGCATTGTAAATTGTCTTCTACGTAGAGATGAGCAGTGGAAGAAGCAACTTAGCAGGTTAAGACAAAGCAGTACTCCCATAATGCAAAGAACCATCGCAGTGTCCACAGATGTCAGCCCTATCTCTGCCGGTACAACATTTAGTCTGCCTGGTGTATCTCCTTACTACTCTAAACCTCCAGTTCGACTCGACTTTCCATCTTTTGGAGAATCTAGTGAGACCTCTGATGTTCTTAACTTCATAGAGCAGTGTGAAAACTTCCTTGATGTCAGGCCTCTCCCTAATAATGAGCTTTCAGGGCTCTGTCCACTGTCTTGAAGGGTCCAGCTCACAGCTGGTTGGAAAGCTGAAAAAACAAAGTTCATGATTGGGCCTCATTCAAAATAGCCTTTATGTCTGCTTTCCTCCCCACTGACTACATCAGTGAAGTGGAAGAGAAATTGAGGGCCATGGTGCAAAAACCAGACCAATGCCTTCGAGATTTCGCTTATGATTACCGGGCTCTGTGTCTCAAATGGAAGCCAGACGTGCCAGAGGAGGAGATGGTAAGGCGTATCCTCAATAACATCAACCCAAAGGTGGCAGGCTGCCTGCGTGGTACTGTGACAACGTTAGCTTGTTAAGGTGGGCTCCATGGTTGAGAGAGACTGCGCTGCATCCAAAGATTACTGGCAAAAGGTGCAAGGGAGTAAAGATAAGGCTGGAAAGAAAACACCCAGAAAAGACACATCCTCAAAAATCAACGGCAGGGTGCTCTGTGGTATCAAAGGCAAAGAACATAACCTTCTTTTTTAGTCCCAATCACTATCAGAGGAATTAAAGGGGAAGCAGTTGTGGACACGGGAAGTACCTTCACACTGATGAGAGAAAGCCTGTGAAACAGATGGCCCTCAAGGGGGGAAGCCTTTCTACCAGCAGAGAGACAGAGATTTGTGATGGCAGATGGGACCGTTCATCAAGCCTTGGGAAGAAAAAAATCTCTGTTTTGACTGGCATAGGGAGGCAATGGAATGTTGAAACCCATGTAATGGAGGATCGTCATCTTGCTTTCCCACTGATTGTGGGACTAGATTTCCTCTCCAAAACGGAGCAATCCTCAATCTGGCAAAGAACAGCTATGGGCTGAAGGGAAAAGGGATACACATATCATTCACTTCTGCAACAAACCCCAGAGGTTGACTCATGGAATAAAGTCCACTGCCTCACCTCATATCAGCATGTTAATCTTTATTATGCCTTACCTCTTGGACAACCATTTCCCTGCTGGACCTCCACTCTAAATAACGAGACCTTGCAGTCGTATGACACAGACTATCTTGAGGGGCTTCAAAGGCTAATGCAAGACTGGCCTTCCGTCACCTCCAACATCCTGGGGAAAACTACCGTAGAGAAGCACACCATCTTCACCCAAGATGAAGTGCCTGTGAGGTCCAAGGCCTATCGAGTGTCCCTCTGAAAAAAAAAAAAAAGATAATTGAGGAGCATGTAGAGAAAATGCTAAAAGACAATATCGTTGGAGCCCTCCCAGTCTGCCTGGTCCTCCCCAGTAGTCCTTGTGAACAAACCTGATGGATCCTATAGGTTTTGTGTCGACTACCGGAGAGTGAATGCCAAGACCCTACCAGATGCATATCCAATGCCAATCATTCATGACATCCTCGAATCATTGGAAGGCGCCTCCTGGTTCAGCTCATTGGATCTGCAGTCTGGATACTGGCAGGTGGCTATGGATGAGGAGAGTAAACCAAAGACAGCCTTCATAACATCTCTGGGTCTACTACAATTCAAGTCTATGCCATTTGGGCTCCGCAACGCCGCTGCAACTTTTCAGCGTTTGATGGAGAAGGTCCTGGCAGAGTTGAGGGAAAGATATGTTTCGTCTATATAGATGACATTATCGTGTATTCCAACACTCATCTAAGGGATTTGGCTGCAGTTTTTGCACGGCTGACTGCAGCCAACCTCAGCTTAAACATGAAAAAAAGTGCCACTTCTTTAAGCCAGAGTTAAAATTCCTTGGACACATTGTGTCTGGCAGAGGAGTTGAGGTTGATCCAGCTAAGACGCAGGCGGTGGCGGACTATCCTGCTCCTAAAGATCTGAAGGCTTTGCAGCGCTTCTTGGGACTCAAGGGCTGGTATCACAAATTCATTCCACATTTTGCTGATCTGGCTGCCCTCTGAATCACCTGAAGCGGAAGGGAGTTGAATGGGATTGACAGAGGAATGCCAAGATGGCATGGATGCACTGAAGCAGGCCTTTGAAAAATCCTCCAGTCCTTGCCCAACCCAACCTATCTTTGCCCTTCCAGGTACACACAGATGCCAGCGAAGCCATCCTAACTCAGAACACCACAGAGGGTGAACGGGTTATCGCGTATGCCTCTAGGGGGCTCCGAGGCCCTGAGCGCAATTATTCCACCTCTGAAAAGGAGTGCCTGGCTGTGGTGTGGGCTGTGGAGAAGTGGCGTCACTACTTGGAGGGGCAGAGTTTGAGGTCTTCACCGATCATGCTGCGCTGTCATGGGCTTTCAATTGCCCAAAGACCACCTCCGTCTCACCAGATGGACCCTTGCAGCAGTTCACTTTTAAGGTTCATTACCGAAGGGTGCCTGAACACTGGGCCCGATGCTCTATCCAGGGTATATGAACCTCTCACAATTCATCCCAGTCCATGTCTTACAGTCTCCCCCAAAGGTTATTCAGATCTACCACACTCACTCTGTGAAATTGCTCAAGCTCAGGAGAAGGATCAGAAGATTTGTGACCTGAGAGAAGACAGATTAAAGTCAGTAGCCGCTTCCAATCGTATTGGCTTTACCATCTCCCAGGGGGTCCTATACCAAGAGTCCCACTGCCAGATCAGGGGAGAAGTACCAGCTGGTGGTTCCTCAATCACTCATTCCTGAGTTCCTGCGGTACTTTCACGATAATCCCTTGAGTGGTCATCTTGGCAAGCTGAAGACGCTGTTCGGATCTTGGAGGTTGCCTGGTGGCCGAAAGTGTTGTGGGGAATACACAAAGTCCTGTACCATCTGTCAGCAATACAAGGCAGATAACACCAAGCCTTCAGGATTACTGCAGAGCACTGAAGTTACTCAGATGTTGGGAATGGACCTCATGGGGCCATTCCCTAAAGCAAAAAAAGTCAAACTCTTATCTGCTGGTGATTGTTGACTATTATTCCAGGTGGGTGGAGATGTTTCCCATGAGAGACAGCAAAAGCGCCTGTCCAAGATTCTCCGGAGGAAATCTTCACTGATGGGGGGTACCACAGTTCGTAGTGTCAGACAGAGGACCGCAGTTTACTGCCACCCTCCTGATGGATCTCTGCAAGACCTGGGGGTAGTGCAAAAACTAACAACTAGTTATCATCCACAAACCAATCTGACAGAACGCATCAACAGGACATTAAAAACCATGATAGCATCATTTGTCGGCCAGCACCATGACACCTGGGACCAGTGGCTGCCGGAGTTCCGCTTTTTTTTAAATACAGCCCAACATGAGGCTACTGGTAAAGCCCCTGCTGAGCTTGCTCTAGGAAGGAAGCTCAAGGTCCACTGGAGAGATTCCTAGGCAAACCACCATCTCCAGACCAGCAGTCTTATAACTTATTGGAAAGACAACAAAAAATAGCGGAGGAGGTCAAAAGGAGAGTAGGAGTGCACCAAGCCAGACGCTGCTAAGTATTATAATTCCTCCAGAGAAAAGAAGCACTTTCAGGCGGGCGACTTAGTCTGGGTCAGGGCTCACCCTCTCTCTAAGGCCAGTGAAAAATTTTTCTGCCAAGCTAGCACCTAGGTGGGAAGGGCCAGCTAGAATTGTTAAGAAATTGGGGCCTGTTAATTACCGAGTAGAATGGAGCTCCCCACATGACAAAATGGATACTGTAAATGTGGTTAATCTTAAAGGTTATTATAGTTCCTCACAATAGAAGCCTATGGCTGGAGGGGGGTCTATGTAGCAATGCCACATAATAATGTAGCCGATTCTCGGGAGGCACTAACATATTAATTTCTGTGCATTAAATTGCGATATTTAAAATTAGAAGTGCTATCCACCTTTTCATGGCTCCATTCTGTGTCGGTAGCCCCATAATTTTATACCATCTTCCGTTGCTATTTTCCGTTGTTTAAATGATTCTAGATCAGTTGGCTGTCAAATTGATCAGCTGACATTACGCACAGTTCAGGAACAAATCGGATTCTGCCGCTAAATGGAGGAGGTTTGAAATATGGGCGAGTGATGGGTAATGGAAGACGCGAATCTCGGGAGACTACGAGGGACCTGAGGAATACAATATATTTTAACATTTCGTTAAAATACAAAAAAGCTACTGTGAAAATAGCACAAGGCCACGTTTCAGACTGGGACATTCACCATCTGCAGCAACTAAAAAGAGCATCTCAGCACCGGTGAGATCTGTCCTTTTATTTATATATTTTTGCTTCTGGATTTTCTTTTTTGGCAACCAAGACTTTTTGTATTTTTTCGGTGGTCAAAGAACATTCACTTTTTGTTTTATTCCATATGGATTAATTTTGGATTTTCTGTTGGCATATGGATATTTTCATTTTGCGCTCCGGAGGTGGAGAGATTTTGGCTGACATTTGAAAGAACTGGATGCGTAAAAAGTAAAACCCGACTGACCGCACGGACTTATTTTTTTTTTTTTTTTACGATGCTGGACTAAAGAAAGCGATTGTGTATTGCCTGTGAGGTTGGGTGTTGCGCAATATAGAGGGGTTGCAAATATTCGTTGGTCTGCGCTGTATTTCTTTCATTTGTTTTTTTTTTAAGCGGTACTAAATCCACTTAATGTTCATGATCAAGCGTATCCCATGTTTTATTTGTAACTTAAACCAATATACATTGGGGTGATTGTTACAATCTTAATTCACAAGATGGCAGAAATATCTATGTTTGCCATCCAGAATAAAAAAATGCCATACCCACATTGCTATGCATTGGAAATAACAGCATAAAATGAGAGAAAACAATGTAACCAATCAAATTAAAGATGTACTTGGCTCCCAGTTGGTGAAAACTAATTGGCACATCATGACAAATTTATTCGAAAAGCAAATGGTAAAGAGTCAAACCAGCTTTGAGTTAATCTAATTAAGTTCACCTGAAGTTTTTTGAAAGAACTTGAAACAGTTGTGTCCCTCAGCCCAATTTGGGGTTTATGGAGTTCCTCAGTGTCTAATTTGATCTGTTTCAAATGTTACAATGCTGGAAATTTCTTGCAGTATAGAAATAAAACCACTATCATCAAGGATATTTTATTCTTCATAGCATGTATGGATGTTTCTATGTAACATTTGGCTAAAAACAGTAAGTAACAACGCTAAATATGAAAAACAACTAATTAAGACATTAACAGCTTGTTAAAATTCTGTGATAACAATTGTGGTTGGAACAAAAATCAGCATACACAGTGGGTCCCCAGGAACAACGTTGAAGACCACTGATCTACACCAGTGTTTCTCAACTCCAGTCCTGGGGACCCACTGCCCTACACATTTGTCTGCCAGCTCAGCAATGGCATGATTCAGTCAATCAAATCCTAATCATCAGTCTCTTGCTAAGTTGAAATAGGTGTGGTAAACCAGGGCTAGTACAATCATCCATGATACTTTGGCTACTTTTTGAGTTAAGAAACACCATTAAAGAGGATTTGCAGGTTGACAAAATTGAAATTTGATGTCACAGCGACAATTCTTTATTTAAAATAGATTTTCTTGATTATCTCAAGCTTAGGGGACCAAATTTAAAATATTTTATTCTTATTTTTAATTCTGGCCTCCAGATTTAATGGATTAGGGTACTTCATGAAATAAAAAAATGACCCACATGATGAAGTTAGTTTTCTTTTATTGCAACTTGTTCTACTTAGTGTGCTTAAGGTTAGGTCATCATAAAATGCTGTTCTTAGCCTCCGTTCATACGTACACGGTTATTTTGACAAACGGAGACATTTCCCTGCGTTTGTGCCCTTCGTTTACACGCAAAACGGAGAATTCGCCTCTAAAAACGATTCTTTCTAAAAACTCCGGCCAGAGTGGAGATTTTGGAAAACTTCAGTTGCAAGTTTGCATGTAAACTGAGAAAAACTGAGTTTTAGGTAGTCGACGTCACAGTATGCGCCAGAACTTGCACCTGCATCAAAGGTGCGACCTATGTTTACATTTTCATTTGGCTGTGGTGATCATGGGGTGCATCTCAAAGCGTAGGCTGCATCCTTCGAAGGCTGCATTTTTAAGGGTCGTCTCTTACTTCCATCTGCCAAACGGACATTTAGGGTAAGGGACAAGGTTAAACTTAGGGTTAGGTTTAGGGTTAAGGTTAAGGTTAGGGAAACCAGTGACGACTCGCTTAAACCAAAGCTGTTTAACGGAGATGAAATGGCGTTATGTCAGTTTGGTGGATCGAATTAAGTGACGACCCCTAAAAATGCAGCCTTCAAAGGATGCAGCCTAAGCTTTGAGATGCACCCATGGATGATCGTGATTCGTTTCTGTTGTTGCTATTCTCGGGATTATGATTGGCTAACGTGGGCTTGAGCTTATCGTTACACTGCAACCCACAGGTTTGATATGCTCTTGATGGCATATACACGGGTACGTGTAAACAAAAACTTTTCTGAAAACTGATACGTGTGCATGATATTATTTTTGAAAACGGAGATGGTGAAAAGTTTGTTTATGAAAATAGCCGGTCACGTGTAAACGGAGTGTTAATCAGAAAGTTTAATGTCTGAAGGCAGTGTTTCTTTATTGGGGACACCTGATTCAATGAACTAAGAGACTGACAATTAGTATTAGTTGATTAAGTGAATCATCCCACTGCTGAGCTGGAACACAAATTTATAGTGCTGTGGGTCCCCAGGACTGGAGTTGAGAACCACTGATCTACACGATTGCAGAGTGAGAGTAGAAGTGATGTCGCGTTTGACGTGAGTTTTCTCTCCAAGCTTGTGCAGTGTAGGCCAATATGTTTATTAGTTGAATAACTACAGTTGTAGGCCTTAGATGCCTGTCATGTTATTAAATGATCAATTTTCATGAGCTTAAAATATACCACATTACTATTAATAAGTACCTGAACATTTATTCTGTTTGTGAGCAATTGTTTCCATCAGAAATGCATTAAATTCCCCTATGTAAATCTTTGAATGCTGTTTTCTCAAAATGAGTTTTTTGTCGTACTCTAACTCAAACTTCTCCGCCTCTGTGGCACCTATGTATACCAAACTTTCCAGTTATACACTTAGCTATTTTTTTCTGAAGATATTTACAGAGGGATTTGTAATATATCATCCGTAACCTGATTTATGAGACATTTTATTCCCAAAAATATGGCAAAAATTGATTTTTCAAGGCCATGGATAGCATATTTTGATTTTCTCAGTAATAAAAGCAGATATCCTTAAACCCTCTGTAATACTTTTTTCATCTTATATGCACACTGTAAAAAAAAAAAAAACTTAATTATCAGGAAATAACTGAATTTTTACAGTTTTCCATTTTTTAGGATTGTCCACAAAACACCATAAAGTCACAAACATTACCAATATATTAACAATGCGATTGTTAATTTAAGCATTATACCAATAATGACAAGTAACATTTATTTCTCATTTTTTACATGAAAATTACTCTATAATTTATACAGTGTTTTTTCCGTTTTCTTACTTTACATAAAAATGTATCTAACATGACAATAAATATCCATAATTAAATATGTAGCTTGTTATATTACGGTTCATGTCCATACCTGCAATGTAGTGGTTTTCTTTGCAATTTTAAGGTGTTTATTTTTAATTTTATGGACTTTTACTGTCAAACTAAGTCTGGATGCAAACTTGGAAAACTTTTTTTTCCCCATCTCATTAATGTTGTAATTTGTAAAGGTGGAGTGAATATTATCACTTTACACAGGGCTTGGATGACTTTCCAGAAATAAATAAATTCTCAACTTATAAATCATTTATTCACATATCACTGTAAAAAGTTCAGTATTTTCTTCTTAATCATGGTGGAATAGAAGCACAAATTAGCAGAAAGAAAATTATTATCACAAATATCTCAAAATTACACAAGTTGAGAACATGAGTGAACTTACTGTTATTTTTAATCACGTATACGCTACAGCTTCAAAAATTACCATTTTGTAAACAGCATCATGATAACAAAACTGATTATGAAAGCTTGTTGAAAGTGGATGACCAACTCTGATTCCTCAGATACATAAATATGAGCAGCTTCATTTTGTCAACACATTGTTTGCATCTCTGACCCATCCCGAGATTTAGTTTAAAAGTTATTTCTCTCTGTTCACTGGCCTTGTCCTTTTATTAATCTTGTTTCTCCTTTCGCTTGATATTGTCTCCTTTTTAAATTTTTCCATACTAACAGATCCTGATCCTCAGTCTTTTAGTTTTGAGTTATTAATTACTCATGCTGCTGTTGATGATTAGTATACAGGAACAATACAAAACACATGGTACTGTTTTTTATAGTGTTCTTAATTATCTATTTAATCTTTGAACTGTATTAGACATTAGTCATGGTTCATGTGTCCTTGGTAAGGGTCCTAAGGTCCATTCCAAGCTTATATAAAGCCAGCTTAATAACAAAGGAATGTGAATTTCCTTTGGTGAATTAGTTGTATATAGACAAAGATTCCCAAGAACAAGATGCAGGTGCTATTGGGGAACCTGGAAACAGCATGTGACCAGAGCCTCTAGCTCATGTCAACTCAGAACCTGTTATGGTTCTGCCTTATGTGTGTTGTCTTTGTGCTTATTTGTGCTTATGCTTTACTTTCGTTTTATTTTTCAGCTGTCATTCCCACCTTCTAATGTTCGATTCTCTCTTTGCCCAAACTCCAGTGATGTCGTGTGACAGCCTAAAGGCATGCCTGAGTCTCGTTGTCCAATCACGTTTCCTCTTTCGGTTTCGGCTGTGGTATTTCATTCATTACTTCCACCTGTGCTTGATTCTGGGTCTCTCTAAACTCTGAGTGAATGCGTTCTCTGATAGGATAATTACTAACCCGTACTAACCAGCACTTATTTTTAGGGTGATTGTATATATTTCGTCACGTAGTATTAACCTAATTCACTCATTAGCGAGTGCGAGTGTTTCTAACTTTTGTAATTCCTGCCTAAGCTTTCCCTGATTAACTGCGTTTAAAGCTGTGCTTTCTTTTGCTTCTCTCCTGGTGCTTTTTACTCATCACGTTTAGATTACCTCAATCTAAACTGTCTAGCTTGATTGCTTAGAGTCTTGTCTCGAGTCCTTATTGTTAACCCGGTTCTCGTGTAATTGTTTTATTAATCCCATGTGTTTCTGTTCCATTCGAGATTGCATTCCGAGTCCCCGCCTCCTCTCGTGGCTATATCTGTGGCAAAGTGAGAGGCGACATCAGACGGAACTTTGTATTGGCTTTGGTCTGCATTGTGAAATCTCCTGTGCCTTCCCGAGTATTTCCTTTGTATGATTCCCGAGTCTTGTGTTTTGCTGCACTCACGTCTTGTCTGCCCTTTGTCTAAGTCTCCCAGTGTGTCCGTCAGTCTAGTTAGGTCCAGTTTTTGTTTTTCTAGTTTATCCACTTTTGGAGTGTGTATTTTTGTTTCCCCCTGCCTTAGTTTTTCCCATTTGTTCAGTGCATGTGCACGGTGTTTTGTTTCTGGCCTGTGTACCCATTTTCTCCTTTAGTGTTTGGTGTTCAATAAACACTTCTGGATCCTGCATCTGGTGTTCCCCTGACCTCTTCTTAACAGAACCAGGGAGTGGCTCCTACTTAAGTGCCCAACATCTATGTACCAGGCAAAGAGTAGCCAAACAGACTCACTTGACAATATTGCTGTAGGGAGCTGTGTCCTCCAAAATTTGTAAGCGGCTGAGGTCTGCAAACTGGCCCCATTCAGTTGCCTCATGGGTAATACCAAACAGGGCACTGCTAATTCTCCCTGGAGGCAAACATGTCAGTTACTGGCTGTCCAATGCGATACCAAAGTTAGCTGGCTAAATACAGGTTGAGTTTTATTTGCTCCAGTAGCCCCTGACTATCAGACCCATTGAGATATTGTGGTCTATCACTGTTGGTGTTACAGTGCTGTGAAAAAGTTTTTGCCCCCTTCCTGATTTTTATTTTTTACATAATTCTTGTGAATTTCTACCTATGGTGTGTGTGGTGGGGGGGTTTCTAAATCTGTACTGTTCCTTTAAAGGAAACCAATAAAAGACACACTGGTGCTTTTAGTTAATATCAGCATAGTAACATGTTCACAATGACTAGGCAAAAATACTGTTTAGCGTGTTAGCATGTTAACATGCAAACTACTATTATACACAAGATACAGCAGAGGTTGATGGGAATGTTATTTTGTGAGTATTGCAAATACTTTGTCATGGATCAACCAAAGTATTGGACAAATCAAAATCATGAAATGTTAAGTCATAATCACAAACATTATCACAGTTCCTCCTAAGGGCACCATAAAAGTGGTGTGTTTTTTTTTTTTTAAATTATGCCAATCGGTTTGAAATATATTTCACTCTGAACCAAAACCTGTAGGGAAAAGGCATTCTCGGATAACTCAATGTTTGTACAAAATTGCATGACAATCCATCTGATAATTCTTGAAATATCCCAGCCTGAAATCATTACAGCCATGCCACCCTGCTGGAAAAACCAGCATGGACCAGCACCAAAACACAACATATGCGACTATGCTGGTCATGCTGAGCCCCAAGCAAAATGAAAAAAGAATTTTGCACCTGGCTTTATCAGATGTTTAGATTTATCTTCTTAAAATATATGCAAATTAGCACATATTTAATGAGATACTGCCTAATTTGCATATTTAAACATAAAAATTTCAAAAACTTGTAATACATATTTTTTCATACTATTGCAAGTAATCAACTGAGGGAGTATATGATGACATGTATCTAATATTTAAAAATTTTACCCGATTCACCTGTAGTGTCTCGCCTTCATGTATGCTCGAATGACCCTGCTATAGTGTTTGATTTAAAGCCCTCCGAAATAATTTAAAGCCAAAAAATGTTCATTTACATCACCATCTTTTTGAGAGACATAGTGCACGCAAACTGACAGTTCTAAATTATTGTCCCTGACCTCATCAGCCACTATAGCATACATGCTGGATTCTTTCTGTTCAGCCACAATACTCTCAGTGACTTCAGCACAACACTGAATCATCTGCAGCGTTGTCATCTTTCACGCATTCAGCGTGAGTTTACGTGGCATATTCACGTTCCTGCACGTTCCTGTGCTGTAGTCAAAATTATTCAATCAGCGCATTTGTAAGAGATTCTCAGGCGGAATTGAAGTCCTTGAGCATGGAGGTTTATCAGTTTCACATGAATTACGGTGGATTTCACCACTAGTCAAAGGCGTATGTTTAATGTGACAATTGGTAGGGACACGTATGTAATGTGAGTGCGCATAGCGCGCAAGCAAGAAAATTTTCGCACACCTGAGTGCAGATACTGCCTTTTCTGTGTATGGAGATTATTCGAATGAGTGTTTGTTTTTTTTTTATGATGCTAAGTAAACTGCCTCCATAATCTTAATTGATAAATGTCACATACATAAACTTCCGTTTCTATTTTGTTGCCATCCAAATACTTTTGATTTGATTTTTGAATACAAGTTTACAACTGTTACTAATGTTATGAACATTTATTATGAAGGTTAGCAATATCAAACAATTGAAATACTCTTACTCATTCATAAGTTTCTTAATTACATAATGGTATGTTTTATTATTAGAGAATGTTAAAATCAATAAAGGCAATTTATGTCTATTATGTCTATCTCTCTGTGCAGTAACACGACTGCAGCTGAGATAAACACTTACTGTGAATTGGACAAGCCGCAAACCGAGCGTTTTATCGGACTGGATCATGTTAGATTTACGATTTACAGTTGATCGGGACATTTTGACTTTCAAAGGTTATATTTGCTGAACATCATGAAACTAACCTTAATGCTTTCCCTGTAATTCCATACTATAATTCATAATTAGGACCTCACCTGAAGCTTTGATACACCTGTATCCTCAACAGCTTGCTGACGTGGTTCCTGAATACAAAATCATACATTAATAATAGCCCCATCGCGGGATTTCTAGACTGAAATTCACCTCATAATTTGATATATCCACCCGCGTTATGTCTACTACAGCTAGCAACCTGCCTACTAGCTAACATGTGGCTGAAACCAGGTTAAGTTTGCTAGTAGAAACTAGTGAACATGATTAACTAACATTAGTTGACATTTTTTTTCCGATTAAAAGTAACTTTAGGTAGCTAGCAAATTTTCACTTTAAATAGCAAACTGTTTCTGACTAGTTAGTTTGATCACTTATGCCCTGGATGCTAAAAAAAAAAAAAAAAACCTTCTGATGTTGCCTCTTTTTTTGATGGCCTCTCGGTTTTCTTCCTCTGTCAACTGAGTGGCTAGCCGCCGTTAGCTCGCTAGCTAACAAACTGATGTTATATAATGGTTAGCTATGGTACTGCAAGCACTCTTAGTTATGAGAGTGGCAGTTAGCTAGCCTGCTAGAGTGCTAAACTGCACCGATTCAAGTTCCCAACATTACACTTGGCATTAGGGGTGTAACGATTCTGAATCGCGGTTTTTTTAAGGCGTTGTACCACCACTTGCTGCCATGGGGCGAACATCTGAGCTTTCCCTTTTCCTTTATTAAACCCGACGCAAACATTAAAGGGCAAGGAAATGCTTCCGGAAAAAAAACTTGACTGACATTGGTATTTTTCGGCGACTTGCTGCACAGAGCCAAGTAAAGGACTACAGAATCGTCTCCTTTTAACCAATTAGGTTACTCTAATCCTGTCCCTGTTTACTTTGCTGAATTAGCAATCAAACAGGGGATTTGCTTATTTACTTTGCTGAATGAGTAGAGCTGTTTATTAAGATAGCAAGTTTGATTGCGGCATTCTGAAAGTTAAATGGCCATAGAACAGCACAGATTTGCAAGAACGCAAATTTGGCCATTTCGTGTGATTGTGATAATTTATGTCTCACATTCGTGTTTCATCCGCTTTACAGAATGTTTTCCACCTTGTGTATTTATTAGACGCTTGAAATCCAGGGTGATCTGAAAATAAATCTCTATTTTTATTGTATCATTATGGATCTTCTAAAAATACTACAATGAGAGATGAAATGCTGAGTTTGGATGTAGCAATGTTGAACGAGGATTTTTTTAAAGTGTGATGAGACCACTTGCCGTCATGGGGCATGTAGCCAGTCGTGTGTAATTTCTTGAAACATACACATCTGAAGCAGCTTAAACGATTTAAAATACCGTCGGGAAGAAGCTGGAGTTTAGATTTCGCTAATTGCAGGTGCTCCGCCCTTCCCTAAATCTGCTCCAGTGTACTTGACCTAAATAACAATCAAGAAATTTAGCCTATAACGATTAAGATGTGATGGTGAAAAGCAGAGAAACCTAACTGGGCTATGGTGTTGGATTGAAAGAATGTCAAAAATTTGAATAATTAGAAAAAATCTTCCTCTGAATTACATCTGTCATTGTAGCATTTTAGGACATTAATCAAGATTAATTTAAAACGGACTTGTTATAAGATTGCCCTGGATTTTAAGCGTCTAAAAAATACACAAGGTGGAAAACATTCTGAAAAGCGGATGAAACGTGAATGTGAGATATAAATTATCACAGTCGCACGAAATGGTATGGCAATGGTAATCATGTTCATGCAAATCTGTGCTGTTCTATGGCCATTTAAATTTCAAAATGCAGCATCAAACATGTCTTAATAAACAGCTCTACTCATTCAACTTAAAGAGTAAACAAATCCACCATTTGATTGCTAATCAAGCAAAGTAAATGGGAACAGGTATACTTTTCTTAGAGTTGCCTAATTGGTTAATAGGAGATGATTCTGTTTTCATTTGCTTGGCTCCTTTCAGCACGTAGCCGAAAAATACTGATGTCAGTCAAATTTTTCCGGAAGCATTTCCCATGCCCTTTGATGTTTGGCACTTTCATTCAGGAAAGCACGGGGGTTAATAACACGACAGCTCAGATGTTCGCACCATGGTAGCAGGTGGTGTTACTACGCTTTAAAAAAACCGTGATTCAGAATCGTTACACCCTTACTTGGCATTCATGAAATTTCCGTAAAAGTGACACGTACCAAAGGTAATATTAAATATATGTTGTGAGTTGGGCCAGGGGAAAAGTGCTATAGTTGCGTGATGACGAAAAATCTGGAACAAATGCCAAATTACGGTCCTCTTCAACGGGCAAGCCATTGCAAACACCATGTTATCAAAGCCAGCGATCCAGTTGCGCATTGCAAGTCTCGCGTTAGACAAAAATGAATATTCATGACCTGAAAAGAGTGGTCAATTTACACTTGACTTTTAGCCTTCAGGTCGCCCCTCCCTTTTAACCAATCAAATGCTAGAATGCATAAATAGGTTGTCATGGAGACGTAGCCTCCACTACTGGGACTAATATGGCTTATCTGGAAAGACGATAAGAACGAGTTTGCTGAAATATTGGTAGGGACATTCTGGCTTGTCCCTACCATCCATACGCAAACCTACGCCCTTGCCTCTAGTAACAAGGAAATCAGTTATGGCTCCAGACTTCTCACGCTTTTCTTCACTCAGGGGTTGGAAGCAATGGAATTGCATAAAAAGGTTTCATTGCATTGCGTTGATTGAATAATTGCTGACTACAGCACAGGAATGTGAATGAGGAACTAAATCTCAGGCCGAATGCGTGAGCGTTGGCAGCCCTGGTTAGACTGATTTCGAATGTTTTAATCGCACGCAAGAACAATTCATCAAAGCCGCGCACTTGACGTTTTTATACTTCCTAAGAGGTATATTAGTAGAATTGAGTGCTGTGTGCGCAAATATTGAAAATCAGTTAAATCTGTCGCAATATCCCACGTTTTTAAAATCAACTCGTCAACGTACAGCTATGAAAACCCGCTAATGTTAGACAACTACACTAATGTGGTTAATCAAGCTAGCTCATCTAGTGGTAGCTAGCCACGAAGAGAAAAAGTTTGAAGTTCACTGTTCACTTTGCCAGATGCAAATAACATGATGTTTATGAAAAATGGAAGGTTTAAATCTAATAATTAAATCTATCGTTTTATGCTTTTCTCAGATCCTTTTTTATGGCTGCACCACTACCTAGCTTCCAATGGCACGTTTCAGTCATCATGAACTTTGTGGATACTAAGACCTTAAATTAGCTTATAAAGCTTCCAGGAGGAGGCTTTTATCAGAACGATACAGACACATAAGCTTCCCCATAACTGCGGTAACTTACCAACGCGCACCGCAAATAAATTACAATATAGGCTAAAGACTCAGTGGTTGCAAGAGCTCAAAGTTCATACTTGTCTTAAGAAAAGACCCCGGGCTAAAGAAAAAATAGCCCGGGCTATAGCCCAGTAGCCAGGTCATAAACATGCCCCTGACATTGCATATTTGAATTATGCAAACGCATCAAATAAAACAGTAAATGTACAGTTGGGTGGAATTCCTGCTGGGCATTGCTGCCTGTCGCACCTCCTCCGGTGCCCATGGGTCAGCTGCTGGGTCGTCAGCCAGGAACCACCATTCACCGCCGTTTCGCCCCTTTAATCCTGGAACATCTCCTGGTGGCAGGGCAGTGACAGGGACGTCTCCCTATCACCCCCTGCAGCTGATAGGTGTTCCCCCCTGCGGCTGTTGTTGGGGTTAGTTGTTCTTTCCCCAGCACCTGTACCTCCTCCTCAGCCAAAGCCAAAAGCTGCCTTTCTCAGCCTCCTCTGCCAGTTCTCCTGTTGCCTTCCTCAGCTTCCGTTTGGTCACTCCTGAGTTCCCTCAACAGGCGTGTGGTTGACAGCCCCACGAAGCCTTGGCATCCAACCTTCACTGGGTAGATGGTGGTCTGCCAGCCAACCTCTCGGCACTCAGCAGCCAGCTCAGAGTACTTGGCCTTCTTGCGCTCAAAGGCAGCCTCGATCCCCTCCTCCAGTGGTACCGTGAGCTCGATGAGGTACACCGATCTTGCCTTGATGGACCACATAACAATGTCAGGACGAAGAGATGCGGTGGTTATCTCCGTGGGGAACTGAAGCTGCTTGTTGAGGTCAACCCTCATGTTCCACTCCAGATGGAAAAGGGCCTTGGTGGTTCTCTTGGCCTGGTGTTTCTTCGTCCCCCACCTTCCGTGACAGAGCTGATTTAGTTGTGGTTCTCTGTTGATGGTGATTCTTTGCTGCCCTGCTGACCCCTCTCCAGCACCTCAGCTAGCTTTCTCAGGACCTGGTCGTGGTGCCATCTGTAGCGCCCCTGAGAGAGCGCGGTCTTACAGCCTGGCAGGATGTGCTGGAGGCTTGCCTTGGGAGCACTGCAAAGTGAGCAGCATTCTTCATTTCCGAACCACTGGTGAAGGTTACGAGGACAGGGAAGCGTGTCGTAGGTTGAGTGAATGAGGAAGCTGAGCCTTGCCTGTGGAACCTTCCACAGGTCTGACCAACTGATGTTCCTGTTGACAACTCCCTCCCAGGTTGTCCAGCTTCCTTGTCGGCCCTGCAACACAGCTTTGATCTTGTAGCACTCTTCCTCCATCCTCGTCACCTCTGCCACCACCATCTTCTTTCTCTCTTTGCTGTTGGTCTTGGACCAGAGCTGTAGCGCTCCTCCCCTTCCTAGCCCTACCCTTCCTGCTTGGGCTCTGCCGACGATCTCTTAGTGTTGCAGCCTACTGTTAGCTCGGTCGACCTCTGTTTGAGTGGTCCACTTTCAGTCAGTAGGAACCTTAGTGTTTGCGTTCCTTACCGACTGATCAGCGGACTCTCTTAGCTCGTGAACCAGCCTGGTCTTCTCCTGCATGTAGCCCAAACTGATAGACTGCAGTTGCAGCTGCAGTGAGTTCTTCCCAAAGAGGCCCATTCCGGAGAGGCACCGTGGCAGCCCCTGCCACTTTCGGATGAATGAATTAGCTTTTCCATCCATCTTGCTTGCGGTGGATGAGGTGATCTCACTCATTTTCAGCGGCTATATCACCCTCCTGTAGAAGGTGAACTGCTAGCACCAGACCTTGTAATTCCCAGGAAGTTGGCTTCGGTCGATCCTTGCCAGGCCGTCTGTGAGCTGTTTCATGATGGTTTTCCCCATCTGTTTATCAGACAGTTCTGCTGTATACTGCCTCCCAAGGCTTTTGATGGTTGTTCAGATAGGAGAGGAATCTTCTCTCCCCCGATGACAAAGATGGTGGTGTCATTGCTAACTCCCCGTCTGAGTGACAGGCTACGAGATTTGGAGGGCTTGATCTTCATTCTTGTCCACGACATCAACTCATCCATTCTTTTCAGCAGTCTAGATGTGCATGCTGCTGTCTGAAGGAGGCTGGTGATGTCATCCATGTAGCACTTCAATGGGGGTAGCCTCTGACCAGGTGGTAGTTTGATCCCTCCAACCATTTGTCTTGCTCCGATGAGGATAATCTCAAAGGCTACCACAAACAGGATTGGAGAAATGGCACAGCCCATAGCGATTCCTACTTCTAGCTGCTGCCACCCGGTGGTGAAGTCCTGGAGGGCAAAGCACATCTGCAGATCGCTAAAATAATGTGCTACCAGGTTCTTGATGCAGGAGGGCATGTGGAAGAACTCCATGGCATAGTTAATCAGCCGGTGTGGGACTGATCCATACGCGTTGGCGAGGTCGAGCCAAATGACATGCAAGTCAGTCTTCTCCCACTTGGCCTTCTGGGTCTGGTCCCAGATCATCGTAGAATGCTCTACGGTTCCTGGGAACCCTGGGACTCCTGCCTTCCGGCATTTGGTGTCGATATATCCATTCTCTAGCAGGTAGGTGGTCATCCTTCTGGCCAGAACTGAGAAGAAAAGCTTTCCTTCTACGTTCAGCAGGGCGATGTTTCTGAATTAGCCAATGTCTTTGGAGTTTGCTTCCTTAGGGATGAAGACCGCTCCTGCTTTTTGTCACTCTGATGGAATGAGTTGTTTCTTCCAGGCAGTTCTCATTAGATGCCATAGCAGCTCTAATACCTTGGGGCGGTTCTTGTAGAGCTTGTAGGGGACTTCAATGGGGCCTCGTGCTGATGAGGACCTTGCCTTCTTCACGGCCTGCTTGACTTCACTGAGCTTGGAGGGCATGATGTTGAACTCAGCTGTCGGCGGCGCAGGCCGGGGCACATACCCTGGTGTTCCTAAGGGGGCGTTCCTTTGCAGATCACTGTACTGCCTTTTGATATGCTGTTCCATTTGCTCCCTGGTGGTTTCAAGCTTCCCGCTCTTCTTCTCCTCCAGCAGTTGCCTGGCGTGCTTGAAGGCGTCCTTGTTGAAGCTGGCTTGCTCTTTCTGCTTCCGCTTGCTGTGCTTGCGGATGCGTTCAGCTCTGTGATGCCTGGATAACCGTTGCCTGACCTCCTCCCACAGGGCTTTCAGACCCTCTTTCTCTGGCTGCGTTGCCTTCCTCCAGTTCTTACGGAGTTGTCGGCGCCTTTGCACAAGCTGGATGATCTCCTTTTTCCTCCTACCCTCCTCTCTTGGGGCGGTCCTCTGTTTGACTTCGCCAAACCTGTCCTTGCAGGCCTAGTACATGATGTCCCCAATCACATTAAGCTTGGCTTCCACACCTCCATGCAATGGTCCCTCCAGAATCTTGATCAGGTCTGCGTCCAATAAGTGCCATACCTCTGCTTCATTAGCCTTTGGCTATCTGAGCTTGGTCCTTCTAACTGGTTTCTTGCTCTCTGCTCGTGGCTCTGTTCTTTGTGAGTTGGTGGGGACTGGGTCTTGGTGCTCACGTGGGGGCTCGGTCTCCACCAGGGGGCCTTCTTCCACTGAACCATCCATGCCTTCAGCGACGTTGCTTCCATCAGCTCTGTGGTTTTCAACCTGGCTTCTGGTCCCTCTTGTCTCATCTGCCGAAGCAGCGCAAGGTTGCTGTTGGCCTTTCTGACCACACTTTGCTTTCCCCTGGTGGATTCGCAACCCCCTAAACGTTGTCACTTTTTCCCATCCACATGCACACTTTCGGAGGATCTTCTCCTCACTTACTGGAGTTCTGGTGTTCTCGTTGACCGTTTCCATTGCCGTCATTACTATGTGGTTCGTCCTGTTAGGCCGATCTTTCATCTCGCCTCTCGAAGGGCTTGCGGGTTGTTTCTTGGATTCTTCGTAGTTAAGGCTGGTTGTCACTCTTCCGAGAGACTAGTGGGTTGTGTAACTAGCCGCCCACTCCGGGTGCGGTCTTTCCCTGCTGCCATCCAGTCTTTCCTGGACTCCAACTGCCCTGTTCACAGTAGTCACTGGGTTACCAGAA
The DNA here is from genome assembly GCA_029692085.1 of Gymnothorax javanicus. Lineage (NCBI taxonomy): Eukaryota > Metazoa > Chordata > Actinopteri > Anguilliformes > Muraenidae > Gymnothorax > Gymnothorax javanicus. The sequence goes on from CM056195.1 coordinate 85,584,645, forward strand.
CATCAGTAAATGTACAGTTAGGTGGAATTCCTGCTGGGCATTGCTGCCTATTGCACTTCCTCCGGTGCCCATGGGTCAGCTTCAGGGTCGTCAGCCAGGAACCACCATTCACCGATGTTTCGCCCCTTCAATCCTGGAATGTCTCCTGGTGGCGAGGTAGTGACAGGGGCGTCTCTCTATCACCCTTGCAGCAATACCAAAAGAAACCCAGGAGTGCTCTGATTATGTTTACGAGATATAAAAGCAGTACAGACATGGACACTGGGAGTCAGCCCGAATGGAGCCAGACTGAAGGGTTCTATTAGCCTGATAGCATTGATTCTCTGGAGGATGAAGTCTGTAATGGAGAGTTTCTTTCTTCAGTGTGTAAGTGAGTAAGTGGGCCTGTTTTTGTGTGGAGTATATGTTACTTAAAGTTAGCTAGATATTTTAAACTTTCCGTTTACCACTGTTGACACGATTATCATTCTGTTGCAGCTAGGTTGTCACATTGTTTATTATTTGTAACCCTTAACCTTTGCTAATGATACTGAATTTAGCGGTATTTTGCTCAATGAGGTGATCTGATTTAGAATTTATACCACATCCAACAAAATAGAATTCCCAGGTTTATGCTGGTTTATTATTGGGACAACTCGAGGACTTCAGTGTACCCCCTATTAAGTTCATTGCATCGATTCTGTTTAATCTAGGGTAGCATCTTGCCTGATTTTTCCTGATAATAGAATATCTGTTTCGTAAAAACAAGGTATATTTTAGATATTACTGTTTTAGTGAGTTATACTTGCTCCTTATAGAATGTGGAAAGCATTTATACGACTTGTTTTTCAGGTATGCGTTTGGAGGTGGTAACAGCACACTGTTCCATTGCAGGGTGAACATTCTGACAGCAAAATAAGCTGTTTTTTAAGAAGTACATGTGCTGGCTGATGGGGCTCTAAGGAAAAATGAACAAATTTCTCCACTTTATCATGCTGATAAAGCATGGTTTAGGTTTGGGGAGGTTATTGGTGACCATTGATGTCCATACTCGCCTATATTGATGAACTCCCACTTGACAATCAATTACGTCATATTGACATTCATGAGTCAAAATTTGATTTGTGTTAAAATATGATTAATTCATGATTTGGCTGTGCATAGTTTTGAAGGCTCAGACAGCATGGAGAGTCACTTGGAAAGGCATATTGGGAGCAACTTGGCTAGCTATCTTATTTGACTCATAAACAGTTGGTAATTTTGAATATCACACTGAGATGAAGCACACTTGTGGTCATGGAGTTTCCAATCCCAGAAATGTTTGGTTTGAATGCTGAGCCATTTTACAGTTCTTTCAATTCTTTACAACTTCAATGCTGAATTTACATGAAGACTTTCTAAGTTTATTGCCCTTATTCCGTTCTAAAATTATAAAAATAATCTGGAACAAGATGTTATTATAAATGCTACAACTGTATTGTTTTATTTAAGCTATTTACCCCCTCTCTGTAAATCTCATATGATATCTTGAATTGCAAAGCCTTTAATAGGGAAATGCATAAATTACCAGGTTTGGCTTTTTTGCAAAGGGGTTAATGCACTTGAGGATTTCTCCACTGAATTATTTTCAAAAGGTAAAACAAGGCAACGATCATCTAAGAACCATATTAATTACCTTTGACTGTTTACAATCAATAAAAATTTTCTGTACTTCAGAATGAAATTGATGCTTTAACTCTCCAATCCATGTGCACTTACGCTATCTCACAGTACCTCATAAGTGCCACAGATGTTTCTCACCAAGACCAATCAAAGTCTGCAAGATTCCAAAGGAGATTCCACCTATAATCCTATCAGTCTTCACTTCAGTGTCACTAAATTCATGCTATTGACCACAATTTTAGACTCGAATGGCAAAAAAATCTACCTGGACAGTTTTACCATGGTCTATTTCTATTTCAGAGTCAGCAAAGAAAATAATGTGAATGTTTTGGTTTTATCAAACAAATAAATAAAATAGACAGATATTTTATTTTTAAGTTACAGAAAATGCAGGTACAGTTCATGCACAGGAATTTAAATGCGGATCAGAGGTACCGGTAGTTCAAACACAAACACCACATGTAACAGCAACAAACAGAACACATACAAGTGGTTAAATCCAGAGAAAAGAAAAGAGAAGTGCAAAGTTCCAATCATGTAGGTGGAAAAGGGGGTAGGGGGGATATTACATAGGCTTGTGGGAGAGTCAGTCAAAGTCAATCAGCCTGTGTGGTGGTTGGGGTTGTGGCCTTGTCCTTAGCAACCAGCCAGATTGCTGCGGGGTTAAAAAGCAGTGTCTGTGTATAATGAGACTTAAAGGTCTTTGATGCCTGAGGCTGTACTTGGTGTCTCTCCAGGGGAAGAGATGGTGAGAGGGATGGTCAGGCTCGGCCCCAGGCAAACGGCAAACTTGGCAGTCACCAGGGATGCCGAGTTGTAATTTTTATTATTTATTTATTTATTTATTTATTTATTTTATTTATGTATTTGTGTTGTCAAAGGTGGTCCTTCTCATGTTGATTATACTGTTACCCTTCTACTCCACTAAGGCAAAATGAGCCACCAACATAATTTCAGTACTAGTTACATAGCAGTGACATCATCAATAAAGACAGCCTTTCAATGGCAATAATAAATCTGTTACACTCTTGGACATAACAGTCGTGAGTTGATAATGTACTTAAATGAGCACACCTGCTATCATAACATGATACATGTCACTATTGAAGTATGCTTAGCTTAACCATCTGTGCTAGGGTAAAGGCTACCATTTACTCACTGTCCTCCAAGCAAGGCAAGTCTAAATTATTGAAGCATGCCTGTGAGTTGGACTATGAATCAAAAAAAAAAAAAAAAAAACAGTACTATCAGGCACCAGACAGGAAGTGTCGCAAAGAAAAGGAGCAGAAAAAAGAGCAACATTCCCAGCCAGCATGTCTATCTGGGGCCCATAAGGGTTGAATTTGGGCTGCAGATAAGAGTCCCAAGTGGGTTTATCCGCAGTTTCCATGGTGGCCTCACCTGTGTTAACCCATATGGGTTTCAAGTTGGTTCTGACTGGGTTTCAGGTTACAGGACACAGGTGAGTTACACAGGACCCATGTAGGCCCCATATGTTTGCCCATATGGGCACAAAGATGGATCAGACTGGACCTTAAACAGGCCCCAACTGGGCAGTTTATCTGAGACCCATTTAAGGACCAGCTGTTTGAGTTAAAGAGGGATCTGACTGGGCTTTAAGTGGGACCCAAGTGGGTTACATTATGGGTTTCAAGTGGGTTTGTCTGCAGTTTCCATGATGGCCCCACCTGTGTTTGCCCATATGGGTTTCAAGTTGGTTCTGACTGGGTTTCAGGTAGGGCCCAACTTCGTGAGTTGCACAGGACCCGTGTAGGCCCCATATGTTTGCCCATATGGGCACAAAGATGGATCAGACTGGACCTTAAATGGACCCCAACTGGGCAAATTATTTGAGACCCATTTAGGCCTCAGCTGTTTGACTTTAAGAGCGATCTGACTGGGCTTTAAATGGGACCCAAGTGGAGGACTTTTATGAGACCCATGTAAGCCCCAAGTGTGTGCCCCCATGTGGTCTTGAAGTGACCTCAGGCTGGGCTTTAGGTGGGTCCTAAGTGGGTGAGTTCAGTTAGACCCATGTAGGCTCCACCTGTGTGTTCCCATGTGGGTTTGAGGGATTTTACTAGTTCAGGCTCAATTAAAGTGAATTTGCACACATGGAGCGGGGATAACATTATATACCTGTTACAATGTGTATATTTGTGTAGTCTTATCTGTCATAAACAAGAGATTATGGAACAAATTTGTGTCTTGATGCTGCCAAGACGAGAGCTGGGACACCGGGTCGGAGGCGCTGATCCTGAAAGGCTGGATTTTGGTCAAGGGACACTACTTGGAAGGTAGAGAGCCTCCATTCTCCCCAGAACAAGTCATTTAACCATCACAATTACTCTGTATCCATTTGATAAATTAATAATTTAAATTTAATGAAGGATACCATTTGCATATTTCCTCTTCAAGTAAATACACAAAATAATGCTACCAATTAGCAGCAAAAACCACAATATAAAGTTGTATTTCAATGAATCTTTAATTCAACTTGCTTTAAACATAAAACATTTGAGCTGCACTTCTTTTTATAAAAAAATCTTGCTTTAAACATAAAACAACTGAGCTGCACTTCTTATAAAAAGGAAATCTTGCTTTAAACATAAAACAACTGAGCTGCACTTCTTATGAAAAGTGGGGAAATCCAGGCCAGACTGCACTAAAATATACAATAGTTCTGACAATGCACTGTGTGAAATACTGTGATTTAGGGCCCAATCAGCCCATTTCTTTTTCAGATCATTACAAGAATTAGTTCCTTCAGTGCTTCCATCCATATTTAATTCTTCACTGCTATCACTGTAGAACATCTCAGAATCAGATTCTTGGCCATTTTCAATGTAAACAGCCTGAGCCTGGGAATCCAACTCTTCATTAGGAATCTGGCTGTTCATTTCCGTGACACTCCAGATCTGAAGACACTTTGTTTTTGGCACACAAGTCTTCCAACATCTTCAAGTGCTCTGCAACTTTGGCTTTAATAATAATAATAATAATAATAAATTTTATGTATATAGCACTTTTCTAAAACACATTACAAAGTGCTTTACAATTAAAAACAAAAACAATAAACAATAAAACAGGCAGAGACAATAAGGCAATAAAATTAGAGAGGCAATAATAAAAACAATACACGGAATTCTCAGAGCAGGGTATGATAGAAATATAAAAAGTCAATGGTTAAGAGAAAGCCAAGAGATAAAAATGAGCTTTAATAAGAGATTTAAAAGAGGAAACAGAGTTTGCTTGCCAGACATCTTCAGGCAGGGAGTTCCACAGACGTCTTCGTTTGGTTCGAGAACTACCATAGTAATCCATTTTTTTGATCTGTAACAGATAAAGATTTTGACACTTAAACATACATATCTGACTATTTGTTTACTCACTTGGTGGACATTTATTTGGGTTTCAATTTTGGGATATGTTTAGTTAGATTGCAAAAAGCACAAGACTGGCACTACCATTCCAGGGACATAGGGGGCTGGTCATGACAAATAAAGACTGATGAAGTATTCTGACTGTCTGTAAAAGAAAGTACACGGGAGCTCTATGTAATACATTTACTCCATTTTGCAGGCTTCATTTATCTTATCTTTTCTTACAACAGCACATATCCAACAGATAATAATGTACTGTGTTGAATATAAGTTTGATGGCTATATCAAAAACTGAATCAACTTTATTTACATTCATTGGTTAGGGTTTAAAAATTCACGGAATTCAGAGTTGAATTGAAAATTAAAATCCAAATACAACTCAATCAATCTCTAAATTCTGCTGAATGTATTTGCCATGACACTGTAATTGCAAATTGTCACGTTTCAAACTATTTTATTTTGTATATTGTGCTGCCATAAATTTAATCAAGGTTCAAATTACACAAATGGTAAATTCATAAAATTAATAATCTTAAAATAAATGTGAATCACAGACCTCTTTATTTAAAAAAATAAACGAAACACTAAACTAATTTACAGAGCACCACACAATCACCACGTCTCTCTCCATCTCTCATACACCACTTATCCACTTACTTGTAGCCTGTTAATTCTGACAGACATATAGCAACGACAGCAATAAGAATAGTTATTAGGCTACATGGCTGAGCTATAACACACTGTTGCTAGGGACGCCGCTCTGACCAGAGGAGCACAAAGGAAAAGATGTTAAAGAGGAATTATGCAGGATATTTGCTTTATGGTTCATTTTTTACCCTAATTAAACAGCTTTGGACTAATTGTGATGTTAGATAAATGACTTGTAACTTGTTACATGGAGAGAGGAGACTCTTTTACTTCCACGTAGTGTCTCTTGGCTGAAAACCAACCCGGTATGATCAGGGCCTCGGACCCGCTGTCCCAGCTCTCGTCTTTGTCGCACCACGACACAAACGCTAACCCGTTCTCTCTTGTTTATTACAAATAAGACAACACAAATACACACATGGTAACACGTAACCGCTCCACAGATTGATTTCTCACCGGCTTTGTTAAAAACAAATGCACACGGCCGCTAGGAGGGTTAGCAAAACAGAGGAAAAGTGACGGGACATGCAGATTAACTGCATTTCACCATCCGCGGACCCGATGATCACGGAGTCATTCGAACACTGTACAATTACAGATTGGGGCAACATCAGCTAAATTCGCTTGTAACTGAGCTTCGGTTGCTGTTCTGTCCTGTCCTGGAGGTGCACCTGGCCTGCCCAGGCCAACACGGCCAAACATGTTTTGCTAGCAAACCACACCGTGCTAAGCGAGTTTATTCCCTCCATGGTTTGGTAAACTACATTCTCTCGTACTAACAAATCATTATTCTTACCTTAATTAAACTGCAACAGAGGAGAGGAGACGGGGAGCTGCCTGAGCGCCGGTTATGCCAGGGAGCTGGTTTTCAAACAGCATGTCCAACCGCAGGGAACCCACTTCACTCCTCCATCTAATCTGTAAAATACTAATATTTTCAACGCGTATGAAGATTATGATTAAACTATAACTTGTGGGAATTAGGCGTTAACAAATGAAATTTAACCATCATGGACTGAATTTGATGTAGGTGAAGCGAACGGTTACAGTGGGGCGGAAAGCACACGTTCTTTTTTAACTTTTCAAAAGTGACACACCTCCTGGTCTCCTGTCCCGCCAAAACCCCTCAACGCAGCACACCTCTTTCTCTCTTACTCTCTCTCTTTCTCTCAGTCACACAGACACACACACACACACACACACACAATAATAATAATTAATGTAAACATTATAAGGTTTAATTTGTACAGCACCAAAACATTCACACATCTATTTGTGTAAAATGGATAAGGACTAATGCTATAGTTAGTCTTATATATATATATATATTTTTTTTTTTTTCCACTTCATTTAAGTTATTTTTCACTGGGTGATAACGGGCATTATATGTTTTCTATTGAAATAGAAATTATTTTCCCCTGATCTCTTCAGGTTTGATCATAAGAAAATGCTCATAAACCCCAGCATTCGGTTTCACACTCACCAGGGGTAACCTGTAAACACAACTTTAATGAAATTAAGAATAGCATTTTTCCGACATTCTTGTTCTAATGATGCCCATTCCTTTGTATCTACATTATGCAAAGGACATTCCAATTGATCAGACTGAGAGTTCTTATATACAAGACATAAAAGGTTTTTTCATTCAAGATTCAAGAGCTTTAATTGTCAATTCTATACTGAACAAAAATATAAACACAACAGTTTAGTCCTTTCAATATTGCGCATAATTATTTCTGAGGTTGGCTTAGTAGAGTTTATTTATGTGACCAAGGTTGTGTGCCACTGGTCTGTGTGCATTTCAGTCACCTTCTCCATATCATTGTCAAGTTCCTGCCCTTTGTCAAAACTGGCCCGTCAAACAGGTGGGGCATGATCCAGAGCTATTGAAATCAGGTACAGTCAGCCTAGGCACATCCTGTACTCTGGTCAATAAAAGGCCACCCCAAAAGTCCCAGTTCTGCCATTGTTCAAAATGCCATAAATGACTCGAGCCATCAGGGAGCGTGCCATTGGCATGCTCAATGCAGGGATGTTGAAAGGGTTCTTAATGTCCATGTTTCAACAATAAGTCGCATAAAACACCTTTTTGAGGAATGAGGCGAGACAGCACTCTGCCCACATGCATGACGACCATATGTGACAACCCCCGCCTAAGACCGCCATATCTGGACTCTTTATCTCTGTGATCGTTTGAGACCAGTAACTCCCACTGCAGATGAGACAGCTGGTCCCTACCATCACCCGATTTTTGCCGAAACCATGAAACATAATCTCCAGGAAGTCCATATCTTTACGTCTTTTGCTCTTTGTGGATTGGACCTCTCCTCAGCTTGATGAAAAAATTGGTTTGACTGAGCGATTAGACACGTTTGATGGCCAATGGCACAATGGAGGACTGTTTTCTTTACAGACAAGTCATGTTTCCAACTTCATAGAGCGGATGGACGGGGGATCGTTATGCTGACATGATGGTGGTGCGCACGGTGGCACATAGTGATGGAGTGCTGGTTTGGGTGGGAATATTCCAAGGACATTGCACCCAACTGCAGTTCATGAACAGCAACTTGAATGCAGTGTGATTTCACGATGAGATGCTGCTGCTTATCGTCCTACCATTCATCCATCAAAGCAATAACCATCCAGCATGACCATGCCAGACCCAAGTCACCCGTGTATGCACAGAATTCCTTGAGCCTGAAAACATTTGCGTGCTTGAATGGCTGGCTTATATTTGTCCCCCTTCCAGCATCTTTGGGATGTCCACAAGCAACGAGTTCGTCATTGGTTCCCATTTTCAGCCAATAGCCGCCAACTCTGCACAGCTCTTAAAGAGAAGTGGGAACATGTCCCCCAAGTCACCATTGACCATTTGTTACAGTCCACACAGTAGAGATGTGTAGCAATGCAGCAGGCCAAAGGCGGACATACCCAATACTGATTTGTGAAATTTGGACAATAGACCCCATCCCCTTTATCATCACGCCATTACGAGATTCTTGTTTGTCTTTTTAAATCATTGATCGAAATGTATTGCAATATGGTCATACAATCTGTCAACACTCAATGAAAGTACAATGAGCTTCTGAACGTGGTCATATTTCTCACAATAAGAAGTGTTGCGTTTATATTTTTGTTCAGTGTACATACACAGAAACGAAGTACCCTGGGTTCAATTAGCAGCATAGTAAGAAAGATTAGATTAAAAGAAAAAGATTTAAAAAGATTAAAAACTGATTATAATAATAAATAAAATACCTTGATATATTGTTTATGTCTTGTATATAAGGACTCTCAGTCTGATTATCCATATAATGAACACTTTTGTACGATTCCAATTGATTTCAAAATTTTGCATGATTATTTGCAAAGATAAGATTTATAGGCAAGCTGTGTTAACCCAAGATAGTCGCATTCTGGGATTTTTCTGCTACCCTCAGTTTTGAGGCAGTATCTAAAAAACTGAAGCCTCATTTACGTTTCCTTTTCAAGGTGGAAACATTACTCTAATTCTGCCACATCATCTGTATCTGGCCCAGAGGTGGAAGGATAGATCAGAATTGATCTGGCCCTGAGGTATCAGAGGAAGAATGGTGTCCTGTATAAATGGCTGTGCCAGTAATACCCCTGTCACACCAGACAGAGTTCCCACGGAGTAGTCACTGCGACCTGAAACTTATCAGAACTCTGTGGGATCACAGTGAAATTTGGAAATCGTTTTGCAAATTATTTTAAATTTTCACAAGCTGGAGATCTCAGGGCGTTCTCACGGCGATTGTGGCGTTCGTACGGAGTTCCCGTGGCGTGCTGATGCATTCCCACAACGTTCTCGTTTGGGATCAATGGCGTTGTCACGGAGTTCTCGTTACGAGTCCACTGCAAGCTAGGCATTTTCACTGCCCACCCACTACGTGCACGCTGAGTTCACTGCGTCCCCGAAGCATCCATACTGTGTTTTCCCAGATGGTATAAAAGATGGTATCTCAATGGACTCCGTGAGGTCTCTGAGCGAACGCCGTCACTATTAGCTGCGTGCGTGTGGCGTTCATATGCGACCTTGGGGCGTGCCCATGGCGCTCCCGTGGCGATGTAGGAGACCTCACTGAGCTGCTACAACGATCCTACGGAGTTCCAATGGCGTTCAAATCAGGACGCAGAGCCACGGCATTTGTTTTGTGCATGCACAAAACAAACTCCGTGGCTCGGCATTCTAGGAGACCCCACGGTGTTTAGAGGAGATGCCACAGAGATGCTGACGCGCTCTAGGTGATCCCACTGCGCTCACCCGGCCTTCAACAATTTTTGTGAACACCGCACAAACTCCGTGAGAACGCAACTCTGGTGTGTCAGGGGGTTAAGGCAGAACATGCGTGAGTTGAGTCCGGTCCTGATGGTGCTGTTCACACGCTGGGGATGTGCATCTGTGAGCCTTTACTTTACTATAAGAACTTTTCAATTCTTGGTTTTGTGTGTAAATCGACAAAGGCTTATGGGTAGACTTTCACAAATGTCATGCAAATTCTTTCTAAAAGGGGCTTCATATTCCTTGGGGCTTCAAATGTAGGGCCCACATTATTAAAACCAATGGGCCCCCCATAGTGTTTCCCAGTTCCATGCCATGTTCACTAAGCCCACTCATATTCCTTATAGGGCCCATTTAGCCAGCCTACATGGGCTCCTCATGTGGCCCCCATGTAATTAAACCCAACTGGGTCCCACATAGCGTTTCCCAGTTCCATACCATGCCCACTTAGCCCATGTATATTCCGTATAGGGCCCAGGTCCATGTTACCCAGTTACAGCCCAGACTCACTTAGACCACATATATACTAAATGGGGCCCATTTAGCCAGCTTACATGGGCTCCTCACGTGGCCCCCATGTAACTGAACCCAAATGGGTCCCACATAGCGTTTCCCAGTTCCATACCATGCCCACTTAGCCCATGTATATTCCATATAGGGCCCATGTCCATGTTACCAAGTCCCAGCCCAGACTCACTTAGCCCACATAAATACTTAATGGGGCCCATTTAGCCAGCCTACATGGGCTCCTCAGGTTACCCCCATGTAACTAAACCAAAATGGGTCCCACATTGCATTTCCCAGTTCCATACCATGCCCACTTAGCCCACATATATTTTGTATAGGGCCCATGTCCATGTTACCCAGTTCCAGCCCAGACTCACTTAGCCCACATATGTACTTAATGGGGCCCATTTAGCCAGCCTACATGGGCTCCTCACGTGGCCCCCATGTAACTGAACTCAAATGGGTCCCACATAGCGTTTCCCAGTTCCATACCATGCCCACTTAGCCCATGTATATTCTAAATAGGGCCTAGGTCCATGTTACCCAGTTACAGCCCAGACTCACTTAGCCCATGTATGGACTTTATGGGGCTCATTTAGCCAGCCTACATGGGCTCCTCGTGTGGCCACCATGTAAGTAAACCCAAAAGGGTCCCACATAGTGTTTCCCAGTTCCATGCCATGCTCACTCAGTCAGGTATATTCCATATAGGGCCCATGTCCATGTTACCCAGTTCCAGCCCAGACTCACTAAGCTCATATAAATACTTAATGGGGCCCATTTAGCCAGCCTACATGGGCTCCTCATGTGGGGCCCATGTTTCTGAAAAAATATGGGGCCCTTGCAATTTGCCATGTTTATGCCCATGCCCACTTAGCCCACTTAGATCACTTATGAGGCTTATATGGCCAGCCTACATGGGCTTCACATGTGGGGCCCATGAAAATGAAACCACATGGGACCTGCAAAATTTGCCCAATTCAAGCCCATGCCCACTCAGTACCCACATAGCCCATATTAAACCCTTGTGAGCCCCACATGGACATGCTGGCTGGGATTGCAGAGTGCCCTTGGGGTCAGCTGAGAAAAAACAGCCTTGTGTAAATCTCTCATTTACAAATCCATGCACTCATAGAACTTGACAGGCTATATCAGAACACAAGCAATTCTGTGAGTGATGACAATCAGGACCTGGATGTTCTAATCATAGTTATTTTAATAAATAGTTAACTTTAACCGACCGCTATCTTTCTAAAATTCTGCTAGCTAACCCACCGTTAAATACTTATTGTTGAAAACACACATAACCACTATTTTAACTAATGTCATGGTTAGCTTTAACGTAATGTTTATAGTAGATCATTTAATCCCATCCCTAAATTACACCACATGCATGTCTGGTCCGTCTCCGCTCCACCACTGCGGAGCAGCTGATCAGTTTCACTTTAGTCAATGAGTGTGCTTACACCGGATCTGCTGCGTTGCATTTCTCTTCCATCCCAGATCCAACAAATATGAGCCCTGCGCAGCAGATATGCCAGGCTTCTATTTTTTGCCAGATGCCGGAGCACAAACGAAACACTTCAGCACAAAGAAGATCGATCAGTACACGGACAAAACATGAAAAAAATTAGAATAAAACACTCCGCATTGGTGCTGCTTCGTATTGCAGGCTAGGAAAGCAACCGAAGTAAGAAAATATCAGGGCCGGATCAAATGAGTTGTGAGGGGGGGTTTCTTGGCGAGATCAAGGGGCAGTGCCCCTGTGGGGGCTCAGGAGGCGAAGCCCCCAAAAAATCCAGCATTTTAGCTATTTCTGAGGCAAAAATCGAGCCATTTCCAGGCATTCTACATCCAATTTCAACCAAAATAGATCATGTTAAAATGTCTCTAATAACCAACAGGAATGCCTTTTAAACCAAGTACCCATTCAGCTTAACAGTAAATCTACACCAACATCATATGTCTTCACCCATGCAACTGAGAAAATATCCTAAATGTAAAAGCCTCATCAAAAATCAACATCAAAATTTCAAACCTTGAGTTCAAAGAGAGTGTGATTTTTATTAGATCATGCAAGAAAATGTGCACTGACCTTCTGTCTTTCAGCACAGAAATATAGCAAAGGCTCATTGTGTCTTCATTGTGGTTTTTTCCTTGGCATGGTTCTTGCGGACTCGCAACTTGAATTTGAAAACGACTCGTAGGCTATGTTATTTTTCTGGTGAAAAAAAAATGGTCGGAAGTGGTGAAACGAAGGAAGTAACTTTCAAGGCTGGCGTAGCACCAGTGATTTCCCCTCGTAGGTGCCCCCTGTTGACTCAGCTGTGAGACTGTATCCACTATCGCGTATGGATAACTTTTTTTTTTTTTTCCCGTGCGGCTGGGTAGTCCTGTGAAGATTTTTTTTTTTTTTTGCTTAATTTGAAGGTACATGCTCAGGGCAGGGGGGGGGTTTCCGGAACCCAGGAAACCCCCCCCAGATCCGGCCCTGACTAACTCAACTAATCCATGTATATATTACTAACTTACTAATGAACACTTCGGTTAATTTGTAAAGCTGCACCTCTACTAATTATTACTAATTCAATCTCAGCGATCGCCCTGTTCTAGTCTCCGCCTCTTGCTTTGCTTTCTCTGCCTCTCCCTGCGATTCCACGAGATCTCTCACACGTGCTTAATTGCTTTCCTGCACTCATTGTCTGTGCACTTAGAACTCCTTGGCTAGAGCTGTTTATCTGTCATAGGTTGTCTGCGTGGATCCCATCCATGTCTTGGCTTTTGCCAATTGTTGTGGTTTAGGACTTCCCCATGTGTGCCTTCCTCTGTAATTAGTTCTTATCCAATTCACCTGTTCCCCACATAGCATGTGACTTCCCTTCTGTCTATTTAGAGTCCTCACTGCTGTTCAGCCCTAGTCAGAACGTTGATCAATATTCCTTTGTGCAGAGCTCCTTGTATGCTAATCGATTATTGTTTCTCCACGACTGTTTTGTCTGACCTTGATTTTGCCTAAGCCCTTCTGTTCTTGTTTTTGTCTTTTTGGATTTTCAACCTATTTTCTGTACAACCACATTTACTGTTTTGGATGCCCTGTGTATGACCCTCTGCTCTGGATTTCGACTACGATTTTGGCCTGCTGTCTATGTACCGTCGCACTTCTGCTTTACTGGTCTTGACCCCGGCCTGTCTAGTCGACTTTGCTTTTTGGATTTCGTTTTTGGCTTGGCAATTCTTGTCTTCTGGTCCTGACCCTGCTCTCAAAGGCATACAATTTTTGGAATTCCTGCTCTCGCGAGTGGTTCCTGAATGCACCGTCACAACTTATCCATGGTAGAGACACAAAATCTCAAAAATGAACAAATTAAAGCAAATCAACCGTTCGTCAACCCTTTTGGTAGAGTACAAAGGCTGTTGCCTTTTTTGTAGTTGCACTTCATACAACTTATCATTCATCACAGGTGATAGCGCCTGATTCTGTAATTACTGCGTGATCTCGTAAGTCTCACTCATTGGTTTTGCATCTCTGGCGGTTCTGAACTGGTCCGCAGTGAGAACGCAACCGGTGGGTGTTGAAGGACTACAAAGCATGGACAAAACATGCAGCAGGGCGGGGGTGGACCAAATGCGCATCTGGTGTAATCCCGGAGCCGCAGTGCATCAGTTAAAATTTTATCACTACATTGCTAGGCAACCACATCACCACAAATGGCACAATGGCTCACCATAATCCAAATGAAGTGGAAGAAGTGCGTGAAAATCCTTTGAAAAATGAAAAAGAGAAACAAAAACTTCACAGTTGATGAACATAACGTGTTTTTCTGTCCAAATCATAATGCAGGACATCTATGATGTGCAAAATGGAATGCCCTCCAAATTTACGAAAATCTACATCAAAGTTCATTGTTACTGTTGCCCATCAAATTTCAGGGATTTCCTCTGTATATCTTTGCTTGTCTTCAAGGTATTTAGTATTGATATGGAATCATGTGCCCTGCATTTGGTCTAATAATGGCTGCTATCTTGAAAGTTAACCAAATGCTTATTCTGCTTAACCCCTTTGCGCAGAAGCCAAATCTGGCTCTTTATGTATAACCTTATTTAAAGCTCTATAATTCAAGATTGCAGCTTCACAGAGAGGAAGGGTATGGCTTAACTGAGTCAAGACACTTGAAGCATTTACGTCATATTTCAGGATATTTTCATAATTTTGGTAGGGTAAAAAGGGCTGCAAACATAAAAAATCTTCATGAATATTCAGCATTGAAATTGTGAAAAGATAATACTGAGAATTGAAAAATGGCTGGGGGTTAAAACTATATATTTCTGGGATCATAAACTGCTTGCCCACAAGTATGATTCATCTGAGTATTACATTCTAAATTACCTACTCTCTATGAGCCAAATTAGACAGCTATCCAGGGTGGCTCCCCAAACTCTAAGATCCCTGAAAATGGCGCACTGTCACAGCATAAAAATATTGAAAACAAGTCCACTTTTGATGCATGAAATTCAATATGAACTAACGGTTTTCTGGTTGAATTTAGCATGAGTTTATCAATATAGGTGCAGTTGGACATCAGTGGTCAGTAGTAACCTCTCCAAACACAAATCATGCCTTTTCTCCATTATAAAGTTTAGAATTTTGTCAATTTTTTTTTCATAGTCCCGCAAGCCAGCACACATGGCTATTTCCATAAAATTGGAGCTCAGTGTGTGACATGGGGATCAAATTTAAAATGTATTTATTTCTTCTTCGAAAGGCTAGTTTTAGTAACATTAATATCTGAATTTTTGGGAAAAAAATGAAATGTTCATTATTTATCACAAATCTCCTCAGTGGGGCTGGTTTAAAGTAATAGTGTACCTCACAGATTTCACATGTAAGGGGGACACCAAATGTAAAGTCTTTTGGCACTAGTCTAGTTCCAAAATATTTTTGATTGTAAGGTTTTTTGCTGTTTTTGTGTTCCTTATTAATACCCTTTTACATTGTATAACTTTAAATTTCAGTCACAGTCAAGGAAAAACCAAAAACACCGGGCAATATTTTACTCATTATTCTATAAAATTTGCAATTTTGACTGGTTTGCTATTAAAATCTCTGTAAACACAGGAATTCTTGTTACGCTTGATAATAATTCAATCTCAGACACAATATACATACCACTTAACCCTTTTATTTATCTTTTTGTCCAACTCCCAACTCCCTGCCCCTGCTCTTTCATGGCCAAATTTTTTTATTTTCTGGGGGAAAATGAGCTGACAAACTCCCCTTTTTTCAGTTTTTGTTTGTTAGTTTCTTGCTTTCATGCAATTAGTTACTTCCTTGTTAAATTAATCCTCAAGCAACTACAAAACCCAAAACCAGTGAAGTTGGCACGTTATGTAAATCGTAGATAAAAACAGAATACAATGATTTGCAAATCCTTTTCAACTTATATTCAATTGAATACACTGCAAAGACAAGATGTTTAATGTTCAAACTGAGACACTTTATTTTTTTTTTGCAAATAATCATTAACTTAGAATTTAAAGGCAGCAACACATTGCAAAAAAAGTTGGCACAGGGGCCTTTTTACCACTGTGTTACATCACCTTTCCTTTTAACGACACTCAGTAAACGTTTGGGAACTGAGGAGACCAATTTTTGAAGCTTTTCAGGTGGAACTCTTTCCCATTCTTGCTTGATGTACAGCTTAAGTTGTTCAACAGTCCGGGGTCTCCGTTGTCGTATTTTACGCTTCATAATGCGCCGCACATTTTCAATGGGAGACAGGTCTGGACTACAGGCAGGCCAGTCTAGTACCCGCACTCTTTGACTACGGAGCCATGCTGTTGTAACACATGCAGAATGTGGCTTGGCATTGTCTTGCTGAAATAAGCAGGGGCGTCCATGAAAAAGACGTTGCTTGGATGGCAACATATGTTGCTCCAAAACCTGTATGTACCTTTCAGCATTAATGGTGCCTTCACATATGTGTAAGTTGCCCATGCCTTGGGCACTAATACACCCCCATACCATCACAGATGCTGGCTTTTGAACTTTGCGCCTATAATAGTCCGGATGGTTCTTTTCCTCTTTGGTCCGGAGGACCACGACGTCCCACAGTTTCCAAAAACAATTTGAAATGTGGACTCGTCAGACCACAGAACACTTTTCCACTTTGCATCAGTCCATCTTAGATGAGCTTGGGCCCAGCGAAGCCGGCGGCGTTTCTGGGTGCTGTTGATAAATGGCTTTCGCTTTGCATTGTAAAGTTTTAACTTGCACTTGCAGATGTAGCGACGAACTGTAGTTACTGACAGTGGTTTTCTGAAGTGTTCCTGAGCCCATGTGGTGATGTCCTTTACACACTGATGTCGGTTTTTGATGCAGTACCGCCTGAGGGATCGAAGGTCACGGGCATTCAATGTTGGTTTTCGCCTTGTCGCCACGTGCAGTGATTTCTCCAGATTCTCTGAACCTTTTGACGATATTACGGACCGTAGATGATGAAATCCCTAAATTTCTTGCAATAGCTCGTTGAGGAATGTTGTTTTTAAACTGTTCGACAATCAGCTCACGCATTTGTTCACTAAGTGGTGACCATCGCCCCATCCTTGTTTGTGAATGACTGAGCATTTCAGGGAAGCTGCTTTTATACCCAATCATGGCACCCACCTGTTCCCAATTAGCCCGTTCACCTGTGGGATGTTCCAAATAAGTGTTTGATGAGCATTCCTCAACTCTCTCAGTCTTTTTTGCCACTTGTGCCAGCTTTTTTGAAACATGTTGCAGGCATCAAATTCCAAATGAGCTAATATTTGCAAAAAATTACAAAGTTTACCTGTTCGAACATTAAGTAACTTGTCTTTGCAGTGTATTCAATTGAATATAGGTTGAAAAGGATTTGCAAATCATTGTATTCTGTTTTTATTTACGATTTACACAACGTGCCAACTTCACTGGTTTTGGGTTTTGTAATAACAAGGTACAAAATATTTTCTTAATGGTTTATTATTGTGTGTTTTGTAATGAAGTCATGATGAACATTTTCACCAAAAGTGTAAAAATTAAACATGCAAATATCAATTTTTGTTCATGCATCAAATTACTAGGGAATGTTGGGCACACATACTTCAACCAAAGTGAATTTGAGAGAGAGAGAGAGAAAGAGATAGAGAAAGATGCTAAGAAGTAAGAATAGTAAGTATTGCATTAAATCTACAGGGGATACTGATTGGTCAAGTGACATTTATTTATATAGCACATTTAAAACAACAGAAGTTGACCCAAAGTGTTTTACAGCAGAGGCAAATGCATAAAAATAACAGACATAAGAACAGAAATAAAACAATAGGCTAAAAAGCTTAAAAAGTCAGGCGATAAATAAATTATATTAAATAAGACATGGCAGAATTAAAATACAAATAATAATAAATAAATACAAAGTAATAATGATAAAAATAAAACAGAAAATAGCAGATAATCATAAGAAAAGTGAACTTGACCTTGAAATCAAATTGCAGCCTCGAACTGAGCCAAAAGCAAGATTAAAACAAGAGCCATCTGGCAATGGCATATCCCCCTGGCCCCCCAAGGCACATCTAGACATCATGCTCAACATATCTGTGAAGTTTCCTGAAGATCGGCTGTATAGTTTCCAAGATGGCCCGGACAAGGTATGACTACAGACGGCCGCCCGCCCAGACGGACGGACGTACGGACAGACGGACAGACGGAAACACTGATTACAATATCCCCCCTGCAATAATGCTGCCGGGGGAATAAAAATAAGATTTTCAGAAATCTGAAAATATCAGCAGGCACCACTTCAGCATGTGGGTAATACACATGCAAAGTTTCAGTAAGATATATTGAACGGTTTTTGAGTTCTGCTCCGGAAACGAACTAGGCCTGATGTGCACTAAGTCCAGATTTGTTTGCATGGAAACGACAAAAATAGGAATCCCAAAATTTCCAAAGTAGCAAATGGCACATCTAGACTATACATAGAATACATGTACCAAGTTTGGTGCTGATATCTTGCATAGTTTCCAAGTTCTGCTCCGGAAACAAAATGATTACGGACGGGCGGACGGACAGGCAGACAGACGAGGCAATGCCTATATCCCCCCGCATTTTATGCCGGGGGGATAAAGATGGGTCTTTGGTTTTGATTTAAAATGATCAATTGAAGAACAGGTTCTAATGTGTAATGGGAGATTATTCCAGAGACTGGGGGCAACAACTGAAAATGCACAAGCACCTCTAGTTTTGAAACTCGAATGAGGGACTGACAGGAGATTCTGAGTGGGAGACCTGAGTAACCGGTGGGCAGAATAAGGACACTGTGTCAAAACATTATCGTCAGCAAAGCAAAGATAAAAAAGATTAAACAAATAAAACCCTTAATTTGCAGAGCATAGCTAAATTGGTTTGTTGCTTCAGTTACTTTAACTCCAGTAGATGGCACTCTAAGACCGTAAATCACAATATATCCCAAGCATAAGTTTAATTCTTTGAGAGCTACAAAAATTCTTGGCTTACCTTATATCTGTGGCTGTTCTGGGCAAAACGCCAACGACGTAAGGCCAGGACACCAACTTTTATTCATGGTATTTTGGCACGCAAACAACCTTCTGCTAGTCGCATGATGTTCATCCAGGGCCGTAATGCCCTCCTCACAAATACTCATGAAATAACAACGATTTGCATTTATTATACAACTAAAATGTTCTAAAATAATAATATATCGTTCAGTAATGCTACATGATGTAATGACTTGCTTGGAAGGTGATTTTTGTATGCAAAAATGCATCTACAACAGTTTGGCGTGATACGTAACGTAAGCATGGGGACACCAAAGCTCACGTCGGGAGGCTCAAATTCCAAAGCACTGTAAAACGAACAGGAAACCGATTTCCAGGAAATGCGGCATACATTTGTCAAAATTGCGTCCTAGTCATTACTTTGATAAATAATAAATTTCTTATTATGTAATTTATTTTTACGTGAAAAATGTCACACTGAAACTGAGGAGAAATGGTACTACCACAATACTTTTTCTTGTTTATCAAGTCAAATCAAGTCCTATTTGCCATCAAAATCGTATGAAACATACTGAAGAGATGCCGCAGAAAAAAACATAAATTATGAACATTCCAGTCAAGAAAACATTGCTGTATATGTGGGGACACCATGCACAGCTGACTAGGCGCCTATTTTAGGGAAATAGCCATATACTCATTAAAGGAACTGCTCATTTAATGGTCAGAACATTCACCCCGCAATGAAAAGCCAGCAGTTCCCACTTCTGAGCTCTTATCCTTATATAAACACTTTCCACACCTTATCAGGAACAAGTATAACTCACTAACTCAGTAATATCTGAAATATACCTCATGTAAACAGAACAGACATTCCACTGTCAGGAAAAAAATCAGACAACATTCTACCTTACATTGAACAGAATAGTGCAATGAACGTACCAGGGGGTCTACCGAAGTGAGCTGCTCATATTCTAAACGAGCCAGAAACTCGGCATTCGATTTCGTTGAACACGGTATAAATTCCAAAACAAAAAACATTGAGCAAAATGCTACCACAGTAGCATTCTTCATTGAATCCCTCCTCCAGAGACAGATGTATCCAGTAGAAGGAACCCTCCAGTCCTGTTTCATTCAGAATAATTCCCATCGACCATGTCCGTACCTCATTTAAATCCCGCAAATGTAACTGAACACTTCAGGCCTGTTTTGGGAGTATTTTTTTCATTTTCAGCTGTGCAACTGTGTGCATCGTTAACAGAATACAACCTACCTTGTTTTTATGCTTGGGTGTGTATACATTTCTAATTTTCCAATCAATATCTTTCAGTTACTGTGGAAGGTTTATACACTCTGGAATTGGATAAGAAAGGAGTCAATCAATACATCAATACCGGGGAAGCTTCACATGGGTGTGGACTATAAGTGTGCGTTACGCAGATGAGCCTAAGTAAATGATTGAGTGACTGGCTATCAACATGAGTGCCTGGGAGGATATAAAGGAGCGCTGAATTCGTCAAAGGAGGAATCTACACGTAAATCCACGGTAGGGAATTATGCGTTTTTTGATATGTGGTTATATGATATGTGATATAATTGACAGTAGAATGACATTATATTAATACCATGTCAAATTTTTGCTCAGAAAACTGATTTTTCTTAACTACTAATTGGGATACCATTGGCTCACTGTAGCTGAAGTGGTTGCTACAGAGAAGAGCGATTTTTTCTGTCGCAAGAAATCATTTTTGTGAACTGCTGGATAGATTCTATGGGCAAGTATATTGAGCAGTTTGCACATCAGGCTTAGCTGATGAGTTTAATTCATGCAACTCCTGAAAAACAGGGATTGGAGTGAACTCGTCCATATTCTAAACTGTATTCAAGCTTGGCTTGTTTGTGAATATTCAATAACTTATCCGGGTGTGCCATCTAGTGATAGAATAGTTTAACTGCATGCAGAAATTTGCAGCTCCATGTCCACTGGCGGACACATTTGCACAGAGGGGTTAATGGGAGTCAGGGGCTCTGTTAACTTAAACGGAGATTTAACGGCTGGATAAAACTAACATAATTTTGAACAAAAGGATGACCAACTGGATACATTTAAGACAGATTTATCAATTGGTTTGGAGATAACTGGGTTTTGAACAACCGGACCCAGGCTGTCAAACTATGATGTTGGCGACTTGCATGCTGCTTCAAATCAAATTGAAATTTATCTATTGGTAACGGAGAACATCATTGGGAGGAGATGCCACCAGAGGTGTAGCCCATGCCCAAATTTCCTTTTCTGACCATAGTGAATAGGAGTGTAAGGAGAAGCTTTATCTCTCCCTGGATATCATAAATGAGGTCTGTTGGCTGGTTGCTGCAGACCTGCACAGAACCCCAACAGGTCCCAGTTTCTGTCTGGTATCAGCCAGGTTGCCATCAGTTTGGCTAAACATGGGCCCAATCCTTTGTTCCAGCCTAGTCATACATGCCAGTGAGTTAATTGTTTTTCAGAACAGCCACTCGAAAGCCAACTGAAAGCTTAACAGGACATCATGGTCAAGTGTGGATTTCTACAGGTTCTGGATGTCATCAACTGCACATGCACAGTTGCGCGCACCAACTATCCAACCTCTTATTGATGTGAATCAGAAGGGGGGTCATTCCATTAATACCCAGATTGTTTGTGATGCAAACATCCTGATGACACGTGTATGTCAATGACCTTGGGTCTGCACATGATTCACTCGTCCAATTCTGTCATTCCTACAGTCTTTAATGGTGATACCCCTATGAATGGAAGGCTGCTAGGTGACAATGGCTATGAATTAAAATCATAGCTAATTAGGCGTACATTATGTCCACAACACAAAGGCAACTTGTTTTAACAGTGTTTTTAGTAGAACCAGCTCATTAATTGGGAGAAAACTTGGGATGTTAAAAAGGCATTTCAGGCATCTGGAATGATCGGGTGGAGCATTACACTGCAGCCCTCAGAGTCAGTGCATTCATCGTGGCATGTTGTGACTGTGTAACATTGCGATACGCCCTGAATATCACACTGACCTTACTCGGGAGAAATTACAGGACCTAAGGCCATCATAAGCAGAACTAAGTAAGAAAGTAAGTAAAACTTTATTTGCATAGCACTCTTCCCAGCACGAATGCACAGAGTGCTTCACAAAAGTAAAATAAATAAAAAATAAGAACATGCACAAAAGTACACAGGCAGGCACAATTAAAAACACAATAAGCAAGGAAACACCATGAAGTGGGCTAAATATGGCCAAAAGTCTGTCTGAAAAGGAATGTTTTTAACCGTTTTTTGAACATGAGTTCCGAAGACGAGGCTCTCAGGTCCAGGGGGAGGGCAATCCAGAGCCTTGGGGCCACCGCCCCAAAGGCTCTGTCACCCTTGGTCTTTAACCTGGTCCGAGGCAATGCCAGGAGCAACTGGTCGGTTGACCTCAAACACCGGCTGGGTGAATATTTCTGGAGAAGCTCGGAAATGTATACTGGAACTGCATCAGCCAAAGAGGAAGTGGGAGAACAACAAATAGATCACTTTCTTCCTGGGTGAAGTTGCACTGATGGTGCTGTTCCAGACTTGTCTCAGACATTTCTTAATTGTCAGTATGCTGGCCATGGTTAAATGCAGAGTTTCTAAAGGGAATGAGAGGAGCTGCTTTGATTGACCATAATTGAAGCCGGCCCCTAACACACCCACTGGTAATTATTCTTCCTTAGTTAACCCTTTTTACAAGTGACATGTGCTGTGGATTCACTATGCAGGTCACCAAAATACCAAAATTAAGTCTGTCAAGCGCAGCGTGGGTTGCGACCGTCGACTTCACACTTTCGTCTAGAAAGGAGCCCTCAAACTTTGAGTATGCAACACTTCTGCTTTGCGTATGCTGCATTGTTTTACAGTGCAGGTTATGTCCATCCTTAGAAATTGACAGATGCATTTAAGCCTGATGCAATTATGTGCATGATCAGTGGGGGCAGTATTCAGATTGAGACATGACAGTAGTGTTCTACTGTCAGAGTGGGATAATCAGGCCTATAGTGGGATGATTTGCCCCCAACTTGATGCACGGTGCTTTTACTCCTTAAAGCGCACAAAAATTACACGAAGTACTCAAGCAAGTATGTGTGCAATCCTGCTGAAGTCATGTAAGCATCATGAAATGCAAGACTATCTGAGTCTTAAAAGCAGATCACGTAGATGAGACTTGGTTCTCATGCCAGCCCTTTTCAAAAGTCCACAAAGTAGAGACACCATTATGCTTTGTTCATTGTGGCTGTGGTGTTTGCAGACCAGTTCATTTAGCATGAGATGTGTAAGCCCAAGAGCTTATAAAGTGACATCTCATGCTCCAATACAATTGATGTAGATGGGCTGCCATGGGAGACCGTGACCCCTGAAATTTATGATCACTGCTTTTTTTTTAAATTTCTAAGATGAAGTCATGCTTTTCCCCCATAGTGAGTCAAGTCACTGACAATCTGCAGGTATACAGACTCATCAGTCTTCCGTAATACACCAAGGGCAGTGGTGTCGCATTTGTTATGAACATGTTTTTGCGATGAGTTATGCTGGTTTGCAACCAAATCGCCCCAGAGCGCTTTTTTGACAGTATACACACTTTTATCCTGTACTAACCTCAAGTATCTAGTGCAAACATAATTTTATCAAGTCAGCTGAAAATTACTTTGTATTGTGGTGCTAGACTAATGCTATACATGAAAATGTTGCTGTCCCAGTTTTGTAACAATACAGAAATAAACTGCACCGTTACCTACCATCAGCTTGCCATTTTGTAATTACTTGCTCATTATTGTTTCCAACACTTACTAGCTATGTTGGTTTGTGATTGCTGCGACAGGCTTGTGTTAGACAGAAATGATTCTCAGATCAATACATACCTTAAGGCTATTTAATCAACATCCATCCATCCATCCATCTCCCGCCGCTTATCCGGAGCCAGATAAAGGGGGTAACAGACTAAGCAGAGAGGCCCAGGCACCCCCCAGCCACTTCCTCAAACTCTACAGTGGTACCGCAAGCCGTTCCCAGGCCAGCCGGGAGATATTGTCTCTCCAGCGTGTCCTGGGTCTGCCTCGGAGCCTCCTACCAGTTGGTCATGCCTGGAAAACCTCTAAAGGGAGGCGTCCAGGAGGCATCTGGACTAGATGCCCAAACCATCTCAACTGACTCCCCTCAACACAAAGGAGCAGCAGTTCGACTCTGAGCTGCTCCCAGATATCCGAGCTCCTCATCCTATCTCTAAGGGTCAGCCCAGCCACCATACGGAGAAAGCTCATTTCAGCCGCCTGTATTCACAATCTTATTCTTGCGGTCACTACCCAAAGCTTGTGACCATAGGTGAGGGCTGGAACGTAGATCGACCAGTAAATTGAGAGCTTTGCTTTAATGGTCAGCTTCCTCTTCACCAGAATGGACCGGTACAACGCCCACTTTACTGCAGACCCTGCAGCGATCCGTCTGTCAATCTTGCGCTCCATCCTACCCTCACTCATGAACAAGACCTCGAGATACTTAAACTCCTCCACTTGGGGTAACAACGCAACCCCCACTTGAGGGTGACAATCCACCTTTTTCATTTAATCAACAAGTAAATTCATTTGCATTAGTTGATAGCAGGAATTAGTGTGTATGTACACTGCTCAGATGTGTATGTGAGCCACACAGCTAACCAGCTCTTTTTCCTGAATGTGACATTCATTGTAAAGGAATAGCAAATACTTCAGCTAACTAAGATAACTGCTGGCATGTATCTGTTCAACACAAAGTAGGCCAATTCCATGTCTCTCTTAATCTCCATCATATCCTTTTCTGCTC
Source organism: Gymnothorax javanicus (assembly GCA_029692085.1). Taxonomy (NCBI): domain Eukaryota; kingdom Metazoa; phylum Chordata; class Actinopteri; order Anguilliformes; family Muraenidae; genus Gymnothorax; species Gymnothorax javanicus. The sequence goes on from CM056195.1 coordinate 85,609,519, forward strand.
GCTAGCAGGTGAAAGCTAAACCCAAAATGACTCTCATTTTGGAACAAGCTTTTTCACTTGGTGTTTTGCCATGCTGTAGTTCCATTTTTCTTCTCTGTGTCCATAATATCTGTAGCTTCCTCTTGTAAACTTGTCCAGCCCTCACCCCAGTGCACTGTTATTTGCCAAGGGCAACACACCCACTGCCACCCAATGTTTGTATTGGTTAATACAATTTTTTAGGAAAATCCTACTCTGTATATCTTAAAGATTAATACCACACGCCGCAAAGATGCACCAATATCAGTATCTAAGTTCACTGCGTAGTTTTCCTCTTACATCAGACTTAAGGCCTCAAAATTCAACATACCCTTTGTTCTGTTGTCATTCCAGTCTGCTGCTGCTAATGATTGGATTTTTTTTAACGAAATTGGATACATTTATTTACATTACTGCTTTTAAGTGCCAACTAGTGGATTTATTAAATGATACTTGTATATGTTTTACTTCTGCTTGAGTTTACTCGTCACTTTTCATTTTGTTTGTGCTCTTTTTTGTCCCTTTCCCCTCCTTTCTAATATATTCTGGCTGTTGCCATGCCATCATTGTAAAAAATAAATTGTTCTTAATATCGTGCCCATTAAATTGAAAGTCAAATAAAAAAATCTCATGAACTGCATCAAAGTCTATACAAAAATGTTTGCTGGAGCAATGGACACAACATCGAAACTTTTCAGATGATTCATTAATGAAGCTTATCCCAAAGTCTCTCACTTGGATTAAATTTGACCAAGTGTATAGGCCTAATACAAGACATTTCATAAGAAAGACATTTCATACTGAGAAAAACATATTATGGATAAATTTGCCTATTACATACACATCCAATTAAATGAACTATGATGATGCCATGGCTTCATGTCTTTAAAATGTACCCACTAAGTTTTACAGTGTCAGAATTAAAGCCCTCCAATCATTAAAATCAATGACATATTGTGATCACTCTTCTTGTTTGTGTTTGAGAAACACAGTAGCGCACAAACTGACAGTTGAATTATTGTGCAATCACGTCAGTTTCTATGAGTCCCTGAAGTCACCACTCTCAAATAAAAAAATTGTGTGAGGTCCTTGACTGAATTTTCTAGTGTGTGATTAAAGTATTCAAAACCAATTAAATCAGTCATTATGTTTACGGTCCAGGCCAGGAATCAAGTGGGGAGGCAGGCGTACAATCCAACAGGTAGTTTACTGACTGCAATTCAGTACAGACTGGGGACAGAACCCCTGCTGATGAAGTGGGAGCGGAATCCCAGGTAATGATAACACAGTTCAGCACAGATGTATCAGGCAAGGCTGAGCTGCCAATCACCAACCAGTAGCTTCCAGGATGCTGCCAGATGTTGTGCAGACACCAAACTGTTCCTGAGGAAGAGATTGTAGCTTCGGGTTCATTTCTGATGACTGTAGAAGGATTAGTAGCTTTTTTCTAACAAACTGAACAAGGAGAACAAACTTGGAGTAGTTAACAAAAACATGGTCCCAATCCTTGACCTTAATTAGGATTGGAAGCTTGTTATTGATAACGTAACTGACAAACAGGCTTGAGCTTGGCTAACGTGAACTCGGTTCCAATCCAGGACCGTGATTAGGATTGGAAGCTTGTTCGAATTAGCCAAATGACAAAAAAGGCTAAGAGAAACTGCTGATACTAAAGTACGAGTTGCATTAGAGAAAGACAATGAATTTCTGTAAGTAATACTGACTGGGATTTTCTTACAAATGCAACTTTGCAAACCAGCAACTTGCACATAAAGCAGAGGGCTTACATACCTGTCACACAATCTTTAGGGAGCATCCATGTAATTAGATTAGGCCGAGGTGGGGTAGGCATACAAGACATAAACCTAATTGAAACGCAAGTAGCAGAATTGCGAGGGGACACACAAATTATTAATATCCGGACACCATATTGATACCATGTCATTCTACTATCAATCATATTCATCACATATCAAAAACGCGGTTTGCTTCTGTGGATTTACGCATAGATTCCTCCGTCAACGAATTCAGCACTCGGGAAGAAGAGTGGGCCAAAATTCCTCCACAACGATGTGAAAGACTCATTGCCAGTTATCACAAATGCTTGATTGCAGTTGTTGTCGCTGAGGGTGGCACAACCAGTTATGAGATTAAGGGGGAAATTACTTTTTTAAATAGGGCGAGGTAGGTTTTGAAAGCTTTTTTTCCTCCATAAATTAAAAACTGCATTTTGTATTTACTCTGGTTATCTTTGTCTAATATTAAAATTAGTTTGATAATCTGAAACATTTAAGTGTGACAAATATGCAAAAAAATAAGAAATCAGGATGGGGACAAATACTTTTTTACAATACAGTATATCCTCCTCAGTACTCATGTTGATAGCCAATAATTGTTGAATAATTAATTAAATTTTACTCATTAAAGTAATAAATTGACGATCCAGTCATGAGTACTAAACATGTTGAAGTGGAATAGCAATAACTACAGAAGAAAGTTTTGTTATCACTCATTTAATTTATTAATCATAATTAATTACATTTATTTATTAATTATAATTATTAATTACCTGGTGACGAGTGACCGTCATATTCAAAAAAAAGCCTGTAACTTCAAGCTTTCAAAAAGTTCTATCAGCTGGGGCCATTCAATTCTGAATAATTACACTAAAAATATCCAAAAACAAAAGGAAGTGAAATTTTAAGTGCAATAATTGCACAATTTTTTACTGCTTTTTTGTGAGTTCTGCCTTTTCTTCCAAATTATAAAGAACTGTAAAAGAAGTAGCATAGAAACTTTTGTCAGCATCTTCGGAATATGTTTCAGTGTCACCTCAGTAAGCAACCACATATGTTCCTCCAGCCTTCTTCTTCAATTTTTGAATTTGCCCAGAGTAGTTTTTTTTGAGTGTCTACATCAAACCACACATGACATATCTTATGCCCCACACATTTGCCCTCAAAAACGTCTCTGACACTTGGTAGACTGTCCTCATCCATTTCTGGAAATTCCTTGGCAATGTCAAAGTTTGCATTCATGAGCTTAAACTCCAGTTTCCCCCTGTTTATTTGTTCTGTCTTTTGTTTTTTTTTTTTTGACCGAAATTCTTCAGAATTTCTTTTTGATTCTTTCTGACTTTTTCCTTCAACTGATGCGTTGTTTTCTACTAAAAGTTATGGTAAACTGCTCTAATTTGTCTCTCTTTTCCTGTTGCAGGCTATTTAGGTAATCAACAGTCCTATTTTTCTGTGCTCATATCCTCAATGAAAAATAACAAAGGGTAGCATTTGGTGTATGCTCCTTAATGGCACTGAACATGCCCATAATCTGCTCTGCGTCTTTGTTACGGACACTAGCTGATTGAGTTTCCATCCAAAGCTGATCCATTAAGTCGAGACCAAATTATTGTACTGTCTTTAAATTACAGTGCCAACTGCCAGCAATGAGCTTCTCATCACGCCGAGGAATAGAGGAAGATCTACTGGATCCTGCTCTAATTTCCTAAGAATTAGGTCTTCTGCTTGCATTTTGTTTCCGAAAAAATCTTCATCTGTGGAAAGAGGGCTAGCAGGATTTTCACTACCTGCTTTCACCACAAGGACCTCTTTGATGATTAATATGGCATCAATGTGGCCAACCTGTTCTCCAGCACTTGTGTACAGCTTAGAGATCCAAGGTCCAGAATGAAGTTTTCCAATGTTTCCTGGGACATACAACACTCTCCTGGCAACTGGTGACTGAAAATCAGTAGTAATAGCATCTTGAAGGCCCCCACAACAGACAGTCCCATCTGTGAAAAATTTTTCTATCTAATGCTGCACAAAATCCTTTCAAATCACCCCATCTATCATTAAATCTTTGTTTGCTAATAGAAAGGACAAGTTGACCTGCAATGCAGTCCTTCCCAGAGTTTTTTTTTCCCTGTAGATTAGAGGACTCCTCAGCCCTAAGGGCTGATCTTATTGAGCTGGCTATTGTGTCAAGGGGGTGTAGATGACATTTTAGTTCATTTAGATCCTTCCCCCAGGTCTCCTCCAGTCACATCACTGTTGTATGATTAACTGTTGCACGATCAGTAATAGTATTTTTCATATTCCCCACAATTTTTGATCTGCATTCCTCAAATTCCAATTAATTAAATGAACTATAGCAGGGGTTCCCAAACTCAGTCCTGGGGCCTCCCTGTGTATGCTGGTTTTTGCTCCACCCTGGTTTGGAATCATAGGATTTTAACAAGCTGTTAATTTGTCTTAATTAGGTGCATTGTTGTTCAGAGCAGCAATTTATCCTCTCTTGACAAACAGTATTTTGACAGATATGCATACAAACAGAGAGGAATAAATTCTGCATCCACATTGCAATATTTGAGTAACAACTGCATAAAAAGAGGGAAAAAATGTACCCAATCAAAGGAAAAAATCAATGGGTTCCTAATTTTTGAAACTGTGGGCACATGGTTGCAAAAACTAACAATTTACTAAACAAGCAAATGACAGTCAAACCTGTTTTATGTTATGTTTTTGAGTTTTTGTGATTGAGTGCAAGCAAATTATTTTGAAAGAATTCTCATCACCTGTCTTCAGCAACCTAATTTGGAGGTTACTGATTTTATCTGTTTAAAAATGTTATTACCTGAAATTGCTTGCCACACAGAAAAAAAAAAACTTTATATGCAAGGGTCTTTTATTTGGTCTTTTATTCTTCATGGCACAAATGGATACTTTTGGATGGATACAATTTTAACCGCACATCCAGGGCACCAAAAGACGCTCAAAAAGGTCACAATTTTTAGCAAGCACTGCACTGCGATCAACCCGGAATTGTAGGTGTCCAACGTAAACATATGGCCAGCCTGGCGCTAATTGTCACGTACCTGCGTTGGTTAGAAGAGTAACCATTAGTCTTTGCCAAGAATAGCTACTTCATGTGGTGGCATTTTTGAAGTGTCCTGATAGTGGAATGTCTCTTCTGTTATAATAAGGTGTATTTCAGATTATTCAGTGAGTTGAACTTGTTCCTTATAAGCTGTGGAAAGTGTTTATATAAGGTTGTGAGCTCGGAGGTTGTAATGCTAGCTTTTCATTGCAGGGTGAATGTTCTGACCGTTAAATAAGCAGTTCCTTTAATGAGCACGTTGTGCTGGCTTGTGGGACTCAGAAGAAAACTGGACAAAATTCTAAACTTTATCACGGAGAAAAGGCATGTTTTGTGTTTTGAGAGGTTATTGGTGACCATTGATGTCCAACTGTACCTATATTGATAAACTCATGCTAAATTCAACCAGAAAATCATGAATTCATATTGAATTTCATGCATCAGAAGTTGATTTGTGTTAAATATATGATTATTTTATGATTTGATAGTGCTACAAAAGAATACGAAAGGTCAGCACACTCAGAACATCTTTTTGAAGTGCCCATTCCGCAAGAAAATGGACTTATCTGTTAGTATTTGAATATGGTAGGTCCATAATCAGTTTGTGACTTGTCGTGGTTTTTGAACTCCAACATCACTTGAAGTATTGGTTTTTGCGAATAAAAGGAGATAGGCAGAGAATTTACACCAATAAGAAACGTGTTGCGGTGTTTTAGTAACACCGCAAATTGAATATTCATGTTCTCGCCGGTTCTTGCCCACTCTGGAACGTAACCGCCCACACAAAGATTCGATAGGCAACTGTCCGGATTTAATCTCTAACGTGCGCTTTGTAAACGTATTGATGTTTTGCAACTTTGTTGTAAAGCTGCACATTAAATGGGTAATGTGTGCTATGCATTGCTAGAACTACCGATTTGGTTTGATGATTTTTTGTTGTCTGCTTATGCCAGTGTGACAATCACTGCATTTCAATGTTCGTATTAAGGTGCTTTCACACCGGATGCGGAACAAATTTTTCGCACAACAGATTACATTCAAAGTCAATGCAAAGACGTGAGTACACGTGTTTCGCGTGTAATCGCGTCTTAGCATTGACTTTGAATGTAATCTGTCGTGCAAAAAATTTGTTCTGCGTCCAGTGTGAAAGCGGCTTTCCACAGCTTCTGTTCCCCCCCAACACAAGTTTCACTTGCGTAACGATGGATTTCGCCACTAGTAACACGGAAAGCGGGACCTCTTGCACTTTTTTTACTTGATTGAAAGCAATGCATGTGTTTCATGATCGTTTCGATTGTTTAAATGGAATAAGACAATTTGAAATGTCTTAAAGCAATTCCATTGCTTCCAATTCCTGAGTAAAGACAAGCGTGAGTATTCCAGAGTCATGATCAATTTCCATGTCACTAGTGGGGAAATGAACCGTAATGCACGTGAAACTGATAGACTTTCATGCACAACCACTTCTGCAAGAGAATCTTTTAAATGTGCATTAATTGAATAATTGCTGACTACAGCACAGAAGTGTGAATGCCACAAAGAGGCGTGAATGCCACTCGCGCCGAATGCGTGAGAGTTGGCAGTTCTCTAACTGAGAGGGCTGCGAGACATTTCATCTAATTTGTTGGATAGACTAGTAAAATTACCACTCTGAAACGTCCATTGTTAGACATGTTGGTGGCATTTCCTGCATTACATCGGCCTCCTCTTCAGATTTGGGGTAATATATATATAAGGCAATATTTGTGAGCTTTGTGCAGCCATTGCTTTGCTGAAGTCGTACTATGCTACCTGTAAAATCTGTTGTCTTTCACCGTCTATGGTTGTAGCTAGCTAGGCTCTGGGCCATTAGGGCATTGGGGCTGTTTACATATTGAATATTCACGAATGTAGCTGAACTATCCAGTGCGAAGCTTACTTAAATGCTGGATATTCATGAGGGAACTCACCCGTCTTCTCAGACTGCCTTTCAGTGATGCTAAAAAGGTCATTAAATAAACGATCCAAGGCACTTTTCCCACAAATAATGGTATGAATATGATAGCAGGTCATTGAGGATTAACACAAAATGTCGGGATATGTGTGGAATGGGCACTTAAAAGAGAGTTGACTCTTATTCAGGATCTAAGGCTAACAATGCGGCAAGGGATTCATTTCGGACACAAAGCCTTTAGCTAAAGGCAACTCAATCCATACATCAGCAAGAGCAAAAAAACAAGAAAAATATATAAAGTGGGGGAAATAAGTTTTGAACGCGTCAACATTTTTCTCAGTAAATATATTTCTAATGGGGTTATTGACATGAAATTTTCACCAGTTGTCAGGAACAACCCAAGTAATTCACACATACAAAGAAATAAAAAAACAAATAAGTCCATAAATTAAGTTATGTGCAATAAAGTGGAATGACACAGGGAAAAAGTATTGAGCATGCTTGCTGATATTTTTTTAATACTCAGTAGAAAAGCCTTTGTTGGTAAGGACAGCTTCAAGATGCCTCCTGTATGGAGAAACTAGTCGCATGCATTGTTCAGATGTGATTTTGGCCCATTCTTCCACACAAACTGTCTTCAAATCTTGAAGGTTCCGGGGGCCTCTTCTATGAACTCTGATCTTCAGTTGTTTCCATATATTTTCAGCTGGACTGAAGTCGGGTGATTGACTGGGTCATTCTAGCAGCTTTATTTTCTTTCTCTGAAACCAGTTGAGAGTTTCCTTGGCTGTGTGTCTGGGATCATTGCCTTGCTGAAATGTCCACCCTCGTTTCATCTTCAGCATCCTGGTAGATGGCAGCAGAAGGCAACAAGATAAACAGACAATTAGCAGGGTGCGTGTGATCTTGTACAACACGCATAGCTCTTCAGGTCAGTCTTTGTTGGTAAATAAAATCCAAAGTGGTCACGTCCTTACCAATAATTTCAGATGCCGTTTTTGTAACTCGATTGAGCTTTGCTTTTTCGTGTACAGTGGCAGTGCCATACCAGACTGTGATACAGAATGTTAACAAACTGTCGATCACTATCCAATAAAAATTTTCTAAAATTCTTGTACAAACACCATATTTTTTAAGGCACCTCAGAAAGTAAAGTCTTTGCTGCGTTTTCCTTACAATTACATCTGTGTTTTTCTCCCATGTCAGGTTCTCCGAAATAACTGTTCCTAAAAATTTAATATCATCCACAATCTCCACCATTTGGTTATTGATCACTAAGGGAAGCAGAGGGGTTTTGTTCCTTCTAAAATCTATAATCAATTCCTTCGTTTTACCGACATTCAAAGCCAAATTCTTTTCAGCACACTAGCTCACTAGCCTGTTGACCTTATCACGGTATTGGGTTTCTTCGGCAGCCGTAGTCAGACCCATAACAGTGGTATCACCTGCAAACTTAATAACCTTTGTGCCATCACACATGGCTTTACAGTCATAGGTGAACAAAGAATAGAGTGCAGGAGAGATCTAGAGTGGGCAGCAAGTTCTCCCTCACGTCGCTGACAGTAGCTGGCTTTTGCCGATTTGATGGATTTTCGCAAATCGTACTTCATCTTCCTGTAACGCCTCACATCACCGCTGCAAAATGCCTCTTGTTTTTTGCGCAGTCTCTGTAGTGTATCCTGATTAAACCAGGGTTTATTATTACCGTAACATCTCATGGTCTTTGCCGAGATGCAGAATCAATGTAATCACATAAAGTCTCCGCGTATTCATGAATGTCAGAGGCCGAATCCCTGAACAGCCCCTAGTCTGTACCATGGATTGTATATAAATATGGACAGCCGAACAGCTCCTGAAAAGTGAAGCCAAAACGTCTCGATCGCCATCCAGTGGCTGGCTGCAGTACAATTTATAAGCCCGCCCCCTCCATGTTAGTGGATGGGTCACAGGCTACACGAAAAAAAAAATCAAGTACATGTCAAATAATTTTTTTCTGAAAATAGTTTCTGCCTTTTTAAGAAGTTCATACCATGCTTATATATGTCCAAGTGTTCATTTTTCTAATAAGTTTGCAGTTATCTATTTATTTGATAGGTGCGTGATTGACAGCTGCTGTGCGTGACAGAGCGCGATGGCCCCTGCCCACTGTGGAATTTTTTACGAGAATATCATCTTTACGTAACTGGAGTAGAAACATAGACAGGAGATTTGCATTCACCGAAATTTTTCAGAGAGCAGGCTAACCGCAATTGTGTGTTTTTAGCCCCTGAGATTGAATTTAAAAAAACAACAAAATGAGTTGTTCTGGAGTGAACTGTACAACCCGACCTTTGCAGTTTTATTCGGTGAGTCAAATTTCTTTTCCTTAGCTAATGTGAACGGTCAGCCAAGTTATCATCTAGGTACCTAGCTAACTTGGCTAACGTTAGACAGCAAGCAGTTTAACGTTAACGTGTATTGTGGGGGAAAATGACGACAGGTAGCCAGTCATACCTAGCGTAATATATATGTGTCATTTCAAGAATACCTATGAAGATATGCATTTGAATGAAGTTAACTGTGCTTTGTCATAAGATGCCATTCTTCTGTACTTGAACTTGATTTAGCTATATAAATCCGTTGGCGTAGTAGTCACTGCCTTGTATACCTCGCCAGTTCTGCAGGCATTATCCCCGAGTTTTAAGACGAACACAGTTGCTAGTTACTTAGCTGGATAACTATCGCCTTTAAAGCATGAATTCTGCTTACCCAGTGGATCAGCATCAGGGCCCGTATTCACAAAGCATCTTAGCGCTAAAAGTAGGTCCTTACTGCCGGATTTAGGAAAAACTCCTAAAAAAAGGGGCGTGTCAGTCGTAAATTTAGGACTCCTAATTATTTTTACGAAGTGTTATTCACAAAGCATTTTAGGCCTAAAAGTAGCTCCTAAGTCTGGGAGAGCTTAAAAGTAGTCAAGAGGACTCCTAACTCGCTAAAACCTATTCACAAAGAATCGGAAAATGGCTGCTGCTGTTGAAGGACAGAATGACTTGGAAATTCTGAATGATGCGCAGTTGTTGAAAAGATATCGGATCGACCATGAAGGGATTTTATTTGTTGTTGACTTGGTGAGGGAGAGAATTACGTCTCCAACCATGAAAAACAACCCAATAAGCCCCAAAATAAAATGTTTGACAACACTTCGTTACTTGGCCACCGGAAAAATGCAACTTTGCAACGCAGACAATTTAAGGATTTTACTATCATCTGTCAGTCGCTCAATTCAACAAACAATCAATGCGCTCTGTGAACCTCATATCATCTGACAGTTTATCAGGTTTCCAATGGACATTCGCCAACAACAGAATCAAACTTTAATTTATGCACATCTCAGGTATGCCCGGTATCATCGGTGCTATTGACGAGACCCATATTCGAATTATTTCTCCGACCCAAGATGAAGAGGTATTTGTAATAGAAAAAAAGTTCATTCCATCAACACCCAGATATTATTTGATGCCGAATACAATATTTTGGACATTGTTGCAAATGGCCAGAATCCACGCACGACTCGCTTTTTAATGGAAAGCGGCTTATGTCAATTATTTGACAGGCATTATGTGCCTGTGGGATGCCACTTGCTTGGGGACAGTGGCTTTGGTGCTGTATCTCCTCCTGCTATGCATGAATTATTTTATTAGGCTATTGAGCGAGGGTTGCATTTAATAGATCATCATAATAATACCAGCCTATGTCATATTTTGTATGCATATTTAAATTTTAGGCTATATATTACAAACCAAGCTTAGTATGCTTTCTTGTTTGAACGATAGCCCTGTAGGCAGGCCTCCCCTGCAATTGCAGCCCATACCACCGCTTCTCGCAGTCGTCTGCCGTCCGAGACACGAGGTGAATGCAGCATTGATCTGTAGGCTGATACTATCCCACGCATCCTGCTTGGATTTGCTGTTCACCCCCGAGCCAAATTTCCCTTTGATAACATGCTTTCGCTCCAGCACCAACTGGGCCAGCAGCAGTAACTGTTCAGTTCATCTATACAACTTTGGCTTCAGTTTTCCAACAGTGACTAGTGATCTGCCCTAGGACTAGGAGCACATGAGAAATGCTTTGTTATTCAATGTACTTTTTCTTTGATAGCTGTATATAAAAACTCTTGTAATGTATAATAAAGGTCTTTACATGTATGTGGAGCCAAAAACTTCACTCTGGAACTCTTTCACATGTACTATGTCTTCTGCTTTGGTGAATCAGCCGCATGCAAATGAGAGTTGAATAAAAATATTTGAAGACCACAATGGAAAAATGATCAGTCACATTTTCACGTTGTGGAGAAATAATGAATTAAAAATTCAAAACGATCTTAGAAACAAAGCACTGAAAAAAATATAGTAATAATATATAAAATATACAAAAATGCTAAATTTGGACTCTGATTAGTTTTCCTTTGTGGTCTTCATTTATTTAAATTAAAGCAATGCAGAGGCCTTAACTTTTGGGTGGCCCAAAGACAACCCCCTGACTATATTCACCGTGGGGAAATACAATTAAGGGAGTCCATCAGGTGGAAAGGCTGGGGTAAAGCAAATGGGGAAGACTGAAGAGGAAAAGAGAGGGAAATGAAGGTGGAGGGAGAGGAAAAGCTGTGACAGCAATTACAAGTGTGAAGGCTACCTTAGTATGGAAATAAATAAAATGAGCACATCAAACATCACATGCAGCGGAGAAATTATAGTATTTACTGTGGCCGTAACCTGCCGAAATTCCAAATCCAGCATCACCCCACTGGATTTGGTCTTTCAGACACATGGCAGTGTTTCTTAAAAATGTATCCCCCATTGGGGTGAAATGAACTCCTTCATGCAAAAATTGGCTAGGATCTCTATGCTTTATCTGAAGATGATGCAAGAGGTTTCTACCAATAGATAAAACAAAGGTAGCCATCACTGTTATCATAATGCTGGGCGTTGTCAATCTTTGGATGTGGAAGCCTCCACAGGCATCGCTAGGTGATGGCAGAGAGGATAATCTTCATTCAAGGGAACTGCAGGTGGAGATCTTGCAAGTCCTGTTTGATTCCTGCGACAAACTTTATGCTGTTGATGTTCCTGAGGTCATTCCTGCCACAGTGCATCAGTAGGACATCCGGTGCAGTTCTTCCTCTTAGGGGCTGGTGGAAGAAGGGGAGGAGGTTTCCCCAAACCATGCCACCCTAGCCAAACCACTGTACCTGGACATATGATGGTTTCCTTTGCTTGTTGTTTCCCCACGGCAAATGTAAATTTTTGGCCCTATTGATTCTAAAATGCAAGTCATCTTTCAATTTAACACTTGTGTTGGCTTTTTATGTAATTTAACATATTTAATATTTTCATTTTATATGTCTAAATTTTACCAGGCTGCATTGTGGTCTTTGTGCAAACACTGGATGTAGCAATGTTATAAACTTGAGTTTATGAAATTCTCCGGTAAAACATATTATGCGGAATTCACAATAGGCATCGATTTCCAGATATTCCTGTGGTATTCGTACATGCTCTTGACCTCTGTGGAGGAAGTCAAAATGGCTGAATCCATCTCGTTGTCTAAAAATTAGGATAAAAATCAAAACAATGACTAACTACTCATTCAAATATATGGAGCCCTGGTGAGGAATGAGGAGGGGGGTTGCATCGCTAACTATCCCAACATGGAATGCTTTCCCAGTCCACCGAGTTATGATGGTTATGTTCAATTGCATTGATGAAATTATGTCACTCATATTTTAAAAAATAAAACATTATTGTTCAGATGTGTGACTTTTAAGTACACCTGGCTAACTACGTGGTTGGAAGGCTTTACATTTTTATTCAAAATTCGAACTACCAGTCTAACTTGAAGTAAAGTTATAAGTTCGACCAACTACATGCACTTAGGAAATGACAATTCCCGGTGGAATGTGATTTAGAAAATGCAAGGAAAGTCGGCGTTAAAATGCTCTCCACACGCAAAATGGGGTAAGTTACAGCTGAGAACACTGACTGTAGCTATATCAAGAAATTGCAAAAATCTGTTGACTGCGTTAGCTAATGTAGTTAGCTACCTAGCCAGTTTGTTAAGCAAGATTCAGTGACAAGACAATACTGGTGAGTTAAGTGGGACATTAACTGCAAAACAGATGGAAGCAGGGGTCTATTTACCCACAGACCTCATTAACGAGCCTATGAATTGCAACGCTGCCGTTGCCGCTCACTTACATAGACTGTGCTGTCTCTATGTATGAGCTATTACAGGCAGTTAACGTTACGTTAATTGCACAGCAACCAGACCAGGTTAAGGGGGGAGGTTCGGGTGGGCGTACGGGCAGGATCTCGATACCGCGGCTCGACCCCCGATCACTACTGCGCCGACTCTGGCTCCAAATATGCAACATGGCAGCGCCCATATCTGGGATATTTTGGCTCCATTTTTGATCGATGGGAGTGAATGGAGCTGCGTCGTCCATCTTTATATACAGTCCGTGGTCTGTACATTCAAAACATCCACGCTGCTTTCCAACTACGGCAACAGTCCATTGCTTGACAGTTCTAACCCTCGGTTTGATTCGCTTCAAGTTTTGTTTATAAGAAGGTAAAAGATACATCATCGAGTGGTCTGAGTGTCCAAGAGCAGCGCGGGGAAGGGAACAGTACACACATTTTAAAGGCACATAGCAGTGATTCAAGATCCTATTACCACTAGTGGGACAAGTAATCTGCTGGTAGTATTTTGGAAGTTCATTACGCAAATTTGGCTGGTTAAAATCCCCAGCCACAATCATCAATGAATAAGGGTGATCGTTTTCAATACAAGAGAGAATTTCTGACACTGTACAACAGCAGTCTTCGTATTTGCTTGAGGCGGAATATAAACTGCTGTCATAATTACGGAACTAAATTCCCTAGGGCAGTGCTTCCCAAACCTTTCCTGGAGGCCTACCTGTCCTGCATGTTTTAGATCTCTCCCTGCTCCAGCACTGGTGATTCAAATGATCAGATTGTCATCAATCAGCTTTAGGGGGTGATTAACGAGCTGATCATTTGAATCACCTGTGCTGGAGCAGGGAGAAATCTAAAGCATGCAGGACAGGTGGGACTCCAGGAGAGGTTTGGGAAACACTGTCCTAGGGAGATAATATGGATGGCAGTCAATCGACAGTGACTCTAGGTCATTGGAGCACAATTTGGACAGTACCTTGATATCGGTTAGACCACCGATTGTTAATTAAAAAGCACACGCCACCACCCTTAGCCTAATTCATCTCCTGGCGAGACCGGTCGCCTCTGTAGATGGTGAAGCCCGGGGGTGTGACAGCAGTGTCGAGTATGGTGCAATCCAACCACGTCTCCGAAAAGCAGAAAGCAGAACAGTTCCCGTAGTCCCTCTTTGTTTGAATATCGCACAAAAGTTCATCATATTTGTTGCGAAGGGAGCGTATATTTGACACAAATAAGACGGGCAGAGGGGGCAGAAGCAAACGCCGGCATAGCCTGACAAGCACCCCGCCACGTCTCCATCTCCTGCGCTTCGCGTACTGGGTATGGGTTCAATCATTGTTGCTATTGGCATTGTTAGGACGGGATAAAATGATGTCCCTTGGGATCGACTCGAAATTACCCTTACACTCACTCAAACAGTCCCTAATATGCAAAAGAGTCTATCAATCATTATGGTAAAATCCAAAACATCCCGCTAAAAAACAAACGAACAAACACAGAAACAGATCTTCCCACACGAGGCTGCCATTCTGCGGCGCCATATTCACAATTGAATCCACAATTATCCACAATTGCTCCATTATAACCTTTAACTCTAAATCTATTGCATAGCTCAGCAGCCTGCTCCTCAAATGCATTGTCAGTACTACATATTCTCTTAATCCTTAATAGTTGACTAAAAGGTGAACATATTTTTAGTCCTGGGGGGTGGTAACTAGAAAAATACAAAAAACTATCAGAGTCAGTTTTCTTTCTATAAACCGCAGTCTCAAGTTTGTCCAATTCCCTTACCAACACATCCCAAAAAGATACTGACTATTGACTAAATTCTAAAGAAAATTTTATGGTAGGTAATCTTGAATTAATGTACAAACTAAATTCTTCTAGTTGATCTTTGGTACCCGAAAATATAAAAAACACATTGTCAATAAAATGAAACCAACATTTCAAAAATGAAGAAAGAGGATTTTTAGCATATACAAAGTCCTCCTCAAATTTTCCCATAAACAAGTTTGCATAATTTGGAGAACAAGGGCTCCCCATACTGACCCCTTGACACTGTAAATAATATGCACCTTCAAACTTAAAGTAATTTCTGTATAAAACCAGCTTAACCATTTCAATTAAAAAGTTAGTGGAAGGAGTGAGGTTACTTCTTTTGTTCAAATAGTATGCAAGGGCCTCAAGGCCTTCATTATGAGGAACATTTGTACACAGACCAACAATATCCATAGTACAAAGAAAATCATCTTCACTAATATCTTGTATACAACTATTTTATTAAGAAAATCAGTGGTATCCTTTAAGAAGGATGGAAGCTCAGAGACCATAGTTTTTATACACTCTCAGAAATAATGTGTTAATTTTGTACCTTTAAGGGTCTAACAGCTTGTCACTGGGGCAGTACCCTCAAAGGTACACCCATTGTACCCCTTAACATGGGTACATTTTAGTGCCCTTCAAGCTAGTACCTCATGGGGACATTTAAGCACCTTGGGGTACAAAAATGGACTTGAATGCTCTAGGAACGAAAATGCACCCCAGAAAATGGGGGAAAATTTGGTCTTTAGAGGTTACTAAGTGACAAATCATTTGTACCTTTTGATAGCAAATTTGTACTTAATACAATAGTCAAAAGAAATGTTTCATCCTATTTATTAATCTAAAACAAAAATCATAACATACAGAATTATGGCATTTTTAACATCCTTAACATTTCATTACAAAATATTAAAATTCCTGAAAACAAGAACATCATTAAAATGTATTTCATATTTATACTGCATTTTAAACTAAATTCACGACAATCAGCTCAATCCGTAACACTTTGCAATGCATAACAATCATTTAACAGTTATTTTTTTCCTTTATAAATCACATTTATAAATCCCCTCAGCTTCAAACATTTCTCGGGGTGACATACGACTTGTTATCAATATGGTACAAGTCCAGTGACTGAAAGTCTATTTCTTGTCCTGGTTTGATTATACTCCAGTCCGAATCAACTTTGACTCTGTATGCATGTGGGTGTGAATCGAAAAAAGTTGGGACAAGAAGTTTACCACACAGAAGCCACAGTGTGTTAATGTTGAAAACATATTTGATCAGGAAAAAAAAGAGGAATATCCTCTGCATGCAAGTAATCAACAATGAAAACATCTTAACAAGCATATTTCACATTGTCAATAATGACCTGAAACACGCTGCATGTTTTAAATAAATCTTCACTCCCGTATATATTAACAAGTCATCTCTGTAGCTCAAGTGGGAGAGATGAAAATAGGGTATGTGTACTTGTGCCTGTCACAACCTCAAACTCATCTAGAATGTTGTTTTGGGAGAACTCCCAGCATTGTCCCAACTGGTGCCTCTCACTTAAAGGCTGTATCAGCGATATGATGTCACTATTGTTGACAGTTGAAACATTCTCAAAACACACTAGAGCTGCTTGCCCCTCCCCTTCAGAGAAAAAAATGTTATTACACGAACACAAATTCTGGTTTGATCAGACAGAATTAGCAAACTCACTAGCTTGCCAACCAAGAGTTAGCAAAGGTTGCTAACTCGCTCCAAAGAGGAAACATCGATATCTCTACTGTTTGATTCATTCTGACCAGCATGATCTATGCGAGATAGCCTTACAAAAACAATACCACGAGTTTCCCTCAATTTTGCTTGGGATGACAATTTACAATTCACATCCAACCGAGTTAGCACCAGCTCTACTCACCTCAAGTAGAAACAAGGCGACCTGGGCATCAAAATTAAAACCATTCAACTCCTGGAATTCTCTCCAAGGTTGGTATGCTTTCCCTATGTTTATTCGGGACTTCGCATAGCTGCGATCGCGTTCCTTTTTCCGCGACATGCACTCGTTCGAGCGTCTCTTTTCCGGTTTAGCTTCCACCATGCTTCACTCTGCCAGTTCCTTTCGTTGCTCAGTCCCACCCACTTGTCGTGCATGAGCACGGAACTGGCGCAGAAGACCCACCCCTGCCCTCCGATTCGTTGGAACACTTTTGTTGATGTTTGGGGACGCGGGTAGGTCCCCACGAGTTTGTGTATCTTTATCAGTGTCTAGCTGGCTGTAGGTGGCCTACAGAGACCGGAGTTTTTCACCACCCACGCATGACAGGAGCTGCTAACAGTTCATGAGGAAAAATCTCCTGTACGTAACAAATTATGTTTTGGCACAGAATCGCTGATACAACCTTTAAGGTTTTTGCTACATTAATAAAATCTCTGCAGGTACTTGCAACAGTCTTAAAATATTGGTGCTTTCAAAGCGCATGCACCATACCCTTCGTCGGGGGCCGTACATGGCTAGAAGTCACGAGTAATGTATCATATCATAGCATTTCGGAGTGATGAGATCTCCAAAAAAATCCTTCAGTTTTGTAAGAAATTCATAAACAAGCAAGTTCAAAAAAGACAAACTCTCCCTTTTAATTTTAGGGGCAGTGACTATGTCAATTATGTCTCGGCAGATCAGGAAAACATCCCAATAGCAGCAATTAAGTGGAATGCGGTGCGCTATTAAAAAAGGCAACAGCCTAAAAAGACGCCATTTCTGAGCAGCAGACCCTGAAATTCCCGAGTTCAGCAGTAGTTGCTCTGACAGTTGTACTGGTCTGTTTTTTTTTTTTTTTTTTTGGTCATTCTGACCAATGGCTAGATGTTGTAGCTCTTCATTGATTTCTTGTATGGTCATGTGTTTATCTTTGTGGGCTTGGCACACAACTAGTTTCAGTATAAGCGGAATGACTCCTAACAAGTCGTGCATTATATCTGTTGGATATATCTATTATCTATTAGTGGATATCCATTGGTGGAAATAGCTTCGTCACATCAAAATAATTCAACTCACTGAAAGGAGTAGGACCAGTTACTCCATATATCACTTTAAGCTCAGGGTTTTCAGTACATGATTTCAGATGATACCATACAGGCTAGCAGACAGTGCCATTTCTACTCGAGATTATCCGGAGAAATACACGAGACATACACAAGAATATTGCGACGCAGCGTAAATGTACGAGTCACATATATCATGCATAGGAAAAGTAATAGGCCTAGTGCCGGTGACAAGTAGGCTATACATGTGTATGACGATAAGTCTTGCAAAAAACTGGTGTCGGTAAACAGCATTGTTAGTGAACGAGATTCTGAATGTCTAACATCCAGTTTTGAGGTTTACTGTCTCACGCATTTAAAATATGGCTCCTGGACAGTTTCATTTATGTTTTTGATTTTCTTATGTATTGATAATACACTCAAAATATTATTTTGTTAAAATTTAAGAAAAACAATTTTGTTTCGCCTTTGTGACAAATTAATTTGTTGATGCAACAGAATCCGATTTGTTATTCTAACAAAAATCTTAACAAAATAGATTTTGTCCAGTCGTCTTAACAAAATAGATTTGTTACTTTTCCGCATGGCCCCAGCGAATTTTCTGTTGTCACTTTTCATTGGCGAGAATCGATCACGTGCACCAATTTCAGTGTCGTCCAACTGCGAAGGATCTTGAAATGAGCTGGAACACAACGGGAAGGCGAGTCTTAACCTATGCCACCTTTTCCCTGTATACTATATGTCATTGTTCTTTAAGTTTTAATATTTAGCGTAATACACCGACTACGTTGTTCTATCTTTATTTTTGTGTCGCAATCTAGATATTTGTGTGTGCAGATGATATTCCTATCCCACCATATTTTATCTTCCGCAAACCAGGTCATTAAACATGAGGAGACTGCCTCTGATGCCTGTTTTTGTTCCTTTAACAGCTGATTGATTTGTCAACAACTTATTGGCATTGGTTAAAAACTCGCCTTACTGTTCACTTCTTGTATTACCACTTCACTGTGAAGTAATAAAAGTAAGCACTTAAATTATTTCATCTACATGTACATCGGCTGCATAATCCGGTTTGTGCTGATTTTTTTAAACAAAAATCGTAACAAAATAATTTATGATCCAATCGTGTTAGCAAAACACATTTGTTACTTAATTGTTAGTCTAACACAATATTTTGTTTATACAGCAACAATTTTACTTTGTTAATAAAACGAACTAAGTAGTTACTTCCTGAACAAATTCATTTTGTTGGATTGATTTTAACAAATTAATTTGTTAAACATTTTGTTAAAAGTAACAAATTCATATTTTGAGTGTAACGGTCATCGGATTATTATTAAACTGGTCAAAAAAAGATTTATTAGTCTGTGATTATTGTATTTATCCGATTGAGAGGTTTATCGGCTCTGTTAAGTTTAGAGTTTTGGACCGATCGATTGGGAGGTGGGGTGTGTTTAAGGATAAATATATTATCACAAATACAGAAAGGAAAAACCAAATTCTTCTGTTAACAATGCAACCCTGCGTGACATTATTTTTATAATCCTATACTTGATTAATGAGTAGATGTCCCTTTGCACTCAAGTGTTTCATGCCACCTGTGAAAGAAGCCACGGCTTAGATAATACAAAGGCCGCGAGTTCCAGATGTCAAAATAGAAAAGGAGTCGTTTTTTTAATCCGCAGCTTGAGGCCCGTTCATCAGTCCTTTAAATTCATACGTAATGAGCAAAATTATCATTCAGTAAGCAAGATGTCAGTAGAGAAGATATGTTGTTTTTCTCCTTATTTGGGAGCGCGTATAATGTCTGTATGAAAATCAAGAAACGCCATCGCACATAAGAGACTGTCTGATCGCAGAAGAAGGGATATGCATTCAAACTAAATTCATCAAACTGTACATACAGAGGCCAAATCTTACGCCAAACAAATATCAAAATAATAATTACTGTACACTTAACCAATTCCAATTGAAGGAAAAAAAAAATGGAATGTGAGCTCTGTCGTTTTCAGGATACTGCAACAAGGCATCGCTTTAAATATAATTTGACATGTGAATCGATAGATTTGTTGCTTTATTTATGACACAATGGGCCTCATGCAAGAAGCGATATAAGAACACATTTTCTCTTCTTTTTGTTCGTATGCCCGATTTTTTCATATTTTGTTCTTACCCATTGATTTCTGGGATGCACCAATGTTTTCTTATTTTTGCGCTTCTCTTAGGTAAGAGAAAATTTTACGAGTGGTCGAGAGCACTCTTACCGAGATAAGAGAAAACAGAAAACTGATATCTCTGTCCACAAATTGCTTGTCCAGTGCACGGCAACACAAGTTTTAAAACATAAACATTAAAAATGCATCATGTAATCCCATTTTGATCGTTTTATGTTTTTGAGAAATTATAATGATTCTATTATTTAATTCTTTGGCTGAAGAGTTTGGCCAGTTGATCCTAATTAGGACGAAGCTATAAAAACCCTTGGATACTTGCGTGCATTCTGCTTCTGAATGGCTTACCTATTGCAGTTGGACGCTTTGGCCATACAGGCCTTGCGCAGACAGCGGGTCTTTAGAGATCGCGCAGATCTGTTTGCTGAGGCAGATGAATGGCTGCTCGAACCAAATGTGAAAGCAACCGTACTTGAGCACGGAGGATTACTGTTGTGTGTTACGGCTCTCCTCTTCAAACAAATGCACTGGCGAAATCCATTCATACGAATAAATTCAATGCTTGCTCGAAATGTAGGCGGACGAAAACAAACAATCACAACGGGATACTACATGCAAAAATTTGGAGATTTATGAAATAATTTGTGAGTAGTTACATTAAACTTGGTTATCACAGAATAATACATCAGTGCCATGACAAACTAAACGAAGTGCGGCACCGATATTTCAAAGTGCAGGACGTCAGCGAAAGTCTGGTAGCTCAAATTATGAGACACGCAGCATATGCATTCGCAATATTAATATTCTAAACCCCCTTCTCAATAATAAAACCCCCAAAATATATTGGCACCTCCTTTTCAAAATCGTTCCCTATTTAAAACCACCTAGGTGCATAATGCAACGCGCTGAATCGGAATTTTGAGATCTGTGCGAGCAGGTATGTTACGATATTGCCAGTCTGAAAGCTGACCAGCGGGGGGGGAATCGTACTGTGGCACTGTAGGGAACAATCGTACCAAGTGAGAAAGTGCCCTCGAGCACCCACGAGCAGTCTGCTCTTTGCACACGGCACGTCACCTACCCTTATATGGTGTTTAGTGGGTGTCATATTATGCTAATTTGAAACAACCGGGCACGCGCTTCCGATTTACGATCAAGTGGGATTCAACATTCTGCACATCTGGGTAAGAGCAGATTTGGACGGTAAGAGCGTTTGGTGCATACGGAGTATATTTCTCTTAAACTTTCTCTCAGCAAAAAAATAAGAGAAAATATAAGAGAAATTTAAGAGAATGTTGCTGCATGAGGCCCAATGAGACGTGCACAGAAAAAATTCTACGGTGCATTTACAGTATAAATGTTTAAGAATAAACCAACATCGTCAAACAGAAGGCTATTAAACAGCAAACATGATGTGACAGTTGATGGGTCCTGTCACGAGAATGCCTCCTAATAAGTGTGCGCCCTGGCTACCTTGCCAACTAGCCTGGCTCTTTGGCAATGTGGTCAGCGCGTTAGACTATTACCTGGGAGTCTGGAGGTTCAAGTCCCCGCCCGGGCCTTCCTTCAGCCTGCCACAATAATATGAGTTATCTCCCTCTACCACATGACCTGCAAAATTATAATCTTCATGTATGTAGCACATTATGTTTTATTCAGGCCAGCGGTACATGTATACTAAGATTTTCAAAGTGATTCTTCAACCGCTGCTGGATATCGTATACTCTTCTTCAGCCCACCCTCGATTTTCACGGATTTGTGATTAGCGATGACCAACAACAACACAGCAACGCAATGACGTATTATATCTATTAAATCCGCATATAAAAATTAATTCTCAGTAACAACTGTGCACAGGCCTAATTCGGACTACATTACGTCGCGCATTTGGCAGACTCTAGGTACACGTGTGTAGGCTCGGCGGCCCGCCTACTGCGAAGCTTGTCTCGGCAGAGTACGAGGTTAATAGCACGCAACATAAAGAGGAGATTATCGTGAGAAATCCACGAGAGATACACGAGACATTTCATGGGAATTAGGTAGTATCTGCTGGCCTGTACGGTACTCGTGTGCCTCTGGGCTTCTCAAGACAAAATCATCCTCACAGAATTTTTCTTTCATTTCAGTGTAAGTTGCCATGCAAAAGCGACAAACTCTGTGTGAGTTAAATGACATAGTAAAACCACCCAACATGTGTGCTGAAAGATTATCTGCTGAAAATGTTGCTATTGCAGCATATAAAGTCTGCTCAATCCCAGCAATTGTGACAGTGATACTATCTCTACCAAGTTTTGTAAGGTCGTCTAACATGGGTTTTAATATGATTTGTAAACCACAGCATTTCACAAATGTTTGACAAACTAAAATCAAGATGGATATGCCTGACTTTTGACTGATGTTTGTCATCAAGGTTGCCTATAGTATAGTAGAAAGCGCATAGCTTGTGCTTGGTTCACTTTGAGCCTAAGGGATTGGTCACCTCAAATTCATCTTCTTAAAAATGAAGACGCAACACATTTGAATTAACCTTAAAAAAGGGATGTTCCATGAAGTAAGTACCATCAGAGAAGTTGCATAAGTAATCAGGGGTCTCTTTCCACGTGCTTGTTGGCCTCAATTTCAGCAGCTACGTATGTCCTCATGTGTACAGTGGCGTGTCAAAACCTCCATGATGGGCACATAAGAGTGTGTACCTATTTTATGTCCACTTTCTGACCTTAAAATGTGATGTACAGGTTCAACCAATATAGCTTAGACTTACAGTGTTTTTTCAACATGTTTTTGACAGCTGCTGAAGCTTTTTCAAAAAAGTCATTAGATTTTATTACCTCACTTAGTTCAGGACACTCCAAAATACTGAACCCATTTTCTTGAAGATGGTATGTAATAAAATCATCGTAATTTTCTTTAAAATAAAAAAACAAAAAATTTATATCATTTAAAATTTCCTGTTGGACAGCCAGTGGAATGTTATTTTTTTTCTCCACACTTAAGAATGAAGCTACAAAGATTTTCTTTAAAGTTTATAAATAGTGCATCCATAGTAAGTGGTATATTTGCCTGACACAGCAAATCATTGTCCGCGTTTTCTCCATCACTTAGATCAGTGTCATTTCCGTTCCGATTTACAGTCATTTAGCCCACAAGTGATATTAAAGTTGGATTCGTGTGCATGGATAAGTCCAACATGTTGAATCAGTTTCATTAAGGTGAAGGTGGTTCTTCGACACTTTGGACATCTATACGGTCGAGGCATATTTAGAAGAGTAGATTGATCATTCGGGTGACAGTGACCGGTAGGGCTTTGTCACCCACCTCAGTAATGTTAAGTACAGTTTGTTGAAGAAAGACCAGCGTCTTCTTCATGTAGGGTGGGTAAGCAAAGTTGAAAACAAATTAGGCACAGAAGGCTGCAATTACCTCATCTTCAAATCCTATTCCTCGGCATAGATCCACACCGTCCACCTTGACTGAAACTGGAACCTTCCTGGTAAAGGCCATTTTCCAGTCACTGTCTATTAGCTGTACAGTTGGATAGGGACTTTGTGTGTCACACTGAAAAAAAAGAGCAAGCAATGGTGAAGCAAAAAAAATAAAACAGCAACAACTTCATTATCAAGGCTCCAAAACTTCATCATAATTTATCAAAAACGTGAAAGTGTAACAATTTGCACCAGTACTTTGTGAACTCGTTATTAAAAGGTGCTATATCAGTAAAATCATAAAAATAGATTTTAAGTAATTTTTTTTTCTCCAGTGAGAGGCACTAACAAGGATTTTCCCCAAACTTCTATCAGTTTGATTATAAGAACTGAATCCATACCTGTCCTACTGTAATGAAGTGGTCCACCATCTCTTTAAAGATGTGAGGCAGCAAAATTAGCGCTGCACGAAAGTCAACCGCTGTAAGACACAATGAAATGGGTCTTTTAAGTCATTTTTAGACAATGCAACCCCTTGTGGTTTTCTGACAAATAATCTGAACAGTGTTTAGCTACATGTTGTATGAATGAAACCTTATAAGGGGACCCCTGGCAAATTAAAACTATCGACTATAGGAATGTTTACCAAAAACCAAAATTAAACAGGAGAATACCTGGTAGTTCTTCTGTCAGTGCTTCCTTCCTTGCTTCACAGTAAATTTTGGCTAATGTGGATTTTCCTTCCACCAGCTTGATCACCTTTGGCACTATGCGGGAGAAGCCTTCTTTCCAGCGAAAGCACAAGTTCACAGCACATGGATGGATCCTGTCAACTTCTTCCCACAACTGAAAGATTTAACCGAGAGAGGAAATTCATTGCTCATTTAACCATGTAATCTCAACAATCAGAAACAAGACCACTATCAAAGCATTTTTCTTAATTCCTTGCAGTTGCGTTCATTTTTACTGTTCCAAGTGCTATGGTTTGCTTACATTGACATCAACGGTCAGCTTTTAACAGCTGAAAATCGCCTGAAAGTTCTGTAAATCATATCACTTACGCCTGAAGGTGTCCTCAGGAAAGAGTATTTCCTCAGTACATCTATGACTGTCATGCCATCCGAGATCTCTTTTCGCCGCCATGTAAAAGTTAGTTGCATGCGGTCTTTGAGCATAGAGCTGTCTGGTTGCATCTTTTCATACTGCATATGTTGATCAAGCACATGCTTCTCAATTGAGAATGCATCCTCACCAATAACAGCAGGCACCTGCTGGAATTAAAAACTGAAAACTAAAACAGTTCAAATGCAGAATTGCATTTCAACTAGAATTGTGCCACCATTAATATTATTATTATTATTCTTATTATTAATTGGTGACAGACTAGACTTGGGAGCAGTGCAAAAGTATCTCAAAAGAAAATATCCCAAGGTTCTCCAACCTCAAAATTACAACCTCATTTAAAAATGACCATTACAAAGCTGCGCTGTTTGAACAGATAGAGAGATTTTTGTGCTTTGGCTGGGCTGTCATTGTCTGGAAGTCACTGAATAGCAACACTGCTCTCCAGCTTATATGCAAGTTTTAGGTAGTTTCTTTAAGCACATACAATGCTGTGAAAAAGTATTTGCCCCCTTCCTGATTTCTTCTTTTTTGCATATTTGTCACACTTAAATGTTTCAGATCAAACAAATTTTAATACTAGACAAAGATAATCCAAGCAAATACAAAATGCAGTTTTTAAATCGCTGCCACATTGGAGGGTTTTCGAGCATGAACAGCCTGTTTGAGGTCATACCACAGCATCTCAATCGAATTTAAGTCCGGACTTTGACTAGGCCACTCCAAAACCTTCGTTTAGTTTTTTTTTTAGCCATTCAGAGGTGGACATGCTGGTGTGTTTCGAAACATTGTCCTGCTGCATAACCCAAGTGCTCTTGAGCTTGAGGTCACAAACTGATGGTCGGATATTCTCCTCAGGATTTTCTGGTAGAGAGCAGAATTCATGGTCCCATCAATTATGGCAAGTCGTCCAAGTCCTGAAGCAGCAAAGCAGCCCCAGACCATCACACTAACACCACCATGTTTGACTGTTGGCATGAAGTTCTTTTTATGAAATGCTGTGATAGTTTTACACCAGATGTAACGGGACACACATCTTCCAAAAAACGGAACTATTGTTTCGTCAATCCACAGAATATTTTCCCAAAAGTCTTGGGTATCATCATCCCTAAGATGTTTTTTGGCCAATGTGAGATGAGCCTTTGTGTTCTTTTTGGTCAGCAGTGATTTTTGCCTTGGGACTCTCCCATGGATGCCATTTTTGCCCAGTCTCTTTCGTATTGTTGAATCACAAACACTGATTTTAAATGAGCTAAGTGAGGCTGCAGTTCTTTAGATGCTGTTCTGGGTTCTTTTGTGACCTGGATGAGTTGTCGATGCACTCTTGGAGTAATTTTAGTGGGCCAGCCACTCCTGGGAAGGTTCACCACTGTTCCAAGTTTTCTTCATTTGTGGATATTGGCTCTCACCATGGTTCGCTGCAGTCCCAAAGCCTTACAAATGGCTTTGAAACCCTTTCCTGACTAATCTGTTTCAGTGACTTTGTTTATCATCTGTTCTTGAATTTCTTTGGATCACGGCATGATGTGCTACTTTTTGAGATCTTGTAGCCCACTTCACTTTGTCAGACAGGTTCTCTTCAAGTGATTTCTTGATTCAACCGGTCTGGCAGTAATCAGGCCTGGGTGTGGTTAGTGAAATTGAACTCAAATAATGTGGTTAATCACAGTTAATTCATGATTTAACAAGGGGGGGGTAATCACTTTTTCACATAGGGCCAGGTAGTGTTGGATAGCTTTTTTCCCTTAAAAAATGAAATCATCATTTAAAAACTGCATTTTGTATTTGCTCTGGTTATCTTTGGCTAATATTAAAATTAGTTTGATGATCTGAAACATTTAAGTGTGACAAATATGCAAAACAATAAGACAATCAGGAAGGGGGCAAATACTTTTTCACAGCACTGCATAATCCTATACAACAAAACAATGTAGATGTCCATGAAATTTACCCTCTAAATCAGCATGAGAAACATGTTGCTGATCATACTACAAGTGAATTTCGGATTACAGTCAGCCATTCAAGTAAACTATACTCAACCCTGTCCAATTAGTGGCAGAGTATAGAGAGCAATAATGTTATTTTCTACAATAATGTATTGTTACAACCAAGGTAATCTAGTTTTATTTTTCAATAGGTTTTAATGTTAATTTTTTTTTTTACCATTTCTGTTTTGTTTTGAAGCAAATTTTGTAGTTTAATTTTTACTTTTTTTAAAATGTTTCATTTTTGTTTCGTTTTTTTTCAGTTTCAGTGCAAGTTTTAGTCTTTCTCCATAACTTGGTAAAGGTAAGCCAAGTTAGCCTTCTTGTGTGAAATTTTCAAATTTTTCAAATTTTAGATTCATGGGATTTTCGTAATTGAGAGAGGTTTGACGTACTTAAATTTCTTTAGAAATGTTTGAATAAAAGGTTTAGAAATTCATGGTAGAAGTTACAGTTTTTAATTTGAGAATTGTTAACCGAAGGATTAATTGACAAATGAGAACATTATCAATGGATTAATTGAAAAAACAATAGCTGTTAGTGAACTTAAAGGAAAATATCACCCAAAAATGAAAATTCAGTCATCATCTACAACCCCAATTCCGAAATAAATCTGCAAGCAGCGTTGCACGGGCCCTCGCACCCTTGTGCACATTGGGGGTACTGGTGAGATCGTGACAGGTGCAGTTGTGCACTCACGAAAATTGGACAGGTCAAGTACAGGCCCCAACCTATGATAAAGTTTCGAGCGAATTGGACAAAGCACAAAGGAGTTATGACAAGTTGATAGTTAATCCACCAGGGGGCGCTCAGAGCGTAACCAAACGTGGGCAGGTGCATTCAGGGGGAGACCCTCAGCACAAATGTGAATTTTCGAGCAAATCGGCCGATGTCAATGTAAAATATGACATTTCCCGTTTCCACAAGGGGGCGCCATGAGGCAGATTGCCTAAGAGCATATGTAGGCGTTCACGGCGGGGGTCTAATCATTTACAAGAATTTTGAAGCCGTTTGGATGAAGTATGAGCGAGAGAGAGCTTCTCGAATATGCATGGCGAGGCATCAGAAATGGGGACGCCATAGCGGCCACGCCCATTGACCTACATACATGTTGAGCACAACTTTTGATCAGCGTGGTCTTTTGATGACCCGTAATAAATCTGAGGTTGATTGGACAAAATCTCTAGGAGTAGTTCGTTAAAATACAACGTATGGAAATCAGGCCAAATGACACATTAAAATCAAAATGGCCGACTACCTGTTTGGATTAGACAAATGGTGCCAGAGACTTTTTTGTGAGTCTTGGCAACATACACATATGTACCAATTTTCATCTTCCCACTCCAAAAAAATCCCTATGGGGATGGGTTTTTGAAAATTTCAAGGGGGCGCTATAGAGGTATTTTGCTCTCCCCATGGGCGCTGCCCCTATCAGATGTAAGAGCTCTCCAGCCTTGACCTGTGTACTATTTTTCATGATTATACGAGTTCCCTAAAGACATCAAAAACTCAAACATATTTTCATGGCGAGGGATCCATAGTCACCGCATCGCCACACGGACGCCATTAATTATAGCTTCACAGCATTCATAATGTAGCTTCACCAACTTGTTTTGCATGTTCTTTAAGTGGAATGAAGTTGAATGGTTCAACTATGTGCCATCAGTACAAGTGAAAGTAAAAACTGGTCACTTCCCGTTAGCGGCCACGCCCATTGACCTCCAGACATGCAGAGCATAATTTTTGATCAGCATGGTCACTTGATGATCATGAATAAATCTGAAGTTGATTGGACGAAATCTGTAGGAGGAGTGCGTTAAAATACAACGTGGAAATCAGGCCAAGATGACACGTTAAAATCAAAATGGCCGACTTCCTATTTGGAGTAGACCAATGATGCCAGACACTTTTTTTGTGCATCTTGGCAACATACATATGCGTACCAATTTTCATGTTCCTCCTCCAGAAAAACCCCTACGGGGAGGGGTTTTTGAAAATTTCAAGGGGGCGCTATAGAAGCATTTTGCTCCCCGCATGGGCGCTGCCCCTATCAGATGTAAGAGCTCGCTACCCTTGACCTGTGAATCAATTTTCATGATGATATGAGTTCATTAAAGACATCATAAACCCAAACGTGTTTTCATGGCGAGGGATCCATAGTTACCGCGTCGCCACACAGACGCCATTACTCGTAGCTTCACAGCATTCATAATGTAGCTTTACCAACTTGTTCTGCATGTTTTAGAAGTGGAATGAAGTTGATAAGTTAAACTGTGTGTCATCAGTACAAGTGAAAGTAAAAACTGGTCACTTCCTGTTACTACAGGGGGGCGCTATTAGTGAAGTGGGAAGTTAATATATCTGGACGTTCAAGGCGGAGCAATCATCATGTCAAGCAAGTTTGAAGCTGCTACAATCAAGTATGTGGGCGTGAGAGCATTGTGAAACCCAAACGTATTTTCATGGCGAGGGATCCATAGTCGCTGCGTCGCCACACGGACAGTATTACTCGTGGCTTCACAGCATTCATAATGTAGCTTCACCAACTTATTTCGAATGTTTTAGAAGTGGAATGAAGTTGATGGGTTTAAATATGTGTCATCAGTACAAGTGAAAGTAAAAAGTGGTCACTTCCTGTTACCACAGGGGGGCGCTATTAGTAAAGTGGGAAGTTAATACATCTGGACGTTCAGGGCGAAGCAATCATCATGTCCAGCAAGTTTGAAGCTGCTATAGTCAAGTATGTGGGCATGAGAGCATTGTGAAATTTTTTCATCAAGTCGCCAAACTTTGTCACGCCCTTTGACCTACAGACATGCAGAGCACACCCTTTGATCAACTTGGTCTCTAGATGATCTGTACCAAATTTGAAGTCGATCGGGCGAAATCCCTAGGAGGGGTTCATTTTAAAATTCAAAAATTCATATCAAAATGGCTGACTTCCTGTTGGGTTTTGGGTGTGGCTGCAATGACATTTTTTGTATGTCTGGGTATGATACACTTGTTTACCGAATTTTGTCTGCCTACGAGAAAGTAACCGAATTTCCCTATGGGAATTTTGAAACTTGTTTAGTTCAAATTTGTTTCAAATTTGTTCAGTTTCAACATTTGAAATGTTATCGATGTTCTAATGGGTGAACTTTCCCTTTAACCTTAATCGAGACACATAATGTAAAATATTATTATCCATCATAACTTTTCTAATAAATGCATGTAGCTCCATGAATCAACTCACCCCTGGCACAGATCTGTGACAGGTTCCTGCAGCTTCTGTTAACTCTCTCATTCTTGTGTTCCCAAACTTTTCCTTACTTCTTTTCATCTCATCATCATGAATCAAAGGTGTACGCGCTGCTTTGAATTTGCATTTGAGAGACTGATGCCAGGTATGCTAATATAAACAATTAAGGAAGGATTATGGATGCCCATAGAGGACAATATTCAAATGAAAATGTAATCCCACTATTTCATTATAATTTTCCACTTATGAATGAGTTATTTGAGACAATATTAAATTGAAAATGCATTAATCCAATCATCACTTTCATTTTCACATACACATATCGGAAATCTATGACTATATTCAAATGATAATGAAAAGCTGTTTGACATTTCATCTTCAAAGTCATGCTCTGCAATACAGTGGACAATATTCAAATGCAATAAGCAAAACAGCAACTCCAGGCTATTGCATTAACATTTACATGTCATCACGCTCTTTTAGGGTCAACATGATAATGAAAATGCTGTTTTCTAATCACTTGGAAATAATAATGATATAATAATGATGACAACATTTGACATTTCATTTTCAAAGACTTATCCTGCAATACATGGGACAATATTCAAACGCAGTAAGGGAAACAGCGCCTCCCAGTCCATTGCATTTTCAAATACATGTCACCACGCTCTTTTTGGGACACAATGAAAATTAAAATGCAATCTGTTAGCGTCTCATCAAGGCGGGTCTTCTGCTAGGACGTCACTCCTTAGGGGCGTGAACGGAAACCATGTTCCTCATTTGCATACCAACCAATCAGCTTCTGGGTAGCGCTTGTATGCACGGAGGCTTACTGATAATGTCATGATGGCTAGGCTGCGATGTATTGTGTGCCATCGCGTATTAGGCTACGTTGCCCTTTGGATGTAGCCATCTCGGCAGCTAATATGCTAGCTAACGTTAACTAAGGAAAATATTTGTAAATGATCAGCACATTAAAGTGATATGATTTGATTTTTGCCCCAACTCTATTAACTGAGCTAGCTGTAATATGCATGAACTTATCTGAGGCCTTCGCGGAAATGTTGTGCAACTGCAACCCAAGTATGCTTGCAGATTTCAGAGACGTTAGCTAGCTTGCTAGTTAGTCTAAAAGCAATCGCTTAGGTACAGCTAGGTAGCTATGATGACTACTGGAGAAGCTCTTACAGCCCTGATTTGTCACTTGATGACAAACATTTCCCCTAACTAGCTTCAGCAGGGTGGGAAGACGGATAGCATTTTATCTGGAGTAATGTAATACGCTATAGCACGCATGGAAGGATAATGCTGCTTTAACTAGCTATGAAATAACATGTCTCGGGCTGAACTGTCAGTTTGTACTTTAGGTAAAAGAAGCTGCTAATCAATGGTGAAAGAGGTCGTGTGTGCGAGATGGCGTTGAAAGTGACAAATCAGGGCTGTAAGAGCTTCTCCAGCAGGCATGTACCTAAGCGATTGCTTTTAGACCCACTAGCAAGCTAGCTAACGTCTCTGAAATTTGCAAGCATACTTGGGTTGCAGTTGCACAACACTGCCGCGAAGCCTCAAATAAGTTAATGCATATTACAGCTAGCTCAGTTAATAGAGTTGGGGAAAAAATCAAATCATATCGCTTTAATGTGACGATCATTTACAAATATTTTCCTTAGTTAACCAAGCTAGCATACTAGCTGCTGTCATGGTTACATCCAAAGCGCAACGTAGCCTAATGCGCGATGGCACACATAGCAGCCTAGCCATCATGACATTAGCAGTAAGCCTCCGTGCGTACAAGCGCTAACCAAAAGCTGATTGGTTGGTATGCAACTAAGGAACATGGTTTCCATTCGCGCCCCTAATGAGTGACGTCTTAGCGGAAGACCTGCCTTGATGAGCCGCTAACAGCTTGCATTTTAATTTTCATTGTGTCCCAAAAAGAGCGTGGTGACATGTATTTGAAAATGCAATGGACTGGGAGGCGCTGTTTCCCTTAACATTTGAATATTGTCCCATGTATTGCAGGATAAGTCTTTGAAAATGAAATGTCAAATGTCGTCATCATTATTATATCATTATTATTTCCAAGTGATTAGAAAACAGCATTTTCATTATCATGTTCACCCTAAAAGAGCATGATGACATGTAAATGTAAATGCAGTAGGCTGGGGGTGCTGTTTTGCTTATTGCATTTGCATATTGTCCACTGTATTGCTGACCATGACTTTGAAAATGAAATGTCAAAAAGCTTTTCATTATCATTTGAATATAGTCATAGATTTCCCATATGTGTATGTGAAAATGAAAGTGATAATTGGATTAATGGATTTTCAATTTAATATTGTCTCAAATAACTCATTCATAAGTGGAAAATTATAATGCAATAGTGGGATTACATTTTCATTTGAATATTGTCCACTATGGGCTTCCATAAAGGATAACCCCCACCAATAAATGCAAATAAATGAACATATTCAAGAGTTTAACATAAATAACATGCATGCATTACTGTAATCAGTCATTAATTTTTTTTCAATCATTACATCAGACAATATCCAGCTGCATGATGTTAAAACTTCCAAACTTACATAGCCATTTCCCTCCAAATCCTTGAAGAAAGGGTAACTACTTGCACATATTCTGCGTTAGCAGGATACCTATGGGAAAGAATAAATTAAAGAATGGAGCTATAAATACCTCGCCGTATGACGGCTATTTACAAGTCAAAGTTGTTAATGTTTATCATTGAATGAGCGTTGACTTCCCAGGTATGAGCAAAATTGGCTCAGCAACTTAACAGCTTCAAGTATATTAGTAAACAACAAGAGTGACGCAGCAAATATATGAGCTACCTCTAAAATGTGGACATTGCTGACTCACATTGTGTATTCCAACATTGCTTCATGGAGAACACATATTATCCTGTGTCGATCTCTAGATGACTTCTGACATGCCTCTTTGTTATCGAGCCTGGTCTGAATATCTTTAGGGAAAGAAGGAATAACGAATACAGCAGGAAGTCTCCCATTTGCTGCATTTCTGAAATGGAGTGGGAAGGGGAAAGGAACTTGCGTTCCTAGTCGCAAATTCAACACATTAGTAGCGGAATAAAGCAAAGCTCATTTAATCAAGCGATTAAGCTCAAATTTGAGATATTGAACTTTACTTCAATGTTTCTGCTACTTTACTTTATACTTTATAGCCTACTTCTACCCCACTATATCTCAGAGGCAAATTTGAACTTTTAACTCGACGATATCTGTCTGAAAGTGTTAGCTGTCATGGTTTGCGAGGTGTGCGTGTTGTTTGGACTTTTCTTTGCGACTCTCGTGCCGGGACGATATCGAATTCCTGGGCTATCGAATTCTTTACCCAGCTGACTGATTGAGCTGGGGCAGTGCTTTCCCAGAATCTATATAAGCAGGAAGTCCGGCACGCCTCCTTCGCTAGAGTGTCTGTTTTTAGCTTCGCACTATAGCCGAAGATATCTGTAGTCAGGTTTTGGATGACTTTCTATCTTCTAATTATTGGAGTTTCTTCTCCCTTTTTCTATCTTGCTTTGCTTCCGTGGTTCGGAGTATTATACATCCTTTGGAAGCGCGAGTACTTTTGTTTAGTCTATATTATTCTCTGTGTTTGTACTGTGTCCGAGCTACTCTCTTTCTCTCTGGTCGTTGCACTTGGCCTCCGTATTCTACCGGCCATTACGGAACACTCTAGCCGACATGGAGTTGTCAGCAACAGCTGCGTTAGAGAAAGTTGTGGCTAACTAACACGCTGTTCTCTCTGGTTATGGCAAGGGTCTTCCTAGCCTGAACAATCAACAGGCAGAGTTGGCGGAGAGAGTCCGCCTTCAGGCGAATGCCATGGAGAGACAGGAGAACGTTCTGTTAACTCTCACTGAGAGTATTAGATCCTTGTCCACGTAGATCACACAAAATGTTGCACAAGCACAATCCATACATCTTCCCCGAGAGCCAAAGCTTCAGTTACCCCCAAGATATGGAGGCGAGGCAGGAAGATCTAAAGATTTCATTGCCCAATGTGAAATATTTTTTAAAGCGCAGCCTTCACGGTTCGTGAATGAAGAGTCTTGAGTTTCATTTATTTTATCCCTGTTAACCAACACAGCACTCACTTGGGTCGGCCCAATTATTCGATCTAATTCACTCCCATTAGAGAAATGGTATCGGTGTTTGATCAGGATGTTTGTGGTCAGGACGCGGCTATGCATTTTATGCATCTAAGGCAGGGTTCTAAGAGTGTCGCTGCGTTTTCAATCACATTTCGCTCCTTGGCGACAGAGACAGGCTGGCCAGAAGCGCCTCTTATGACAGTGTTTGTTCACGCTTTGGCAGAGGAGGTTAAGGACACTCTGGCTATATTGGTGCCTTGTTTGTCTCTGGATTCGTTAGTTCGCACTGCGGTGCAAATTGATAATTGCATCCGCTAACGTAACAGGGAGAAATGTACTGCATTGACTCTTGCTGGCAACAGGGCTAATGCTCCTAGCAGCATGCATACAGCTCCCATTCCGCCCACTGAAATTCCCACTCCTGGTGAGCCTATGCAGGTTGATGGCTCATATGAGAGCCGGGCTCGTTCGCAGACGTATAATCTACTATAATTGTAATAAACCGGGACATATCCATCCACGCTGCCCTGAGCTTCAGGGAGACGGGAAGTCCCTCTCGTGGTATGGGGGGCGCTAGAGGGACAGACCCAATTTCCCTTCCGAACTTTAATCCCTGTAGAATTGACAGTGGGGAGACAGAGAATATTTATCAAAGCTTTTGTGGACTCTGGCGCCGTGGATTGATTTATGGATGCAGAGTGGGCTAGGAGACATTCCATTCCTATCTGCCCTCTTTTACATTCACACTCTGTTAGATCTTTGGACGGTTGCCCGCTGGGAACTGGATTTATAACCGAAGTTTCTGAATGATTGACTATGTTCATCTCTTTTGGTGGCCATTCTGAGGAGGTCCGGTTTTTTACTATCAGTTTTCCTGTTTTCCCTGTCATTTTAGGACACTGTTGGCTACGGGAACATAGGCCTCATATCATTTGGGGAAGTCAGGATAACCCGATCGTCCAGTGGGGCACTGATTGCAGGTCCCACTGTAGGGAGAGTTTGGCGTGTCATCCTGGGCATCCACCTATGGGGGAGGCGGACGCCTGGAGTGATTCTGAGCAGTTTGTCTCACTCAACCCTCCTAATCTACAGAAAGGGGCGGAGGAGGGGTTGGAGTGGGATCCTCAATTTGACTGGCGGCAGCCAGCGGAGGATTGCTCTTCGGACGATTTCTCTGACTCGGAATCTGACATAGAGAGGGCAGGTTCCGAACAGGGTGAGAATTTGGGGGCTGCTTTGAACTTTTGTCTGCCTTCTAATGTTCCTGACAATTATGCTGATCTCACGGAGGTTTTTAGCAAGCAACGGGCCTCGACTTTACCTCCTCATCGCACGTTCGATTGCGAGATCAATCTCCACCCAGGTACCACTCCCCCCAGGGGTGCATTATACTCGCTGTCAGGGCCTGAGCGAAAGGCCATGCGAGAATATATTCAGGAGGCTCTGGCTAATGGATTTATTCGACCCTCCGCATCTCCTGCCGGAGCGGGGTTCTTTTTTGTGGGCAAAAAAGATGGCGGCCTGAGACCCTGTACTGATTACAGGGGCTTGAATAATATCACTATAAAAAACCGATACCCACTTCCATTGATGAACTCTGCGTTTGAACGGCTGCAGGAGGCGTCGTTTTTTACTAAGCTAGACCTCCGGAATGCTTATAACTTGGTTCGGATCCGGGAGGGGGACGAGTGGAAAATGGCATTTAATACGCATGACGAGTACTATGAATATTTGGTCATGCCGTTCGAATTGGCTCACGCCCCCTCTGTGTTCCAGGCACTTGTTAATGACGTCCTCCAAGAGATGTCTACCTTGACGATATTCTGATTTTCTCTTCAACTCTCTTGGAGCATAAACTTCACGTCAGACAAGTGCTTGAGGCCCTCCTCAAAGCCAAGCTTTTTGTCAAGGCTGAGAAATGCGTTTTTCATGCCGAGACAGTCTCGTTTCTTGGCTTCATTGTTTCGGAAGGGTCGGTCCGCATGGATCCTGACAAGGTGGCAGTGGTCAGGGATTGGCCTGCCCCTCAAAACGTCAAGGAGGTTTTTGGGGTTTGCTAATTTTTATAGGAGGTTTATCTGTAATTTTAGCGTGGTAGCTGCCCCCATTATCGCACTCACTAAGAATACCTCCTCGTCATTTGCTTGGTCTCCGCAGCTGAGGCTGCTTTTCAGGAGTTAAAGAAACGATTTAGCTCAGAACCCATTCTCGTTTTGCCCGACCCCTCCCTCCCATTTGTTGTGGAGGTGGATACGTCGGAAGTCGGGGTAGGTGCCATTTTATCCCAGCGCCCCCTTCGGGACAATAAGTTGCACCCATGCGCCTACTTCTCCCGGTCATTGTTGGCGGGCGAATGGAATTACAGCATTGGTGACCGGGATTTGTTGGTTGTCAAGTGGGTGTTAGAAGAGTGGCGCCATTGGTTGGAGGGGGTTGAACATCCATTTGTGGTTTGGATGGATCATAAAAATCTCCAACACATCCAACAGACTAAATGACGTAATTCTCGGCAGGCGCAGTGGTCATTATTTTTCAACCGCTTTAACTTTACGTTAACCTATCGCTCGGGGTCTAAAAACATCAAGCCAAACGCTTTGTCGCGGATTTACGACCGCTCCGGTCACGACCCCATTCCTGAGCCGGTTATCCCGGCAGCTCAGATTGTGGCAGAGATAAGTAGGGGCATGGTTGTGGAGAGCTTTATAGGTGAGGAGAAGGTTTTTATAGTGGATGTGGTTTTGTACAGGGAGCCAGTGAAGTTGAATGAGAACAGGGGTGATGTGGTCGGATGATTTAGTGCGGGTGATGATCCGGGCGGCCGAGTTCTAAATGATTTGCAATCTGTTGATGAGTTTGGTGGGGAGTCCGGTGAGGAGGGCGTTGCAGTAGTCAATGCGGGATGTGACTAATGAGTGAACCAGGATTTCGGTGCTGGATTGGGACAGTGATGGCGGAGTCTGGAGATGTTGCGGAGGTGGAAGAATGCAGTCCGGGTGATGTTTTGAATATGAGCTGCAAATGAGAGGGTGCTGTCCAGAATGATGCCAAGGCTCTTGACTTGAAGGGAGAAGGGTACAGGGAATCCGTCAATGGTGATGGGTGGAGCTGGGGTGTGTTGTGATTTGGTGAGGGTGGATTTGGAGCCGATGAGCAGAACCTCGGTTTTATTGCCGTTAAGCTTCAGGAGGTTCCTGCTCATCCAGCTCCGGATGTCTTCAAGGCAAGCGATGAGGGAGGCAGAAGGGATGGCAGCGGTGGGTTTGGAAGAGATGTAGATCTGTGTATCATCGGCATAGGAGTGAAAGTGGATCCCATGGTGATGGAGGAGTGTGCCCAGGGGACACCCAGTGAAACACCCGAACACCCAGACTTGTGGTTCCTTAATTGCACAAATTGTTGGCGGTCAGTGAGGTATGATATGAACAAGGAGAGTGCAGTACCAGTGATCCCAATGCCAACCAGGCGGTCCAGGAGCAGTGGGTGGGAGATGGTGTTGAATGCTGCGCTGAGGTCGAGGAGGATGAGAATGGTAAGTAGTCCGGAGTCAGCTGCACGGAGGAGGTCGTTGGTGATTTTGACCAGGGCTGTTTCAGTGCTATGTTTTGGACGGAAACCAGATTGGAAGGGTTCATGGAGATTGTTTGTGTCAAGGTGGGACTGTAGTTGTGTGGAAACCACCCTTTCAAGTGTTTTAGAGATGAAGGGGAGGTTGGAGATGGGCCGGTAAAGATTAAGGTCAGCTGGGTCAGCACCAGGTTTTTTCAGGATGGGTGTGATAGCAGCCAGTTTATGAGTGGGGGTACAGTACCAGTGCTGAGGGAGGAGTTAATTATGTTGGAGATCTGACCAGGGCCCTCAATTTATGGCCAAATTCTGGCATGCGTTTTGCAACCAGTTGGGGGCCACCGTGAGCCTTTCCTCTGGTTTCCACCCAGAGACTAACGGGCAGAAAGAGCGAACCAACCAGTACTTGGAGAATACTC
Organism: Gymnothorax javanicus; assembly: GCA_029692085.1. Classification (NCBI taxonomy): domain Eukaryota; kingdom Metazoa; phylum Chordata; class Actinopteri; order Anguilliformes; family Muraenidae; genus Gymnothorax; species Gymnothorax javanicus. Next base: position 85,647,491 of record CM056195.1, read on the forward strand.
TACGATGTTTAGTAGCTGACAACCCATCTTCGTGGAGTCGATTTTTAGCATGGGCCGAATATTCCCACAATTCACTGGGTAACTCCTCCACAGGCCTTTCCCCGTTTGAGACTCAGTTAGGTTATCAGCCTCCACTGTTTCCTGAGACTGACAGGGATTCAGAGGTTCCTTCGGTTAATCACTTTGTTCGGCGTTGTCGGTCAGTTTGGGCCAGGGTCCGTTCCTTCTTGTTGCGCTCTGGACAGAAACAAAAGACTGCCGCAGATAGAAGGCGCCGTTCGGCCCCATCTTATCGGGTAGGCCACAGGGTCTGGCTTTCCACGCGGGACCTGCCCTTGAGAGTGGAGTCACGGAAATTGGCTCCCCGCTTTATTAGTCCTTTTAAGATTGTGCGAAGAATCAATCCTGTCACAGTCCGGTTGAAGCTCCCTAGATCCTTATGGATCCACCCTCTTTTCATGTCTCCAGGCTCAAACCGGTAAGCACTTGCGCCCTGGCCCTGGACAAACCCCGTCGACAAACCCCTCTGCGTCGTGGCGAGGGCGTGTGGAGTGATGATTGACTGGGCAGGTTTCCAGGAGCAGTGGTTTCCTTCTCGGGATATCCTGGATCCTTACCCCTATCTCGGAATTCTGTGTGCGGGGCTCTCTGGGAACTTCTGGTGCTGTTCCTTAGAGGGGGGGGTCCTGTCATGGTTTGCAAGGTGTGCGTGTTGTTTGTACTTATCTTTGCGACTCTCGTCCCGGGACGATATTGAATTCCTGGGCTATTGAATTCTTTACCCAGCTGGCTGATTGAGCTGGAGCGGCGCTTTCCCAGAATCAATGTATATAAGCAGGAAGTCCGGCAGGCGTCCTTCGCCAGAGTGTCTGTTTTTAGGTCTGCACTACAGCCGAAGATATTTGTAGTCAGGTTTTGTATGACTTTCTATCTTCTAATTATTGGAGTTTCTTCTCCCTTTTTCTATCTCGCTTTGCTTCCGTGGTTCGGACTATTATACGTCCTTCGGAAGCGCGAGTACTTTCGTTTGTTCTGTATTATTCTCTGTGTTTGTACTGTGTCCGAGCTACTCTCTTTCTCTCTGATCGTTGCACTTGGCCTCCGTATTCTACCGGCCATTACAGTTACTTTCAAGTGTACAATTTTCATACCCTTCCTATCCAGGGAAAACCATTTATCAACAGATGTGTTAATGTTAAATGTTTATGATAAAAAATCATAAGCTGAAGGATAAAATTTTCCTTTAAATGCCAATAAAAATTATATATATAAACATACATACATATATATATATATATATATATATATATATATATATAATATACTCAGTCAAAAAAAGAAACTTCACACTCGTTTGGAGGTCGATAAGTTGAACATACAAGAAAAGTGGTTTTAAATAATGATTCAATTCCATTCTGTACCCATTAAGGACGGTGTACCATAAAAATCATGTTCATAATGTAACCAGTTCCACCGGAAATGCTACGGAAATGTAAGAGAGTAAAAATGGTAAGTTACAACTTGATGAAAGCATGTCAATAGCGCGTATGCCCTCCATGAGCGTTCACAACTGCGACGCAAGGTCTCCTCATGGATTGAATGATGCTTCTGAACACAGCTTGGGGGATGCGTCGCCATAATTGAACCAACATGGCACGAAGTTCCTGCAAATTCCGTGGAGGGTTCCTTACTTGACGGAGTCTTCTGCCCAACACATCCCATACATGTTCTATGAGATTAAGGTCGGGAGACCTTGAGGGCCACTCCATGACATTGATACTAGCATTCCTAAGAAAATTCCGCGTTAAATTGGCCGTATGAGGTCTGGCATTAGCTGCCATGAATGGCAAAAGCTCTGGAATGAGCACTTGATCTCTGTATCCTGCAGCAGTGAGGTTTCCTTGAACGACCATCAGTCGGGAACGGGCAGGACCATTAAAGACACCCCAAACCATAACACTACCGCACCCAAAACGGTCCACTTCCTGCACACAACACTGGGCGTTATGTTCACCGTCTCCTCCAAACTCTAACTCTCCCATCAGCGAAGTGCAAAAGTGAATCTGGATTCGTCACTAAAAAACGACCCTATTCCAATCACGCTGAGTCCATCTCAGATGTCGTTGTGCCCAGAGAAGCCGTTGACGTCGGTGTAACTGGGTTAAAATTGGTCCACGATATGGCCGACGTGCATGGAGACAAGCAGTGCGCAGGCGATTACGAATGGTTTGGGCAGTCACACGACCTCTAAACAATTCATTCCTAGTGGACGTTGCAGTGAGAAATCGATTACGCAAATGACATAAGACGATTTGTCGGTCTTCTGCTTGTGTCGTCACACGTGGTCTACCCGAACGAGGTCGGTCTGCTGTGGTGCCAGTTTGTTGGAGACGTGTCCGAAGATCATGGATAGTCCGTCGACTGCATCTCATAACCCTGGCAACGTCAGTGACCGACGTTCCCGTATTCAGCATGCCAATGGCACGTTCACGTTGAATGTTTGACAGTCGTGGCATTGCAAATCAACGGATAATTGACTGTAAGAACTTGTTTTTCCGAGATGTCACTCTACCGTGCTAACGTGGGCTCAATTGCACGTGCCTCATCAGGTCACGTGACTAGGAACACAAAGAAACATGCTTTTACCTTGATGTATGCTCACACGTGATGCATGCTTGTGCACGTCGGAGTTGCTGTGTGTCATGATGTCTTTGACAACGCATTTACCCCTAATAATAATAATAATATCTCTTGTATTAAGTTTCAAGAAAATATTTAGAAATTTATGAGTGTGAAGTTTCTTTTTTGACTGAGTATATATATATATATATATATATATATATATATAAAATGTATATTAAATATATTTTTTTTCATTTATTTATTTTTTTACACACACACAATTTTTAGAAAAACAAAAAAACATCTTGGAATCGTTGAAAAAGTGCATGACAGAGCCAAAACAGGCAATTTTTCTCACAAGAAATAGACTTTTTAGGAATATGTGATTCTAATGGGTCAGAATGTTATTTAAGTTACAGTTTGAATCTAGAACTTACTTGCGGTGGAGTATTTTCATAATGTGATATGACTGAGGTAAGGGGTCTAAATACAACGCCAATTCCAAAATAGTTGGGACGAAGTGTAAATTATGAACAAAATCAAAATGCAATGACTTTCGGATCACATGAGCCAATATGTTATTTTCAATAATACATAGATAACATTTCAAATGTTGAAACTGAGACATTTTGCATTTGACAAAAAAGGGCTGAAAAAGCAATTAATATGTAAGGGAATCAGCTGAAAGAACATTTAGCAAGTAATTAAGTTACCTGGAATCAGGGCCCGTATTCACAAAGCATCTTATCTTACTGCTAGGAGTACTCCTAAGTCGCGCTAAAATATTTTATGTAGGAATAAGATCTTAAAAGTTATTCACAAAGCCGCTGAGAGCAACTTTTAGTTAAGAAAACTGGTAACTCCTAAAGTAGGAGTAGCTCTGAGATAGGTGGAAGTAAATCTCTGTTGCTATGGATTACGTCAATTCTCATGCACGAGTCTTGGGACAATGAGCACGATGATTAGTTGTTTGGTGACAGGGGGGCCCATTGAAAAAAATATCCCACATACAACCCATGGAGGAAAAAGTGAGGAAATAGTCCAAGCAGCTGGTTTGTCCCATTAAATAGCGACATGTTGAGCACTCCTGAAAATGCACTATGCGCAATCCCCACATATCATGCTCTAGGCAAATAAACACATATAGAAAAGAGATAGTTGTAAAAACGCCAAAAGCATAAAATGAGTCAATAATAAAACGCATCATTTGCCCCAATAATTAGCAACTTATTACCCAATGAGAATATGTTGCGATCATTTAAATGTCGGGCCGTTCAAGTTTGTTTGCCCTAAACTGTCATGGATGAAAGCTCAAAAAGGACGCAAAAGCCCAACTGGAGCCACGACCAGTTACTGCCGCTGGCCCAGTTGGTGCTGGAGCGAAAGCATGTAATCAAAGGGAAATTTGGCTCGGGGATGAACAGCAAATCCAAGCGGGATGCATGGGATAATATCAGCCTACAGATCAATGCTGCATTCCCTTCGGTGTCTCGGACGGCAGACGACTGCGAGAAGCAGTGGTATGGGCTGCAAGCGCAGGGGAGGTCCGAGATTACAGCCTATAAACGGGCTATCGTTCAAACAGGAAGGCATACTAAGCTTGGTTTGCAATTTATAGCCTACAATTTAAATATGCATACAAAATATGACATAGGCTGGTATTATTATGACGATCTATTAAATGTAACCCTCGCTCAATAGCCAAAGAAAATAATTCATGCATAGCAGGAGGTACAGCACCAAAGCCACTGTCCCCTAGCAAGTGGCATCCTGCCGGCACATAATGCCTGTCAAATAATTGGCATAAGCTGCTTTCAATTAAAATGCGAGAGTCATGCGTGGATCCTGGCCATTTCGCAAAAATGTCCAAAATATTGTATTCGGCATCAAATACTATCTGGGTGTTGATGGAATGAACTTTTTTTCTGTTTACAAATACCTCTTCATCTTGGGTCGGAGAAATAATTTGAATATGGGTCCCGTCAATAGCACCGATGATACCAGGCATACCTGAGATGTGCATGAATTCAAGTTTGATTCTGTGTTGTTGGCGAATGTCCATTGGAAACCGGATAAACTGTTGGATGATATGAGGTTCACAGAGCGCATTGATTGTTTGTTGAATTGAGCGACTGACAGATGATTGTGAAATCCCTAAATTGTCCGCATTGCAAAGTTGCATTTTTCCGGTGGCCAAGAAACAAAGTGTTGTCAAACATTTTATTTCGGGGCTTATTGGATTGTTTCTCATGGTTGGAGACGTAATTCTCTCCCTCACCAAGTCAACAACAAATAAAGTCCCTTCACGGTTGATCCGATATCTTTTCAACAACTGCGCATCATTCAGAATTTCCTAGTCATTCCGTCTGTCAACAGCAACAGCCATTTTCCGATTCTTTGTGATTAGGTTTTAGCGAGTTAGGAGTCCTCTTGACTATTTTTAAGCTCTCCCAGACTTAGGAGCTACTTATAGGCCTAAAATGCTTTGTGAATAACACTTAATAATTAAAAATTAGGAGTCCTAAATATACGACTGACACGCCCATTCTTTTTTGAAGTTTCTCCTAAATCCAGCAGTTAGGACCTACTTTTAGCGCTAAGATGCTTTGTGAATACGGGCCCAGGTGTGTAACATGACTGGCTATAAAATGGATGTCTTAGAGAGGCTGAGTCTCTCAGAAGTAAAGATGGCCAGAGGCTCTCCAACTTGTGAAGGCTTGTGCAAAAAAATTGAGGGGGAATACTTTAAAAACCAAGTTCCTCAAGGTCAAATTGCAAAGGCTTTGAAGGTCTCATCATCGACAGTGCATAACATCATCAAAAGATTCAGAGAAACTGGAAAAATCTCTGTGCCTAAGGGACAAGGCCGAAGACCTTTACTGGATGCCCATGATCTTTGGGCCTTCAGACGTCACTGCATCACTCACCGGCATGATTCTGTCATTGAAATTACTAAATGGGCCTAGAATACTTCAAGAAATCACTGTCTGTAAACACAGTCCGCTATGCCGTCCACAGACGCCAACTAAAACTCTATCATGCAAAAAGGAAGTCACTGTTGAGCATGATCCAGAAGCGCAGCTGTGTTCTGTGGGCCAAGGCTCATTTACAATGGACTGTTGCAATGTGTCCTGTGGTCAGACGAGTCCAAATTTGACATTCTTGTTGGAAATCATGGGCGTCGTGTCCTCCGGGCTAAAGAGGAGACAGACCACCCCTCCTGCTATCAGCGTTCAGTTCAAAAGCCAGCATCTTTGATGGTATGGGGATGTATTAGTGCATATCGTGTGGAACACTTTTACGTTTTAAAAAGCATCATGAATGCTGAAAGGTATATAAAGGTTTTAGAGCAATATATGCTCCCCTCCAGACGACATCTATTCCAGGGAAGGCCTTGTGTATTTCATCAGGACAATGCAAAACCACATACTGCAGCTATTAGAACGGCATGGCTTCGTAGTAGAAGAGTCCGTGTGCTGAACTGGCCTGCCTCCAGTCCAGATCTTTCACCGATTGAGAACATTTGGTGCATAATTAAATGAAAAGTCCGTAAAAGGAGACCCAAAACTCTCCAGCAGCTGGAAGCCTGTATTAAACAAGAGTGGGATCAAATTCCAATGGCTAAACTCAAGGAACTTGTCTCCTCAATGCCCAGATGCCTTCACTTTGTGTGAAAAAGAAGAGGGGATGCTACACCTAGGTAAACAGGCCCCTGTCCCAACTTTTTTGAGACCTGTAGCAGCCATCAAATTTGAAATGAGCTTGAAATTAGCTCATTTTGTGGATAGAATTGTAAAATTTCTCAGTTTCAACATTTGCTTTGTAATCTCTGTTTTATTGTGAATAATACTGGCCGGTGTGATTTGAAAGTCATTGCATTTTGATTTTATTCACAATTTACACTTTGTCCCAACTATTTGGGAATTGAGGTTGTATCTTTTCAAGGGACAATGTTACAATGCTTTGGCAATACTCAACTTATGTTTTGTCATGCCAATAAAGCACATTTGAATTTGAATTTGAAACTTGAATATATTCTAGAGTAGTCATTGTACAATATGTGTAGCAGTGTAGATTTACTGAACTGTCCAAATAACTGAACAAACAGTCACTATTTCCAAAATGAGTGGCAACAAAAGTGAGTACACACCCCAATTGGTAATGGTCAACCAAGCAATGAAACGTGTTTTATTCATCCTGTTCATGCTTTTGTCTGTTCGACTGGGTTATATGAGGTTGTGTAACATGTGCTGAAGGTTTAAATTGTGGTGCTTTGGGTGCAATGCTCTCATTCTGGTCACTGGATGGTCAACATGGCACCTCATGGGAGAGAACTCTGAGGATCTGAAAAAGAGAATTGTTGCTCTCCACAAAGATGGTCTAAGCTACAAGAAGATCTGTGAAACCATGAAACTGAGCTACAGCACTGTGGCCAAGGTTATCCAGCGGTTTTCCAAGACGGGCTCTACTCGGAACAGGCCTCATCAGGGTCAACCAAAGAGGTTGAGTCCTTGTGCTCTGCATCAGGGGGACAAGTTGGCTTCAGAAAACAGATGCTGGAATGCTGGCAGCATTGCTAACAAGGTTGCAGCAGTGGGAGAACAGCCTGTCAGTGCTCAGACCATACATTGTGCCCTGCACCAAGTCGGTCTGCATGGCCGTCGGCTAAGACGGAAGCCTCTTCTGAAACTAGTCCACAAGAATGCCCAAAAACAGTTTGCTGAAGACAAACAGTCCAAGAACATGAACTACTGGAACCATGTTCTGTGGTCTGACGAGACCAAGATAAACTTGTTCGGCTCAGATGGTGTCCAGCATGTGTGGCAGCCCCCTGGTGAGGAGTACCAAGACAAGTGTGTACTGCCTACAGTCAAACATGGTGGTGACAGCATCATGGTCTGGGGCTACATGAGTGCTTGTGGTCCTGGGGAGCTGCGCTTCATTAATGGAATAATGGATTCCAACATGTACTGTGACATTCTGAAGCAGAACATGATCTCCTCCATTTGGAAACCGGGCCACACGGCAGTTTTCCAACATGATAACGACCTCCCAAGATGACAACTGCCTTCCTGAAGAAGCTGAAGGTGAAGGTGATGGTGTGGCCAAGTATGTCTCCAGACGTGAATCCCATTGAGCACCCGTGGGGCATCCTCAAGAGCAAGGTGGCGGAGCAGCAAGTCCAACATCTACCAGCTCCGTGATGTTGTCATGGAGGAGTGGAGGAGGATCCCAGCAACAACCTGTGCAGCTCTGGTGAATTCCTTGCCTTGGAGAATCAAGGCAGTGCTGGACAACAATGGTGGTCACACTAAATACTGACACTATGGACACAATTTGGCACGTTGACGGTGAGGTGTACTCACTTTTGTTGCCATCCATTTTGGAAATAGTGACTGTTAGTTCAGTTATTTGTACAGTGCCCTAAATCTACACTGCTACACATATTGTACAGTGACTACTCTAGAAAATATTCAGGTTTCATTTTTGTAACATTGTCCCTTGAAAACATATAATAAATTAATTTTCGAAGTGCGAGGGGTGTACTCATTTTTGTGACATACTGTGTATTTGTGTGTACATATATATATATATAAAAAAAATTTTTTTGTTTGTTTTTTGGTCTTGCTAATGTATGAATTGAGCAGCCTTTAGCTATACTACTCACATGAATTGTCAGATTAATTACTTCCTGTATATAAAGTGCATATCCACTCGTTGGTAACGCTGAGGAAGGCTTTGTGTCAAAAACGCATCTGTTGCCGCATTGTTAGCCTGAGGTCCTGAATAAAAGTCAACTCTATTTAAAAAGATTTTCTGACTGTGTTGACCTTTCATTTTTTTTTGTAAATCTTTTTGTGGTCTTGCACCTGAAAGTATTGGACTGGTTGGGAGTGTGCCTTTCTCTGCTTATTGTAATGATTTGATAGTGCCCCATTTTGAGGGATCTTAGAGTTTGGGAAGCCACCTGGACAGCTGTCTTATTTGGCCTCTAGAGAGTGGGTCATTTAGAATTTAATGCTCAGATGAACTATACTTGTGTTCAAGAAGTTTATGATCCCAGAAATGTATAGTTTTAACCCCCATCCATTTTTCAATACTCAGTATTTTTTTTTTTTTTACAATTTCAATGCTGAATTTTTATGAAGATTTTTTATATTTGCAGCCCCTTTTCTCTACCAAAATCATGAAAATATACTGAAATACGATGGAATTTTAAATGCTACAAGTGTCTTGACTCAGTTGAGCCATACCTTTCCCCTCTGTGAAGCTGCAATCTTGAATAAGCTGCAAGCCTTAAATAAGGTACCACATAAATAGCCAGATTTGGCTTCTGCGCAAAGGGGTTCAAGTCAAGCCAGTGTTGCAGTGGTAGAATAATGAGGTAACGATGCGGTTACTGAATTTTTGGTATTCAAAGGTAGGTGCCTCCTGTAGCAATCACTTTTTATCCAGGGATACAAGCAAATAAGCATGCAAAAGGGGTTTTCTAGGGACATCTTACATTAATATCAATGTGGTGTAGAAGACATACAAAGCCAAAAGTCCCCTTTGGGTGGCAGTTTATAAGCCTAATAGATCAGTTTAATAATGTCTAACATTGTTACTGTTGCGGCAGCTAGCTCCGAGCTAGGTCGAAAGAGAACCTTTCAGCGGTCTTTTGAGTTGACGTTGTGACGACATGGACCTACTTTGCTGAGCTTGCAAATGCAATATGTCATCGCACATAGCGGTTGATTTGAGTTTTTTAGAATTTATTTTCTCTGAGGTGGATGGTCAAACCGCTCTAAAATTTTTATTTTGGTCCCAGGCTGAAGTAGTTTGAGAAAAAAATTTGTTAATTTTTTGGACTTAGTTTCCCTTTAAATATTTTGCTGTGAAAAAAGACTTGGGGCTAAAGAAAAAAAGACTTGGGGCTTTAGCCCGCAAGCCAGATCCTAAACATGCCCCTGATAAGGACCATACGATTTACCATTACAAGAAGGTATGTTTCTTTAGGCAAGGTGGGGACTTCAGTTAGGGTAAACTTTGAAGGCCCCTATCTCCTGAATTGTTGTTCATTCTGGATAATCAAGCTGGATTCTGACACTCTTCCATATATAACATTGAGTTCAATTCAAAATCATTAGATTTAGATGGAATGCTCTCCCAATTATTTCAATGAAAACAATGGGAATGCATGGAAATGAGAAGCATAAATAGCAACACAAGTGCAGTTAAAAAAACAGAAGACTTGCTGGGTCAGGTCCTGGATTGCCCTCTCATCTTAAGCTTGGCTGACTGACATTAATAGCTCATTTTGCTCAATAAGTTTTTAACAGCTACAATGAATCGAGAAAAGTCAGAAATAGCTTGTAGGTACAACCAGAGTCTGACATTAAATGTTGGTGCGATTTCTGATTCATCCATAAATTTTTGGCCTCCATAAAATGCTAATGCTTTCTTTTTATTACCAGCTGTGAAACACTGCTAAAATTAGGGCCTTTTATATTTTGCAGATTCTGAAAAGGTCATTCATGCTTTTAGTTTCCTCTTGACTGGTGTTCTCATTTTACCTGCCTGAGCCAACATAACCTGTCCAGTAAAGATGTCACATAACTCCTTGCCTTGCTGCGCTGGTTGACTTTAATTTACTGCATCATTTTTAAAGTTTTATTAATGACTTCTGAAGCAAGACATGGGATGGCTACTGATTATATTGCTGAACGTTTAATCCATTATTCTGGACAGAGCAAGCTGAGATCTGCTTACAAGGATTGGTTCATCACTCTTGATTCTAGCCTTTCAACAAAGTGCAGACCTGGGCTGTCTGCCACAAGGTTGAAATTCTTCAATTATAAATGCTTTTCAATAAACTTTGAATAAGCTTCCTAGCTCTAGTGATCTGAATCCTTGTTGTTTTGTTTTATTCTTTTGTCAATATGTATTTGAAATCTGGATTGCATCTAGTAAAATAATAATAATAATAATAATAATAATAATAATTTTTATTATTATAATCAATTACTCTACTGTACTATACTATTTACTATACATACTATACTATGCTATACTATACTATAATTAGTTATAGTAGTAGCAGCAGTAGGAGCAATAGATAGTGGTAGTAGTAGTGTAAGTAGTTTAGTAGTAGTGGTAGCAGTAAAAGTAGTGGTAGAATGCACCAACATATCTCCCCGCAGCATACGACTTTCAAACAGCATTCAATATTCCAGGGAGCCACAGGGTGCCAAACATCTGCGAAAATTACTTGAGCACCCCTTAAACAAATAAAAATAATAAAATGTAACATCCGGAGGCTGGTCGCAAAAAAAAAAAAAAAAATCTTCATATTGTGGGCCTATTGATGTGGGAATAATAAGAATTCAATGATAATTATTGAAAATAACACTGAATCACAAGATTTGCTGTTCCCTCCATATTTATAGCATAGGCTAAAATAAAGAGTGCGCGATTTTCTGTTATCTTCAAAAACTCATGATGTCTTGTTAGATACATTTGGTTCACACTGCCAGTGTTAGCGCTACTGGTCATCAACTACTCGAATTTCAGTAATTTATAGAAATTTGTTTACTTCCCATTACCTTCAATGACTGCAGCAAATCACCTCTGCGCACTCCTGAAACTTGCTTGGTTCTTACAAAGTGGACACTGAACCCAATTTAGTGTACATATATCTACCTTAGCTAGTTAGCCAGTTCACACTCCTGTCTACTAGGCATCTTTGTGTGCGGAACTGTTTCTTTGGAACAATGTTAGTTACACGACTACAGCCATGATAAACACCGAAGATTGGATCATTGACTGCCTGTGGATTAGACAAAGCTGCAAACCGCAGAGATGCTGACATTACATTTGACCGGAGCATGTTAGAGTCATGACTCGGGATATAATTGCCATGTCTGTAAGTTAACCCTTTGTTGCATTTTGTCCAGTATTTTGGACATAAGTTAAGTGGGTTTTATTTTCTCTAGGCTCATAAATACCCTGAAAATACAAAATGTGCATTTTACTGGACATTTCCAGATAATAATTTCCTCAATGGGTGCCTCTCTGATTAGTCACATGATTTACCACAATCACAATGGCTGCATCCACAAGTAAGAGGTAAGTTGACGAAAGTCAGAAACAGCCTTATGTTTTTCAAGTTTTGATCAGACTTTTTTCTGTTGGGGGATGGAAATACATTATATAGCACAAACTGAAAACACATAACCTATGTAATGCATGCCTATTTGTTGGAATACATCTGAGTCTATGCTTTATCAAAAATATTGGACATTATGCATGCCAAGTAAATAGCTCAAATAAGCAATGTCCAGAATAAAGATAGATCATCATGCATATCAATGACCAGGTTTCTTCAACTTCACATTATTTCTGTCACTCCGCATGCATAATGTCCAAAATACTAGATGGCAGTGTGCATCCCATAAGCATAATGTCAAAAATAATGGACAGACAGACCACCCACTTGCTCCCCCACACACACACACACAAAATATTGCACCAAATCCCAGCAAATGGTCCAAGGCATTTGTATGCACTCTATGCATCAAAGGCTTAATCAGGACACATCTCGATTATCCCTACCCAGATCTATGCCTATGAGTGAACGATTATTTATTTCTCGCCAATGTTATTCAATGATTTCAGCAGTTTGTGAACATATTGTCAGTTTTTTTTTACCCTGAACAAAAATATAAACACAACACTTCTTATTGCAAGAAATATGGCCATGTTCAGAAACTCACTGTACAGTTCACTGAGTGTTCATAGATCGTATGACTACATTGCCATACATTTCAATCAATGATTAAAACAGGCAAACAAGAATCTCATGGTGACATAGATGATAAAGAGATGGGGTCTATTGTCCAAATTGACAAATCAATATTGGGTTTGTCCGCCGTTGGCCTGCTGCACTGCTACTTACAGTATCTCTGCCGTATGGATTGTGCCACGTGGTCAATGGTCACTTGGGGGACATGCTACCACTCCTCTTCAAGAGCTACATGGAGTTGGCGGATATTGGCTGGAAATGGGAACCAATGTCAAACTTGTTGGTTGAGGACATCCCAAAGACACTGGATAGGGGCCAAATCTGAGCAAATAAGAAGGCCATGAAGTAAACAAATGTTTTCAGACTCTGTACATACACAGGTGACGTGGGATCTGGCATTGTCATGCAGCAATATTACATTGTTTTGACGGACAAATGGTAAGATGATAGGCCGCAGTATCTCATCGTTATACCACACAGCATGCAAGTTGCTGTCAATGAAATGCAGTTGGGTGCAATGTCCATGGGATATTTGCACCCAAACCAGCACTCCACCACCATATGCAACCGTGTGCTCACACTGATGTCAGCATAACGATCCCCTGTCCTTCTGCTCTGTGAAGTTGGAAATGTGACTAGTCTGTAAAGAAAACAGTCTTCCATCATGCCATTGGCCATCAAACGTGTCTGTTAACTCAGTTGAAACGATTTCTTTGTCGAGCTGAGGTGAGTTCCATTCCACAAAGAGCACAATGCACACAGACAAGGACTTTCCGGAAATAATTTTTCCCAGTTTAGGCAGAAATGTGGCGATTGTGTGGACCAACTGTCTCATCTGCAGTGGCAGTTGTTGGTCACAGACGGTCACAGAGATGGAGAGTCCAGATATGGCAGTCTCTGGCGGGGGTCATCACACTTTGTCATCATGCCTGCGGGCAGTTAGCTGTCGTGCCTAATTCCTCAAAACGGTGTCTTTTGCAACTTATTGTTGATACATGGACATTAAGAGCCCTTGCAACAGCCCTGAGAAACATTCTGACATGCTCCCTGAGGGCTTAGGTCATCTATAGCATTTTAAGCAATGGCAGAACTGGAACTTTTGCAGAGGCCTTTTATTGACTAAAGGTCAGGATGTGCTTGGGCTGACCATACCTGATTTCAAGAGCTCTGGATCAGACCCCACCTGTCTGACAGGCTTATTTTCACAAAGGGCATGAACTTGACAATGATATGGAGACAGTGATTGAAATGCACTCAAACCAGTGGCACACAACCTCAGTCACATAAATAAACTCTACTAAGCCAACCTCAGAAATAGTTATGCCGAATATTGAAAGGACTAAACTGTTGCATTTATATTTTTGTTCAGTGCATAATAACCATTTGAAGTACTTAAAAGTTGGGGAGGCAAATTCTACAAAAGGTGGGGCAGCAGCTCCCCCTGCCCCCCTATAGATACGCCCCAGCACGGTGTGGAAGAATATCTTTCGCACCTCTAAAAACCCTGATCACCAACTAACGTACTGAAACACAGTGAAAACGCAACACCCAATTTTTAAAATTGTGCCCGATTTTTTTACAGCCATCAAAATTAGCACAGAAGAAATATAGTGGTATAAAGGTTAAAAGCTGGAATTTGTGCAAGTCCAGGTTCAAACCCAGTTTGTGCATCTGTCAGGGGATCGCTTCTCCAAAACGAAACTTTGCCATGTCATTAGCAGAAGGTTGAGTGCATCACTTGAATGATATGCAAGTGCAAAGCAAGACATTTGACGCACAAAAGGCACAGTGTTTCATCCTCATCAGCATCAGTGTCAGAATCCCACGGCTTACAGAACAGCAGAGGGAGTGAGTTTTGGGGATGCTGCTTGTGGAAACATCTCAAAGAGAGGTTGCCTGCCGGTTCAGGGTCAGTCCATCCACCATCAACAGACTGGAGCATTGCTACCAACAGACAGGAAGCATTCACCACCACCCCCGACCAGGACAACTTCCGGTTACGACAACACGTCAGGACTGACACATCCGGCGGATCCATCTGAGGAACCAGTTCTAAAGAGCAGCAGACACTGCTCAGAACATGACGCCACGGATGCCCAATCCATGCCATGACTGTGATTCGGCAACTGCGAGCTACGGGGTTAAGGTGCTGGAGGCCATATCAAGGCAAGATCATGACACAATGTCATAGAGACAGCAGACTCCAGTTTGTTCGGTGTCATCATCTTCAACTGCCATGAGTCTTCCATCGTTGGGTTTTTTCAGACAAATCGAGGTTCTGTGTCTCATTTGCTGATGGCTGACAACGGGTTTATAGGAGGCAGTATGAAAGTCATCAAAACAGATGTGTTCTGGAGAGAAATCGGTTTGGTGGGGGCAGTGTCATGGTCTGGGCTGCCATTAATGTGAGATTTTGGACTGAACTTATTGTGATTCGGGGAGGTCTAATGGCACAGCGATATGTGGATAAGATTTCAAGACCAGTTCTCCAGCCACTGTTGAACAACCATGGACAACAATGATTACCGTTCACGTTCCAACATGGCAACACCCGTCCCCATACTGCACACCTCACCAGAGACTTTCTCCAACAAGCAGCAGGGTTCTGCCAATGCTGATCGGCGGTGGTCAGCGCCGACCAGCACTCGGAATGCACCGACCAGCACTCAGAATCCACCGACCACCACTCAGCCCAGAAAGTGCTTTTTCCGCACGGCACTATTTTTTCAAAGATCAGTTAAAACGAATGCATCCAGTGTCTTAATAAAACCGCAAGAAACAAAACATGAATGACCCTAAATATGTCCCCGCTCCCCCCTTATGTCGCTGTCAGAATAGCAAACTTTCGTTTTCGACCCGCTAGCTGACATAGCCAATTCGCGGGAATCGTCTGCGGTGGTCGTCAATCCGCAATAGCAATAGCAATCCGCCTATTGTACATGTATTATGCTTTAACACGAGTGTAGCTGAAGTCCATATGGCTAGAAGAGAGATGGCCAAACGGAAGAATCAGGGCCCAATTGACAGATTTTTACAGTGAGATTCAGTGTTGCACTTACAAGATAATAACAGGGTTCGAAATTTGCGGTAGTCCGCTAGTGCACACAAAAGTAAAAATTAAGGGGGACTCGTAAACTTGTCTTTAAACTAGTCCGAGTGTCTAATAAAATAATGTCAACATGGAAAGAATTCCGTGGCCAACCTCTTCATCTGCTATTTATTTCCCAGAACAATTACAAAAGGAGGCACCAATAGTGTTCACTGCCCTGGGGCATATCGCAAGACATGTCCTCCCACCCATTCGCGAACGCATTTAGTCAGAAAAATGAAATTAAATCCCTATTTTAAATTTAAATGGTCCGTTTTGAAGATCCTTGACTTCAAAAAGGTAAATTGCCAATGTAACTCTTTATTTTTGTTCGAGATGAATGAATGTCTTTTACCTTATGAATTGAATAGGCTACCTGTTCTGTGAAATTATGCATAATAAACAGCTCAACTGAAAAAGTAAACTTCCTATGTGCACAGATATGTTGAATGATATCGCATCAGTATTGGCTATATGCCGCACTTCGGTACATGAACGGTATTCTTTAAGCCCGATGTTTCATGAATTAGAAGTTTATTCGTTTCATGTTATCCAGTCTGACCTTAATAACGGCAGCGTTCTTCCTAACCCAAGAAAGAGTACACTTGGCTATGTCTTAATAACCAAAGCATATTTTGATTTTGATAATAGATGTGTATTCAATGCGATTAAAAAAAACAAACCATTTTCCTCTGTATAACGTCAATGAAGATATTATTTATTTTCCTCATGGCTTTTGAACACAAGTCACAGTAGCCCGCATAATGATCATGATGGAGGTCTTTGCATGTTTACTTTGTTCCCCAGATGTATAGTAAGTATGTCATACTGTAAACACGAGATAATTAAATTAAATGAACAATTAAATAATTAAATTTAATTTTATTATTTTTTCCTAACAATTCCGTAAAATAATTTGTGGCTTCTCTCACTTTACTTCAGATGGCTGTGCCGCCCGGCCAAAAAAAAAACAAAACATATACCTAAGTTCTGCCTTTTGAAATATATGAAGTACATGCACAGTTATACATAAAATTTGTAATCCCTTTGGCATAAAACTCTATTGGTTTTGAACTGGTGGTGATTGTGAGCATTACAAACACACAATGCGTGTATTATTACCAAGTACAGGTACAGCTGAGTCAGAAATGTACAGCAAGTTATAAAACACGACCAGTCCAAAAATTAAAAAAAACAAATGCCAATAAGTGTGAAGTCACTGAACCTGCATCGCTGCGCGGGTGTTATGTAGAAGTATGCTTTGGTAAATAAAATTTGCATTGATTGAGTCATGGTAAATTGTTATGATGATGATGATAGATAGATAGATGCAGCCATATGGAAAAGATAAACTGGAAAGGATTTTGGCGAAGCACACTCATCTTCAATAATGACCTGCCTTGGGTCACTTATTTTGCGAGTTATCTTGATAACACCGTTTGGTGGCCATCTTGGATTTTGATGTTGTGATATCATTTTCAATAAGAACATGCAATAGGTCAAGATGCACCACCATACCAAATTAAAAGTTTCTAGGCCACTTATTTTTTGCGTTATCTCGATAACGTCGTTTTTACAAAAACGGCGGCGGCCATCTTGAATTTTGACACCGTGAGCCCACTTTCAATAGCGAACTGCCTTGGGTCAAGATACATCAGCAGACCAAATCAGAACTTCCTACGACATATTTTTTCACGTTATCTTGATAACGTCGTTTTTACAAAAATGGCGGCGGTCATCTTGGATTTTAATACAGCGCGGCCATTTTCAATAGCGACCTGCCTTAGGTCTAGATACATCAGCATACCAAATAAGAACTTCCCACGACACTTATTTTTCGCGTGATCTCGATAACATTGTTTTTACAAGAACGGTGGCGGCCATCTTGGATTTTGATGCAGCGCGGCCATTTTCAATAGCAACCTGCCTTGGGTCAAGATACATCAGAATACCAAATCAGAACTTCCTACGACACATTTTTCACGTTATCTTGATAACGTCGTTTTTACAAAAATGGCGGCGGCCATCTTGGATTTTGATGCAGCGCGGCCATTTTCAGTAGTGACCTGCCTTAGGTCTAGATACATCTGCATACCAAATCAGAAATTCCTACAACACATATTTTTTGCATTATCTCAATAACGTCGTTTTTACAAAAATGGCGGCGGCCATCTTTGATTTTGACGCAGTGCGTCCATTTTCAATAGTGAACTGCCTTAGGTCAGGATACATCAGCATACCAAATTTGAACTTCCTACGACACTTATTTTTGGTGTTATCTCGATAACATTGTTTTTACAAAAATGGCGGCGGCCATCTTGGATTTTGACGCAGCGCAGCCATTTTTAATAGTGACCTGCCTTGAGTCAAGATACATCATCATACCAAATTACAACTCCCTGGGCCAATTATTTTTTGAGTTATCTCGATAACGTTGTTCCTTCCGTCCGTCCTGCACGGAATGACGGACGGACAATGGAGGACAAAAATTCACCCGCTCTATTTGATGAGTTTGGCGCTCTCCCAAGAGATTTTTGTCCTCCGAGCATTTTTTCAGAGTTCGGGTCCAGAAGTGGAAAAGCCAGTCCTAGACCTACTGCCTTCGGCGACGCAGATAAAAAACAACTAATGTATAAGGTACGGTGTACATTTTAGGACATCCTCAGGTCTCAGAGTGAGGTATCAGGTGTCAGGAAAACCTCTGTCATTTGTCAGACAATACGGCGTTATGTCTCAGACAAACCTCCGTCAAACCAAACGGTCTCAGGCTTCAAAATGAAAGTCATCAGACGAAACGGCGTCAGATAAACTGGCGTCAGATTCAATGGCTGCAGACGAAAGGGCCTCAGATTAAATGGCTTAAAAATGAAAATCATCAGCAAAAACGGCCTCAAAAAACGGCCTCACATAAAACGGCTTCTGGCCGTAAAACACGACACAACATTTTATTTTGAAAGAACCGGAAGTATACGGTGGCTACCTAGCTAATGTTCATTCTCTTGCTTAGCTACCAAGTTCGCTAGCCTAGCTAGCCAACAGTTTGGTGCACGGATGTCAATAGAAAATAAATGAATAAAAATTATACATTATTTTGCTATCTCACTTAGCTACAGTTGAACTGCGATCATTTATATTATACCAAATATAACTGCACGCTAGCTAGCTTGCTAACGTTAGTTCGCTTGTTTAGCTAGCAAGTTTGCTAGCCTAGCTGGCCAAAAGTTTGGTGCATGGAAGTCAATAGAAAATAAATGAATACAAAAATGTGTTATTTTGCCATCTCACTTAGCTAGAGTCGAACCGCGAGCATTTACATTATACTAAATATAACTGTCAGCTAGCTAGGCTAGTGAACTAGCTAGTTAAGCAAGCGAACTAACATTAGCGAGCTAGCTAGCGAGCAGTTATATTTGGTATAACATAAATGATTGCGGTTCAACTTTAGCTAAGTGAGATAGCGAAATAATGGATAATTTTTATTCATGTATTTTCTATTGAATTCTATGCACCAAACTGTTTTCTAGCTAGGCTAGTGAACTAGCAAGCCAAGCAGGCGAATTAAGGCTAAGGAGCAGCTATATTTGGTATAAAATAAATGATCGCGGTTCAACTCTAGCTGAGTGAGATAGCAAAATAATGGTTTTTTTATTCAGTTATTTTTTATTGACATCCGTGCACCAAACTGTTGGCAAGCTAGGCTAGCGAACTTGGTAGCTAAGCAAGCGAACTAACATTAGCTAGGTAGCCACCGTATACTTCTGGTTCCTTCAAAATAAAATGTTGTGTCGTGTTTTACGGCCTGAGGCCGTTTTATGTGAGGCCGTTTTGTCTGATAATTTTCATTTTTAAGCCGTTTAACCTGAGGCCGTTTCGTCTGAAGCCATTTAATCTGAAGCCGTTTTATCCGACGCTGTTTCATCTAATGACTTTCATTTTGAAGCCTGAGACTGTTTGGTTTGACGGAGGTTTGTCTGAGACATGACGCCGTTTTGTCTGACAAATGGCAGAGGTTTTCCTGACACCTGATACCTCACTCTGAGACCCGAGGATGTCCTAAAATGTACACTGTAATAAGGAGTATCACAATAAGTACGTATACAGACATGCATCAACATTATACGTACACTTGTATAAAATAACAGTCCATGATTTGAACTCTGAAAAAGAATCTTAGTCACACAACCGTGTACAGTACATGAAGACAGAATCTTAAGTACTAAAGTTTAAAATGTTTTATACTTTTCATGTTATCCAAAGTGAAATGATGTCAACCCAGCATGCGACTTGCTCTATCCCTCACTCGGTTTTTGGAATTGGACTGTGGGTTGGCGGCACCTGGTGGTGCGTGCCAGTGGTGCTTCTTGGCCTTGGCCCTGAGCAGCTATCCAAGGCCTTCTTTGTTCGATCTGGGTCGATGTTACCCTTGGAGCCAGTTGAGCCCTAGGCAAGCCCTACTACACTAGATCCTGGGTCTCTATACGGCGGTTTACGGCCCGTTGATAGTGAGCTTGTCTGTCTCTGAATTAAATAGCTGGCTACAGCCTATATGGCACAATAGTTGCTTCAACACCCACAGCTTTGTACGCACCAAAATGGGAAGTCTGAAAAAGAAACCCGCCCTACCACCCAGTGGGCATCCTGTAGGCTAGACATCATGGGCTGGTGTTAGGAATGAGGGCATGCAAATTGCCACTACAAATGAACTGCCCTTATCTTGGCAGGCTGCTGCTTGCTTACTACGAACTCTGTGAACTTTTTCAGGACAACCACTCGCTCGACGCGACTGCTGTGCCCTTTTTATTACCCCTCGGGTAATAAATTCGGGCTGTGGCGTATTGTCGTCCCTCAGTCATTGTTTTTTCACCTTATATGTAAACAAAATGAAAAAAGAATTTCGCACCTGACTTTATCGGATGTTTAGATTCATGTTCCTAAAATATATGCAAATTAGCGCATATTTAATGAGATAATGCCTCATTTGCATATTTAAACATAATAATTTCAAAAACCTGTAATACATATTTTTTTCATGCTATTGCAAATAATCAACTGAGGAAGTTTCACGTGATATCTATTATTTAAAAATATTACCCTATTCACCTGTCGTGTCTGGCCTCAAATGACAATTCCTCTCTAGACCTGACCTTACAGCAGAAGCGTATTTTATACTTTGGTCTCACCACATCTAAGAAAATGTTGGCCCTGAGGTGGCGACCTCCGCACTAAACGACTAATCACTGCTAGACATGATCTATGTGGAGTGGTCGGAGGCCAGAATGCATGGATCCAGTTTCAAGACCTTACATGTGAGGCAGCTCTTAATTTAGCTAAAAATAGAGAGCAACAACCTCAATTGTAGGGGGGGAGGGTTGGTTATGAAAAAAACCTTTCCACTAATCGCTGTTCAATCATTTTCTAATTCAATAAAAAATTGATCACAGAATTTTGCGGTTTAAAATGAGAAAATAACTAAAGTTCTCCCGCTCTGTAGTCAGATCTTTTGTTGTCTCAGCCATCCATCAGAGAGAATTTTTGCATAGAGTTTACTGCTGAATCAGGATATTTAGCCTAATGATTACAAGGGTTATATAAAAATTATAACACATTACTTTTTGTGGGTTTAAGTGCAAACATCTAATGTGAACAGCCTCTGAAAGTTGATGATCTCTTTAAGTGGACATGCATGGCAGGTGAGCCTCTCAAGGAGGTGGGGTTGCTGGGTGTAGTAATGGCATACAAAGCCAAAATGATGAGCCTTGTGTCACCGTCCAAATGCTGTACCTGATAATAATACACATAACATTGACGGTCATACTCAGAGATTACTTTTTCATTAGCAGTGGTTAGCTTGGTTCAACAATGTGTGACACTGATTCAGATAACCTTGGAAAATATGATTGTTTCTTGACGGGAAGTATGAATATGGTAAAGCTCAATTCAGTACATTGATTCACAGAATGCAGTATATATAGTACCAGTCAAAAGTTGGGACACACTTTGCTATTGTCAAAGCACTCTGTTCTGAGAGAAATTTAAAGAGCTTAACTTCTCTATATAATCTCAAATGGAATCTTATAAAAGGTAAACAGCCAGAAGTGAAAAGAGAATAATTTACTTGTTTGAATAGTGTTCAAAATTTTGGAATTCTCAAAGAAGCCATATTTTACAAAGAAACAGACAATTAGAGCCAAAAACAGCCACATTAGAGTCAAGCGATTTTGGGACTTATTGGGCAAAAAGGTTGATGGAAAGCACACCTCAAGTGCAGCATGCCTTTGGGAAGTTAGACAGCCATCCAGCTGCAAATTCATTACAGTCATATGACTGCCCGTAAAAAAAAAAAAGTGAGAATGCTCTGCAAATATGAAAACCGATGATGGTTAGTTTGATGGATTTAAGAATTAGATCTTTTTTTTTGCAAAATAAAGGCTGCTTATTTCTTTATGTATATACTGTATACATTTACTGTAAGAAAAAATGTGGGTATGTCCACATTGTTGACTGGTACTGTATGTTGACAAATGCTTGTGCATATGGACATGTGCTCCAGTGTACATGACTGTGCTTGAGTATCTGTGGGCATACACAGGTGGTGTTCAAAATATTTGAAGCACCCCTTGAAAATGGGTTGAACTTTGAGGGGTCTAAGCCAGAATTACAAAAGCATTGACACAGATTATTCCCACCAATTTGAGTGCTAATTAACAGCATTTATCTGTTAAAAGAGAGCTATCCAGCAGCATTTTGCAAGGCGAGTCTCCAAATCAAGATGAGGATACTAGCTAGATTCCAAATAGTCAGCGCCTGAATAATTAAAGATGGGAAAGATAACTGTCAAAATATGAAAACATATGCCGAACGCCTAAAAACACCAATATCAAAAAAGAACTGTGGGTGTATTTCAAATCTCTCAAATAGGACAGTTAGACACTCATTTGGGCAGTTGCTAAGAATTGCAGAACTAAACCTCCTAAAAATCAGCACCAAAATCGAAGAAATCCATATCTAGACCAGTCTCAGCAAAAGCGGTACATCATGAGCTCCACAAAGCTGACACTTACGAAATATTTTTAATGATGAGCCCACCCCAAGAACACTGGAATGCTTTTGATAGAATAGGAAGGCAAAGGCTGGGGAGAACTCTGAAAATACTGTATATGATGACCCATAGCGGAGCCAGCCCTGGGCATAGGCAGTATAGGAAAATGCGAGGAGCGCTGTCCCTCAAGAGAGAGCAGAAGTGAAAAAAATAAGAAAATGACAATCGGTGCTATCACACTATACGCGCAATCGTGACATAACGCGGAGCAAGACCACTGTTTTCAATGAAGGACGCGACACTGCACGGATGAGCGGTGGCGCAACTTTAAGTGACGTGCAGCAGCTTGATTTTCCGCGAAGTTTGGCGTCCAAAGGTCGACTGCATTGAACCTTGACCTCAAATTGCGCTGACCTCTCTAAAGCACGTCAAATGACATTGCAGAATTTGCGGGAGTACATTTGCGTAAGTGTCCTCGCAACAATCAACAGTGAAGGAAAAATTAATTCTGTGTGTCCGAGCATCCGGAGTTATACAACTCCACAATTGAAATGTACAGGAAACTTGGACAAAAAAAAATCAGCATGGCTGACAAGGATATGCGGTTTGAAAAAAATTGTCCATTATTTACATATTTCACATTCTGATTCCAAAGAAGCCAGACAGTAGCATTGCCGAATAATTTAAAGCAACACAGCAGCCATCTACAAAAATGTTAAGGTTGCTACATAAATCCGGAGAACATTGAATATATTTACCCAATAAACACGTGAGGTGGCGATCTGGTGAGCAAAAAAATCCCTATCATAATTTATCAGCTTTAGCTACATTTCGCTTAAGTTATCCCTTCAGGCTAACTTGCTTCCTCATGACGTAATGCGCTTCATGTTGCTCTCAACCTCGCGCAAACTATGCGCTTTTGTGCGTATGGTGTGAAAGCAGCCAAAGTGTTTATTTTAATGACATCATTAAAGGAGCTGTGCCATGATTACTGCGAATGCTCACAACTTTGAACAAAGTAAATCCACTTCTATGATACTGGCGATGGCAACAAGCTTACGTTTTTCATATCCCTTGGCTAAAGCTTAAAGGCAAAGAAAACGTTTGTTTCAGCTCTTATCCAATAAAAGTACGTTCTTCTCGTCCCATAAATTTTTTTTTGCGGATTTTTATGTACTGAGTAATCAAACATCAAACATCTGAAATACAACTCATTTGCACAAGTTCATGAATGCAGTCATTCCGTATATTTTACCCAATCAAAAAATACTTTGTGTGGCAATGTCCGAGAAGTTAGGACACGCTTGGAAACCAGGAAATCAGCTGATCTATACGAAGTGTATGCAAATTAGTCTTGATTATCATTTGTGTTGCAGCTTAATTTAACGCCGAATGATCATGATTCGATATTACCAATCATTAGAACCTGTGCAAGAAAATCAGTCATAATGCCGTTCTGTGCGGGACTTACCTGTGGGCATAAGCTTGCACAGATTTCCCTTGGAGATGCCTGACTTGTTATGATAGTGGTTGGACAACGGGATTTCATCCCAACCAGAGCTGTTGCAAAACAGAGTTACAACACGCTTTGATCTCGTCTGTACGCAGTCACGTGGTCCATGTAGCTCCAAGTAGTTCCAAGTAGTTCCAAATAAACCCGTGCTGTCAACTAGTTTGAATGCTTCCATGTGGGACTGATAGAGGCAGTGATTAAATTTGCGGCAGGTTTCCGTAAATATTAACGTAGAATGTGTACTGGCTACCACATTGACTACACTTATACTCAATAGATAGAACAGCATTTTGTTTGGGAATGACGGAGAGACAGCATTTTTCAGTTACACTGCTAAGATTAGAGAAATCTCCCTTTTCTTCCATAATGACAGAATATGTAGACAGCGGCGACTATAGGCTATTCGTAGAAATTTTCGGTTTG
Source organism: Gymnothorax javanicus (assembly GCA_029692085.1). Classification (NCBI taxonomy): domain Eukaryota; kingdom Metazoa; phylum Chordata; class Actinopteri; order Anguilliformes; family Muraenidae; genus Gymnothorax; species Gymnothorax javanicus. The sequence continues at coordinate 85,671,960 of CM056195.1, forward strand.
CTTAGTATACAGTATATGCATAATGTTCGTTGATCACGATGCTGGTTCCAATTATAGTAGGATTTTTTTTTCTGGGGAGTGTTGTTTGACAGAATTAATCACTTTCATCACTTTTTCTTCATTTCATTTTGGAGGGAAAGGATTGCTCCCATAATGCAGATGATGTTTACATAGGATGAACTTATATTTTTCGTGTCTCTATGGTCATTATTACATCTAAATATTATGTCAAGACATTCATGTAAACATGTACAGCAAGTAGATGTCAATGAATGCAAGCAACTGCTCAATTTATGCCGAAGAAAGAGTTTTGTCAACAGTACAAAATAAACAAGGCAACCCACTGCGTTAAAAAAACCATTTTATTATACATTATACTCAGAAAGAGGGTAGAAAAATTTTTCCTTGAATGAGCAGTCTTCAAAGAAACTCATTTGATGTTCTACAGGGAGAAAAAGATGTCAGAAAGCAGGCCAGGAAAGACATAGAAGTGTTTTAAATAGACATTTTATTCTTCCACCGCAACAATGCAAAGAAAAGGAGATCTGGACACCTGACCTTGAGCACTCAAACTTCACTGGATGGTCATTGCTCTAAACACGTCTAGATACACGTGCAAGAATCTTGAGTCAAATGCTTATTTATGAAATTAGCAAACTCCACGGCTCAAGTGATGCTACGGTTTAATTTTTTTGGACAGGGCATTTAAAGCATACAGTGGTGGAAGATGTATTCAGATGCTTTAGCAAAGGGAAAGTACTAATACCACACTCAAAATATTCCATTACAATAAAAGTCAAGCATTAAAAACTTTTCAAAGGTGTGCATTATCAAAAAATGAAATGTACGCTGTCTACATGTTTGCTGAAATGAGAAGAGCTCACCTGAGCCGTAGTTGTAAAGACATGGCATTTGCACTCCACTTCTTCTCAAATGTACACTTTTGGCATGTTCCTATCAAGCCTCTAAGCACAGATATGGTTGCCAGAATATCAGGTACACAGAGCTAAAACTTGTTCATTTGAATAGTCCTGCAATAATCCCTACCTTCATGCAGTTTATAATGTTCAATCGTTGTTTTGAGGCGTTGATTCCACTCTGATTATTTTGGAGAATAGAGAGCTAGTGAGTTGTTTCTGACAATTAGCTTCATACCTTATAACTGGCAAATGCATATTTTGATACTTAGTACATACCCAGCTTTCCAGGTTATCAATGTCGGCCTCCAGTGGTTCACGTCAGCTCTTCAATGGAAAAAAATGTACTTTTTACTTTTTCACGTTGATCGTTGACATGCATGCTACTGATCTCATCTCCTGTTACTAGGGCACTGTCCCATAAACGACATGCAATGAATGACTAAACCAAAGAAAAACTTAGCTATATTCTAACTAGCTGCCATTTATTGAAATCAGGTATGCTAATGCAGTCAAAACTATCAGCAAATCTAATAAGCGAATATAAACTTTGTACACAAACGAACACCAATAACTGCAATTAATTTAAGGTAGCTAAATGAAGGACAAATGACATCTGATTATGCTAGATCATTAAGAGCTGCTCAAGTCATCTACTTTAACTTAAATTAGAATTTAACAGGTTGTTACTTGACGATCAACATAAACTGAAGCTGGGTACAGAAAATGACGCTATCGACAAAATTCATGAGGGGTCAGCTAATGCGTTGAATTTCCCAAAAATGCAGTCGTTTGATCAACTTACCTGCAAGCGTGTTCCAATGAAAATGAATGGAGGTCAGTGCTGGAACTTTTCATTGTTTGGAACTATTTCTCTCCCCATGACATGCATTACTTCCGTATTCCCCCATTCCTATTGGAGTCTATGGAAGTGTCGTAACTCTGTTTTTCCAACGGCTCCGGTCCCAACGAAGAGTCACCAGTTATGTTCTGCACCCTTTTTACCCTGTTGTTTCAAGGAGCACATTCACTTGTACAATAAATATGGAATAAAATTGCCCAGAAAATATTGGAAAATTTTTAGAAATGATGCAGTGCCAACAGAATTCAGCCCAGGGGCGTGGCTAGATGGGTGGCCAGGGGTGGCCACGGCCACCCCCAGAATCTCATGGGCCACCCCAAGAGCAGACAGACCCCACTCTGATTAGTAGTTGGTCAAGTCCATCATCCTTTACAGCCGTACAGGGGACAAACGCTGATCTACTGATTCAGCATCAGTTTGCCATTTCCAGCTACTGCAGTAAAGCTAAACTGAGTCCTTAAGAACTGATTTCTGGTCAGCATAGTTGTGACCAATGAAAGCGCAAAGTTTTTCACTGCCTGGAAGCCGAGAGTAATTTGATACTCATGCCATGCTGCACCGGTCGTTGAGATGGATTAAACTACGGACGTCTATCGATTGAGAGGTATGTTAATCTGAAGTTGACTTTTCTTCTGAATGTGTGAAAACCTTATCTAGCATGCAGCAGCACAGCAGTTATACTGTATGTACACAGGGCAGACGTTAACTACACCATACTGTTACTAGCTTGCTAGTTTGACTCCAAACTTTTTTTTCTAAATTGAAGACTGACGATGCCTAAAAGGTTTTTGCATGTATGTATGCGTTATACAGTTAGTTAATCTAACCAGTGTGTGAAGTTTGGTCAGTATTTTTGTTCAGAAACATGGATTTTTAACACCCGTGGTTTGCAGAATTTCCGCAGAAAAAAACAAAAACATTTGAGGCTTGTTTCTGCTGCAGAAACAAGCCTCAAATGTTTTCGTTTTTTTTTTCTCTGTCGACTGGGCTGCATGTTCAATTTCAATTTTCTTTATTGGACATTTAATGCATAGACAGAGCAATATGCAAAGCAAATTGCACTCTAATGCCCTTAATGTTTTGACTTGCAATGTGTATATGGACCAAATTGGGACGATCCACTTTTCTTTTCAAGTTTTATAACAGCCCTCCCAAATCTGAATGACCACCAACTGATATGAGGGGGAGATTTTAATTGCGTATTACATACATATTTGGACAGGTCCAACCCAAAACCTAACAGCAAAATTTCAAAAGCGAGTGCTGTTATTCATTCATTTATAAAATCTTATGCTCTTATTGACCCTTGGAGGAAAAATAATCCAACCAAGAAACAGTATTCTTTCTTCTCCCCAGTGCACCATTCTTACTCCAGGATTGATTTTTTTTCTCCTGGTTGGCAGGATTTTTCCTATGGTTAGGGAGAGTCAGTATAGTAGTATTGTTATTTCTGACCATAACCCTGTACAATTAGACATAGGTTTCTCAGATTGCCATAGACCCTGACGTACTTGGCGGTTTGATCCCCTGCTGCTGTCCAGGGACTCTTTTAAAAGATTTCTCGCTGAACAAATAGATATGTTTATGGAAATTAATCACACTCCGGGTATGCAGCTGACCACTGTTTGGGAGGCTCTTAAAGCCTATCTCAGGGGTCAAATAATTTCATATTCAGCATATGAGAGAAAGAAACATAAACAACGTTTGTTAGAGCTATCCCATAGTAAAGTGGAAATGGATCGTCTATATGCTGATTCCCCCACACCCGAACTTTATAAGAAGAAATTATTGTTAAAAACAGAATTTGACAATATCTCTATTAAAGGAGGATTATCACGCTTACCTGTTTCGACCTGTATTAACTGTACTGAAGTTCAACAGCACCCGCTTCAAGTATTTCCGCAAGATAATTAGTCCTTTCCATGTAATTGGCGATAATTGTCCGTAATTTCCATGATAAAATCCAAAACGGAGGCCGCCATTGTTTTGAACTCATGCTACGCGAGACAGAGTTTCAGCCCGTGAAAGCACGGAATCGTGACATGAATACGGCGGCTGAGAGTGTAAACAGAGCATCCCCTGAACAGTGATATGCATTGTTCCATTGTGCGAGTTTATAACCCTACGGCAAATTAAATCCCTGTCCTTTGGGAACGTGTGCATTGTCACACTGGCCATCTTCTGTTTAGTGTCATTGACACAATTGTATGCCTGACAATGCAGCATTTTCAAAGCGATTTCGGATTGTTCACTAACGAGAAAATCTCATTAAATCGAATGCATGGCCATGATGCCTGGAAGCGCCAGACCTCCGCGCTGACGACATGATCTCGCGCCCCAGAATCAGATGCGACAGGTGCTACGGAAAATAATGGCGCTGCCCAATGGGCTCAATTAAATTCGATTTTTTCGTCAATTAGCCAACTGAGCTATATTAATGCAGTTTAACTAGCAGGAAATTAACAAATTGAAATAACAGGAGGGCAGAAATTTTTTGATGATAGTCCTCCTTTAAACAGACCGAACAGTTATTCTTTGAATCATAACAAACATTCTATGACCATGGGGAAAAAGCTGGAAAACTTTTAGGTCATCAGATTAGACGGTCCATAGCCGCCAATACTATTTCTGAAATTTGTACAGCGACCGGGGTAAAGACCACCAACCTAAATGATATAAATAACCAATTTAAACAATTTTATACCACTCTTTATAGTTCTGAATCGCCCAATGATCTGTCGCATATTTGTGATTTTTTGAACAACTTGACAATCCTGGAAATTAGTCCTGAGGATTGGGCACAAATAGACAGAGAAATATCAACGGAGGAGGTTGTACAACCCCAATGCCGAAATAGTTGGGACAAAGTGTAAATTGTGAATAAAATCAAAACGCATTGACTTTCAAATCACACCAGCCAGTATTTTATTCACAATAGAACAGAGATAACTAGGCAAATGTTGAAACTGAGAAATTTTACAGTTTTAGCCACAAAATGAGCTAATTTCAAATTTGATGGCTGCTACAGGTCTCAAAAACGTTTGGACAGGGGCCTGTTTACCATGGTGTTGCATCCCTTCTTCTTTTTAACACAGAGTGGAGGCGTTTTGGGTCTCTTTTGACGGACTTTTCGTTTAATGATGCGCCAAATGTTCTCAATCAGTGAAAGATCAGGACTGCAGGCAGCCCAGTTCAGCACAAGGACTCTTCTACTACAAAGCCATGCTGTTGTAATAGCTGCAGTATGTGGTTTTGCATTGTCCTGCTGAAATACACAAGGCCTTCCCTGGAATAGATATCGTCTGGAGGGGAGCATATGTTGCTCTAAAATCTTAATATACCTTTCAGCATTCATGGTGCTTTTTAAAACATGCAAGTGTCCTGCACCATATGCACGAATGCATCCCCATACCATCAGAGATGCTAGCTTTTGAACTGAACGCTGATAAAAGGAGGGATGGTCTTTCTCCTCTTTAGCCCGGAGGACACGACACCCATGATTTCCAACAAGAATGTCAAATTTGGACTCGTCTGACCACAGGACACTTTGGCACTTGACCACAGGACACTTTGGCACTTAGCTACAGTCCATTTTAAATGAGCTTTGGCCCACAGAACACGGCAGTACTTCTGGATCATGCTCAACAATGGCTTCCTTTTTGCATGATAGAGTTTTAGGTGGCATCTGTGGATGGCACGGCGGACTGTGTTTACAGACAGCGGTTTCTTAAAGTATTCCTGGGCCCATTTAGTAATGTCAATGACAGAATCATGCAGGTGAGTGATGCAGGGCCCGAAGATCACTGGCATCCAGTAAAGGTCTTCGGCCTTGTCCCTTACTCTCAGAGATTTTTCCAGTTTCTCTGAATCTGAATCAATGAATTGATGATGTTATGCATTGTCGATGATGAGACCTTCAAAGCCTTTGCAATTTGACATTGATTGTTTTTAAAGTATTCTGCAATTTTTTTTTTTACGCAAGCCTTCACAGGTTGGAGAGTCTGTGGCCATCTTTTCTTCTGAGAGACTCAGCCTCTCCAAGACATCCCTTTTATAGTCAATCATGTTACACACCTGATGCCAGTTAACTTAACTCTTTCAACCCCAGATATTCTAGCATCACTATACCCTTCAACCCCACAGCCCTCTGTAGAGGGCTGGTCATTATCTGGACATTGTATCTTACTGTTATCTCTGGAATCCCATTAAATGTAACCTGATATGTTCCAATCAATTAGTCAGATTGTTTGAATTTTCCCTACAGGAATTTGGGGTTGAAGGGAATATGTTGGTCAGCCCTCTGTAGAGGGCTGTGGGGTTGAAGGAGTTAATTACTTGCTAAATGTTCTTTCAGCTGATTCTCTTTTATATTAATTGCTTTTTCAGCCCTTTTTTGCCTGTGTCCCAACTTTTTTGAGACCTGTTGCAGCCAGAAAATTTTAAATAAGCTCATTTCAGAAAAATTCGTTGTCCTCTGTAGCAACCACTTCAGCTACAGTGAGCCAATGGTATCCCAATTAGTAGTTAAGAAAAATCAGTTTTCTGAATCAAAAATTCGACATGGTATTGATACTATGTAATTCTACTAACAATTATAGTCAATTGTAGTGGTTTTTTTTAAACTGCCAGTAAACTCGACAAAGAAGAAGAAGTAGAAGAAAAGAAGAAGAAGTATATAAAGGAGAGACTGCTTGTTTGTTTTTTGAATACTGTATCTTTCATTCACCTGAAAATTGATTAAAGAGCACGAAGAGAGAACAATGCATGGCTGCTTTGCTTCTTTCTATGCGTACTATGAAAAATACTTTGTGCATTCTTGATACTTAAGTATGTTTTTTCACAAGTACCGGTACTTAAGTACGTTTAATGTGAGCTACTTTAAGACTTTTACTCGTTATTTTCTTATGGGTGACTTCAACTTTTACCAAAGTAAATTTCAGTTATGGTACTTTTACTTTTACTTAGGTATTTTTTTCCAGTACTTTATACACCTCTGTTGATGTCTATTTGGTGAATTATGCCAATGTTTTCCTTGCATGTCTGGCCGATGAGAATGCACTTCTCAGTGTAGTGGACATCGCTGTGTATTGAGTCTGTGTTACGTACGGATCGAACTTTGTCTCACACCACTGGTTATTCACATTCTTTTTTGGTTACATCTCATTTTTTTCATTGTTTTTATTGTTCACTTCTTATGCAGAACAAAATTAATTTGTTATTTGAAATATCAAAACAGATTCCTCTATGTTACCTGGTGTCCATGTTATGCACGAAACATCTCCAAATACTGGCAGGCAGCGTGAAGATGAACCATTTTTTACTGCTGAACAAGATAAGACCATTTGAGGGTGACAAAGTGGACACAGTTAAGTGGCATTAGACAGATTTTACATTAATGTGTTCTTGTGAAAGAGTTTCAAATTTTAGATGGTCAAAATCTGCCCAATTAACTGACTCGCCATGTTGAAATTCTTATTTTTATTGCAAACTTTTCCGTCCTTTTTTCTGAATTTTCAGTAGTAGTGTTGTTTCTTAACAAAGTACTGTGATGTGTACGTGTTGAATCCATTTTCAAAGTTTTCCTTCGACTCCTTCTGCTGTTAGTTTGGTGTCCAGGTTACATACGGATTTTTCTCTGTTCAGTACTAATAAATGTGCTTTTCTGTGCATGAAATAGTTCTCATACTGTTTTTATAGCAATTGCTCATGAATCTATGGTAAATCTAGATGGAAATGCACTGAAATACACCTGAATTGTGGCATTTTGAATTTTTCACCCCAGTGCCCCACTTTTAGGTACCAGTTTCAGATAATGACCCACATAGCTGAAAAGTCCACCTATTATGCTCCTTTTTATGGTCTGATTTGTATTCTTGGTGTCTACTAGATTAGGTACACAGGCTGCAATGTTAAAAAAAAAACACTTCAGTTTTCTCAAACTGGCCATTTCTGCAGCATCTCCACCTGAAACACTCTGTTGGTCAGCTGGACCACTCACTTGTCAATAGTGACATTTTCGGCTTGAGTACAATCTGATTGGTTTACTATTTATGGAGGCATGGCTCAGTGCCGCAATTCGGTTAGGTAAAAAATAAGCAAGCTTCCAGTCACTCCACTTGCGTCTGATACAAAAACCAAAATTGAATGTTCACGCTTGTTATCCGTTTTTTCCACTTTTGATTTGAGCACAAAATCAGAAATGGGAAAACTAGTCGTTATATGTTTTTAAATTTTGGTTTTGGAAATGAATATTGAGGAGACAAATGTTTTTTTGTTTTTAGTTTGAAAAAATGAATATTTTTTATATAATAAGAATAATTATATTGTATAATAATTATAATAATACATGGATTGAAAACCTATCCTACAAATTTGTTTTTCATACTACAAATTCTCTGTAACATGGTTTCAACAGCACATTCACCTGATTACCGTAGTGACTAGCAGCACTGTGCAACAAGCATTTCTTCAGTTACCGTAAGTAACACTGGCACTGAGCTGTACATATTTTCAGAAAACAATTTGCATGATATCCTAAAAAAACTTCTGTGAATTTGTGCTTAACCCTCGTCCAACCAAGGGTTTTTCTACTACAACCCCGACCAAAGGGAGGGTGGTTACCCCAATTATTTCGAAATTAAGCGATAAACATCATCTTGTTTGGTATCAGTGTACAGCTACAGATGTCCTCTCTTCAAATCAAGTACAAATAAAACACATTTCAACATTATGACATCATAGTGACGTCACAACTAACACCATATTAGGAAAAAACATCAAAATGACAAAAATCCATGTTTTTTTATATTTTTATTTGTTTTAGCGGAAAATAAGTAACTTTCTGTAACCTCTAGAACTACTGATACTACAATTAATATCTTAGTATTATTACAAATGTTATAAACTCATAGGTAACATAAATTTGACATTACTATGATGTCATAAATAACTCATTTTGGGAAAAACACACACAAAAGGAAAACAGATGGTTTTCTGAACATTTTTCACATTTTCTTTACCTTATTTTTCCCTATGATAGAAGAAGGCTTATAATATCAGTAATATGTCTGGTAATATGTCCCTTATTAGTCAACTCAATGCGCCCTCTGTTTGTATGTCATCAACGACCGGCTGCTCTGCTCGAAATTGCCAGCAGAGGGTGCATTGAGCTGACCAATGACCTGACCAAGCATGCCACTAGTTAGTCTTATTCTCCCCTCTCCCGAATGCGACCAAAAAATTGCGGTGACTGAGAATTTCACAGCTATTTGCAAGTCATCTGACCCACGCCTAGCTCGGGATCTATCCATTGGCGAATTTCTAGTTGCTTTTGGCATTTATAGGGACGTAATTTGTTCAGTTTTCCAGGACCGAAGGCAAAGGATTAATAAACAATTACCTAGAAGCATTAGATCATCGTCAAGGCACATAAACAAATGCACGCACTGGTGTTTATGGCATGCACTTTTATCCCATCAGCGCGAATTATCAATAGCAACAGCTCTGTGCTCTGCCCTACTTGCAAGTTTGTACTGAGCACTAACAATCTCGTCTGCAAGGGTATTGTTGCTTGAACAGTCACGCCTTGGGGTCTCATTACTTCTTTCCTTCATCCGCAAGTTTTATTGAATGACTTGGGCGTTATCGGAAAATTTTCCTTGCACTCGTCAACGGAAAAATTACTCTTTCCCTCTAATCTTTACTCCTGACCCGCATTCAACATGCACAGGAAGCCCAGGGGTGCGTTTCCGGAAAGCACAGATGTTAACTTACATAGTTGGAACCACTGCACCAACTGTGAGTGGATGAACTATCTAAGCTGCTAACTTAATTAGCAGCTACGCATTTGGGAAGTGCACCCCTGTGTGTCTATCTAATTTGATACTAAATGTGTGGCGTCCATGCACAGCACAACAATTATTTTCAGGTGATGAAACAAATTTAACAGCCTCAAGCTACAAGAGGAAATTTTCCCTCATTTCAGCGGTCTCAGTGCAGTGTACATTGTGAAATTATTTTCGCATAATGAAATGTGTTTTTACAAATTGCCACGCTAATATCCAATTGATCAATCGCGCAGCACGTTTGGTAAAACGCTCAGATTGGACAAACGCGCTTGACATATCCAATCATCTTTAAAGTGAGTTGTTCGGATCAGTCTTAAGATAAAGAGGAGCAAGTGGGTGTGTCAAAACGAGTTGAGTAAATTTTTGTTTGTTGCAAACTTTAGCGATTACAACTGAATTGCGTAATTTAATGGAAAATAAACGTAATTCCCGTTGGCGCCTTAATGCTATTTCCCATTACGTTAGCACTGAGTTAACTCTATCACTGTGATACTCCGTCAGTCCCAGAGCCACGGACAGTCGTGTTTGAACTAGCCATGGTTTTTTAAATTCAGACTACTGCAGTGGTATTCAGTGTCATTCCTGGGGACCCACTGTGTATGCTGGTTTTTGTTCCTACCACAGTTTTTATTGCAGGATTTTAACTAGCTGTTTATTTGCATTCATTAAGTGCATTTAATGGTTAGAGCAGTTAATTTGCCCTCTTGACCCACTTTAACAGAAATATCTATGAATGCCATCAAGAATAAAAAACCATACCGACATTGTGTTGTATTGAAAAAAATCTGCATAAAATGAGAGAAAACAATGTAACCAATCAAATCAAAGAAGTAGTAGCAGTCTGAACAGATAAAAAATATTTTATTCAAGAAGCAAATCAAAAAGAGTCGATCCAGTTTTGTGTTATGTTAATCTAACAAAGTTCACAAAGTTTTTTGAAAGAACTTAAAATACCTGTGTCTAGCAACCTAATTTGGGAGTTCCTGATTTTCTCAGTGTCTAATTTGATCTGTATAAAACATGATATTACTTGAAATTGCTAGCAATACAGAAATAAACACTATCTTCAAGGGTATTTTATTCTTCATGGCATGCATGTATCGATAAAAATTTGGCTAAAAGAATAATGAACAGCTCTGCACATGAAATACACTTAATTAAGACTTATTAACAGCTTGTTAAAATCTTGCGATTACAATTGTGATAGGAACAAAATCCAGCATATGCAGTGGGCCCTCAGGAACAACGCTGAATACCTCTGGTCTACTGAGTAGATAGCCAATGTTACCTCACTAGCAAACAAACTAATGTTCCAATATATGGTGGCAATGGACGCACTGAAATGATGATAAACAAATTAAGTTGGTGTCATGTGGTTAGGCATATAATTTATGCATAAGGAAAGTGCTTAAGAGCACTCAAAGGGTCCTTGAAAAGTCCTTGAATTTTGTTGGCTCTGGGCTGTATGAACCCTGCCAATTATTTACTTTGCCAAGTTATCTCACAAGAATTGTTTTTCCTTCGGATTGATAGATAGTTCCCAATTCACAGTTTTTTGGGGTTTTTATATTTGTTTTTTGCTTCAGCCATGGGAAAACATTTGTTTGATAGCAAAATTACAATTTAAGAAGAGATTAACATTTGCATTATTTATGTTTTTAAAGGCGAGCAGACTGCCCTCATTTTACATTACGGAATGTTGTTCAGACAACACTCAGTACTTTGTACCCAAAACCTTAGTTCACTCTCTTTCCAGCTCTCACAAACTAGTATCAAAATGACTAACAAATGGAGGCAAAAAAGAATGTGGAGAAGAGGGGGCTATTGGGTCTGCTAGTAAGTCTTCAAAAATCAATATTGACAATTGAAGAAATAAACCAAGTTCTTTCTTACCTGGACAACAAAAACTCCCATTGCTAATCATAGATCTCTCACAAGCTGAGCCCATTTAAAACTGTAAAACAGCTTGCAGATGTTAAAGCATGAGTCAATGCACTTACACAACAGCAGCTGGTGCAAGCGTGAATCTGACATTGCGGTTTGCGTTGGGACACTAATTAAAATATACACAAGCCCATCTCCTATTCTAACTACTAGACCTGATAATAGAACCAAATTCCATACCAGATATTTTGCTTATCAGATCAAAGGTTTTCAAGTGATGAAATATTCAACGGGATTTAACAGTGGGTGTTGCATAATCGTATTCAACTTAGAGATTGCATGGCATGTACATTCTTAAGCAGGAACAAGCCTACATTAATTAGTTTCATGTCTGATCACAGGGAATTTTTTTGATTTTATTTGTTTCAAGAACAGCATCTGAAATTAATTGCAATTTCCAACCCTCACTGCTTGTACCTGAATTTTTATCCCACCAAAAGGGTAAGTGGTATTGTTTATTTATTTATTTATTTATTTATTTATTTATTTATTCTTTTGTGGCATTTATTTGCATATTTTGCATTTATTTGTCTGTCAGCGGTATAGGACAAAACCTTTGCTCAAATTACACAAAATTTTCAAGAAAGGGGTGCAATGGTCCAAGGCTATCCTGATAAACATTTGGATGTAACTAGGTCAAGGTGAAGGTAACTGAAAAACTGGGCGAGATATGTTGTGCCAGGCACTACTTGTTATGACTTGTGATTGCTTAAGTTTCTGATGACAGGGTTTGTACAGCCCAGAGCCAGCAAAATTAAAGGACCCCTCAAACGCTCTCAAGCACTTTCCTTACTTGTAAATTATGAACGAAATCATGAAGTACATTGGAAAAAGTGAAAGAGTTCCACACAATGGAGTCAAGTGACTTTAAATTAATTTCATTAGCCAAAAATCAAAGAATTTAATCCAAGTCTCTTAAAACAGTTGTGTGGAACGGTTTCACTTTTTTCAGGGTACCAATTTAATTTGTTTATTATCATTTCGGTGCATCCATAGCCACCATACATTGTAACATTAGTTTGTTTGCTAGCGGGTTAACGTTGGCTAGCTACTCAGTAGACTGTGAATTTAAAAACCAAGGCTAGTTCAAACACGATTTTCCGCAACTCAGTAACTGCGTATCATGGTGATAGAGTTAGCTCAGTACTAACATAATGGGAGTTAGCACTAAGACACTAGCGGGAATTACATTTGTTTTTCATTAAATGAAGCTTAGTGGAAATTCAAGCAGGAAGACTTTCTCTTCGCACATGCCCACTATGCCTTTGTATAGTTTCTGCTTGCCCTTTAAAAATTACACTGCCTAACTTATTAACCAATCGGAATCCTACTCCGAGTCTCTGGACCAATCATTTGCTAGCTGTCAAATTTTAAAAGTTCTCTCTCTCCCCGCAGTTAACCAGCTGTCAAACCCTTTGATATGCACTGCAACCTATATGTCGTCTTGGCTTTGCAGTTTACCTTCGTTATGTCAGATTCTGACAATGACAGCTTTTTGGAGGGAAATATTCCTCACAGCGAGCTTTTGTCGGATCCAGCTCATTCTTCATCGGGTCTGCGCAGAAGCCTTCGCATTAATACTGGATCTTCGCAGCGTGAGACCGCTCTCGCGCATTTAAAAAATCTAGGAGTCACTCCAGCCCCAGCTGTCCCAGCTTCAGGAGTTGGCAAGTCATGCCATTATTACTGGTTCTCCGGGTTCGCCGCTTCCTGTGGAAGAAACTCAAGAGGTTGCGTGTCCAGCCGCCGAGCCCCCTCCTGGGCGCAAAAAAGAACCAGAAAAACTGCTGCTCCCCAAGCAAAAAAGAAGCCGTCCAATGCTTCTTCTACCTTCCTCTCCTGCCCTGCTGTCCCAGCCGCACCAACCGCTACCTCCGCTGATGTGGCGACTCCTAACGCCTTAATGACTGCCATGCAGTCCATTCTGGGTGCATTATCCAATATGAATGATCATATCAAGTCCCTGGGAAGCGCTTCTGCATCAACGTCCCATGCCTCGACCTCAGCTGCTGTCCATCCTCCTATGTCTCAGCCTTTCACATTTCCCGTCTGAGCTGCTCCTGCTGCCCCGGCCGCCTCCTGTCATTCCCTGGCTTCTGCACTCCCTGCACCTTTGATAGGTAGGCCTTTCGTTTCATCCGCCGCTAACATATCATCTGGTTTAAGGTCCAAAATCCTCCAGGGTAAATACATTAATTTAATTGGGGCCAGCGCACGCAGCGTGCGAGTCCCTTATTAGTCAACTCAATGCACCCTCTGTTTGTATGTCATCAACCGACCGGCTGCTCTGCTCGAAATTGCCAGCAGAGGGTGCATTGAGTTGATCAATGACCCGACCAAGAAGGGACTCGCTACACTCGCCCCACACATGCTCTGCATGCTACAAGTTAGTCTTATTCTCCCCTCTCCTGAATGTGACCAAAAAATTGCGGTGACTGAGAATTTCACCGCTATTTGCAAATCATCTGACTCACGCCTGGCTCGGGATCTATCCATTGGCGAATTTCTAGTTGCTTTTGGCATTTATAGGGACGTAATTTGTTCAGTTTTCCAGGACCGAAGGCAAGAACTCAACAGCTATCTGGCTCTGATAGGGGATCTCAATCTAAAGCACGGAAAGAACATCTTCTATCAATATCATAAAGCCTTCGCCAGCAAGTCTGCCTTACTCATTGAACAATTGAACATTTGCTTAAACTGGTCCGTTCTGGACATGGAAATAATGGTTATGCTCATCGGAGGGTCGCAGGCCATTTCCTGTCAGATGTGTGGGAATCTTGGTCACTCCAATTTACTTTCCAGCGTCCGGCCCCAAGACCACCTTTGCCCCAGCCCTCATCCCAATTTAAGGCCGATGTCCATGGCCATAAGGTGGAGTTCTACAATAACATGCCAATACACAATAATTTCAATGAAAGCGTGTGCACTTACCCAAATTGCCTCTTTCTGCATATTTACTGCGTTTGCAAAGATGCGCATCCGAGATCAGTGTGCCCTCGCCGAGTGTTTTTCCCTCAAAAGGGAACCAACTGAATCTGCATGGCTCTCCGACATCTTGAAACTGCACCATTCAACCCCTGTTAACGTCCAGGCTTTGGCTGCAGAGCTGTCAGATCATCCCGACCCGTTTTCGTGGATCACCTGCTCACGGGACTCTCAAGGATTTCGGGTCGGTGTGGTGTCGCCCGTCAACACCTACGTATCGAGGAATCTCCAGTCCGCCCTGATGGATCCTGAGACTGTTTCCCGGCCGCTGGAGAAGGAACTCAAAAAGGGTTTTTTAATTGGACCCTTCGATTCTTCTCCTTTTCCGGTGTTCCGTTGTAATCCTATCGGTATAGCCATTAGGAAATACTCAGGGAAGAAAAGACTGATTGTAGATTTGTCTGCTCCGCATGTTGGTCCTTTTGTCAGTGTCAATAATCTCATTCCCCCTGTTCCATTTTCCCTGCATTATCCCACCATTGATCACGCGATTAAAATGATTAAGCTGGCGGGGCGCTCTGCTGTCGAAAGCCGATATAACCAACACCTTCAAAATTGTCCCAGTACATCCGTCCCAATGGCACCTCTTCGGCATTAAATGGGAATCTAAGTTCTACTTTGCAGTTAGACTCCTGTTTGGTTGCAGGAGTAGTCCATGTATTTTCAATTTCACATCTGAAGCCCTCAGTTGGATTTTGTTGAATAAAGTGCGTGTTCCATGCATGCTTCATTTGCTCGATGATTTTCTGTTAATTGATCCGCTAAGCGATAGTTCTGATTCTTCGTTAGCCAAATTGAGAAGTTTGTTCAGTTACCTCGGCGTTCCGCTCGCGTACGAGAAAACTTCTGGCCCCGCGACTAAATTGGAGTTCCTGGGCATAACTCTTGATACCGTCGAGATGAAGGCTTCTCTCCTGGCAGATAAATTGCAGTGCATTCGCCAAATCGCGCACTCCTTCACTTTGGCTAAGATGATCACCAAACAGCAAGTTCTCTCTCTTTTGAAGCACCTGAATTTGCTATGCGCATCATTCCCCAAGGCCGTTCTTTCATTTCCAGGCTGCTCGATTTGGCCTCTTCAGTTCCAAATTTTGCACGACCTCATTGTATGGGACGAAGGCTGCGTTTCCGATTTGAAATTTTGGTCGCTATTATTTATCGAGTGGAATAGAATCTCCCTTTTTAATGAGGACATCGTGCAGTCCTCTGACTCGATGAATTTTTCATGGATGCTGCTTCTTCCATGGGTTTTGGCGGGTTCTACCAAGGTTGGTGGTTCGCCAGTGTTTGGCCAAGCCAGTCATCAGATTGTAATTCTTCCCCCGTTCTCTACGAGATTTATCCCATCGCTGTCACTTGTCATGTTTGGGGACATTTGTGGCTTCGCAAACGCATAACGGTTCTATGTGATAATGAGGCGGTAGTGGGCATAATCAATAAAGGCCGCTCTTCAGCAAATGATATCATGCCATTCATGAGACGCATTACTTGGTTATCCGTCAAGTACAATTTCATAATTACTGCTTGTCACATGCCCAGTCGGTGTAATCTAATAGCTGATTCTCTGTCTCATTTCAATTTCCAGACCTTCCAGAGTCTCTGTCCAGGCGCCAGCCAGTTTCCCACGCTGGTTCCTCCTCTCAACGAATTAGCTCTGTACTAAACAAGGAACCCATTCAAAAATACTTAGTCTCAGCCGGGTATTACAAGAGGAAAGGTTTAGCTGCTTCCAGCCTTAAATCTTATGATTTTGCTTAGTCTACTTTCGCTTTATTTTGTATGTCCGTTAACATTCCCCTAAAACCCGTTCTGATTAATACCGTATGCGCCTTCATCTGTTTTTGCACAGACATACGGCATTTCAAGCCTCCATACATTCGCAGCCTGATTGCGGGGATTCAGTTTCACGCTAGATGCTATGACCCCTCCTTTCTAAGTCTTTTTAGTAATCCTGCAATAAAATTGTTGGTGAAAGGAATTTCTAAGTGTTCGCCGTCTATTCCCGATCACAGACGTCCTACAACTCTCGCTGTTTTGCACGAAATGATATCGGCCTTACAGAATGGTTTTATTTCTCCGTATGTCGATAATCTTCTAGAAAGTGTATTTCTTTTGGCTTTCCATGGTTTTTTAAGAATCGGTGAATTTACTACCATTTCAAATGAATTTAATCCGGGTAGAGACATAACATTCTCAGACTTATCGTTTCATCCAAATTATTTTAATTTATACCTTAAACATTCTAAGGCGAGAGGTGCTTGCTCCATAATTATTGCTCTTATTAGTTCCCCCTTTTGTCCTTACAAGGCTATGCTAAAATACTTTCGCAGGAAAACCAATCTAGACTCAATGTCTCCTCTCTTCCTGACCCCTGATGGTCATTCTATGTCAAAATCCTGGTTCAATTATCACTTAGATGAAATTCTCAGGAAATGCAATCTCTCCCTTCAGTACTGTTCAGGCCATTCATTTAGAATAGGTGCTGCAACTACAGCTGCATCCCAAGGGATCACTACAGCTTTCCTTCAGCAACTGGGGCGCTGGTCATCATCTGCCTATTCAACATATATAAGACCAGATGCTGCCTCTATCCTTGATGCTCAAAGGTCTCTAAAACCTTGATTCCAGGTAAGTCATGCATATAACTGATGGTGGTTTATCTGCACTTTCCTGCTCTGTTCTATGCTTCATGTTGCTACTCACCATTTTATGTATTAATCTATTTTGTCTGCATCGCATATTAATACTACTGTTCGTCAACCTGCATTGCAAGCTGTTCATTGCCCTGCATCCCCGCACTGCAAGCAGCTCATTGTCCTGCTTCCCCGCACTGCAAGCAGTCTTTGCCCAGCATCCCCGCATTGCAAGCAGCTTCGTTGCCCAGCATCCCCGTACTGCAAGCAGCTCATTGCCCAGCATCCCCGCATTGCAAGCAACTCACTGCCCAGCATCCCCGCATTGCAAGCAGGTCATTGCCCAGCATCGCCGCATTGCAAGCAGGTCATTGCCCAGCATCGCCGCATTGCAAGCAGCTCATTGCCTAGCATCCCCGCATTGCAAGCAGCTCACTGCCCAGCATCCCCGCATTGCAAGCAACACTCTGCCCCGCATCATCCTGTATTGCTAGCGGCCCTTTGCCCTGCAGTTTCCCGCATTGCAACTGCTCATTGATTAGTCATCGCCCAACACTGAATCGAATTTTACCTCTCTTTGCATATTGCTTTTATCAGTCAGTTTCCTCCTTTACATCACTTTTCCTTCTCATACACTTCGGGCTCTTTAGGACTTATTCCATGGGCTAATTCTCCCAGTGTATGTTACATCTGTCTGCTCATGTATTTGCTAAATTTTCTATTTTTGTTTCTTGGATAGGTGCAGCTGTCCGTTAAGGTATGGTAATTCTTCTTTTTTGGGGGGAAAAATTCATCTCTACGAAGCATCTAATCCTCAGATTCTCTAAATGCTTTATTTGTTCAATGCCGGGGTCTAACTGCCAAAGTTCATGTTCATGTTCATAAATAAATACTTTGTTAAATTTCATATCTTCGTCGTGTTCTAGTCTCTCCTGATTGAAATGAAGCGTAGCGGAAATTCAAGCAGCAAGACTTTCTCTTCGCGCATGCCCACTATGCCTTTGGTATAGTTTCTGCTTGCCCTTTAAAAATTACCTGCCTAACTTATTAACCAATCAGAATCCTACTCCGAGTCTCTGGACCAATCATTCGCTAGCTGTCAAATTTTAAAAGTTCTCTCTCTCCCCACAGTTAACCAGCTGTCAAACCCTTTGATATGCTCTGCAACCCTCCTCCTCCCCACCACCATCCTCTGAGGTCCGCCAAAACTCCTCTTCAGCTCTCCTATCACTGTGGTCCCAGGACTCATCCCTGCAGCAGCCTCTCACCGCCACCACCACCAGTGTTTAGACCCCGGGGGAAAAATTCATGTCTACGAAGCATCTAATTCTCAGATTCTCTAAATGCTTTATTTGTTCAATGCTAGGGTCTAACCGCCAAAGTTCATGTTCATAAATAAATACTTTGTTAAATTTCATATCTTCATCGTGTTCTAGTCTTTCCTGATTGAAATTACAGTATCTCACAAAAGTGAGCACACCCCTAACTTTTCGACAATTAATTTATTATATCTTTTCAAGGGGCAACGTTACAGAAATGAAACCTGAATAAATTCTACAGTAGTCATTGTACAATATGTGTAGCGGTGTAAATTTACTGCACCGTCCAAATAACTGAGCAAACAGTCACTATTTCCAAAATGGGTGGCAACAAACGTGAATACATCTCACCGTCAACATGCCAAATTGTGTCCATAGTGTCAATATGTAGTGTGACCACCATTGTTGTCCAGCACTGCCTAGATTCTCCTAAGCATGGAATTCACCAGAGCTGCACAGGTTGTTGCTGGGATCCTCCTCCACTCCTTCATGACAACATCATGGAGCTGGTGGTTACAGCTAACACGTAGTAACTCGGCAACTGAATAGGAATGAGGTCGTTGCAAGTTACGTAGGTGGTCACATGATCCCCGAAGCAAAATGTACACAGAAGTTAATCGCAGCATAGTGAAAATGGGGAAATCTTGTGGTGCTGTTGCTTGCACCAATAATAATGCCATCCAGTCGTCTGGAAAATACGGCAAAATAAGTTTCCATCAATTTCCACAAAATAATGAAGCCCTTTTGAAAGATCGGCTCGTTAAATTAAGAAGAATTGACCGTGGAAAGCCTTACAAACCAACAAAACATTCAGTTCTTTGCTCAGAGCACTTTGAGAAAAGCTGCTTCACGTACCAGAAGTTCACAAGTAAGTCAACGGTTTCATTGCAATGAAAACTGGTTTTAAAGTGAAGATTTAAAGAAATTAGTGGAAAATATATATTCAACACAAATATTAACCTTAAGCCTGAACGCCCCAGTAATGGGGGCAGTGAATTGACATAATAAATACAGCATGTTTCCTAATAGCAACCTCGTCATGCGGCATATCCTCTTAAACCGAAGAAACTCGGCGAAAAGTTCATGATGACCGTTTCTACCTAAACCGAACACAATTCAAGTAGGCTACCAAGCAAGTATATAAGCATCTAGCAAAACATCAAAAAAATAAGATTAAATAATCAGTGCTCTATCGCAAGCATTTCTACTGAATTTGTGATATGCATACAAACGAATGAAAAAGGACAGTCCACAGATTCCAACGATATAAACCTTGTCATTTTAAATTGACACCACACTCAAAGAACAGCAGGCATACACTTTAAAAGCTACAGAGATGAGCAAAACATTTTCTTACCTTTGATATTATGTCATAAAAGCTGTTGGTGGGTAAATCTGCGCTTGCTATTGTTTTAGCCAGTCTATCTGAGAGTTCTCTCACCATTATGCTATGCACTGGAAGACCTCAGCAGTATAATCACTTAAATGGTTTGTTTTTTGTATTTTCGCAATAATTAACCGCTAAATATTCAACTGTTGTTTTCAAAGCCGGTTTATGACTGAGAATCCTTGCGCCAATATGCTCAAGTTCAAACACTGCACAGCTATACAAGTGCTAAATCCACCCCGATTCTAATTCTCCCCGATTAGGTAAGGCGACAATCATTCATCTGGACTCGTATTTGCTTAATTTAAATCAACGTTATTCAAAATTACTCTCGGTATTGAGTGAAAAAAGGGGCACTCGGTCAGTGAAATAGGCTATAAAAAGCATGTGGCTCAAGGTATTTGCGCAGGTATGCAATTTTGAATAAAGTTGATTTAAATTCAGCAAATACGAGTCCAGATGAATGATTGTCGTCTAACCTAATCGGGAAGAACAAGCAACACCTGTTAAGTGTGGAGCGCTCTTGGAGTGAACCTTTTGTTAATCATGAAAATGACTGAGAACAGGTCAGGACTAATAATTGTTTAAAATAGATGTTTTGTTCACCCCAATTCTCAGTAATACTGAATTTACCCCATGATTTCATTGCTGTTAGATAGCATATGGAGAGAAACCGTGTCTTCAGTTGCCAATTACAATAATTATAAAATAAATTTTATGGTGTGTATGTTTCATCAATATGAAATATGTTTTTTTTTTCATTCTTGCAATAGTTGTAAAAAAAAAAAGACTATGAAGTGACAAAACTTTGGCCTTATGTTAAATTCACTGAATGTCTTCATAAATAGAGACACTGAATTTTCAACTAATTTATGACTGAGTGTTGCTTGATGCCAAAAATCAACTTTCTGTACATTTTACAACATGTACATTGACTACACATAGGTGTTTTACTAAAGGAAAGTGACTGACATGTACCTTTTGGAACCTTGCTGTTCTGATTCCATTTAGAATTCCATTTAGCTTGTTTATTTTGATTTGAATGCTAATTAGCAGCCTGTCCACTAAAAAAGTCTACTAGTTGTGGGGCAGCTAGAGGTGATTTTGGGCCAGAATCATGCATTTAATGATACAAGCATGAAATTTGGTATGAAAGTTCTATATATGTCACTTAGCCATGAAAAATTCCAATATGGCTGCCATTTTTTCAAGATGGCTGCCAGGGTCTGCAAAAACAGCTAAAAAGCATTAAAGTGTCTGCTCTTTTGAATTTCTTTGTAAAATTGTTGACATATTTGTCTTCTTTGACCTCATTTTTAGTGCCAAGACTGATTCCTTGCAGTAAGCATTATGCAAAGTGGTATATGGTGCGGAAGACGGGTTCTAGGCCTATATAAGAAGCAAAAATTTCGAAAATAAACTTTATACAGAGTAATACTGGTCCAGTACAACTTTTTCTGTAGACGAGGCGAGACTTGATCTCTTTGCACTGAGGCAGAGGCCATATGACTTAATCCCACCATCTCAAAGTGCGCTGAAAGAACATGCAAAACGAGCTGCATATCAAGCTGGACAATGGGGACAATGCATCATCAGCCAGCCAGAACAACTGGGGATGGTCGAAAGAAGGTGATGATTGGAAGGTTGTGTGGACTTCTCTTGAGCCCAACTCTAAGAGCTGCCGGGAGTTGACTAAGTGTGGATGCAGGATGGACTGTGGTGAAAGGTGCAAGAACGGACTAGCCTGTACTGCACCCTACAGTTGTCACTGTCCGAGTTCTTCAGAGACAACAGATGGAGATGAACACCAGTGGTGTGCCGTCAGGGCCAGCAAGGCCTTCTCTGCTGGCCTAGATAAGTTGGAAAAATCATGTTTTCTTCATAAATACCTTAATTAAAGCTACATGTATTAATAGAAAGTCAATCAAAATCCTCAATCATTATATCTTAGTGATTTCATTGCTTAACTCCGAGTAGCGCACCTTCCACAGCGCTGACAGCCTTTATAATAGCCAACTCCGTCTTATCCAATCAGATTTTTTTCTCTGCTGTCTCCGGGTCAAAGCTGCTCTCTTTACATTGCTCTGGTCTCAAGTCTCAAGGCCTTCAGAATGTTGATTGCTTCCCTCTCCCATTAAAAAGAGCAGGACGATTTAGCTGATTGTCATATTTTTAACCAATCAGATTGCGAGTATGCCAAGTGGGGCGTAATCTTTGACACAGCAGAGCCTTCTAGCTGGCCTCTGCCTACATCAGGACGTTACGAGCAGACAACAGGTTAGTTACGTTAACTAACGGAACAGTCTGTATAGATCTTACATGAGTGGGCGTGTCATATGAAAGTAATGCAACGACTATAGTGAATTTTGCGGTTGTTTCGAGCTTTAGCCTGCTATAAACCCAAAGTTTACTCAGAGTTAGCACTGAGCTGACTCCTTCACTGGTACTCAAACAGTCTCTGAGTCACACACATTCGCGTTTGAACTAACGGTTAGCTAGCTGCGGTTTTTAAATTCACTGTGAACTGAGTAACGATGCGATCTATGTGAGAGCATGCATCAACTTAACGCACTGGCATATCTGGTGGTGACCATCCCGGTGTCTACTGCCTCTGTCGAGCGGTCATTTTCAGCCCTTTAAACGCATCAAAACTAACTCGCGAAAATGCAACTGGGCAGGCTCAACTGTCAGCACTGGCCTCCGTGGCAATCCTGAAAGACCTTTTATTGGAGCTCAAATGGACTGATATGCTGTGCGACCGCATCATTCATCATTTTTGTAAGAAAGCGAGGATGGAGTTCATTTTCAAATAACAAGCAGTTGCTGTGAGTTTAATAAATTTTTCATTTTATTTATTGTAAGTTTTGGATTTTGTTTTAGATCGTTACTGCTGGTGTGTGTCTGGCTGTACCCTTGCACACTGAGGCACGTGTGTGTTTATGCGCAGCAGCTTGGCTAGTGTCCCAGTAGTCTTTCCTAGGAAGTCTACTTGGATGTGACTGGTTGCTGTGAGTTTTTTCTGGTTTCTTGGTAAAGGCAGTGATTGATTAATGCAGACAGTATGGCAAAGTGCTTTATGTGTGAATGCTGTCACTGGGAATTTGTGGGGGGGTTACGTTATGATGTCATGCTGTTGCCGCGGTTAAATTTAGGTTAATTGCGGGAGGCTTACTGAAGGCCTAGGTGTAAAATGCACAGCCCGCCACTGATGAACACTGAATGCTACAGGTGTAGGGGGTTCCTATCAAGCATTCCTATGCCAAAAAGACTTCATGCTGTCGCATCAGTTATGATATTAGGATATTTGGACAAAATATTGCAGACTTTTGGCATATGTTTTAGAGTAGGGAGTCATCTGGCGGCCATCTTGGAAAATGGCCGCCATATTGGAACTTCAAGTGGCTAGCACATTTTTCTCAAAATATAATGTAAAATGAATTTTTTCTCCAAGTTTCCTGCTTGTATCATCAAATGCATGATCGTTGTGTTATCTGCTCCACTATCGTGGGGCTTTGCCCCCAAAGCAAGATGGGGATGGTGACAAAGTGCTGACGGGGCCAAAAAATTGGTGTCCGAATTACAGGTGAGTTGGTCTCAAAAATGGCAAAATGACTTCAGAAGGCAAGGCAGGGGATGTGTAAAACGTAATGAAATCATATGGAAAACGCCAAAAAACTGCCCAAAAAAATCTACTTAATTTGATTGCTATTTATAGCTTTCTGACAGGGACAGATGGACACTTGAAAGGGTAACTGTTGACAAGCAGTCCATGTCTGAACTTGTGAGTTTCTATAAAGAGGTATTTATGGCAATGTTTCCCATCATTTACAAATACTGCAGCTGTTCACAATGCATTTATTTCTGAATCTCCTGTAATCCAGTTGTATGCAGTAGAGAGGAGACAATATAAAAAAAATCAAGACATCCACATTGTGTTAAATATCAGAATTCTTGACTTTTTCAAAGGTACCATCTGTAACCAATAGAATAAATGTATCTTGGCAAAATCCCCCAACTCAGGAATTTTTCAAGAACGCAAGTTTCACTCATACACTTGTTAACAGCCATGGCTTTGGTGTTGCATTTAAAAATAAGACCAAAATACGTGGGGCGAGAGAGAGTTGCTGTGTCCTTGTTCTAGCTTTCTTTGCGGCAGCTGGTTTTCAAGCTGAATTTCAGCAGCAAAGTAATCCTCACTGCCACTATAATATTATGCTATTGGCAGTTTACATTGTGTATTCAGATCTGATGTGCGTTCCCAGCTCAAGACTGCCACCCCTGCTAGCAAGCCAGTTGCTTTAGTTGAAAAGCATCTCTTAATTTCATTTAAGAGACTGTTGGTGATTTGAGTTTCTATGCAGGTTTTTCTTGATGACCATATGAGGTAGATCTATTGGAGCTTTGACTTGGGAGAGGATGGGGCTATCTTCTCATGTCTGGAAGGCACTGTGCCATTCTGCTCACTCACTGATAGCTTTCCCAATGAATCCACCATGTTTTTCTCAGAGATGGCCTAGCTTCCAGACTGTCTGGCTTCCTGCTAATTCTAGATCAAAGCTCTGGCATATGAAACCGTCGGCAGTAGTAAAATGTAAAAATTTGTCATGCACAATATCTTTGCACAAAAATAGAGTGCCAGAACAGAAATCTGCCCCCTTTCAATTATGCATTTACCCATAACCACCATTAATCACAGTTTTCTGCATCGCTCGCTTCATTACTGGTGTCTATTCTCAGCATGTCTGCCATTACTGAGAAGAAATCTGATTTTGTTTGTTGTTTTCCAATTTGACAACAGTATATCTTTGGCTACTCTTTTTTCAAACACTAATTTCAGTGTAGTTTCTCCAATTTCATGCTTGCTACCCATGAGGGGTCATACAGAGGTAGCATATGATCTATTTCACATATACACCGGGGGTTTTTCTAAACAGGGTAACAGGGACGCTGCGCCCCCTCACTATTCCCCAGCGCCCCCTGCTGAGTAACTGCGCAATCGCCGCGTGTTCATAATGTAGGCGCGGTAAAAAATTAAAAAAAAAAACGGAAAAAAATAGAAAATACTGGTAGACGCGGAATTTGCGCAATAAAAGTGCAATCCCCCCCACTCAACAAAATGAATAGGGTAAAAACCATCACCACCCCCCGCCTCCCCTGCCACCACACCCCCATACTCTATTTTTCCAGAAAAACCCCTGATGTATGCTATGTGTCTAAAGTATATGGACACCTGGTCATCCATAATCGTAGGCATATTACAGACTTAGTACCCACTTTGCTGCTGCAGGAGTATCCTCTCGTCTTGGAAAGGTTTTTCACGAGATTTTGTAATATTGCTGCCAAGATTTGCTTCCATTTCAGCAGGGTAAAATTACTTTTTCTGCGGGAGCACTTTTATTAAAAGCTGTGGCAAAAATAGCCACTGGCAATAAATTTAAAGTGGCTATTATTTTTTTTTCTGAGTATCTCAAGTTGTGATAACAAATCTCACTGCCTGTCACTGTACTCTTGTATTAATGCCCCCTTTCTGTTATAAAGGTACAGAGGTGGGTGTGGAATTACATTATGAAGTGCACTGTTGTTGTCGTTAGAACAAGGTAATTTTGCCTAGGGTTGCTTCTATTCTGTCTTTTTTTACTCCTCTTATAATTAGGTCTTAACGATCCTGAACTACCCAAAGAATCCATTTCAATGAGGCTGCACTCATCATATTAGTCACAGCAACACTCAACATGCAGGTCATGCATCCAGGTGAGTAAACACAGGCAGGAACAGTATACACATAATCACTTTGAATTTTACTTCCAGGACATCACAATGAACAAAACTAAATACATTCATTGCTCATATACCTTTTTTAATGAATGTAATTTATATCCTTTTAAAACTTTCCATGTTTGCAACTGATCAACTTTAACAGAGCTAATTCCCACATTCAGCGAAGCTTGGTCAGGAATGTAAAGAATTTACAGCAAGTACACTATTGTTTTCTTTTAGAAATTTTTTTTTACAAAGGTTGTGCATTACCTTTTTTTTTACAATCAAAATTCAAGAATTTTTCCATAATATAGCTGTTATCTAAACGTCACGCAACCTAAACCACCAGACACGCACATTGTGGCCTCATGGGTGGGCAGCTGCGCTGGCAAATATACTAGCACAGTGGTTCCCAAACTCTGTCCTGGGGAACCCCTGTGAATGCCGGTTTTTGTTCCAACCACACCTGCAATAAAAGAATTTTAACAAGTTGCTATTTTTTCTTGAGTATGTGCTTTTGATTTTTAGATGGATTACTCATTTTATTGATTAACATTATGCCAGAGAAATGCAATACCACAAGGAATATATGAAGACCACAAAGGAAAAACAATCAGAGTCCAAATTTTGCATTTTTGTGTATTTTATATATTATATATTATTATAATATTTTATATTTTTTGCATATTTTTTCAGTGCTTTGTTTCTAAGACCGTTTTTAATTTTTAATTCATCATTTCTCCTCAGCGTGAAAATGTGACTCTGATCATTTTTCCATTGCGGTCTTCATATTTAACCCCAAGTTCATATTGTGCTTCTTGCAAAATAGCAAACAATCACTTTAAAAAGATGTGACATCAACCACTGAGGTAATGGGCTCCTAATTTTGTTTGCATTAATTTTTTTCTCAAACATCAAAGCAATGCAGGTTTGCCACATGATCATTTATTTTGTCTTTCAGTTGTTCATTATCTATCAGATGGCAATGACTGGTGGCCAGGTGTCTGAAATTAAAATTTCATAAGCAGCCCATTGATTTAGTTCAGTTTCAGTTTGATCTGAGATTATTAACCTCCTTCTATGTAAGTATATGTTTGCAATATAGCCCAATGAGCACAACAAGTCCTCAGAAATGTAATTGAACATATCAGACAGTGCTATTTCTGATGTAACACATGAATATTTCAAGTAATCTTCCATGAAAAGCAAACTACTTTGAAAAATTATTGCTTGATAGAATAATTTAATTGCAGTTGAGGTTGGAACAAAAAACAGGATACAAAAGGGTGCTCCAGGACCGAGTTTGGGGACTACTGTACTGGCAAACACTGCTATGAGCAGCCTGCCTACAGTACACTGTTTGCAAGTATAGTGGTCCCCAAACTCAGTCCTGGAGCACCACTGAGTATTGCAAACATATACTTACACAGAAGGAGGATAACAGTCTGTTCCTCTGTCCTATTTCATAGGAACAACCTCCCAAGCCTTCTGTGATCATCAGGATTGGGACCATGTTTCTGCTAAACTCCACAGTCCTGGCATCTGAAAGGTCAGCTCTGGTGATGTTTGCACTCCATCTGGCAGTTGTACCGGATAGCCACAGGCCGAGCGCGGATATGCCCATGCAACCAAGTCTATACCATTGGGACTGAACCATTGTCATTCTGCTCTGAGCTCTGCCCGTCTGTCAATACCGTATTGCTATGAATAAACAGTACTTTTGGGTTGTACTCTAACTTCACATTTGGATCCTAGTCTGGATCTTAACATATTACTTCAGTAGGTCTTGTGGTAATGTACAACTAATGACGTCCAGTATCCACCTATGTACTTCTGCATTAATTCAAAGTGATAATATTTGTCAAGATAAATGTTCTCACACATATTGCTTATATATATATACCCAAAAAATCAAAAATATACCAATGTTATCATGACGTAGGTATTGAGTTCGGACATGTCACTTAATCTGAAACAAAAAAAACCCCCTTCCCCCCAAAAAAATAGAAGAGATTTATCATGAAAATACAACCCCAATACAACCCCCAAGGACAACGATTTTTTCTGTAGCAAGAGATATATTTTTTTACAACCCCAATTCCGAAATAGTTGGGACGAAGTGTAAATTGTGAATAAAATCAAAATGCAATGACTTTCATATCACATGAGCCAATATGTTATTTACAATAGAACACAGATAACATTTCAAATGTTGAAACTGAGACATTTTACATTTTAATCCACAAAATGAGCTTATTTCAAATTCTCTGGCTGTAACAGGTCTCAAAGAATTGGGACACAGGCAAAAAAGGGCTGAAAAAGCAATTAATATATAAGAGAATCAGCTGAAAGAACATTTAGCAAGTAATTAAGTTAACTGGCATCAGATGTGTAACATGATTGACTATAAAAGGGATGTCTTAGAGAGGCTGAGTCTCTCAGAAGTAAAGATGGCCGGAGGCTCTCCAACCTGTGAAGGCTTATGTAAAAAAAATTGTGGAATATTTTAAAAACAATGTTCCTCAACGTCAAACTGCAAAGGCTTTGAAGGTCTCATCATCGACAGTGCATAACATCATCAAAAGATTCAGAGAAACTGGAAGAATCTCTGTGCGTAAGAGACAAGGCCTAAGACCTTTACTGGATGCCCATGATCTTCGGGCCCTCAGATGGCACTGCATCACTCACCGGCATGATTCTGTCATTGACATTACTAAATGGGCCCAGGAATACTGCAAGAAACCACTGTCTGTAAACACAGTCTGCCGTGCCATCCACAGATGCCACCTAAAACTCTATCATGCAAAAAGGAAGCCATTGTTGAGCATGATTAAGAAGCACCGCCGTGTTCTGTGGGCCAAGGCTCATTTAAAATGCCAAATTTGACATTCTTGTTGGAAATCATGGGCGTCATGTCCTCCGGGCTAAAGAGGAGAAAGACCAGCCCTCCTGTGATCAGCGTTCAGTTCCAAAGCCACCATCTCTGATGGTACGGGGATGCATTAGTGCATATGGTGTGGGACACTTATATGTTTTAAAAAGCACCATGAATGCTGAAAGGTATATAAAGGTTTAAGAGCAACATATGCTCCCCTCCAGATGACATCCATTCCAGGGAAGACCTTGTGTATTTCAGCAGGACAATGCAAAACCACATACTGCAGCTATTACAACAGCATGGCTTTGCAGTAGAAGAGTCCGTGTGCTGAACTGGCCTGCCTGCAGTCCTGATATTTCACCGATTGAGAACATTTGGTGCTTAATTAAACGAAAAGTCCGTCAAAGGAGACCCAAAACTCTCCAGCAGCTGGTAGCCTGTATTAAACAAGAGTGGGATCAAATTCCAATGGCTAAACTCAAGAAACTTGTCTCCTCAATGCCCAGACGCCTCCACTCTGTGTTAAAAAGAAGAGGGGATGCTACACCATGGTAAACAGGCCCCTGTCCCAACTTTTTTGAGATCTGTAGCAGCCATCAAATTTGAAATGAGCTCATCTTGTGGTTAAATGGTAAAATTTCTCAGTTTCAACATTTGCTATGCTATTTCAGTTCTATTGTGAATAAAATACTGGCTGGTGTGATTTGAAAGTCATTGCGTTTTGATTTTATTCGCAAATTACACTTTGTCCCAGCTGTTTTGGAATTGGGGTTGTATATTACAAGACCAAAGGATATGATAGGTGCTGCATAAGTCGGTTAAGGTGATGAACAACCAGACCAAAACAGCACCCACAGTGGCCTACAACCCTGATCTAATACAAAAAGCAGTTCTTACCTCTGTCAACAGAAAAGGCGAGTCTTCAAGTAGCTTCCTGCTTCAACCTATATTGAATCCAAAAGTGCACAAAAGACAGGAAAACACACCTAAACAAACTGCAAATCAAAAAGAAAGAGCAAAAAAAAGCCTCAAAGTACTGCTGAAAATTACAGGGTCAGGCAAAGACAGGCTTCTGCAGATTGCATTCTCTCCCTCAGGGTTGCTCACAATTGCCCATGTGAACTGAGTGTGCTGGATGAGAAACCATCCTTCTTAACATACCCAAATGATATATAGCACTTTCATGGTTTCTCTGACTGGGGTTCTGCTCAGGTGTCCACACTTCTAAAAAAAATAAAAAAAATCATGTGCATCATCCATGACTTACGTAACTGTGATTACACGCAAAAATGGCTCCATCTCTTCATCGATCTGTAACCAGCTACAAAATGTTTTACTTCCTGAATAATGTTTTTTTGAATGGAAAACAAGCTAAACTACAAAAGTATGTGCACTTGGAGATGTTATGAAAACTTGAATTTTAGAAAATATTTTGCATTCATAACTACCATGTGATCCAGTGTCCTCAACTAGCAGGTAATGAGAAATGGTCTGAATTCAGGTGGGCAGTTGGCAATTGGCCATATAGCAGACCGCAGAGATTTTGATGGCAGAGCAGTTAGGAAGACGTTTCAGACATGATTCAGGTGCTGCAAGACAGATCCACTGTTCACACGTTGTTGGCTGATGGGCATGGTAATACCTTTCTGTTTGGGTGTTTTAAAACCTTTGCCAATGGATGGCCTGATAAGACTCAGCATATATTTCTCCACATTTAGGTAGCCCTTGAGTGGCCCTTGGCCACTAATGAATTAATGATTACTATTCAATATCATATTTTTTATCACTATTAAATGAAGTGATAATACAAAATGAAACAGGGACGTACACCATACATAATTATGGAAAACTTCACAGTTCTCCTCACCCAAACAGGAATAAACAATCAATGTAAACATTGATAATATAAACATGGTTAAAAAAAAAAAAAAACAACTTCAAATATATAAAATCAATTAGCTTCAGGTAGTTAAGCCCTGGTGATGAAAGTCAGCCTTTCCTGCTTTTTCCTGCAAGGAGGCCAGATGAAGGTATACAGTACATATAAATACAGAACAATCTGCCAAAACTCAGTTGTCTGAAACCATGGTTCTGGTCATTAAACATGCATGGACACAAAGGGTTTTTCTCATTTACCAAAAGTGAGATCTTTCTGGAAATTGAGGAGGTAATGTATGCTCCATGGCAGCTAGAGAACACTAGAGCATAAGGAAGTGATGGTGCTCAGTGGAGCTAAATGAATGCCCACACTAGTACAGAGGTTTGATAAACTC
The DNA here is from genome assembly GCA_029692085.1 of Gymnothorax javanicus. NCBI lineage: Eukaryota > Metazoa > Chordata > Actinopteri > Anguilliformes > Muraenidae > Gymnothorax > Gymnothorax javanicus. The sequence continues at coordinate 85,702,762 of CM056195.1, forward strand.
TAACAGAATGAGAACAGTTGCGGCAGAGTGACTGCATCAGAGTTCAAAGTTTTCTGTTAGAGAAAATTTTACAACAATATTTTGCTGGACATCCATATCAATGTGCTGACCATGGAGAACAGTGCTTGCTGAACCATGGACTTCCTACAGTTGTGACTAGGTACTCAAAACTTGATTTTACCTCATGGATTGATTAAATGGTCTTCCACAGTAATGTTGGTGAAAAACATTTCAATGATAAAGTGCCACATCCTTGTCAAAGCACTTTCAATTTTCAGCATTTTACTCTCCAGAAATGGCTCCTTTATCTTAAAGGTCCCCTATTAAGCTGTATTTAGTTGTTTAAAATATGTCCAATGGGTCTTTAAAATAATGTTAAGAATTCAGTTACAAAAAAAAACCACACACATGCAGGCCTAGTGAGACCTCTTCTCTCACCCCGTCTGTCCCGGCCTGAAACACGAGCTGTTTTGAGTGGGCGGGGAGGCTATGCTAATGAGGCGCCTCTCTGATTGGCTGCCTGGCTGCTTCGATTCCGGGGATGGTGCAGACCCGAAAAACCAGGAAACCAAGATGGCAGGTATTTCAGGACAGCTCTCCGCGGCATCTACTGCTGTAAGACCGTACTTGTTTGATCCCGAATCTGACCCCAAACGAGAGGAAGAAGCAAGTGAAGTATTGCAGCAATATTTACAGCAAGATGTCAAAGAGTGGCAAGTTGAAATTTTAGTGTTTTGCTCGTACTGTCTCGCATGCATGTGATTGTAGCTGTACTGTTACATAGTCATGTTATATACCCACTTAGCTATCCAGAGCAAACTTTGCTAAAAGCTCCTGTTAACCATTTCTAGCAAAATGAAACACAATTCCGACACCAAGCTACCAAATGAGCTCGTAGCAAAAACACACAAACTGTGTAAGCCTTGCTTATGTGGAGCTAGCGAATCTATAACTTCTACTGGAAATCCGTATCTGACCTCCACTTCTTTTTCGGCTTTTTATTAGCCAGAACAATTTTCAAAGGTGGATGAAATTCTGCCACGGCAATGCAGAGAAATCGTTTGTTATACCAGACACGTTATAGTGCTGATCGTGATTGGATCAGAGAGCTAGCCCACGCCACAGCAAAGTACTCGGCTGACCCCGGTCACGGATAAGTAAAATGATCGTTTCACAGCAGCAGTCAACAAACCCAAACAGGTACCCTAAGTTCAGTAAATAAGCTAGGCTGAATCAAATATTGCTGCTGATTTTGCCGACTCGGGATTTTGGCAGAGCCAGAACTGGGAATTGGGGGGGACACAGACACGTCCCTTTACGACAATAATTAGTCCTGGCTAGTTCCTGATCATTTTCCTTCAATGTCGCGTTTTCTAATTATCGTAAAAATCCATTGGCAATTGAAGAAACGACTTCTCTCCATATGCAATCTAACAGAAATGAAATAATGGGCTAACTTCAGTACAGAAACATAATTTACTAATTCATTGGCCTATGCTTTATGAAAGACAAACTGCTCTGAAACTTCCGCGCTACCCTTTCCGCACATCAGGTGATTTAACTCGTACATCATGATGATTTAAATTCATCGTTTTATAACTGAAAAATTGCCATTTGTCGAGACTTCCGCGCGAGAATCTCTTAAATACACGTTGATTGAATAATGACTGTTCCGCGTTCCAATGAAATATCGCCTTTCACTCTCGGTACAGCTTGGGCTGATAAAAAAAAGTGGCACTCAGCAATTAAATATAAAAAGCAGGCGACTAAAGCCATATGTGCGAGAGTTGACAGGTATGCAATTTTGAATAAGGCTGATTTAAATGCAGCAAATCCGCGTCCACATGAATGATTGTCGTCTGACCTAAACAGGGAGAACTAGCAGCACTTAATAATGTGGAGTGTTCGCGGAATGAATCTTTAGTTTTGTTAATTACAAAAATGACTGAAAACAGGTGAGGACAAATAATTGTATGAAACGGATGTTCTGTGCCCCCCCAATTCCCAGTTCTGGCTCCGCCACTGCTGAGGAACAACCTTTTCCAATACCCTCGCAAAATCAACACTGCTGAGTGTTGACATTTGGGAGCTATGGGTGTCCTAGTTGGGAAACATTTAGCGCGCAGCTAAATAATAGGCGTAAGCATTGTTTTGTCCTCTCTTGTGAAGACAAAACTCCAGTAAGTAATTAATACAATACCTGGTTAGGAAGGTGAGAAATTAGAGTTAACTTACTAGAGTTGACTAAAAACATTATGCAATCATTTATATTTAAATTTTAAGAGAAATTTCAATCAAATGTTAGCAAAAAAGTGTCCCGTTCAGGAAACAGTTCAGTTTACTGCAGCCTGGCATTAAAGTATTTCAAATATGCCTTTATTTCGGGATGAGAAGCATATCGTACTTGGGAGAAATGGCGAGAGCAAAATCTGCAGTGAGCTGAAGGGGAGAAATGTTCTCAACGAGAAAAGTGAATCCAGGCATTTCTTCTCTCTTTTCCTGTCGGAAAGGCATGGAAATACAATCCCTTATCTTTTGCTGAGTTGGAATTGCAGCCAATGGTGGCACAGTATTCTCAATATAGGTTATCGATAATTCATCAGTGACAGTAACGGTCTATGCAAATTTCCCCCACAAAACACTGGGGATTCACTTGTGTGAGGTCACTGATGGCAAATGCTGAGCAGTGCCAGGAAAATATGCATACAGTTGCTAACAATTAGGAACAATGCAAATTTTGATTAATTAAAACAATGTGTGGTGTCTTTATTGCAACAAATTTAGATTTCTGGACTCAAAATTCCCCCTTAATGTGTATAACTGTAGTTATTTGTTGAATCCTTCAACAGAAAATCATACCTGTCGATTAAATAAAAAAATTGAAATTTTCTTGATGTCCAACTGCTTTACAATTTTTCAAACCAACTTTTGTGGATAATCATGATCCTGGAGTGCTTATCCATGGCATGTATTCGGGATATGCAGCGAAGTGCAATAAATAGTGAGTGAACACCGCGATTGAAACGTTTTGATTAAGACTATACCTTAGTATTTTGACCAGGACAAGGACTTGGATATGACAAATGAAAGAATGTCTTGAAATAATATGTGCATGATGATTTTGATGTGATGCTGCTGTAATTGTATTGTAAAGTGTTGAAAGGGAGGGAGACCCCAAGCACAGAGTGGCAGGCAAATTGACTGGTTTATTGTTGTTCATTGCACAAAGTTTGCAACAGGCACTCAGAAACAATGGCAATGGGAATACAAAATACAAAAGAGAATATCAGGCAACAAACTCCAGAAAGGGAGAATTTAGAAAAGCCTAAATAGGAAGTAAAAATCCGCAGAGACGTGGATACGCGAGCTCTGAATAGGAGTTAAATTTAGAAGCGCGAAAGCACAAGCTCTCGATCAAGAGAGAATTTAGTCTCCCAAAAGGGAGAGAACTGAACCAGCTTCAAGAAGGGGAAGTGAAGGGTAATATTACATATTGGGTATGCTGCCAAGTTTCTTTTGAACTGCACCACACTCTAGCCCACGTGAACTGTCATTGTAATGACAGTCCACATACGATGTGGGATAAAAAAGCTTAGAACTTTTTAGGAACTTTTTGTCCACCAATCGATAGACATATTGATTTCAAAATGTAGCTAATCGAGGGGCGCCCCGGTGGCTCATAGGTCTAAGTGTGCGTACCATAAAGGCTGTGTCCTTCCCACAGCGACCTGGGTTCAAATCTGGCTCGGGTCATTTGCTGCATGTCTTCCCCCATTCCTCTCCCCAACCTTCCTGTCTCTCTACACTGTATAACTATCGAATAAAGGAAAAATTCCCCAAAAAAACTTTACAAAAAATGTAGCTAATCGAAAGATAACAATCTGGATTACCTGGAAAACAAGAATTTATGGGAAGGTAGGGACGATTTTTACGAGACTTTTTCGAAAGTCTAAGCTTGATAAACCCATTACATCCTGGGCTGCCATTGCATACAATGAGCAGCACAACCTGGGCAAACCACACTCCATCCTATAACATACGGTAATGTAATGATAACATTGAAGTTGGGGGAACAAAGTTGTCAGCAAATGCGAAAGTTGACATTTACAGACAATATTAAAGGGGCGGGTACGGTAGTGTTGGAACAAAACCTTTCTGGACGCGAAGGTTTTTAGCTAAGCCAGGTTTGTACTGGGCTAAGTCGGAGAAAGAGTCCGACGTGAAATGAGCACGCAGGAATAGGTTTGTGGCAGGGGCTGCAGGAACATTATCAGCAAAAATAAATGCAATCCACTTGTTCCTCTGCGATTCATCGCTTGATGGAATGTTAAAAACATTTTCATGTGGATTCTGGCAGACAACTACAGAGCATTCGTGTGCACCAGAACCTTTAGCTTTTGTCTCCTATATTTGTCTTGGGGAAGTTTGCGGAAAACAGTGGGCGTGGTTTGCTACTCCCAAGCCACAACTCGACTCCTTCTCCTCTGTGCTGTACACGTCATCAGGGTGCCCAAACTGAGATCTCCAATTTTCATGCCTCTGGGGTAGAAAGCCTCCGAATGAGGAAAAAAGGGAGGAGGAAGGAAGCTGTTTTGACTCCAAAACTTTTCATATTTTGCCAGAGTGAGGGATGACTAATGTATACATGCAATAACTGGGAAAAATGTGTTTTCCCGGTAATGGATCCTGTAAAGAATCTGTCCACAAAAGTGAAGATGACTGAGTTACCTTCACAGAGACCGGCAATTCGGTAACAAAGTCCAGGGCCACACACCTAAGGTCTGGAGGGTTCAGGCAGTGGCTGGTGGAGTCCCTGGGGGGGCTGGTGCGATGCCTTGCTTCGGGCACAGACCAAGCAAGCAGAGACGTAGCCCCTGAGGTCCCTGCACAAGGTGGGCCACCAGAACCTAGAGGAGAGTTGGACCAGAGATCGACTTACCCCTGGGTGAACCGCCAACCGGAAATCATGCTCCCACTGGAGAACCTCTGTCTGGAGACGCTGTGGCACGGACAGGCGGCTGGGGGGACAGCCCGCTGGGATGGGTCCTTGGGAGGCGGCCTGCTGGGGGGACAGCCCGCTGGGATGGGTCCTTGGGAGGCGGCCTGCTTGACTCTGTCCTCGATCTTCCACTGACAAGCCGCAACCATGCACCGCTGCAGCAGGATGTTAGAGGGCTCTTTGGAGTGGGGGCGGGCAACTGGGAAGCATCTAGAGAGGGCGCCATTCTTGGCTCCTGGTCTGTAAGAGAGTGTAGAGTTAAAGCGAACAAAGAACAGAGCCCACTTGACCTGGCGGGAGTTAAGGCGCTTGGCGGTCTTCAAATACTCCAGGTTACAATGATCTGTCGACACCATGAATGGCTCTTTGGCCCCCTCTAGCCAGTGACGCCACTCCTCCTGGGCAAGTTTGATGGCCAGCAGGTCCCGGTTGCCGATGTCATAGTTCTTCTCAGCGGGTGAGAGGCGGCACGACATGCAAGCACATGGGTGTAGCTTGTTGTCGCCAGGGTCTCGCTGAGAGAGAACGGCCCCCACTCCAACTTTGAAGGCGTCCACCTCCACCACAAACTGACGCGCTGGGTCAGGCTGATGCAGTATGGGTGCAGTGGGCTTTTCTGAGGCTTTTGGGCTTTTTTCTGAGGCTATGGGCTTTTCTGAGAAATATGTAGTATATAATAAAAATGGCTTGAATACACCACCATTAACTGATCTTATCATAATTACAGGTGATCCTGAAAGTGTTATTATATCCTAATAAATTAACAAACAACTATACACTATATATAGTAACAAATCTATATTTGTCTTATCTTAAAAGGACAAATGTGTTTCAGATGTATTGCAGTTAGGATCCAGAATGATCCGGAAGGCCAATGTCTCGTCAATCATGTACATATACTCTAAGACTCTTAATTTGGACAAGTATCTATAGAAAGCATTCCATGTTTATTATTTAGTGACCTATTCTGACAACCAAAGGAGATAGTAATAATTTTTAAATACAGGGATGGTTCCAATTTTCACAATCCGGATCCATGTTACCGGTCTCGCAATTTAACGACAGTCGCACATTATTTAGCCAACTATATGAGGCAACTTTTATGAAAATATCTTAGGTGCGTTTTCATAGGAACCTGGTTGATTTTCAAGATGAACTTTACATTTTGCCTCAATTTTGGTCAAGACAGGTGCATTTTTCAATGGAAAATTGCCTGAAACTTCTTCAGTTTTTCACACAAATACTTATGTTTGGTATCAAAATGTCCATCATGTTGTCATGTAGCAATTAAAAATCATCTGGTTTTTCAGAACAATCATTCCTGGGTTTAAATATGGACTTTTTGAGGCCTTGTCCCACAAAAATCTTGAAATCACTAAATAGGTCACAGTTCACTTCTTGTATGCAAATTTCACATTTCAAATCTATTTTCTGGACAGTCCCACAAGTAGGTACATATAACCAGAAGATGGTTCAAATTGGGCTGTGGCAGAGCCATATATAGAGAGAGTCTGGCCAACTCGAATCTTGGGCGCCATGATTGGTACCAACAGCAGATGATTCTACGGCTTAACCCTATGGGCTGGATACTATGGTCGCATCAAAATCGCTAGTTTTAAAATACTAAGAAGACTCGAAATAATATGACACTTTGCTTGTAGTGTTATCAGGGTCCATACACATGAGCCCGGTGATACTACAAGCAAAGTTTCATGTTGTGTCGAGTCTTGGTGGTTTAAAAATAGCGATTTTGATGTGATCATAGCAGTGCCCGAGCGCTCCCATTCGAAACCCAATTGACCAAAGGTGGCGTGTATTCGCGTCTTCACATTGACTTTGAATGTAATCTGTCGTGCGAAAAATTTGTTTCGCGTCCAGTGTGCAAGCAGCTTCAATCACATAGCTCAAGTACTTGATAAAAAAAAACCGCTCTGTGTTTCGTCACTTTATTAATATGTAGCTAAACTGAATACCAAGTGTAAAGGAGTTAGCGCAATGCTACAATGCCTGCGAATTAACTAACGTTTCCATCAAGGCGCTGACGGAAATTACATTTGTCTTCTATTAAATTATGCTTCTTTGTTATGTGATAAACAGAACCTTACACTCTGGGTGTCCAAGAAATTACAAGAAATTTATGAAACGAGTTGAGTAAATTTTACGTTTGTTGCAAGCTTTAACTTTCATACGACACATCCACTCTAGGAAGATCTCAAGGCCGCTGGCGTTACAGTAAATGAGCATTTGCAATGCATTCTCTATTGAGTGCGTTTAGTTACATGGACTTCAGTATCCCGGGTATGATCGGGTTTTTGGAGAATCCCGTTTTTGCGTTTGTGCATGTAAACATCATATCCTTATTTTAGAAACCAGGATAAATAAATAATTAAATATATGTACAAATAATTGTATAATTGAATAACTTATTGAATTTAATTATTCAATTATAATTTTAATTCGACACTTCGCTATGGGGATCACTGGATGAATATTGATTAATGGTAGCAAACATGGCGTCCATAAAACACATGACCAGCTCAGAACCAATCAGCATAGCGGGATAGCTCAGACATTCGAACCCCGAGTTGGCCAGACTCTCTCTATATACGGCTCTGGGCTGTGGGCAAATTTGCCTTTACCCTGCAAAACCTCCTTTGCGTCCAACCACGAATCAACTAGAGCAGAGACCTCAAGTCGATCGGGATCGAAGCGCAAAGTGACTGGGAGCAGACATCGTGGCTGAGGAGAGCGCGTCGAAACCGTGCCAAGCCGTGTCTCTCCAATCACGACTGGGCGTTTGGCTTTTACTGGACACTCGAGGGTAGTGTCCAGCTTGGCCAAACTTAGCACAGCAGCCGGATGGCCGCAACTGATGCGCCGACGGGGCAAACCGTGAACGGTTGAGCTCCATTTGCACTTCAGCCAGGGCATCCGGTCGCTGTGAGGGAGAGGCGTTCATCGAATCAATGATGATTACCTAGCCAGGTCGCTGTTCCCCAGTCCCGGGCCCAGCCCGTGAGCAGAGTCACAATGAACGCCACTCAGGTGCGGCCATCGGAAAACGCAGATGGCTGCAGCTGAAAAACAAAGAGCACTGAGCTAGAAACACCCTACGCAAAGATTGCTCTCTGTCATAGGGTGCTGGGGGGTGGAAGTAGGGCTCCCAACTGGGGACAACGGCAGACAGTGTAACTGCTTCTCCTTGGGAGGAAGATGCCTGACCGAGGCAACAAACAAACTAGGAGAACTCATGGAAGCGCTCACCGAGCTGACGCACCGCGGTCTGCATCTCCTCCCAGTTCTGTGCGGTCGGAGCCTGCTGCGGCACCAGGGGAGCAGGTGCCGCAGAAATCTCTGCTGGGGTCAGAGGTGGTCATTCAGTACTGTTGCGTGTTGAAAGATAGAGAGGGAGACGCCAAGCGCAGAGTGGCAGGCAAAACAACTGGTTTATTGTTATTCATTGCACAAAGCTTGCAACAGGCACACAGAAACAATGGCAATGGGAATACAAAATATAAAAGAGAATATCAGGCTGCAAACTCCAGAAAGGGAAAATTTAGAAAAGCCCAAATAGGAAGAAAAACTCGCAGAGACGCAGATATGCGAGCTCTGAATAAGAGTTAAATTTAGAAGGGAAATTTAGAGAAGTGCAAAAGCGCAAGCTCTCTATCAAGAGAGAATTTAGTCTCCCGAAAGGGAGAGAACCGAACCAGCTTCGAGAAAGGGAAGTGAATGGTCTGAATGACAAAAACCAACTAAACAGGCAGGAACTGAATAGTGGAGTGAGGGAGAAACTGAGCCAATGGAAAGACTGAACAAATAAGCAGAGCTTACCAATACCCCCGACGTCCCAAATCATGCTTTTTCCATTGGTGATTATAGAAATTATCACATTACAAAAATCAATTTTGACAAAAATAACAACACACCTATGACGCTTAGCACTGCTCCTCTCCATATGTTAGAAAGTATGTATGGCAAATTTGAAAAGAATCCATTAAATAACATTTGAGATATCAATCAGACAAATTGACATTGAACCCACTTGAAAATTTCTAAGTCTAAAAACAGGAAACCGGGGATATTTTTGTATAAAATCATCCCAGATGGCCGACACTTTGCACAGCACCTCTCCCTGTGATAGAGAATATGCGTGCCAAATTTGAAAAGAATCCAATGAATAATATTTGCTATATCGATCAGACAAATTGACATTGAACCCACGTGAAAATTTCGAAGTCCAAAAACAGGAAAACGGTGATATTTTTGTAAAAATCATCCCAGATAGACGACACTTTGCACTGCACCTCTCCCTGTGGTAGAGAATATGTGTGTCAAATTTGAAAAGAATCCAATGAACAATATTCGAGATATCGATCGGACAAATAATGTCTTCGGACAGAATGACGGACGGACGGAATTGCTGGTATATAACTATATACCCCTTACATTTTGTCGTTGGGGGTTTAATGATTGAAAAATTGGTGAGAGTGGCGGGAAACTGTGCTGGCTGGCAGAGATGACAAGGTACAGCTGGTGCTCCTCACACGTATATTAATAAATTATCAAATTCACTTACCTATGTGAATCCCATTAGACCCACATTACCTCTAGCTTCTTGAAGGTTCACACTTTTAGGGCAGCAGCCCTATGTATTCTTCCACCTCACAAAGACCAAAGTCTTTGTTTCCATGACTATAATCTGATCCGATGTCACTCTAGTCTTCCAAATGGGAATAAAAACTCTCGCTCTTAAATCCGCTGTTTGCCATACTTGATATACTGGCACGTGTCCGTGTCTTCCATCGCTGACGTAATTGGTAACTAGGTACAGCTCAGGATGTAATCAGGAGTTGCTGTTTCAAGCTGTCAATAATACTAATTTTCTTTGATTGGGGATTGATTTCAGCAGAAAGAAATTTGTATTTGTTTCCTCTGATAAACTCCAGCTATTTATAATATTGGTCATGTTGTAGGGTTTACATGCCCTTCAATAGTGTCCAAATGCAGTTGCATAAAGGATCAAATTACGGTCCATTTCACAACTGTTTTCGCTTGATGTGAAGAGCCAGTCTGCTACCATTTCATGTTTCACCTGATCGTTTCTACAACCCCAAGTCAAAAAAAGGTTTGACAGAATATTAAATTAAAATTAAAACTGAAAGCATTGACTAGTAAATTACCTTTGACCTGTAATATGCTGTAAACTATTGAACAGAATATTATTTGATGTTTCACCACTTTAATATTATTGTTCCATTTAAATAAAAAACACATGTAAATCTTGTTTCTTGTAACATGTTTTTTTGTTAAGTTGGTACTGAAATTATTTAAGGGAGTTCCCGATGACATAGGTTAATGAACAGGACCACGCCCAATGCGCCTTCCTATTCGTCCTTACACCTATATATACCACCTACATTCCCCGCTTATCTTGTTTCTACGTGGTTTACTCGTAACCTGACAGCCCAAACGCTCAGCTAGACTTCGCTTACCCGAAGCATGGAATCCGAAATCCTTCTGAGTGCCTCGTACGCAGAATTATTCCAAGACTCCGATGCTCCAGAATAATCTTCTCAATCCGTTCCCGAAACTCCTGTTTCTCCTCCGCGCACTCGCCTGTGCTCCGCGATTTTCTTACCTTCATCATGAAGCACTGCCCGCTCGCCCCAGCCGGGGTGCTCATATTCCGGACTACGCTCCCTCCGCGGTGACCACCGAGGCCATTCTCCCGTTCGAGCTCCAAGCTCCAGGAATTCCAGCCGGCGGTCTCCAGCGCCGTCTCGTTGCAGCAATTCCCCTCGTCAACCGTGGCACCCAGAAGCGAGAGCCTGCGGCTCCCCAGCAAGGCTTACCACGGCTTGCACTCCAGGCTCACCCGAGACTCCACGTTGGACCATCGCCAGACTCCATCGGACACTCAAGCAGAAGAAAATCCCCTTCCACCGCTCCAACAACAAGGCCAGACTGCAAAAATTATACACTGACTCCCTCGGCAGCGCAGCTGATCCTCCCCATCTGCCTGCAGCAGACCACACAGCACTTCCGGGTTCCGCCATCAGTACCCCCAGTGTCAACGTCACCGCACTCGGAGACGTCCTCTCCGCTCCAGATGGGGCAGAAGCCATTCCTTCCGCAAACCAGCCAGTTCCCCCTCTGCCTGCTCCTGATGTTCTCGATCCCTTCAGTCTCTTTTTGTCCCTTGTTTCGTCCCTGTGTTTTCAGGCTGCACTTTTGCCCCATGCACATGCATCCCTCCCCCCCCCCCATCCTTTACGCCGGACGAAAACCGGCTTCTGCGGCTCCTTCAGCCCTGAACCGAATTCTCCAAGGCTTCAGCAGTTCTGGTGTTAACCCATCTATACCCAGAGAAGCACCCACCGTTGCTTCATCTGCTCATCTCTCCCCACCCCCCCCCTTCCCCGTTTCCCAATGCACCTTCTACAGGTCCGCTCCTCCCACCAACTACTCCGGCCGTCCCCACGCATTTCCTGTCACTTCATTCACACCCCCTCCTGGGTAGCAAGATGGCCGCGCCTATGCCGGCTGCCAGTCACTTGTTACTAGTGCTATTCGTTCAGTCCTTGTTTCTGTCATTTTGTTTATGTCATGTAAACCCGGCCGTTTTATACAATCGCCGAACTCTGCTTAACATTGGCGTGTCCGTGGCGAACTCGCTGTCTTATCGATCTGGACAGTGGAACCCTCACCACGTTCTGAGCTGCCAACTCCCGTACATAATCAGGTCTCCATGCATCAACTGCACTCGCACCCGGCGGGCGAGAAGAAGGGGAAGCCGAGCTGGAGCTGCGATACATATACGCAGGTTACGAAGCCACATTTCCTCCGTACTACTCACCTCTTCCTTGGCAGCAGTCCCAGTGAGGCTGTCCTGCCTTTGGCCTATCCTCCCTTCCTCGCCATCACAGCTACCTGCGTTTGCCCCAGCAAAACGACGCCGGAATGACACCAGTGTGGCTTCAGTGCCTGGGTGTTTGCATCCGGGGAGCAGTACAGAGCTTCGCACTGGTGTGGCTTCAGTGCCTGGGTGTCTGCGTTCACTACCTCAGTCATCCACGTTTAGTAGGACTGGATCCAACCACATCAGTTTTAAACTACTAAATGCCAAGTCCATAGCCAACAAATCGTTCATAGTGAACGATCTCTTCGTCACCGAAGACTTGGACTGCATGCTTCTGAACGAGACCTGGCAGAAAGCAGAGGACTCTGTTTCAATGAACAAACTTTGCCCTCCGAACTGCTCTTTCTCCTGCGCCCCGCGGACCATGGGCCGTGGAGGGGGGCTAGCCATGGTTAACAAGGACTGTTTTACAACACGCACGGTGAGTACTGGAACTTTCTCTTCCTTCGAAGTATTGAAGCTTTCCTGTAAACTTTTTAAATATTACCGAGTCTTTTAACTTAAAGCAACATATAACCGGTCTTACGCATATTAAGGGTGACATGTTGGATTTGGTTTTTACACTTGGTCTAATTATCATGAACATTAGCACTGAGGACGTGCCTGTAACCGTCCACAAACGTGTTTTATTCAACCTTTCATTCGATCCTGATTTCACACCAGGGAAGCGTGTGAAAAGTTTGCACATTTTTAATAGTCTCTCTACAGAGAAATTCTCAGCTGCTTTTTACAGCAGTGTAGGTCTAGCTCAGTCCTCTTATGACGATGTAGATTTTCTGGTTCATGCGTTTAACGCCCACTGTTCCACAATGTTAGACGAAATTGCCACCGTAGTAACTCGTAGCACCAAGCCTTAAACTCCTCCCCCTGGGTGTACAACCAGATCCGCAGTCACAAGCGCAAATGTCGAAAAATAGAACGGCTGTGTAAATCCACCAATCTCTAGGTTCACCGTCTCTATCTTAAAGATTTGTTAACGGAGTTTAATGCTCTGGTTAAGAATGCCAGGGCTACATATTTTGCTAATTTGATCACTTCTAGTAAACGAAGCCCCATTGTTTTATTCCACACTATTAACCATATTGTCAGTCCTCCTCTCCCTCCAGTCCCTGTCTATTCTTATCAGGGCTGTAATCATTTCCTGTCCTTTTTTGTAAATAAGGTTGCCGATGTGAGGGCTAGCATCGCCCCCTCCCTCGCCCCCCCTCCCATGTGTCCACCCAGGCAGGCTTCTGTGAGTGGCTTCTCTTGTATCAGACTGCAAGATCTGAGTTACCTTGGATTTACACCAGATGCGTGTTTGGTCCGCCTCTGCCCGACTGCGTGTTGGCTCCGCCTTCGCCGTCCATCAGCGCCCACCGGTTGCGTACTGACTGCGAACGGGTGCACAGCAGGGCGGGCGACAAGAGACGCAAGACTGGCTAGATCACGCGGTAATTACAAAATAAAGCGCAATCGCCAGAAATGCAACCATACATTTAACACAATTACAAAGAGGCAACAGGCTTTTTTTCTCTATCAAAGAAGTTCACAAACGGTTTATTTGTTAGGATAGTGCTTTGTCGATTCAGTTAAAATATCTTACTCCGTTTGTTGCAGTCCTAGCCTACTATACGATCTGGCTTAAACACTGGGTGTTTTTAATGCTGCATTTGAGTCCCGGTTGACTTGCACGATGCTGATTATAAAAAGTGGGGTCGTAATTCTGTGGTTTTCCACCTACATTCTGTTGGGCCATTGTCTTCAAACCTGGCTCCACCCGTTACCACATTTTGTTGAAGTAGTGAGGTGAAACCATTGGTGAAATACGTACGGGGAGTATTTTAAACAGGATGTATACGCCCAGCTTCCTGTCGAAGTGCTGCGCCGTGCTCCGCTGTCCGGCAAAAATAGAACCATTGCATATCAGCTGCGAAGGGCTGCACACTGTCGGAGCTGGGACGGAGGCGACATGCAGTGCGGTGGATCCAGTGTAAATGCACTCATTGACTAAAGTGGAAACATATTTGCTCCACGGCGTGGCGGAGCGGAGACGGACCGAACACGCATCTGGTGTAAATCCAGGGTTAGTGAGCACCATGAATTCCTCCTCCAGTCCTCTAGACATCTTACCAACTTCTATACTGAAGGAAGTGATTGGCTTTGTTGGCCCTAGCTTGGTATCCATCATCAACACCTCCCTTGAGTCAGGCTGTGTCCTATCCTTTTTTAAACAGGCCACTGTACAGCCTTTACTTAAAAAAACCAAACTTAGATCCCGCCCTACTCAAAAATTACAGGCCCAACTCCAAACTCCCGTTTATATCTAAACTCCTTGAGAAAGTTGTAGCTAGCCAACTTACTTCTTTCTTGACCAATCAAGGCCTTTTAAGTTTCAGTCTGGTTTCCGGCAGCAGCACTCGATGGAAACAGCCCTTCTCAGAGTGTCCAACGAAATTATGATGTGATTATACTTGGATGAGAGGATGGATCGAGATCTGGGGAGTAGTGAGGGGTGGATTGGTGAGGACCCAATGATACTCCCCACCTGACTGCTCCTGGTTCTCAGAATACAGTCTTAGGCAGTGATGATGCACTTGACAAAATTAAGATAAATCAGAAACCAAGTAGAAGTCAAGTATATATTACATGTAATATATAGATGAAAATAAGTAAACAGATAACATTATATAGTAAAAACAACAATAATAATGTATATTTGAGAGAAAAAGTCAGTATCTAGTGTTGCTACCCTTTGCTTTGATTATAGCATTTAATCTTTCAGGCATAGTTTTCCTATAGTTTATATTTTCACACTTGCTAAACCAGTGGTGTGCCATCAGGGCCAGCAAGGGCTACTCTGCTGGCCTAGATAAATTGGAAAAATCATACTTTCTTCAAAGCTGCGTGTATTTTAGAAATTCAATCAAATTTCTCAATCATTAAATCTAAGTGATTTCATTGCTTAACTCCCTTTGTTGTACAGCTTCCACAGTGCAGACAGCTTATATAATGCACAGCATTGTCTTATCCAATCAGATTTCTTTTCTGCTGTCTCCGGGTCAAAGCTGCTCTCGTCTAAAGGCCTTCAGAATGTAGATTGCTTCCTTCTCCAATTAAAAGGAGTGGGATGATTTTGCTGATTATCATATTTTTAACCAATCAGATTGCAAGATTGCCAAGTGGGGCATAATCTTTGACACAGCCGAGCCAGCTAGCTGGCCGCTGCCTACGTCAGGACGTTATGTGCAGACAACAGATTCGCTACGTAAGTTAACGGAAAAGTCTATGTAGTGGATCTTACAGAAGTGGGCGTGACATATGAAAGTAATGAAATGGGTAGCGTAAATTTTGCGGTTGTTTCGATCTTTAGCGAGCTACAAACCCAAAATTTACTCAACGAGTTAGCACTGAGCTGACTCCGTCACTGCCACTCAAACAGTCTCCTAGTCACAGATATTCGCGTTTGAACTAACAGTTAGCTAGCTGCAGTTTTTAAATTCACTGTCAACTGAGTAGTTATGTGATCTAGCTATGTGAGAGCACGCATCAACCTCATGGCATGCCTGACAGTGACCATCCCAGTGTCTACTGCCTCTGTCGATCGGTCATTTGCAGCCCTTAAACGCATGAAAACTTATTCGCGATATGCGACTTGGCAGGCTTCACTGTCAGCACTGGTCTCCATGGCGATCAAGAAGGAACTTTTATATGCACTTAAATGGACTGATATGCTGTATGACCACGTCATTGATCATTTTTTAAAGAAAGAGAGGAGGATAGAGCTCATTTTCAAATAACAAGCAGTTGTGGTGAGTTCAGTAAATTTTTATTTTATTTAAGTTTTGGATTGTGTTTTAGATTGTTGCTGCTGGTGTGTGAATGATGTCCCTGGCTATGCCCTTGCACGTTAAAGCTGCAGTTGGTAACTCTTATAAAAGTAACTTTTTGTCATTTTTGCTAAAACTGTCACTGTGTACAGACAGTAATACATAAAACTAGTGCTCTGTAATTAAAAAAGGCTTCTTTAAACCCACCTACTGCTCCTACTGCAATTTAGCAGAATCGGTCGGACCGACCAAAAAGAACCAATCAGAGCCAGGAAGGTGATCTTAAGAGGAAGTTTCTGAGTCACGGCACTCAGGTCTTCCAGTGTAAGTGGTAAAATTGTGGATTTAGTCCAGTTGACTAAGTAGCCTGATATGTCTGAAAATGTGTTTATTACAGTGAAGACTTCCGGTAGAAATGTGGCTGGATTTTGCAGGTATAGGAGAATATCGTCTGCATATAAGTTTATTTTATGGGATGAATATCTGGTCTGTATTCCTTGAATGTTTCTGTTTTGTCGGATGGCAGCAGCAAGAGGCTCGATAAATATGGCAAATAATGCTGGAGAGAGTGGACATCCTTCTCTGGTGCCCCGGTGCAATGTGAAGCGTTGTGAAGTCAGACCATTAGTGATTATGGATGCTGTGGGTGAGTTATATAGGATTTGAATCCGTTGAATGAATGACTCTCCAAAGCCAAATCTCTTCAATGTGGCAAATAAAAAGTTCCAATTGACCCGATCGAATGCTTTTTCAGCGTCCAGTGATGCAATGATTGTATTCAGGTTATTTCTTTTGGATATGCTCATTAAGCTGAATAAACGGCGCATGTTGTTTGAAGAGTGTCTACCTTTGATAAAACCTGTTTGATCTGGGTGAATTAGGCATTTGATTATTGATTCCATTCTGTTGGCTAAAGCTTTACTGATGATTTTTATATCACAATTAATCAAACTTATGGGGCGATAGCTGGAGCAGAGGTTTGGATCTTTATTAGGTTTGAGCATAACAGAGATAAGGGTGGTATTCATATGTGGTGGGATAGTTTTGGATTTTTTTATTTCAGTGGTCATTCTGATGAATAATGGTGCTATTAATTGCCAGAAATGTTTGTAAAATTCAACGGGGTAGCCATCCGATCCAGGTGATTTATTGTTGGGCATTGAAAATAGAGCGTTTTTAAATTCATCCTTTGTTATGGGTTTACCCAGTGCATTTGCCTGTTCATCCGATAGTTTGGGAAGGTCAATGTTTTCCAGGAATGATTTGATGTCACATGGGTTTGGGTGAGTATCTTGTTGATATAATGTGCTATAAAAACTTCTGAAAGTGTTATTTATGTCTCCAGGGGTTTGTATGACATTTCCCTGGACATCTTTGATTGTGGCAATGAGAGTTTTTTTCTCTATTCCTTTTTAATTGGTTTGCAAGAAATTTTCCGGTTTTGTCGTTGTGTTCAAAGTAGTTTTGTCTCGTTCTTTGTATGAGGAATTGTGTTTTGTGATATATTATTTTGTCAAGCTGAAATGTTATATGCTGTATCTCATTTTGGATTTGTTCTGATTGCAATTTCGAGAGTTGAATATTTAGCTCTTTTAATTTTTGTTCAAGTTTGTTTTGCATTTCTTGATCTTTCTTTTTCTTGTGAGTTGAATATGAAATAATGCTCCCTCTAAGTACTGCTTTTGCAGTTTCCCAAAGTAAAATAGATGATATGCCAGGAGAGTCATTCAATTCAATAAAGGATGTCCACTCTCTAATAAAAAATGAGTTAAATTCCAAATCTTTGAGCAGTGAAGAATTGAATCGCCACCTAGTCGGTGGTTTGTGTTCCGCTTTGGTTAGTAGATTAAAACTAATTGCGGCGTGATCTGATATGATTATTGGGTGGATTTCAGGGTCAGTAGTTTTAGGTATGATGGAGTTATTAACCAAGAAATAATCAATTCTAGAGAATGATCGGTGACATGCGGAGTAATATGAATATTCCCTATTTTTATATCCGATTTTTCAATCGCCAGATATCACCCAACCCAAGGTCAGTCATGTACTGTTTCACTGTGTCAGATGAGTGCCAGGTTCTGTGGTTGCTGGTAGTATTTGTACGGTCGAGGTCTGGATTAATAACTGTGTTGAAATCACCTCCCAGGATGATGGCAGAAGATTCAGAGAAATTCATTAATTTAGAAAAAATGGTATTAAAAAAATTCGGATTGTCCTCGTTTGGTCCGTAAATATTAGCTATTGTTATTTCATAATTTTCAATCATTCCATTAATAATAATGTATCGCCCATCTGGATCTCAAGATGGTCATATTATTTTGATATGGAATATTTTTATTGATCAATATGGAAACTCCCCTTTGTTTTGAGTTGAAGGATGCAAAAAAATGTTGACTAATCCAATTACAATTAAATTTTAAGTTGTCTGAATCAGTTAGATGGGTTTCTTGTAATAAACATACATCTGCCCTCATCCTGTGGAGGTGACCAAGTATTTTGTTTTTTTTTTTTTGCCAGTGAGCCAGTACCCCTCTAACAAATAGAGTACTCCAACTAACAAATTTTATGAGAGACACTGAAGTTGTTTGTGAGAGAAGATTGGTTAATTATGGTATATGTTTCCCCTTTTAACAGAGTTTTCAGAAAAATGATCGGGTCCCCATGTTTAGTATAGACATGAAAATACATATAGACACGTACAGACAGACATACACATTCAACATAAATAGTAAACATTAAACATAAGTCAATAATCATATCAAAGAAAAGATAGAGAGAAAAGAAAGTAGTGATGCATGTGTGTGAAAATGAAAGCAGACTCAGACAAGTGATAAAGAGTAAAGTTTGGCGTTCTGAGTGAGGTGTACAGTTTTTTGTAAATCCTGGCTTGTCTGATAAATTTAGAAGAGCCACGGCGTGATCGCTTTGTCACAAAAGAGTTGTCCGTCAACATACAGCTTGTCAACCACCAGAGATGCCTGCTTGCCTTTTTCCCTCTGCTGCTTCAATACTGGGTACAGTGTCTTGCGTCGCTCATTTATTTCCTTAGGGAACTGGTCATTAAGGCCAAACTTGGTGCCTTTTAGCTCCTTCCCTTTACTTTTAATCAGTTCTTTATGTTTGTAATGTTCAAACTTCGCAATTATGGGGCGGGGTCCGCGAGATGTATTTCGTGCACCTGACCGGTGCACACGGTGGAAAGTTATTTCGCGTACAGTCTCTTGAGGTAGTTTCAGCGCGGACTGCATAAAATTTTTTAATAATTCTTCTGGTTTCTCTGGCGCACTTTCGGGAATCCCAGAAAAAATTAAATTGTCGCGCACACTTCTACTTTGTATGTCCAGAATGGTTTCCTTCATTGTTTTGTTCTCTTTGATAACATTTTCCATTTCAGCAGTTAGAGTTTTTACTGACGTTTGAAGCGTATCGTTATTTTTTCGCAGAACATCAATCTGATGGTGGGTAAATTCGAGACTCGCTTTTAAGTCCTTAATTTCTTGGTGCAACGGACCGAGGACATCCAGCTTTTTATTTATGGAAGTAAGCACACTGACCTCAACATTGACGTCAGGGAGATCATCCGTATCTGTTGCGGAGTCTTTCCTCTTCCTTTTTGCGGGTGTAGTGTTCTCAGCAGAGTGTAAGAACTCAGATTAAACACCAAGCTAAACCGTGGTGAATGAAGACAGAGTCGAGGTGGCGTTGACCGTTTACTCACAATCTTCAATCATGCATATGGTGAAAACTGTAACAAGGAAATACAAAATATAGAAATAATATGTACACATTCAATATAAAACAACTCAATGGTGAGCTTCCGTCACTGTGCACACTAGCAACATGAATTATCATTGGCACCATGTTTTTAAATGTATTAACTGCATGTCATCAATGTCCTTTTCCACCACAAAAATAAACATCTTTAGATAAATTGTCACTATACCTTTCAACATCTCAAACATTAAATATATGAACTTACGGCGTTGCCTGGACAATGTCTCACAGTGGATGGCTATGAATTCCATTCATAGCATGTGTAGCATGTCTGCCTCATTCTCAGAGCAAGCAGCAAGCATAAAAACAGGAAGTGACCTAACAAAGGTGATCTAACAGGAAGTAAAATCATGCGCAACTTGACTTTCAAAATAAAATCCTCTAAATGACATGTTTTTTAACCTTTTTACTGCCATCATGAACTAAAACACATATTAATTATTTTTAAAGCAACATTATACAGAAGGATAATAAATGCCTTCGAGGCAACACACTCCCCGCCTGGCCTATGTGAGGCCACTATGAACTTGAGGAAATTCAAACATCAGTCTTACAATCAGTCCTTGGGCAGAAGTAGGACTACTTCTGCAACTGGCCGCAGAAAGATCCTCACATCACCTTGATCAGTTGTTTTTATCTCAACCTTCCTAACATGCCCATCCTTCCCAGGGAAAGTTGCAGTAACCACAGCCATTGGCCAGGAATTTCGGATGGCCTGTTTGTCCCTGAGAAGAACCAGGTCTCCAACTCGAAGGTTTCTGCGTGGCACTGTCCATTTCTGTCTTTGTTGTAAAGATGGCAGGTATTCCTGTCTCCAACGAGTCCAAAACTGGTTTGCGAGTGCTTGAACTTGTCTCCACTGTTTTGTGTGAAGGTCCTTGTCAGTGAAGTCTCCAGGAGGAGGTGGAACTCCTGATTTTTGCGTGAGGATCATTGCCGGTGAAAGGATGAAAGGTTGTTGTGGGTCTGTTGACACAGATAGGAGTGGACGTGCATTGATAACAGCAGTGACTTCTGCCATTAGCGTTGAAAGCACCTCATGGGTTAAGCGGCTCTTTTGCTGCAAGAGCATCGAATCAAGGATTCTCCTGGCAACTCTGATCATCCGCTCCCATGAGCCCCCCATGTGGGAAGCATGAGGAGGTCTGAAGTTCCAGCTGCATCCTTGCTCACTGAGGTATCGCTGTACAGTTGTGTTCATCTCCAACTCCTTGCTGGCTCCAATGAAGTTGGTACCGCAGTCGGGCTGAAGTTCCTTTGCAGGGCCCCTGAGTGCGAAGAAAGCGCCTAAGAGCATTTATACAGCTGGGCCGGCCCATAGACTCAATCAGCTCAATGTGAACACCCCTTGAACTTAGACAACTGAACATTATGGCCCACTGTTTACTGTCAGCTTGTCCTCCTCTAGTGCGTCTGGTCACAATGGACCAAGGCCCAAAGACATCAAGGCCTCCATACGTGAAAAGAGGACAGACCTTGAGACGTTTGGGTGGTAGGTCAGCCATACGTTGTTCCGCCATTCTTCCACGGAGCTTCCGGCAGGTTATGCATTTGTGGAGAACTGAATTGATTAGTCGCTTGACACCCAAAATCAACACTCCACCGGCCCTCACTGCGCCTTCTGTGAGATGTCGACCCTGATGTCTGACCTGCTCATGATGATGTCGCACAAGCAGCAGGGAAATGTGGTGGTCTCTGGCCAGGACTACTGGGTTCTTTTCCTCACAAGGAAGCTGAGAATGTTTCAGTCTGCCTCCAACGCAGATGAGATTACGCTCTAAAGTTGGACTGAGCTTGTGCAGAGGGCTGCTTGCGGGCACCACTTTGTTAGCTTGAAGGGCAGATAGTTCCTTTGCAAAGGCTGACCTTTGTGCTGCTCTTAGAATGACATATTTTGCTTGAGCCATTTCATCTACAGTACGAGGCAAGTGATATCTGTGCCATCCTATGCATCCACTGTTTTGGTTGGAATGCTTGTGAGATCTTGCAATATGGATGAGGAGTGCCTCTGCTCGTTGTAGAGAGGTGAAGGTAGAGAAGCGCCGAAAACGGTCAGAGGTAAGTACAGGTTCCTCCAGGTAAGCAGTGTAGGTGTGAACTTGTGGGCGAATCTCTGAGTCCTTTTCTGGTTCGATGAGCTTGAAGGTTTCACCAATTTGTGTCACCTCTACAGATGGCTGATGCAGGAATGAAGGCCCAGTGAACCAAGAACTCTGTGCAAGAAGGGAAGCAGGTAAGGATCTCGATGCATGATCTGCTGGGTTTTTTTCTGTGTGTACATAATGCCATTGCTCTGGTTTGGAGGATTGTCTGATTCGTTGGACCCTGTTGGGGACATATGTGTAGAAACGTTTTGTCACATTACAGATGTACCCAAGCACCACCTTGCTTTCCGTGAAGAACCTGATCGTGTGCAACTTCAGGTCAAGCTCCTCTTGGATGAGATCTGCCATCTCTACTGCAAGGACGGCAGCGCAAAGCTCAAGCCTTGGGATTGTAGGTTCTGACTGAGGTGCTAATTTGGCTTTGCCCATAACAAGTCCTACTTCAGTTTTCCCATCCTCCTGAACTGCTCTCAAATAGGCAACGGCTCCAATGGCCTTAGTCGAGGCATCTGAGAATACACACAGTTCTGTGTGCACAGCTTTTACGAGTGAGGTTGGTGTGTATGGGCGTGGCACATGAAGCTCCTTTAACACTTGAAGAGAATCTCTCCAGGTTTCCCATTTGTTCCGTTTGTCTTCTGGAAGGGGTGAATCCCAGTCAGACTGTTCTGAGGTAAGTTCCCTAAGAAGAGCTCTTCCCTGGATCGTAACAGGTGCTAACAAACCCAGGGGATCAAAAACACTGTTGACGGTGGAGAGGACTCCACGTCGGGTGAAGGGTTTGACAACAGTTGATGCAGAGAACGTGAATGTATCTGTTCCGATCTCCCATAGCAGGCCCAAACTACGCTGCATGGGTGCAGTGTCTCCGCTCAAATCCAGATCCTTGATGACTGGAACACAATCTTCAGGTGGAAATGCTCCAGTGACTGCTAGACTGTTTGAGACAAACTTGTGTAAGCGGAGGTTTGACTCGGCAAGTGAAGCCTGAGTTCATCGGATAAGGTCAATTGCTTCAGGTTCAGATGGTAGTGACACCAAGCCATCATCTACATAGAAGTGTCTTTCCACGAACTTCACTGTGTCGTCACCGTACTTCTGGGCACCTTCAGCGATGGCTCTTCGTAATCCATAAATGGCTACAGCAGGAGATGGCGAATTGCCAAAAACATGAACTCTCATGCGGTAGTCGACAACCGCCTTACTGAGGTCGTTATCCTTGTGCCTTAAAAAAATGAAGAAAGTTGCGATGATCTTCTTGCACTAAAAAACAATGAAACATTTGTTGAATGTCGGCAAGGATAGCTACCCTATCTTTCCGGAAGCGAAGGGGGACGCCTAGAAGAGAATTGTTCAGGTCGGGACCTGTCAGTAGCACATCATTGAGGGAGACACCGGAGTACTGAGCGCTGGAATCAAAAACTACCCTAATCTGGTTAGGCTTCTGTGGGTGGTACACCCCAAATGATGGGAGATACCAACACTCCTCATCTTCCTTCAATGGCGGCGCCACTTCTGCATGACGGTTTGTGAAAAATCTTTTTCCATGAATGCCACATATTGTTTTTTCCATCTCAGGTTTCCTCTTGAATTGTCGTTGCAGAGATTCAAACCGTTTGACTGCATGATCCCTGTTGTTTGGCAATCGCTGCCGTGTCTCTTTAAATGGCAATGGGGCAACCCAATGGTTGGTGTCGTCCCTGTGGACATTGGCATCCATGACGTTCAGAAAGAGAACATCTTCTATTGATGGAGCAGGTTTGTTATCCTGTTCAGTTCGGTCAAACACTGTGAGTCCTAGCGTCTTCTCTGACAATTTCCTTGAGTTGTTGAAACTCGGTTGTGTTTCCTTGACTTGCATGAAGCTTGTACAAGGCTGAAAAATGGAATGACGACCACCATCTAGTACGTGTGTCTTGAACGTGTCAACCATTGGCCTGTGTGCATTACCTAAGCACACCTCTCCTATCACCACCCAGCCAAGATCGAGACGTTGTGCAAAAGGGGCATTGTGTGGCCCATTTACTTGTTGTCTGACCTTGTGTGCCCTAAGCGCGTCTCTTCCGAGTAGTAGGAGTACCTCCACTTCTGGGTCCAGTTCAGGAATGTGTTTGGCAATGTGATGGAGATGAGGCTGATTCATAACTGCACTTGGTGTTGGAATCTCAATTCGATTGTTTGGGATTTCAGGACACTCGAGGAGTGGGGGAAGAGAGATGACGACTTTGCCATCCAGTGATTCTATCTGAAACCCTTCTGCTTTTCTGCCATAAGTTTCAATGATGCCGGAGCATGTTCTGAGATGGTACAGGAGTGGTTTGTCTTCAACATTGAACAGCTCAAAGAACTCTGGTCTGGCTAAAGAGCGATTGCTCTGATCGTCCAAGATTACATAAGCTTTAATGGCTTTGTGTTTTGAATGTTCTGGGTATATCTTTGCAAGGCATATCTTTGAGCAGGAGCGACCCCACTGACCCAGGCCACAAACCTCTGTGCAGCTTGTTCTAACATCAGTCACATCAGAATCATTTTCTCCCTCCCCGCCGTTCTCTTGTGGCAGTAGAGGAGCCTTGGTGGGTTGAAGTGGCGGGCCAGGGTGCATGGCTCCTTCATGATAGCTGCTTTCGCACTCTGAACACTTCACGGACGATTTGCAGTCTTTGGGCAACATGGGAAGTTGAAGAACAACACTTAAAACATATTCCTTTCTGTTTTAGAAAGGCCTTCCTGTCATCGATGGATTTGTTTCTAAATGTCCTGCATTTTTTGAGTGGATGCGGTTTATTGTGCAGTGGGCAATTTTTGTTAGGATCATTATTAATTGTAGAGATATCGGTTTTGTGAACTGTGATAGATCTGTTGGTATTAAAACTCTTCACAGGTAATCTTTCTGATTTTGCGGGGTTTGCACCACTGCTTTGATGAATGAAGCTGGGATCATTGCGTTTCTTTGCCTCATAACACACAAAGTCACAAAAGTAACTAAAGGGAGGGAAGCGACCATTGTTCTCCTCTTTGTACCACGAGCCAGATGACATCCACTTCTCCTGAAGCCCATATGGAAGCTTGTCTACAATTGGTCCAATACCTCTGGAGGTGTCTAAATATGAGAGCCCAGTGAGATATCCATCATCTTTCGCGCCTTGTATCTCCATGAGCAAATCTCCAAGTTCACGTAATTTAGTGTGATCTTTGGCCGAAATTTTTGAAAAACTGTCTAGCCTCTGGAACAGTGATTGTTCAATTATCTCAGGGGCAGCATAGCAATCACGCAGCCTTTCCCATGCCTTGTGCAGAGCTTGGCTGGTGTTATTCACATGCACTGAGCGTATACGTTTCACTTGTTCACTGGACTCTTTACCTAACCATTTGGTCATGAGGTCTAGTTCTTGTGATGCTGTGAGTTGGACTTCAGTCACTGCAGTGATGAATGAGGACTGCCAAGCACGGAAATTCTCGGGCTTATCATCAAACTGGTACAATCCTGATGTTACAAGATCTCGTCGTGCCAAATACTGTGCCAGAGGGCTGGGAGGAGGTGATGCACAAGACGGAAGCATTTGATGTGGTGTGTGTGACTGAGCACGCCTGTCAGTGTGAGAGTCTGTCCTTGATTCAATTCTAGTCTGTCGAGAAACATTTGGTGCAGGTAAGTGTACCTCGTCATCTCTTTCAGGTTTAGGCTTATAATTGGCAGTTTGGAATTCTGTCACGCTTGCAGGTAAGCTCCATGATCTGAATCTATCCTGTGACTCTGCATGGACTGGAGGTTTTACAGGTGAGTCTTGTATTGGTTGAGAAGTAGACTGATTTTGATTTGACTCAATTTGGGAATGAACATATTCACTGGTGCGTTGCACTCAAAACTTTTCTTCTGACTCAGCTTTTATACTGTTCAATATGCCATGCATTTTTGCTACATCTTCCAAAACTTGTGCTTCTGCGACAGCTGCTTCAGCTTCACGCTGTAGCTTTAGCACTTCCAGCTCCATATCGAGTCTAGCTGATTCCAACTCATTTTGAGCATCTCTTTTTTTCCTTTCGGCTTCTCTAGCAGCCTTTTCAAGTTTCAATTTAGCCTCCTGGCTAGCAAATGAAGCTCTTACCTTAGCGGCTTCTGCTTTAGCTCTGGCGCGAACTGCACTCGCAGATGATGCTGATGTCGTTTTGCTATTAGCGTTTGACACAGATGACTTGCTGCTGGTTGCCATGTTGAACACTTTGAAACATTGAGTGCCGCCTTTTCACTGTAGTGTTCTCAGCAGAGTGTAAGAACTCAGATTAAACACCAAGCTAAACCGTGGTGAATGAAGACAGAGTCGAGGTGGCGTTGACCGTTTACTCACAATCTTCAATCATGCATATGGTGAAAACTGTAACAAGGAAATACAAAATATAGAAATAATATGTACATATTCAATATAAAACAACTCAATGGTGAGCTTCCGTCACTGTGCACACTAGCAACATGAATTATCATTGGCACCATGTTTTTAAATGTATTAACTGCATGTCATCAATGTCCTTTTCCACCACAAAAATAAACATCTTTAGATAAATTGTCACTATACCTTTTAACATCTCAAACATTAAATATATGAACTTACGGCGTTGCCTGGACAATGTCTCACAGTGGATGGCTATGACTTCCATTCAGAGCATGTGTAGCATGTCTGCCTCATTCTCAGAGCAAGCAGCAAGCATAAAAACAGGAAGTGACCTAACAAAGGTGATCTAACAGGAAGTAAAATCATGCAAACTTGACTTTCAAAATAAAATCCTCTAAATGACATGTTTTTTAACCTTTTTACTGCCATCATGAACTAAAACACATATTAATTATTTTTAAAGCAACATTATACAGAAGGATAATAAATGCCTTCGAGGCAACACAGCGGGGTTGGTGCTGGGCACAGGGTCGCTGTTGCCGTCCTCCGTTATATGTTTTGCGGTCTCCATTACCGTTTGGTGATAGTATCCGTCGATAAAATCTTCCAGTTCTTCCACGGTGAAATACTTAATGTCTTACCCAGTTAGGACAACTAAATGTCTTTTATTAACAGATCCGCGATTTTTTTTTTTTTTTTTTTTTTTTTTTTTAAATGTATTTACTGGCGTCTAGCAGCTGGATGCTGCCATGCTGAATCTCACCTCTGGCGGTTTCAGAGTTCAGAGTTCACACATCCTGGTCCAGAGTTCTAGGGTGTTAAGGCCTAGGTGTTAAATGCATGGCCCGCCACTGTGCTAAACCATTCCAAATGGTTTGACATTCATTCCAAAGAGATTTTTTATGGTAAAACAGTTTTGCTCAATCAGATTATGGTCTGGATTTTTAGCTGGCCAAGTCAAAATTTTTATGTAACCAGATTTTACTTTCCAACTGAGATCATTCTTGCACAGCTTGGAAGTGTGTTTAAGGTCATTATCTTGTTGAAAATAAAATTCCCGACCAGTCAGTCTCTTTCTAGATGGCAATGCTTGCCTCAAAAGGATACTGTGATACTTCTTTTGATCCATGATTCTGTTGATTTTTATGAGATCACTGGCTCCTTTCAAGCAGACTGAACCCCAAACCATAATATTACCACATCCATGTTTTACTGAAGGGGTTATGCAGTCATTTCTAAAACGTTCTCCAACTCTACGGTGCACATAATTTCTGTGTTTGGGTGGGAAATTTTCAAATTTTGATTCATTGGCCCAAAGTTCCTAATCCACTGGTGTCCAATCGTTTGGATAGTGTTAGCCAGAATGGTATCTCAGGGTGTCTCACCCCAGCGACCAGGCCAACCTGGCCAAGATGAAACCACCTACGGTGGAGGTTCATCCCATCAAACCAGCTTGTTGCAAACAAAATAATCTAGAGATTTCTTTTAAAGCAAAGAAAGAAACAAATGTCTCCCCCCACCCCAACGCAGCCCCCCCATTGATGTTCACAGACAGTAAAAGGCACATCTACATACAATATTTAAAGAGTCTGCAAGGTTTGATGTAAATATCTTAAACGGTTTCCGAGTTACAGGCCAGAAACAGAAGGAATGCCGACGTGAACGCAGACGGGAAACTGTACAAAAACAATATGTTTCCCCTCCCTCCTGGGGTGAGACATAGTAACTGATGGGCATTTCTTGCCATTGACACAGAAGATAAAGTCAAAGACACCATTTCAATTCAAAACACCACATTTAAAGAAACTCATCTGAAATATACAGCTGTGCTTGCATCCAAACATGAGTGCATTAGTATATTTGGTTCACTAAAGCAAACTAAATAAAAGAAAATCATGGCATTATTGAAACCCCAAACCTAAATGAATTCAGTGCTGTGGTATGTCGCTGGGAAAACCTAAAGTGATCGTTGACGATACGCATGCCCCGAGTGCGGACAGTCTCGATTTGAACTATCCCGAAGAATATTGGGAACAGCCTAAGGACGTCTCAAATGCCGAATGCCTGAGACCAGGGGCTCCCAAACTCAGTCCTGGGGCCTCCCTGTGTATGCTGGTTTTTGTCCCAACCATAATTTCCATCATAGGACTTTAACAAGCTAATAAGTTGTCCAAATTGGGTGCATTTTGTGTTTAAATATGTTATTTGCTGTTTTAAGCCAAATTTTAATAGAAATATCCATTTGTGCCATGAAGAATGAAAGACCGAATAAAAGACCCTTGCATATAAAGTTTTTTTTTTTTTTTTTTTTCTGTGTGGCAAGCAATTTCAGGTAACAACGTTTTTATCACATCAGGTACTGAGAAAATCAGTAACCTCCAAATTAGGTTGCTGAAGACAGGTGATTAGAATTCTTTCAAAATAATTTGCTTGCACTCGATCACAAAAACATAACATAAAACAGGTTTGACTCTGTCATTTGCTTGTTTAGTAAATTGTTAGTTTTTGCAACTATGTGCCCACAGTTTCACCAATTAGGAACCCATTGATTTTTTTCCTTTGATTGGGTACATTTTTTCTCTCTTTTTATGCAGTTGTTACTCATATATTGCAATGTGGATGCGGAATTTATTCCTCACTGTTTGTATGCATATTTGTCAAAATACTGTTTGTCAAGAGAGGATAAATTGCTGCTCTGAACAAAAATGCACCTAATTAAGACAAATTAACAGCTTGTTAAAATCCTATGATTGCAAACCAGGTTGGAGCAAAAACCAGCACACACAGGGAGGCCCCAGGACCGAGTTTGGGAACCCCTGTCTTAGACTCAATATAAGCCTGAAGACAGTACTTTCATTTATTACAATCGGTGATGCTACAACTTTATTTAGCTTGTTTAGAACAGAGATTCTGACCGAACACTGACCGAAGTGATTTCCCTCAACTGGGGTTCCAAGCTTGGCCAGTCGTGAGTCGCCAGCTCAGCGCGAAGCAGTATCTGGGGCGATCTCTCAGTTGAGAATATAGCCCGGCCTGCAATAAGTTTTTTTCCCCACTCAGATTTCAGAACAAAATCAACGTGATTAAAATAACTTGTTGGGAATCGCCATCTACGTGATCAAGAGACAAGCAGTTTCGACGTGGCAGAACTGTTAGCTTTTACACGTAGTTCATATCAGCTGCAGTAGATAGAATATCATCTTGCCTAAAGATTGTCATTTCAAATTATTTATTAATAGGAATATTCACCCAATTCTACCACTTGTATGACACATGTCTCCATTAGAATTGTATTTTATGTCCTGTGTGCTTGGATTTCAAGAGAGAACCAATAAGGAAATGACATGAATCTTGCGCCACAAGTGGATCAGCTGGGGATGAAATCCGGCGACTGTTGAACTTCTAAGAGCGGAAAGCCGGCAACATGATTCTAAAATAAATAAGCGGAGCCGTGATTACCGAAATATATGTACATGTATTTCTTTCAGGCTACATTTAATCAAATGCCTGATTTCTGATAAACAAGTTTCAATTGTCGACACTCATACACCGATACAAATAAAAACTACTTGAAGGGGCTTCAAAAGAAGTATTGAATCTAACAAATCAGTACAAGGCAGAGCGTTTTGAATCACATAACAGTGAACAAAATGCTCTTGGACATTTACGTTATCAATATAAGCGCTGATCTACCTCAAAAACAACTCTTGTACAAGTGGACGATGCCCAGTTGCGCACACACGCTACGAGACTTGGCTATGACGCCAAAGTGTGGGGCACAGATAAGACAGAAGTGCGTGGATTGGTCATATGTTAATGAGTTTATATTTGAGCCCAATTTCACTCACGGCCTAAAGCACTTCAGTTCACTCAAGAATTGAAGTCAATTCCGCAGATTTTCGGGACAACCATTGTTATCTATACAAATGATCGCCCGTCTCACATATAGGCAATTTAATGCTGGAAACAGCCGGACCCATCTTAAATCAGACTTACCCATCTCTGCGTCTCAGGTAAACATTGCCCGTCTCAAAGACGGGGAGACGGGCAGCTGGCTAACACTATGATCGTTTGGATTCTCACTTCTTTTTTTTTTTGATGTTGCAAGCTCTTGGCAGCAACACAACCACTCTGACCATTTTCGCACAGGTGTCTGGAAATAGTAGATTTTGATCCTTTCATCTCTTTACTTCTGGTGCTTTTAATATTATAAAGGAGTAGTCGTGCTGTCAACCACCGATTTTTTTTATTTTTTTACTTGTCCTACGCAGATAACGAACATCAGAGGCACCTCTATTGGCACTAGTTTTCAGTGAACGGGTCTCTTTGAAATGCTTGATGGCGTTTCTTACAGTGCCCTGGCAGCATTTAACATCTTCAGTATCGTGGAAGGCCACAATGCGGTGACAAACAATCTCAGAGAGCTCCTTCCATCTTTCCATCGTGTTAAGTGCTGTGACACTGCTCAAAGTTCATTTCACCTTATATAATGTGACAACTGACCATCAGAGGTAATTTTGCTGAATAATTTTGCCTCAAACCAGTTTAAACAAATTTTTTAGCGTCAATATTTGTCATGCAACGCCCACAAAGGTCCACATCACCCAAATTCTGAGGACCAGCCTGCTCCCACACCCATCATCTCTACTTTGTTTGCCTATTATCAATTATTAAATTTGTAAATTAAGCCTATAAAAGCTCGACTTTAGCACCAGTACAGTGGAATTCTCGTAGAACCATTGCGTCATGTACTGCTTATCACTGTTTCTTGTAAATTTAGCAGACAATCCTCAGTCTTGCTCTCTTTGAAAATATTTGGAAATAGTTGCTTCTTACGTTGTTTGATTATCATTCGTATTTGAAGCTCTGCTTCAAAAGTAATCAACAATGCCTTTGTTTCTTTGCACTTGAATCCAGTCGCCTTCGCCTTTATTTCAGTGCGCACAACAAGGTGCACTGAGGAAACATTACAATAATTATAGATTGAGCCTTAAAACATGCAGTCAGGCTATGCAAGAGTCAAAAAAAAAAAAAATTGCAACATATTTCAATTGTTATACAAAACTGATGTTTTCAGTGATTTGGTTAATTACCCATATTTTTACCTAAATACACTTGTGGGAATGATTTTTTTGTTCCCATTGCCTCCAATGGTATTTGTCAATACATTTTCACCAAAAAATTATAGAGAATGTCAGGGTTGTGCTTCGTACACAGTTCAGGTGCACGGAGGACAGGAAGTTGAGGACTAAAATCAGGTGCAAGGATGGATTTAGTAGTATTTATTACGCCTACTGCGCAGCAGAAGGCATGAATAAAGCAACACAAAACAAACAGGAATCTAGGTTCCGTAGAAACACTGTTGGTAATACAGACTATGGGTGCTAGCTGCAGTAACAATGTATTACAAATAGAAAAACAAAATACTAATCGAGGTTCCTGGGTAAAGTGCTGAAATAAGCAATAACTACACGCAATACACAGGGAATTGCATCTATACAAAGACTATGAAAGCACCACAGACATGCAGTTACAAGAGTTCACACAGAATGAGTGGGAGGCTTGGTCTTATATAGCAGCACTGCCACACAGTGGAAATGACAAACAGATGCAGGCAATGATAACTGGAGTGAAGAATGCTGTCTGGGTCTTAATAGACCAGTGAGCTGGATGGCTGGAGGTGTGGCCTTACAGTCCCCCTCCCCGAGGCATGACTTCCGGCGTGCCTGATCTTCGGCCGGGAGGGCATCCTCTGGGGCATGGAGCAGGCTGGTCTGGATGGGCCTGGTGGAACTCGGCCAGGAGCTGCGGATCCAGGATGTCATCGCGGTCCACCCAGCTCCTCTCCTGCGGACCATAGCCCTCCCAGTCTACCAGATACTGCAAGTTGCCTCCTCGACGTCTGGAACTGAGCAGGCTGTGTACCCAATAGGCTGAGTCTTCGTCAACCTCCAGGATAGGGGGAGGGTCTTCGGAGGGGGGTGTAGCCTCCGCCAGGGGTGCGGCTATCACCGGTCTGAGCAAAGAGACATGGAAAGTGTTGTTTATGTGGTAGTGTGACAGCAACTGTATTGAGTAGGCTGACTCATTGACCTTCCGGAGGACATGGAATGGGCTAATGAACCATGGGCTAAGTTTCCTACAGGGCAGGCGGAGGTGTAGGTCCCTCGTAGACAGCCAGACTCGGTCCCCTGGTTGGTAATTGGGGGCATCCCAATGTCTCTGGTCTGACTGGATCTTTTGGTGGCGGATTACCCTCCGAATCTGGATGATGCCGTTTTCCCAGACCTTCTCCACCTTCTTGAACCAAGCATCTACTGCCGGGACTTCTGTCTAGCTCTGGTGGCACGGGCACAGAGGAGGTTGCCGTCTGAGCCCACGCCAGAAGGGGGTGAGTCCAGTGGATGTGTTCTTTCGGGAATTCTGGGTGCATTCAACCCAGGGCAGGTATTTGGACCAATCCCACTGACGCTGGTGGCAGTATGCTCAGAGGAACCTCCCCAAGTCCTGGATGGCCCTCTCTGTCTGCCCATCTGAACGAACGGCTGACTTCACATGAGAGGCTAGGTGGGGCCACCAACATTTTTGGCTGATGATATGTGTGGTTCTTTTGGCTCTGGAGTGTCCTGCAGACAGGAAGGTATGTGCTCAAAGAATCACTCGCTCTTGAAGAGCAGCGGGAACTAATGTTTTACCCGCTGGCACCGAGGTCGTAGGGGGATTCCTCCTGATCTTCTTCACTATTTCTCGGTCCAACTGCCACTTGATGGGGCGAGGATGCAGGAGGATGGTCGAATCGGCTCTTCCACCTCTGGATCTTTCTCCACCTCGTATCTGCGGGTTAAAGCATCTGCTTTGATGTTCTTGGGGCCTGGGCAATGGGTTATTGAAAAATTGAAACGAGTAAAGAAAAGTGCCAACCTGGCCTGACGTGGATTTAGCCTTTGTGCCTTTTGCAAATACTCTAGGTTGCGGTGGTCAGTCAGCACGAGACAGGGAGGACGGGCCCCCTCTAACCAATGCCTCAACTCTTCGAGTGCCAACTTCATTGCCAACAGCTCCTGGTTGCCCACATCGTAATTTGCCTCTGCGGGTGTGAGTTTGTGGGAGAAGTAGGCACAGGGATACAGCTTTTCTGGTGTCCTGTGCTGCTGGGACAGGATTGCTCCCACCCCTGCACTGAAGCATTGACTTCTACTACAAAAGGCTTTTCCGGGTCTGGTAATTTGAGTATAGGAGCAGTGACGAACAGACTTTTGAGGATGTTGAAAGCGTGTTGAGCGTCCGGATTTCACCTCAGGTTTTTGGGTTTTCCCTTGCACAGCCGCATCAGAGGATAGGCAAGTTCACTGAAATTTTTAATCAAGAGATGATAGAAGTTTAATGAAGTGCCGGAGTTCCTTTATCGTTCATGGGATTGGCCATGCTGGTACTGGCTTCACCTTCCTTTCTTTCATAGCCACTCCCTCTGATCCAATCACGTAACCCAGGAAGGAGACAGTGGATTGATTGAATACACACTTTTTGGCTTTGACATAAATTTGATTTTGTTGCAGGCATTTGAGTACTCTACTCAGGTGTTCCACATCTTCTCCATATGAGTTGAGTAGATCAGGATGTCGTCAAGGTAGGTGATGATGAATCTTCCCAGCATCTCTCGTAGCACGTCATTAATGTAGGACTGGGACACAGACGGGGCGTTAACAAGGCCATAGTTCTGATAGTGCCCGGAGGTGGTGCTAAAAGCCGTCTTCCACTTGTCTCCTTCCCTGATACAGATAAGGTTGTATGCGCTGCAGAAGTCGAGCTTCGTGAAAATCTTTGCACCTCACAGCTGCTCCACAGCACTGGGGGCCAGGGCGTGTGGATATCAATACTTCACTATGACGTCATTAAGGCCCCTGCTGGGGCGTAGACTACCATCCTTCTGGACTAAGAAGAGCTGGCGGACGCAGGTGAAGCGGAAGGGCGAATGAAGCCCTGTTGTAGAGCTTCTTGTACAGACTGCTTCATTGCTTAAGTTTCAGCCACCAATAGGGGGTATATATAGCTCCTGGGGGTTGACGTGCCGGACAGGAGCTTAATGGTACAATGCCATAGACAATGTGGAGGTAAGTGGGTTGCTTTTGTTTTGCTGAACGCCATCTGCAGATCCCAGTACTCTTCAGGAATTTCAGGTTGGTATCCATGGTCAGGAATCTCTCAATGGAGAGGGGGCCATGATGTCGCCGACAGGAGGGTGATCGGAAGCTGAGACGTCTGGTGTGCCAGGAGATGGTGGGATTGTGTAACAACAGCCACAGGAGGCCGAGGATGAGTGGGTGGCTTTGGTAAGTGAGAAGCAGCAGCAGGAGTTCCTCCAGATAGCGCTCTTGTATACAGAAGGAGATCAGTGCCGTCTGGTGGGTCATGCTGCTGTTGCCCACAGGTTTTCCATCTATGATTGGCACAGCGAGGGGAGTGTAGAGCCACTGGACTGAGGCCTTAAGTCGTTGCACCAACTGGCTGGAGAAGAAGTTGCCCGCTGCACCGGAGTCAATCAGGGCCTCTGTGCAAAGGGTCACACCATTACAAGACACTCTGACCAGGATCTTGAGACGTTGGACAGTGATGGCGGTAGATGACATCTTTACTTTGGGGGGTGCTGTTCCTCCCTCTTGACAATGGGTGCAGGGTCCGGTCTTCTTCCAGGGGTCACGCTTTGGTGATCTAAGAGCCCCAGTTCTACAGGCTCTGCCCCCTCTGCTGGCAGCCGGGTGGGGCCTCGGGGCGGGACCCGCCATCTCTCCTGCTGGAGCTGGTCCAGGCTAATGGCTGCATCAATTTATGTTAGCAGGGACAGGTTTAAGTCCCTGCAGGCCATCTCTGCCCTGAGTTCAATTCGGAAGATTGTCAACAATGCAGGCTCATTCCAGCCATTGGTTGCAGCCAACGTGCAGAATTGGAGGGCGTAGTCAGCCAGAGTCTTGGACCCTTGGCACAGGTCCAGTAGCTGGTCCACAGCCTTCTTCCCAGGGTGGTCAAAGACTGAGCAAAACTGCTGGAGGAAATCGGCATAGGTGGAAAAAGCCGATTCCCCCTAGACAGCAGTCTCCCAGTCAAGCGCCTTGCCAGAGAGGCAGGTCACCACTGCGGCGATCTTCTCTACTTCACTCAGGGCTGGATGCTTAGTGAAGTACAGGGCACACTGAAGAATGAACAGGAACAGTCGAGGGAGCCTGTGTTCTGGCAGGAGAGACGGGGGTCTGTGGTGGTGGTGGACCGTGGGAGATGTAGAGTTTGCGGACACCACGAAGCAGCTCGTCCAGGATGGCCCCCAGACGGGCGATCTCCCTCTGCTGCTATGCCAACAGGTGGTAGAGGTTGGGAGGCTGGGCAGCAAACTGTCCCACCTCTGGAGGCAAAAGAATCCATACTGTGGTGAAGTCTTCTGTAAGGGTTGTGCTTCATACACACTTCAGGTGCACGGAGGACAGGAAGTTGAGGACAGGACTCAGGTGCAAGGGTGGACTTGGTAGTATATATTATGCCTACTGCGCGGCAGAAGGCATGAATGAAGCAACACAAAACAAACAGGAATCGAGGTTCCTTAGAAACACTATTGGTAATACAGACTCTGGGTGTTAGCTGCAGTAACAATGTATTACAAATAGAAAAACAAAACAGGAATCGAGGTTTCTGGGTAAAGTGCTGAAATAAGCAATAACAGCACTAAGTTTTAAGAGTTTAGAATTATACACACAATACGCAGGGAAATGCGTCTAAACGAAGACTATGAACGCAACAGGCATGCAGTTACAAGAGTTCACAAAGAATGAATGAGAGGCTTGGTCTTCTATTGCAACACTGCCACACAGTGGAAATGACAAACAGATGCAGGCAATGATAACTGAAGTGAGGAATGCAGTCCAGGTCTTAATAGATCGGTGAGCTTGACGGCTGGAGGCATGGTCTTACAAAAAAGTAATATATTAGGACCCCTTTTTGAAGAAAGTGGTGTATAATCATCACTGTACACTGCTTTGTGTCATATAACTCCATAAATAATTGTTCACAAGAACACACAAGAATGTGTACTATAATAGAAAGAATGTTTTGAGTGCTTTAACGCGCTTCAGCTAATTGGATTAGTCAGGTCAGAGTCCTGCTCCTGGTCGACCCGTTACCAGAAATTATAGTGAAATCAACCTTGAATTCCAACCTGATCCATAAACACAATACCTGCAACTGGTCCATTCTACTTAATTTCTCAAATGCATTACACCACATTTTGTTTGAAACGTGCCTATTGTAAGTTCTCCCACGCGACTCCCCTGCTGAGGTCCCTGCACTGGCTGCCAGTTGCGGCCAGAGTCCTGACTCTGGCCTATGCTGGAGCCCCAAGTCTTCCCCCCTCCCACCCCCACCCCAAAATGAGCTCCCCTGAAAGCCACGGTATAGTTTGCACTCTGACTATTAGGCCTATATGAGCCACAGATGTTTGATGGTTTATCTTTCTTCAGGATGAGCATGATATTTGCTAAGTTTAGTGTTGGGGGGAAGCGTCCTTTCCCAAATGAGCATAGAAACATGTCAGTAAGTCCCACTTCAAGATGGCTCCGATTTTGTTGAATTCTGGGCAGAAGCCTTCAGGTCCTGGTGCCTTTCCACCCTTTAGGGAGGCTAAGGCTCTCTGGACCTCCCTCTCAGATATTGGTACATTTAATATTCTCCTTTGTTCCCCTAATAGAGATGGGAGAGTCAACTTATTTAGAAAATTAGTTCTTTTTATATCAGAGGGGTCACATTCAGATGAATACAGTTTATAATAAAATTGCCTCATGATACTGTTGATATCTTTGGTTTTGTAGCGCCTGACCTGACTGTCATCTTGTAGTGATGATATTGTGTTTTTCTCCATTCTGCCCTTTTCCAGCCTCACCAGAAGTTGGCCAGGATTGTTTCCTGACTAGTAAAGCCTATGCTTAGCAAAGAAGATGGTTGATTCTGCCTTTTTGTGAGCAGCTGATGAAAGGCTGTGCAAGCTGTTTATAGCTTTATAGAAAGGGTTTGAGTTGGTGTATTTTTATGGCGTACCTCAAGCTGTCGCATTGTTCTCTATAATTCTGCTTGCTCATTTATAGCAGCCTTTTCTGAGCTGTGGTGTAAGCTATAATACTCCCTATATTATATAATATTAACCTGTTTCCCAAAACAACGAAGGAAATTGTTAGCAGCCATGAAAACATTCCACTCATCAGTAATATAGTTAAAAAAATTTAATTTAACCTTTATTTAACCAGGAAAGGTCCCATTGAGATGAAGAATCTTTTTTCAGGGGAGACCTGGCCAAGACAGGCAGCAATATCAATAAAAAGAAAACATAGGTATTGCAGACAAAAGACAGAATGCAAAAAAGGTAAATGTAAAAACGCTGATGCTGGGTTAGCTCACTCAGTTAAGGCGCCGCATTTGCAGAGCAGCGGTGACTACTACAGCATGGGTTCGATCCCCGGTCGTACCAACCAGCAATGGTCGGCAGCTTTTTCAGAACAGCACACGATTGGCTGAAGCGCTGTAGGGATGCAAATTAGGAAGGGACTGCTGGGAAGGGAAATTAAAAAAAAGAATGCCTTGTTGCTCAAGTGCCTCCTGTTGGCCAGCCAGGCGCTCGTCAGTGAGATTCTAAGATTGCTCATGTTTGGGTATCCTCCGCCCTCGTTCTGAACTTACGATAATTTCGACCAATGAGTGTAAAGATGCAGGGGCTGACAGGCGCGTGCTTCGGAGGAGAGCCGCGAACTGTCTCTCTCTCCTGAGCTGGTAATAGGGGGTTGTATACGCGCAAGACTTGTACATAGTTTTTCGGATTGGGCATTCTAGATTAGGGTGGGATTGGAGATGCCAAAAAAAAAAAAAAAAAAAAAAAAATGCTGACATCTCAAGGAATTTGCCTCTAGTTCTTTCATTCTGCATTAAAAAGCATTTAACGAGTTTAATTCATTCTCCAAAGTATTCCATGCTGAGAGTGCAGAATACACAAAAGCCCTTTTTCCAGTTTCCGTTTGCACATTGGAGACGGAAAACACAAAAAAGTCCCAAGAGCGCATGGAGTACAGTCCGGCACTTTCCTGTGTGATTAATACATGTAGTTTATATGGGACCAGACCAGGAGTAGCTTTTTATATAAAGGCATACCAATGTAAAAGCATATGGGTGGCCAGAGCAGGCCATCCTCGAGGAGAGGTGACATTGTCAATCATTTGCTTCGTAGAGATGCATTTTGGATTTATATGCTTAATACAGTTGAACCGTTTGGTCTCAATGAGGAACTTAACCTTTCATGTTTTTTGTAAATGACATCTTTCATTGTTCTTGTGAATGGCTAATGGCTAAAAAGCAGGCCATCCTAGCTGAGAGTATAACTTCCAGTGGTGAGTCAGAGCTTTACAATTGGTAATGAACCTCAATGATGCATGGTGAGCTGTATCAACCATATAAAGCCTCTGAGCTGTGGTATGCATCTATAAAAGATCACCATAGTCCAACACAGGTAAAATTTTGAAAATAAAAATCCAGGTATTGTAATTTTTTTTATTAGGTACTGCACAGGTCGCTTAAAAGTTAGAGAATCATCAATCAAAATGCCCAGATACCAATAAAAATTAACAATCTCTGTTTCACTTCCTTCAAGGGTGACCACCATGGGGATATTTTATGGCTTGTTCCTAAAGTTGGTAAACAGCATTAGTTTGGTCCCATCTGCATTATGAACAAGTCTTAGCTGAAGTAACCAATTTTGGACAACAGTAAAGCATTTTGCAGGCC
This sequence comes from Gymnothorax javanicus, assembly GCA_029692085.1. Taxonomy (NCBI): domain Eukaryota; kingdom Metazoa; phylum Chordata; class Actinopteri; order Anguilliformes; family Muraenidae; genus Gymnothorax; species Gymnothorax javanicus. Next base: position 85,741,566 of record CM056195.1, read on the forward strand.
TTCAATGACTTATATACTGCTGTGCATCAGCACTTGTACAACTTTCATCAGCATTAAAAAAAATGAAAATTAGCATTTAATGCTTTTTGACCCAGATTATTTATATGAATAATGAATGAAAATGGACCTAATACAGAGCCCTGTGGTACACCCTTGTTGCTAGATACAATGTCAGAACAAGACCATAATATCTAATGCACTGAAACCTGTTTCTAAGGTAGTTTGATAATCAGGCAATTGCTTGTTCTGATAGTCCAGAGTTAAGAACTCTTAAAACATCATAATTAACAATGTGGAAAGCTTTGGAAAGGTCAATGAAAACTGATGCACAATGTTGCTTCTTGTCCAGTGCAACAGGAATGTAATTTATTGCCTTCAAAGTGGCTGTGATGGTGCTTTTTTTTAAGGCCTGATTGATGTGTTGACAAATTTTCATTGGTATATAGAAAATCTTTAAGTTGATAACTCACAAGAGTTTCAAAACTCTTAGCCAATACTGATAAATTAGATATTGGCCTATGGTAATTTAAAATTGTTGGGTCACTACCTTTGAATAAAGGCAGAACAAAAGTAGTTTTTCATCTTTTAGGAATTTCCTTATTTTCCACTGTTCACGTAAGGGGCTCTACCACAAAATCAGCTGCCAAAATCAAAAAATCAAGATCAAAAGATCAGGTCCTAAGGGTTTTTTAGGACCTATAGATTTCAGGGCTTTATGAACCTTCTGCTCAGAGAAAGGTACAAAATTAAAAGACTGGCTGGCATACATTGGAATGTTAGAACACTGTTTCACAGATGCAAACAAAGAGCCGGAAGATAAAAAATGCTCATTAAAACAATTTAGTATCTGCATTTTGTCTTGAATGGCAACAGTCCTTAATAACAAAGGTAGATCCAGCTTGCAGGTTTTGCTCACAGAAAAGGATTTTATGGTATTGCAAAATTTCCAAGGATCAAACAGATTTTCAGTAATTACTGATAAACAATACTATGATCTGGCTTTCTTGATAAAAGAGAAGTATTTGTTTCTTAGCTGTGTAAAAACAAGCCAATCAGAAGTAGAACCTGTTGTTCTTGCCTTTGCCCAGGCCAAATTACGCTCGTGAATAGCATCAAATTGCTAAGAGGAAAACCAGGAGTTATCGCGCCCTTTTATTCTGTATTTCCTTGATGGGGCATGTGCATTTATGATCTGCATGAAAGCATCACTAAAGAATGTCCAGGCTGCCTACAAATCAGGGATCAGCTCTATTCTACTCCAATTAAAATGAAATGAGTCATGTAAAACCCCTGTTCATTAAAATGTTTAAGATTCCTCTTATACAACCCCTTTTCCAAAAAAAGTTGGGACACTCTGGAAAATGTCAATAAAAACAGAATGCAATAATTTCCAAATCACTGAAGCACAATATTTAATTGAAAATTGTGCAAAAATATTATAAAATGTTGAAGCTGAGAAATTTTATCATTTTTGTAAAAATATTTGCTCATGTTCAATTTCATATCCGCAACACATTTCAGAATAGTTGGGACAGGGGCAATGGAAGACTGGAAAAGTTGTATGATGCCAGAAAAATACACTTTCTGAAACATCTCACAGCTAATTAGGTTATTTAGCAACTGGTCACTAACATGATTGGGTGTAAAAAGTTCGACAGAAGGAAGGATGGTGAAGGCTTCACCACTCTGAAAAACTGCACAGGCAAATCTTCCAGCAATTTAATAATAATATTTCTCAATGTAAAATTGCAAAGAATTTGGGAATTTCATCCTCTATGGTATAATCATTAAAAGAATCAGATAATCCAGAGAAATCTTTATGTGAAACGGGCAAGGCTGAAAACTAATATTGAATGGTCGTGATCTTGTGGCCCTCAGACTGGATTCTGATTGGGAACACCTCTGTGAACCATTGTCAGCAATCTCAGTTTGTTGCTGCATCCACAAATGCAAGTTAAAACTCAGCCATTTAAAGATTAAACCAGGTATAAACAAAATACAGGAACTCTGCTGGCTTCTGTCAATATGAGCACATTTAAGATGGAATGAGGCAAAATGGAAAACTATCCTGTGGTCTGACTAATAACAAAACATGTAAATTTTTTTGTGGAAATGTTGTCATCAGTGCACAGTACTAAAGCCAGCATCCATGATAGTACAGGGGTGCATTAGTGCAAATGGAATTGATAATTTGCACATCTATGAAAAGACCTTTCATGCTTAATGATTTATACAGGTTTTGGAATGACATACACTGCCATCCAGTTTCCTTTTTCAGGGAGAGCCTTGCTTTTTTCAGCAAGAAAATGCCAAACTCCACTTTTTGCACTTATTACAATGACATGGTTCTGCAGTAAAATAGTGATGATGCTAAATCGGGCTGCCTGCAGTCCAGACCTGTCACCCACTGAAAATATTTGGAAAATATGTACAGGAGGCTACAAAGTGTTGAGGTGCTGAAATCCTCATCAAGCAAGAGAGTGAAGACATTTTGCTTTCAAAACTGCAGTAGTGGGTCTCGTCAGTTCCCAAACGCTTACAGAATGTTGTTAAAAGATGAGATAATGCAACACATTGTTAAACATGCACCTGTTTTAACTTTTTTGAAATGTGTTGCTGGCATCAAATTCAAACTGAGAACATATTTTTCAAAAACAATAAAATTTCTCAGTTTCAACATCTGAATATCAACATTTCAACATTGTCTTTGTACTACTTTCAATTAAATATAGAGTTTAAATGATTTGCAAATTATTGCATTCTATTTTTATTTACATTTTATGCAGTGTCCCAACCATTTTTGAAATGGGGTTGTAAATGACGCCGGGTTTTAATTTACGGACTTTGGTGTTCTTGGTCACTTTTGTCATTGCAGAATATTTATGTTGAACATTAGTCAGAATCAAGTCAATTAAGGTGGACTTCTCAGGGCATTTAAGATTTGGACGAATGGTTGAATCAATTTACTGCATAAATTAATTGCATTAAAAAAAGATTAAAATTGTCAGACACTGGCTTCAGCCAATTGCATTTAATATCACCAACTAAAACAATTTTGATATAATTTAGAATGGTTAAATGGTCTTCAAGGACCACAAAGCATCATTTAAGGCAGATGGAGTCCTGCAACTTCCAACAACAGTTATACCAAGGCCCATTGCAATTTCCACATTCCAGTCGCTCACAGATTGGTTCAGACAAAGCTACCCAGACACAAAATTTTGATATCACATAAATAGCAACACAACTACCTTTCTTTGATCTGTCAGTATGAACAACATTGTATCTTTCAATATTTATTTTGTTATCAATAACGGATTTTGTCAGCCAAGTTTCAGATATAACAACAATATCCATCAATTTAACCCATATTTTAATCATATACATTTTGGATAACAAACTGCACATATTAAAACATGCAATACTTAGACCACACATTGCTTTAAAATCAGAGGGTGTCTGAATATTCTGCAACTCAGGGCCAGGGTTAGGTTGCCCGTTACCAGAGATGAGAAATAGTTCAAGAATCAACCAACCCTGTCTAGCCCCTTTACATTGCAATTCCGTCAATATTTCTTACATGACATCCGAAGAAGATCTGTCATTAAATGCAAAGCATTTTCAAAGTATTCTCTTATTAAATGCTAAGTATTTTTCACCATCCTCATCAGTATCCTGGGGGGCAAAATGCAGTGGCATCCTCGACCCTTGAGGTTTTCAACTGCTCCATATCTTTGGAATTTTTCAATAATCGCCCTGACAATGTTCAATGGCATATTCTATTGTTTGTGAATCTTCTTTTAGTCATTACCAGATTTATGAAGGTTTATGACCATCTGCCTCTTCACCCCTCCAGACTAACTTTTGGACCTAGGAGCGCATGCGCTCCCAACCTGAAAAAGTTGGGCGTGCAGGCCAAAACTTAGGCGCACAGGCCAAAACTGTGGTCACGCAAAGTACCCTGATACTTTTCTGAATATTTACAAGCCCAAATAAAGATACCTGAACAAACTATCAGTTGTTGCTGCATTTATTTAAGAAACATTATCAGAAAGCACTTTGTGAACTGAAAAGTAGATATTGATGTTCACAAGAATGTTTGAAAAATGAATAAATTCAGTTATCATTTTGGAGACTTATCATACAAGTCTAAATGTATGTACAAGTCTCCATTTCCCCAAGGGACAACTTTTCATCAAACCCTCCCCTTTACATAAACTGAATCATTCATAGAAAAATTATGGCCAAATTTAGATGAGCACCCCCTAAAACCAACATATGGGGATAAATCAATGAATAACTCCCAATTATCACAGTGCTAGTTCTAAAATTTATTACTGTTCTTGTTGCTGCCATCCCAAGGAACAATTTGACACCAAACATGGCTTAATTGCTTTGAAAATATGAGACCCAGGAGGAATTGAAGCTGTAAAAAGCATAATTTGGCTACATTTTTCCATCACAAATTGAAAGTTTAACATTAAAATTAATATAGTTCCGAAAGTGATGCACCCTAAATATTTGGTAAAAAGTAGGTGCAGTATGCCAAGTTCGTTTGCACAAAGTTTCAAGAAATTCTTTCACCGGTAACAATGTAGTAGGATGGCTTATTATAATAATAATTATTATTACTTACCAGTTTTTTTTTTTAAATTTCGCTATTTACATTTGGCACATTTCAATCAGTTTTGAACATTTGCTGCTATCAACAAAATACTATTCCTTTGACAGCTTGCCAATTATCGGAACCCCAAAGAAAATGAACTATAAATCTATAAGAACCGCAGCTTTTCTCATCTTTATCCTACTCTAATAAAAATAAATAATCTTGCACTCGGACCAACCAGTCACTGATTTCATACGTACTGCATGAATAATCATGTATACTGGACAAATAAAGTTAGGGATCACCCCAAATTTTGAATTTGAAATATTTGATAGTTTGTATTTTTTTCCATATCATATTTTAATATTGAAAAGTTGGGTGATCCCTAACTCAGTCCATCAGAACTTCAGATCAGAGTGGAAGTGCGCATCTAACCTAATCCATCAGGATAGAAGGTTAGCGATTGATATTGAAATGCTAAGTAAAATCATTCGCCACCGGACGCAAACACCCATAGCTGGTATCTACAAGACTCAAAACTGTGTCACGAACAGTCTACGGTCACGAAGCAGACTGTGTTTTTGGGCTAATAACGTCGGACATCGTTCTCACTCTCCAGGTGCGTTTCCATTACCCTTAGAAATGTGCAAAATATAAATAGCGAAATAAAAAACCTGTAATGAAAACACTTTCTGATATCATGAAATTTGCTCTCCGATCTGTGGTATTAGTCACCGAAGCCAAGGCCTACTACGTAGACTATTGGACTTCTGCAGCAGACCAGCTAGTGTACTTGTAATTTAGCGTATTGTGGAGCATTTACGTCGTTATTGTCAGACAAGGTTGTACAAATTTGCCGCGCGCACAACTCAACTGACAGTGACTTGGTCGAATGCTTTGCCATTCTCATCAATGCATGAGTACAGCCGAGCTGTGACTGGCTGATGGCACCAGCCGATCTGTGATTGGCTGATGTACGTAATGGTACCAACCGACCTGCAGAAAAACATTTGCGGCCGGCGGCTGATAATTAGGGAGTGAATCGCTGCCCAGAATAGGCGCACAGTGCATGAAGTGTTGGTTGCGCAGTGTGCGACCGATGTGAGAATGTAACTTGTAAAACGTTAATCTTGGTCGCAAATGCGACCATTCTGGTCGCAGACTGGAGCACTGCTCTTTTGAACAGACAGTTGTTCCATTTTCTTCATGATGTTGGATGACAAAGGGATAATGAATGCGTGTATTACCTCATTTATATATCCCTAGTGAAATAGGAAGTGATATAACGGCCAAATATAGTTCCTTAACGCTTAGATAAAACTAAAACAAGTAGAATTTAATTGCTGGTTTAATTTTGATAGATGTAATTTACAATAGTCTTTAAGGGTGCCATTATTTGTAAAACTTGATTTGGAGGAAATTGATTTTTAATTAAATCAGTAATTGATTTTGGTTGGTTCGATTGGAGCATTAATATCACACAGTATTTCTCATGTTATTCTGAGTTTCTCTATAAATATATTTTTCAGAATTTTTAAAGTATTGGTTGTGCATTGCCAGTCAGGGGTGCCAGTAATTTTGGAGCCCACTGTATCAAGATACACAGGTATGTTCTGATTAAGAAATTATTAATTAGGCACAAACTGAAGAAAACAACTTTAACATGCATTAGGCTGAGGGATTGTCAGAAACAGTCTGGTCAAGCGAGGAGACAACAGGATAAGTGAGAGAGAGGCTAGCTGTAGTCTTCGACAAGTCCGAGGTAAGTCCCAGGAAGGTAATCCGGGGATACATGACGTGTGGAACACTGCCATCTCTCAAACTCTCGGCTTAGAGGGACTGGCTAACTCGCCACGCTGGAGCTGGATAGCACAGAGAAATACCTCTAGTGAATTACTACTTTTTCTTATCATAACAAAGACAGAGGGTAAAGAGGTTTAACTGGCTTTGAAAACAATGTAGAGGAAACTTTTTTGCAGGGAAGGAACATGGACAACACAACAATTAACAATGGGGAACAGGTGGGCGCAGGAGCACAGAGGGGAAGGCAATGCACAAGAATTGAATAATGAGAACTAATAAAGGGAAACAGAAAGAAACAAGTGGTGCCAGGCACAACAAACCCTGCCCCTTGCACATACTTTCACCTACTTGTACGAAATTCAATAGGGATTTATTCTGGGTCAGTGGCAATCCCTATACCGAGTTTGGCATGAATCTGGCCATTAGTTTTGCTGCTAGAGTGTTAACAAACAAACACAGAAACAAACTGAACCGAAAACAATATGCCTTCCCTCACCCTTTGGGTGGGTCGGGGTAAAAACAGACTAGGACAGCAGTAATGTGGGAAAACAGAAGAGAACTCAGGATGCAACAATAGGCCCTCTACATGTTCTACACGGAAATAAGAAACAAGGTTGATGCCTTTGAAATGCCTTTAGCTTTTATTGTTACTTGTTTGCGTGATCCTGAGAAAGTAATAAAACATAACACTGATACTTCACTGGCTTATCTGATATGCGATTCTGATTTTGGTTTTTTTACTTTTGAATTATTTTCTGTTGCGAACTGATTTGATTTTCAGCATGGTTGTTTTTTGGTGGGTCAGAGTGTTCCAGAGACTATTCCTGTCAGCACAGCAGGAAGTGCTCAGTCAAGGAAGATAGGAAAGCTACCTGGTCTGACTTTCAGAGTGTTACCATGGGACCGAGGGACATGTTCACAGTATGCAGACTCCAGAAGAGATACAATTATCATGGACACACTGTATTATACTTGCAAAGGAAATGGATTGTGGGCTTGTGGCTAATATCAATTGCTACAGTCATAAAAATGTATAACCTGGATACTGTTACTGTTAAGAAATGTCTGGGCAGGTATTCAGAATTAAACAAGGGGGAAACTGCTCCTTGCAAAGACCAGTTCAAATAGATGGACCTTGTATTTCATTATGAAAATGTAGTAAAGCTTCATTGCTTAATTTTTTTTTTTTAAGAAAAATTTGGCATCTCCAATCCCACCCGAATCTGGAATGCCCAATTGGGGAACTATGTACAACACTTGCTCGTATGTGACCCCTTGTTGCCAATTCAGGAGAGTGCAGACAGTTTGCGGCTCTCCTCCGAAGCACATGCCTGTCAGCCACCGCTTCTTATACACTCATTGGTTGAATCATCGCAAGTTCAGAGCGAGGGCAGAGGATACCCGAACATGAACAAGCGTAGAATCTTCCCGACAAGCGCCCGTCTTGGCCAACAGGAGGCGCCTAAGCAACAAACAATGGAACCATGTTATATTACCCTTCCTGGCAGACCCTTCCCAATTTGCATCCCTGTAGTGCAATGGCCAATTGTGCGCTATGCTGAAAAAGGTGCTGACTACTGCCGGTTGGTACAACCGGGGCTTGAACCCACGTCGTGATAGTCACCTCTGATTCGCAGTGCGATGCTTTAACCGAGTGAGCTATCCGGCACTATTTCTTAAATTTTTGAGCTACATCTGCAAACGGAATAACACAATAAACCTCGAACATAATTAAAATCTGCAGATTTGTGTAGTGATCCTTCAAATGTATCAACAATGCCAGCAAACAAAATGATTATGTATTACATTTGTTGTAAATTCAGTATGAAGTTTATGGGGAACTTATTTCATTTATGGCATTATTACATTCAAAACTGCAGTTATTACATTTGTGATTTATTGTCTTTGTTGGCTCATTGATGGTCGCCGTGCCTACACTGTGCGTCGGATGCTGGACATCCATTGGTGGGGACGCAGTCGCCAGTTCCTTGTTGACTTCGACGGTTATTGGCCGAAGGAACCACTCCTGTGTCCCGGAGTGGAACATCTTGGACTCCTCCCTGGTTTTTGATTTCCTGCGCCACCGTCTGGGGTCCACCACCGGGCTGCCTGGTGCTGTCCATTAGAGGTGAGGGGGTTGGGGGTACTGTCACAACCCTTTTGTGTCTCTTTCAATTCAGCAACTTGCACGTCTTTTTGGTGTATGTCTTGTGTGATTGGTTTATGTTGTGTATGTCTCCCCACCCCCATCTGTATCCTCTTACCTGGTTATCCCTTGATAGCTAAGTGACAGGTATTTAAGCTCTCTTCTCAGTATTGTAAGTTGCTGGATTGTGATGTGCTATCTCTGCTTAAAACCAGTCGGTGTTGCTAGTGCAAACTCTTTGTCCGCATTAAAAACAACTTGTACTTTGATGACAGCCGTTCCTGAAAATCATACTTGTAACTTAGTTAATTCAAACAAGCTTCCAATCCTAATCAGAGTCCAGGATTGGGACTGCATTCAAGTTTACCCAGCTTTACGCAGTTTATCATTTCCAGAGTATAAGAACAAGCACCCAAGCCAAAGCAGGGTACTGGAATGGGACCACATTCTTGTGAACTCTTCTATGTCTGTTCTTCTGTCCAGTTTGTTAAGAACAAGCTCCCAAATCCTTCTGTGGTCATCAGGATGGAAACAGAGTTCCCTTCAAGCTATTCCATCCTCCCATGGGACAGTTTGGTCTTAGCGAAGTTTGCACACCAACTGGCTGTGATCCCGGACACAACTGGCAGGTGATGGGCAGCCCACTTTCATCCATAACAGTACTAAACTGTGCTATCAAAATTCGGAGATCCGTCCCAGCCTCTTCCTTGGGAGTTCCATTCCCGCCACTGCCGTATAAACTGTTACTAATCTACCAGTTATATTGCACACTGCCTGCGCACTTAATTCCTGGATTTGACTGTAACACATAACAAAAGAAAAAATCCGTAAAATATTCATTATTAGTGTCAGAGTTATAATATTTGAACCTGCCATTGTTTTGACATCTGGTAGTGGCTGTATTATTGTTCTAGGCTGATGGGACTTGTCTTCTACCCCTGTGGGGCTGTGAACAACAAAATCTTTTTCCATCTGGCAAAAACTTATATTTCCAGTGTCTTTACACACTTAGGGTAATATTCTCAGCAATTCTGAATATTTGAGACCAATCTTCTGAGTATCACCTTTCAAAGATGACCATAATCATACCCATAGTCAAAAGTGGTTCAAGAACAGTAAGCACTTTATTTTAGGAGGAAATTTGCTCAAAAAAGGGCTGCACTTACAGGGATTGGGTGGAGGGGGCAGTTGCTTTTTGTACCTGGGTTTTTCAGGTGTGGGCAAACCTCTTTCTTTCAGGAAAGGAGGTAATCATTTAAAAATTCAGGTTCTCCTTGTCTTATATTGTACTTTGTACGATGATCTGAAAAAAAATTAGCATGACCAATATGCACAAATAGAAGAAATGAGGATTTACTCGATTTAGCTTGCAGTTGGGTAATATGTATGGTTCACATGGGTAATCCGATACACCAGAATGCCTGAAAAAATTGAAATCAGAGAAGGCGCAGCAAAAATGTAGAGGAAAAAAAATTGAAGATGTCTAACAGTTCAAGGAGAAATATCGTGATCTGAATGAAATGGGCATGTGCTTCCATTCTGATTCCTGAATAGAGGCCATATCTAAGCCTGGTATGGGTTGCATACTGGCAAATAGGAAGGTCTGGAAGAATGCAGAAGGGTGCTTGTAGTGCGCACTGAGGCTTCATCTCCCAACTTTCATAGTCTCAAATCAGTAGCCACTGCGAGTTGGGACCTGGCTCAAACATTTAGTCTGAGAGATAACATTCCCAAAGTAGCAGTTTCTACTTTCTCCAGTTAAGAGGTATACCCTCCATGGCTATACCCTAATGACACAAAACATCTTGCCCTACCGAAAAATAGCTACCCCACATTCAATCTAAGTATTAAACAAGCTCAGCATTGCTTGGATTCAGCTGTGAAGCAGACTGGAGGGTGGTTTGACTCAAGGAAAATAGGGAAAGGTCTGCTAGAGAGTACAGATAGTTTTGGGAAAAAGGCCATTTCAGTGAGGCAGCAGTAGTGCAGGATCATAAAAAGATTTGGTGTGCAGGTAATGAAGACATGAGCTGAAGAACTAGATAAAGGGGTGACCTGGGAAATTGCATGCACCGCTCCGCTGAGTTATTTGAGTTAAAGAATTCATTTTAGGTGGAACTGCACATGTTGTTCAGGGGTGAGGGGAATTTGCAGTTTTAAAAAAAATGGGATCATACTATTGCAGCACTTATTTGTTGTGCCCTCTTTTATGTAAACACTTTATGTGACTGCTGGGGTTTTTGTAGTGGTGCCTCAAAGATGCTTATGAGAAACAACAGTCAGTATATTTTCCTGATTTTTCTTCTTTTACCTTTGGCCAGCGAATAAAACGGGAAAGTACAATCAAGGTTTTTTAGCACATAACAAAAAGATGACCGTGTATGAAATTGTTGCACTTTCGTTAACATGGAATGCGGGGAAACAAGACAGAAACAGGGCATTTCTAAAAGTAATCTTTCCGTGCAGCCATGCTGAAAATTAATGGAAGAGGCCCCTGTGTGTTAAACGCTTCCGATGGGAGTGCCTGCAGCACGAAGGGGTTTGCAAAGCTGCCAGCTTATCCCATTATTCACAAAGCACGCTGCCTCCTGCCTCCCCTGAAAATTGAGACCGTCATTTTTGTGTCAGGAATTGTTCTTTATTTTTCATCCAAATGCATTGTGGGAGACATTTTTCAGAAGTGTTTTTTTTTTTTTTTGTCAGCATTTTTTTTTTGGTGTTTTGTTATTTCTTTTGAAGCTATTTATTTTTTTCTTTTAACTTAGTATGGATTTCAAAAGGCTTGTCTTTACAGCTCGGCTGTGTGTTAACAAATGGGGAAACAAGAACGTTCCCCGCAATTCTCACCAATACATACGCAAACACACACACGCACACACACACACACACACACACACCAATGTCCTGTGATGTTACTTCCAAAATTAAAGGTCACAGCTTGTTTAACATACATCAAAAAAAAAGCAATGACATGAATCACATTTTTTTGTTATCAATTCAACAATGACAAAAATAAATGGCAGCAAGAATGTGGAGAGTACTGAATATCAGCAATGTCCTATTTGAAGTAATGAATTGACCTACTTGAAGTGAGGAATAGTTTAATTATACTGTGTGAGTGCTTACGTCCAGCCTTATATAGATGATAGCAAATCTGTACTTGAGAGCTGCAAGTGGCAATCTGGGGAAAGAAAAGGTTTAGCTTTCAAGGACATGCAGAAAAGAGACTTGAGAGACATTATCCTGATGCAATGTGTTCCTGTTCATTTACTTTCGACTGAACTGCACATTCTTTGCTGAGGGTTCATTGTCCTAGCTTCATTCATTCATTCATTCATCATTCTCTATACCCGCTTCTCCCTCACTAGGGTTGCGGGGGGGAGTAACTGGAGCCTATCCCAGCTAACTATGGGCGAAAGGCAGGGACCCACCCTGGACAGCTCACCAATCCATCGCAGGGCCCACTCTCCATTCGCACAACATTCACTCTCACCTCATACCTGTGGGCAATTTAGAATCTCCAATTAGCCTGATGTGCATGTCTTTGGACTGTGGGAGGAAACCGGAGCACCCGGAGGAAACCCACGCGAACATGGGGTGTACATGCAAACTCCACACAGAAAGGATCCAGGCCGGATTCAAATCCATGACCTTCCTGCCATGAGGTGACAGGACTAACCACTGCACCACCGTGCTGCCCTGCCGGCTTAAGTATACAATTAAATGCAAAATTAATAAAGTTTAATTCAAAAATGAGAAAAATATATCAGTCTATGCAAGAAATGTTCCTTTCATATGTTAAACAGCAAATCTTTAAGTAGTCTGTACTAAGCAAGGTCTCACAGAGTTTTGATTCAACAGTCTTGCAGGGTTAGCTTCATCGCAATATATTTTTTAAATGCCTGCACTCAGCAGTTGAGGGTATTACACTGTTTTCAACTTTTTTTCTTTTCAACAACTGAATGCAGAATAAAATGAAATTTGGCATGGGCTGCTTAGCCTGTTTCCCATGCTTGCAATGATTTTGAGTTTGTTTGATCCACCTTGTACAAACAGCATAAATTCATAAAAATTCAAAGATGACAATGTAGAGCCAATGTGTGTGGGCACTTTTGGGAAAACCAGCCACTTTCTTTCCCCGGGCACAAATGACCCCCTCTATTTTTATTTTATTAATTCTACTGTGCCGCAGTAAGTGCCTATGTCTCACACACAAAAAACACTGTCTGTTGCAGCATTAAAACACAATTAATTATGTTATTTTCTGGAGCCTGTTCAAGCATTGAATGTGCAAGGGGTAGGAACACAACCTGGACAGTAACTTGTGACAGTGATAACACACCATTCACTCACGCTTTGCAATAACTTGGTGATCAGTCAACTCAACACCACAGCCCCTAAAGCCCAAAAGTAAATGAAGTATGACTGACATTTTTCCTGAAAAAGTATTACATAAGAGAAAAAAACCATCAAGCAAAATCCAAAATTGCATACAAACATTATTCGGTGTTGGACAATACAGAGTTGGCCTAGGCATGCAAACCCAGAGAAAATTGAAACCTTTACTAAACTGCAGTCTCTAATAAATTATAGATCTTATTCCCGAAACAGAGATGGGTATGTCTTCTGGGGGCTTCCCACTGGAATTCAAATCCAGTCAGAGGTACATAAAAAGGAAACAAAACAAAATCTGCTCAAGCACCTCCAAAAACTAAAGAAAGCAAACAAAGTGATAAAAAACAGCACAGCACAGCTTAGAGTCAAGCCACCAGTCTTCTCCAGATCGTCTGTCGTGGATTTGATCCTTCTCCTGGGGATTTTTCCACACTCCTCCTTCCTTTTCACTTCACCAATCGGGAAAAGTAAAGAACAGAAAAGGAAAATAAGGGAGATATAGAAATGTGAATCAGCAAAATGGAACGTCCTTGTCCACTCAAATGTCAGTTTGATGTGACATCAGTTACAAGTATAACAGATAGTAAGAGGTAGATTTGTGGGTCAATATTTTATGAGTCATGTGCCCTGGAAAATTATTTCCATGGTTCCATCTATCCTTGCTCAAGTGATTCTTGGGAAAATTAGAAACCCTTTCTTCCATTTCCAAAGTCATTCAACGGACTGGAATCTTTTGAATGATGGCTGGGTATGGACTTTGATTGATTTTTGGGTGTGCCATTAGGGAGAAAAGAGAAAAATAAGTGTTTGAAATGAGCCCCAGACTGATTTGGAGGCTCAAATCAGGCAGAGTAAATCCTGTAGTTTGGCAGTTTGATTAGATGGAGCGTCAAATTTCCTAGAAACAGATGTGGGATCACCTGCTCAGATTGGAGAAATCTCTCACATGTGGCATCCGGTACATTGAAATGAAAGTAATGATATAACAGTAATTCAGAACATCACATTCACTTTCTTGGAAACTGAGAGGCAAAGGAAATTGTTGAAGAAATGTTGAAAAACTGCTGAAATGTAAACACAAGACTTTTAAGCTGAAATTAATTGTTTAAAGGTATAACTGAATTTAATTTGAGTCAAATATTTTTCTTCCAATAATGGTTTGATTATTTAAAAAAGGTTAACCCTAAATATCTACTTGATTCAAACAGCGGATTGAGCATAATCGTCTTGAGTAAGTTGATTTCCCGAGAGTTGGCGAAAATGAAAATGATTTGCCGGCTTCATAGGAAGTGACGTCATCTCATGAACCATGCATGTATTGCATTGTATTTCATCAATAGAATACTCCTTCCATTCTTCAAGTTCAACTAGCGATTTTAGTTGTTCTTAATAACACCCCCAAAAAATATTTGTGCCCCCTTTTAAAATTGTTCTGGCTAAAAAAAAAAAAAAAAAAGCCAAAAAAGTGGAGGTTGTGCGTGGTACTCTTGCCCCATGCTGAAAAAGTCAGATTTTAGCGAAGATGCATCTGGTTTTCCAAATGTCAAGTGTCCAGACATTCTAAATTACCTGGTGCTTCAGACCTCGTAGAAGTAATAAAATATGAGAACAGATTCTGTGCAGAGTAATTTGTTTGCAATAAAGCAGGCATGATAGGAGAAAACAATGTCAATTACTGACGTACGAGTGCCAGATTCTGCTGAAGGACTTACCACCGAACAGTTGAACGACCTCCTCATTTTGTTGTATATGGCCTCGTCAATAGCTCTCTGTGTAAAAGTGGTCAAGGCTGTTTCATTGATTTTGTCTTTTTCAGTTTCTGGCTTCAGAAAGAGAATTTCGTTCAATCGAGACTGATTCTTTATATTTCCATGACCGAGGTGTAAAGTTGGTGCCCAGTCAGGATTCATGGTGTCAGCTGGTTTCCCTGCATGTAAAAATACCTCCAGAGATGGCTTAACAATATTAAGTTTCAAATTAAAATTGCGCTAGTTCTTGCAATTATTTATAAGTCTGAAGTAGGAACTTGACAAAATTTTATACAAGACGTGTTAGCAGGGGCGATCGATCGACATATTATCTTTAATTGGAGCGGTCATCAGTTAGAATAGCAAATTACTTGTGCTGCATCTTCACGAGAAGCCTAGCCATCAAATCACGTTCCGATCGGACGTTAAAGTATCATTTTAAAGGTTTGATATTAGCTTGTTCGCGGTGAACAGACTATTAATTTAAGCCCTAAAATTACAGTTTTAATGACGAAGAAAGGCCTTCAGTGACATCACCCTTTCCCGCATAATTGCTCTTAAACTGTTTACGATCAAGTTTGCCTGATTGACTATCAAACAATTTATTAACTGAACAGCCACCACCAATGCATGACACGTAATGATAAAGCAATGCTAATGACAAAGCGATTGCCTACTGGCTATGTTGATGTGACTCTGCAAGGATGACAATCTGCAAAAAATCGGAAACATTCGCGGACTTCGCAGCAATTATTTTCACCATCACTCAGCTGTGCAATCGTACCCAACAACGCACTTTAGCTGTCACTACATTCAGACTATAGAGCGGATTCTCATGGCTTGTTTTTCAACGAGCCTTGCAAGCTAATTTACGCAAATCTGTGCTGCAAGCACATAATTAAGAGGAACCTGTGATTACTGAGATGACTACAGGAATTAAAGCAAAAAAAAACAATCATTTGACTGAAATTTTTTTTTCAAGCAAATGCTTCGCTTTGTGGGCATACACACCACCACATACGTCATACTATCCAGTTTTCAACACAATGTTGTCCATATTAACATACTTGCATTACATGTAGGCCAGCATAGTTTTTATACTAATTCAAAGTTAGGGTATAAAATAATACCTTTGAAAGACTTAAACTGTAATGGGCGGTGACCATAGGTGCTAGGTGCCTCGACCAGTGAGAGAAAGAACTGAGAGCAGCCCAGATAAGTGACAAACACAAAAGAGGTACACACCTCCGGTCCGGAAAAAGCTCGCGCTTCCAAGAAAGAATAAAAGACCGCAACACGGAAGCAGTGCGCGAGAGAATAAACAGCGAGAGAGAAGAGAGAACATTTCTAAAAGAAGCAATTCCGAACAATAAATGGAATATAACTAATCACTAGGAAATCTGACAAGAGATTTTCTCTGGCCGAAGTGCTAGAAACAAACAGACACTCTAGCGATAGGCGTGGCGAACCCCCGGCCATATATACAGAGTCTGAAAAACTCCACCCCAGCTCAGTCAGCCAGCTGGGCCAGGAATTTGATGGAAAAGAAATCCGATATGGTCCCGGACGATAGAACAAAGAAAGGTCCAGCAAACATACGCACGCCTAAATCATGACATAAACAGGCTACAGCCTAAATGATGAGACATTAGCAAAACATTTTAGTCAAAGTACATTTCTTTCAAGAATAATTTCCAAAAAGAGAAAAAAATAGCAAAACTCCAACAATATACAACAATGTTTCAGAAAAAAAGTGAAGCCCTATTTTTTCTGCCTCTTAGCAGTGAAACCAAAGGCATCAAGCTTGGCTACCCCCGATGCCCGTTTCTGGGGTCTTTTCTTTGGCATAGGTAGGGTTCCCGCTGGTGTACTTCCTCCTCTGGATGAGGAGGTGGGGTTCCCTGCAGGTTTACTTTTTTCAGAGGAGGAGGATGGCTTTCCTGCAGGTGTGCCTAATCCAGAGGGGGGGGGGTGGCCTGCAGGAGTGGCTTTTGTGATGCTGAGGAGGAGGAGGGTCGTTTTCCTGCAGGTGTGCCTAATCCAGAGGAGAAGGAGGAGGAGAGGGGGTGGCCTGCAGAAGTGGCTTTTTTTGATGCTGAGGAGGAGGAGGGTGAGGAGGAGGATGGTTTTCCTTACAGACACAAATTTTTCAATGAAGCGCTGATTTTCATTGTTGCAGCTGTTTCTCCTGCTGCCCTCAGGTGCGACTTTATTATTACCAAGCCTTCATAGGTTTCAATGTTAAGTTTGGCTCTATTTTTTCAATTATATCATCCATAATGTTGAAAGAGCCTTCAACAAGAGGGCCAGTAAACACTGACAGCAGTGCCCTGACCAATTTCCCCAAAACAGGAAATCTGGTATCCCCTTCTGTCGTCTTCATTAAAAATATTTGGTTCTACCAGTCAACATCGATCTATGAATCATTGTCATCAAACACTTTGGCCTTGACTCCCAGAGCGAGATCAATCTGGTGTGCCCCACCTCTTCATCCAGCTAGCCCAGTTCGTCTAAGGTAATGGCATTTGGCAGGGCCTAATTCAAGCCTCACCTGTTGAGCCTCACTCTGAGCGCCTCCCCGTGGAATGTAAAAAGCCCAAACAAGTCGAGTACCGAAAGTGTCGCAAAATGGCTCAGAGCTCTAAGCAGCAGGCGGAGTCCTACTCCGCAGCAGAGCAAACTATGCTGATGGAGCTATACGAGGACTACAAAGATAAAATTACACGAAAAAGGTAACATTGCTGCCATAAATAAGGGGAGGGAGGTGGCGTGGTAAAGTATTGCAGACAGGCTAAATGCGTAAGTGACGTTTCATCCATTCATTATTTCAGAATGAAAGTATGTAGTACAAATCCCGTGTCAAAGTGACAAAAGGAATGTTGATGATACCACCTGTTTAACATAACAGATAATTGTAATGTAGGCTGTAAAATTAAAGAAATTCACCACAAGACAAGTTTTATTAGGCTACAGAGAGTGATATGCTAGGTTATCACATTTATCAACTGAGTTGAAGTAGCTGTATTTAATCAAACTATTTTATATGATTCATAACATTTATCACATAATTGATTGTATATTATCTCATTTACCTAATCCACCAATTCAACAGAGATGAGGAGCTCTGTTTAAATGTTCGCAGGGGTTAATTGATTCTCTTGTTACATACAAAGGAGATAATTACTTTATATTACCTCCATGTGTGTGCCATAGGATGAGGAACAAACAAACCACAATGCAGTCACTGTGTCCCATATTAACCTCCTTCCCTGTCTAAACAGAAGCAACCTAGGTGGCCAGAAAAAAACCTGGCAGCACTGGTGCTGGAATGGGGGGACAACGGGACTTTTTGTCCCCCTACTTTTCCGTTGGTAATAAAATGGTAACGTCAGGTAGGCTATTACAGTCACAGCGATAATGTCTAATATGTCTAATGAAGGCCAAACTCAACGGTCCAGGGGTAAACGCTCGTTCATATCAACCGGACTAAACCAGGCTGGAGTGAACCCTAGAGCCCTGCATGGGCCTAAAATCTAAGCCCTAGCCCGACCCAGCCCGACAGCTTATCAGAATTCTCGGCCTGAGGCGAGCCTGTCTTTTTTTTTTCTTTTTTTTTCCCCCCATGGCATAGCCTATATCCTGTTGTGGCCATTAAAATAAATATAAATTGTTATTATAGTTATTTTATTTTATTTTTCCTGAAATGGCCTATTAGACTATTTTATTGGGCATTCTGACAGTAAGTTTAACAGGTCTTTCTTTGGACTATTGCCATCTTTTTTTCGTTTTGTTCGTTTATTAATTTAGACTGATGTTTGGAGCATTTTTGAGTTTGTTAAATTAATGCTTTTATTTTTTTGAAGTGAATAATGCCGTGGCTTTTGATGTCGGCCGGGCAGCCCACACAAAACACGTTTGGTCAAACGGTCTACAAATTCAACACAAGCATAGCCTATAGCCAACATTAAAAAAAAAGAAACACTATTCACCTTATTCAGCCACGCCCATTTTTAAAATTTCTTGTCTTCTGCAATTAGCCTATTTCACAAGATGGCCACGCCTACCGGAAAGCACTTCCTGTGGCTACTACGACAGAAGCTTAGAGGCATATACTGTTAATTTGTCTTCTCGCAAACTCCTCTTTCTTTATTTCAAGAGATGATTAAAGTTGTGGTCCGTATTTTGGAATTACAGGGTAGCGTGAGGAGGTATAAATTTGTTTAAGGTTATTAGGTTAGCCATTTCTTTTAATTCGTTTTTGATTGTATAGGTATAGCTTATGATAGCTGGCATTTCAGATAATTTGGCTAACTTGCCTGTAAAAATGTTAGCTAGTATACGACTTAATGACTTAATAAATGCCTGTGTTTGTAAAACTCCCTGTTAGTATGTTTGTTTTTCACTTTACCTAGCTATGTCTACTCTCAACCATTGCATAGTGGTCACTGGGTTGGATGTTATATCGTTCAGTCACTGAGGAAGCTTGAGAAGCTAGCTAATTGTACAAAGGTTGTAGCTCCAGCGAGGCGAGATTGGGGGTTCGCTAGCGAGGTGAGTTGAGTTTGGCCTGAAGCCATATTTTATTTTTTTGTCACGAACATAGCTCGGTTTCATCCAGGCTAGAACGCTTAGCAATGGTGTCTGATAGGGAGCTTGAGGTTTGCCCCGCCAGCTTATGCAAAGAAAGTCTGGCTAAATGTAACTTGCTTCGCAGTAGATGGCTATCCAGCTAGCTAGTAAATTAAGATATTGCAAATGCATGCTGGCTAATGACCATCATTACCTGGTGTTTCTTTTTGATTACTGCAGCTGCTGCGACTTGCATTTTCAACAGACACCGTGGCATTCCGTCTTGGGCAGCCAATGAGAGCCCAGTAACCTTCGCCAACTCAGCGCTTTCTTCTCCAGAAGCAGTATGCCCAAAAAGGCGAAAATGCAGTTTTCCGTCAAGGCACCGATTATCAACAAAATTAATACCATACCTGCGCAGAGTTGGTTAAGGTGTAGCTTTGAACCAAAAAAAAAAAATTACCCGTGCTGTTCTGAATAGAAAACAATGTTTCTTCCCGGGAAATTCCCTTTGAAAAAGTGGGTTCGTCTTATTTTTGGGGACTCGGTTTTTTAGTCAAAATCAGTGATTCTGCGTATTTTTGTCTATAGTCAATATACGTTGACAACAATAGATGGCGCCGAACTACAGTCTGCCTTGTTTTATATTGGTTTTTCAAGGTTTTATCAGTATTTTCATTATATATATATATATATATATATATATATATATATATATTCATGATTAAAACAAGATGTCATGAAAACCCCCTTTTTCCCAAAAATTTGTCTTGAGAAAGGGGGGTCGTCTTCCATCCAAAATCCTCTTATATTCGGAACAACACGGTGATAATGATTTTTATTGCTTACTTGGTATATGTGTAATGGATGTACCTTGTAATATAGACTACAGAGATACTGCAAAAATGAAAAGCAAAATTACGTTTTACTACCCTTTATATATTAGAAATGTCGATCAAGAGTAAATCTTATTTTGCTCATGTGATGTTTTTTTTATAGTTAGGTATCATATGTGGGACATACTGAAATAAATGCCCCATCAAGGAAATTGAACACCCATGGGTTTTTCACATCCAGACATCTAACAGCAGTGAATGAATGAAATCGTAACTATATCATTATTGTTGGTAAAATTCATGAGTAAGCTAAGCAAGCCCAACTGGGTGGCACTGCCAGGTGTCCCAGTCTGAGACTTAAGAAGTCTGGCCACCTTATTTATTAAATTTACCCCGGGTGTACTCAATGAATCTCCAGGACTTATGAAATTAAGATGTCAAAGTTTTCATCATAGCTCATTACAGCACCCTTGGTTCCAAATATGTCCCTGCTGCTGCTTACATCAGCATACAACAGATTTGGCACAGGCCCAAGTCATTACTGGACTTAAAATGTAAAAAAACCAATTTTATTTGGAAAAATGTAACTCAAGTCATTACTGGACAAAGATGAATGAAAATGAAAAACTTTAATAAAACCAATTTTATTTGAAAAAATGTACTTTGTTAGGTCACTGCTTCAGAGCCAGCTGGTGCATCTTTTCGTTACGGAAAAGTGCTCAATTCTACAGCCTCAGGAACAAATTCATGTGATGGTGGCAGTCAACACTACAGAACTAACTATCCCAAATCTGCATATTTACAAAAACTATAAACTTAACACACAAATGTTTCTGGACCACTGCCTAACAAGGACAACTTGACTGCAACAGCATCAATAATTGGCCTTCCATACACTCAAACAAGACCACAGCTTTCAGCTTACAGCAAAGATTAGTGATGGCTTGTCAAAAATCACGCACTGAACTGACTTTCCAAAAAGGGTCCTGAGGTGGGAAGGTTGCAACATCATGGACTCTTTTACAATTAAAACACTGCCATGCAGCATCATCAAACAGCAAGATGAAATGGAGTCAGTATTAAAAAAGTACAAAAAAACTGAAAATTACGGAGGCTGTTCAATTGGGAAGAACAAAACCAGAAAAAAAAAGATAATGTAGGAAAGTAGGCTCATAAAAACTTTATAAACCATGAGTATGTCAGAGGAATGCATGAAGTCAAAATTTTTACAGTTCCATACACTCAAACAAATAGCATTTTTTGCACTGTCAGACACATGCCCTAATCCATGAGTTCTTCAAAATAAGACAATTTCCTGCATTTTATGTTGTGAAGCCAATGGCACATGTTGATCAAACTAATAATAACAGCATCATCACTTACCCTGGAGCCACTGGCTTTTCTCTAAGTGGATCCTGACATCAGTTGGTCACTTTAGAATTTTTGATTCCCCAAAACTGCCATTCTTGAATGCCTTGAATACATTTACGGGGTTTAAGACAGCACCCATTTTTTCTGCCAAAAGAACTCTGAATTTTTTACTAAGTTGATGGGAACAAGGATTAAACACTGAACGGGGGGCAACAAAGGTTTTAACAGCAGCGCGTTTATAAACATTGGTTCAGAGAATACCATTTAGGTCTCGGTATAGACATACACCTGACTGATAAACCAAAAAAGCCTGCTGTTTCAATCTATGTTAATAAAATTACAATGGTGCAAGATAAATTTAAAAAATATGTCGGCCCCGAATGTGTTCAGAAGGCAAATTCTTTAAACCTTCAAATTTGATTGTCACTGTTTTTTATAAAAAGCATTGAGTATCACCAGCCATGGAGAAAATGTGGCTCTTTTAACTGCTTTTTAAAAAACGGGTTAACCTCAGCGATTTTTTATTGTAGTTGAAAAAAATACAGTAAAAAAATTCCTTGGACAGTTCCAAAAACTGTCTAATTCCAAGTTTGGTTGAAAAGAATTTTTGGGGTTTTGAAAACAAGCCTGGAGAACACTGGCTGGTTTTCAAACACTTGTTTTCATTGGTTTTGATGGGTTTTCCATTTGTTTCCTTTTATTTTTTATTTTAGAGCACTTATTTTGCTGCGGACCTGCTGATTTGGCACGACAGAAAGAGGCATAGTAATTATAGCTAAAGCCTCAAATTTCTGCCATCCAAGTGGTCTTCTATCATCAGAAACCTTGTGAGGTGCCGAAATATTTTTTATAAGATCCAACACTTGTGAACCGTTCACAGCTTTCCCTCGGAAAACAAATTCCCCTTCATCATTCCATGTTGCAACATCTCCCAATTTGGACATTTTTCCAAGACATCTGGCATTTTTTTTTGCTTCTTGACAGAACACTTTATTATCACATCTTGAACCAACGCATCGGACCGATGCGGCTGATTATCTTTGGTATCGGACTCTGACACGCCATCAGTGGGTGGAGACAATGTCAAAATGTTTGATTCTTTTTCACCTTGCTTTACAAAAGCGATGAATCTCTGTAAAGCCACTTCATACTGCTTTGCCTTCTCGTGCGGATCCACATCAGTCCTTGATAAGATTTCGCAAATGGATTGATCCAGTTCAATTTCTACAGTTTGCCATATGGGTGCGGGTGTAAACAAAAGGTTCTTTAATTTATCCAGCTTATGTTGAGTTACAAGAAACATTTTTTGGGCATGATCAATTTCAGCTATTACGTGATGCTATCAAGCTGGTCAGGAAGGGTATCGCCACACTGAGAAGTGGAAGAAGAAATTCGCCCTTTTGGTTCACGGCTCTTTTATGTTTAATCGAGCGTTTTTTCTTAGCCAGATTCTTGATTCCGGACCACTACCTCTTTAACCTTTTCAGTTGAGGACTTAAGAGGTATATTACCGTGTAAAATATTGTGGGCAATTTCACAAATAGTTTTTATCAGTTCTGGGCTGGCAGATTAAAGAATGGCGCTTCGCTGGCGTGCGTTGCCTTCAAATAGTGCTTTTAGAAGCGACAAATGTCTCTGGATTCGGTCTGTCATCACTTTTTTTTGCCTTGGTAGACAAACCACAGGTCACACAAGGGAACAAACCGGTTCCAAGACAATACTGCTCTGGTGTTTGAGCTTTGAGATCCACCAGTATATACCTGTAAGGGCTCTTGGTTGCGTCTTCAAAAGACTCCAAAAAAAATTGGAATGTCTGGGGTACATTTGCTGTGCTAAAACAGTAATTAGGGGTTCAAACCCGTAGGGGTGAAAACCTATTGTTTTTGTGCTGGTTTTTTATTATTATTATTATTATTATTAATTATTATTATTATTATTATCATCTTCTTCAGAAATGTTTTTGCAAATTCCCGTGAGTTGGTAAATGGTGGAGACCTGAAATTTTGCACATTGGTTGGAAATTGTGTGCAAATGCTGCCCAAGCCATTTTAACCCCTTAAGCCCTGAGCCTCTTTTTCAAAAATGGCAAGCCCAAAATGAAATGAGTATATCTCTGCAACCATTTGGTCCATTTGAATAATCTTAGAATCATAATAAAGGTAAAACCATTTGGGATTTCTGCCATGGTGTAAAAATCAGTAATATGTCACTGAGTCAGAGTAAATGAAGATGGAACACAGTATAAATCAAAGACCTCATTTTGCACCAAACAAAGTTTTACTTCTATCCCTTGTAAACTTAATTAGTTTCAGTCTGAAAATTTACAGCACAGAATCTCACCATTATCTGTGCCAAAGTTTACTCTAATCAAGTAAATCAGAACAAAATTAGAGAGGAATGTCTGGGTGGCTTTTCCAAATTGGCAATTTAGGTACCTTGTGTGCCAAATCAGATTTCAGATATTAAACAGTAAAACTCATCTAATTTCACTTTTATGTCACTACAGGCATACATTACACTCAAATACAACCAGTTTTTCATTTTTAGAATTTATAATTTTTTTATTATTATTTCTGCCAGTCCTATCTATAGCCTATACAATTTCCCATTCAAAGACAATAAATACAAAGAAAATGAAGTTTGCCTCCACTGGAGCAGATTTATTTTTAAAAAAAAAGCAAATTAATAAGATTATGAATACAAACAGGGTTAAAAAAATGGGGAAAAAAAATCAAAGAATAAAAACCCTAGCAATTATTTATACAAGCAAAATGGAACTATTGTCATACTAAAGCACGCCTGGCCAGGGATTGGAGCCCTGAATTAGAGCCCTACACCCTAACCACAACGCTATAGCATTTGACAGTGTCATTGCTCTCAAATTGCCCATAGAAAGAATGAGTCAAAAAAACAAATCACTCACCTTGTTTGTACAGTTTTGCCCTCAGTAGTCACGCATTTCTGTCAGAAAACGACTTTGAAAACGACGGTTGAATATTTAGCGGATAATTATACCGAAAATACTACAAACAAACCTGTTAAGCGTTTATATTGTCGCGCTATTTAAGTACAGTCGAATGGCCCATGGACTTGGTTTGACGCACTGAGAACGCAAGGCTCTAGCTAAGGCTAGCTTTAAGCGATGAAGGTGCTTTAGGACTTGTTGGAAACGTCAGAAGCCAAAGAATCAAATGGCTACGGGCAAAGTCTTACTGACGGCATCACAAGCCGATCACAGAGAGGAAAATACATTGCAAGCAAGCTGAATGCTGAGGAACTGAGATCTTTGAAGCAATGCTCGAGAAGAAAAACATGCTTTGAGACTCGCAGATCTAGTTTCGTTATAACACGGACACATTGAGCTAACAATAGCAAGCGTGGATTTACCCTCAAACATTTTTTTATTACAAAATATCAAACGTAGGAAATTTCTTTTCTCATTGCTGTAGACTGTAAAGTGTATGTTTGCTGTTCTTTGAGTGTGGTGTCGGTTTAAAATGACAGGGCTCATATCCTTGGATTCTGTGGACTTTCCTCTTTCATTTGAGGTATCGTTTTTATGCATAGCACATATTCAGGAGAAATTCTAGGGAGTCAGCGCTGATATGATTTTAGCCTATGTTTTGCTACATGCTTATTTACTTGCTTGGTGCTTGAATTGTGTTTAGTTGATGTAAAAATGGTCTACATGAGCTTTTTGCCTAGTTTCTTTGCGAAATGTGGATATGCCGCATGACAATGTTGCGATTTGGAAACATGCTGCATTTATTATGTGTACCATCGGCCCCCGGTATCGAGGCGTAGGGCTTAAGGGGTTAACTCAATCGGCCAGATGGGGGCGCTATAATTCAAGAAAAACAGTTTTTCACTTTAAAGGTCATAACTCCTATGCTGTAAGTCCGATTACAGGAAACTTGGTACAGACATTCCTTTGTCCAAACTTTACTATTTTTACATAAGGACCCCTAAGGTCCGCCATATTGGATTTTCAGCCATTTTGAATTTTTTGAAAAACACATTTTTGACATCTCCTCCTAAGCCATAAGTCTGATTCCTTTGAAATTCGCTGTGGTTCATCATTGGATCAAGATTATCTAAAGTTGCATAAATCTTATTGAAATCTCACTTAATTTCCAAGATATTGACCAATAAACTTCAGCAGGGATGTGGCTTAGCACATAAATGGACGAAAGTCAACAACCATTGGGCCAATCATCATGGAACTCGCAGGATATGTCCATATCCTTCAGGATTTTCCAGTAGAGAGCAGAATTCATAGTTCCATCAATTACAAGTCATCCAGGTCCTGAAGCAGCAAAGCAGCCCCAAACCATTACACTATCACCACCATGTTTGACTTTTGGTATGATGTTCTTTTCATGAAATGCTGTGTTAGTTTTACGCCTGATGTAACGGGACGCACACCTTCCAGAAAGTTCAACTTTTGTCTCGTCAGTACACAGAATATTTTCCCAAAAGTCTTGGGGATCATCTAGATGTTTTTTGGCAAATGTGAGACGAGCCTTTGTGTTCTTTTTGATCAGCAGGGGTTTTCGCCTTGGAACTCTCCCATGGATGCCATTTTTGCCCTGTCTCTTTCGTATTGTTGAATCATGAACACTGACTTTAACTGAGGCAAGTGAGACCTGCAGTTCTTTAGATGTTGTTCCGGGTTCTTTTGCGACCTCCTGGATGAGTCGTTGATGCGCTCTTGGAGTAATTTTGGTAGGCCAGCCATTCCTGGGAAGGTTCACCACTGTTCCAAGTTTTCTCCATTTTTGGGTAATGGCTCTCACCGTGATTCGCTGGAGTCCCAAAGCCTTAGAAATGGCTTTGCAACCCTTTCCAGACAGATATCAATTTCCTTGTTTCTCATCTGTTCTTGAATTTCTTTAGTTCGCGGCTTTTTAAGATCTTTTAGCCTACTTAACATTGTCAGACAGGTTCTATTAAAGTGATTTCTTGATTCAACAGGTTTGGCTGAAGTCAGGCCTGGGTGTGGCTAGCGAAACTGGACTCAAAAAATGTGGTTAATCACAGTTAATTCATGATATAAGAAGGGGGGGAAAATTATTACTTTTTCACATAGGGCCAGGTAGGTTTGGAGAGCTTTTTCCCCTTAATAAATGAAATCCTCATTTAAAAACTGCATTTTGTATTTACTCAGGTTATCTTTGTCTAATATTAAAATTTGTTTGATGATCTGAAACATTTAGTGTGAAAAATATGCAAAAAAGTAAGAAATCAGGAAGGGGGCAAATACTTTTTCACAGCACTGTATAATCTGTTGATTTTTCTCTTTTAAATCATCGGTGACTTTTTCACGGCAGCGACAATTTTTATTTTTTTTTCGTTCAGGCTACGCGAACACCAAGGGGACCTTGTCTCTAAGCGCGTTCTCGTAAGCAGTGCAGCAGCTGCGGTTCTCTGCTTGTTGCACTGGTCAGTAGATTCCGTGCTGTTGGCTTACGTTATTACCAAATCGGGAAAGTGAGCAGGTGTAACAACACCGATGTTTTCAGCTATTGTATTTGATGAATGGCTTCGTTATGTAGCGACTCGACTGCTTCATCTATCTTATGTAACGTTACAGAATATACAGTAAGGAAGCAAAGGCTGTTGTTGGTTAACTACGGTTGGATAACGGGCGTGTATTCGGCAACTATTGAAGGTGACATGCTATAAGCGTGCATGTAGCTTACACTTGCTTTGCTTTTTCGTCTTAAAATGTTTAAGATGGACCTAAACTGAGTTGTATATTTCCATTACATTGAATATCCTACACCGATTCACTGTACTGTGTTTTGCTGCTTCATGTATTATATGCTGGCTACGTACCTAGCTAAGTTGCATTAACTATGTCCTTATGTGCACTTTCAGCACGGTATAAATTCAGCCCAAAAAACTGCACAGCTAATCATTTATTGCATAAACATTCTTAATTATTAGAACAATAGCAGATATGCATACTTGATGTTGTAACTTTTCTGCAACTTATAAGATACATGAAAGCACTGAAGGTGCTGATGCCTGGGTGCTTACAGCAGTGACAAGTATGTCCCTTAATGAAGCTATAAAATTGGGTGTGGACATGTCAAAGTGCCCTAGCTGTGCATCAATCCTTGACATACTCAAGTATTTACCCACCAGTGGCAGTCTGATGAACATTAATGAACAGTTATGGAGGGAAACACCTTTCACACTATTCAGGGTCTATTTAACACTGACCAATAATTAGTGCAATTCAGACTCTGTGGGAACAACAATAGGTTTTTGGAGGGAAGCACCTTTCATACTATGCAGGACAGAGGTCGCGTTAACCGAATATTTTCCGTCATTGAAAGATTTTTTTTTAACAATTACAGAACATTTTGAACGCCGTCTGTCATTTTGACAGAACATAATTCACACCCCCGCCCAACTGGTGGTGGGTGTCCTATTGTCTCGAGCATTGTCTTTGATCTGTATGATCCTGTATTCCTCATATTTTTGTAATATGATAATTTGCTTTCATTTGTAAAATATGCTGCTCTCCTGCCGGTAGACGATTGGTCATATGTTACAAACGCCGTCTCTGTTATGTGAACACACAGATATCTAGGTCGGGAAAGCCCCGGTTCACATAACGAGTTGATAAGCAGCTTCGTAGGACCGCTTAGCGAGACTGCGGTTGTTAGGCTAAGTGAAGCCCAGCAATAACTGAAAGCATTGTTCATTTGCACACTGTTACCATTTGTGATATTTTACAAAGTTCAAACAGCAGTAAGTTAAAAAATCCACGCAGTGCTTTATTTAACACAGTGCGCAATGTGTGTCTACATGAATCACTGTCGGCATTGTGCTCCGTTTGTCAAGTTTTGCCATCAGCAGTGGCCATTGCTGTGATATAAATCGAACTCACAAGTTGTAAAGTGAACCACTGTGAAGAGCTTTTTCTTTGTTGAAGTCTTGATCGCTCACAGCAGCCATCGTGGTAATCAAATAGTGCTATAACTCGAAAACAAATCTCTATCTCAAAAATCTGGCAAATTTAAATCCAAGAGATTATGGCATTTAACCCATAGAGCCATATTCTAGGACTTAATTTTTACCGGCCTAGCATCTATCCCAGTAACTGACTGAATGACTGACTGAATGAATGACACACAAACGAACTACCGTATACCTCACTTGCGCATGCACACCAAGGCATAAAAATATGAAGAATTATTTTATGCATGCGCCGAACTTGCATGACAGCACTGCACAAACAGAGACGGTATTTGTAGTTCAGCATTTATTAGCTAGAAGTGTTGAGCGGGTTGGAAACGCTGGACAAGATGAGATGTGAGCGACAGACAGTTAGTTAGCAGCATCAGTGCACGGGAGTGATGCTGCGGAGATTCGCTGATGCAGCTGAACTCCATCTGTGCAGAGAAAATACGAGAGTCCCAGAAGAAGAAACAGATGAGAAAAAAACGAAGATCGACTTTATGTATATTTTATAACTGGGCTGCTGATTATGTGAGGACTTCGAATTTGCTAATCCTGTATAAGGGGAAGGTAAAGAATTCCATATTCAAACTCGACTAATATCGAATAAAATTAGCACTTTTTTGGCTTACCTTGATGTTTGAGTATCCAGAGAAACATTCGGGTGTGTAAAAATGTCAAGCGTGCATTTAGTCAAGAAAATTTAGAGTTTAATTTCTAGCACTGATGAACGTGGTAATGGCATATAAACGGCAGCAGCTGTGTTACTGATGACACACCGGGTTGCGAGGGCATGCGCAGCATATGCATTCATGATACTGAATATTAAAATTAAATTCTAATGAATGGTGCGTACACCCTGCAAAGGATTGGCAAGCTGTCCAGGGTGGGTCCCTGCCTTTCGCCCAGAGTCAGCTGGGATGGGCTCCAGTTCCAGGTATAGAGAATGGATGGATTTAATGAGCTTTGAGCACACGCACGCTAAAAGTAATTTTGCTTGTCAGAATTGGCTAAATACTTTAATTAACGCCATCTACTTTAAAACTTATCAGTTCATAAAGCATGGGCAGTGCTCTGTACGGTTGGGTTATCGTCTTGAATTCAGTAAGAATAAAGTAGGTTGCAAGCTAACAAGCTCGAAACGTTTCGCTTTCTACGAATACATTTAGCTTTGAACTGCGTGGAAAACGAGAGTGAACTGCCTTATAGAGCAGCAAGTCAACTGTTTTGCTGCCGCTGTTTGCGACATAGTGAATAATTTTATTTCCCTGTTAAATAAAAATAGTTTATCAACATTTTATATCCCTATATATAAATTGTTTTTCCCGAACTATATTTAAGCCTTCACCGAGTGCTACGTTTATTTTATTTTCAAAAAATGTCTTGCATGTTTTAAAAGTCGTTAATTAGTTAGTAGTTCAGTTCGAAAAATCATTCTAGATATAGAGTTAGTCGTACGTGAATTCAACAGCAGTGGAAAAATAAGATTTTCTGTAATAGTATTGTGCTGAAAATTCTGATCAATCCATATAGTGATGTTCATTGGGGAACTTGGGTTACTAATCCAAGAATAACCCATCACCGAGCTTGAATTTAGAGCCATTGTTTAGGCCCTGATGTCCTAGTTATGAGGCAGTTAAAGCCCAAACCCAGTGTTATTACATCACTGTTGAAAGCTCAGCTCATACTTCCTCATGCCGACCCACAAAATGCAGGATGTAGGCCCATCAACGACCCATTCCTCATGACCCAACCTGAAGAAAAATTTTCAGGCTTGAGAATTTTTTTTGCAATCACCCCTGCATTAGTCTGGTAAGTCTGGTGCAATTTTTTTTTTTTTTGGCGGGGGTGCCTACTGAAATCTAACTGCCAATTTGGCTGTGGGGTTTCACATTGCTGAATTAACTTCACCCATCAAACGGGACCCTACCTATACATATAAAATTTTAATTTACACTCGTCTTCTTTTCTACCGTTTTATTAATGCACATGACGAATTACATCTGGCAGTTCGCTAATTTGTACGTGCAATAATGATTAGCTCTGCATTGGAAATGATGTAACGTAACCTTAAGTAAAATCATGTTTGATTTTAAGCGAGTTACAGTTAGCTACTGGGTTTTACAAACATGTTCAGCCGTCAGAGTCAGGTTGGCTGGTTTTGCGGTCGTCACAGAGGGGAGCCTGGAACCGGCGGAACACACAGCGCAGCCCCCTCCACCAAAACGAGCCACTAAATCGTAAAGCTATATTTAACAGACTAGCATGACCTACCCAAAGCTATCAATATAGAAAAATGTTATTTTACCAGTCATCTTTATTCCTGTATAGTCAGATTAAACAATCAGCTCTCATGCTTGTGATTTTATCGCATATTTCCAAAAATATAGATGCATGGAAAAGGCCCACTAAACTATCAGCTGTAATGTTAGGGGTTTTATTGCATACTTCCAAAAATACCATTAATGCATAATCATTACCTTACTTAGCTAGCGATATGAAAAAGATGACAATGGACATGATGTAAAGTTACATTAAGGCGTTGCCATCATAAATACAGTAACTTACATTTACCTTAACTGCAGACTAAATTACATAACTTTTCCGCTTGTTATAATACCAGCAGGTTAACTTACATGGCCTGATTGAATGATACCTCTCACGGCACTGGCAGCAGACGTGAGCAGAGCGGATGGATGAGGGTCAGGCAGGGCAATGGTCAGCACTGCTCCCGTGATCGGCAGCAACGGTTTGTCCGTGAACCCCAGCTGTTGCCAGTCAAAGTTTGAAAAACTCTCCGGTTTAAAATGGAGATCACAGAGGCAGGCTTTGCGGTTGATGCTCACCTCTCTGTCAGCATAGCTCCTGACAAATACAAGCCACTTCTCCTTCAAGTCATCTTCCCTCAGAAATGTGAATAAGGTAACTGAACCGGTCTCCAAACTCACACAACCGGGAAAAATACAATTCTGAGATGAGGGCATGGCTAGCAAGCTAAAGAAAAGACAATATTGACGGTATTCTGACTCAAAAATGAGCAGGATAACCACCGATTCTAGCATGCCCTAAGTATTTATAATGCTACCGCGGGTGGAAAGAGTTACGCAAGTAGGGGCAGCAGTGCGTAGTGCCGTCCCCTCTTTAACCCCACCCAAAAAAAAACCTCTAAACACTAAAACGAAGTGAAATCGTTAAATCGAGATAAAGTTCTAACTATGAAATTGAGCAACACACAGAAATGACTCTTTTTGCGTGTTTTAACAATTCGTTTCCAACATGTATTGTATCTTTTGAAACAAATTTTAGATTTTTCTTATCAGGGTCTTTAAGTGAGCTGCAAGTGAGTCAAACATACCAGGCTGATTGCCTGGGGTTACCCCAGTCCAACTGTCCTCGTCGTCACTGTTGGAGGGCTCCAATATGTCCTCCGAGTCAACCACATACCCCAGACCAGGGCTAAATACAGGTCTATCACCGAGGACTCTATCTAGCTCTTCGTAAAAGGGACAGGTTGCCCTGCTCCTGTCACTCTTATTATTAATAATATTATCTCTCGCCTTCCTGTAGGCAAGTGTCAGATGTTTAATTTTCCACCGATATTGGAGCCGGGAACATTGATACCCATTGCCCACCATACATTTCGCTATTTCTTCGAATATCCCTCAGTTGCGATACAAAGTGCACAGTTTGTCCTGGAGACTTTCTTCCGACCAGGTAGAGAGCAGACATCGCTTCTCTCTCGGTCCATCCTCTGGTATCATCCATATCTGTCATCGCTGCCTACTTCCCACCCCCAAAGTGGCGCTCCTCGCTTATGTATTTCTGCCTACGGAGTTGTCTGCGGATTGAAGCCACATTTGCATATACACTTGTGTTCGAAGTGGCCAAAATCCGTCCCTGGCCACCTCAAGAAGTGGTTTGAAAGATCGAATCACAATCCGTCTTCAGTGCGTCTTGAGTGCATTTACACCTGTCCTTTTATGTGGTCAAGCGCTATCCGTTTGCAATCAGATAACTAAAAGCACATGCTAATGCCAGGTGTAAACGGGGCCTATGATTACATCAGCTATCCAGTTATTCTATACAGATCAGTGCTCGGAATTCAAATCAGCCCATTGCATGATGATGGCACGCTTGGCATTATGGGATTGATGTGTGGTCTCGCTTTGCATATTAACAAATATAGGGTAGCAGATGAGCTAGTGAGAGCAAGATAGGCGTCTGCTGCACGTTGCACCAAGAGACAAAGAAAGTATGTAAATTAGGCATTAACTTTAACACGGAACAAATATTAAAGAAAATATCCAAGTTCACACATGAGAGAAGTATTTGGCTTTAACTTTGTTTATATGGCGAGGAACGAATACAACTTAAAACTGTGTACTAGCAGAGATATGAATCTTCCAATTTATTCAGTGGTTCCTTTTGACTGTTTTTATGCTTCTTTCTCCTAAAGTCAAGCGTAATGTTTCTAATCATTATACTCGTACAGTGAAACGTATTTGTTGAAATACAATGACATACAATGACAGAAGGAAATGAGGAAGAGTCTAGGGGTGACCTGGAATAGTCGAGTATTCGACGATTCGATTTGGAGGAGTCTGATACGACGATCAACCTCGTAGTCAAATCGTTGGAAAATGTTGTTATGTGACCAAGATCGTAGCATTCTGACTGCATGGGGGTGCCCAGGCTGCTGAGCATAAATCTTTACATAGAATGTCTTTGTTTTCATTTTATATAGCCTATTTTGATCCAAAATCAGCCTAATTTCTGTTACGAAAGAATTGAAAATGACGTGTGCGTTTAAACAGTAGACCTATACTTAATACGCATTAATAAATCACCCACTGCAGTCAGCGCTGTTGCAGGGGGGGTGCGAGGCCCTGTGCCGACTTGATGCGTGAGGCCCTGCTCACATGCATGCGCATTAATCATGCCAGGCTGCAAGCACATAGCTGTTCTAGTTAGACCCGGTGAAATGACATGCATTTTTAGACTAAAACAGCATTATTGTGGCAATAATTTCAACTATGATTTTTTGGATATCATCATCTTTAAAGGAAAAAAATCAACTGCACAACGATTGGCTTTTATCATTAAATCAGCTCAGCTGTCACTTTATAATGGCATGTTGAAGTATGACAGTGCGTCACGAATTACAATTCAACAAACACTCATACCTAATGGCTCACACTCACTGGTGACAATCGCTTATTTTGACTCATTTCTTTGGAAAAATCTCAGATTAACAAAGGTGGAGTATCCGCTGACACCCGCGACAGTTTAACATTTGATTACAATGCAGTATACTTTCTAATACTAGTCAGTCACAAACGCTCTGCTGCAGTGTAACTTTAAAACATCAGATTCCCGCTCACCATTCATTGATCAGGTGATGGTCACTTTCCTTGCCTTTTGGGCCGCAAACTCAGCAATTAAATCCTTATAATCCAGCCTGGATGCAACGTCTTTTTCGATAGACAGAAGGGCAAGCCCGCATAGTCTCTCCTGTGACATGGAGGTCAGAAAATAGTTTTAAATTAGTTTTAACTTTGAAAAGCTTTGCTACCCCGATGCAAATTATTGATATGGTCAATAAGACCCTGAGAATAGTCTCACAGTTCAGAAAGGCTTGTGAGCAGCGAGACAGAGCATGTTACGTATGAGGACATAAAATAAAAAAAAAAAAGATCAGGGTAAGCTTTTATCGAGATGAAATGGTAAATAATGAAACTGACATAGAGAATTGCCATTTTAGGAGCATGATGAGTCAAGTGCAGTGATATGTATTCATTTATTTAAAAAAAAATGATTCGACGATCAGTCGACTATGGGCAAAATCTAACGAATCAGATTCGACGATGAAAATCCTTAGTCCAAGACACCCCTAGAAGAGTCAAACACCAATTGAGACAGCTGTTTATTTTCACCGAGCTACGTAACCTCCGTAACCTACGTAACAGACCAATAAAGGATCAGTTTCACCTATAGCAATGTTTGTTTCCTGTTTCTAGCTCAGTTCAAGTACACTACATCAACGTTACTTGCGCCTACCTTGTTAACCAAGCTAGCGAGCGCGTTAAACTTACTAGCGATTCAAACAAAGCCTTGTTAAAGCTTGATTTCACCTGTAGTAATACCTTCATTTCGCGTCTACAATGGACGGACAGCTAGCTAGCCAAAGAACGGCCTGCTCAATGCCAGGGCTGTCATGTGGGTCCATAGCCAGCTAGCTGACTGGCTATTGCAGTCATGAAATTGAGATATGTGCAGATGCTGTACATTAAAGCTGAGCTAAAACACTAAAGCAAGCTAGCTAGCGCATTAAACTTAGAAGCAACATGCAGTCATACCAGATTGTTCAGGAAAATGCGATGCAGTCGCAGTTTTGCATGTTAATATATTATGATGCGACTTCACAAATTCGACTAAACTGTAATGAGATCATCTGTTGTTCTCTCTCTTTTAATGTGCAAAACGAGATAGCTAGAGACTCCACTTTAATCCCTTCTATTCATTCTGAATCACATCACTGAGAGACTGTGCTCTGATTGACCAGAAGTCGGTTCGATTCCATTCAGGGTCGATTGCCCATCCTGTCCCCCCAGTAGCCCGGATGTTTCTATCCGAAAAACTATAACTTGAATTTTTGCGATTTGAATTGGAAAAGAAACTTTGAATCAAAATAATTAATATTTGATTTCAAAGATATTGATTCAGAACAAATAAATTGAGATAGATGGTTTTCAGAGTGAAATATTTCAATATGATGAATTCAGTGGTGTTTATATTTCAATAAAAAGAATTCAATGGCTGTTAAAATTCAAATACTTATGTCTCTTATTTGCTCCCATAAAAAAAGTTCATTCGTTCAGTCCCCATGACTATTTGCAATTTCTTTTCATTGTTTTATTAAACTTTGAGGGTAACTTGGCATTAAACTACAATTGACTTAGGCATGATAGATTGCGGAAATGCTAGAAGATGGTTTTTGTAACCTAGCAACAATAAGCGCTGTAAAAATGAGGTCATGGGCGCTTACAGCTCAAAAAATGCTGTGCCATTTTTTCACAGAAACATTAGATGACAGTCAACATTTAAAAGATGATATATCAGACTATTTGGAGTAGAAAGATAATATTGGTATCAAAATTAAGCTCAGCATTTCCTTTTTTCAGTCTTTTGGAAAACCTAAAGTAGGGCGCCCCGGTGGCTCATCGGTCTAAGCACGCGTACCATAAAGGCTGTGTCCTTCCCGCAGCGACCTGGGTTCGACTCCAGCTTAGGTCATTTGCTGCATGTCTTCTCCCCAACCTTCCTGTCTCTCTACACTGTATAACTGTCAAATAAAGGAAAAATTCCCAAAAAAAATCTAAAAAAAAGAAAACCTAAAGTATGTTTCCTGGTCAAAGTGACTCAAAATGGAGCAGATCACATATTGGCAATAGCCAGTAATGGCGTGGCTGGGATTTGGACACCCAGCCACAGGGCTCCCAAACAGATGTCTCTGCTGTGTGCCAGAGAAACCACAAATCTAAGCAGATTGTGGCAGCCAAAAACAGTCGCACCGGCCTTTTATACTACTTTCACTCAAGTCCACTGCATGTCTTACAGGAATTTAACGAACAGCGAGCTCAGCAATACTACGCAATTACTACTTGACTTGTATGCATAGCTCATCCTTTCATATTTTCCCTTCATATTACGCACAGCAAAAAACAAAGCAGCAGTTTTTTTCCCCATTCTTGCAGTTTCTCTATGCTCCTTGGTGCAATTAACTGTGTTCATATTTCATTACCGGTCTCTATTTTAGGTAAAATTAAAAAGTTTGTGTGACCTGAAAGGGCTGTTGGGTTAAGCATCTGTTTACAAACCATCCTGATTTGACGCAAGATTCATTCAATTAGGCGATTGCTTGTTGGTATATATAGGCTACTCATTACACATGTAGCTTCTCCACCATATGTAATGCCAACAACTGGGAAGTAGTCCATTCCTTTCTCAATGGCCAATTCTGTGTGGAATTAGTATGGATAATTTCATTTAGACCTCAATTACATTCCAAATCCCACTTCGATTCTGGATCTGCAGGGCCGTCACTTCAGATACCCCCAGCATTGTAAACTATTGACGGGAAGCATTTAAATGTACACTGAAGAACCACTTTCAGTGACAGATCGCTGAAGTCCCAATATTTATTGAATATGACTGGAAAAAATGAGCCTTTGGATTACTTTCCTTGTATCTGTCATCTTAATTTCATAATTTCCTTCAGAGTTTATCCTGGATATTTAAGTTTAATGTTATTTGCTGGATAAATAATGGTAGCAATAGCTAAATTGAACTTGTAGGAAATGTACATTACCATGTAGTATTTTACTGAGGCATTAATTTCAAAATTTTATTCTATCTTAAATTGAAAGATGATAATTAAACCTTTGAAAAGAAGCCTTCCTCTAAGAAGGGTACCACATCAGACACAGTTAAAATAATTCTCTCTCTATGTATTTACTAAGCATATTCCTTTCTGAAAAATTAAAGTTCTGCTTATTGGAAGTAAACCAATTCTGGGAATGGAAAATGACAATGAGAATTAAAGTGAGCTCCCTTCAAACAAATTAATTAAGACAGGCCTTATTGGAAGACATTATCAATTTATTTTTAATAATGTTGGATGCATGAATCCTCAGATATTCCACAGGGTTTTGCTGCAGAACTACCATAAATAAATTGGCTGCTGTTAAGGTACTCTCATTGCAGATGGAGCACATGTGATGAGTGTATAGCTCCGTACACTTGGACAAATTTTCTCTGCCACATTTTCTTCACATTTTCTTCGCTGGTTTGCTTGTGTATGCACCCCATCAAATTCTCTTTGCTGATGGTTGTGACACCTATTGCCGACAGAAGGAAAGAAATGCGAAACTCTCTCACATAGGCTGTACTGAATTGCAAAGGCATTAATACTTACGCACACTATCGTTGTGTGCTGTATATTCTAGAAGATTAGAAATTGTGTCATCAAAACTCATTGAAATGTACAATCTTTTGAAAATAAATTGTATACCATTAACCTGCAAAGTGAGGAGAAAGGAAAATGTTGATGTGGAGGGCTTGTTTTTATCTCTGCAATCAATGCTGGCTATGTTCCACAGGCATTCTTCTGTCTAGTATTCATCTAATAATGTGCTAACCGCTCTGACCAGTATGAAGCCATGACGAACTCAAAATCAACGGATGCAGCAATATATCACAATCAAAACAGGAGGTGATGTCATAGATTGGATGTACGCGCAACAATTTGGGTGCGTTCGAGCGCGTCTGCAAGTAAGCTGGCTGCGCGAGATTCCCGAAAAATTACGCGAGAATCGGTAAGATTCTCGCGTAATTTTTCGAGAATCTCGCAGTCGGCTTACTTGCAGACGCGCTCGAACACACCCATAGTCTGTGATGGTTCTGCCCTGCAGTCCCTCCTCCTCCTGCTGTCTTCACCTCCACCTCAACGAGCCACACCTGTTGCTCATTTAAGTGGAGGTGAAGTGTGGAGTATTTAAGAGCTGCACTTCCAAATTGGCAGTGCAGCTGCATTCTGGCGTTTTTCGCTCCGTGTGTGTTGCTGCTGCTCTGTTTTTGTCTGTTTTAAAGTATATTTATTAAACATCTTTTTGGTTGTACCAGCCTGTGCGAGTGGGTCCCTTCACCTATCCATGACATTGTCACATTTTATTTTCTGGTGTATTTACATGGGCAAATATATTTGCTGAAAATCTGGGCGCCTAGCTGTAGTGATATTTTCTTTGTTATAGAAAAATTTGTCAAATTTCCTCATTCACACGGGCAAAGAAAAGGTGGCCATGTGTACGCAGCTTATCAGGAAATGTGCACCTTGCCAGTGCAACAGCTTCCGAACTGACAGCAGCGTGCAAGCTGAGCTTACTCTGAGATGACTGGTGAGAAGGCAATTCATGTACGGCATAACATAACAGCTGACCTACAGAGCTCCAGCTTACCAACAAGGGCCACAGGTTGCGATGAGCCAACTGCGCAAAGCTGACTCATTATCTTTACTCGGACTACCAGTAAGCTAGCTTGTATCTCAGATATATCCATAAAACAGTGCACTTTCCATCCATGTCGAGAATTGGAAATTGCCCCAGAAGCATTTGGGTATCGCATCTCAAAAACAAGACTATGTACAAGGTCACAACCTGTTTCCATCTAGGTCAAGGGTATGTCTACTTGCATCTAGTTAATGGTAATACTAACTAGTGGTCAGCTCCAGCCCCCAGGAAAACACTAACCCCAAAATTACACCAGATGCGTGTTTGGTCTGTCTGTGCTGCGCCACAGCAGTGCAGCTGGTAGAATTCACTTTATTCAATGTGTGTGCTTACACTGGATCCACTGCGGTGCATTTCACGTCCATCTCAGCTCCGGAAAACAAACTCTTACAAGCATTTTTATACCGGGTTGATTAAATTTGGTTGAGTATTCTAGAAATTATGGCTACTTGTTTAAAAATGATCAGTTCTGAGAAAAACACAAACATTTCAGCAGTTTAATTCATTTTCCACTAAAATACCAACAAATTTTAGCCATTTTCTCAAAAACTAGGAGACAATTTTATTTGGTTTTCTCTTTTTGAAAGTGTCCATTTTATCCAACTAATAACACAAATATTGAAAAATACATGATTTTTGGCCCGTTACACTTTTGTCCCACTTCATGACATACGGCCGTTTGCTCAACTTCATGTCCCAGTGGTTGCGCAAACTCATTTTTGAAAGAACTTGGATGTTTCTCAGTAACAGTAGGGGCTGTAGCATTCTGTGCACTGTACTGTCCAGCTGTGGCAGGGCAGTGACATTCCAGTGCAGTAACAGTCCTGCTCCACTTGGAGAATGGCTTGGGACACGGAGCCACTGTCTTGAGACGCTCAAATTGCACTGCAGGTACAGGCTTGCTACACTAGGGTACTGCGGATGTATAGGAGATATAGTATAGTACATTGATGTACAAGAGCTATGAAGGCTATCCCATCTGGTCCAAAGCAATAAAAGGGCGACTGTGGCACAAGTTGCTGAGAATTTCAGTAATATTTACATACAGAATGTGTCACAAGACAGTGCAACATACCCTGCTGCGTATAGCACTTTTTAGCTTGCAGGCCAGTAAAAAAGTGCCCACTCTAACCCTAGTCCACCTCTAAAAGTGCCCCCCGAAGAGAACCCTCAGCTTCAAAACTGGACATTGTGGCAGTTGAAGAAGGTCGCCTGACTCCCATTTCCTTTTACATATTGTGCTGTGGCTGTGTACATGTGCACCATTTACCTGGGAAGAGATGGCATCAGGATGCACTGTGGGAATAAGATAAGCTGGAGGAGGGAGTGTGATACTTTGGGAAATGTTCTGCTGGGAAACCCTGAGTTTGGGAATTCAAGTGACATCAGTTTTATGGAACCGTTTTGGCCGCACAATGTAGACCTTCACTATATTAAACAGATAGTTTTAACCTTGTGGCTGATTGGTGTAAATTATAATTGAAATGACAGATTATTTTCAGTTGACCCTGGACATTATATCACTACTATGAACTGATTTTCACCGCAGTGTTGAAATAAACTATAATGTAAGATTTTAATGCAGTAGGCTACCATTTGACTTCCATACATTGCCTGACCAAAAAGAAAAAAGTCGCCATTTGGATTTAAATGAGCAAATATTCAAGAGCCTATGATTGAATCAGTATTGCAGTGATGAACATATTTCAGCCACCAGTAATTCATTTAATCCTGACTGGATCAGTGCGGAACTTCTCATTTCATAAATATTTTGGAAGACGTATCTCATGGTTGTTGAAAAGATGTTACTGTGTTTCAAGAGGGGCAAATATTTGGCCCGCATCAAACAAATAAAAAAGCTAATGAGATTGCTTAAATGAAAAGAATGGGGTCATGAACTGCCCGATAATTTATTAAAACCTGGAATAATAGCGGTGAACTGTCAACTTCACAGAAGAAATGGGTTGGAGAAAAATTATGACTGATCTAGATCTAAGAGCACTACAATGTTCAGTAAAGTCTCATCGTTTAAAAAAAAAAAAAAAAATTTAACTCATGGCTATGTTTAATTATGAAGGTTAGAGCATTTCCATGCGCACGATTCAACAAGAACTTGGAGGATTGGGACCAAACAGCTGCATTGCTACTACAAATCCACTTGTTGGTGAGGCATTATTTAAAAAAAAAAAAAAAAAAGTTTGCCAGATTTACCCTATTCAAGAATGACAGGCACATTAGGGAAAGAAAGGAAGGCTATGAAGCGATGCACCTGTCATGGATAGTGCCCACTGCACAAACCTCTGGAGGCAGTGTTATCATCTGGGGTTGCTTCAATTGGCCAGGTGTAGGCTCAGCACTGTTCTGCCGCAACAAAATGAATTCAGCAGACTACCTGAATATACGGAATAACCAGTAACCCATCAATGGACTCTCTAACCCCTGATGGCACAGGCCCAGTGGCGTAACAATAGGGAGTGCAGCGAGTGCAACAGTACTAGGGCCCAGTGGCGGGGGGGCCCTTGATGGGCACCCCCGCTACAGGATCGGGCCTCGGACAACGTCAGCATAGGTCTCTTTCAAAGTTGAAAGACTCATACTAACCAAAGCCTGCAATTAATAGTACTTGCCTGTGTGCTACTGGATATTTATACCACTGCAACTGCATTCATTTTTCAGTCATGGTGCAGGCAAGTCGATGTCATCATGATACATTATTCATCATTTTAATTGAGCATAAGTTGTTATAACATGAAATAATTTAGATTTCTTTTTGGAAAATGCTTAAAAAAACAATGATAATTTTATTCTGCTGCTGATATCGTCATTGAGACAGCAAGTGTTTCTGGGTAATGTCCAACATTCCATAGACCACCGACGGGACAATGTCACGG
Source organism: Gymnothorax javanicus (assembly GCA_029692085.1). Classification (NCBI taxonomy): domain Eukaryota; kingdom Metazoa; phylum Chordata; class Actinopteri; order Anguilliformes; family Muraenidae; genus Gymnothorax; species Gymnothorax javanicus. The sequence goes on from CM056195.1 coordinate 85,782,967, forward strand.
TTCGATCGTTTAATCCAAGCACAGTCTATGGTTTAATCTTGCTGCTGTTTACAGTTGGGGGGGCCCGTGCCGTCAGGTCTGTACTCGAGCCCACACGGACCACGTTACACCTCTGCACAGGCCTACTCCAGGGTGACAATGCCAAGATTCATCAGGCACATATTGCGAAAGAGTGGTCCATAGAGCATGAGGAATCATTTTCACATGACTTGGCCTTATCCGGACCTTATCCAATTCAAAGTCTTTGGGGTGTGCTGGGGAAGGCGTAATGGAGTGGTTTGATTCACCCATCGTCAATACAATATCATGGCCAATAATGAATGCAAATCTGGTCGGAAATAAATCTTGTAACATAGTAAAAGATTGCCAAAACAATACCACGACAAATGTGTGCCGTGATCAAAGCTAAAGGTGGCCCAACAAAGTATTACAGCATGCAACATTTTTTTTTTTTTGACAGTGTATTTTCTGTCTCATCTAGTGCAGCTTGCACGTACCCTAACCAAAGATTTACGTCCTCAGCCAAAGCATTTGGTAAATGTGTAATAGGTTTCCAAATAATTATAAATTGATGTCCAAAGCGCCCTTATTTAGTGCATTTTATGGTTTTAAATGCGTGAAAATCCTGCCCCTGCCTCTCATATTCAATCGCACACAGAACATCGCCATAGTTGGCCTTCTGCTCTGTAAAAAATTACAATTGATTAATTTGTCATCTGAAAATTCACGTGTTGAAAATTCGCAAAAATTACAACCTTTGCTCATTTTGTGCGTAGAATATGGTGGGTGGCCACGTGCAATCATTACATCGCTACTGGTTAATTTCTAGGAAAGGGAATTGAAAATGCTTGCCAAATTAGCCTATAGATACTTTAATACTGGATGCTCGAGGTAACCTATGGGCAGCTGTCTCTACAGGTGGAGTCCCATAATAAACTTAGGCTTACTTCCAGTAACAGTCACAACATCTTATGGTGCAACTGCTATTGACGGTTCAACCTGTTGATGTAATACCTACACTGCCAAACTTAATTTCTTGCGATTCAGTATTCATTTCTATACATGAAAATACAACCCCAATTCCGAAATAGTCCGGACGAAGTGTAAATCGTGAATAAAATCAAAATGCAATGACTTCCAGATCACATGAGCCAATATGTTATTTACAAAAGAACATAGATAACATTTCAAATGTTGAAACTGAGACATTTTTCATTTTTCATTTTTCTCCGCAAAATGAGCTCATTTCAAGTTTTCTGGCTGCAACAGGTCTCAAAAAAGTTGGGACACAGGCAAAAAAAAGGGCTGAAAAAGCAATTAATATATAAGAGAATCAGCTGAAAGAACATTTAGCAAGTAATTACATTGACTGGCATCAGATGTGTAACATGATTGGCTATAAAAGGGATGTCTTAGGCTGGATTTACACTGCAGGTTAAATGTGACACGAATCGGATCTTTCGCTCAAATGCGGCCAATATCCGATCTGTCACATGGCTGTGTAAACAGAAAAAAAACACATTGATTCCGCCCTCGATCGGATCCGTCAGATCGGATCCAGGCCTCATTCATATGTGGTTTTTGTTCAGATATGTATCTGATGTGTATCAGATATGTGCCAATGTGCCCGTTGTGTAAATGCATTATCAACATGCAGATCAGATACTTTGTAAAAAAAAAGAAAAAAAAAAAAAAAAAGGCCTAGACTAAGGCGGAGTCTGCCTACGCATTTGCGATGATGCAGATGATAGGAGTAAAGCTGCTTTCACACCAGATGCAAAACAAATTTTTCGTGCGACAGATTACATTCAAAGTCAATGCAAAGACGCGAATACACGCGAAACGCGTTTATTCGCGTCTTTGCATTGACTTTGAATGTGTTGAGGATTATATTTCAACATTTCTCATCATATTCAACAGTAAATCGGTAACCAAATGAATTCGTTTCGGGTCCAGTGTGAAAGCGGCTTAAAAGGCATTAACAGGGGAATCAGATGTAGGTTACCCAGTGAAATGTTGCGAGCCTGGTTGATGTTTTGATAATTTCTATGACTGTTAGGCCTGCATGCTTTTTTGCGCTGCACGCACATTTGCTTTTATTTTCGGTAGCCTTCTCGACTGTGCGCATGTGGATCGCCCAAGACAATGGCCAGGTAGTGAGTGGTGTAAACAAACGGAATCGATACGAAACAGATATCATTCACCCTCAAAACAAGATGTAAACACACAGTTGAACAATCGGATATGGGCCTCAAAATCCGATCTGGGCAACAAGACCTGCAGTGTAAATCCAGCCTGAGAGAGGCTGTGTCTCTCAGATGTAAAGATGGCCAGAGGCTCTCCAACCCGTGAAGGCTTGCATGAAAAATTGTGGAATACTTCAAAAGCAATGTTCCTCAACGTCAAATTGCAAAGGCTTTGAAGGTCTCATCATCGACAGTACGTAACATCATCAAAAGATTCAGAGAACTGGAAAAATCTCTGCGTAAAGGACAAGGCCGAAGACCTTTACTGGATGCCCGTGATCTTCCGGCCCTCAGACTCCACTGCATCTCACACCGGCATGATTCTGTCATTGAAATTACTAAATGGGCCCAGGAATACTTACAGAAACCACTGTCTGTAAACACAGGCCGCCGTGCCATCCACAGATGCCACCTAAAACTCTATCATGCAAAAAGGAAGCCATTGTTGAGCATGATCCAGAAGCGCCACCGTGTTCTGTGGGCCAAGGCTCATTTAAAACGGACTGTAGCAAAGTGTCCTGTGGTCAGACAAGTCCAAATTTGACATTCTTATTGGAGATCATGGGCGTTGTGTCCTCCGCGCTAAAGAGGAGAAAGACCACCCCTCTTGTTTACAGCATTCAGTTCAAAAGCCAGCATCTCTGAAGGTACAGGGATGCATTATTGCATATGGTGTGGGACACTTGCATGTTTTAAAAAGCACCATGAATACTGAAAGGTATATAAAGGTTTTTGAGCAACATATGCTCCCTGCCAGACGACATCTATTCCAGGGAAGGCCTTGTGTATTTCAGCAGGACAATGCAAAACCACATACTGCAGCTATTACAACAGTATGGCTTTGTAGTAAAGGAGTCCATGTGCTGAACTGGCCTGCCTACAGTCCTGATATTTCACCAATTGAGAACATTTGGTGCATAATTAAGCGAAAAGTCCGCCAAAGGAGACCCAAAACTCTCCAGCAGCTGGAAGCCTGTATGAAACAAGAGTGGGATCAAATTCCAATGGCTAAACTCAAGAAACTTGTCTCCTCAATGCCCAGACGCCTCCACTCTGTGTTAAAAAGAAGAGGGGATGCTACACCATGGTAAACAGGCCCTGTCCCAACTTTTTTGAGACCTGTAGCAGCCATCAAATTTGAAATGAGCTCATTTTGTGGATAAAATTGTACAATTTCTCAGTTTCAACATTTTCCATATTATCTCTGTTCTGTTGTGAATAAAATACTGGCTGGTGTGATTTGAAAGTCATTGCGTTTTGATTTTATTCACAATTTACACTTTGTCCCAACTATTTCGGAATTGGGGTTCTATATTGTAAGGTTTCACTTTATTGGGAGTAATGACAGGAAGTACATTTTATCAATATCAGGGTAATAAATTTGTCTGAGTTTCAATGTGCCCTGAGCATTGGCCTGTGTTAAAGGAATATTGGGATCAGCAGAGCTGATGCACATCGCTATTTGTGGCTAGAAGGTCTGGAAGCCAGGGGTCAGTGTTAGCATGGTAATTCACACTGCTAGGCTGGACTTGAATGATCAATCATTGCCTTAAATTTCAGTTTCATTCCCAGTTGCCACTGAATCCTCATTATTGGCCTGTTCACTGTATAACTTCACTGGGTCTTATTTCCATTGCATAGTGTCCAAAAACGGGTGTATGCAGTATGTGCAACATTTAAAATTGCAGAGACTGAGAGGTCCATGCAAGCTAGCAGTGTATCCAGTTGATTCAAAAGTTAACAGTGTCAGCAAGCTAGCTCTTGAGACTCACATGGGCCAACAGTTATAATACTCCATTTGCTGCTTCTTCAGATGAATGCTGAACTGGAGAACATTTCAATTCATGTCCCACTCCCATTACATGAAAGGCTGGTAGTCTTTAGTCACTGAATATTGATAGCCCTGCAGTGTACACAGCTGCCTATGTCCCACACCCCCCCTCCCACCCAAACAGGTAAACCTGAGATGTTGCCCATTTTTCACTGTAATCAAAGATGAATAAATTATACAAAATATCACAAAAGTATGTTCCCATGTATACATAAATTACATACATTTCTAATTTTGTATTAAGAGTTAACCTCTTCCATCTGGGACTTGTCATCAGAGGGACATAAGCCCTGCTCTCACCTTTGGAGAGATTATAAGCGCATTACTTCTCCAAACCCGTTCCCATTTACGTTTCTCAATTAGAAACTAAGTGTTAATTTCTTCTGTTGCAAGGATCAATTGGCAAAATTACTGTTCATTTACCATTATCTTGCATTATTGTTCATTGCAAAAGTTTGCAAGCATTTTCCTATCCGTATTAATGGTGACATAAAACATCAAGTCTTTCAAAGCTTCTACAACGTAAATTCCAGTAGCTCACAAAACGGTATTTTTATTTTTTTCTCAGGTGTATCAAACTGATCAGACACTAAGAACACATTTGAAAAAATGCAGTTTTGCCAACTTAGGTCTGCATATCAAGTTTGCATTTGAAAAAATAAAACTGTCTGTCACGAGTTACAGCTTTACTCTCAACCTGAGAACAGGTTGGAGAAAGTAAAGTCCAAGAGTCCAAGCAGATGTGGAGATTATGCTGTAAACGCTTGGGAAATATTGTCAAAAGTAATCGATGTATGGACTGGCAGAGTCCTCTGCTTTGAAGGTATAATCGCCCTGCAACTTCTTCTATTTACTTTGCTTGATTAGCAGTCAAGTTGATTTGCTCAATAATAAAAACAAATCCATAAAATGGTGAGCCAATTTATATTTAGAATATAACATGTAAATTAGGCTTGGCTACAGTACGTAGGTACTAAAGCCATTTCAGAGGAATGTGTAAGTCTTTCACTAGGTCCAACTCTGGTTCAGTGTATGCTTAATAAGATATTTATCACTTGAAATCTATGCCTTTGCTTAAAACAAAACCAAGAGCCATATCAAAATAAATACACTGAACAAAAATATAAACGCCCCATGTCAAATTTTTTAGTTTTTATGAACAAAAAACTGGAACCGGGATTCGTCTGTGAATAGCACTCTTCTCCAGTGTGCCAAGAGCCATCGAACGTGTGCATTTGCCCATGCAAGTCGGTTCCGACGCCTGACAGCGGTGAGATCCAGACCACGGTGAGGGCGCTGAGCTTGCAAGTTGGCTTCTCGCAGGCAGTTACAGACTGTCTGTGGTGTGATGCGTATGTTGTGCAGATCAACGGTCTCATCCGCTGTGCGTGTCGCTGATCTGAGCCGATCCCGCAGGTGGACGAGCCGGATGTAGCGATCTTGTGCTGGTGCGGTCACACGTGGCTGACGTGGATGAGGTCGATTTGCAGTACTGCCCGTCTGTCGGAAACGACCTCTCAAACGGCCTATTGTCTGATAGTTAACATTTGGCTGCACAGCAACCGCTCTGATGGACATCCCTGCATCCAGCATGCCAATGGCACATTCCCGCATGACCTGAGACATGATGACTTTTGACAAAATTTGACATTTTGGGGTGGCCTTTTATTTTCCCCAGTATAAGGAGTGTCTGGGTACTGCTCATTCTGCCTGATCACTGTCTGGAAATGCCACACCCATGTACTGAGTGAAATCACTGCATCACTGAGCAAATGCTCACTGACAGGGAGATGGATTAAAAGAAGGGTACACAAATCAAATATCCTAAAAATCCCTATTGTGCAAGCAAAAGTCAGCATATGCTCACTTAGAGTTGTTAACTCCATGTGGCATCAATATTCGACATGGGGCATTTATATTTTTGTTTAGTGTATATAATTCTTAATTTTGCATAGTCTTAGATGAGTAAAAATGGCACAAATAGGAGATGTAATTCAGAAAGTTAAGATTTTGATTCAGATTTTTTCCATCCTTACAACCTCACATTGTTGTCCCCCGCCGCCGCGGTAGCGAGCGGAGCGGGGGACATAGTATTCAGCTCCGTCCATTCATCACATCCTGTTTGTTGTGAACGCGATATCTCAAGAACAGTTTGACCGATTTTATTCATCTTTGGCTTCAATGTGTATTAGTGTGATACGCCGACCCCAGTCGATTTCTGTGACCTGGCGGGGGACATGGCCACATTTAGTGGCAACACTTGTTAAGTAGGTATATACCCATTAAGTTCAATTCATGGATAGGTGGAGCATCACATATCGTCTCTGTGGTGATGAATCCCAAACTCAGTCCATGTTGTTCATTTGCTGTAAAGTCCATTAGTATTCTGGCCATGACACATTCATCATTTTTGGTCCTCACGCCACCACATTGGATTTGAAATGAATCAATCAAAATCTGCTTACATTGTCTCATACAAAGTCGTGTTATTAAGTGCATTGACTTTATAAGATGTGGCGAAATTTATGACCATCTTATCCTGTGAAGTCAGGGTATATCCAGTCACTGCAGACAGTGCACAGTGATGTGGGACATTGATATTCTTTCATCGGTTGTGGCAGAAAAGCTGTCCACTCCGAAAAATTCATGTCTCCTGGAGGCTGCTCAAGAATATTCCAATGTATGTTCTATTGCCTACTTACGTGAACAAATTTGATCTGGCTAATGGCCATCTCAGGTCAGTCTTTGAGAAGCACTGCACCTTCTGTGATTGCCCTGACTGTAAATCCAACCTCTGATATCAATGCAGTTCAAAGAAAGTATTTGAGACCTTGCTGTATGAAACTTGTCAGGTCCTGTCTTTAACAAATAACAGCATACTATTGAACCACAATGGTAGGATTATTCTACCTCATGTTTGAGCCTGAAATATTCAGCTGTCATTTCTTATTAATAATAATAATAATAATATTTCCAGCCTCATTATTTCAATTGACCAAATTTCTGCAAGTGGCTACATAAATCCATTTTGACAGTTCAGTCTCCATCTAGATTAAATGTGGTGACCAGCAAGCATGCCAGTGCTTTCTGGATACTAAACTTCACTTCAGGGTTGGGTACAGCAGCTTACTGTCAAATGCAGAAGAACTCTTACATTAAAAAATTCAATGCGCACAGGTTCTATAAATCTATTTCTATGTTGTGGCTCTGCAATATATGATAAACAATTATGAAAATGACAAACTCTTGCAGAGGAAAAAACATTGAAGATTTGTCATTTTATACACTTGGGCAAAAGTTAAACATCACTCAACTCTGAGAACAAGTTCCATTTCACCAAAGAACTAATGAATTAATAACATAACAAAAAAACGTCCCCCGACTCTTGGAAATGCTGCTTGTACATACTTTTCCTGGCATACAAAATCAGTTTGAAAAGAGTTTAATCTTTTTTTCATACTTATACTCAAACTTTTTTCAGCTCTTACCCAAAAAACTTATGTTCTTCTCATTCCATAAATATTTTTGCGATTTTGATGTACCAAGTAATCAAACCTCAAACCTCTGAAATACTACTAATTAGCCCAAGTTCATGAGTGCCGCCATTCCGTATATTTTAGCCAATCTAAAAATACTTTGTGTGGCAATGTCCCAGATGTTTAGGTGCACTTGGGCACCAGTAAATCAGCTGATCCATAAAAATAGTACATAAATTAGTCTCTTATCACTTGTGCTACAGCTTAATTTTATGCTGAATGATCGAGGTCTGATATTACCAATCATTATGAGATCCTGTGAGACAAAAATTATTGGTTATCCCACTCTGTGCGGTTGTTGATTGCTCCAACAAAATGGGAAACTCAGACCTGTCTGAGGGCATAAGCTTGCACTGATTTCCCTTGGCAAAGCCTGACTTGTTTTGACAGTGGTTGCGCAACATCAGATTCAACTAAAAATCACTGGTTATGTTCTGCGCACTTTTTACTTAGCCGTTTCAAGGAGCATGTTTACACAAAGTAATGAATTCAATCGGAAGATTTTGCAAGATGATGCCTGTTAATTAGGTTGGAGAAACGACAGAATTAGTTGCAGATGGAACAGGTAGGCTTTCCAAGTCTTATGTCCGCTTATAATTTGTCATTGTAGTTCTACCGATTCACCAATAATTTAACCAGACAAACTCCTGCTTACAGTAGCCATGTTTTTTATCAGTGGTGGAGCCAGAACTGAAAATTGGTGGGGCCCAGAACATCATTTTACATCAATTATGAGTCCTGGCTTGTTCTTAATCATTTCCGTTTATTAACACGTTTTCAGATTATAATAATCCATTGGCAATCAGTCATGACTTCTCTCTCCATGCCATCTTTCGGCAGCTAAATAACTGGCCAAATTCGGAACAGAAAAATAATTTTTAAAAAAAGGCTAGTGCTTTGCAAAAGACAGGCTGCTCTAAAACTTCCGCCCTATCTTGGTGGTCTAGGAATCAGAAGGTTCCTGATTCGATCCCCAGCTCCACCAGAGAGCATGTCGAAGTGTCTTTGAGCAAGACACTGAACCTCACACTGCTCCTGATGTGAAGGTTGGCACCTTGCATGGCAGCCTCCGCCATCAGTGTGAATGAGAGGCATAATTGTAAAGCACTTTGGGGTCATGTGACTAGAAAAGCGCTATATAAATGCAGTCCATTTACCGTTTACCTTCTCCGCACATCACATAGTGTGGAGTGTTCTCAGAGTGAAGCTAATGTTAATCATGCATCATAAAATGATTGAGAACAAGTCAGGACTAATAATTATTTTAAAGGGATGTTCTATACCCCACTAAAATTTCAGTTCTGGGTACACCACTGGTTTTGTATGCTTGCTTCAGTGAAGCAGCACATCTTCTTCCTCTTCTTCTTCTGCCTAAATTTGACCGACTAACTCCTCCTACACTGTTTAAGCTATTGATTCCATTCAAACTTTAAAAAATTCAGCTTGTTCTGAATTACGTTGCATCTGCATAGATTTGATTTTCTTTTTAGTTTTTGAGGTATTTAATGTCATTTTTTGGGGTTCTATTAAATCAAGCCATTTTTGTGCTGATTCAGTAAATTCAGCTATTTTCAGCTTTTTTTTTAACGCTGTCATACTTTTACCTAGAAATGTCATTCAAACTGCAAAATGTTAAGCTTGTATAATGTCTTCACAATTCAAATTTTTTGTAACTTCTATAATTTTTTAATGATAAATTTTTAAAAATAATATTTGTTACAATAAATTCTGGGAACTTAGGGTTGTGACGTCACTGTTAGAGTGGCGAACAGCTGTAATATCGTCAAGAAGTATTCTCTTAAACTTGCTCTAACTCCCACAGTTTTCACTCCACATAAATATTTTTATATCGAAGTTGTAGCAAAAGTGCTGCTCACGAAAATTTAACTATGCGAACAATCAGAGAGACTGTTTTGCCAGTATGAGCCGAAAAGGGACGGGAGCATGAACCGAAACTCCATTAACTCCTATATTAAATGAGACACGAAAATTCCAGTTGGGAAGCTGAAAAACACAGTTTTATAACTTGCTCGTGTTCCCACAATTTTGGCACTACACACAATTTTGACATATTTCACTCAGCAGACTCTCCACGTCAGTATGGTACCGTAAAACGGGGTGACTAGGGACACCGAGGTGAATAGGGACAAATAGGGAAAGTTTCTTAAATCTGCTTATTTCATATTTGCTTTTTCTATTTTTTTCTACAGGTTGAAAGGTTCAAGGTGTTCAGAGAGTGGGGTCCACCTGATGTGAAAAGATTCTTTAAGGACACAGGGGTCCCAATAATTTTTTTTCAAAAATTTTAGAAAAAAACAGGGTGGGCAAAACTTTCTCTCTCCTGTGGCCACTGATTGACAAAATTAGCTGAAAATATACCTGGACCTAGCCTGTTAGGTCCTACATCACACCTGAGAATTTAAAATATTTACTTTGACAGGAAGTTGTCGTAAGATTTTTTCTTCTTTCAGGCCGGGGTGAATAGGGACACCATGGTGCGCAACTACAAGCCCCGTCCAGGGGGCAAGACTCTCAAGAAACATTCCCCTGAGAATCTCAACAAGTTTAAGTTTTGATTTTAAATCTGTTAACATGAAACTGAAAGTCATAAGATCATCGTTAATTGTACTATTTGTAGATGAGAGTGACCTTTGCTGTATGTTACTGAATCTAACATGATTAACATTGCACATGACTTGTCACTTAAAGAAACAGTTGGTCATTTGAGTGCAATTTGATGCACTAGCAAAGTTTTAACTTACTTTCCCAACTTAACCTTTGACCTGATAGTTCACACGTTTATATTTCAGCTCGTTTTGATGGGCCGTTACAACTTTACTTAATTAATTGTTAAGATGGCATAGATTGCCCTGAAATGTTTGTAATGTTTTTTTTAAAAACTCACTCAGTGTCCCCATACCCCCCATTTATTGTATGAAGAGGAACAACTGCCTCTAAACAGTTCTTTTCCTATCAAAACTGGTGCTGTCCCTGTTGACCCCGAATTTGGGGTCAACAGGGACAGCAACATTTTATAAAAAAAATACTTATCCTCCAATTTTTATTTCTTTATATAATACAACATTAAAGGTGTCCTATGTGGACATAAAATCACCACATACGACTGAGTCTTTGAGCTGCATAAAAAAAAGATACAATCCAGAGTATGTTAAAATTGTCCCTATTGACCCCGTTTTACGGTACCTCCATTTCATAGATTGGACTTACCATCTGTGAGGTAGCAGCAGTAGTATGTAAGAGACGCCTTCACTAAAATCTCCGTTGGACCAAATGCTTCAATTATTCACTCAAATGGCTCAGAGTGACTCAGCGAAATTGTGGCATAACGGTATTGCGGTTCAATTCTGCCCTCTGTTGGACTTTTTCCTAGCCTCAGCATTATCATTGTTCGGATTAAGATTGATACGAAGGTTAGACAAATCTCATTATTCCGCGTCAAACTCAATGAAAGAATTTTCAGTATCGTCGTTTGTAAAGTCGCTCAAATCAGCTCCAAGAGAGCACATTTAGGGCTGCAAAGACCGGTCTTTTTGCAGGGCATGTCCATGAGAACATGTTACAGTAAAAAATTACAAAGCAGAAAAGAATTGCTTGATCTCCTATGCCAGTATCTACAAGCAACAGTTCACACTAGCTAGATATATTAACAATCATATCGAAAACAGGCGAAATATTGGTATCAAAATGACCGTAACTACCATCCTTGCTAAGCCAGCAGACGTAACTTTTCCATACTCATTGAGTAGTTTAATTGTTAACGTTAGCTAGCTATTGATTGTGTCATCTGCAGTGATGGCAATTTCAATACTCAAGTTCGACCCATTTCGAACACGTTCTGTGCACTGTTTGTTCGCGAGCTAACTAGCTAATAATAGCCCAGAAATAAAAAGGGAGCCGTGAATAATATCACAACATCTGTTAACGATATCTTGCAGCTTGCTATAATTAGCTATTTAGCTAGCGAACACACAGTGCACAGAAATGAACAGAGAGCCACAAATAGTAGCATTTCACAACTTTTTTTTTTATAGTTAGGGACTGGAGGAGACAATGACAATGAGCTATAAGCAACAACAGCTGCGGCAGTCTGCCAATGTGGCCTTCCATGTTTGCTTTGCCATGAAGCCAATTTCTCAGCGTGCACTGCGTTGACCTAGATACGCACAGAGCCATAGAGAGATGCGTCAACCTCATTGACGCCAATTGATCTTTTTTTTTTTTTTTTTTTTTTTTAGCTGGGTTCAAGCGGAGTGGACTCGGTCATGATGCAGCTGAAAAGTCAGAATTCCTTCATCAATTACTTTCAGCTGTAAAGTCTTGTGTTTACATTTCAGCAGTTTTTTAAACATTTCTTCAGCAATTTCCTTTGCCTTTCAGTTTTCAAGCGCCTTCATTTTATAAGCCAACATGTTACAGGAATTTAGTCATAAATTGCTTATTTTTTATTAATTGCTTATCCTTGAGTAGCCTAGGTCATGCATGATTGCTAACTCGTATAATCTAGCTTGTAAGTAGAAACACCATAAAATGTGTTTATTATGTATTCATTCTATCTGAAGCCTTGGGGTCCAGTGGGACCAAGAATGTATTTTCTGAGTTATGTGTGTTCCCAGGAGACAGTCCCTGTGGAGCCTGCTGAACCACAAGATAAGCATGAGATAATTGGGGAAAGAAAGACTCCTCTGTATTGCTGATATGGCTGTCAGGGTCAGCCATACGTGGGATGCATATTCTTGGCCGTAAAATGCTGGAAATAATATAATGATGTATAAATCAGCCCCAAGGGGAGGAGATGATGACTTTGTGCTCTTACTTATATCCAAAGCAAAGGAGGAATTCCTTTGTCCTTGTTCTCGCATGTAACGAGGAACCTATTTGCAAATAGTAAACTGGATCCTATTTACTATCTCTGTCTCTGAGTGTTTTCTTACAGGAGTACAAATTAAAAATTCCCAGAACACAACCTCTTCAACTTTTCTCCCTGAAGCAAGCACACAAATTTTCTTCAGAAAATGTAGCCTTTTCTATGTGAATTTATAACCGCCTGCTCAGGAGTTCCGGTGTCCAGATGACACAGGCTACCCCGATTCCAACAAACATAGTGTACCGCCAACAACATATAAAACTGATCTTCTCGAGCAGATTTAGCTGTTAAAAAATTTTCAAAAATTACCCAAGAACATATAACCCCATTTCTAAAAAAAACAACGCAATGATTTGCAAATCATTTTAAGTCTATATTGAATTGAAAATAGTATGAGGACAACATATCAGATTTTGAAACTGAGAAATTTATCTGAGAAAAATATCTGCTCATTTTGAATTTGATGCCAGCAACATGTTTCAAAAAAGTTGGGACAGGAGAAACAAAAGAATGGAGAAGTTGTAAGATGCTGAAAATATACACCTGATGGAACATATCACTTAGGTTAATTGGCAACAGGTTAGTAACATGATTTGGTATACAAGTCTTTCAGAAGAAAGGATGGTGAAGGTTTCACCACTCTGTGAAAGCCTACATGGGAATATAGTTCAACAATTTAAGAGTAGTTTTTCACTCTGATAACACTCCACACCATCAGGTGTTGTGAGTTCTTCCCGCTTAAATAAGACAACAATCATTCATTTGGACACGCAATTCGGTGCATTTAAATCAGCGCCAATTCAAAATAGAATCCTTGAGTTTCCTAAAGGCCCTACTCCATGGAAGATTCTCATGAAAGGGAAAAATTTCTTTTGCCCACGTTATGACCCATATATTGAGGGGTTCAAACCCGTAGGACTGAAACCCTATTGTTTTTCTGCTGGTTTATTTTTAGGGGTTCAAGCCCGTAGGGCTGAAACCCTATTGTTTTTGTGCTGGTTTATTATTATTATTTCTTTTCTTCTTCAGAAATGTTTTTGCAAATTCCCGTGAGATGGTAAATGGTAGAGACCTGAAATTTTGCACATTGGTTGGAAGTTGTGTGTAAATGCAAGGCATGTTTAACTCAATCGGCCTGATGGTGGCGCTATAATTCAAGAAAAACAGTTTTTCACTTTAAAGGTCATAACTCCTACGCTGTAGGTCCGATTTACACGAAACTTGGTACAGACATTCCTTGGTCCAATCTCTACAACTTTCCCAAAGGACCTCTAAGGTCCGCCATATTTGATTTTCCGGAATTTTGAATTTTTTGAAAAACACATTTTTGACATCTCCTCCTAGGCCGTAGGTCCGATTCCTTGAAAATTTGCTGTGGATCATCATTGGACCAAGCTTATCAAAGATTGCATAAGGCTTGTTGAAATCTCATTTTGTTTCCAAGATATTGACCAATGAACTTCAGCAGGGGCGTGGCTTAGCACATAAATGGACAAAATTCAACAACCATTGGGCCAATCATCACAGAACTCACAGGATATGTCCAAATAAATACCTAGAACATACCATGACAGTTTTATGCAAATCGGCCCATAGGGGGCACTATAAATGCAAAAAATGGGCATGGCATGACACAAATCAGACTATAAATCAGCAATTGTTTGTCCTATAGCCACAAAACTCACAGGATATATTCATATAAGTACTTGAAACATACCCTAAAAATTACATTCAAATTGACTGATAGAGGGCGCTATAAATGCAAAACAAAACAAGCAATGTGGTATAACCCAAATCAGACCATAAACCATAAATTGTTTTCCCAATCATTACAAAACTCAGAGGATATGTCCATATTAGAACCTGAAACATAGCCTGAAAGTTTCAATCAAATCGACCAGTAGGGGGCGCCACAAATGCACGAAATAGCCTAACATAACACAAATCAGACTATACATCATAAGTTGTTGGTCCAATCATTACACTGGCAAAATAGGTCCACATAAATACCTGCAAAGTGGTTTTTGTCCCTTGCCGCTGCGGTAGCGAGCGGAGCGGGGGACATAGTATTCAGCTTTGTCCGGCCGTCAAAATTCCTGCGCTTCGCATTAGAAGATCAGAGTTTCCAGTTTTCCCGCCTCCCATTTGGATATACTCTGGCGCCTCGAACATTCTCCAAATGCGTGGAGACAGCGCTAGCTCCGCTCCGGCAGAAAGGGATACAGATCCTGACCTATCTGGACGATTGGCTGATCCTGGCCCCTTCCAAGCAGATGGCAGCTGCCCATACTATGCAGGTAATGCAGCATATTGCTCAGCTGGGCTTGGCTATCAACAACGACAAGAGCACCCTGCAGCCCAGTCAGACAGCGCTGTATCTAGGGCTTCGGTTGGACTCTCAATCTATGACTGCACATCTGTCAGTGGGCAGAATAGAGGCAATCCTGTCTCAGACCAAAAGAGTTCTGGACGCAGTCTCAGTGCCGGCGATAGCAGTCATGTCATTACTGGGGATGATGGCTGCTGCTCATTCAGTAGTCCGCCTGGGGCTGCTGTACATGAGGGATTTTCAGCGCTGGTTCATACGCCTTCGTCTGGACCCAAGGTGGGACCGACAGCGCATGCTCCATATACCAATGCAAGCACAACGGGTGTTGGCGTTCTGGGCCTCACCCAGCCGGCTCCGCGAGGGGGTTCGGATGGGATGCGTATCGCACTACACCCACATATTTTTAGATGCCTCCCTCACAGGATGGGGCGGGACTTGCGGCCCTGCTTCTGTCGCAAGTATGTGGCAGGGGCCCCGGCGCCATATCAACCTACTAGAACTCATGGCAGTTCAGGTGTTGCACCATTTTGCCCCACAGTTGGAAGGGAGGCACGTCCTGGAGAGATTGGACAACACAACAGTAGTGACCTCTCTCAACAGACAGGGGGGCGTCAGGTCATTGGCCCTGCACAAGATGGCTGCTTCCATCCTAACCTGGGCGGATCGCCATCTCTGCTCCCTGAGAGCCCGGCATGTTCCTGGCATCCTCAACACTCAAGCGGTTGGGCTATCCAGGGGAGCCCTGCCCAAGGAGGATTGGAGCCTCCCCCTGGCGACGGCAGAGCAGATTTGGAAACTGTTCGGTTGGCCAGTGGTGGATCTGTTTGCGAGCAGGGAAAACACTTCATGCCCTCTTTGGTTCTCCCTGAGGCCTAGTAACAATCCTCCCCCCGGGGTGGATGCGTTGTCCCATCCAGTCTGGTCAGCCGGCCTGCTTTATGTGTTCACACCCCAGCGGCTACTGATGCCACTGCTCCACAGGGTGCGGGAACAGCGTCTGTCCATAATTGTGGTGGCACCGATGAATCCGAGCACCAGGTGGTTCCCGAATCTCATCCAGCTGGCGGTGGCAGGCCCGTGGGGGATTCCAGACCTTCCCTTGACCATGTGTCGGGCGTCGGGTGCCACTCTCGCCTGCCCCCTCATGGCCTGGAGATTGAAAAGATTAGGTTGAGCGAGTTGGGCCTGCCGGAAGCGGTGGTGTCCACAATTCAGTGCGCACGTGCCCCGGCTACATCCAAGGCTTATGCGGCCCGTTGGCGGATTTTTGTTAGCTGGTGTCAGGCGAGAAGCCCCCTCATGCCCCCTTCAAGAGGTGCTGGATTTCCTTCAGGCGCTCTTCGAGGGGGGCTGCGCAGCATCCACTCTGGGGGTGTTTGCTGCTGCAGTCGGGGCTGGACATGACGGGTTTGACCGCATCACGGCCAGAAGGCACCCCCTGGTGAAGCGTTTTTTGAGGGGAGTTCGCAGAATAAGGCCCCCTAACACCACGTAATTCCACAATGGGATTTGGACACAGTATTGGACGGTCTGGCTGGGCCGCCCTTTGAACCCCTGGACCAGGCAGACCTGCATATGTTATCTATTGACTGCCCTCCTTTTAGCCTTGGTGTCAGCTAGGAGGGTGAGTGAGCTGAGCGCTCTCTCTGTGCACCCGTCATATTTGACCCTAAGGGAGGATCAGGGGTCAGTGGAACTTCGTCCTAACCTGTCCTTCCGGCCGAAGGTCATCACCACAGCTTTCAAGTCGTCGGTCATTCAACTGCAGGCCTTCTGTCCATCTCGTCATGCCACCAGCGAGCAGGAAAGGATGCACAGGCTGTGCCCAGTGCGCGCGCTTAGTCTTTACGTGGAGCGCACTGCAAGTCTCAGGAAGGGGGATCAGCTGTTTGTTGCTTATGGCGGACGGGCTCAGGGGGCCCCTATGTCAGCACAACGCCTCGCCCACTGGATCTGTGATGCTATCTGCAGAGCCTATTCAGCGGTGGGTCTCGTTGCCCCAGCAGGATTGACCGCACATTCTACCCGGGGCATTGCATCCTCTACAGCACAGTTTAAGGGCGTATCTGAAGAGGAGATTTGCAGGGCAGCCTCTTGGTCGTCTGCATCGACTTTTGCGCAGTCATATCTCAGGGATATGACAGCTAGCACAGTCGCACATTCAGTCTTGGGAACCCTATCTGCGGCGTCCCCCTCCAACACTAACAAGTAGTTGAATATTACCACAACCTGAGGCGATGTGCTCTGGTGGCACCCCGCCTACAGGTGTAGGGGCTTGTCATGGAGAAATGACAGCGCACTCTCCCAGTCGTCTGGGAGGGGACCCCATCGGGGAGGGGGTCCCCTTCCAACAGCTACTCGTCATTTGTTGACGTTGGTGCCACGGCCTGAGGCGAGGCACTCTGGCGGTGCTCGTCTGTGAGTGAGAGGCCGTCACGGGGAGATACCAGCTAACAAGCCCTCCCATTCATTCTGGGGGAGAGGGACCCTATCTGAAGGGAGTCCCCTTCCAAACATCGACTGGTCTTCTGTTTGTGTTGTGCCACGGCCTGAGGCGATGCGCTCTGGCAGTGCTCACCTAGGGGTGTAAGGTTTCTCATTGGGACATGACAGCTAGCAAGCCCTCCCATTCATTCTGGGAAGGGGCCCTATGGGGAGGGTCCCCTTCCAGCACCAACTTGTGTTTGGTGTGCTGCTTTGCGCCACGACCTGGGGCGGGGTACGCAGTCTGGTGGTGCTCGCCCCAGGGTGGAGGGGTTTCTCTTGGTTTCTGAATGGAACTGTGTGGTCTGGCGCCACCTGGGAGTACATCCATCCCTAACGGCCTTCACCTTAGGTGTAAACCAATAGCAAAGCCCGTTAGAGGGCGTAGCACGTACAAAATACAACTACTGGTTACCTGGATGTAACTCTAGTTCTATGAGTACGTGCGTAGCCCTCTAACAACCTGCCTTGTCAAAGGGAGACAAGCAGCACCGAGGCTTTATAGGAGGTGAGTATGCTACCCGCTCCTACGGAGCAGGTGAGTTCAATTTTCTTTCTCAGGCACCGAGGGGTAAACCAATAGCGAAGCCCGTTAGAGGGCTACGCACGTACTCATAGAGCTGGAGTTACATCCAGGTAACTAGTAGTTTTTGATGTTACTCAGCACTTAATTGATGAATTAAAGCAGTTGATTACATGCTTAACTCATCTCACCTGGTGTCTTAAGTTTAAAGAGGGTGGAGAAAACCAAACTCAGCACACCCTGCGGCTCTCCGGGACCAGGGGTTGCTACCCCTGCCCTATAAACTTTTCTTTGTACTTTTACTTTGTCTGCATTTCAACTATGCTAATTGTCCAACCACATTGACAAATCTTGGTTTCCACGTAGACTGCTGTCACAACCTGCATGTCTGCTTAATTGGCTGTGGGTGGTTCCTGGCAATTGATTGATTGGCTTATTCATTCCCTAAGTGCAGAAGTATGGGTAATTATGTGCCTGCAGCAATGCAGACACATATTATAATCCTGCATACTTCTTTATTATTATGTGCCTGCAGCAATGCAGACACATATTAATAATCCTTTATTATTAGTGTGCATGAAAATGCTTCTTTTCTTATTATTATTATTAGTGTGCATGAAAATGCACACTATTGTTATTCCAGTTCTTCTTCTTCTTCTTCTTCTTATTATTATTACTCTAACGCACTTAATACGGCTTCAACCATTTAACGTAGAAACTTCGTTCAAACTGCGTTGCGTAGGTCTTACTTAGGACACCTGTGCAATGTATTTTTCATCTTTGTAACTTTTATACTTTTTGAGTTATTAATAAAAACTATTAATTTTTTTCCCCCATAGACTTAACATTGGGCTGATGACATCACAACTATTTAACTGTTCAGCCATTCCAACTGTCAGTTCTCATCAACTTTGACTCCCGCCAACTGTATTCTCTGTCTTCAACTGTTACAAAAGGGAAGTCCTCTTTCTTCCATTCCCTTTTTCTTTCTTAATTTCTTTCCATCGTTACTTCCTTCCTTCTTCCCTTCATTCCTTTATTTCTTTCTTTCTGTCCTTCTTACTTTCCTTCCTTCCCTTCCTTTCATTCCTTCTTTCCTTCCTTCCTTCCTTCCATCCTTCTTTCCTTCCTTCCTTTTTTCTTTCCTTTCATCCTCTCCTTCCTTCTTTCCTACCTTTCTTTCCTTACTACCTTCCATCCTTTCTTCCTTCCATCTTTCCTTCCCTCTTTCCTTCTTACCTTCCTTCCTTCATCTTTCCTTCTTTCCTTCCTTCTTTCTTTACTTCTCTCCATCCTTCCTTCTATTTTCCTTCTTTCCTTTTTTCTTCCTTTTCTTCTTTACTTCCTTCCATCCATCTTTCCTTCCTTCTTTCCTTCCTTATTTCTTTGTTCTTGCCTTCCTTCCTCCCTTCCATCTCCTTCCTTCTTTCCTTCCTTCATTCCTTTTTAATTTCCTTCTTTCCTTTCTTCCTTCTTTCTATCTTTCCTTCCTTCCTTCTTCTTCCCTTCCTTCTTTCCTTCCTTTCTCCCATCTTTTCTTCCTTCCTACTATTTTTCCTTCCTTCCTTCATTCCTTCTTTTTTTCCTTCCTTCCTTTTTCTTCCTTCCTTTCCTTCCTTTTTTGCTTCTTTCCTGAATTCCTTCTTTCTATCTTTCTTTCTCCTTTCCTTTCTTCCTTCCTTCTGTCTTTCCTTCCCATTCTTTCCCTCTCTCATTTTCCTTGATAGCGAGCTATGCACACTTTGAGCTTAGCTACCAACATTTGCTAAGTTAGCTGAGTAACGTGGTTAGCATGGTTAGCATTGTTAGCATAGTTAGCATAAGTGCTAACAACATTAGCTTATTTAGCTGGATAATGTGGTTAGCATGGTTAGCACTTTTAGCATAGTTAGCACACATGCTAATAACATTAGCTAAGTTAGCTGAGTAACGTAGTTAGCATGGTTAGCATTGTTAGCATAGTTAGCATACATGCTAATAACGTTAGCTAGGTTAGCTGAGTAACGTGGTTAGCATTGTTAGCTAATGTTATTAGAATGTATGCTAACTATGCTAACAATGCTAAGTTAGCTGAGTAACGTGGTTAGCATGGTTAGCATTGTTAGCATACATGCTAATATAATTAGCTAAGTTAGCTGAGTAACGTTGTTAGCATTGTTAGCATTCTTAGCATACATGCTAATAGCATTAGCTAAGTTAGCTGAGTAACGTGGTTAGCATGGTTAGCATTATTAGCATAGTTTGCATAGTTAGCATACATGCTAATAACATTAGCTAAGTTAACTGAGTAACGTCGTTAGCATGGTTGGCACTGTTAGAATAGTGAAAATTGTTAGCATAATGTTAATAACATTAGCTAAGTTAGCTGAGTAACGTACTTAGCATGGTTAGCATTGTTAGCATAGTTAGCATCCATGGTTATAACATTAGCTAATTTAGCTGAGTAACGTAGTTAGCATGGTTAGCATTGTTAGCATAGTTTGCATACTTGCTAATAACATTAGCTAAGTTAGCTGAGTAACATGGTCAGCATGGTTGGCATAGTTAGCATAGTTAGTATACATGATAATAACATTAGCTAATTTAGCTGAGTAACGTACTTAGCATGGTTAGCATTGTTAGCACAGTTAGCATAGTTAGCATAACTGTTAACAACATTATTCAGTTAAATAATATGGTTAGCACTACAGTTTGCATTTTCATGCACTCGTAATTCCCTGGAATTACATTCTCTAGTTATTATTATTATTCTTCTAACGCACTTAATGCGGCCTCAACCGTTAAACGTAGAAACTTCATTCAAACTGCGTTGCGTAGGTCTTACTTAGGACACCTGTGCAATGTATTTTTCATCTTTGTAACTTTTATACTTTTTAAACTATGAATAAAAAACTACTAATTTTTTCCCCATAGACTTAACATTGGGCTGATGACATCACAGTAGGGCCATTAAGCAAATGGAATCTTGTGCCAGATGTTCTGACCACCTGCAGCAACTGTCAGTTTCTCAGGCTTACAGACTACAGTCTGGCTCTCTTAACACTACAGATCCTGTTCAACTGTTTCCTCTGCCTACAACTGTTTCAAAATAAAAGTCCTCACAACAAGAAATTACTCAAATATTTAACTGTCCAGCCATTCCAAATTGTCAACTATTCCTGCCAACTGTTTCACCTGTCCAAAACTGTTTCAAAATAAAAGTCCTCACTGAAATAATTCACTGTTAAATAATTTAACTATTTAAACTACTCAACTGTTCAACCGTTCAGCCATTCCAACTGCCCATTGTCATCAACTATGACTCCCGCCAACTGTTTCCTCTGTCCAAAACTGTTTCAAAATAAAAGTTCTACCTGAAATAATTCACTGTTAAATAATTTAACTATTTAAACAACTCAACTATTTAATTGTTCAGCCAATCCAACTGTCAGTTGTCATCAACTATGACTCCTGCCAACTGATTCCTCTGTCCACAACTGTTTCAAAATAAAAGTCCTCATTATGATAAATAACAATTAAATAATTTAACTATTTAAACTACTCAACTTTTCAACCGTTCAGCCATTCCAACTGCCAGTTGTCATTCAACTATGACTCCTGTCAACTGTTTCCTCCGTCCAAAACTGTTTCAAAATAAAAGTCCTCACTACAATTAATCACAATTAAATAATTTAACTATTTAAACTACTCAACCATCCAACTGTTCAACCATACCAACTGCCCATTGTCATCAACTACGACTCCCGCCAACTGTTTCCTCTGTCCAAAACTGTTTCAAAATAAAAGTCCTCACTGCAATAATTCACTATTAAATAATTTAACTATTTAAACTACTCAACTATTTAACTGTTCGGGCATTCCAACTGTCAGTTGTCATCTACTATGAGTCCTGCCAACTGTTTCACCTGTGTACAACTGTTTCAAAATAAAAGTCCTCATTACAACAGATCACAATTAAATAATTTAACTATTTATACTACTCAACTTTTCAACCGTTCAGCCAATCCAACTGCCGGTTGTCATCAACTATGACTGCCGCCAACTGTTTCCTCTGTTCAAAACTGTTTCAAAATAAAAGTCATCACTGAAATAATTCACTGTTAACTATTTAAACAACTCAACTATTTAACTGTTCGGGCTTTCCAAAAGTGAGTTGTCATCAACTATGACTCCTGCCAACTGTGTCACCTGTCCACAACTGTTTCAAAATAAAAGTACTCATTACAATAGATCAAATCAAATAATTTAACTATTTAAACTACTGAACTTTTCAACCGTTCAGCCATTCCAACTGCCCATTGTAGTCAACGCTGACTCCCGCCAACTGTTTCCTCTGTCCAAAACTGTTTCAAAATAAAAGTCCTCACTGAAATAATTCACTGTTAAATAATTTAACTACTTAAACTACTCAACGATTTAACTGTTCAGCCATTACAAATGTCAGTTGTCATCAACCATGACGCCCGCCAAGTGTTTCCTCTGTCCAGAACTGTTTCAAAATAAAAGTCCTCATTACAATAAATCACAATTAAATTTAACTATTTAAACTACTGAACTTTTCAACCGTTCAGCCATTCCAACTGCCCATTGTAGTCAACGCTGACTCCCGCCAACTGTTTCCTCTGTCCAAAACTGTTTCAAAATAAAAGTCCTCACTGAAATAATTCACTGTTAAATAATTTAACTACTTAAACTACTCAACGATTTAACTGTTCAGCCATTACAAATGTCAGTTGTCATCAACCATGACGCCCGCCAAGTGTTTCCTCTGTCCAGAACTGTTTCAAAATAAAAGTCCTCATTACAATAAATCACAATTAAATTTAACTATTTAAACTACTCAACTTTTCAACCGTTCAGCCATTCCAACTGCCCGTCGTCATCAACTTTGACTCCCACCAACTGTTTCCTCCGTCCTTAACTGTTTCAAAATAAAAGTCCTCACTACAATAAATCATAATTAAACAATATAACTATTTAAACTACTCAACTTTTCAACCGTTCAGCCATTCCAAGTGCCCGTTGTCATCAACTGACTCCAGCCAACTGTTTCCTCTGTCCACAACTGTTTCAAAATAAAAGTCCTCATTGAAATAATCAAACTTTTTAAAATAAAAAACTATTTAACTGTTCAGCCATTCCAACTGTCTTCAACTATGACTCCCGCCAACTTGTTTCCTCTGCCCACATTCCATCTTATGCAACTACAGTTTGCATTTTCATGCACTCGTAATTCCCTGGAATTACGTTCTCTAGTTATTATTATTATTCCATATTCTTCCGTATATTCACGGTTCGCTACTCCTCCCACAGTTTTCACCCAATCCCCACAACATTACAGATGAAAACGTAGGCAACCTTTGTGAGGAGCTAACCACTTTTCTAACATCCGACTTACGGAACCACCCACAATTCCCGAAAACGTGGACTTCTGAAACCTCGTTATAATGGAAGTCAATGAGAAAAATCATTCATCTTCACCCTCTCACCGTGAACTCATATATTCACGTAGAAACTCTGTTCCAACTCCCAAACATTGACAAGCAATGCCCAAGCAACCATTAGGAACAGCATAGCAACCGCCTAGCAATGACCTAGCAACCACCCAGAACACCACAGCAACCACCCAGAACGCCCTAGCAACGGCCTAGAAACGCCCTAGAAACCACCCAGAGCACCATGGCAACCACCTAGCAAAGCCCGAGCAACCACCCAGAACACCATAGCAACTGCCTAGCAACGCCCTAGCAACCACCCAGAACACCATAGCAACCGCCTAGCAACGCCCTAGCAACCACCCAAAACACCATAGCAAACGCCTAGCAACGCCCTAACAACCACCCAGAACACCATAGCAACGACCGAGCAACCACCCAGAACACCATAGCAACCGCCTAGCAATGACCTAGCAACCACCCAGAACACCATAGCAACCGCCTAGCAATGCCAAGCAACCACCCAGAACACCATAGCAACTGCCTAGCAACGCCCTAGCAACCACCCAGAACACTATAGCAACCGCCTAGCAATGACCTAGCAACCACCCAGAACACCATAGCAACCGCCTAGCAACGCCCTAGCAACCACCCAGAACACCATAGCAACCGCCTAGCAACGCCCTAGCAACCACCCAGAACACCATAGCAACGACCTAACAAAGCCCTAGCAACCACCCAGAACACCATAGCAACTGCCTAGCAACGCCCTAGCAACCACCCAGAACACCATAGCAACTGCCTAGCAATGCCCTAGCAACCACCCAGAACACCAAAGCAACCGCCTAACAACGCCCTAGCAACCACCCAGAACACCATAGCAACCGCCTAGCAACGCCCTAGCAACCACCCAGAACACCCTAGCAGCCGCCTAGCAACGCCCTAGCAACCACCCAGAACACCATAGCAACCACCTAGCAACACCCTAGCAACCACCCAGAACACCATAGCAACCGCCTAGCAATGCCCTAGCAACCACCCAGAACACCATAGCAACCACCTAACAAAGCCTTAGCAACCACCCAGAACACCATAGCAACCGCCTAGCAACGCCCTAGCAACCACCCAGAACACCATAGCAACCGCCTAGCAACGCCCTAGCAACCACCCAGAACACCATAGCAACCGCCTAGCAACGCCCTAGCAACCACCCAGAACACCATAGCAACTGCCTAGCAACGCCCTAGCAACCACCCAGAACACCATAGCAACTGCCTAGCAATGCCCTAGCAACCACCCAGAACACAATAGCAACTGCCTAGCAACACCCTAGCAACCACCCAGAACACCATAGCAACCGCCTAGCAACGACCTAGCAACCACCCAGAACACCATAGCAACCACCTAACAAAGCCTTAGCAACCACCCAGAACACCATAGCAACCGCCTAGCAACGCCCTAGCAACCACCCAGAACACCATAGCAACCGCTTAGCAACGCCCTAGCAACCACCCAGAACACCATAGCAACCGCCTAGCAACGCCCTAACAACCACCCAGAACACAATAGCAACCGCCTAGCAACGCCCTAACAACCACCCAGAACACCATAGCAACTGCCTAGCAACGCCCTAGCAACCACCCAGAACACCATAGCAACTGCCTAGCAATGCCCTAGCAACCACCCAGAACACCATAGCAACCGCCTAGCAACGCCCTAGCAACCACCCAGAACACCATAGCAACCGCCTAGCAATGCCCTAGCAACCACCCAGAACACCATAGCAACCACCTAGCAATGCCCTAGCAACCACCCAGAACACCATAGCAACCACCTAGCAACGCCCTAGCAACCACCCAGAACACCATAGCAACCGCCTAGCAACGCCCTAGCAACCATCCAGAACACCATAGCAACCACCTAGCAATGCCCTAGCAACCACCTGGAACTCCATAGCAACTACCCAGCAACGCCCTATAGAGCACCCAGAACACCATATCAACGGCTTAACAGATCCCTGGCAAGCATCTCGAACACTGCACGTGTAGAGCAGCAGGCACATTCAAAATTTCTACCAGAATTCTCTAGTTTTCACATAGTCATAGCAAAATGATTCCATTCTGCCCCATAGTAAATTAACAAAGCAGTCCATTTGGCTCATTTAATATAGATGTCCAAAATTTGGTGAGCACCAGGAACATGCCAAGACATAAAAAAACCTCTGTGCCATTACCTAAACCTAGCATGAAGTCTGCCATAAAAAAGCGACTTTTTTCCACTTCCAGGCAATCTAATTTAACTCTTTTTCCCATGATGACTACATATGATGCTTAAATGTCTATCAATGGACCTTTTACATAGCCTCCCCATTTGTCATCATTTGCAGTCATCATGGGAAAAGGATGGGGGATTCTATGGGGAAAAGTGTAAATGAACTCCTCCAAGAGATTCACTGAGACAGACTTCCCATTTAATGGGTGACATCTAAAGACCTAGATAATGTTAAATTGCAAAATTTTATTGGTTTTGTTGTAATGGTGTGTCCATGGCTGCGTGACCAATTTCCATGTTTTGCCATGAAACAGGAAGTGGCTGAAACTCAAACATACTTTGTCCAAACTGGTCCACACTTTACAGGCTTGATAAAAGTCCCATTCCAAAGATGTCACTATGTCAGTCTGGGACTGGGCATGGTCAGGTGGCTCCAATGCTCCCTTAATCACAGGGTCATGTTGGGATAAAGGATTTTGTGCTTTTCTTGGGATTTTTTTTTTTTTGCTGAGCAGAAGTCAGTTATTTTGTATTTCTATTGTCCGTCCTCATTTTCCAGACATTTTTAAGCCTTTAGGATGTGGGAAAATTTGTGGATCTTTGCACTCAGGTTTAAAGAGTAACAATTTAATTTCATACTGCAATTAGGCATGGGCGTGGCAAATTGGCTCAGTGTCCCCTAATGTTTTTAATGGATTGTATTTTTGTTTCCCAAGACTACTTGAAAACTCATGAAATTTTGCAAACGCATCAGGCTTGGCCTACATTTTATTATTTCACAGAATTTGCACATGGAATGTGTAGCACTACCTTCCAAATTGTAATAAAGCATATAGGAAGTAACACTCGTGTGCAAACAGCAGTCCATTTACACAAAATTTTCATGCTTTCATCCTCAGTAGTTGTAAAGTGACATAAGGAATATTTCTTGGTTCTGTGGCATCCATAGTGGGCACAGGAAGTGCAGGAAATATCATGTTACACAGTCTTGCTATGTCTATTGGTTGCGAATGCACACTTTCCCCCCGACAGGATCCCGACACCACTTCCAACTCGCATGAGGATGCAAGGGCCTGTTCAACGCTGCTTGCAGCTTCAATTAGGGGTTCAAGCCTGAAGGGCTGAAACTCCATTATTTTCCTCATGATTTCATGATGATAATAATAATAATAATAATAATAATAATAAAAAAATATTATTATTATTATTATTATTATTATTATTCTAACCGAGTACAAGTACTTACATTTGAGTACTTGTCGATACCGAATACTGAATGAGTACTTAATAATGCAATAATTCTTAAATTATTAAATTGAAAATTTTCATTTTAATTTAAGCAAATATTGTTCATTTTCTGACTGACAAATTGTTGTTACTGACATTTGAACATTCACCAATATGCTTGTTTTTCTTAAACACGGCATTACCACACATTAACCAAATACCTACACTTTTAAGTGAATATGAAATATCATATTGACATTTTAACATTCAGTAGTTTTCTTAAACATGGCACTGCCACACATTTCACTAAAATATAACCAGACGGGTATAGTATGCCAAGATCAGATGGTCAGGCTGAAGAAGTGGGCGTCAAATTCAAAATGAGTGAATATTTCAAAAAAAAAAAAAAGTTTCAGTTTGAACATTAAGTCTCGTCTTTGTAGTGTACTCAATTGAATACAGGTCAAAAAACATTTGCAAATTATTGTATTCAGTTTTTATTCACATTTCACACAAAGTCCCAACCTCATTGGAATTGGGGTTTGTATTTTCTAATTTCCAGGCATTACACTTTAACAATCTACTCAGAATTTTAATGCAAGCAATTTCTCATTTACAGGGTGATAGCCTTCAATGATTTTAAAATTGCAAAGCTATTTTTGGTTTTGTTGAATGGTGTGTCTACGGTTGCGCAGCAAATTTTGATGTTTTGGCATGAAACAGCGAGTCGCTGTAATGTAAACATACATTGTTTGATCAGGTCCAAACTTCACTTGCATCATAAGAGTCCAGACCAGAAAAACACCTACATGCCATTGAGTGTTAGTCATAGCTCCAACTTCTGGATACAGGAAGTAAGACTCATACTCCATCAACAGTTTAACCTGAAATTTTCATGCCTTGATAGACTTGATAGACAGCAACATATGGCATGTTTAGTGGTTCTGTAGCACCCATGGTGGACACAGGAAGTGTACGCACTTCACCTAGAGATAACGTTTTACAGTCTAGCATTGTCCGATGGTTGTAAAGATCACAGCTGCACCTGTTGAGACCCCTCAAGACCTCCAACGTGCATGAGGGTTCAAGGGCCCAATCACTGCTGCTTGCAGCTTTAATTAAAGGTCGTTTTGGTCATATTTTGAATGAAATATTAAGGGGATTGAAAGTAAAGGCAATATTTTGTTACCCTTTTTATGTTCATATTCACCTAGGGTTCCAATATTAAAGGAGGGATCTGTATCTCTTTTCCCCCATTCTCTCTTCAGTACTGAATTCTTTATCATGTGTAGAAGATCTTTTGCTCATCAAATACAAGACCGTTGATTCTGGATAGGGCAGTAAAAAATGCGATACCCGACAGGAGGTGATGTCATCCAGCATTTTTTTTTCCTCCCCCACACTACTGCACAAGAAGTTACTCACACAGTCTGAAGTAGAAAGAAGACATTTTATGAGGAGCTAAGAAGGCAAATATTTGGGCACTGAATCAGGGGGTTGCTGGAGTCCAATGAAATCATATAATCACCAGTTGACTAAAACTAATGCATGCCTGGGCAATACCAGAGGCACTGTTTTTGATTACATGCACAAGAAAGGCACTACAACAGCATGATGTACCGAACAGCCCCCATGTTCCCCCGTCTCCAAAAATACTTGAAGCTTCACCTTCTGCTAATGAATGAAGATTACACTTCGAATGAGGACAGAATGCTTTGGGCAGCTATTCCAGGCCTCTTGTGGCAGCTGCAGCATCTGTCCCTCTATCCCAGCTGAACAACTGCACATAAAACTATTCAGAATTTAGAATATTTCTGTGTTATGCCTCCATGGGAACCATTTCCAAAAAGGGCACTCTTCCTTGTATTAAATGCAGTGGGGGAAAACTGGGGATTTGTTTGTCAACATCAGTTGATTTGTCACAGTGAATTGCTCACAAGAGGGCAGTCTTTCAATAAATTGAAGCTTCATACCAATTTACTAATTTCTCTTTTTACCCCTTTTTACTTTGTTTGACTGGGGAATTTCTTTCCTCCTGGCTGCTGTTACTGCAAGTCCTTTCAGCTCAGTTAGTGACATTAAGAAGATCACTATAAGAAATCCAGCATAAGCATTAGCCAGGAGGCTTTCCTTCACATCTCAGGGTTTAGTTACACTCAGGGCATGAGAGGTTTCTCGCTTGTGTTACTCCCTCGAGCAGAGCACCTCAAAGGCAAAGCAGCTTTTCAGAATGTGTACCTTTTACCTGCCAGTGCTCACGGTCACATTTTAAAGCATTCAGAATCTTGACATACAGTGTGCAGCTGTCAAGAACTGACTCCTTATTTCATCCATGTCATAAATTTCCGATCATTTGAAGTCAGGATTTACACAGTTCTGTCAATTAATGAACCTGCCCGCTTAATTTGGTTTCTCTTTGCTGATATGTGATGCGCTCATTAAGCATGCACAGCCACTCTGTTTTACCGAGCTGAAGTAGGTCACTCTGCACCAAAGCATGACGCAGCAAGACCCAAATCAAAGTGTAAAACCACAGTATTACTGTTTAAGCCCTATGGCAGGACATTATAATCGGTTGGGTATATGTCCATAGTGTTGCCATCACTTGCTGTATACTTAGGTGAAAAGGGCATATGATCAAATATGACCTCACCACCAAATGTTTTGTTTTTCACGCAAAATTTCACTGATTTCAAGAAATCCTACACAAACAATACCTCTCTCAACTTTTAGCAAACCTTTTCAACTTTATAATGCGTGAGTTATCAGTTTTCTTTCGTGAGTTCTGATGCTAGGTCCTTGTGAGTGGGACTGGGTAGGGGCACACAATCGCACTGTGAGAGGTCTGGAGAAGAAAAGAAGTTTGAGACGCTCTAGGCCACTGCTGATTGGTCGAGCACCCTGATGTCACTGCCTGTGATATAGCCCGATTTTCTCTCATTGGCTGGAAGAAATTGCTGTTGGTCTACTGCCTCACGGAGAGGCATGGGGGCGCCACTTTGGATGCCGACTGAAGTTACCAAATACGGTTCCTTGCCCGATAAAAGATTTAAAAAAATAAATAAAAAGTTCAACCTCAAAATTGTCTTGCACTCGATTGCATGTAAAAGCTTGCTACGTTGTCAACACTGGTTGGAACTCTATGCACCGTGACTGTGCTCCCATCAGTGGTGCAGGCGGTTGGCTGGTTAGGGTCAGCTTGTCATCATAACACCCAAGGTGTTCCCATCTAAATCCCTTTGAACCTCTATGGAACTCACTTGAGAAAAACTTGCACATGATTAATAGTGGATGGATTGTGGGTGGGTGAAATACATTAATGAAGAAAAGAGACATTTTCAGATATGCTAACATAGCAGAACAGAGTTTTGGACAGCAGCGGATATCTTGCCAATTTTTTAAAAAATATTTTATGATGAAAAAATTACATGAAAAAAGTGAAGACAACAATAATTGCTACCAGCCACTCCCAAGAACTGTGTCTGAATGCCAATTACCAGTGGTTAAAAGGAGGAGGAAAGTCAAAACTTGGAAGAAAATGGCTTTTCTGAGCAGTGGCATTATGATCTACTTACACTTATTGGCTACCCAGCCATAGAACTGCAACATCTTTGGGTCTCAGAAGCAGCACAGGTCATAACAGATTGTGCACTGAGGACAAGCTGTGCACCGAGTACCGTTTGTTTAGGTAAACAGTCCTGGGCCTCATTTCCCAATAACAATCGATTGTAGGACTCCAAGAAGGTTCGCTACATGCAATCTTGCGAAAACTTTTCGTTCTTCATTAGCATTTCCCAAAGCAGCTCTTAGAGCACAAATGCAAACATCTGGAACGATAAGTACATCTTAACTGCGCTGTGATGCTGCCCACTTGAATGGTGCTGAGATGTTTGATGTATTGATTTTAAGCTATAGTCGCCATTCTCACTGTAAGTCTAAGTCAGTTATGTGATATAGTGAAAGTACTAAGCACAAATTAAAATATAACATGATAGAAGTGTAAACACACACAATCTCATCCCAACTCCTCCTATAGTGATGCTGCCTGAATAAGTGTTGATACACAAACACACACAAAAAAAGGCTTTTGAGGTCCTTATTTGACATTTAGGGTTAGGTTTTGGATTGGGGTTCGGGGTTAGCATCACCATATGACGAGTCGGAATGAGAATAGGCTTGCATAAATTAAAATTACTGCGCTTTGATTGACATCCATCATTCATGGCAGAAATTGCCCTTAAGCTCAAAATAACAGCTTCGTATCTTGCATTGTTCTTCTAATGTGATATTTTTTGTTTAAGCATGAATACATTAATATTTGTTTGCAAATCTTCCAAAAGTGGTATTTGAAGTGGGTGCAATTAATTTGGAAATTCAGTCATGAATTGCGTCCTTTCATCGCAGGCAGTGCTGAAGGTGCTTCTGCAAAAGTTCTGAAAAGGCTTACCTCCACAAAGTACCATAAAACTTTAATTGCCAATGTAACTTATCATTATAGTACAAGCATGAGCCCAGGAAGCTCCGATTCATGAAAGGCATGCAGCAACGCGTTTATTTTGCTTGAACCTTTGGTGCTTCAGTCAGCTCGCTCATATTCTACCTTACACATTTAAATTTATCCTTAATTACAGATCGCTTCAATTTCATAAGGTTAAATCAGTTTCTATAATGTGTTATCTATGCATCAAGAGCATGAATTTTGGTTAGAAATGTGAGGTAGAATGGCACAAAATGGTGAAGCAAGCCATTTAAAATGGGTACATCTTGACTGATGGCAAACAAATTGTGTTGATATTCAATTTGTGTTGAGTCAGGTTCATAGCAATAGAATTAGGGAGCATAGAGGTGACTCATGAGTTGTGAGGGAAGGGGTTTTAGTGGAGAACCAAATGCGACGGTCCATAGGGGGTCTGAAAGCCAAGCACCCAATTGGCCACTAGGTCCCGTAGGACTGGGGGCAAACCAAACGAAGCCAAAAGTGAGAACAAAAAGCAACCCTATGAGGGTGAATATAAAGGCTCAAAGAGCAGTACTGCTTAAAAAGCACCAGCAAAAGGGGAAAAAACAAAATGAAACAAGGGTTTAAGAGAAAAACCAAAATGGTAAATAAAAAAAAAAAAAAAAAAACGCCATTCCCAACTGTGCAGAAAGACAAAATAACCGCAGAGGTGTCTAGGTTTGGACAACCAGAACCTAAAAATGGCACAGCAATCACTGTCAAAGACTCAGCTCAGAGAGAAAAAAAAACACCACACACACAACCACACTGGTCTTAGTAAAGGTCCAGAAAGGACACTCAGAACAAACAGAAAATAGGAAGAGAAAACCTTAGATGGGTCTCTTTCTGGAGGTGTATAAACTTGGAAAGAACCCACTAAGTGGGCACAGAATTTACAATTTCTTTTGACAAAGCTTCTGCCATACTGTCCACAACCCACTATACCTTAAACAGCTTTATGCTAAGCAATATAGCACAGACTGGAAGGAAGTCAGTGCTTAAATAGAGGCCTTCCCAGAGAAAGAAGCAACGAGGAACACCTGCTACCAATGAAGGCACTCCAGAAGGCAGATTACCAATTAGTGGCCATGTCAAGGAGCTGCTCCCAGAACCATGACAGTTGTTCTTTTTGCCAGTTCCAGCAAGTAAAAGTAGACAGTGGCTTCAGTGGACAAGTTAACAACTCTGGCTAATTCCTTATGTCGGAATGATTCACAGTTTTTACGTAACCACAGTTGTGGGAATCAGATGAGGAAAGAACACTCGTAAGTTCAAATAAGGTTGTAAAGCAGAAATGGACTCTGGTATTTCTATTTCAATTCACTAGGGTCTTAGAACCTCCAATTTAATTTAAGAAAGAGGGTGGATCGGGATGTCAGCAGCAATTTGATAACCTGTACAATGGCAGATCATAAAACCAGCAGAGTAAGGATACTATGATTATTTATTCTAACTGCTTCAGAAATATTATGCAGTGGGTTTCTTTCTTGCTTCAAAAAATTCCTAAGTGCCTCCGGTTTCTCGACCCCCATTAATAACCACTTGCAGTTATTTGTGTCCCTGAAACAGTGATTTCGGGGACATGTTATTGTCTTGCCTGCCGATGCAGATCCTTAATCCTGACACAATAGGTCTAGGCTCAGCAACATTATGCAACAATGAAATGAAATCTGCAGACCACCCAAATGTACTGATTTACCAGATTAGCCCATTAATGGATTTTTTTTTTACTTTATTTTTTTTTAATGGCAAACAGCCCATGAACAGAGTAATAAAAATTGGAAAAAAATATTTGCTCGGGATACACATTCTCAGTAATCCGTCTATTCTCTTTGTAAGACTAAGCCCCCAGCCGCTCAGCTCACCGGTCTATTTACTCCTGGACTGCATTCTTCACTCCTCAATCATTGCCTGCATCTGTGTCTCATTTCCACTGTGTGGTAGTAGAGTGCTATTTAAGACCGAGCTTCGCACTTAGTCATTGCAAAGTCTCGTAACCACATACCTGTGTTGCATTCCTAGTCTGTATAGACTTAGTTCCCTGCGTTTCGCGTGTATTTAAACTCTAACTTAGTTCAGGGTGTTGACACCCCCTGGTCTTAATGATTCTATTGACTTGGTTTCTTGTTTGTAATGGAAGTTTTGTGCTTTTTTTTCCTCCACAGTGTTACATTTTTTTCTTTTGAGTAATTTATAGTCTATCTTTTTTGATGGTTAATTTATATTGTGATTTATTATTTTTACTAATATCTGCAGGTTTTATTTTCTATGGGTATTTTCGTTCTCTTTTCTGCATGATACTCCTTGGTCCCATGTGGTTCCCTGAGCCTCATTAGTGCCACAGGTGTGGCCTATCACCTTAACGATGTCTTTATCTGTTTATATGCTGTGAGTGCAGTGTCTCATTGTTTGCCCTGATGAAGGCCAACAGAGGCCGAAACATGTTGGCATTTTATCCTTTTAATATGGATTTAGTCACCTATTAAAAATTTTTGGATTGACAGAGTGCCTTGGATTGCCTCATTTTTTTCTGTCTTAGTTCAGTTTATTGTTTTATTAAGCACTTTAGGCCCAGGACCTCATTTTCTGAGTTGTTTTCCATTTGTAATACATTGTTACTGCAGCTATGGCCCAGACTCAGTATAACATATATGTAATGTGGGGAAAAAAAAAAAAAAAGCCACTAGATGGCAGTATTGACTTTTTTTTTTTTGTTAAGCCAAGTCTGGAGCTAGGTTTGGGGCATGTCCTGGGCATGCCTCAGAGGGGGCTGGAAAAGAGTATATAAGGAGGTAAAATTGAGAGAGTGAAAAGGAGTAGGAGAAATTGCAAGGAGAAATTGTGGAAGGATACATTTGACTAGACCTGTCACTCTTTTCGAGACCTGTGAAGCTTTTTGTGGATTTTTGCCTGTGTTGGAGCATTTTCCTGTCCCAGAACATCCCAACATAGCAGCCCATCTCAATTACCAAGGGATTGTAAATATTTTTTTTTTTTTTATTATTTCAATCTTGGTCAGTAGGGTAGATTGTAGATTAGTTCTAAGTGTTTGTTTAATTAAATCTGTTGAAGTTTAAAAATTTTGTCTGTCATCCCTTGCTGTCCGTGACATAACAAATTGACGCCATAACAAATTGGGGCCATAACATATAGGATTTATATTAAACCTCGATTCCTATTTATTTTGTGTGCGTCATTCATGCCCCCTGCTGTGCAGTCAGCATTCCGCTTAAACCAGTTTTTTTTTTTTTCAGCACAATTGGTGACGAAGATTTAGCTTCTTAAACCTGAATGCCCCCAGTACCGGAGCCAATCATTATGCATCATTAATACAGCATTTTACCTTACAGCAACATCGTTATAAGGTATATCCACTTTACAGGAAGAAATTCGGGAAAAAGCTCAAGTGGAAAATTTTTACCTCAACCGAACACAATTCATGCACCAAGCAAGTAAATAAGCATGTTGCAAAACATGGGACAATATAATATCAGCTCTCAATCGCTAGCATTTCTACTGAATTTGTGCAAGGCATACAAAAGGTACATCAAATGAAAGAGGAAAGTCCACAGAATCCAATGACATAAGCCATTTCATTTTAAATCGACGCCACACTCAAAGAACAGCAAACATACACTTTAAATTCTACAGAGATGAGCAAAAAATATTTCTTACCTTTGATATTTTGTAATAAAAACTGTTCGAGACTAAATCTGCACTTGCTATTGTTAGCCCAATGTGTCCGTGTTATAACAAAACTGGGTTTGCCAGTCTCCATGCGTACTTATTTTCCGGGGCACTGTGTCAAATGATTTCAGCTCCTGAGCATTCTGCTTGCTCGCAGTGTATTTTCCTCTCTGTGATCGGCTTGTGATGCTGTCAGTTTGATTCTACGGGCTCTGACGTTTCCTACGAGCCCTGAACCACTTTAACCCCGCAAACCTACCCTGAGGTAGAGCCTTGCGTTCCTGGTGCATCAAGCTGAGTCCATGGACCATTTACATGTACTCAAAGAGCGCGAACGATATAAACGGTTAACTGGTTTGTTTGTGGTATTTTCGGTATGATTATCCACTGAATATTCAACAGTCGTTTTCAATGTCTTTTCTGACAGAGAATCCTTGTGGCATTAAACACAAGCACTAAGACAGGTGGCAGTAAAAACACAGAACTGGGGTGCATGACGTGTTTTCTTGACTCACTCTTTATATCGGCAATTTGCCAATCAGTCTGCTGATGTAGCTTAGCGGCTAAGGCCAAGTGCTGTGGTTTAGGAAACCAGGGTTCAAGTCCTGTGATGGCATATGTTCATTTTCATAGTAAAAGCATTATTCTTGTATAAATAATTGCTGGGGTTTTTGCTATTTGTATTTATGATTTTGTTAATTTGCTTGTTTTTTAATAACTCTGCTCCAGTGGAGTCAAACTTCATTTTCTTTTTATGCGTTTTCTTTGAATGGGAAAATGTATACAGGACTGGCAGAAATAATAATAATAAAAATATTAAAAAATTTTAAAAATTAAAAAGTGGTTGTATATGGATGGAATGTATGCCTGTAGTGACATACTGTATAAGTGAAAGTAAATGAAATCTGAAATGGCACACAAGGTACCCCAACTGCCAATTTGGAGAAGCCACCTAGACATTCCTTTCTAATTTTGCTCTGATTTGCTTGATTAGAATAAACTTTCGCACAGATAATGATGAGATTCTGTGCTGTAATTTTTTTTGAGGTTTCAGACTGCAACTATGTAAGTTCACAAAGGATAGAACTATAACTTTGTTAGGCGCAAAATGAGACAGGGCTGGCCTTAAGCAAAAATAACAAGTCTGTAACATTTTGTAGCATTTTTTCAGAACTGTGTAGCATAAATAAAATTTAACCTGGCTCTGTCTGCCCCCTGGTGTTGACGCCAATTTGAAGACTTTCCGGTTTAAAAATGCGTCACACTGGATCATTACCAAGTTAAAATTGATAAAACTATGCGTTTTAGACACTTCAAGAATTCTACTTTCCGCTGAAATATACTTTGCCGAGGTGCTGTCTCCTCCTTTAAGAGGTTAACTACATAGAAATCATAATAATACCAATCTAATTGCATTAACCTATTATTAGTTGGCCATTATATGCTTTTAATCCAAACTTTTGAGTTCCATTAACTCCAGATCATTATGAAATCCGACAGTCAAAATTTCCATAAAAAGATGGATGCAAAAACTTTCTGAATTCACAGCATATTTTTATCTAACCAATTATTCTGCTTCAGTCCAGAATAATTGCATTTGGCCTGTCAGAAATCACATTTTCACCGCGTGCAGTGAAAGGCATTTTGCTGTCCTACCGCACTTGACACCCTTGCAAAGCAGTCTAGCTGCAACAGGCATAAGATTTCTTTTATTCAACTACAGAAACGAAAATCATTTTCAGCTCCAACAGTACTATCATTGATAGCCGACTCAACTTATTAAAAAGGACAATTGACTTTATCTGCTTTTATTTGGTGCTGGTGGTCCCGTCATCGAGTCAGTCATTATGACGTGCATCAAGCACTCATTAAGGACTTACCAAGACAAAATGTCGAAGAAATCGGCGGTTTGGGAGCATTTTAAGATGATACCAAAAAAGTGCTGGGCCAGTCATGCAAGATGAAACTGGTGTGCTATCATTTTTCAATGGACATGGCAACTCATTTGAGAAATGGAAGTTTTCTGAATTTTCTCCTCTAAGCTAAAGTAATAAATGAGATTATGTCATCAACTACGCTAATGGTTAAATTGTTAGTATCTAAAATAGCTAGCCTGTGATGAATAAATTGGCCAACTCAGCATAGGAGTAGCGAAATAAAGTTAACAAGTGGAATATGTTAATCAATTATTTGTTACAAAGGTGCATTGCTTGCAACAGACTGCTTCTGCGCCAACGAGTCAACGAACCCTGGAGCAGATGATGAAAAAACCTCCTTCGCTGGGGAAGAGGAGAAAAGAAATAATGGATGCGCTTGGAATATATTGTAATAGACATGCAGCCAGTAAATACAGTACAGGGTGACCGTTTTATACAATTTATGAACAAGTTAGAGCCAGGGTACACAATTCCATATCGCAAAAAAAAATAATTCAAGGGCTAACCAAAAATGCACAGCAGTGAGAGAAATTCTCTGTGACATTATTAAAAACTCTGCTATGGGCTTTACTATAGACATTTGGACAACTCAACAAATCAAAGCTCATATCACTGTACCAGCCCATCTGATTACTGAAGACTGGGAGCATATCAATAATGTGCGCAAAACAGCAAAAATGACAATGTCACGCAGCGGCAAATATAGCACATTAACTTGGGGAGTTTGCTGATGCCTTCCAGGTACGGAGTCTTAGAGTCGCTGAAGTTCACGACAACACAGCCAACATGATCGTCGGCTACTAAATTGGTTACATGTGTGTTAAAAAATGTAATTGAGTTATTTTGCTTAATTAGCTTGTTTGGAAAAAGTAAATTTTTTATATCATTTTCTAGATGGGCCACAGTAGGCTTTACGTTATGCGCTCATCCCTTTCATAACGAGTGCATGTTTGTCACGACTGTTCTGTACCTCACTGTTTGAATTAAAAGCACTTTTGAAATGTTCTGATATATTTTATCTCTTAGTCACCATTTTTGTCATAGTATAATGTCGCCTATAGTAAGCCTCTGAGGAGAGAGCATTATTAAAGGAGCAGTATGTAAGAAATGTATGTTGATTAATCATGAAACGGCCCTGATATATCACCAGACATTAAGGAATGATGTTCATTTCAAATACTTATATCACTGACAACAGCAGTCCAGCCAGAATATTCTCATTACAAAAGCGAAGTTGCAGCCCACAACTAATGTTAATGTTGTCATTTTGTGTTTTGGCCTGTTGCGCCGCCCTCCACCTATCTCCCAATCACAAAGTCAGTTGCATTTCGGCATCCAGGTTGCCAGTTACTACTGAGCTGCAGCTACCAGCGTTTCAGAGCACAAATTTCTGATGTTACTAAACCTAAAAGGCCTCGTTACAATTCCGAAATACGTCGTGACAAAGTCAGAAACAAAACAAGGATCTGTATAGGACATGCCTTTGAAAAATGGAGGTGGCTGAAAGCGGAGAAGAATTTGAAGACCGACGCCGAAGTTGCTAATTTTCTCCAGGACAGGTAAGATTCAGCTGAGTTTGACTAACTTAATTCTATTTAATGTAGGCACGGACAGTTCAAATATTCTCTACAGTCGAATAACGTTATGTATGTTCGTTCATGGTACGTTAGTGCGTATGCAGGTGGGTCATCGAATTGACTAGGTAACAAATTGTTTGAGAAATAAAAACCGTGACTCGTCATTGCTAACATTAGCAATGCATTATTAGAGTCCATTTCTCTGGCATTATGCTGAGACACTGTGGAAACCGTTCCAACATTAGCGCAGCCCTTATGGTAATATGAAATGTAATTGAGACAGTACATCGGTCAAATGAGTCCTCATTCATTCTTTACGCATATTATAGTATGGACTTAAGTGGGCTATCCACACAGAAGAGTGACGAGCAAGTTGACCAATATGACCATTGCTAAAGTTAGTTAGTCATTAGTCTCGATCTTTTCTGAACTAAACTGAACAGAACACAACCCTGTGAGAGCAAATCATTGGTGATATTGAAATGTAGCCATGGTAGCTCTGTGTAGTAGACGTTCTTGCTGGATCCGGCAACCTAGCTAGCAGCCTCTCATCTGGGGGAGAGGGGGAGGGGATACTGCACTCTGCAGTATTTTGAATGTGATTGCAGTACCAGTTTTGGCCACAAACTTACACACGGCTCCTTTAAAGCTCATTTGTTGAATCTCAGGTGTGGGGTGGGGGGGGCTGGAATTCAAAGCTTTATTCGAATATCTCTGTCAAAAAATCAAATATGAAAAAATAAAATTCGGTACAGCCCTAGTTTAACGCAAATCAACTTTTGACTCATGAAGTTCAACATGAATTAATGATTTTCCAGTGGAATTTAGCATGAGTTTAACAATATATGGGCAGGTGGACATCAATAGTCACCAGTAACCTCTCCAAACCAAAAACATGCCTTTTCGCCAAGATAAAGTCCAGAGTTTTGTCCTTTTTTCCACAAAGCCACATCAGCAAGCACACATACTCATTAAGGTGGGGTACACACATAAGGATTTTTTAAATCTGAAGAGATTTTTTTTATCTGCTACAGACCCCACACATGAAGATAAAAAATCAGGCACTGAACAGTTTTGATCATACTGTGTGTGGTGTGCTCCGATAATCTCAACACAGCACACCACACACATAACCATTCTGTTCCACCACCGATCTAGAATCTAGTCCTCCAAGACAGAAATCTCTCGTGATCAAACGTGATCTGACAAAAACGAAGAAGAAGAAACATAGCAACAACAAACGCAAGACACAACATTGAAGAGGACACACGAGAGGAGGGAATGATGGTGGTCAGCTCGCTTCTTGATTGGCTACATTCCGTTTCACGTCACAATTCACGGAGTCATGACTCGGGAGTCGTCGGCTTTTCCCACACACGTGAAGATTTTTGGTCGTAAATATTGAACAAGTTTAATGTGTACGATCGTCAGGCCCGACCCGTTTCGGACCCGATTATAGGGACAAATACCCTCTTAACACACCTCAGACCACAGGATAATCTTATGAGACGTAAGATAATCTTCCGATTGTCGTCGTTGGTCAGGAGGGGGAAAATCAGGGCAAAATCAGCCAGATTATCTTTATGTGTGTACCCCGCTTAAGGAAACTGCTTTTTTCACTGTCTGAAAGTTCACCCTGCGATGGAAAGCTTGCAATTTACAATTCGGAACATCCAAGCGAAATGCAAGCTTGGATAAACACTTTTCACACCCTTTTAGGAGCAAGTATGACTCATTGTCTGAAATATACCTCACTTTAACAAAATAGACATTCCACTATCAAGAAAAGCAAGAAATATGCTACTCTAGAAAAAAATTGGTGCAATGAATATAGCAGGGGTTTTACCGAAGTCCTGGAGCTGTTGCCATTTTAAATGATCAAAAACCTAGGCATTCAATTTCTTTGAATGGGGTACAAATTCTAAAACATCACTATATTGAGCAACATGCCGCCAAATACAATATTATTAGCAAAGGCTAACGGTTATTCATACTAACCAATGTGGCAAAAAAGCTCTGTGATCATCATAGATATGGTGAACCGAAAATAAAAAAACAGCTAGCCAACTACCCATAAGAATGCCATTCTACTCACTACTATTCCATTCTACGCACTCAACATGAGGCAAAATTCTCCATCACTGAAGTCCATCCAGTGAATCCAGATAAACAGTGCTATAGAGCCTTCAGGTATGAGGAACCTAGCAGTACTGTTCCATTCAGAATAACTCCCATTATCCATGTCAGAATCCAACTGCTATCACCTAAATGTAACGTAGGCACTTTAAGGTTGGTTTTGGAAGTCTTTTTTTTCCCTTTGTGCTCATGGCTTTCAGCTGTGCACAGTTGATAAAATACAACCTAACTTGCTGATACGCAAGGGTCTAAATACTTTTCTGAGGGTCCAATCAAAGTCTTTCAATTAATGTGGAAAGTTTATACTGTCTGGAATTAGATAAAAACATGTAAATCAATATATAATTACTGGGTTATAGTTCAGGTGGGCGTGAACTGTAACTGTGTTTTATGGTGATAAGCCTGAACAAATATTAGAGAGAATGGATATCAGTGAGGCATAGTACGAGGTTTTGAGGAACAACTGAATTAGTCGTGGGGTGAATCTATGCGTAATTCAATGGTAGGGAATAACGCGTTTCTAATATCTGATGACTACAATTGATTGTAGAATCATATAGTATCAATACCATGTTGAATTTTTGCTTCGGAAAACTTATTTTATTTCACCACTAATTTGAGATACCTTTGGCCCTATTATTGCTGAAGTGGCTGCAGCAAAGGTCAACAATTTTTTCTGTCACAAGATCATTTAGGAGTTTGAATCATACAATTCCTGGGAAGCAGAGATGGGACTTAACTCGTCCATGTTCTAAATCGGTAACAAGCAGTAATCAGTAATATGTCTCGTGAATATTAAATGGTCCGAGTGTGCCATCCATTGATAGAATAGTGTAACTTGGGGCGCCCCAGTGGCTCATCGATCTAAGCGCGCGCGCCATAAAGGCTGTGTCCTTCTCGCAGCGACCCAGGTTCAATTCCAGCTCAGGTCATTAGCTGCATGTCTTCCCCATTCTTCTCCCCAAGGTTCCTGTCTATCTCCACTGTATAACTATCAAATAAAGCAAAAAATCCCCCAAAAAAATCTCTAAAAAAAAGAATAGTGTAACTGCATGCATAAATAGAGCAGCCCCTTGTCCACTGGCATCTGCGTGGAGCAGTTAAAGAATTGTCCGTCATGAAGTAGCTAGCCGAGATTACTGAAGGCTTTCACAAGCTAAGGCTACCTCTGACGGAATGCCACGGTTAATTTTGAAAACACCAATTGCAGCAACAGTAATGAAAAAGTAACGTTACATACACATGGTCATTAGCAGGCATGTATTTTCCATTTCTGAATTTACAAGCTACTATATTAACCCCGATCCGATGGGTACAGCTATTAAGAAGCAAGTTAAACTTAGCCAGGCTTTCTCTGTGTGACCTGGCTTGACAAACCCGAAGCTCGCAATCAGGGACACCATATCTCAGCGATCTTGCCTGGTTTATAGAGAGCTACATTCATAACATCAAAAACCCTAGCTTTAGACCCAACGTTCCTCACCTAGCTAGCCAACCCACAAGTCTCGCGTCATACAAGTTGTAAACCCCATGGTACAAAAAGCTAGATAGCTACTTACGCTTCCTCAATGACCTATGATCCTACCCTAACCACCACTTTCCCTGCGATGTCTGAGAGTAGACATTAGCTTTGTAAAAAAATACAGACGTGGTCGGCGGCTTTTCCAGGGCAACGCACAATTGGCTATAGCGCTGCGGGTATGCAAATTGGAAAGGGATATTAAAAATGGTAGCCTTGTTCGTTGCTCAAGCACCTCGTTTTGGCCAGCCGGGTGCTCGTCAGGGATCCTCCACCCTCGTTCTGAACTTGCGAAAGTTTCGACCAATGAGTGTAAAGATGCAGGGGCTGACAGGCGCATGCTTCCAAGGAGATCCGCGAACTGTCTCTTTATCCTGAGCTGGCAACAAGGGGTTGCATACGAGCAAGCCCTGCACATAGTTCTCGAATTGGGAATTCCAGATTTGGGTGGAATTGGAGATGCCAAATTTTTTTAAAAAGAAAAAAAAATACAGACAAAGAAAGTTTTACTAACAATGAGGCATGTATTGAGTCATATGGTCATGTACTTGCATTTTTACAGGTTTGCTAGCTAGATAGTTGACTGAAGTGCTGTCATAAGCCATGCCTATACAGTCAAAAATGAATTCAGAAAAAGCGCCTAATGTGTAAACTTTGACATATTTATATTTACACCTCCTTAAGGTCCCATGTGACTCTGTCCAAGCCCTAAGTGAAGGTCAGAGA
This sequence comes from Gymnothorax javanicus, assembly GCA_029692085.1. NCBI lineage: Eukaryota > Metazoa > Chordata > Actinopteri > Anguilliformes > Muraenidae > Gymnothorax > Gymnothorax javanicus. The sequence continues at coordinate 85,825,814 of CM056195.1, forward strand.
AAGGCAACGAGCTGGAAGCAGATTTTGCAGTAGGCTCAGGGCTATTTACAAAGTGTTCTAACATGTATTTCTTTCGTTAAGTGATGTAGAAGGACTTTTTTTTGTATAAGGACTGACTGGCACGGAGGGAATAAAAATTTTTTTAGTTTTTTCTACTTTAGTTCACGGGCCCACCGACACAAATCAACAAAAAAGTGTGGCCCCTTGTAAAATAAAACTGTAACGATAAATCCAACAAAGAGTGTCTTCTGTGATTATTTATCTGCTTTTTCCGTGTTGAGAACAGCTATTGTGGTCCGTGAACAATCCAGTGCTGCCCTGTCTACAAATCAGAGGCTGAGTTCATGACTGTGGAGCAATCAGCAGCTGTGTTTTTGACTGCTCAAGTTTATTGCAGCCATACTACTACATCTCGAACGCATTATGCAATGGAATAACACGTGACTATTCCATCCATACTATTTACTGATCAATGTTGTTAGGGTAGCAATCAAAATATTTCTTAGAATCGCGTAAACTATTCAAAGTTCATTTGGATAGTATTTAAGGCACACGCCCAGTGCGCATTGAGTTTAATTTCATTTTTCACATTTTATTTTGGTTCTTGACAAGGAAATGGACCAGAAATAATGTCAAAAAAGGCAGCCTCGCTCAGCCAATCAAAAATGCACAGACAGAGACAGGGACACATGGAGAACAGAGACATTGAGGGGCATGATTTTGAATGGACCGTTTTTCATTTGCATTGACTTCTTTTCACTTTCACAGTATAAAATGACATTGCGAAAGTATACCCTCGCAGAAACCCTTAAGCTAATTCAGCAGAATGATGATGATGGGGAGTCAGGAGCTGAAAGTTTTTTTTACAGAAGATGAGCTGGCTTTCCAAGAGGGACGTGATCCAGCTGAAGAGTAAGTGGCTGATATTTATTTTTGTATATATAAAATGGAAAATAAGATATGTAGATAACTGTTTTTTTTTTACTTTTTTTGTACATTTGGCTTTCATTGGTTCTTTCATTGCTTGGTGGTCAATAGTTTCACTCAGTTCAGGGTGTTGGGGGGTGAGTGGGGGTTGGAACTCTGCGGGCTCCAGGCAGACTAAGTGACTCCACAAATTCAATGTGGGGGTTGGGGCTAGACAAAGTGCGGAGAGTAGGATTACACCACAGATTTCAGTGTGAGGAGGTGAAGTACAGTATAAAGCAATGTGACATGGCCCTCTCTCTCTTTGCAGACAGGTACCATTTTGAGGGATGGAACAGCTGACAGTTTACAGAAAAACAAATTGAAAAAGTTGATAGACTCTGGACAAAAATGTAAATAGTTTTTCAGATCTGTGTTACATACATTGTTTATATTTCCCCCACTGATTCCCAAGACATGGGAGAACAATTTTTCACAGTCGAGAATCTTGTTCATCATAATTGTACCTCCCCGACGACGATAGTCGGGAGATTATATGGTTTAGTTCCGGGGCCACCGCCGCTGCCGCGCCCGCAAAGATTTTCTGTTCCGAGCTCTGTAACCGACAATTATTACAGGAATTTTTTCTAATTTCGCACAGGCGAAGATATTTATTTGACAATGCTCAAGACCAATTTTCGGCTATTTTGGACGTCCAATATGGCTGCCAGCGGCCTGTTTGTCTGAAATTTGGGGATCGGGGAGATACACAACTCGGTCCCTGTGGCGACCAAGTTTTTTTTTTTTTTTTTTTTGTGTATCGAGTTTATTGAATTAGGACAATGCACATTAATCAACATATCAGCAATATGCGTCAATGTCAATATGCCAGAATTAGCACAATAGCTACATTTCATCCGCAGTTCTAAGGCAGGCACTTACAAAAAAAAATGTACAAGTTTTCCAAACGACAGAAGTTATCTAGTTTGAATAAAATTTTGCAATATTTAATTTCCATTTTGTTTTTTCATTCCTTGTTATGGTCATATAAATATTTATACATTCATGTGACATCAATTCCGCATACGTATCCTGATAGCCCAGCTTGTCCTGAAGAAAGGTATATATAACTTGATTATGGGTTGCAGGGTTGAGGTTATACAAAAATTCTTGCACAAGGAGACCAGGCGAACCAAAAATAGGAAAAAAATGGCTTAGACCCTAGACGGTTAAGAATTTTTAATGTCATATTTCAGAATTTCGTGCCATGTGAAACCCTACACATAGCTGGAAGTCTCTTCATATATGGTTTGTGCCAAATCTCATGATGCTTAAGGATTGTAATTCCTCCAACTATTCAGCTATTACCAACAGGGCATCCGTGTTGGAGGTTGGATGATTAGTAGTACTACAGCTTTTCAGTAGTCAAGGCATTTTACCCTGAAGATTTAAATTACACTTGTCAGGTGATGCCGAGGACCTTTGTGAATGTTGGAGCACCTTGTTGTCCAGCAAGGCTGTCATCTCTCGAAAACAGGCTGATGCAGACTAGATTCTTTTCCAGTGGTGCAATCGTCGGGCAGACAGTAATGAACATAAATATTCAAAATGTCAAGAAGCCTTGTTTTCCTGTAAATTCTCTCATTGTTCCAGCTTTATTTGAAGTTCAATTTCAAATGGCTCTCTCCTTTGTTACCATGCGTGATTCTGGCAATCTTTGTGGAAAATGCGAACACAAGCTATTACGATTAATTTACATCTTCTTTTTCGGGCAAATTGCAGTACACTTGAACAACTTCTACAGCAAAGACCCAGTTTGCAGATATCCCAATTTATGTATCCTGACTGTGTTTGCATTCTTGGGCAAGGTGCAATACACTTGAACAGCTTCAGTGGTGAAGATCAGGTTTGTTCCAATTTGTATTCGCACACTGTTGCTTTGCCTTGGTTGTTACATTTCATATGAGACCAAAATAAGGAAATAAAATCCTTAATGGCAGTGTGGCTACTGGACACAGATGACAAATTTGTTTACAAAAAAAAAGGACATAACTGAGCAGCCCCTATTTCAGGAGCATTTCTTAAATTAATTTTCACCCTGGCCCCATAACCAATCATTATTATTATTAGGGGCACAAAGAAAATAAATTCAAAACCATCCCTACCTGTATTGATAAATCTCTGTAAAAATTTATAGAGCTTGTTGCTGTAGTTTGTTAAGTTGAAGTCATATACAGCAATGCTCCAGTAATGATGCATCATTCAATATCCAAAGAACAACACCGGTGTGAGAAGTGGGCCATAATTAACCATAAATTGATGCTAGGTGCAATATTTCTATTTAGTTTTTATTATTTATTTGCTTGAGTAAGCAGAGGTGTTTCAGCACATATTTGATTCAGATCTTTGACTCACAGGCTGTAATTTTAAAAGCAACATACTTCTTGGCTTTTATATGACATATTTGTGAGACACTAATCAAAACTTCTACTTCTGTGAAGTTCCAGGGGGCTATAAAACATGTAAGGTTAAGTATACCTTCATGAAGTAGAATGTATCGTGCTCAATTGATTGCATTGTGCTGTTATTGATTAATCAACCAGTCAACAACTGGTGTGAGTAAAGGTTTGATTGAATGGAAATACAATCACCTTATCATCAGTGTAACCTCACCTCAGGCTGATGGCCAGTAATGTAGTGAGTGTGGAGGTGAGTCATGTAGAATGCTGAATAGTTTTGGCAGCGCATCTATTTTTATGTGATGAGATAAATAGAATTTTAAAGGGCGACTTTTATAGATTGATTTTAATTGGGTATTGCTCTCCTCCAAATAAAATTCTGTTTGAGTTAAATACTGATCTGGGCAAGGCATCCTGGTGCTGTTGATAGCATTGTCGCTTCAGGGCAAGAGCACTGTGGGGTTGAATTTGTCCCAAGGCTTTTCTGTGCAGAGTTTTCTTGTTCTCTCTTTGTTTGCTTGAGTATGCTCTGGATAGTTTAGTTTCCGCCCACAGCCCAAAGACATACTACATAAGAGGCTTAGGCTAACCAGGAAACTCTAACTTTATTATCTTTTATAGGCCTACTTTCTTTATCTTTCTATTGTGTGTGCTTTTACATTTTACATGATGATATAAATTGAAAGTTCACGACTTAATTATTTACTATTATTTATTGTTTATACTGCACTATATGTCCGGTGGGCTAACTGATCAGAATAAGTTTATCATCAGCCAAATCATGATAAAATACCTTATTTGTTTTGTATTGCCATGATTCAGGCTACGTGTAAGTGACTTGCACAAGTATTATTTATTTGTCCTTTCTCATCTTTCAAAGAAAAATGCAGTCTTATTACCTCCCAATCCAGGTGATGCATCAGGTACAGGAAACTGCAGGTCTGAGTTGTTTCTCTCATTTCAACAGTATCCCTCTGTCCCACACCAGACTGAATGATTTCTCGCATACCCCCATGCTCAACAGAAGACGCTCCACAGCAGCTTTCATCGTGTGCCTCGTAAGCACCTCCTGTAAGACACTCAAGCCATGAGTGTTGCTCCAATTCATAGAAATTACTATAGCAGACATCTCCGTGTTTAACCCTTTAACTGCCTTCAACCTTTTGGCTGAGCACATTTTGAGTCACTGTATCTATTTGAAAGATGTGTTGAACTTAACCTGACTGAGCAATCCCTAACACTTTGGATTTATTCAGCATAACATACTTCACCAATCAATTTAGTTCAACGCATCTATCAGTTAGATAGAGTGACTCAAACTGTGCTCAAACAAAAAGTTTAGCGGGGCAATTAAGGGTTGCGGAGGACTTCAGGAAGACAAAGAGGCCATTTTTGCCTCATACAAGCTCCAACTACTTGGCTTACGTAATTTGCTCCTGCCAAACTAAGCAACAAACGTGGGGAGCATGCAGAAGCTAAGCACAGTTAGCATGACCATTTGATTTTGTTTTGTTAGTCCCTGCTCTCATTAAGTGCTTTAAGAAGAAAATCCATTTGAATATACTAGTTTTCCAGTTGTGTTATTAGTGGGGATGCCCAAAGGGGCCCTTTCCACCAGAGACGTGCTTTTGTGTGAAATGTGAGATGCGACAAAACATGCATGTCTTCTAAAAGAGGGGATAAATCAGAAACATTGCTATGGCAGCATTCCATCTTAAAAATGTGAGCGTTTGGCATTAAAACACAGTTGAGGAGATACAAGGTAAAAACATGCACGTGTACCGCAGGTCACCATTGTAAATGATTAAAAAAGCGATGCACTGAAAAATGGACACATCTTCTGTGTGAGTGGCCCCGAAGTCAACTCAACTATTGTTATCATTATTATTATTATTGAAAAATTGGCTGGCTCATGACTAGTTCTGCATTCTTTGTCCAAGCGACCTAATTCAAATTTGAAAATGTTTGGCTCTTTTTCTGTGTTACATGCCCTTTGAGATCCGCTAGGGACAAAGGGAAGCAATACAACGGCGTTGGCAAATATTTTCTGGTTAGCCGGTGTTTGTTCAATGTATTCATAAATAGACAACAACAATTCTAACAAGTAGACCAAAAATAATATATCCAACACAACACAAGTCAGCAAATTCACAAAAGTGGCACAGAGTATCAAGGCAGACTGTTAACACCAAATAACAGCCACGCTGACTAGATGGTGGCGTGGCCTTAAAGGTCCAGTGTGTAACATTTTTAGTTGTTCATTATCAAAATCTGTGTTGCCCATTCACAAACTTGTCCTTTTTCATGAGTATTTACCATCACCATCAATTCCAAGTATTCCTATTGGCTTGAAATTTTACATTTGCATATGCATGAACTGGGGTAGACGCTCCATATTCATGCGCCATCTTGAAATACGTTAGCAGGTAAGGGACATACAGGATATACTGCTCCGCCTTTCGCATTTTCGCTGTCACATGATAAACTCACAGGTGCTGCTAATCGGTATCGTCGCCACCGGCCCCGGCAAGTTTGAAGAAGGAAAGATGGAGGACCACACGTATTCAAAATCCAAATTTCAGGAACAGGAGTCTTCTTCTTCGCCCAGAAAAAGAAAAAGTATATTGAAAAGAGCAAGAGACCGGCGTCATCATAAAAATAGAGTGAACATTGGAGCTGCCTTCCAAAAATGAAAAGACCTGATGAAGGAAAAGGGGATCGAAAGAGACGCCGAATTTGCTTGCTTCCTTCTGGACAGGTAGGATAATATAACAGTTTGAATTCAAAATGTTTATTTCATTGCGCGATCATGAAACAGTAGGTCTATGCTTTCCACTGCGTAATTGAAACAATTTGCTCTTTGCGTAGGTTAGGCTAGGCGATGGTGCCAAACAAGACTAGCAAGCTCAAGCTAGTTTAGCAAACTGGTTCTACAATGTTTGTGATTATATTGCTAACTGGGTGGATTTACTTGCTCCTACTTGCAATGAGTAACAGTACCAGAAGTGTTACTTATTTATTCATTTATTTATTTTGCTTTGTCTAGGCTGCTTTACATAGCCTGATTTCATTTAATAGCCCTGCGGAATAGTTTGACTTGCATACCCACGAGCTAGGCTACTTTCATACTTGGTGTTTGTGTTTGTAACAAACAGGCGAAAATCATAGTGCGTCCCCTCATTAGGCCAACCCTTATTTTTCACGAATTGGCAAGCCTGATGTTATGATTTTATCTACGAAATGCCATGCTATTCTATCGCACCCTGCACTTCAGAATGGGGAGTAAGTTAGCTGTTGAGCTAGATGGAGGTGTGGCGGCTAGGTCTACAGGATAAGGTGATCTATGGTGAATGCAGCGTACTCTTTCGCTCGACTCGTGCGACAATGACTGTGGTATGAGTATCGTCGGTCTGTGTCTCACTTATCTTCCTTACTGAACTGTGGCTACAAAGTAGCCTTTCATTCGTTTTCGGTCGAGTCGTGAGACACAGACCTATGATGCCCATATTACCACAATCTGAGTCTCACTCATCTGATCTCACTCAGAGAACATTTCTTGTACTTCACTTGTGTTACAATTTTAGTTTTCTTATTTATATTGTCACTAGTTGCCACTGTGTTGAAAGCTGGATGAAGTCATGGATGACATCTTGGCTTTTTGAAGCGTGAAGACTACCGTAGCTGTAATATGTAATTTGAACTGCGTGGCGCAAGAGAGTTGATTGCGACATATGATCTTAACGCTAGATGGGAGAAATTCCCACGCATTGGACCTTTAAGTATGCTTCCGGTCTCCCCGATAGGTGGATTGGAGCTGGTACGGCCGAAGGAGGAAGCACAGCTGGCAGTCGGTGATTGGTCAGAGGGGAAGGGAACGCCCGGACAGGGTTACAGCACTGTCAGGTCTTAAGGCCAGCAACCTCCGTCGAAGTAGATAAAAAAAAGAAATTCCAAGAGCCCATAACACCCCCCCACGCATAAATTCAAACCCCTGGGTTTGAATATACATTCGTTATAGTACATTCTAGACTATGCATCAGCAACAACATTGACTGCGCCTTTTGTGTTTAATTATCAGGACATATTCTTGCAGCAGTAAAGCCCAACGCATAAGTCGTTGATTGTGATTGTACATACGCGGGAGAAATACTAGAGGATTGTGGTCAGTATAAACGACAAGCAGTAGGTTACTAGATCCAATGTACACATTGAAATGTTGGAGAGACCACAATAATGCAAGGGTTTCTTTCTCGATGGTAGAGTATTGTAGTTGGCACTTGTTAAAGTAACAGACGGGATGTTTGATCGGCTAAGAGTTTTTGGACATCAATGTCGTGTTCAAGCACATAAGTTTAAGTGGGCATGCCGCCAAAAAGATTGGGATACTTGTCTTTTAAAAAACAATATATCACTCTGTTGCACCGGTTCTAAATGGGTGAGCTGCTGAGGCAGTTCTTTCAGCATTTGAGAATTTGGCAATCGTGCACTCAACAGTGCGGTATGGTGCATTGTCAGACCATCCTCACCAGGGACCTCATTTATAAAACTGTACGTAGGAAAGATCACTACAGGTCGCGAACAGAGGAAACACAGGAAATGCATGCGCTCATTAACTTCCTGATTTATAACAGATTGCGCGCGCACGTCCTACACCTGCTTCCATTTATAAATCACGACCAACTCTAAAGTTGGTGCACATGAGGAAGTGCCTTGCTCCGCCCATATGGTGCCTATAAAAGGTCAGGTGAATGCCCTTGGTAAACATTCAATCCTGAATACACGATGGCCCAAGAGGGGAATAGAGCTAAAAAAAGAAATTTCAGCACTTGTGAAGTGGAAGCGCTCACAGATGAGTTCGAAACACGAAAAAAAAAAAGTTTTTTGGTGGACACAGCGTGGCCATCACCAATGCCAGAAAGGCAGAGGAGTGGCAGCATATGGCAGATGCTGTCAACAGCGTTTCCTCAGAAGGCCGGACCGTCGCAGAGAATAAAAAAAAAAAAAAAAAAGGTCAGACATCAAAGTGGAGGTGAAAAAGAGCATCGCTCTCCATGGAAAGAGTGTGTGTGCGCGCGCGCAACAGGTGGGGGAAAGGGGACACCGGACCTCACCCCCAGCGATGAAAAGCTGGCGGGGATCATCGGTGAATCCCTCCTGAGTGGTGTGGTGACAGAGGCGGAAGGGGACACGGATGCGCCAGCAGCACAGGATGATGCAGGTAATACCCTTGTTTGAAATAGTAAAATTAACATGTGCAGTACAAACACAATTGAGACATCATTCACAATGGTTTACTTTATTTAATGTTAAATAACATCTCTTTTCAGTCCCCAGGTGTTCCAGCTTGGTCGGTGGTACTGCTGCACCTGTCATTGGAGACCGTGAGGCCGGTGACGCCACAGCACCTCGTGTGCCCTCGAGCAGCAGCTGTGTCCTCACAGACGCAGTCTTGCAAGTGCAGAGGGACACAATCACGTCAATCAATGAGGTGGCCGAGGAGTTACGGGACATCACATGCGTTTTAACCGAGATAAACAAAACACTTAAACAGTTGGTTAATAAAATACTTTTTTTTTCTCTTATCTCTTGTGTTTCATATGCATTGCATCACTTCCAGACTGGCGCACAGCAGCAGCATTTGGTTCGAACACGAGGGGATGGGGGTCGTGGGCAGGAGCAATGTTAACCTCCGGTGGTAATGGCACATTCTCCTTTTGTGCCATGTTATGCAGCACAGCACACGCCCTCACTATCTTACACACCTTTGCAGGTGTGTAACCCAGGCTCCCTCCTGTTGTATCAAGGCACCGCCACCTACCCTTCAGCAGCCCGATGGCCCGCTCCACGACTGCGCGTCTGGCTGTGGCGCATGTTGTAATGGTGTTCCTCTGCGCTTTGGGGGTTGGAAAAAAGGGGTGAGCAGCCACTGTTTGAGGGGATATCCACTGGCACCTGGAAGGTTGGAGAATGGCTTAGGCATTGTAGTAGAGTGTAATTGCAATAATTAAATATTCCTACGTGAATAATTCTTTAAGATTTTTTGGGGGGATTTTTACCTTTCGACAGTTACAGAATAGAGAGAGACAGGAAGGCTGGGGATAAGAATGGGGAGGACATGCGGCAAATGACCCAAGCCGTAATCAAACCGGGGTCGCCACGGGAAGGACAAAGCCTTTATGGTGCACGCGCTTAGACCGATGAGCCACCGGGGTGCCCCACATGAATAATTCTTACCTGGAAGCCAGCCATCCTGCACAGCTCCAGCCTCAAGTCTGCACCCCACCCTGCTGTTTCTTAGAATGAATGAGTCATGGGTTGACCCAGGCCAATGAGCCACTACATTTGTGAGCAACACGTTTGCGTCACATATTATTTGCAAGTTCAGAGAATGAAAATGCTTTCGGTCAATGAAAGCAGATTGATTCTCACTTGGTGCCCTTATTGCAACATGAGTGCAGTCAATGGCACCGATTACACTGGGGAAACTGGACATTGCTGCAAATTGCGTTGTTTTGTTTGCCTGTTCACCCACTGTGTAAGAAAAGAGTACTGTACTGTACTGTACTGACAAACCTAAGATACCTCCTGACACGTCTGGCGTAACACGGCTAAAGGTTGGCTGCGATATCCCTGACCTGTCAGCCAGTTCCCTCTGGAAGGTGCCGGTTGCCAGAAAATCCAGTGTCGTCAGCACTTGCAGAGGGACTGGCAAGGCTAGGTTCCTTCTGGAGCCTCTCTGTAACACCGGGCCCAACGCATCACAGAAGTCCAGGAGCACAGCACGAGGCAGTCGAAACCGGCTCATGAGCCACTCGTCATCATGAGCCGATAAAATCTTGTTGGCCTCTGAAGATCCGCTCCCTCCGGAGTCTCCCGTGCGCCACATCTTCTAGCAGTGCCAGATAAGCCATTGTGCATCTTTATGCATAGTGAGCGAGTGCCTTTTTATATCCAACCATCACATAATTTTCTGAACAGCTACAGGTGTGGGTGATACCCTGATTGGAGCTTAATTGACCAGCAGTTTTGCGCGACGACCATGTCATTTTAATTTTAATAATTATTAAATAAATATTAAAACTTTATTTGTATGGCACACTTTTGGCAACAAAGTTAATGTCTGTCTTATTGTTCAGCTATGTGAATGGATTTCATAATAACTAGTAAGTTTTGTTTCACAATGACAGAATATATTTTAATGGTTCTTATTCTACATTTTTGTTTCTATCGCGAACCTTCATTTTGTGTGTGTGACACTCCCGGGGGTATTAATATGAATTAAGCCTCTTTCTTCATTTTTGCAAATATATCTTGCATACATGATATGTGATGTGAAAGGTAATATTTTATTATTTTGTACAAATGTATCACTTTCACGTAGCTACTTTCTTTGGTTTCATCCTACTGCCGTTGTGGTCACAGTTTCCCGTTTCCCCAGATTTTGTGTGTACGGCAGGGTCAGAGATGCGGTGGAGGTACGCATATTCTCCCGTCAAGTTTGGTTCTTATAAATCCCAAACATTGCTTTCAAGTGGCATACGCATTCTTTTGTGCGTACGCTGGCTTTATAACTGAGGCCCCAGGACTATGCTCGGCGACAATGAGAGCAGAGCACCCTTCTACAGGATGTGTTTTAATTGCATCTGCTACATCACTTTTATTGTGAGAGTGATAAAGTTTTTGCACATTTACATGACAGACATGGGTTTTACGTCTTCTGTCAGGAGTGTTGATAATATAATCGGTATCACTTAGTTTTTGTCGGATGCTGTACGGTCCGGAAAAATGTGCAGAAAAGGAGGAACCGGGAATCGGTAGGAAAGCCAAAACTTCCTCTCCCACCTTGAAATTACGACGAACAGCAGATCGATCGTATTGCTGCTTCATTTCAGATTGGGCCTCAGCGAGGGCTTCCCTGCCGAGAGAATGGGCACGATGCAAACGTTCGTGAAGATCACAAACATGATCTAACACATTTCTCTCTGGGGATACCTCCACTGAGAGAAATTTGTCCTTCATTACTTTTAATGGACCACGAAGTCTGTGACCGAAAAACTTAGCTCAGTGGGACTAAAACCTAATGATTCCTGGGTGGACTACGAGCGGCAAATAAAGCAAACGGGCCGTTTTGCCAGGACACTGTGGGTTTTTTTTACTGTTTCTTGCACCAGATTTCATTGTTCCTGTTCATGCTCATGTTTGTAATTATTTCCATGCCTTGTTTTCTCACCCAGGTCTTGTTCCCGGTCTGCCCAGGCAATCCGCCTCTCCAGTGTCTGTGTGGTCGTATCCGTGTTTTATTCTCGCACTACATTCAGGAGTGGCTTACGGTTTCAACCTTCTTTCTTACGTTTCTTTCTTCCGGGCTTCCCTAGTCCTCATGCTCGTTAATTATTTTAATTGATTACTAACCAGTTACTAATCAGTCACAGGGGGGGTGTTTCATTAGACAGGCACATACTAATCATTACTAATTTAGACAGGGATTTAACTCGCATGCTTGCTGCTTTCACTGTAATTCTTTCCTGTGCTTTAAAACTTCTAGTTTAACGCTTTTACTGTTCATAGTATCTTATTGGGTTCTTATATGCTGCAACACGCTCATCTCCTGGATGAGCAATTACCTGCTCTTATTATCTCGTCTCGCTATGCGTATTTTCCTCTCTCGTCCTTGTGCAGTGTAATCAAGCAATCTTGTGTCTCCTTGTTGTTCCACAGGTGATCCTCGTTGTCTCGTCATTTCCTCAGCTATATCTGGGCAGAGGCTGGAGTTGGCTGGCAGACAAGAGTCTCTCGTTTGTGCCCTTCAGTGTTGATAGTTGTGTGCCTTGCTTAGTATTCATAGTCTTTTCACCATAGCTCTCATTTTTGTATCTCGCATGTGCCATTGCCATCAGTGTTTATTTTTGTTTTTTTGAGTTTTTCCCTAGAGGTTCTAGTGGCTTTTGTTTTTCTCGTTTTGCATTTTTGTTGTCTGCCCTGTGAACCATTTATTAGTTGGATTTTTGCAACCCTTTGGGCCAAGTTTTCTGTTCAGCCATTGTGCCTGTTTTCTTTCCTTTTTAATAAATAACCAAAACCTAGTCCTGCTGTTTTGCGCCTGGTGTCCACACGTCTCTCGCAAAATCCTTCATCCCAGTGTCTGAGTGTATCTAAATAGTACTTTCATAGCATAGATTTTAAAGGGATAGTCCACCCAAAAACTATAAATTGTATATCAATTACTCACCATTAGATGTCTCGAACGGACGAAGTTGTTTTTCACCTGGCGCAACTTTATGGCCGCTGGAGAGTTTTGAAAAATTATCCTAATTCCTTTTTTGCTGGAAGCAAATGGGGTCACGCAGTAGCAATGGTAAAAAGTCCACAAAACGTCTGTTGACAAACTTTCAAACCATCGTCGAACGCATCGTCCAGTATAATCCAAGTCTGCTTTGTCCACTCATATCCTCAGAGCTCTAAAAACACAGTTATTTTTCACTAAAAATAATAAAATATCACAGTTACGCTTCAAGTAAGCTCGCGCATTCAACAGAAGTCCTGCCTCCCGGCTCGTTCCCTGAGACTAAAAGTTTTTGAAACACGTCTTCTCCCTTCTCTCAAAAACTTTAGTAACCTTGGGGGCGCCCCGGTGGCTCATCGGTCCAAGTGCACGTATCATAAAGGCTGTATCCTTCCTGCAGCGACCTGGGTTCGAATCCGGCTTGGGTCATTTGCTGCATGTCTTCTCCCCAACCTTCCTGTCTCTACACTGTATAACCATCAAATAAAGGAAAAATTCCCAAAAAAAAAATCTTAAACTTTAGTAACCATTTTTGATTCATTGAACTGGGTGGTAAGCTTTTCGTTCTTGTCAGCAAGGACTTTCATTGGGAAAGTGTCTGATAGATCGGGGGACTTTAGAGTTTTGAGTTTCATTTTCCAAACAAAATTTTCGAGCTTCAGCACGAGTAACAACACACAACGGAAACAGGCCGGACTGAGAACAATCATCTGCAGAGTCAGGAAGTGGTAGTGTACCTTTACCTCCCACAATGTCATTTCCTAAAAGCATGGTAATACCACTTAGCAGTTTGTCTGGCTTTACCGATATGGGCAAATGCCCGGTGGCGAGATCCCACTGCAAATACATACGGTGCAGTGTTAGTAAGACACAACCCATTTCTACGCATCGTAGAACGCTATTATAGCTACAGGCTGACTGTTCAGAAAACGGCAGCACCCCAGCAAGAGTAGTCGATTGTGAACACGCCGTGTCGCGCAAAATCTGAATAGGGCACTGATTGCTCGGGTTACCAGTGAGGGATACAAAACCCATAAAAATAAAAGGTTTAAAACAAGGATCAGGGCTTTAGTCAATGCCACTTGGTTTTAAAAGAGTCTCGGTTTTGGTAGACTTGATCAGTCCAACACCTTTGGTTTGCTTCACATCTGAAGGTGACGTTTTCTGCCGTTGCTCCTTGCGTTTCAGCATTAGGCAGTGAGCAATAATATTCCCTAGTTTGTGACAATAAAAGCATTCCCTTTCTTCCTTGCCGGGAAGAGGAGAGGAAACTTTCAGCTTTAATGGTGCCTTCACAGATGTGCAAGTTACCCATGCCATAGGCACTAACACATCCCCATACCATCGCAGATACTGGCTTTTGAACTGGTGATGACAATCTGGATGGTCCTGTTCCTCATTAGCCTGGAGGACACGACGTCCATGATTTTCAGAAACAATTTTAAATGTGGACTCGTCAGACCACAGCACACTTTTCCACTTTCCATCAGTCCATCTCAGATGAGCACGGGCCCAGAGAGGCCGGCAGCGAGGCTGGGTGTTGTTGATATATGGATTTCGTCTTGCATGGTAGAGTTTTAACTTGTACTTGTAGATGTAGGGACGAACTGTGTTGACTGATAATGGTTTTCCGTGTTCCTTAAGCCCACATGGTTATTTTATATAGACTGTTTGCAGTGCCGCCTGAGGGACCCGACAGTCAATTCAGTGTTGGTTTTTCAAAGCCGCTTTTATAGAGGGATTCCCTGGATTCTCTGAATCTTTTGATGATATTATGGACTGTAGATGATGAAATCCCTAAATTCCTTGTTCTTAAACTGTTGGACTATTTGCTCACGCAGTCTTTCACAAAGTGGTGAACCTCGCCCCATCCTTGCTTGTGAACGACTGAGCCTTTCAGGGATGCTCCTATGATATTTAGTCATGAGGCTCACCTGTTTCCAATTAACCTGTTCACCTGTGGAATGTTCCAAACAGGTGTTTTTCGAGAATTCCTCAAATTTCCCAGTCTTTTGTTGCCCCTGTCCCAGCTTTTTTGGAAGGTGCTGCAGGCATCAAATTCAAAATGAGTGAATATTAAAAAAAAAATAAGTTATTAGTTTGAACATTAAATATCCTGTCTTTGTAGTGTACTCAATTGAATATAGGTCGAAAAGAATTTGCAAATCATTGTATTCTGTTTTTATTCACGTTTTACACAACGTCCCAACTTCATTGGAATTGGGGTTTGTATGATGCTCTCTGAAATTAATGATTAAACTCCTTTTGACCATTTAGAATCAATTCTCCAGTTCTGTTGTCTACTCCGAGCCTAATAATTTGATTAAACTCATTCGTATCCACCAATAGTCTCTCTTGATTTCTGCTGGCTTACTACTGGATCAGTTTGCACCACCTGTTGTGACATTTTCACTGCAATTACATTGCACAGCATACACAAAGGTGACAAGCTGATCCTAGACCTCATGTTGCATATCTCTGACCTTATTGATCTCATTGAGTTTATTGAATGTCAACTGTGCTAACAGATGATTTCTTTCTGGAACTTTTACTATTAATTGTATATTATATGGTGTCATATTTAATAGGCAGAGGAAGAAGTTAAACAAACTCACATCGAGAGGACTGAGTTATTCCAAAAATTTACTGACTTGGAATGATTGATCACTAACTCCAGACAAAAACAGGATTTTATTCCTAAACACAAACACACTTTCAATACAGATCATTTTTTTCTGTCATTTGTCACTGTAGAGTATAAATAGTTCATTATATTTGTGATCAATTTTGAAATTAGTTTTTGTTACTTGACCTTGACTTGTTAGATCACTTTGAAACTGGAAAGTGCAATTTACAATACTGTGATTGTCACAACTTGGCACTTTAATCATTCATAGATCATTCTAGAATGTTTTACCAATGTTGTGCACGATTAAATGTCCAAGGAACTGCAATGTACAAGATATTTGCTGATATATTGTTTCAGTTGTTTTTTTTGCACAAATAGCAAAGGAAAGCTTTAAAATGAGACCGGCAAAAAAATATATAAAAGCCACTGCCTTCCTCTTTGGCTGGACTCCAGATTATCAGCAGGTTAAGTTAGTGGGGTACAATGTGTATTGTTAAAATGCTCGAGCCAGTGGAAGCCTCACTACTCACAGCACATAAATTATGGTCATGCCATGTTTCTGCAGGTAATGCAGTTGATCATGCCAATGTATTACACTTCTCTGGATGCAATGGAACCAATGCTTTTTTTCTTCTTTTCCAAAAAAATTCTGATTGCCAGAAGGAAGGGGTTATTGAGGCCCACCTGTCATGCAGCATTAAAATAACCTATTCTGCAGTTGTTTTTCTTGTGTCCATTTTCATGAGGATGACTTCACCAGATACTCCGTCAGTAAAAAAATAAATTAATTGTGGGATCTGGAGAGAGTTAATACTGGAGAATACCACCCTTCCCCTCTCTCCCAACTTTTGGCTCCAAGTGGCACCCTAGATTGTTGTACAAGAATGGACAAGGAGGCCTACTGTAAGCAAAGATATGAGGAAACAAACTCTTCATCCTGGTGTAATGTTTTTTACAACATCATTATAAATTGAAAGATCTGCTGGTTCAACTACAGTAAAAGTTGGTCACACGAATGTGCTGTCAGTGTAGGCTGTGACTATCTTTTGAGGCAGGATTACTCTCAACCTGCTTCCATGTACTTCCACGTGATGATCAAGGATCATTCAGAATAGAATGATTCTTTTATTATCTATTATCAGAAAAAATGAATCAAATGAAATGAAAAGCTATTTTTCATTCACCAGAGATTATGCAAAGTTAAAGTGATTTAAGATGGCACTTGATTGTTTCATGTTAAAAGGAGAAATTTATATTGACTGCCCATCTTACAGCATGTGGCCTTTTCACTCTCTGAGCGGGTTATTCCTGAGATGCAGATGTAGCCAGCAGCAGATTCAGCTACTGTCAGTTTATGTGCACGCTACCTTGAGTTTCCTGCCTGAAGAAGGCAAGAAGCTATAGAGGGAATAAGGAGTTTAACCATTTTAATGGCTGTTTCACTCATTTCAGAATCCTCTTTTTAATGTCAAAATGCTTAATGACTTTGAAATGGACAATAATTCTAAATTGGCCGGAAATTCAACTGATTACTCTTTTTAATTGGGCAAATTTATTTTGAACCAAGTAAACAGGAACAAGGAGAGCATGGCCATGTACTAGGCACTTGGAACACGCCACCGCATTCCGCGTCCCTTGCGATGCTTTGATGACGTCATCATTTTTTCTGAGCGCATTTCAAAGGCTCGAAAATCCGACTTTTTGGGGCTAGCTGCTCAATTCCACTGGAAATCAGCGCCGTCTTGGCTAGTTAAGCCTCGTTTTCAATCCCGTTTTTACCTGGTCAACTTCGTTTAAGTTTCTGCAAAGTTCTCTTGATTTGAAAATAAAGGTAAAGTTTACCCCCCTAAAAAATGGTCAGTTACCCCCCAGGCACCAAAGATTTGTATCTAGGCGCATTCTTTGCCTTTTCAACTATTTTGCTGCAAAGTTTCAGGCCAAAATTCAAGCAGGATCATGCTTTCTCATCCCGGGTCGTATGTGTCACTATACAGAAATGTGTCTGCAGACGACGAAAGAATGTTCAGATTTTCAGCAAAATAAAACACGCTCTCGATGAAAACTCTGCTAAAATATCACAATAATCTGTAAAAAAGATACCTTTAGAAGGCAAAAAGTTGTGTGATTTGACAGGATGACCAACAAATAATTGAGATTATGAAGATTTATGACTTTATATTGTTTCCCTAGAATGGGCTCATTATGTGGCACCAGTGGTCACGACCCCAATGAGTGTTTCTGATTGGTCAATTCCGACTAATGCTGTAGTATTATTAGTAAACAAGAGCACATGGTGTATCACATGGGATTTGTTTTTTCTCTTTCTTTGATGACATTTTAGCACCTTTTTTTTTTATTTGCGGGCATTTCCAGTGGTGAACAGAGACTTTTAGTGATTCCAAGACTTTCACAATGACTGAGCCTGAAGGTAGCTAATGTTCTGCTGTGTTTTCATTGTAGAATACCATGCTTGTAGAAATTTATGAGGAGTATCCGAGTACACTAAAATACAACACATGAACATTTTTTCTGGGTATTTTTATTCATTATAATTTTCAGCATAGTAGAAAACATTTGTTTAAAAACCTCTCATGTGCCATGGGTTAGGTCATTAGGACACTATAGTATTCCTTTACCAAAAAAAAAAAAAACAAATAAAGTATTTACAGAATCAGAATGAACAATTAAAGTATTTACATAAATAAAACAAGCTTTATTAAACATTCTGTGAAATACAAATATAAGGAAATCATAGACTATGTTAAGTTTTTTTCAGGATAAATGTACATGTACACAGGGGTGTATAGTAACGAACTTCATTACAGTACTTAAGTAGTTTTTTAGAGGATTTGTACTTCACTTGAGTTTTTTTTTTTTTTAACCGGACTTTTACTTTTACTCTACTACATTTAAAAGATAAAAAGTATACTTTTACTTTGTTACTCGTTACAAATTAAAATATGAATGTAATTCATCATTTAAGGATTATCTGGATGTGGCCCGTTCAAGAAGAACAACGGTGCTCGGCAGGGTATCTGGTGTCTTTACAGATGAGCAAGTTACCCATGCCTTGTACAATAATGCGCCCCCATACTATAATGGATGCTGGCTTTTGAACTGTGCACTGATAACAAGCTGGATGGTCCCTCTCTTCTTTGGCCCAGAGGATGTGGCCTCCATAATTTCCCAAAATAATTTCACATTTTTGATTGGTCAGACCACAGTACAGTTTGCCACTTCCCTTTGGTCCATCTTAAATGAGCTCGGGCCCAGCGAAAGACCATAGCATTTCTGGATCTTGGTTTAATATTTGCATGTCAGAGTTTTAACTTGCATCTGTGGATGTAGTGACAAATGGTGTTCACTAACAATGGTTTACAGAAGTGTTACTGAGCCAATGCAGTGATTACCACTTCAGAATCCGG
This sequence comes from Gymnothorax javanicus, assembly GCA_029692085.1. Taxonomy (NCBI): domain Eukaryota; kingdom Metazoa; phylum Chordata; class Actinopteri; order Anguilliformes; family Muraenidae; genus Gymnothorax; species Gymnothorax javanicus. The sequence continues at coordinate 85,844,516 of CM056195.1, forward strand.
CCTGTTTGTTAGGCAGTGCTACCTGAGGGGCAGAAGATCACGGCCATTCAGTATTCGGTCTTGTCCCTTGTGTACAGAGATTTTTTCTGGATGCTCTGAATCTTTTGATAATATCATGCACAACCCCATTTCCAAAAAAGATGGGACACTGTGTTAAATGCAAATAAAACAATGCAATGATTTGCAAATCAATTAAAACCCTATATTTAATTGAAACTAGGACAAAGACAGCGTACAGTTGTTGAAACTGATAAATTATATTGTTTTTTGAAAAATATCTGCTCATTTTGAATTTGATGACAGCAACATGTTTTTAAAAAGTTGGGACGGGAAAAGTTGTATGATGCTAAAAATAGACAACTGGCAGAACATCTCATAGCTAATTAGATTATTTAGAGACAGATCAGTAACATGATTTGGTATAAAAAGTCTTTCTTAAGTAAATATGATGACTTAACCATTCTATGAAAGACTGCATGTGGAAATAGTTCAACAATTTTTTTTTTTTTTTTTTTTAATTTAATTTGACTTCTTCAATCCCCCCAAATCTGGAATGTGCAATTGGGGAACTATGTACAAGGCTTTTCGCATATGCGGCCCCCTATTGCCAACTCAGGAGAGTGAGACTGCTCGCGGCTGTCCTCCGAAGCAGGCACCTGTCGCCACCGCTTCTTATACACTCATTGGTCGAGAAACCTCGCAAGCTCAGAACAAGGGCGGAGGATACCTGAACATGAACAAGCTTAGAATCTTCCTAACGTGTGCCTGTCTGGCCAACAGGAGGCGCCTAATAGTTCAACAATTTAAAAATAGTGTTTTCAACTTAAAATTGGAAAGAATTTGGAAATTTTATCCTCTATGGTTAATATTATTAAGAGATTCAGAGAATCCAAGTAAAATCTCTGTACGCATGGGACAAGGCCAAAATCCAGTTATGAATGGCTGTGGTTTTTAGGTCCTCAAGCGGCACTCCATTAAAAATGGACAAGATTCTGCCCTGGAAATCACTGTATGGACTCAGGAACACTTCTGTAAACTATTATCAGGTAAACACAGTTTGTCGCTGCATCCACAAATGTAAGTTAAAACTCTGCCATGTAGAAATTAAACCATACATAAACAAGATCTAGAAATACTGCCTTCCTCTCTGGGCCCAAGCTCATTTAAGATGTTTTGAGGCAAAGTAGAAAACTGCCCTGAGGTTTGACTGATCAAAGTGTGAAATTCTTTTTGGAAAAATTGATGCCACGTCCTCAGGGCTAAAGAGGAGAGGGGCCATCCTGCTTGTTATCAGCAAACAATTCAAAAGCCAGCATCCATGATAGTTTTGGGGGTGCATTAGTATACATGGCATGGGTAACTTGCACATCCGTGAAGTCACCAGTAATGATGAAGGATTTATACGGGTTTTGGAGCAACATTTACTGTCATCCAGATGCCTTTTGTAATTAAATCGCTCATTTGAGCAACACCATGCCAAACACCATACTCTGCATGTATTACAACAACATGGATCTGTAGTTAAAGTGGTCTGTCTGCAGTTTTGACCTGTCACCCACTGACAACATTTGGTGCATTATGAAACAAAAAATATGACAAAGGAGGCTGCAAAGTATTGAGCAGCAGAAATCTTACATAAAGCAAGAATGGGAAAACATTTTGGGGTCATTCCATGTCAAATGTCCGAATGGCTCCCACTCGACCATCTCTGATTTGGCTTAAAAAATTCCAGCAGGTGTATACACCTCCTAATAGGAAAAATCCAAAATTTTAGCTCTCAACTCCTCATAGTTTCATCATAAAAAATATTTTGCAACTCAGTTTTTGAACAGCTATTTCTGAAGAGCCACTTTCACATGGCTATATCTGGAGAAGTATTTCAGCTAAGTCCTTCAAATTTTCAGGGGTGAAAATATGCTACTATAACTTGAGGAATATGGACTAATAAAGGTGTCCCTTTAGTTCATCATATATTTCTAGGTGCTTAAATTTGCTCGAAAATTTTACTGTACGCTCTGCGGTAGCATATTTCAAGGACTGTAAAAAGCCTAATTCCAAACACAGGGATTTGGTCTTGCACATGCAGCTTCCCATATATGTTGTGTATTTTGCAATTTTTTTGTAATTCTGGCCCTCTCTTATGTATAATCTAGAGAATATTAAGGTTTGAAAATGAAAAAAAAAAATTGTGCTATTTTTCATATTTAATAACAAAAAAAAGACATCATCCAGCAACATCAAATTGACTGTTTTCGAAAGATTAGATGCTTGTTATTAACATATCCAAAATTTTGGTGGAGTTCTGCTTTATTTTCTCAAAATAATTTTTTGAATAGGTTGATATATTCATAAATTAATACAAAGTGTATATATATGATAAATCATTTAATCTCTGATCAGATAAAATGGCATTCTTAACACATCCTCTGTAAGATAGCTATATTTGATAATTAATTTTTGTAACACTTCTGCATTAATTACAAACTTGAATTTTTGGCTCTGTTAAGGTTGTAATATTTCAATATCTAAACACAGCATATGGGTTATTCTTCAAGTGTAAGTTAACATTTATGAAATAAAGCACTTTGTTGAGTTTAAACTTTCTATCATTAATTATGTGCATTATATAAAATAATGTTTGAACATGCCTTTGATGCCATTAAATGCTGTCCACAAAAATACCATATTTTCAAAAATTTATTTTGAGAAAATAAATCAGAACCCCATGACAAATTTTTGATATGTTAATAACAGGCATCTAATCTTTTGAAAACAGTCAATTTGATGTTGGTGGGTGGTGTCATTTTTTTGGTATAAAATGTTAAAAATAGCACAAATTTTATTTTTTTCATTTTCAAGCCTTAATATTTTCTAGATTATTCATAAGAGAAGGCCAGAATTAGAATACAAAATACACAATATATATGGGAAGCTGTATGTGCAATACTAAATCCCTGTCTTTGACATTAGGGTTTTTACAGTCCTTCAAATATGCTACCACAGAGCGCACAGTAAAATTTTTGAGCAACTTTAAGCATCCAGAAATATATGATGAATTTAAGGGACGCATTCATAAGTACATATTCCTCAAGTTAGAGTAGCAGATTTTCACCCCTGAAAATTTGAAGGACCTAGCTGAAATACTATTCTAGATATAGCCATGTGAAAGTGGCTCCTCAGAAATCCCTGTTCAAAAAGGGCCGGAACTTAGTTGCAAAACTATTTTTTTAAGACAAAACTATTAGGAGTCGAGAGCTAAAATTTTGGATTTATCCTATTAGGAAGTGTATGCACTCACTGGAATTTTTTCAGCCAAGTCTGAGATGGTCAAGTGGGAAGTTTCTCTGAAATTCGAACATTTGACATGGAATGATCCTTTGCTTTCAAAACTACAGTAGTTGGTCTCCTTAGTTCCCAAATGCTTACAGAGTGTTGATTGAAGAGGATGAGATGCAACACAGTGGTAAATATGCCACTGTGACAATTTTTTTGAAACTGGTTGCTGGCATGAAATTCAAAATGAGCGCATATTTTTCAAAAAACAATAAAATATCTCAATTTCTACATCTGGTATATTATCTTTATATTTATTAGAAAATGGTACAAAGTTCCAATGATTTGAAAATCATTGCATTCTGTTTTTATTTCATTTTACACAGTGTCCCAACTTTTTTGGAAATGGGGTTGTACTGTAAAGGATGAAATCCCCAAATTCTTTGCAATTTTATATTGAGAGATGTTATTAGAAATTGTTGAACTATTTGCCCATTCAGTCTTTCCCTGATTGATGAAGCCATTGCCACCTTTATGTCTGAAAGACTTTTTATACCCAATCATTTTACTCACCTGTTGCCAATCAACCTTATTTGCAGTGAGATGTTCCACCAGGTGTATTTTTTGGCATCATTTAGCTTTTACAGTCTTTTGTGGCCCTTGTCCCAACTTTTTTGAAATGAGTTGCTCACATCAAATTCAAAATGAGTCTATGTTTTTCAAAAAAAACAATAAGAAGAATCCACACAATATGAAAAAAAGAAGTAAAATATTACAGGCCACCTCCCACCTCTCCCAGCAGCTTGAGTGGATCAGATATCTGAGCCAGCCGCCTCCATGCTTCCCCAGGCTGAGCCATGAACAGAGGAAATATGAGTGAATACCATCAAAGCTAACTGACCTGCCCCTCAGATGGGTCATCAGACCAAGGAGTACTACGGTACAGACTACTGAAATATCATTACTGACTGTATATTTGCGGCCAATGGCCTTCAAAAAGGAGTGTCTGAATCTCAAACTCCAACATATTCAAAAGACACAACTCAGATTTTTGATCAAATGATGAAGAGTGATGATTTCCCAGAAGTACATAATACATAATATAACATCATCAGTGGGGAGATGCTGTCTAGTCAACCAGCTAGAACTACAATCCCAATTCCAAAATAGTTGGGACAAAGTGTAAATTGTGAATAAAATCAAAACGCAATGACTTTCAAATCACACCAGCCAGTATTTTATTCACAATAGAACAGAGATAACATAGAAAATGTTGAAACTGAGAAATTTTACAATTTTATCCACAAAATGAGCTCATTTCAAATTTGATGGCTGCTACAGGTCTCAAAAAAAGTTGGGACAGGGGCCTGTTTACCATGGTGCAGCATCCCCTCTTCTTTTTAACACAGGGTGGAGGCATCTGGGCATTGAGGAGACAAGTTTCTTAAGTTTAGCCATTGGAATTTGATCCCACTCTTGTTTGAAACAGGCTTCCAGCTGCTGGAGAGTTTTGGGTCTCCTTTTATGGACTTTGTTAAATTATGCGCCAAATAGTCTCAATCGGTGAAAGATCAGGACTGCAGGTAGGCCAGTTCAGCACACAGACTCTTCTACTACGAAGCCATGCTGTTGTAATAGCTGCAGTATGTGGTTTTGCATTGTCCTGCTGAAATACACAAGGCCTTCCCTGGAATAGATGTCGTCTGGCGGGGAGCATATGTTGCTCTAAAACCTTTATATACCTTTCAGTATTCATGGTGCTTTTTAAAGCATGTAAGTCTCCCACACCAAATGCACTAATGCACCCCCATATCATCATAGATGCTGGCTTTTGAACTGAACGCTGACAACAGGAGGGGTGGTCTATCTCCTCTTTACCCCGGAGGACATGACACCCATGATTTCCAACAAGAATGTCAAATTTGGACTCGTCTGACCACAGGACACTTTGCCACTTTGCTACAGTCCATTTTAAATGAGCCTTGGCCCACAGAACACGGCGGCGCTTCTGGATCATGCTCAACAATGGCTTCCTTTTTGCATGATAGAGTTTTTGGTGGCATCTGTGGATGGCACGGATGACTGTGTTTAAAGACAGTGGTTTCTTTAGTATTCCTGGGCCCATTTAGTAATGTCAATGACAAAATCATGCCGTTCAGTGAGGCAGTGGCGTCTGAGGGCCCAAGATCACGGGCATCCAGTAAAGGTCTTCGGCCTTGTCCCTTATGCACAGAGATTTTTCCAGTTTCTCTGAATCTTTTGATGATGTTATGCACTGTCGATGATGAGACCTTCAAAGCCTTTGCAATTTGATGCTTAGGAACATTGTTTTTAAAGTATTTCACAATTTTTTTACGCAAGCCTTCACAGGTTGGAGAGCCTCTGGCCATCTTCACTTCTGAGAAACTCAGCCTCTCTAAGACATCCCTTTTATAGCCAGTCGTGTTACACACCTGATATCAGTTAATTTAATTACTTGTTAAATGTTCTTTCAGCTGATTCTTTTATATATTAATTGCTTTTTCAGCCCTTTTTTGCCTGTGTCCCAACTTTTTTGAGACCTGTTGCCCCCAGAAAATTTGAAATAAGCTCATTTAGTGGATAAAAATGTAAAATGTCTCAGTTTCAACATTTGAAATGTTATCTAAGTTCTATTGTAAATAACATATTGGCTCATGTGATCTGAAAGTCGTTGCAGTTTGATTTTATTCACAATTTACACTTAGTCCCAAATATTTTGGAATTGGGGTTGTAGCTTCCAGGTATACTGAGTAACATTTTTTTGCAGCACTTGATTGTGTACCTAATTCCTGTTGTTCAGCTATTATCTAACCTCACTCAGTTTAGATGAGTTCAGTGAAATCTTGCTTTTTTTAAGGTGGAAGGTAGAAATAGCTGGACTCTATCTTCAAAGCCAATGTGTTTATACAATGGCACATGATGCTATGTACATTAAGGGTACATGAAAAGTTTGTAACTATGAATGAATAGAAGCAGTAGCAGATCGGGCTTTTGTTTTGGACATGAACTACAAACTGTCTGCGCTCTCCTGACATTGCAGCATAAGTTACATACAAGCATGCTTGTATGTTTGTGGTTTGTACAATCCAGATTCAGGTGGGATTGGAGATCCCAAATTTTAAATAAAGAACGTTCGGAAATTCAGTTACAGTAATGTAAAAACATGCAGTGTGCATTTGAAAGAGTCCTAAGTTTCTAATAGCGTCAAAATAAAAGAAAACATCACACAACACTGAATTCCTGGGGTTCTATGACTTATAAAAAAACAAAACAAAACAATAAACAGTGTATTGAATTATTTGATTATCCAAATAAAACAAAATTGACTGGACAAAGCTTTGGGCTTTATCCAGTCAAATAAAACCTCCCATCTGCTTACCAGGAGAGAATATATTTTTCATGACCTGAATCTTGTAACATGTCATCAGGTTTACATTTACTCATGTTTCACACTGAAGGACAATTCAATTAAATTCAATTAAATTCAAGGCTTTATTTAAACTCGGAACCCACTGAGGGAGACCCTCAGTTCCGGTGGGGCCGAGTGCACAAATGGACAATTGAGCCCCTAAGAACCATACCGGGCCATCCCAAGACTTTTGCGAAAATTGAGTTGTGGTAGTCAGCATGTGCAGAAAACTGAGATCTACATTTCCTACCAGCCCAACCCAATCTGCCCACATGGATTGTTAATACAAGCAAATGTCTTCTGCCCCTGTATATATGCACTGCACTGCCTTATCCATAATCGCCATCCCACAACCTTCCCATAATTCATTGTAAACATGGCAGCTCGGTATCTCAAAGGATTGATGATGATGGTGAAGTGGAATACAAAAAAGTTTGTCCCAAATGAATAAAAAATAATCAATTAAAATATTAATTTTAAAAGTTTGTACAAATGCAGTGTTTAAACTAGATGACTCTAGGTGCAGTGTTTACTCTGGCAACTTTGAGTCCCATTTTCTCAAAAGTAAACATGGGTTGGCCCAGTGATCAATTATAAGAACAACAAATCATACAAAGAAAAGAAGGGAAAACAAAACAATGAATAAAAAATTAATTAATTAAAATATTAATCAAAACACACACATGATGATACCTGTAAGTCTTGGATCTTGGCCTTAAACTGATGGAATGATGGAAGAGAGACCAGTTTTCAAGTGCTTTGTAGAAAATTCCAGGAATATGGAGCAGAGAATTGGAAGGCAGTCTTGCCAAGCTCAGTCCGAGCGCAGGGGACCTCAAGCATAAGCCAGTCATTTGAACGAGTAGGATAAGGGTTATCATACTGCGTTAGTAACATGGAAATGTAAGGCAGCAATTTACCAAGAAGTGCTTTCAGTATGAACAACAACCAGTGCCTATTTTGCCTCGTTTCAAGAGATGACCAACCAACCCTATCATATAAAAGACAGTGGTGAGTATTATTCATGTATTCATGTTTATATGAAATGTTTGAAGCTGATAGCAATTATGAGTAAATTAGCCATTGGCTAGCGCTAATCTTCATTACTAAAAGTGCCTAATTCAGATCTGTACAGCAGACACTCATTACAACATGCACTGTAAAATAAAGAAATAAAAATACAGTGTGATATGTTTTATTATTTTATTTCATAAAATAAGCTTCAATAATTTTCACATTGTAATGTTGGTATTTGTTCCTCTCAGTTCGCTTCACTGAATGTGTAACTGGCAGGAGGAGGGTGGGGAGCCACAAATTTTTTGCAATAACCTATGCGAGGGCATTAGTCCACTATTGCACCATTAAAACACCAAATGATACTTTGATATGGCTCATGACTTTGGTGGGGCCTGGTTCAACAGAATACGCTGATAGTTACCATAATCACCGCCCAAAAATGGGAAACCTACCCATGGTTATGTGTTTATTTCAACAACAAATGCATAAAATGTAAAAATAACAACTGATCCTTCCCAAATATAGGAAATATGCAGATGGTTTGACTGTTGCGCACAGCATTTGACTGAAGCGCCTTGCTCAATATAATGCAGGTCCAACAGTGCTGTTATGGTACAGGTGTAGATGTCTACGGTTTCTTTCTTCAAGGTTTATTGGAAGTAATGAGCTGTTGATATTGCATAGCCTTTCATGCTCAGCAGGCAATTTTCTGTTCTTGTTATTACACTCCACTGCTAACTAAGTCATTTGTTCAGAATTACTTACCAAAGGTTGTACGGAAAAAAGTTAAGCAAAGGGCACAGACAACTTTGAGTTTTCAGTGTCAAGCCTAAAAATGTCAAGTAGGAGTCATTATGTAAACCTAAAATGTAGAGTTGAGTACTATTACCTTTAGCAGCAAATTGATTTGAGAGTATAATGTTAAATGGAGCATAAGCATTGGTGTTCAAACCAAAATAGATTCCCTGAGTTTGAGGTTTGTGGACTGGAAATCAGGCACTGAATCTACAGTAGAAAATAGTGACTTGTCTGTTATGACTGTTGTGGGAAATACTTTGGGAGGTTCAGGGGCTGAAGGGGATGAGGAAGTAAAAAAAGATTATCAAAAAAGTGACTTTGAGTGAGATGCTTTCAGAAGCAATCGGCAAAATGACAAGGTCACGTGGTCTGGCACAAGCGCTTGGATGGGTCACAGATTGCAGGTAAAAAAGCACAATGTTGCTGCCCCAAACCTCAGTCAAAAGATCTGCATTTAAGCCAGGGAGTTTAACCAGATGTGACAGCCCTTCTCTGACTGCTGACTAGAGATCAATATTTTTCAAAACTTCTCTTTCTTATCTTTTTATTTCGAAGAAAAAAATTGGTACATAGTTCTCTTAGACTATTATTCACCTAATTACCGAATTAGTTTTTTGTTCACTTCTATGATCATTGTGAATGTTTGATTTAATTGTACCTTTTTGAATTAAAAAGGGTTATGCTTGGGTATTTAATCTAGAACTGACCTTAGGAATATCAGTATTGATTTAAACCTACACCAGCTAATTTTGGAGTCCACCCATCCAAATAATGAAAAATTCCCACTAAACCTACTCTTAATTGATGTTATTATAATGAATAACCCACGTAAGTATTTGGTTTTTGCTCATGATTTTTTTGATCATTGTGCCAATATGCATAAGGGATACAAAACTCCCAAGCTCTAAGCTTTGCATGATTAAAAAGGCTTCCTGCATGATCTGCATGCAGGTGACTTACAATGTTTTTCTTAAGTTTAAGAAATGGAGCTTGTGCATGGATATTTTTTCCTTTTTTAACTCCGTGCAGCATGAGCACACAACCATGTTCCTTTCCTGGTACTTATCAGATCTTTTGCTTCTATTCAGAGCCAAAAACAAAGCATGGGCTCAACCTAGTCCAGTCACTTACCCCAAGACTGGCTTCATTTTATGGAACTTATGACAGCTTTGCACCAAACAACTTGACAAGTGATTTCTCTGTTGCAAACAAATTTCCTTTTTGGGAAGAAAATGATGAGTTTTATTCAAGGTGTGGCGCGTTCCAATCATTTGGTGTATGGTGGTCATAAAACTCATTCCAAGCTGTCTTAAGTCCACCTTTTTACCATCTTGATGTTCCAGGAAAATCAAACACATTTATAGATCCCCTCCACTCAAAAATGTGTCTTTTATACATCCCCTAAAATGTCTGTCCTTGACTGTACAAAGTTGGTCCATAGAGACATGTTTCTTTACTATTCTCTACAGAAGAGCTACAGAAGAGGAAGATGCCTGTTCACTTCCCTAAAATCTGAGATTTAAATGTAAAACAAGCAAGCAAGATATGGTTTGTCACAAATTCAAATGTTATTCACTGTCTTATATGCAAATACTGGCAGAGAGACCTGAAAAAACCTTTGGCGCAGAGCAGACTTTTCAGTGCCGAGAGCGAGAGTTTGCTTTGGCACGGTGAAAGTTTTGGCTGCTAGTGATGGGAATTCCAGCTCTTGTTGGTGAGTGAGATCCTTTGGCTCAGCTCAGCAATAAGAGCCAGCTCTTTCAGCTCCCAAACAGGTCTGCATTTAGTGCCACTTCTGGCTTCTATAATTCAGCCATGTAGGGACCACAGAACTACATTTCCCATGCAGTCCACAGGAAACGGAAATGACGTCTACAGTACCACCCCCTATGCCTGACGTGCATTTAACGTTTCCCAATAAAATGAGCAATAAAATGGGCAAAAAAACTTTTAAAACTAGGACAGAACCCATTTTTTCTCTCTTGGCACGTCTCCCCCAAGGGGCAGCCACACTGTCTTCATGTGCAAAGATGGCACCTGCACTGAAATTCGCACACCCTGTGCAATTACATTCGGTCTATCTCCAGAGTGCTCACAACTCAGTGTGAACTACCAGTTGCCTGGATGTAACTCCAGTTCTATGAGTACGTGCGTAGCCCTCTAACGGGCTTCGCTATTGGTTTACCCCTCCGGGGCTCTGCCTCGGTGCCTGAGAAAGAAAATTGAACTCACCTGCTCCGCAGGAGGGGGTAGCATGCTCACCTCCTATAAAGCCTCGGTGCTGCCAATGCTCGTCTCCCTTTTGAAACTCAGCATCTCACACTCGGAGCCAACTGGGCAGGCTGTTAGAAGGCTACGCACATACTCAGAGAACTGGAGTTACATCCAGGTAACTGGTAGTTCTATCTTGTACATGCTCCGCCCTCTAACGGGCTTCGCTATTGGTTTACACCTAAGGCGAAGGTCGTTAGGGATGAATGTACTCCCAGCTGGCCCCAGACCATAGAGTCCCCTTCAGAAACCAGAGAAACCCGTTCACTCACTGGGGCGAGCACCGCCCGACTGCGTACCCCGCCCCAGGTCGTGACACAACTAAACAACACCAGACCCAAGTTGGTGTCAGAAGGGGCCCCTCCCGCCCCTAGAATGAAAGAACAAATGAATGAATGGGGGGGGCTTGTGCTGTCATCTCCCGCTGACAAGCTAAACAACACCCCCCAGACCCAGGGTGTGGTAACACACTAGTTGGTGTCAAGAAGGACTGAATGTGCGACCCCTGTCATATCCCTGAGCTAGGGGTTCCCAAGAGGACGCCCTTCTAGAATGAAATAGAACAATGCCCCGGGTGAATGAATGGGGGGGCTCTGCAGATAGCATCACAGATCCAGTGGACAGAGGGCCCCCTGAGCCTGTCCATCTTATCTAAGGGCACTGCTTGTGTATCCGTTCCTGCTCGCTGGTGGCATGAGGAGGTGGGCAGAAAGCCTGTAGTTGAATTACAGATGACTTGAAAGTTGTGGTGATGACTTTTGGTTGGAAGGACGGATTAGGATGAAGCTCCACTGATCCTTTGTCCTCTCTTAGGGTCAAACATGATGGGTGCACAGAGAGAGCGCCCAGCTCGCTCACCCTCCTAGCTGATGCTAAGGCCAGAAGGAGGGCAGTCTTGATAGATAAAATATGCAGGTCCGCCTGGTCCAGGGGTTCAAACGGTGGTCCTGCCAGGCCGTCCAAGACTGTCTGCAGATCCCATTGCGGAACTATGCGCTGCTTAGGGGGTCTTAGCCTGCGGACTCCCCTCAAAAAACGCTTTACCAGGGGGTGACTTCTGGCTGTGAAGCAGTCAAACCCATCATGTCCAGCTGGGATCGCTGCAGCGAACACCCACAGAGTGGATGCTGCGCGGCCCCCCTCGAAGAGCCCCTGAAGGAAATCCAGCACCCCTTGAAGGGGGCATGAGCACGGGTTCAGGCCTCTCGCCTGATACCAGCTGATAAAAATTCGCCAATGGGTCGCATAAGCCTTGGATGTGGCCGGGGCACGTGCACACTGAATTTTGGACACCACTGCCTCGAGCAGGCCCAACTCAGTCAACTTCACCCTTTTCAACTTCCAGGCCATGAGGGGCGGGCAAGAATGGTACTCGGCACCCGAATCCTGGTCGAGGGGAGGTCCGGAATCTCCCACAGGCCTCCCACTGCCAGCTGGATGAGATCCGGAAACCATCTGGTGCTCAGCTCACTGGTACCACAATAATTATAGACAGGCGCTGTTCCCGTACCCTGCGGAGCAGTGGCATTAGTAGCCGACGGGGCGGGAACGCATACAGCAGGCCAGCTGGCCAAACTGGATGGCCTAACGCACCCACCCCCAGGGGAGGATTGTTAGTAGGCCTCAGGGAGAACCAAAGAGGGCACAGAGTGTTCTCCCCGCTCGCAAACAGATCCACCCTTGGTCGCCCGAACAGCCTCTAGATCTGTTCGGCTGTCACCGGTGGGAGGCTCCAATCCTCCTCGGGCAGCACCCCCCTGGACAGCCCATCTGCCCAAGTGTTGAGGATGCCAGGAGCATGCCGGGCTCTCAGGGAGCAGAGATGGCGATCCGCCCATGTTAGGATGGAAGCAGCCATCTTGTGTAGGGCCACTGATCTGACCCCGCCTTGCCTGTTCAGATAGGCCACCACCGTTGTGTTGTCCCAATCTCACTAGGACGTGGCTCCCTTCCAACTGTGGGGGCAAAATGGTGCAACACCCTCTGAACTGCCATGAGTTCCAGTAGGTTGATAGGACGCTGGGGCCCCTGCCATGTACCAGCGACAGAAGCAGGGCTGCAAGTCCCGCCCCACCCTGTGAGGGAGGCATCTACAAATATGTGGGTATAGTGAGACACACCCCATCCGAACCCCTTGCAGAGCCGGCTGGGTGAGGCCCAAAATGCAACGTCTGTGTTGTGCTTTCGCACTGGTATGCGGAGCATGCGCTGCTGGTCCCACCTTGGGTCCAGCCAAAGGCATATGAACCAGCGCTGCAGATCTCTCATGTGCAGCAGCCCCAAGTGGACTACTAAATGGGCAGCAGCCATCATCCCCAGTAGCAACATGACTGTTATTGCCGGCACTGAGACTGCGTCCAGTATTTCTTGGGCCCGAGACAGGATCGCCTCTGTTCTCTCCACTGACAGACGTGCGGTCATAGCCCGAGAGTCCAACAGCATCCCTAAGTACCGCGCTATCTGGCAGGGCTGCAGGGTACTTTTGTCGTTGTTGGTAGCCAAGCCCAGCTGAGCAATATCTTGCTTCACCAGCCTCGGATGGGCAGTTGCCATCTGCTCGGAAGGGGCCAGGATCAGCCAATCATCCAGATAGGTCAGAATCTGTATCCCTCTCTGCCGGATCGGCACTAGCGCTGTCCCCACACATTTGGAAAATGTCCGAGGTGCCAGGGAATATCCAAACGGGAGGCGGCAAAACTGGAAACTCCACTCCTCCAATGCAAAACGAAGGAACAACTGATGACGCGGCAGAATTGGAACATGGAAATAAGCGTCCGTCAGATCTATAAATGTCATCCAGTCCCCTGGCCTGACACCTTCCAGCAGCGCCCTCATCGTCAGCATCCGGAATGGTCTGGGCGCAATATACATGTTTAGTTCTCAAAGATCCAGAATGGGCCTCAGGCCTCCTGATTTTTTGGGAATCAAAAAATAAGGGGAATAAAATCCTGCTCGAGCTTCCAATTGGGGAACCAGTCTTTCAGCCCCTTTTTGTAGAAGTGAGTTCAACTCTTCCTTCAAGACCGCCCTTTAGGCGGAATTGGGGAGCTTCATCTACACAATGCCTTTGAATGGGGGAGGACGGCAGTGAAACTGCAATGTATATCCCTTCCACAACTGCTGCTGTAGGTGGGAACCCAGCTGCTCCGATGCTTTCCGGGCTGCCTCCAAGCGGTTGACCATAGTTTGGATGTCTGGTCCAAACAGAGAGGTGGTGGAGATGGGCGCATTGATGAGCGCCTGCTTTTCACGCTCCTTCAGGGAGGACAGCCCGAGCCACAGATGACGGTGTCTCACTTTCGCAGCACACATGCTCCATCCTCCCACGATGGCGAACGCCTGAGACATACGGAGCATAGCCGCCGCCGTTGTTTGCATTTCCTAAATTTCCTCCAGCATCAGCTCCGCCTTCTGGTGGGTTAGGCGATCCATGGAGCCAGCGAAAAGGCCATGTTGTTAGCTAGCGCGACCCCCTGAGCCGCGCTAGCATAACCGCGGTCAAACAGGCTCACTGTCATCTTGTCCCTCTCAGACAGAAGCCACATGGCCACATGGAGGTGGTGGGGAGCAAACACCACCTCACCGCATCTTCGATAGCCGGGACGCCTGTATCCCACTCCCAGCCTTCGAAGGTTAAATAAGGCGCATAGGCTATCGCCGGGGACTTGGTGGCGATCGGGTTCCCCCAATCACGCTAAGCGTAACCGATAATGGGTGCCATCTGGGGACATACCACCTTAGGCTGCGGTTTGGACTTCGGCTGGGCCAGCAGGCCAATGGTGAAGACATCCCCTTAGGAGCTGAGTGGCTGCGGAGGCAGGGGCATCTCCATCCATTCTGCTGCCAACCTGAATAACCCGGGCAGGTCGTCCAAAGGGTAGCGGTGCTCTGAGGGAGGCTCATCGTCCTGGAAGAGGGATGCCGGATCTTCTTCGTACATGTGACGGTCATCCTCCTCACCATACTCATCCCAGGGCTTGGAGCGGACCGCCGCCACCGACTCTCGGGCTGGCCCCGAGCCAGCCTGGAGGGTGCGTGCGGCCCGCAAGAACTGCTGCCGCCACTCACGCTCCCCCCGGGGAAGCGCTGCACAGGCGGCACACGAACCAGCCTCCTCCTGGTGACGCCAGCCCAGGCAGACGAAGCAGTCGTCGTGCTGGTCTTCGGGCAACATGGGGGAGGCACACTGATGGCAGGACTTCATGTTGGAATCGTGACACAAGATAGTGACAATGCTCGCGGGCTCAATATCTCTCATCTCGCGGGCTCAATATCTCTCATAGGCTGAGTGAAAAAGGGAGAAGAGCATTGGCAGCACCGAGGCTTTATAGGCAATGAGCAAGCTACCCCCTCCTACGGAGCAGGTGAGTTCAATTTTCTTTCTCAGGCGTAAACCGATAGCGAAGCCCGTTAGAGGGCGGAGCACGTACGAGATAGAACTACGTGTTAGGGTTTGGGCCTTACAGCCCCTCCCTTTCACATTCTTCTGCCTCCACCTTGATTGGCCACAGCTGGAGCCAGTTAGGGCGGAGGTAGTTACAGTATTTAGGGCTGGCAGGTGCCAGTCCTTGTGCTCTGCATTTTTCTTTGGCCACAGCAGGTCTGTGTGTTTGTTTTAGCTGTCACCTTGTCCTGTTTCTGTCTTTTATTTTGAACATTAGTTCTTGTTTGTTTTTCATTAAATCAGTTCTTCACTCCCAGCCTTGGCACCTTTGGGTCTCCTTTCGCCTAGGCCTATGGTCCTAGTGCCCGATGGATTACCGTTTGCATCCGATGGGCTGTAAACCATGACACTATGTTTAAGTTTAAGGCTGCAAATCTCATGTAACTAGCTTGCGCCCGGCGCTACTGCTAGTTAATCACGGAACAATTCAATCAAATTACTTTTCCGAATAAACAAGGACATTGCTCTCAGCTACTGACACAGCAGAATAGCATCGCAATTATACCCCAGATCTGTGCATTGCCGCCAAACTCCACACAGGACCTCGGATCTGTACATCCCCTGCAAGACATCCACGCTAGGACTACATTGTTCAATGGACCCGGAGAGGAAACCAAAGCTATGAATTTCAGTAAGATTGACTGAACATTCCAGGCAGTCATGCAATTTAGTGGTTTTGATTTAAACTGCACAGCATTTCGGTTTGTCCTTCTTGATGTAATTGTTCAATCACATTGTGTCCGTGTTGCTGTTTTAATGTGCTAGTTAGCAATTCATGTATTAAGTACACTGCATGTATTATCCCTCCATTTCCCACTGGCTAACTTTCTATTCTGAACAGGCTTGCTTTAGTTTAGGTTTTAGCGGATGCATAGCCTGATAAGTGATATGAATGGCGCGTGAGCAGAGGCTAGCTCCTCCTCTCCGCATTTCATTGAAGGGAAATTGAGTTATCCAAACACGCAGAGGCATACACAGCCTAGCTATACATACATTTAGAGATTCATCGCAGCCAGCATGCTGCTGGTCTCCTTTTGTCCCCAGCCAAAGGAACACGTGCCCACAAGCGCACACACGCATCTGCCACATGCTCAGTCACACGTCTGCACACACCCACAAGAGTGCATTCCCCCACAGGCACGCACATGCGCACACACCCACACACACACACACGCACGCATAACCACTATTGTTACTCTCCCCCTGTACGTTCTGTGTTTTATATATTCATTTATTTAATTCGGCGTCTGTTCTGGTGCTGTAAAACGTGGGAGTCTGTGTCAAAATAGCTGCTGTGGAACTTCAAATTAATCCTTCAAATTAATTAAATCTTTGATTATTGGTTATTTTAATTATTAATTAAAATTCCATATTTTTGATTATTATAATCATTTTATGAGACTTATTTGCGGGGACGACGTATCTGCAGTGCTCATCGCAGTGAGGACTGTTTCTATATCCTTATGCAAAACTCATGGGATTTTCAAAAGAAATTCAAAAGTCTGAGTCAGTGCCGACTATTTATCCTGGGACTGTGACATGGAGCAGGAGTTTGTATACTGCACAACAAAAGAAACGCAAGTTAATACAAGACTGCCCAGAAAATAAGTATAAGCATAATTATCTCACTTATTATTGCCTCATGCACATTTACTCTAATTTCTTTAAGTAATTCTTTGTTTTGCAATCACTTAGACTGGTTGACCTTGAGAGTACATAACTAACTTCCACACTTGCATTTCTGTTGTTGCTCAGTTTATGTCTTTTACTCAACCAACAAAGGAATGCTTTCTAGATGTTTCAAACATATTTCCTAAATGACTTCCAGTATAAGCATTAATTACATCACTTTTCCAAGCTGCTGCTAGTTGTTTGGCGATAGTAAACTTTAAAACTGTATTTGGCTAACATTTCAAAGTTTAGCCATATGAAATGAGGATTTTATTGTAATTTTGGTCTGGTGCAACAAATCTGGAAATATATTCTTAATAGGCTATTAGGCTGCTCTAATCCTTGTAATAGTTTTTCAAAGTTAGTATTTTTCAAAGTGCATAATCACTCATGCTTTCTTCTACTTTCAGACATGAAATACATGTGGTAGAATTATGTCATGTTTGTGTAAATAATATTATGCTGTTTTATAGACAGCTAAAAACTTCTTGTGTATCAGCATGTTCATGAAGACAAAAATAAGCAAGTTTACTTCTGCCAATATTTGAGTACATGATTTGACTCATTCTGTCATCTAAAAACATTGCATGACTTTGTAACACCATGACTTTCACGAAGTCCCTCCATTATAGTGGTAATGTGGTTAAGCAATTTTTCCTAATGTTCATTATCACGTACAGTTTCATCAGTCAACCAAGCACAAGCAGCAATGGTCGGCAGGGCATATAGTCTGTGATATTTGCATATTTCCATATCCATCAATCCAAAATTTCTCAATGAGGGAGAAAGAAAAGATGGGTTTCTAGCCCTTTTTCAGAGTTTTTTTTTGCTTTTGTTTTTGGTTTTATGGGAGAAAAAGCATGTTAAACAAAATATTAATCATAGAAATTTTTATGTACAGTGCTGTGAAAAAGTATTTGCCCCCTTCCTGATTTCTTCTTTTTTTGCATATTTGTCACACTTAAATGTTTCAGATCATCAAACATATTTTAATATTAGACAAAGATAACCTGAGTAAAAAATTAAAAAAAAAAATGACAATTTTACTTTGGACCAACAAATGGGACTTAAATATTTAATTAAAGGAACTTAGTGAACAGGGTATCTGCACATTTTCGAAAGCAAATTTAACAACTTTTAAGACCTTTTTAAGACCTCTAAAAGGGAAAATTAATACTTTACTGAAATACAAAAAAACCCTACTTTTAAATGGTTTATGTATTGGTTTACTCATTTTGATTAAAAGCACGTTAAGGGTGAACATTCATTTTGGCTCATAAGTTAAATTAGTTGAACAATTATCCCAACAGAGCATGTAAGTAGTGCGAAAAGGCCACCATTTTCAGCCCCAAAACAACAAATATCAGTTCTTGTTCAATGGAGTGTGTGCAAATGCTATCACCCCCCCTGCTCCCCAACAAAGGGACTGATTTATTCTAGCAGTAACAGTCAGTAAATAAAGCATTTAAGCCTAAGGCCTATGTAAACCGTCCATTTACACTTCAAGCAGGAAAGGGGAAAAAAGAGTACAGTCATGCAGAAGAGCAAGAACTCAAAGCTTTAATTTTACAGTTTTTTCAGTTCAGCTACTTTGTTTTCAATTACTGCATATACATCAGTTAATTCTTTGCATTTTTCTTTATGCTGGGTTTACACATAATGATGACAAGTCACGAATACCGAGGATCACGAATTTGAATTGAATTTGATGATTTGGGGCAGAGGCGTCAGGCGTCATTCAGTTCAGTTCTTGACAGCTTTCGTGTCATTTCGTTACGACGTGTGACAGTATGGGCTCCAAGAAAGGCAAGAATACACTACAAATGCTGTCACGCTCTATTACGAATCACCACTAATCACCATGAATCGACACGCTCAGTTGCGAACTCCACGAATAGAGGGTGATTCGTGACATTCGTGGAAGATTTTTTGGCAGCCAAAAACATGCTCCACGAATATCACGAATGTCACGAACCGACACACGCTGTTAAGAACCCTATTCAGATGCGTTAAGTCACGTTACGAATGTCACGAATGTGCCACGAATGACAGGAAAATGATATTCGTAACGCATCGTGCCCATGTGTAAACCCAGTTTTAGCTCGTCTTCTCAAAGAATTTGATTCCGTGATCAGTGTGGCCATTTTGGTACCAGCTGAACTTTAAGCTTGCTCGGCCATATGATTGGCGTCCTTCTCCAAAGATTCGCACAAGTCGTGAACAGAATTTTCCTTCCATTTAAACCTTTTAAACCCTAGCCTGTTTTTTAGACCTCCGCTTAAAAAATTGCATACCCAAATTGAAAAGGGCATATCTCTGCAACAATAAGGTCATTTTGAATAATTCTGGTGTCAAAATGAAGGGGACACTTGTGAGATTTGTTCAGATGTGTAAATATCAGTAAATATGTTACTGTTTAAGAGAAAATTAAGTTGGCACACTGCATAAATGAAGAAAAAAATCATTTTCGCCCAAAAAAAAAACACTTTCAGGATGATTATCTCTTTGTAATGATGCGGCTGAAGCTCTAAACTTCTACCAGAGCAAAGCAAAATATGTGAGCATTACCTCTGCAAAATTTGATTCTGATAGAGTGCAGCAAAGAGCCAAACTTTACATTTCAAATATATATCCCTAATGGTGTTCAATACATCCAAATACAAAAGTTTTTGGCTTTTTTCCCCCCCAAAATCAACAAGACCCCTATATACTGTCCTATTCAAAAAACCACATGAAGTAACTGGGTTTTGAAAACAAAATGGAACAGATTTACTGACATTGAAAGAATAAAACAGTAAATGTACAAATACAAACTGTAAAACTGTATAAACTGTAAAAGACAGGTAAAACCAAAACAAATATCAACAATATTTACAAAATTGTCTGTTGTGCCTACTCTGGGATATTGAAGCACAAATGTTCTTCAGAAATTACTGTCCGTCGTGCCACAGCTGGAAGCAGTTTTTTTTGGAGGACAAGCAGAGAGGAACTTGACACTTCCAGCAGTACCCATTTGTCTTTACCCGTGGAAACCCTTCATCGTTGCACTTCTTGCGGTGCTTCCTGATCCTAAACTCCTCTTCACTTGGGTAGGACATGGGCTGCAGGTGGCAGGTGGGGGTGGGGTGGCTGCTGAGCCCTCAGCAAACTGCAGCATCTCCATTGCAAGCCGCTCCCTGAAGGTCTTCTGCGAATCCAAATGAGGAAGAAAAACAAATAATCAGTGGCATGGTTCTAAAAGTGCATTACATCGTAACAAAAATGCAAATGAACTTATTATGCAAAATATATATACACAAGTAAATACAATTATACACATATACATATAATAATAATAATAATTTTATTATTATTATTATTTTGAATATATATATATATATATATATATATATATATATATATAAAACTCGCTCCTCTGTATGGTTCCTAGCTACTGAGAAAAAATTCGAGAGCGACGCCATTACAAAAACCTTCTCAGTTGGGTGCACAATCCAAAAAAATAGCCGGAAAGAATACCATACTCAACCATATTACTGATGACACAACGGTATGCGAATAGTATTCGCGATTTGAAATATTTTGTTTGAAACTGCCGTCTCACTAATAAAATTCCCCAAAATGTATTTGTGCCTCCTTTTCAAATTGCACTGACAAATAAACAAACATGGAGGTAGGATGAGGAATTATTTCCAAGTAGCCTATCACCTACTCAAAATTTGGGCAAGAGTACCACACACTTCCTCCACTTTTTTTGGGGGGTTTTTTTGGCCAGGGGCACAAATATTTTGGGGGGGTTTAATGAGTGAGAAGGGGGTTTAGATTCATGGGCATGGGTGCAAGTGGAAAAAAATTATTTGACTGAACATATTTTGGCATGGTCGAAGTGACAAGCGCCAAAGGTGCAAAGTCCCTCCAGGGGCGTCCTGGGGCATGCCCCCGGGGAAAATTTTTGAAAAATGGTCAAATTTGGTGCATTCTCAGGGCAGTTTGGCCAAGAATTTGAGATTATAAAAGGCCCTAAATTGTGCCAATGTTTAATGCTTACCTTTTAAAAAAATTTGTGGGTATTGAGGCAAATAGTGTCTTGTGGGAAGACACAATGAACTATTATCAGGTTACATGAATAAACAGATAACATTTTTGAAATGTACATTATATTACAATACAGAGCTACAACAGTAAACAAAGTAATATAAGCAATCAGTATATGTAAATTTGCTTCACTTTGCTCTCTTATTTTGATTTTTTTATTATATCAGAAAGAATATTATTTAAGATATTCCAGTCACTTGAGTTAATTCATGTAGAAAATTAAACAAACTGTACTGTATATGCAAGTGTGATTAAACGACACTCTAGAAAAGCTCTGACAAGTTCTTAGGTAAATGGCCTTCTGTTTAGATCAAGCAACAAATAATCCTCCACAATGATAATAATATGCTATCAGATTATGGTGATGGAAGTATCATTTTAATATCAGTCCATTAAATTAATTGATCTTGCAATGTATTGGCATTGATGTAGAGCAAGGGTGCCCAACCTTTTTTGAGCCAAGATTTACTTTTAAAGTTGGCTCTGCATTGAGCTCTACTGATCTGAGTTGGCTGTTTTCATGCGAGTTTCTGTGTACTTTGGTCTGGAAGGCTGTCATAGATAAAACTTTGGGCTAATATCTCCCTGATATTTTCAATTTAGCCTAATAAATTATTTGCTGTCATTTACCCAAAAGTCTTGCAAGACCTGCAATGCTTAGTATGGAAAAAACACAAAACTAATATCGAAAAGTGGCGTTGCCCCTTTAAGAAACTTGCCCCTTTAAGATTTGGGACTTTTTATACGCTTTTTTATTTTGCACAAACACTTTGCCTAAAAAACACGGGTGCATCACTGCTAGCTCTAGCTATTAGATTAAAACTATGCTACAGTCTGCTAACTAAAACTACTGAGGTCTTTGAACATGTTGTTAACCCTCTACCGCATTCAAAATTCGATCAAAAATAAACATCACACTAATATTCACGTACAGGAGCACTTTTCATAGACGTGGATTTTTCTAAAAATAAGCGGTCGGGGAGATTTTCGATCGGACACTTCGCATGAAGTTAACATTACTGTTACACACCAATGCATAGCAACAATTTTGCAACGTTATCAAAAATACCCATACATATAAACGTTATGGTGATATGTGATTATATTCCAGGCTTGTGCACATTTTTACTGACCTAAATGCGTCTTCGTCTTCAGCTTCCTCATTAGTGTCCACAATGCTGCAGGGTGAAGTTGCCTTCAGCCGTCGACTTCCCGGCTGCTCAGCCTGTCAGGCTGCGTAAACAAATCAGATCACGAGCTAGAGTACAACCAATCCGCTCACGAGGCACCCAATTCAATTCAATTTCCTCTCCTCCAAAGCCTTCAATATTGTTAAAAATGAATGCATTTAATCGTCTTTTCTCATTAAAGAAACTGATTCGGAGGTAACATTAGATATTTCAGCTATTTTGATTATGTTAATCAATGCAAAGAAGTGCTTTCTTTTATATTACAGTTTACTTATAGACCTAAACTAAGCTAAACAGGTCATACTTGTTAACCTAAACAATTCTACAATATAACTTCAAGTATAACTCTGTTTGAAACATAAAATTGGCCTACTTGAAGTGTTTAAGTTAACAAGTATGACCTGTTTAGCTAAGATTAGGTCTATAAGTTCACTTTAAGAAAAAAAAAATAGCACTTGTTTGCATTTGTTAATATAATCAAAATAGCCGAAATATCTAACGTTACCTCCCGAATCAAGACGATTAAATGCATTCGTTTTAACAATATTAATGTTCTTAAGCCCACTTTCCAAGTAAAGGCTTCCTTGAATTGGCTGCCTTGTGAGCGGATTGGTTGTACTCTAGCTCACGATCTGATTGGTTGTACTTGGGGGGTGTTTGCAGCCTGACAGGCTGAGCAGCCTGGAAGTCAATGTCTGAAGGCAACTTCACCCTGCAGCGTCCACAATCAAGCAACACTTCTAGCCTTGAAATACTGCCCCTAGTGGCGGCAACATAAATTAAGGTGTTCCAATGGGAAATCTGGGAGGTTTCATGGTGAGACGTTACTTTGTGAGCACGAGCAGGTCATTATTTTTCTTCCACCACCACTGCGCACCTGCACAGCCCTGAATAACGGACTTTGACGGAAACAAGAATTCATTATTGACGGAAATCCGTCTGTAGACGGAGGTCTTGCACCCATGCATGGGGGAATGATTTTAAAAGGAAGGGGCAGATGCAGTGCGAGGAAAAAAAATTTTACGGTAATTCCTGTTTTCACATCTTTACTCCTCCCTCGCACCATTAACTCTGTTTCCGCTCTCTTCCACTTTTTATGTCCTCTTTCTTTTCCACAGTTTTTTTTCCTCCATTGATGAAGCTGTGACCAAAGGTTTACATGTTAAGTTAGACATTACATTAGTATCTGCAGCGGGATTCAAACCAGGGAACCTGTGGACAGAGCAATTCCAAACACACCACACACTGTGGTCTTAACCACTAGACCAACTGAGTTTGTTGGCAGCTCAGCGCATCAGTTTCCATTTAATATGTATATATACATATATATATACACACACACACACATGCACACGTTATGTTTTATTTGTATAATATAAAAATAAAGTATTTCTTCATTTTCCTTTTTATTTATTGTTGTCAATGAGGAGATGTTGTGAATATCCATTTTGATGTGTTTTATGCTGGTGAGCTGGCTGATCCGTTGACCCAGGGTGGAATAATTTGAACTCAACAAACCATTGTTTGTGGCCGAGTTGGGTTAAGGTTAGGGTTAGTGACAGGGAAAGGGTTAGGGATAGGGATAGCATTACCTATGAGTTAGATTAAGGTTAGGGTTAGGGACAGGGATAGGAATAGTTCAGTTCGTTTGGTAAGTGTGAACACAAGTGTACCATGCCGGGCATGATAAGCGACGATGGACCTTTCTGACGATGGAATGTGGTAATCAGAGTACGTTAGCTTGATGCACAAGGTCCTCGTCATTTGAGGAGGAATCCGAAGGACACTGCAGGCTCTCGGCATCCTCTTCCAGCAATTTCAAGACTTCTTCTGCAGTATAATGCTTTTTCGACATTTTTTTTGCACGAAAATTGCAACAAAATTTTTTTCTTTCTTTCTCGCTTACTTACCAGCACTACATCACTATGCATAAGAGAGTTTGCTGGCAGTGACTCATTGGGCCTCATTCACCAATAACTTCTCAAAAATCTTCTTTGATTCTTTCTTACCGTGTTCTTAAGAAGGTTCTTAAGAAAACTCTTCGTCGGATTCATCAACGTGTTCTTAAACTGCAGAATTGTTTGCAGCTGTGTTCTTAAATTGATGAGTCCCATCTCCTCGTAAACTGAGAGTGCGTGCCAGTTGAGCCTAATTAACATATGATTAGCATAGGTAACCGCCCATCAATGCCCATAAAAGGGCATGAAATTTCGGGGCCGTGAGCCAGCACAGATGTCATACGGAGGAAACAGCAACAACAAAATGTCCAAAACAAAAAGTAAATCAATTGGATCGCAGTTGGTAAAGAGAAAAAAAAACTTTGGTAGTTCAGAGGAGGAGGTACTCCTGCAGGAAAAAAAAAAAAAAATATATATATATTTAGTAGCTTTAGTGCAGGTTACACTAACACTAACAAAAAGGAGGAAGCTGTCACACATGCAGTGAACGCAGTATCTGGAGTAGGACGCACAACAGAGGTGATGAAAAAGAAATGGTTTGATCTGAAATCTGACCCCAAAAAAAGAAAAAAACATTGCAAAATTCTGACGGGAGATGGAACGGACTGGAGGGGGAACAGCAGACACCCCAAACCTGTCTGAGTTGGACCAGCGCGTCGGGGCGATCATCGGGGAGACGGCACTCTCAGGTAGGCTATGGAAAAAATCTAAATCCCTATAGTTTTTTTTTTAAATTTAATTAATAGTTTAATTTCTCCACCCTAGTTTTTAGGAGTACCATCGACTGAGTGTCTGGATACAAACGTGTGCCCTAAAGGCAGTAGTGTACCATAATGCGTGTAAGATAAAATAATGTCTTGATATTGGACTGAGGGTCACAACAATGGCTTGATTTATTATTTATTCACAAATGAAGTCCCGCAGAGCCAACCTGCAACAGAACCAGAACCCTCCTGCAGCAGTACTTCCATGTGTACCTGGTCCCGTGCCTCTCCTCGCCTGATCTCGGAAGCGGTGTTGGACAATCAAGAAAGGATAGCTGACACACTCAATAAAATTACCTCAACACTCGCAACCATATCCAGTACACTCAAATTAAATTGAGAATTTAAAAAAATAAATATGTTCACTGAAACCGGTCTGTCCTCATTTTTGAAGTGATAGACTTGGTTTTTAAAAAAAATCAGACTGTTCGATTCAAATTGTAATATTAATGGAACTTTATTCACAAACGGGCAATTAATTGCACCCGAACCTGAACAGCGAGCCTGCAGTCTGGTCCCATCATTGCGTCAGGATGCACATCCTCATGGTGTAGCAGCTGAGGGGAAAGTGGCACGCCACGCTTCATAGCGATGTTGAGCGGGACACAGCAGGCCATGATGACCCTACAGACCTGTAATGGTGAAGGAGAGTCATAAATTAGAAGATGCAAGGAGTTTGATTAAACTTAACCTTAGTCTAAGCAGTTTTTACAAGAATAAAACAAATCTTCAGTTCTCTTTACATACCTTATCCGGTTTGTTCAGCAATTTGCCACCTGCTGTGTCCAAACACATCCAACGTCCCTTTAAAATGCTAATGGTGCGTTTGATGGTGGAGCGAGTGCATGCGTGAATCTGATTAGCTATATGAAATCTGAGGACTGAGGGTTGGTCAATGGTGTCATTAACCAGGGGGCCAGGGCATATCCTTGATCCCCTAATAAAACAAATCAAATTAAGATAAAATCAAATCAAAAGACACTTTTGTGAGAAATTATAATTATTAAGAGATGCGTACCAATGAGCCATGCGTCACCAGCTGCTTCTTGTTCGAGGTGCATTCCCACGGAGCTGTTTTGTAAAGTGTTGAAACATTTAATTTACTTTAAAATAAAAAATGCTCTGTAAATTACAAAAAATGAATATGACGGAAATATCACTGTAATATCGCATTTTAATTAACTGCGCAAAAGAAGGCAACACAACCAATGTGCCAACATGTCGACACTGAAATGTGCGTAAGAGTACTCCTGAGTGTTCGTAGGATTTTTTCTTACCGAAGAACAAATCCTGGACAAGAAAACATTCATGAATGCCACTATCTTCGTAAAAACTTTGTAAGTAGAACTAAGAACAAATTTGTTCGTAGGAACGGTTTGTGAATGAGGCCCATTGTTGATTACACACAGCTGTATCTCGGCAACGGGTTGGCTGATTTTGGTGATTGACCCCTCTGCCTAATCGTTACAGCCAATAGAATAGAACTGTCTACACTCTCCTGAATTGGCAGCAAGGGGTCGCATACGAGCAAGCCTTGTACATAGTTCACCAATTGGGCATTCCAGATTTGGGTGGGATTGGAGATGCCAAATTTAAAAAAAAAAAAAAAAAAAAAAAAAAAAAGGTATGTGTTATTAATGAAAACTGACCACACCTGACAATGTTGAGAGTTTTTGAAGTTTCAGTAATGGTAATTTAAATGAATGATTGAAAACAAGTCATGACCAATCATTATTTTTAAGCCTACTGCCAGTTCACCAGCCGCCACTGTTAGATAGTTGGATTGTCCGTTTAGTTAGACTCATTTGATTTTGTTGTTTTCGTTTAGCTGGCAATGCTTATAGTCCTGAGCCTTGGTTGTGTGCTTGTGCATGTTATTCCTGTTTCGTTTGTGATACAGCACCGAGCATTGTAAATACATTCCTGCATATCCTCATGTATTTTCACCATTAAAGAATCACTTGTTCGCTTCATATTGTTGTGTGCTTTTGATGCCGTTCCCCTCCTTTCATTCCACACTCCTGCTGGTTACTCCTGGTTTTTTTTTTTTGTATTACTTACCCATTTAAACTTTTATTGACTGACGGGGTTGTTACAAATACATTTTCACCATAAAATACAGAGAAGGAATATACTAGGACCTGTTTTAGATGAAAGTGGTGGTGTATGATCATCACTACACACTGCTCTGTATATAGTCCACAAACAGGCACATAACATGTGGATGTCTGGGGATGCACCATGAACTGTAGGTTTAAGAACCTTGATGGGCTGTACCAGTGCAAGTCCCCATTTCCAGCATGCAGCGTTCTGATTGGTTTTTTTCTTCTGCATATTTCACCTGTGAAAATTCAACACTACTTAGAAAAGCTGAGTCAATAGCTGTGAACAATGTTCCAGATTTCAAACAAATTTCCCATGAGAGCAGAAGTAATTCTGCTCTTAAATCCTGCTTGAAGAATTGCAGTAGCTGTTGTCTGAAAATCATCAATTATCACACAATGTTAATCAAAACAGAATTCCATTTTATTGGTTGTATTATTTTTAAATAAATAATTCTCAATGTGTTTAAAATATAAAATAAATGCAACGTTGATTTCACATCTAAAACAAAGTGAAATAAAGAAAAAAATCTTTATGTTGAATTTAAAGATAGTCATTGTATACGTAAAAGAACTGCACATCACTAAAAAGTAAAAGACAGCACAGACTCCCAGACAATCCCATAATGGCAGGATATTGGAGATTAATTATTTGTAAAATGAGGAAATATCTGTCCATCCTTCTGTCTGAATCCAATTTTTTTTAAAGTTGGTCAATCTGAGGTTGCATGTCGGCATTGAGCACTGGCAGAGGGACAAACAGACAAAGCTGATTTTTTTCCTTTTTTGTCAAATATAAGCTGTTCAGAAGAAAATTTTACATCTTTATGAGCATTTTTGGCACATCTGTAGCAGGAGCATTCCTGGACATCTGCATGTTTTTATGTGCCTGTTTGTGGACGAGTGTTATTTGATTAATGCGATTCATGATTTTGAGCTGAGTGAGGTTCCATAATTGCATTTGTGCAGTCCGTCATGCGACCAGTTTTTTTTTTTTTGTTTTTTTTTTTTAATTGCAGAATATGGTAATTTTTCTCATCTAAAACCAAGACGCAAACAATCACAATGCAAATTCACTCAAATAAGAGATATTTGTACGATACAATACACACAAGCATATGGTGCAGTGGCTTGCACTGATGCCTGACAGTTTGAAGGCCGTTGATTTAAATCCTGTTTGGGCCTTTGTGTGTGGAGTTTCTCTCATTGTGTTTGACTAGGGCATATATTACCATCGAGAAAGTTGAATGTAGCACAAGCAAAATATCAGGATCACATCTTTAATATTGCTTTTAGTCACTCTTTTGTCTCTCCTCAGTACAGCGTCAGTACATTGAACATGAAATCAATAAGACATTGAGAGATTTTGGCAGGCACGCTGGCCAATGCTGACTCAAATGCTTTCCATAGTCATGTTGAGTTGATTGCTAGTGGCTCTCTACTTTGAAGAGCTGGATCAATTTACTGAAAAGTGCTGGTTCAATCTTATCCCACAGATATTCAGCTGGATTAAGATCCAGTAACTGGGAAAAACAACTACATTACAGTTCTTGACAGACTGTCAGAAGCAAACTAGTTGCAACCACCACATTATTTCAAGCCCATTCAGCATATACTGTCTATACTATGTCCATTTTTCTTTTACATTTCAGGTTTTTACTGAAGGAATTCAACAGGTAATTAGCAGTCTGCCATCATAATTTAGATGTACAGGGGGCTCCAAAATTACTGGCATCCCTGACTGGCAATGCACTAATACGAAAAAAAAAATCTAAACAATTATAGAGAAACGGAATATATGAACGTGTGAAATACTTTATTAATGTCTCGATGGAAACAACCAAAATCATAACAATCGTTTAATACACAACAAATCAAGGCTTCAGAACAATTGACACCTACTGATTCCTCCAGGGGTCAGAAAGTAAAAGTCCTTCAACAGAATGAGCTGATCACTCATGTTGTCTCTATCTCCTGTCCGAAGTAAATCTAGTTGGTTGGAATAAAGTTCTGGGGAGGATTTTTACTTTCTGAACCCGGACTTTACACCTCTGGACATCTGTCATTTAGTACTCAGAGCAACCACCTCTGGAAAAGACAACAGCGTGGATTCTTTTCCTGTAATTTTTGACAAGGTTAAGGCACACATTTGGGGGGACTTTGGACCATTCCTCTGAGCAGATCCTTTACATTCTTGGGTTTGCATTTAGCAACTGCCCTCCTCAACTCAGCCCACAGGTTTTCAATTGGATTGCACAATGTTGATTTTGTTGTCATGGAACCATTTATGTGTGGATCTTTTGGAATGCTTTGGGTCATTGTCTTGTTGGAAAGTCCACCTATGGCCCAGTCCCAGCCTTCTAGCAGAGGCAACAAGAATGTTGAGCAAAATATCCTGATACCTGGTGGAATTTATCATGCCATTACTCTTAATTCCAGTGGTCCTGGGCCTCTTGAATTAAAACAGCCCCAAAACATGACTGACGTACCATCATATTTTACAATGAGTATGAGGTGCTGCTTTTTGTATGCACCTCTGTTTCAACGCCAAACATGCTGATGCTGTATCTAACCAAAACGTGCAATTTTGGTCTCATCTGACTAAAGCACCTTGTTGGCAAACCTTCCAAAGAGCTTGCAGTTGAGGAAGTGGCACCTGATGGTGCTTTTTGAACCTGGTGGCCCCAAGGTGCAACCAAGGCCTGAAATTCCGTCACAGTAATTCTTGGGGATATTGTTGCTTCTCTCACCATCAGATTGATATAATTTAAAATCAAGTTGGGGAAGTCAAAGCTCTTGTGTTTCCGTAATCATCACCTCCCTTTTCCAGCAACCTGCGCTTCTTTTACAGTTATTTTTGCCTTAATTAATTAGTTTGGCATCTTGCGTGCCTCCCCTTCCCACGTGTAATCCATTGGTATGCCCAGTTCCCTTGGGTTTCTGTGGTGTATGTAAGCCTTATTTCTATGTTGCAGAGTTGCTGAATTGCCATGATTTATGCCCTTGAGCTACCAGTCAGGGGTGTGTTTCCCAAAAGCGCAGATGCTGACTTACATAGTTGGAACCACTGACTGTGAATGGCCAAACTATGTGAGTTGCTAACTAAGGCTAACTAAGTTAGTAACTACACTTTTGGGAAACGCACCCCAGTTTACGTCTTTTAGACCATCTTCGGAAATGATCACAACCTGGCACATTGAGATATTTCAACTTCAACAGCAAAGTCCCATTTTCGCCCTGAAGAAACTTACCCTTTTAGAGCCCCTAGAAATAAACATATGGTTTTAGGACCTACTTTAGGATTTATCTATCTACTCCAGGCCTTTCACTGAAAAAAAATTTTAGGTAAATAAATCTACAGAATACACTAAATCAGTGGTCAACAACGTCGTTCCTGGGGACCCAATGTATATGCTGGCTTTTGTTCCAACCACAATTGTAATCGCAGGATTTTAACCAGCTGTTAATGTCTTAATTGTTTAGTTGTTTTTCATGCTTAGCCTTGTTACTTACCGTCTTTGGCCAAATGTTACATAGAAACATCCATACATACTATGAAGAATAAAATATCCTTGAAGATAGTGGTTTTTTTTTAATATACTGCAAGAAATTTCAAGCATTATAACATTTCAAACAGATCAAATTGGACACTGAGGAACCCCAAATTAGGCTGCTGGACTCAATTGTTTCAAGTTATTTCAAAAAACTTCAGGCGAACTTAATTAGACCACCATAACATAAAAATGGTTTGACTCTTTATCATTTGCATGTTGAATAAATTTGTGTCATTGATGATGATGATGTGCCATTAGTTTTCACCAATTAGGAGCCAACTACATCTTTCATTTGATTGATTACATTGTTTTCTCTCATTTTATGCTGTTATTTTTAATGCATTGCATTGTGGGTATGGCATATTTTTAAATTTTTGATGGCAAACATAGCTATTTCTGTTATCTTGTGCATTAAGAGGACAAATAACTGCTCTAAACATTAAATACATTTAATTAAGACAAATTAACAGCTTGTTAAAATCCTGCGATTGCAACTGTGGTTGGAACAAAAGCCAGCATTCACAGTGGGTCCCCAGGAACAACGTTGAAGACCACTGCACTAAATTAATAACAAGGTAAGTACATCATCCTCATGTGAGCATTAAAAATTCTCCTAGCCAGGTATCCGCTATCCTGAGATTTCTCCCTTGGTGTAATTCCATTGCATTATCCATATGATTTGAGATGTCCTTAAAAAATACACTGCTGTGACAGTAACTTACCCTCAAAACAGTAAACCCCCAAAGAAGCACTTTATCTGTTCCATTCAACATATGACGACAGGCAAAATACTCCAAATCTGCTGACAACACTTTGTCATGAGCTGTGTCAGACTGGGCCTATTATTTTACCATTGGAAATAGGGCTGGAATGAGGCAGTTTGAAGAAATAAAAGTGAGATCAAAGATCTCAAGAGCTCTCCATCAGCTAACACACCAGGGACACATCAGTGCCTTACCAGGCCAGTTCCCCTAGGGACCCTCCCACTGCATTTCTTGGTCTCATCAGAGGCAGTTAGGGCCACATACTTTATAACCACCTTCCACCCACACTAACGCTAAAACAGCAGGCCGCGCATATTTAATTTCATGTTGCTATACAGCTGGAGAATGCTCTGAATATTAAAGCCCATGAAAATGGTTCATGCAAATCAGCTGAGTTATCCTATTCGAAGGACCCTGTATGCTGGGTCTCAAGAGGCAACATAGTGGAGTGGGGGGAAGGGGGGGCTGCATGGAGGCAGTCATCTGAAATACACAGAAGAACTAATCTATTGCAGAGAAGTTCAATTACTGCTCCTCGGCAGGCTTGCCAAGCAGAGGCAGACAGTATGATTGAGAACCAAGGGACCCAGAGAGCGAGCTGGAGGCCAGTATAAGTGCTGTGGTCCGATTTTCATTTGAACTAAAATCTGATTCCCATGCCTATGACTTTTTATGGTGGGAGGGGGGGCTTCACTATGAAATCAGACGGAACAGATCACAAACATACAGTATCTCTCCAAAGTACAGTACCTATAGCAAAGTAGTATAGCATAATAAGTTACTCGTGCTATATACTTGCAACAATTGGATTTCATATCAAAATACAAGTATGAGAGAGTATAAACAATCATGATACTTACATTCATGTTGTAAATGCACTTCCATTTTCCAGTAGAACCATTTCCCTAATTCGTGACATCTCCATTGAGTTTTTTTTTTTACCCAAATAGACCAATTACAGTGGCAGTGATTCCTTGCCTAATGAGTAATTAACTGTAATTAGTTTTTATTAAAATTCAGTGTCAACAGAACTAGACAAAAACCTATTTTCAAATGTCCTCAAATCTTGTAAAAAAACTGACTATAATATATCTGGCCAAGACTTTTGAAGTTTGAACCTTGTAAACATAAGTGTTGGCTACATAAAAATAAGAGAAGCATTCAGAAATGTTATGAATACCAATTGTAAAAAAGTCAGACTAACTGAAGCAAGTGGCTCTTTCAAATGAATACTGATTAGATGGGTGTATCACACCTGTCTGTCAATTCTGCTTTTGTTATGATTCCCATTCCCCTTTTTATGTCTGTTAGTGTCCATTTTTGTGCCATGTTTTCGCTGTCCATCTGTTCAATTCCGTCTGTCATTGTCCCCATGTCAATGGCTCTGCCAGGGATTTCATTCTGGGTTTCAAACATTCCTTCCAATCTCGTTTGCTTATATTACCTTAACTCCCAAACGAACTGCACTTACTAATTGATTGCTTTGCAAGTTACTGCAAAGAAAGTAAGTGTCACTGTGGCTCTCTGCTCCCTTGTACAGTCTGTCACAGGCAACCCCGTTCCAAAAGTGTGTCCAAAAGAGTTCACAAAAATCCTCTTCAACTGTAAGATACTCTGCCCTCAGCTGCACACCAGGCTCCCTTACTGGAAGAAACCGCAGTGGTGGTGGAGTGATATCTGCATCACTTTCTGTCTTCCATGAAAGTGGATGCTGTTTTGCCTGGGGCCGTGCTCTCTTCCTAGCTGGTGCAGGTGGGATGTTCTCCAAATCCCTGTAAAATTCAATAGAAAATATTTTAAGTATTAAAAATATTGTAATATTATAAGTTGCTCTTTCATTATCTTTTTTAAACATTGAATTCACCATTGCAAAACAGAGACATAATGACACAAATCTGCATATCTCATGTAACTTTGTCCTATAGCCCATCTGACACATAGAGTAGGCTATCTATCATTCACACCTATCATTCAAAACTAATCTGTATCTAATTTACACATTTTCAGTTTTGGTTTGGTTCACATCTTTCATAACAAAGACAAATGCACACTAATTATCAAAACAACAGTATCCTGATTTTAATTTTCTTTGGTTTTTTGGTTTACATCATTTGCAGCCTATATGCCTGCATTTTACATTCTTATGGACAGACTTATGCACGGAGCATAGGCTAATAAAGTCACTTAGCAACAAACTATGGCTATGTACAATTTATTTAATTTTATTGTTTTCGTCCTAAAGTTTAAGAAGGCAGGCTTGCTGGGAAATTTGTTCGACCAATGGCCTTGCTACAACTACGACTTCAGACAAAAATGTCAGAAAGCAATGGAGAGGTGGAAAAGCTTAGAGAATAAAGTAAAGAGACATTTGAGGCTCAGCCTTTCAAATGCAAAAAAAAAAAAAAATTTAAAAATGACCATCTGTTTGGCCATGATGATCCTCGTGACAAGTAGTTTTCATTTGCAGGGGGACATGGAAGTGGTAAGACTGACGTTAAATTAATAGGCTATCACAAGTATGCGTTGGGTTGAAATTTGCTTGAGCTTACAAAAGGACCTCCACTGATGGACCAGTTGTTCATAGCCTACTATTTGATGTATATTGATTCGTTGTTTTACGGTGCCAAATAAAATTTGTGTTATGATTCTGCCATGTCTGACCATGTTTTTGCTTATGTTTTGTTCCATGCCATGTTTTTGTTTTTGCTTTGTCTGTATCCCTGCCATTATCCATTCCCACAGTTATATTCTGGTTCTTGTCTTGCTCCATGCCATGCATTGCACATTGTCTCCCCTGTCTGGTCTCATGTCATGTGACTGCTCATTGCCCCAGTATTGCGTGCCACATTTTCGGGTGATTTCATGGTTTCTGGGATTTCAATTATTCCTTCCAATCTCATTTGCTTCCTTCGCCTTGCTGTACTATCATTACTAACAGTACTAACAGTTTGTTATTTTAGTTAAATCTACTAACCAAGACTAACATTGTTTATAGTACTAACTTACTAACGAGCACTAGGGATTGTATAGCTGCACTTTACTAATTGACTAACGAGCTCTCAGCACTCGCCCTATTCTAGTCTCCGCCCCTTGCCTTCACTCAATCTACTTTGCTGCGCTTCAGCGGATCCTCCGCACCTGTTAAACTCTGTTCTGCCTCTCATTATCTGTGCACATTAGAACTCCCTAACAGGAGCCGAATGTTTGTCTATAGGCTGTCTAGTAATCCCTTTCCCTTTCATGTGGTTAGGAACTTCCTCTTGTTCATTCCCTTGTTAATTAGTCTGATCCAAATCACCTGTTCCCTATCATACATAGCATGTGACTTCCCTTACGTGTATTTAAGCAGTCTGTTCACAGCCATTCCCCATCAGAACGTTTCCCTTGGCTACGATCATTTATGCCTTGTACTCTTTGTGATTCTCTTCTGACTGGACCTTCCCTGTTTTTGATTTTGGCTTTGTCTTGGATTTGTCTGCACCTGTGTATCGAACCTTTTTTGCCCGACCACGAATATTGTTTTTGCTGCCCTGTTTACAACTTGGATTACGTCCCTGGGATTCTGATTTTTGGATTGTGGACTTTGTACCGTTGCTTCCTGCCCTGTGGGGGTTCACCCCCAACCTTAAAAAAATTCAAGTTTATTGGATTACTGGGTTCTCGTGTCTGGTTCCTGAGCGTAACCTCACAATTTGTCCTGGAATACAGGAAGACTTTCCAAATTTTCCATTCCAAAACTCCATCTTGATGTTCAGAATCAACCGTCATTAAACTTGTAACCAGCGAGTACTGCGGTTCTGAAGCTAGTGAGCTATTCTTTGCCCTTTAGAGTCTGTAAGTAAGATATGTAACATTATTTTAAAAAGGTTATGTCTGAGTCAATCCAATTAGTCCAATGGTCTTATTGAAAAATTCTAAATGGCCCTAAGGTCACATTTCTTTTTCACATTCATTCATGTAAATATAATAATAGTATTTCCGTTAAACTAGTTTATATGTTAACAATGTTATGTTTTAATATAGGACAGCATCATTCAGGACATCTTTAGGATAAATAGGATCTTTAATAAGAGTTTGTTTTTGGACATTACCCACCCAACCACTGCCTCCAGAATGGTAAATTCACTCACATGTGCAGAAATTCATTTTAATGGTGACTCGGATTATGTGTATGACAACACTTCCCACTCTCACAACACTTGGGAGTGTTTTGGTAGCATTAAAGCCTCATCTTTTAGAACCATTTTGAAAAAAGGCAATCACAGCATTGTAAAAACTTTTTACAAGCTGTTGAGGGTGGTATCTTTTAATAAACCTGGTTGAGGGAGTTGGGAGTTGGGGGGGGGGATTTGGTGATCTGTTAACATCTGCTAAAATCACAGATGCATATAACCACTGGGTTTACATGTTAGATATACACTACAATTATTTTGTTGGAGGCTATTTGGTGTTATATAAATTCAAAAACTCAATGTTTTATGGGAAATATGGTCAAACCCTCTCACTGCTAGTGGTGATTTTGTCAACATTTCTGAAACTTCAAAACCTTTGAAAATTGCTCAAACCATTGCACATTGGTATTCAATGGAAAGCTCTCATCAAGCACTTTCCAATGAATACCAACACAGAAGGGTTTGGACGATTTCAAAAG
Organism: Gymnothorax javanicus; assembly: GCA_029692085.1. Classification (NCBI taxonomy): domain Eukaryota; kingdom Metazoa; phylum Chordata; class Actinopteri; order Anguilliformes; family Muraenidae; genus Gymnothorax; species Gymnothorax javanicus. The sequence goes on from CM056195.1 coordinate 85,880,495, forward strand.
ATTTTCTCCTCTTTGAAATTTTGACCAAGTCACCAACAGCAGTGAAAGGGTTTAGGTCACAAACTTTGACAGTAAAGTGAAAGTCTTAGGTAAAGGTAAAAGTTGTCAGTTAATGCAAAACTGTGTTATAGCAGCACTTTGAAAGTTTTTTTAAGCTTAATTTTTGGAACCTTGGGAGGAAAATCATTGAACAGATAGGCCAGATTTTTTTTTTTCTCCCAAGATACCAGGAAAATGTGTTTTCAGCACATTAATTTTTCAAATTTTTCTGGGGGAGGGGGGTTAACCCCTTTGTGCAGATGTGTCCTTCAGCAGACACAGAGCTGCAGATTTATTTATTTTAATTTTATCACTAGATAGCACACCCAGATCAGTTATTGAATATTCACAAGCAAGCCAAGTTTGAACACGATTTAGAATGGGTCACCAACTACATTTGTCCAAGGGCCACATTTTTTCCAAGCAGAGACCGTGGGGGCCAGACTTTCATTCATATGTGTATATATATATATATATATATACTGAGCAACAAAAGAAACGCAACTTAGCTAGTTAGTTAATGTTCTCTTATGGTTACTCAGTCAAGGTGACCGCAAAATAAAGAAAAGTTTGATGAAACGAGTGTAAATGTGCACGCGCTATTGTCACATATTTTTTCTAAAATAATTATGTGCAAACTTATTTTCCAGTCTGCCTTTAATTAATTTGCGTTTCTTTTGTTGTTCAGTATATATATACAGTGCCGTGAAAAAGTATTTGCCCCCTTCCTGATTTCTTACTTTTTTTCATATTTTTCACACTTAAATGTTTCAGATCATCAAAAAAAAATTTATATAGGAAAAAGGTAACCCGAGTAAATACAAAATGCAGTTTTTAAATGATGATTTCATTTATTAAGGGGAAAAAGCTATCCAAACCTACCTGGCCCTATGTGAAAAAGTAATGCCCCCCCCCATGTTAAATCATGAATTAACTGTGATTAACCACATTTTTTGAGTCCAGTTTCACTAGCCACACCCAGGCTGGATTACTGCCAGACCTGTTGAATCAAGAAATCACTTCAATAGAACCTGTCTGACAAAGTGAAGTAGGCTAAAAGATCTCAAAAAGCAACATGTCATGCCGCAAACTTAAGAAATTCAAGAACAGATGAGAAACAAAGAAATTGACAACTATCAGTCTAGAAAGGGTTGCAAAGCCATTTCTAAGGCTTTGGGACTCTGGCGAATCACGGTGAGAGCCATTATCCATAAATGGAGAAAACTTGGAGCAGTGGTGAACCTTCCCAGGAGTGGCCGGCCTACCAAAATTACTCCAAGAGCGCATCAACTACTCATCCAGGAGGTCACAAAAAAACCCATAACAACATCTGAAGAACTGCAGGCCTCACTTGCCTCAGTTAAAGTCAGTGTTCCAACAATAAGATAAAGACTGGGCAAAAAATGGCATCCATGGGAGATTCAACAATAACCAGAGACTGGGCAAAACATGGCATCCACATTTGCCAAAATCCATCTTGATGATCCCCAAAAACCAAAATATTTTGCTGACCAAAAAAGAACACAAAGGCTAAAACTCACATTTGCATAAAATACATCTTGATGATCCCCAAAGACTTTTGGGAAACATGGTTTGGTATGACGAGATGGTTTGAACCTCTTTGGAAGGACCTGGACGACTTTACATCAGGCATAAACCTAACACAGCTCTTTCAAAAAAAGGAGAATGTCATACCCTCAGATTGTCAAACTCAAGCACAATATGGTTATGCAGCAGGACAATGATCTGAAACACACCACCTCTGAATGGCTTAAAAAAACAAAATGAAGACTTCGGAGTAGCCTTGTCAAAGTCCGGGCTTAAATCCTACTTGAGATGCAGTGGCATGACCTTAAACAGGCTGTTCATGCTCAAAACCTCTCCAATGTGGCTGAATTAAAGTAATTCTGCAAAGAAGAGTGGGCTAAAATTCTTCAACAGTGATGTGAAAGACTAATTGCCAGTTATTGCGAATGTTTGATTGCAGTTGCTGTCGCCGAGGGTGGCACAACCAGTTATTAGGATTTAGGGGGCAATTACTTTTTCACATAGGGCCAGGTAGGTTTGGATAGCTTTTTTCCCTTAATAAATGAACTCATCATTTAAAAACTGCATTTTGTATTTACTCGAGTTGTCTTTGTCTAATATTAAAATTAGTTTGATGATCTGAAACATTTAAGCATGACAAATATGCAAAAAAAAGAAGAAATCAGGAAAGGGGCAAATACTTTTTCACGGCACTGTATATATATATCACATACACGCACGCAGGCACACATATGTATATATAACTAAATAATAATTTTTATGAAACTCCATGAGAACAGACAAAAAAATTCCTAACCAAAAAAAAAAAGTGAAATCAACAGTGTTAAATTTTGAAATTAATTTTAACAGTGTTAAATTAAATTCTGAAATTTCTCAACGAGACGGTGCTCTTAGGAAAGAAAGACCAGTCAGGCGCGCGAAAGTGTTGTCAGACGCGCCAAAATGTCACTCTCAAAGAGCCAGAAGCAGAAAGTTGATGTGGAAAACCGCAGCTTTAATGGCGAATGGACTTATAAGTATGCATTCATAATGCCAACGTTCATTAATGCAAAACCAGTGTGCCTAATCTGCAGTGAAACGGTCGCGTTGCAAAAGAGTATAATCTTAGGTGCCACCATTATACAAAGCATGAAACTTTCAAAGAGTCCTACCCTGAGCAGTCAGTTGCCCACCGGAGGAAACTCGCCAGCTTCAAAACTGCATATTCCCATGCCAGCGGAATCCTGACCCAGTTTTAAACTGAGCAAGAGCGGGCGACAAGTGCATCACTGACTACTGTGTGGGTTCTCACAAAACACAACAAACCATTTACCACTGCTGAGGTTTTTAAGGAGCACATGGTACCTGTTTTGGAGGAACTTGCCACTGACGAATCTATGGATAGGATAATTGCTTCTGTTAAGCAAATACTGCTGTCTGCACCAAGTACCGCCCACTGTGTCCATGTCTTGGCTGAGGACGTCCAGCGACGTGTAATTAACGAGGTTAAAGAGGCTCAACACATATCCCTGGCCATTGACGAGTCCAAAACAACACCAACATCTCCCAGTTGTCCGTTTGTGTCAGATATTTTGATGGGAGAGATTTCAAAGAGAAGCTGTTGGCTTTGATCCCCCTAGAAGGTAACACCACTGGTGTCATTATTTTTGGAAAACTGGACGAGCTGTTTCAGAAGCATGGGTTGTCATTTGAAAAAGTCAACCTAGTCGCCACAGATGGTGCTCCCACCATGATTGGCAAAAACAGAGGTTTGGTGAGCAGGATTAAAGATGTTTCACCCAAACTTAATGCACTTCATTGTCTTATTCACCAAAGCGTGCTATGTGCTAAATTAAGTGGGGATCTCAAAGACGCTATGGAAAAAACCATGACGATAATTAACTTCATCAGAGGGAATTCAAGCACGCAACATCGCCTGTTTCGCAAATTTGTGCTGGAATCTCAGGCTATCCATGATGACCTCTTACTCCATAATGACTTGCGCTGGCTGAGTAAAGGCAAAGCCTTGGGGCGCTTAATTGAACTCAGCGATCAAGTCGTGGATTTTTCGACACAAAGCCAATCAAAGTCAGCAGGGGACCACCTGCGCGTCATGAAAGACACAGAATACATGTGCAACGTTGCATTTTTGGCAGACATATTTTCCCATTTAAATGCGCTAAATTTGCAGCTACAGGGGAAAGAAAAAACTGTGGAGAAGCTTGATGCTTTTGGGAACAAACTTGTTCTATTCCACGCAGATTTGTCATCAGGGAGGCTGCTGCATTTTAATACACTAAAAACAGTGGGTGCAGGTAACGTCACGGAGAACATGAAGAAATTCATCACACAGCTGAGAGAGAATTTCTCTGCCTGATTTGACGACTTTTTCATTCCCAGGGATGTCACTGGATTTGTGCGTGACCCATTCACTATCAGCCCAGGCGGAGAATTCTCCACTAATGTGAGGAAAGTGATTCAGCTGGACGAAGCGGCAGTTCAGAGTGAACTTGTTGACATTCAGGCATCTGGCGAAATGAAAGCCGCTCTTCGTGATGCGGACAGATTGAGCACTTTTTGGGTGGCTTGTCCTCAAGAGTACCGCACACTGAAGAAGTTGGCTTTGTATGGGTTGACCATGTTCGGGTCAATCAATACATGCAATCTGCATTCTCAAAGATGAACGCCATCAAGACGCATGAGAGGAACCGACTGTCAAACCAGTCTTTGGCGGACTGTTTGCGCATAAGCCTAACAGCTGTCAAACCTGATGTCAAGAAATTGGTGTCAGAGGGGAAATGTCAGTTTTCCCATTAAACAAATGTGAGTACTATTTCAGGGGTTTTATTCATGGGATTCACTGTGAAATGACATGGTCTATTTTTTTTAAATATTCATTGATATTAATTTTGATATTTTTTAAATATTATTTTGATATAGCCACGTATGCTGCAAACCTTTCTGTTTGGACCTGTCTGTTTTATTTATTCATATTTATTTTCTGTTGTCACGCAATGCTGGCATTTGCCGTGCTCTTTAGTTCTTGATGCCAAGTTAACAAAGCCAATTATACTGTGTTTGGACTGAGAAATTTTGTGCTGAGCACCTTTATTGTTCACGTAAAAAAATAAAATGTTAAATAAAAGTGTGCAAAAGAAAATACCTATATGTTAAACAAGAAGGTGAAAACAAATAAATAAAATGAAATGTTGCTGGCATTTGCCGTGCTCTTCAGTTCTTGATGCTAAATTAACAAAGCTGATTATACTGTTTTGGACTGAGAAATTTTGTGCTGAGCACCTTTATTGTGCATCAGTGCTTGTAAAAAACCAAAATGTTAAATAAAAGTTGTAAAAGAAAATAAGTATATGTTAAATAAGAAGGTGAAAATCAATAAATAAATCGAAGTGTTAAAAGGAGAGCTATTAGTTTGTCCCCTTCTTGTCTGGAGAGACGGCGGAGCTGACTCATTGCGTGAGCTGACTTTCTGTCCCATGGGAGGACCACACATGCAACACAAACGTCAGTAAATCATTCCTAACAAAATAATTTTAATCTGCTGTTATTTTTGGGGTTGTTTCAATATATATTAGAGGGAGAAATGCTACTGTAGATATGTAAAAATACCGAGAAACACTTTTTTAATGTTCACATTCATTGAATTAATTAATTAAATGTTAATTGATTTATTGTTTCGCGGGCCAGATGGGAAGCCTTGGCGGGCCGGATTTGGCCCTCAGGCCGCCAGTTGATGATCACTGGTTTAGAATATGGACGGGTTCACTCCAATCCCTGTTTTTCAGGAGTTGCCTAAATTAAACTCCTGAGCTAAGCCTGATGTGCAAACTGCTCAACATCCTTGCCCACAGTGTCTATCCAGCAGTTTAAAAAAAATTATCTCTTATTACAGAAAAAAAATCGTTGTCCTTTGTAGCAACCACTTCAGCTACAGAGACCCAATGGTATCCCAATTAGCAGTTAAGAAAATTAGTTTTCTGATGCAAACATTGGAGATGGTATTGATACTGTCATTTTTCTATCAATTATAGTCATCACATATGAAAAACGCGTAGTTCCCTACCGTGGATTTACACATTGACTCCTCCATCGATGAATTCAGTGCTCTGTTATATCCTCCTAAGTACTCATACTGATAGCCAATCACTCAGTTAATTACTAAGGCTCTTCAGTGTAACGCGCACTTAGGGTTCATGCCCACGTGAAACTTCCGCGTTAATAATGTATTGATTGACTCGTCTCTTATCCAATTCCAGAGAGTTTAACCCTCTGTCAACCAAGTACCTTTCCAACTGTGTAAAAATCATTTCCCGGCAAATATGTTGATTATCCAATATTTGGAAAAATGGGGAAGAAAAAAAAAAAAATTTTTGGCCCACAGAAAATGTAGCAGATCTGCTACATTGGACTATCAGGAAAAATAAAGTACAAACTCAAATGTTTATTTGGCAATAAGAAACAAAACCAGCAGGGTTGTATTAACCCTTTCACTTTATGTTGCAGATATGCTACGGTGGTTAATAGAGGGTTAAACTTTCCACAGAAACAAAGACATTAATTGGACTATCAGAATAGTATACAAACCTGTGCGTAAAAGCAAGGTAGGTTGTATTTTCCTAATGTTGGACATGGCTGCGCAGCTGAAAATGACACGATTTCAAAGAAAAAAAGACATCCAAAACCGGCCTGAAGTGTTCCGTTACATTTACGGGATTTGAATGAGGTACGAACATAGTCAATGGGAATTATTCTGAATAAAACAGGACTTGAGGGTTCCTTGCACTGGATACATCTGTCTCTGGAGGAGGGATTCAATGAAGAAAGGTTATACTGTTACTGTGTTTGCATTTTGCTCAGTGTGGCTTTTTGTTTTAGAATTTATACCATATTCAACTAAATCGAATGCCGAGGTTTTGGTTTGTTTATAATGCAAGCAGCTCACGTACTTCAGTAGATCCCCTGGTACGTTCATTGCACCATTCTGTTCAATCTGGAGTAGAATATTCCTTGATTTTTCCTGATAATGGAATGTCTATTCTGTTAAAATAAGGTATATTTCAGATATTGCTGAGTTAGAGAGTTATACTTGTTCCTTATAAGGTGTGGAAAGTGTTTATAGGAGGTTGCGAGCTCAGAAGTGGGAACAGCTAGCTTTTCATTGCAGGGTAAATGTTCTGACCGCTATATAAGCAGTTCCTTCAATGAATATGAGTGCTGGCTTGAGGTACTCTGAAGAAAAATTGACAAAATTCTAAACTTCATCATGGAGAAAAGGCATGTTTTGTGTTTGGAGAGGTTACTGGCGACCTTTGATGTCCCACTGCACCTATATTGATAAACTCATGCTTAATTCAACGAGAAAATCATTACTTCGTATTGAATTTCATGCGTCAAAAGTTGATTTGTGTTAAATATATGATTATTTTATGATTTCACAGTGCACCAAACTACGCAAACTTATTTATGGGCAAGTTCGAGGAAGATTTCATCCACAACAATAATCCTTTTTTGGCATTTATTAAAATACGTGTATTTTTTCTGGAGGTTTCTCTATACAATAGGTGCGATGATCTACAAACTTAATTTTTTGATCTGGATAAAATTTAATTTTTGGATGTTTTGGTTAAGAAGAACGTCTATGTTTTGCGTACACAGGTGTACAAAAAAGAAACGGACAGAAACACTTTCCTTCATTATAGTAGTTATCATCCACCCTCACTTAAAAGGAGTCTTCCATACAGTCAGATTTTAAGATACAAACGCATATGCGACTCGGATGAAGTTTTTGAGAAGCAAGCCAAGGAGCTCTGCAACAATTTTATTTGTAGAGGTTATTGTACTAGTCTGATTAAAAACACAATGGATAAAGACGCCAGATCCAGAGGAATGTTTTATTTCAACCAAAAGAAAAAGTTGTTTCAGGTAACTCTGTCTCAATGGTGTGCACGTATAGTCCTCTGTCCAGTGCACTCATAAAAGTTGTAAATAAACACTGGCACCTTCTGAAAATGGACCCAGAAATTGGCAAAGCATTTTAAGAGCTATCAAGATTTTTCTTTAAAAGACAGCTCAATTTGAGAGACTATGTCGTGAGATCAGATTTATCAAGAAAACCTTCTCATTTTCTGTCCGGTGTCTCCAAAGGTAATTTTCCTTGTTTTAACTGTGTTCAATGTCCGAATCTGATCAGAGAAAACCACGTCCAACACCCTAAAACTGGAAAGGTCGTGAAGGTTAGAGGTAGAATTAACACAACACTAAATTTGTAGTGTATTTATTACAATGTCCTTGCAATCTGTATTACATTGGAAAAATTAAACGTGAATAAAAAACAAGAATCTGTGAACACAAATGTTCAATTCACAATCGCGATTCTAAATCAGCAGCTGCTAGACATTTTAATAGCCATAATCATACTACTACTGACCTCAGATATTTGGGCACTGAAGCAGTTAAAACTCCACCTAGAGGTGGGGATTGAGATAAAATCCTTCTACAAAGGGAATGTGTCTTGATGCTAACTTGCTAACTTGTTTTTTGTAAAAATGTCAGTTTTTTGTAAATATGTCTGTTTATATGGTCATTAAATAACAGTAAAAAATCACATTAAAATTTACTTAAAATAACGTAAAATTTTTGTTGGAACCATTAAAAATACTGGTTTGAACAGACTGCTGCATCAGTCTGATTACTGATAAATGACACCTGTAAGTGTGCGCGATTTATTCATTTTGTTGCCTGAAGCTCACTGAAGAAGGCTTACACATGAAACGTTCGTGTGGCAATAAAGTATATTCAGTGCAGTGCTGTCCTGTACATTTTTTACTTCATTATTTTTGAGGATTTGGCTCCCATTCTAAGTTTTTGAGGGTTGAGCGTGTTTTTTCGGACTTTATGATTTGACAGTGCACCATTTTGGAGGATGTTAGAGTTTGGGGAGCCACGAGGAGAGCTGTCTTATTTGGCTCCTAGAAAGTAGGTAATTTAGAATTTAATGCAGAGATTAATTATACTTCTGGTCAAAGAGTTTATGATCCCAGAAATGTATAGTTTTAACCCCAGCCATTTTTCAATTCTCAGTATTATTTTTTTTACAATTTCAATGCTGAATTTTCATGAAGATTATTTTATTTTGCAGCTCTTTTTCTTGACTAAAATTACGAAAATACGATGGAATTCTAGATGCTACAAATGTCTTGACTCAGTTGAGCTATACCCTTCCTAGCGTCAGCAGGGTGGAAAGACGGATAGTGTTTTATCTGGAGTAATGTAGCACACTATAGCACGCATGGAAGGATAATGCTGCTCTAACTAGCTATGAAATAACATGTCTCAGGCTGAACTGTCAGTTTGTTCTTTAGGTAAAAGAAGCTGCTAATCAATGGTGAAAGAGGTCCTTGCAATCTGTACTACATTGAAAAAATGAAACGTGAATAAAAAACAAGAATCTGTGAACATAAATGTTCAATTCGCAATCACGATTCTTAATCAGCAGTTGTTAGACATTCTAATAGCCATAATTATACTACTACTGACCCCAGATATTTGGGCATTGAAGCAGTTAAAACTCCACCTAGAGGTGGGGATCGAGATAAAATCCTTCTACAAAGGGAATGTTTCTGGATTAATTTTATTGACACTTTAGAGCCAAAGGGACTCAATGAAGAGTTAGTGCTAACTTGTTTTTTGTAAAAATGTCTGTTTTTTGTAAATATGTCTGTTAATATGGTCATTAAATAACAGTAAAAAAATCACATTAAAATTTGGTTAAAAATAACGTAAAATGTTTGTTGGAACCATTAAAAATATTGGTTTGAACAGACTGCTGCATCAGTCTGATTACTGATAAATGACACCTGTAAGTGTGCGCGATTTATTCATTTTGTTGCCTGAAACACACTGAAGAAGGCTTACACATGAAACGTTCGTGTGGCAATAATGTTTATTCAGTGGAGTGCTGTCCTGTATATTTTTTACTTCATTATTTTGAGGATTCAGCTCCCATTCTAAGTTTCTGAGGGTTGAGCGTGTTTTTTCGGACTTTATGATTTGACAGTGCACCGTTTTGGAGGATGTTAGAGTTTGGGGAGCCACGAGGAGAGCTGTCTTATTTGGCTCCTAGAAAGTAGGTAATTTAGAATTTAATGCAGAGATTAATTATACTTGTGGTCAAAGAGTTTATGATCCCAGAAATGTATAGTTTTAACTGCCAGCCATTTTTCAATTCTCAGTATTATTTTTTTTACAATTTCAATGCTGAATTTTTGTGAAGATTTTTTGATTTTGCAGCTCTTTTTCTTGACAAAAATTACAAAAATAAACTAAAATACGCTGGAATTCTAGATGCTTCAAGTGTCTTGACTCAGTTGAGCTATGCCCTTCCTCTCAGTGAAGCTGCTTTCTTGAATTATGAAGCCTTACATGAGGAAACACATAAATAGCCAGATTTGGCTTCTGTGCAAAGGGGTTAATGCCAAACAATATATTCCGGTTTTGGAGTTTAATATACTGCCATCCAGTCATCTTTTACAGGGAAGGCCTTGCTTATTTCAGCAAAACAATACCAAACACAACATTCTGCACGTAGTACAACAACATGGCTCAGTAATAAAAGAGGCTCGGTGTTGAACTGGCCTGCCTTAAGGCCAGGCCCACTGAAATTATTTGGCGCATTATGAAGAAAAATATGAGGAAGGGGTCTGTAAAGTTTTGATCAGCTGAAAGCCTACATCAAGCAAGAATAGGAAAACATTTTGCTTCCAAAACTATAGCAGTTGGTCATCTCTATTCCCGAACGCTTTCAGAGTATTAACAACAGAAAAGGTGATGCATCACAGTGGTAACAATTGCCCGTCTCAACTTTCTTGAAACATGTTGCTATCATAAAATTCAAAATGAGCAAATATTTTCCAAGAAACAATTAAATTTCTCAGTTTCAACTTTTGATATGTTGTCTTCACTCTATTTTCAATTAAATATGGGGTTCAAATTATTTGCAAATCATTGCATCTGTTTTTATTCACATTTTACACTGCATCCCAACTTTTCTGGAAATGGGGTTGTATTACAAAACAGGATGAGATGTTGTTAGGCTCAACTTCCATTGCTAAATATTGAGTGTGGCTGCACACCTCTGAGTCTTTATGTCTGTTAAAGAGCTGGCTAGCTCTTGCGCTTGTGGAGTTGCAAGTTCGCCACTCCTGAAGCATGCACAATGTATGGATCATGCAGAACGGTCCGATAAATGGCCAGCAGTCAGGCTGCCGCTGTTCCTGGTTTAATTGCGATTCCCAAACTACGTAGCAATGTGAGAAGTTTTGATAACTCTGACTGGCTGAAAACGATGTTCCTCACTTGCTAACTTAACCTGCTCTAATATGGACTTCTTTGATATGTTTGGCAGCACTTTTGTACGTCCCAACAGTACTATCAGATTTCTGGGAGATTGTAATGGATAGCTCATTACCTGGCTAGCTGAAGAACAATCGGCTAGCACAACGAGCAATCGCTGTCAGTTAGCTAGCTTGTGAAGCTAGGGCAAAAACCAAATCACAGCGATTAAGTATATAAATGATGACAAACATTTCCCCTAACTAGCGTCAGCAGGGTGGAAAGACGGATAGTGCTTTATCTGGAGTAATGTAGTATGCTATAGCACGCATGGAAGGATAATGCTGCTCTAACTAGCTATGAAATAACATGTCTCAGGCTGAACTGTCAGTTTGTTCTTTAGGTAAAAGAAGCTGCTAATTAATGGTGAAAGAGGTTGTGTGTGTGAGATGGCGTTGAAAGTGACAAATCAGAGCTGTAAGAGCTTCTCCAATTGGCATCATAGCTTGCTAGCTGTACCTAAGCAATTGCTTTTAGACTCGCCAGCAAGCTAGCTAACGTCTCTGAAATCTGCAAGCACACTTGGGTTGCAGTTGCACAACACTGCCGCGAAGCCTCGGAAAAGTTCATGCATATTACAGCTAGCTCAGTTAATAGAGTTGGGGCAAAAATCAAATCATATCGCTTTACTGTGATGATCATTTACAAAGATTTTCCTTAGTTAACGTGAGCTAGCATACTAGCTGCCGAGATGGCTACATCCAAAGGGCAACGTAGCCTAATGCGTGATGGCACACAATACATAGCAGCCTAGCCATCATGACATTATTAGTAAGCATCCGTGTGTACAAGTGCTACCCAGAAGCTGATTGGTTGGTATGCAAATGAGGAACATGCTTTTCGTTCGCGCCCCTAATGAGTGACGTCCTAGTGGAAGACCCGCCTTGATGAGACGCTAACAGATTGCATTTTAATTTTCATTGTGTCCCAAAAAGAGCGTGGTGACATGTATTTGAAAATCCAATGGACTGGGAGGTGCTGTTTCCCTTACTGCATTTGAATATTGTCCCATGTATTGCAGGATGAGTCTTTGAAAATGAAATGTCAAATATCGTCATCATTATTATGTCATTATTATTTCTGAGTAATTAGAAAACAGCATTTTCATTATCATGTTGACCCTAAAAGACCGTGATGACATGTATATGTAAATGCAATAGACTGGGAGAGCTGTTTATCTTATTGCATTTCAATATTGTCCTCAGTAGAGCTAGTAAAGTACAACCCCAACTCCGAAATAGCTGGGACAAAGTGTAAATTGTGAATAAAATCAAAACGCAATGACTTTCAAATCACACTAGCCAGTATTTTATTCACAATAGAACAGAGATGATATAGCATGTGTTAAAACTGAGAAATTTTACAATTTTATCCACAAAATGAGCTCCTTTCAAATTTGATGGCTGCTACAGGTCTCAAAAAAGTTGGAACACCATGTTTACCATGGTGTAGCATCCCCTCTTCTTTATAATACAGAGTGGAGGCATCTGGGCTTTGAGGAGACAAGTTGTTGAGTTTAGCCATTAGAATTTGATCCCACTCTTGTTTAATACAGGCTTCCAGCTGCTGGAGAGTTTTGGGTCTCCTTTGAAGGACTTTTCGTTTAATTATGCACCAAATGTTCTCAATGGGTGAAAGATCTGGACTGCAGGCAGGCCAGTTCAGCACACAGACTCTTCTACTACGAAGCCATGCTGTTGTAATAGCTGCAGTATGTGGTTTTCCATTGTCCAGCTGAAATACACAAGGCCTTCCCTGGAATAGATGTCGTCTGGAGGGGAGCATATGTTGCTCTTAAACCTTAATATACCTTTCAGCATTCATGGTGCTTTTTAATATATGCAAGTGCCCCACACCATATGCACTAATGCATCCCCATACCATCAGAGATGCTGGCTTTTGAACTGAACACTGATAACAAGAGGGGTGATCTTTCTCCTCTGTAGCCCAGAGGACACAACGCCCATGATTTCCACAAGAATGTCAAATTTGGACTCGTCTGACCACAGGACACTTTGCCACTTTGCTACAGTCCACTTTAAATGAGCCTTGGCCCACAGAACACGGCGGCGCTTCTGGTTCATGCTCAACAATGGCTTCCTTTTTGCATGATAGAGTTTTAGGTGGCATCTGTGGATAGCACAGCGGACTGTCTTTAAAGACAGTGGTTTCTTGAAGTATTCCTGGGCCCATTTAGTAATGTCAATGACAGAATCATGCCGGTGAGTGATGCAGTGGCGTCTGAGGGCCCGAAGATCACGGGCATCCAGTAAAGGCCTTCGGCCTTGTCCCTTATGCACAGAGATTTTCCAGTTTCTCTGAATCTTTTGATGATGTTATGCATCGTCGATGATGAGACCTTCAAAGCCTTTGCAATTTGACGTTGAGGAACATTGTTTTTAAAGTATTCCACAATTTTTTTACGCAAGTCTTCACAGGTTGGAGAGCCTCTGGCCATCTTTACTTCTGAGAGACTTAGCCTCTCTAAGACATCCCTTTTATAGCCCGTCATGTCACACACCTCATGCCAGTTAACTTAATTACTTGCTAAATGTTCTTTCAGCTGATTCTCTTATATATTAATTGCTTTTTCATCCCTTTTTTGCCTGTGTCCCAACTTTTTTGAGACCTGTTGCCGCCAGAAAATTTGAAATAAGCTCATTTTGTGGATAAAAATGTAAAATGTCTCAGTTTCAACATTTGAAATGTTATCTATGTTTTATTGTGAATAACATATTGGCTCACGTGATCTGAAAGTCATCGCATTTTGATTTTATTCACAATTTACACTTTGTCCCAACTATTTCGGAATTGGGGTTGTATTTGCAAATTACATGTTGAATGCCGTTTTCAATGTCATTTTCATATAGTCAGAAAATAGCATTTACATTTTCATGTTGACCCTAAAAGAGCGTGTTGACATGTAAATGTAAATGTAAATGCAATAGGCTGGGGGTGCTGTTTTGCTTGTTGCATTTGAATATTGTTCACTGTATTGCGGAGCATGACTTTGAAAATGAAATGTCAAACAGCTTTTCATTATCATCTTATTATATTCATAGATTTCCCATATGCATATGTGAAAATGAAAGTGATAATTGGATTAATGCATTCTCAATTTAATTTTGTCTATATAAATAACTCATTCATAATTGGAAAATTATAATGCAATAGTGGGATTACATTTTCATTTGAATATTGTCCACTATGGGCTTCCATATTTTTCTGTGGCTTTATTGAATTAGTTTAGTGGCTTTCATCTTGACCCTGGGGGGTATTCCATCAAGCTGGCTAAAGGAAAATCCAGACTTAAATGGCCAAGTCTGGCTTATGATAGCGAGAGTTCAGTTCCATCAAAGTGGCTGAGATTAGCCCCGCATCGGTAACCATGGAAACTATGGTTCTGGCTAAGCCTGATACATCCAGCTAAGCTCAGATTTCTGTTCCATCAACCTGAGCCACATCTCCATTCCATCATGGTGGTTAAAGCCTAGTAACCATGGTGATTAAAGCTGCAGGGCAGTCCTGCCCGGTAGCAGGTTTAAGGTGAGGATTAGCTTCATCTATGTTCAAAGAATGTCCAGTAGACTGGAACAGACACCCAAAAGACAGTTCTGCCAGTGCATTTACACACTCACAACTGTCATGTAATGATAATATGTGAAACATAAATATTATCCATTAAAAAACATTAACTATTCATAAAATAAATAAGATCATTCCAATAAAGATAAAATCAAACTTTAAAAAAAAAATCTAATTCCAATTGGCTAGCAAATTATCTAAAATTTTTGCAGCAATCAGTTGATAAATGTGGCATCACTTTTGAAAATAAATTAATAAAGTTGGTGAATTTCAGTAGGCATATCTACATTCATTTTGTTCCTTTTCATGCGGGATATTTTTATTATATAATGCAACCTATTGAATGATCTTATGCATGTGGCTTGTCAGCGATATTCTGCCAGGCCACCTCACTCGTCCTGTTGATGGCAGCAGTGTTCCCTTTCCTTGTGATAATTTCCTGATAATTCTCATAAACCACCATAAAGAGGTTTGCTCCACTGAGAAAAGCGCAGAGGCGGGGTGCACAGGTAGAGTGGAAGGCGCGAATTTCGAAAGTATAGCGTTTTGTTTGATTATTAGATAGTTGTCTTTTGCTTGAAATTTTGAATTTCGAACAAGTGGAGAGTGATGAGGTGGAAGGGGGTAAAAAGAAAAAGAATAAAGGAAGTGGCTATGAAACTGATAAAAGGCCGTTTGTTGTCGGGATGAAGGTGGCAGGAAATAGATGGGAAAACAATCGTATTCAGTGATAATCATTTTGTCTGGAAGTTTGTTATAAATGGAACTGGGGTAGTAAAGGATGGCAGGGTATGTAGAAGTGGAATTGTGATAATAGAATGTAGGACGACGAATCAAGGGAAAAGCACTTAAAATAAAATAATTAGATCTTTCTCAAATTCCATGTCTTAAAATGTATCAGCGGCCAACTAAAAAGGGTGTTATTGGAGGTGTCTCTTATTCTGTTAAAGTTGATTCTTTTTTGGTAGTAGAGGGAGTTTGCGCAGCTCGGCACATATCGAGACGGGAAGGAGCAAGACAGCATGGTGGTTTGCTTCAATTCAAAAAAGTTACCGGACAGAATATTTTTGAACTACGTGAGTTATATGGTGAGGGGTTATGAGACGGTACCACTACATTGCTTCTGGTGCCAAGAATGTTGCCGCACTTTGTAGGGCGAACATATTTAGGTACATTTTTGGCTTTCATTGCAATGGTCATTAATTGCGCAAAAGAAATTGAATCGTAGACGGAAAGGATTAGGATGGTGGTCCATGCAGGGAGTGAATTTCTTGGAATTATGGAAGTGAAGGGAGAAATCCAAGAAATTTTAGAAAAAGGTTTTGGCGAGAGCCAAATGCAAATTAACTAGTTGCTTAGGCTACAGTCATGTTTTGAGGAAGTTAGGCGCTAGGAAATTTTAAAAATTTGTTGAAAAAGAGAACTGTGGATTAGTTTTTTTTTTTTGTATATTGAAGATAGTCACTCTAGAGTCTAGACCTTACGTCACCATAGTGCGTGGCGGTACTGCATCTTAACGTTGGTTACCCACGCTGAAAAAACCAAAAAGAAGAAGAGGAGCACGCCTCTGCTCGTTCCTTTCCCTTGCTTTAAGTCATTTTGCAACATTTTCGGCACTCGGCTAGTGTGTGCTTTTTATTTTCTCTGGGCACGTACACGAACTGTGGCTTAGCAGATGAGGTTTCAATTAGCATCAGTTGGAGGTAGTTTATTTCACTTGATGGTACGAGTCGAGGCTATATAGGGAGTTGGAGCTTATTCAAACCTCAAGATTACGCCTTAGTCTGGATGTTCTTAGCTTCGTTGATGGAATACCCACCTGGTTTGTTTTGGAAGTATTCTTGGTTTAATGTCTTCTTCTTTGATTATATTTTTTTTTGAACTTTCAGTTTGACAATAAATCATAATTTATTTATATTTCCGTTCGCCTGATCATTCTTTCTCTCCCAGTAAAACTGTATTACTCCCATAATTCCCCTAGACCCATTTGGGACGTAACAAGGGGAAAGGAACAACATGGCAATCAGTCTGTAGGCATGGTGCACCAAAACTACTTACTAAGAGCTTTATTGGCCCATGACAAGGAAAGGTGGCCGAAAATAGGTAGCCTATGTACATGATGACGAAACGAGGCCTTCAGAGTCTATTAACTCTGATTCCACAGTGCACACTCAACAAACAACATGGCCCATGCAGATAAAATGAGGCCCTGTTTGCACAGCTTTGGTGCATTTCCAGAAATCACAGATGCTGACTTACATAGTTGGAACCACTGACTGTGAATGGACAAGATATTTAAGTTGCTAACTTAGTTTACAACTATGCTTTTGGGAAACTCACCCCTGGCTGGCCAGCATGCTTAAGCTTTTCGCTATGTTTACTTGGGCCGGTAGGCCACGAGTCTAAGTTTCGGCTCCGTTCTTTTTTTTTTTTTTTTTTTCCGGGGTCGCGATTGTCCTGCTCATGCGCGCAGTTTCGCGATTGGCCCAGGCCTAAACCCAGCCCGAGTACAGGCTCTGAGGAGCCTCTTGTGAAGTATTAAGTTGCACGTGGAACAGTTGTCGCTGAAACTTGAATTTATTAATTTAATGGTGAAAAGCGTTAGCATGCTTGCTAGTGAATTATTCATCCCATTGCCTTGAACAGACTAGAAGCTTACACTTTCTTCATTCTCCAGTTGCAGCTCCTGGTCTTGCTTTGGCCGAAGTTTAGATTTTACTCAAGGTCTCGCGGCGGAGGATGGATTTAGTTTCGTTTTGAGTCATTTTTTGCATAAAATAGGACCTGCATTCATTTTAGGATGGGCTTATTAAGTGGGGTCCTGGGCTTCTTAACCTGTTTTCTGAGCACAAAATAGCTGGGGCAGTTTCGGGATCAGAGCAGTTTGGGCTCGGTTTATTGACCAAGGGCTCATTTCGCCACAATTATAGTAATTATTAACCCGTAGTAATATTCAGACTTTTCCTGTGACTCAGGATCTGGCTGATAAAAGCGATCTTCAGTGACAAGTTTAGAGCAAATCATCAATCCTGAAAAATGGCGCCTCCAAGGGGTGGCCAGGGGGGGCCGCGCCCACCACGCAAAAATGACTGGCCCCCATTGCCCCCCCCAACCGACGACAACTATCAGTTATTCAAATTTTTGCCATAGCATAAAAACCATAGATCGTATAACGGGCGGAACAAATGTGGTTTTGTCCAGGTATTTACCAGACACTTCTGTAACCACACATAGTTCCCTCATTTTTGGCGTGGGAGACAAATTTTTTTTCTGCAGGTTGGTTGGTTCAATTAGGTAACTCAGCCAATTGCAGCTTGGCTGTGGTACTATTATACATGGAATCAGCCAATCACATCTTGGCTGTACTGATGTATCAATGCGAATGGCAACGCATTCAACCTAATTACTGTCAGGTGAGTTGTGCATGCCGCAAATTTATAAATGCTCATCCGACAATAACAATGCAAGTGCTCCACAATGCGCTAAAATACAAAAGAAAATAGACTATAAATCTGCAGAAGTTCAACAGTCTGTTTATTAGGCCTTTTCTTCGGTGACTAATACTGTGGATTGGAGAGCAAATTTAGTGATATCAGAAAATGAGGATGATGTCTGACGTTATTAACCCCAAAAACTCAGTCTGCTTCATGACCGTAGACTGTTTGTGACACAGGCTCCTATTAGAGGCATTGAGCTGATAAGCATATGGTCATCACTGGAGTAGGCCTACATTGAGAGGCAGTTACCAGTTAGTTTCTGAACCAGAATTTTGAACATCTGCTGCAGTGGACAAAATACTGTTCACCTGACCACTGGCTAATCATTGGGACCCCAAAGAAAATAGAATATAAATCTGTAAGAACCACAGACTTTTCTAATAATTTTGCACCCGGACCAACCAGTCACCAATTTCATTCATGCTGCGTGAATAATCCTCAAAAATGCGGGACTTCAGATCAGAGTGGAAGGGAGCATCCAATGTAATACATCACGATAGAGGATAAGAGATTGATGTTGATACGAGCTATGGACATAGGCGTGCACAGATAGACTCTTGGTGGTGCAATAGCACCTGCCCTTTGCCCTCTGGACCAAGCAAGTGCCCTTTTGAAAGTTGTTTTTTTTTTTAAAGTATACTGTATGTGGCCCATGTGGACGTGATCATCGATAAGTTCTCGACTATTAAAAGCGTAAAATAAGAAGCATCAACCCATACCCCCGCTCAACAAATAAAAAGCATTTACCCCCCTAAGTTCTGCCAACAAACATTGCTGCATCGTCTGTTGGAAACACTGAAGTGCTCTTATTTTTCACTGAGCACCTGCCCCCCAGAATGTCTGTGCGCACCACTGGCTATGGATGCATGTGTCCAGCGGCAAATGGTTGTATTTGGCTCGTATCAAAATCAATCGCTAACCTATCCAGATTAATTAGGTTGGATGCGCTCTTCCATGCTCTCTGATCTGAAGTCCTGCATGTACATGATTATGCGTGCATCATGTAGGAAGTCGGTGACTGGTTGGTCCGGGTGCAAGGTGATTTATCTACATTAGAGTACGATAAAGATGTGTAATAAACCCTACCTGGGTATAAAAATATAACTGGACAGGCCAAGAGTAATTGCTGCCACCACCTTTTTTTATACTGGTAAGGTCCGGCATCCAGGACTGAGAACACCACACACTCCACAACGTCAGGCAGAGCAGAATCTTTATTTCTTACAATTCATCAAAACAGCATCCTCTTTGGGAACAATAGAGAACTAACCACATCCCCCCTGCAACCTACCCCCCTACACAAGCCACTCCCCCAACTAACCAGCCGCCCTTCGTACCCCAGCAAACCAAACCAACCCACGTCAATTTACTCACTAGTAAGTTAAACATACGCCTAAAAGCACCCGTGACATTGCAAAGAGCAATTAGGTATGGAGGTAAATCCCTGTCTTTATTTGAGAGCGTGGTTTTTCGTTTCGTGCGTAGACTGTACAAATTTTTTCCCCAAATTTAGCATGGCATATCGTTTCGTGCGTAGACTGTACAAAATTTTCCCCCGAAATTAGCGTGGTATTTCGTTTCGTGCGTAGACTGTACAAAATTTTTCCCTGAAATTCTGCTCTCGCACTCAAATTGCCCTTGCTCACGCTTGGATTTTCTCTCCTCGCACTCAAACCGCCTCTGCGCGCTTGAAACATTTCTGCTTGCACTCGAAACATGCTGCTCGCGCTTGGATTTTTTCTGTGGTACGTTCCTATCAAAAATCAACAACCAATAGAATGCCAGGTTCCATGTTGACCAATGAATTGATCACTGCCTCATTGCAGGCCCATTCGTTCAACTTCATACAGTGTACCGTGGGGGCGGGTGACGCTTACACAGACCCACCTCAAAGATTCTGCGGAATGTGTGGCTACGCCGCGAATGCGCGACCGCTTATTAAACTATGTTACTCTGTAGCTTATGTAGCCATCTAGCTAGCTAGCTATTTAGCTAATGTTAACTATGGAGAATGTTTGTAAATGATCGTCCTAATTAAGCAGTGTCATTTGTGTTTGCCCTAATTTCACCAGCTTGTTAGCTGTACCAGTGATTGCTCTTCCAGTAGCAAACCCTGGGGGCTGGGGGCGGTGACTCTCAGACCCACTCACGAAGACACTGCAGTATCTTTGGCTATGCTGTGTGACCGATCGCTTATTAAACCACGCTACTCTTTTGATTATTTAGCCATCTAGTAAGCTAATGTAACGGACTCAAAAGGATGCCAGCCACCTCAGATGCATACAACTGTTATTTGCACCTCTGTGGCAAAGGCAAGATATGACACGGCTTTAATGACAAACACGACCCCGAGGCGCACATTCACTGCTGCATATACCATACCAACATGAAGGCATTAGACAAAACGGTCTCTCAACCTCACGGATATCTCCTGCTCTCATTGCATCCCATGGCAGACTGACTATCGAGAGAGAGAGTAAACACAATCGTTCCAATTAACATAAACTGAGTGAGCATCTTCAAGTCCAATTAAATGCTTCAAATTGTAGACAACTGTGTCTCACATGGAAGCAACTTCTATACAAATTGCTACGAGCTGCATTACAGGCATAGCTTGGGAAAAACGGCAAACATGACAGGGAACTGCAAGGCAATAATGGTGAAAGATCTACACCTGCTGAGAGTCGACTGGATTTAAAAACCACTTTGTCATGCTAACGTTAACTGTGGAAAATCCTATTTAAGTGATATGATTTGATTTGGCCATGACTTTACTATCTTAGCTAGCTTCCGTGCGTCCAACCCACATTTTTGGGACGTTGGCTAGCTAGCAAGCTAGCTCAAAAGCAATCAATGGTATCGCAAACTAGCTAGTGAAGTTAGGGCAAAAACAAATGACACCGCTTAGTTAAGACGATTATTTACAAAGATTCTCCATAGTTAAGGTTAGCTAGCTAGCTAGATGGCTACATAAGCTACAAAGTAACATAGTTCAATAAGCGGTCGCGCATTCGTGGCGTAGCCACACATTCTGCAGAATCTTCAGAGTGGGTCTGTGTAAGCGTCACCCGCCCCCACGGTACACAGTATGAAATTAAACGAATGCGCCTGCAGCGAGGCAGCGATAATTTCATTGGTCAACACGAACCTGGCATTCTATTGGTTGGCGATTTTTGATAGGAATGTACTGCAGAAAAAATCCAAGCGAGCAGCATGTTTCGAGTGCAAGCAGAAATGTTTCAAGCGCGCAGAGGCGGTTTTGAGTGTAAGGAGAAAAAATCCAAGCGCGAAGCAGCAATGTTCCAAGTGCAAGCAGAAATGTTTCGAGCACGCAGAGGCAGTTTTGAGTGCGAGGAGAGAAAATCCAAGCGCGAGCGAGGACAATTTGAGTGCGATAGCAGAATTTCTGAGGAAAATTTTGTACAGTCTACGCATGAAACGAAATACCATGCTTATTTCGGGAAAAAAATTTGTATAGTCTACGCACGAAACGAAATACCACGCTCTTGAATAAAGATAGGGATTTACCTCCATATTAGGCCCGTACGCAAAGCTTAACGCAAAAATAGGCACACAGAAGTTCACCACAAATAGGGCTCACTGAATGAGCTAGACAAAAGAGGCATGTATCCCACCACACCTGCAGCACCCACTAACTCCCCAACTTTCCTCTACTCCCACAAAAAGCCAGTTATTATTCTTATATTAACAGGGAAACTATAAAATATTGAATCGGATGAAGACAATAACAGTCAAGACAATACACTAAACACAGTTTTCCATTTTAAAAGGTCCGCTTAACTTTCCAGACGAATAAGACCCTCCCCCAGGGTCTAGGCTTATGGCGCTGGTCTGACGCGGCTCACACACAGCGCTGTATACCAGAGCAACAAACAACGTGCTCACTGCCCATATAACAAACTGAGAAGCGGTACAGCACTCCTATAGTCCCAATCCCTACCTACCATCAGCCCTATCGCCGGAACATCAGCCCCTAAACTACCTATCTTCACTATCGGTAGTCCGTAAACCGGCTACGAATGGCCCCCACCCCCTTCTGCGAGTGCAATTACAATGGCTTCTTCAATCGGGCGGCATGCCCTAATAAAACAACAAAACTCAGCACCCCCGTCCCTGTCCACTGACTCGGCTTCGCTTTATCAAGTTAGACCCTCAGCAATCACATCCAACTTAAAGTACTCAACTCCCAAAAGCCTTAATTAAAGACGTGAACTCCTCAATCCTCAATTAAGAAACCTTCGCCACCATCCACAACCCAGGTTACTACAGATGAGAAAAGCTGCGTTTCTTAGATTTATGGTCTATTTTCTTCAGGGTTCCGATAATTAGCCAGCGGTCAGTTGAAAAGTATTTTGTCAATTGCAGCAGACGTTCAAAATATTGGTTCAGAAACTAACAGGTAACGCCTCCCCAATGTACTCCGTGACGACCATATGCTTATCAGCTCAATGACTCAAATAGGAGCCTGTGTCACGAACAGTCTACGGTCACAAAGCAGTCTGTGTTTTTGAGCTAATAACATTGGAAATGGTCCTCATTTTTGGATATCACGAAAGCTCTCCGATCAGCAGTATTAGTCATCGAAGCCAAGGCTTAACGAATAGAGTATTGGACTTCTGCACCAGACTGTTTACTTGCTATTTAGTGTATTGTGGAGCACTTTAATCGTGATTTACTCATTTCTCAAATTTTTGGCCATCTATAATCTTGATACTTTTAATGGTATGATAAACAGTACATACTTGTAAATAATATAAAATATTATATGCTAAACATAAATATTTTGTCAGTTAATATTTATGATTAAGCAACTCATAGCCTGATTGGAGGTGATGCATTCAAAATGTTATATTTGATGGGTCCCTGAACTAATCTCATGTGAATATCATGATCTGACATTCATAAGATAAGACAGAACTGTATACAATTTATTATACAATAAAATAGTGTCTTTGCATTAATTTTTGTACCAGGAAAATCCTTATGTATCCTACTTAGTGGGCCACCCCCATGATATCTCTGGACCCATATGGCCCCCCCACTAAATATTTTCTGCAGGCGCCACTGATCCTGAACCGGAGTCATCTCCAATTGAGTTTCCGTGCACAGTGCATTGCAATGACATCCCTAAATAGTGTGGACAGCATTGTACATTTTACTCTGAGTTTGAAGGCAGAACAGATCCTTAAAGCATGGGGTAGTTGTGTGATCACCACCGAGCATGAGAGCGCAATATTGCAAAAGAACAAATTGCAGGAGATGGCAGAGTATCAAAATTCATCGCTTTATCCCTGATGAAAAATTACTACAGTTCCAAGCTACAGTTATGCTATAGTAAATGGATGGTATTTTTACCACCATAGCATAGTATTACTATAGTGATACTGTAGTAATTCATACTACAGCAGTACATTTGTGTGGACTATAGTAATATTAGGCTACTGTTGTAATATTATAGTTATAATGTGATGGCTATAGTACTACTCTTGTTATACTATGCAAACTATAGTAATACTTTAGTTATGGCAAAAAAAAAAAAACTATAGTGTTACTAAAAGATAACGATGGGATATTTTCATGAAGGATGAGGCGTCATCTGTGATAACTTTCCCAAGAGGGTGCTGATTCATCAGTGCCCATTACGTCATTTCTTTTATGATTTTCTTAAATGAGCAACAACATCACAAAACTTTCTTGAAGGGGAACACGATTTGACAGGGGAGCAGAATTGGACATGACACCAGGCTCCATGAAATCCGTTCATTTCCTCTACACAAAATCCACCCAGGCCTTTCAAATTGTGGATTTTTTTTTTTTGGAAATTTATGGGCCATGATGCCTCTGCTTGCATCGGCCTTATTGTTGCAGCCATTAACAAGGCAGATATTTGGCATTTTCCCAACGGAATAATCTACAATTACGAATCACTGAGTCCAGTGCCATTGACAATGTATTCTCTGCTGCTGGCTTGGCTCCTCCCATGACCGAAGATAAATTCCTTTCAAGATGATTGCAATTTGCAGTGATTAAAATGTGTATAAATTTGTAATTGCTGATTAGAATTGGTAATGACCAATGCACAAAGGATATATTTATATGAAAGATTCCATTGTCCAAATCTTATTTTTACATGAACAAGCACTTTATGATACTCATAAAGAGAAATGAAACACATTATTTGAATGCAAAAATGGGTGATTTTCATTTAAACAATAATGAAGCCTAGGTTTGATGGCCTGACAAAAGTTAATGCAGAAAATCCAAAGTAGTTTTTTTTTTTTTTTGGTGAAGGGTAGCCTACTAAGGCAAGTGAATTAATGAATTTATTCTGTACTTGCCCTAATATTCCATTAAATTAAAAGGAAGCAGTGTGTTTAACAGCCAATGGATATTTCATATTGTTGGAAAATGTGTTAATCGAGGACAATGATTGAAAACAGGTCAATTGTCATCTGTTTCAAGAGATGTTTTACACACACACACATCCCCCCCAATTTATTGTTCAGCAGCCGCCACAGGTAAATTCCAAATTTCCAACAAAAAAAAGAGGCCGAATTGATTTTTTTTTTTTTTATTTTGATTGTGATGTAGGGGGGTCGTGTCAGGCATTGGCAGTGAACTGCCCAACCGCAGGAATGTGTCGCTTTTTCATCACAGCCCAAAGTATATCCAAGATATTTTGACTCACTGTGACTCAGAGTCTTTCTGAATTTTCTCCTTTGTCTCCAAGGAATGTCTGTTTGATGTAGAATGCCTCTTGATATTTACCAGTCAAGTCAGCTTCAGTCAATATAAGACACCCCAGCCAAATAAAATGTTCACTTTTCCCATCAAAAGCCTAAAAAGCATGGTAAACACAGCCCATGGGGTCTGAAGTTTCCATCATTTCGTTACATATGATTTCCGCCGTGGAAAAATTATTATACCCTGGGGAATCAAGAAAGCTGCTTCCCCAGGTCAAAATGTAATGGATGTGGGACAGATGGGATTTAACACCAGTAGTGTACTGCTCACTACGACAGCTCGAGGAGAGAAATTGATTACATTCTTTTGGATTACTTCCAACCCATTCTGTGGATGTTATATTCGCTGTCTCACAGGAGCAAGACAAACCTCTGTCAGAAACTTTTTTATTTTGATTCTTTACACAATCCCAAGATGGATATCTAGGGGATTGCTCTTGACAGTGGTCTTTGGCTTCTCTAATTTATTTCTTTTCCATTTATTTTTCCCCACTTAATTGGTGTGTTCAGAGCTGAAGATGGACAGTTTTATTGTAGATTGTCTCTGGACAGTCTTTTCCAACCCTGGCAACCCTGCCAACATCTGCTACTAGTCAGAAACAAGGACATGCAGACTAACAAAATTAAGATCACCAGACAGGTCTCCAGGAATAAGATAAGAATATTGCCCAACGGTGTATATGATCTCAAGGTAAAATATAAACCAACAGTGAGAAAAACAAAATGATGTGCAAATCATGACAGTCACTTTCACGTCCTTGCTCAAAGAACTGTCCAGTGTTCCCCTAGGCAATTTCTTTCAGTTCAATACTGTGATTGTATTTTTCAAAGACAAAATAAAAATCAGTTTCAGTCAACTGAAAGCCCAAGAATATGATATTTGGGATAGCTACTCATGTACTCGGCACAGGGTAATATGAATTCAATGGAATTTAGTGACACCAAAATGTTATAAAATGGGATTTAATAGGACTTACAAGTGACTATATCAATACATCTGGATCAACAGCAACAGCGCGCGATTTTTCCCCTTAACATTGGCAAACCATTTGAGAATATGAAATCACATGCCCGGTGAAGAAATGTGGTCTCTTTCAAAGTCAGTTCTGAGCATTGCTACACAAAAACAATGATTGATTGATGCTGTAATCAATGGCAATAACCGGAACCTTTTTAGTTGTTTTTAGTTAATAGCTGATATTAATCAGTAAATAAATGCCAATAAAAGAGCAAGGTTAAAAACATCTCAGGGCTATCTGTCAGTATTTTTTTCCTTTTGGGTCTGATAGAGGGTTAGGGGGTGACAGTTGAGTTTTTGAATGCACTTAGTTTACTTGACACCAACACTGCCCACTCTCCCCTCTTTGATCTCAGACAGAAAAAGCAATGGATTCTCAAGTCTCGAATAAATCTTAATCTCTGTGTCCTGTGAGGTTTCCCGTTAGTAATGCTGGACACCCGCGGTGATTGTCATCCATTAACCTTTTCAGTCTTCCATCACTGTTGACAGGTGACACTGGGGGAAGAAGGCACTCTGCATCGTTGTAGAATTGTTTTCCGATAAAGACGCATGCACCATGAAAGAAGGTGAAACAGCTGCAGTGCATTTGGAATAATAAGTGCCAAAGACAATTTACATCAGCGGTGATGCTTGTAGTTACAAGCTGAATGGGTTGTTTGAAAGACAGAAGAAAAACAATAGGCTGACTTTGACAGTAAAGAAACCAAAACCTTGAAAATTCACATGATTTTGCATGTAGGATCAGAAATGCCAAGATTATTAAGAGCTATTATGTATGTACTTATTTATGATTGCCCAGCATATTTATTTTCAAATATCTTTTCTGTGTTTATTTCTGCATTTTGTAACTGAACTACAACCTCATTTCCCAAAAAGTTGGGATGCTGTGTAAAATGTAAATAACAACAATGCAATGATTTGCAAATCATAGAAACCCAACATTTTACTGAAAGCAGAACAAAGACAACATATCAGATGTTCTCATTTTTTGAAGAATACCTGCTCACTCTGAATTTGATGCCGGAAACACACTTCCAAAAAGTTGGGACTGGGCAACAAAAGACTGTAGAAGTTGTATGATGCTAAAAAAAATACACTAGTGGAACATCTCACAGCCAATTAGGTTAATCCCTACCACTAACTTCAGCCCATGGATGGGCCACTATGAATAATTGCGTTTTTATACCATCAAATATTGTGCCACGTTGGAGAGCTATATCACTTGAAAGCTTAAGGACTGCAGTATTCTAACTGCATAACAGTGCCGGCTGGTGAACTGGCGACAGGGGAAGCTCAAACCCATCCCTTAAAAATAATGATTTATGATGACCTGTTTTTAATCATTAATTTAAATTACCATTACAGAAACTCAGAAAACTCAACATTATCAGGTGTGGTCAGTTTTCATTCATAACGCATACCTGTCAACTGTCATACATTCGGCGTGACATTTATTGGCATATTTACATTGCTCTGCTGTAGTCAGCAATTGTTCAATCAAGGCATATGATAGAGATTCTCGCGCAAAATTGAAGTCCTTGCGCATGGAGATTTATCAGTTTCACGTGCATTATGACTCTGGACTTCTCTTGGCTTTTCTTTACTCAGGGGCTTGAAGCATTGCATGCGTTTCATTATTTTTAAATGAAATAATATCATTTGAAATGTTTTTATGCAGTTGCATTGCTTCCAATGATCTTATTTCATTTTAACAATTTAAAAATCATGAAACACATGCACTTGCTTAAGTGGTTAACAATAGGTTCTCCAATGATAATGGCCGTAATTATTAAAGTTTGCAAGGAATCACGCTTTATTCATGAAATGATAGCTAATTATGTGAGATTATGTAGGTAGCTGACTAGCTTGCTAGCTACGTGCTGTGACAACAGACTGATTACAGCTAGCTAGCTTTGCAGATTCCTTCACAAGTTCATTGAAATTATGGGTAGCAAGCTAGCTACAATGTACAATGATCGTGCATAACATTGTGTTATGGAATTAATCTCCGATTCAGCTGGAGTCCGTAACCAAATCGTTAGATGGTCAAAGGATACTAGCGTTCACATATATTTATTCTCCGTTAAGGTGAGATAAACTGAGTTAGCTGATTCAGTTTAGCTTGGCCTATAGCAGTGGTTATGTGATGGCAACGGTGCCTGTTTAATGATTAGATCGTTTTTCTAATATCATTATGTCAGTGATAATTATTATTAATATTGTCACAATCATGCCATAGATGCATTCTATTGTTCTCAGTTCTTTATTCATACTTTAGTCTGCAATCTGAAAGTCAGGACAGTTCATGAGGACAGTTCTCAAGCATTTATGAACATTAAACACTTTATGGCCTCCTTGTTGTACTGAGGTGTGGATATAGACTAGGCTTATTCTAATAGTACGTATGCGCTGAGGATAACCCCTACTCTTGTACTGCGGTGATGTTGGTTTTATATTTGGATATAAGCAAGCTCATAGGTCCATTACCAAGGAACGTTTTAACCGTTTGTTTTCTCGATAAAATTGACACATGCAGGGAACCATAAACGGATCTTTTTTTTTTTTTTTTTTTTAACGTCTGGACAGAAAAAAAACATGAAACTGATCGTTTTTTTGTTTTCTTAATTTATGACAGAAAATGAAAAACAACAATTTAACTCAATTTCTCGTTTTTCTGTGCTTACTGCCAAAACGAACTTACCACTGGAATTCCGTTTCTGTTAGTGGGTCGGCCATTCTGATTGGCTAGTCTGCCCTTGGTCCTCGTAGCACTCTCCAAATTAAAGGTCAATTCACTTGCATTATTCATACCTGAGATCATCCCATGGATTATCCACATATTTTTCTTGCAATATTGGCACCCGTCAAGGGTGTATCTTAAGCCCTCAGATATCTATTATGTTCATCAATAAATTATGTGCTCTGTTAGACAGTGAGGGTGGTTCTGGTGAAATAAGAATTGCTGACTTTAATACTGTATCTTCTGTCATGTTTGCTGATACGCCTTGTCAACTCCAGAAGAAGATAAATGCACTTGAACAGTTTTGTCAACAAACTGGGGTGAAGATCAATTTGAAGAAAACTAAAATTATTTTTGTTTTTAGGAATGCTGGTTCTTTACGCTCATATGAATGCTGGTTCTATGATGGTAACACTATTGAAATTGTTTCATTATATCCACCTTATTCCTTAGGGCGCTACTGTAGATATGATTATGGGTACAACTTCCGGCAGAAGTAGCTGTTAGCGACTGGCTAGTTAGTAACAAATAACAGCGGCGGTCCATTTGAAAATAATTTTGTTAACTTAGCGATTTCAGCTTGTTTTTTTTAACAAATTAACTTGCTTTTCTTAAAATGTCCCTTCAGAGCTCCGGCACCTGTTGTGCTGTTCGAGGCTATACCAACAACCAGAGGAAGCTAAATTTATGGCTTGATCAACAGTGTTTTGAACACGCACTCAGAACATTGGGGATTGTCCTTATGTTCAGCGATATGGTTTCCATCGCCTACCTACAGAAGAGGAAGGCAGAATGTGGCTGAAAAATCTGAATTTGAATAGACCCCCGAAAACATTAGGTGATCATTTCATTATGCACCTGGAATGTGAGAGCAATGAGAACTGGTCTCTCTGACAACCTGCAAGAAATCAGCGATCCCTGCAAGACAGCAGTCATTGACATTGAACTCAGCAGACATCATTGCCATCCAAGAAACCAGACTCCTAGGGTCAGGGTCATCAAAGAGAAAAAACTTTCTCCAAACCATGTGCAACAAAGTCCAACAGAACGCCAGATGCTGTGCAAATGACTATTGGCTCCAGCTTTGCTCTCAGATACAGATAGCAGCTGACACAGGAAACATCAAGGGCATGTACGACGGAATCAAGCAGGCGCCCGGACCTACACTTAAGAGAACGGCCCCTCTCAAGTCTGCCTCAGGTGAAGTCATCAAGGACAAAGCACAACAGATGGAGCACTACTCTGCACTGTATGCCAAGGAGAACAAGGTCGCTGAAGTTGCCCTGAATGCCATTGAGTGCTTACCTGTCCTTGAAGAGCGAACCAACCCTCAATGAGCTCCATCAAGCTCTAATGTCCCTCGCCCCAGGCAAGGCACCAGGTAAAGATGGCATCCCCACTGAGGTCTTGAAGTTCTGCACAGAGACCACAATCCAGGAGCTGAATGAAATCCTCTGTGCCTGCTGGAGGGAAGGCAAAGTACCACAGGACATGTGGAATGCAAATACTGCCACACTGTACAAGAACAAGGGTGACAGAAGCAACTGCAACAACTATTGCGGCATCTCTCTCCTGAGCATTGCAGGAAAGCTGTTTGCAAGGGTCCCACTGAAGAGACTCCAAGTCCTTGCTGAAAGGGTCTACCCCGAATCCCAGTGTGGCTTCCGTGCAAGTAGGTCCATTGACATGGTCTTTTCCCCCAGGCAGCTGCAGGAGAAATGCCGGGAGCGAAGACAGCCTCTCTTCATCACCTTCATTGACCTGACAAAGGCCTTTGACTTTGCGAGGACTG
Source organism: Gymnothorax javanicus (assembly GCA_029692085.1). Lineage (NCBI taxonomy): Eukaryota > Metazoa > Chordata > Actinopteri > Anguilliformes > Muraenidae > Gymnothorax > Gymnothorax javanicus. The sequence continues at coordinate 85,910,868 of CM056195.1, forward strand.
CAAAGAGGCCATCCCTGCTGACCAAGATCGGCTGCCCTCCCAAGCTTCCGAAGACGTGAAAGGAATATTCATCTTTGATGGCAAAACATCAGGACCATTTGACATCAGAAGTGGAGTAAAGCAAGGCTGTGTCTCAGCCCCAGCCCTCTTTTGCATCTTCTTTGCTGTCCTCCTGAAGCATGCCTTAGGCTCCACCACAGAAGGCATATATCTCTGTGCCAGGTTGGATGGGAAGCTCTTCAACCTCTCCAGACTAAGAGGAAAATCCAAAGTCCAGCTGAAGTGCGTCCTTGACCTCCTCTTTGTGGATGACGCTGCTGTCATCCCCCACTCAGCTGAAGACCTCCAGAGCCTCATGACCCACTTCAGCAAGGCTTGCCAGGACTTCGGTCTCACAATTACCCTGAAGAAAACACAGGTTATGGGACAGGACGTGGACTCCCCTCCCGAGATCACAATCTTTGACTACCAACTGATGGTTGTAGATGGTTTTGTCTACCTCTGCTCGACAATCTCCAGCTCCCTCTCCCTCAACACTGAGCTGAGCAGACGCATCGGCAAGGCATCCACCACCATGGCCAGGCAGACAAAGAGAGTGTGGAACAACCGCAAGCTGACAGAGCACACCAAGGCCCAGGTCTACAGAGCCTGTGTTTTGAGCACCCTCCTGTACGTCAGCAAGTCCTGGCCTCTACGCGGCTGACAGGAGCACAAGCTGAACGCTTTCGACATGCGCTGCCTCCGACACATCCTCAGCATTACCTCCGCAGGACAAGGTGCCAAATACAGCAGTATTGGAGAGAGCAGGAAGTCCCAGCATGTATACCATCCTGAAACAGTGCCGCATGCACTGGCTGGGACACGTTGTGCGGATGGATGAAGATCGAATCCCCAAGGACCTTCTTGACGGAGAGCTGGCCCAGGGAACAAGCCCTGCAGGAAGATCCTATCTGCACTATAAAGACGTCTGCAAGAGAGACCTGAAGGCCTTGGGCATCAGTCTCAACACCTGGGAAGCCCTAGCCTCGGAACAAACATCCAGAAGGACAACAATATACAACAGCCTTGCAGTGTTTGAAGACACCCTCACGCAGGAGCATGAGATGAGAAGACAGAAGAGAAAAGATCAAAGCCAGACAGACAGAGCCGCATCAGACTACGCCTGTACTTGGTTTGTAAGAGACTGCCACTCTCGCATTGGACTGCACAGCTATACAAGAAGCTGTTCTACCCAGAGCGCAGTTCCATGGTCTCCCGAGACTGACGGTTGCCAATTGACAGCAAGATTATGTGAAAACCACAGCGTCAATTTAATATTTTTCCAAAGTTTGGGCCATGATCCTGTATAGATCCCATTAAATGTTGAAATGAATTGGGTCAAGGTCAACAGTCACTGAAAAGGTCAAAAATTGGTAAAAATTGAGGCTGTAGTTTTCTCACAATCTTTTTTTTTATTTTTTATTTTATTTCACAAAAATCCCTGTTACAAATGAAGAAGCATACCCAGGGAAACTATGCTCCACCTTAGACAAGATTAATTTAACAATGGATAATTACGAATTTTTACATTATTACTGTTAAGATTTTGCCATGTCTGTTCTGTTTCTGCCATGTCTGTTCTGTTTTTGCCATGCTCTGTTTAATTTTAGTTCTTTGCCATGTTTTTGTTTTTGCCATGCCAGATCCACATTTCTGTTATAGTCCGGTCCATGTCTTTGTTCACACCCTGCATTGCACTTTGTCTCCCCTGTCTGGTCTTTTGTTAAGCTACAGCTTCTCCCCAAGTCCTGCGTGTCACATGTTTAGGTGATTTCATGGTTTCTGGGTTTCCAAACATTCCTTCTAATCTCGTTTGCTTCCTTCGCCCTGCTTTTCTATTTTACTAACCAATACTAACAGTTTGTTATTTTGTTAAAGTTACTAACCAAGACTAACATTGTATATAATACTAACTTTCTAACGAGCACCAGGGATTGTATAGCTGCACTTACTAATTGATTAACAAGCTCTCAGCACTTCGCCCCTGTTCTAGTCTCCGCCTCTTGCCTTCACTTAGTCTTTGCTGCAAATTCAGCGGATCCTCCGCACCTGCTCCACTCTGTCCTGCCTCTCATTATTTGTGCACGTTAGAACTCCCTAACCGGAGCTGTATGTTTTGTCATAGGCTGTCTCGTGATCCCTGTCCGCGTTTTGGCTTTTGCCAATTTCATGTGGTTAGGTTCTCCCTCGTGTTTGCTCCTATGTAATTAGTCTGATCCATTTCACCTGTCCTGAATCATAGCATGTGACTTCCTTTGTGTGTATTTAAGCAGTCTTTTCACAGCAGTTCCCCGTCAGAACGTTTCCGTTGTGCCACGCTTGTTTTCGCCTTGTACTCTATTGTGATTCTCTTCTGACTGGACTGTCCCTGTTTATTGATTTTTGCCTCTGATTTGGATATTCTGCCTGCATCTGTGTACCAAACCCATTTTGCCTGACCACGATTATTGTGTTTGCTGCCCTGGTTACAATTTGGATTTGGATTTTGGATTGTGGACTTTGTACTGTCGCCTCCTGCTCTGCGGGGGTTCGCCCACCTTTCCAATAAAATCCCTTTTTTTTCTTCACTACTCGACTCTCGTGTCTGGTTCCAGAACCGTACCTAACAATTACACACATTCTCTCACCATTCACACCAAGTTAAGACATATATTTAAAAAAAAAAAAAAAAAAAAAAATACATTTATAGGGTCACTGGTAAGCTGGAGCTGAACTACAAATATTCAAGTTTGCTCTTCAAAAAGACAGTAATACCTTGCCCATTTTGCATCAAATTTAGCCTTGTTATTTCTGCTAAAACATATTTTGTTCTATCTGATAATATCATTTTAATTCATTTTGAAAACCTTTAATATGTGGCTGAGTGCGTTGATATTTACTTTTATTTATGAACTTACCTAACAAGATAAATAGATCAAATATACGATCCGTATTACATTATCCACTCCCAATAATACAAGTTGTGAAGATAAATGTAGATTACAAACATGATCACATTTCTCTGTAACCCATTTTGTAAAATCGTTCCAGAATAATTGCACAATATCATACGCCCAAAACAAATGCATCAAAGACTCATGTTCTTTACAAAATGTGAAAAGTTTGTCAGTTTCATTTTAAAAAGATGAGTATTGGTAGTTAGAATTCTATTTATCTTATCCTGGAAACATCTTAATTTAGTTTCTTGTGTAATTTTAAACTTTTTTTTAGATAAATAAAAGGCCAATTCAATTCTAACTCTGTGTGGCTGAAGGTATTTTCCCACTTCAGTTTTGAATTTGGAATATAATTTGATGTCATCAATGTGTAATAGTATACTTTTGAACCCTTCATAACAGAAAGAACCCCTATTCAATGGAAACTTCTATCAAGTGGAATACCAGTATTTTCTTTTTCAATAGACAGTTTTTCATTTAAAATGTAACTGAACTGACAATTCCGTAAAACTGAATGAATGGGACCCGATTATTATAAGTATCAACAAATTCTTTGAAAGACAAAGTTTCCATTTTCATCAACCAAGTCAGATATTTGAGTTACTGATGTAAAGCAGTTAGGATAGACAAATGACTTTTTGTTGATACAAATATTACGATTAAAAAAATAGGCTCTGTTAAAAAGTCTTGAAATGAAATGACAGTGACACTTCTACCAAACAGCCAATGTGCATGGAAGCAATCTTTCCAGAATGGATTCTGAGACATACAAAAAAGCTGTTTCGCATAGTCACTTCCAAAACATGTAATTCTATGAGATAAATCAAAATATTCTGACCAGGGCTGGACTGGGACAAAAAAACGGCCCTTGCATTTTCGGCCATGGCGGCCCAGAATTATCAATGGTATTACAATTTTATAAACTATGATCGCATGGACCCAAAATGTGCATCGGCCCACCGGGCATTGACCGGTACGCCAGATTACCAGTCCAGCCTTGATTCTGACTCAAGTATAGTTTTCCGACACTCATCATCACAAATTCTGGGAATCCATGTAATTTTCAACGATAGAACATACTTTCTAATATAAATCATACCAAGGCCACCTTCACAGATAAGGTCAAAAGAGATTTCATTTGTAAACCTATCATTTTTTCCATCCCAAAGAAACTTAACATATTTTGTAACCAACTGAGAAAATCATCAGTGGGTGTGGGTAAAGTAAGCAGCAAGTGGTTCAATTTAGATATAAGCAAGGCTTTTATAAGGGCAATCCTACCAAGAGGAGTCAAGATAGGTTTCATCCATTTAATCATTATTTCCCTTATTTTAAATAATTTTGACTAGTAATTCAGCTCAGGCATATAAGACAACTCCGTGCTAAAAGTAATTCCAGGAATTTTAAATGTTGTGGGGTTCCATTTAAAATGATACTCAGGAAGAAACCTTAGGTCACTATCCTTTTGTGATCCAATCCACTCAATGTCCGATTTATCAAAATTAATGTTAAACCCTGATAATTTTGCAAATTGGCTCAAGATGTTCACAGTTGATCTGAGAGATTTCTCACTACCATTAAGAATAAAACTTGTGTCATCTGCATACTGTGATATGCAGTGTTCCCGATCACCAATTGGAATACCCTTAATATTTTCATTTTTACGAGTCAACCATGCAAGTATCTCAACACAAAGAAGCAAAATATATGGTGACAGAGGGTCTCCTTGTCGACAACCTCTGAGAATACTAAAAGAAGAAGACATCTGACCATTTACAAGTGTACTGGATCTGATATCATTATAAAATACAGAAAACCACCTTAAAATGCTTGGACCAAATTTGAAGAAACTCAAAACCCTATAAATAAAAGACCAGGCCACCGAATCAAACGCTTTTACGAAATCCACTAGAAGCAGCACATCTTGAATATTATGCCTCTCGGTAAAACTCATTACATCATACAAAAGCCTGATATTATCACCAATATAACAGCCAGACATGAACCCTGTTTGATCCTTGTGAATGAGAAAGGGGAGAACTGTTTTTCATCTATTAGCAATACAAGACATGGCTAATTTATATATAACATTGAGCAGGGAGACAGGTCTCCAATTTGTGATAAACTGCTTACATTTATTCTTTTTGGGAATACATGTAAAAATACCGTGTTTTTGAGTGATAGACATCTCTCCCTTCTGATAAAAGTAATTAATAGATCTCAAAACAAAATATTTCAAAAGAATTTTAAAAATTCAACCGAAAAACCATCAGACCCAGGACTTTTATTGTTTTTCATATTTTTTAATGCATTTAATAACTCATCAAGGGAAATACCACCCTCAAGAGTCTTTGAATTTTTTTCAGTCTAGGAATATCATCATAAGGCAAAATATCATCAAGATTTATATGATCAATGGATTTTTCCCCAGAGGAGTAAAGTTTCTCATAGAAGGAAATTACTTCACTTGAAAAATCTTTGTGTTTATTAAAAATTTTACCATCATGAGTTTCCAAGAGAGGCATAAGCTTACTAACATAGTTTTGATTCTCCAGGCCTAGGAAGTAATGACTTAATTTCTCACCCTCATCAATCCACTTGGCTCTAGATCTTACATATACACCGTCCATTTTGATTTTTCTCAATTTTTCTAATTATTTCTTTTTGGATTCTGTTATTTCAAAATCTGGAACAATCTCTGATTCTAGTTTTTCAATTGAATTAATTAAGTCAATTTCACATTTTTTACGTTGTTTTTTTAGAAAAGGATGAATAAGAAAAGGTCTTACCCCGGATCTCCATTAACAAAGATTCAAGAAATAATTGATCATTAATAATGAATTGAATATGGTTCGAACCCGCACTATCAAGATTTTCAAAATTGTAAACTGGAACAGCATATTGTGCTTTAATATTTGATATAACTTGTTTAACTACTGCTATGTACTGAGTGTCTTTGAGGAGAAAGTTATTAAACTTCCAGTAAGAGAATCTTTTTTTCTGAACAGAAAAGAAAAAGTCTAAAACAATCAAAGAATGATCAGTATGATAGCCTGGTTTAATAGAAGTAGTTTTAGCATAAGAATAAAGTGATTCTGATACAAGGAAAAAATCAAGCCTCGCTTGTCTGAGGGGAGTGTTCCTGCGCCAAGTGAATTTACTACTATCAGCATAGTGATCTCTCCAGATGTCAACCAAATCAAGTTCAGCTACTATCATTTGAACCTTCTCACGAGCGTTTGGGTTATTAATATGAATATAATTATCAGTATCCCATTCAGGAGCCATGACAAGGTTCCAATCACCAACGAAAACATAGTGCTCATTAGTAAACTCTTTTAGATTCTTCAAAAGGGAAACGTAAAATCTGAATTATCATTGTTTGGACCACAGAAACTTGCTAAGGTAATTCTAAAATTACAAATGGAGATATCACCATCAGGACACCTGTAAATATTATGTAATTTATACTCAAAAGTATTATTCAACAGCATTGCAACACCTCTGGATTGACTGCTGTGGGAGCTGAAATAACAATCATAACCCCATTAAGAGCGAACATACAGTTCCAATTTTTCTGAGATATGAGTATCCTGAAGGAAGTAAACAGCGGACTTCATACATTTCAAATAATTGGAGTAAATCTCTACGCTTCTTTGAATCTGCTAAACCCCAACAATTCATGGAACAAAACATAACTTTAGAGTTATCCATATGCATGATTAATTACAGGAGTAGCTAAATAATATTTGTGCTAATAGAAAAAAATGAGTTTTACAGGAAACCAAAAGCCCCTACAAACAATATGACCAAAAACCTGTCTACAATGGTTGCATTTATAACCAATACATTCAATCTCACATTCATTCTGAACCAACACACATGTATACCCAAAAATTAACTATTAATAACTTCGAATATGGTATCACACCACCAGATATTTCACCAATAATCAAATAACCACCCCAGACTAAGATTTTGTGTTTTAAAAACTAGCCAATCTGTTAAAACATGGTTACTAGGCAATTAAAAACATTACGGTGCAATTGTTAACGACGATGAAACACCTTAATCATCGTCCACGCCTGCACCTCAAAGTACCAAAGTGAACAAGCATGCCAAAGCACACTTAAAGGAAGCTAGTGTAATTAACAGCAATAAAGTGAAACATATATTCCTTGGTATATATTCAGAATAGTACAGTACTTTAAAGTCTTAAAGCAGGGCTACCCAATCCGATCCAGAGAGGCCCGGCGCGGGCATAGGCCCCCACCCAAACCAAACACCCACACGCCCGACGCCACCAACCAATCCCAAGAGTCCATGCTAGAGGGCCTGATTAGTAGCATCAGGCATACAGGCGCCCGGCCGGAAGGAAAGCCCGCGCCCACACCGGTCCCCGCCGAACAGCCTCTTCCCAGAAAAATATCTCAAATGTAGTCTCAAATGTACCAATTCTATTATGCGACGCCTTGGAAGAATATATTTGGGTCGTACTTCAGAGATCCGTTTGCCTAGTCAGGGACACACCAATCTACAGTACACCAAACAGATTACCCCAACGACATAAGCATAGAAAGCCCAAGACAAAAAAAAAAAAAAAAAAAATAGACTAATTAACTTACATAAACCTATTGAAATTACCAAGGCACTGATTTCAGTTCAGGATGCAACGCCATAGCATCGGCCATTAATTAAGACCAAGCTGAAAGTTGCAAGCGACAATTCGTTCTGGATCCAAAAATTAAGGGTCATATAACAATTCTAAATACAGCCTAAATCCACATATACGGATCCACATTATGACATTCCATTCCACAAATAGCAAATCCAGCCCTGCAAAACTGAAAACCAAGCTTGTAATCCAGAAAATTTTAATTACATCCAGCACGATTTTATAAAGTCCTTCACGGTCCTAAGAAAAAGCATTCCTTTAATCATATCTACACACTGAAAGCCAAAAAAAAAAAAAAACGTCACAAGCATAATTAGGTGAAAAACAAGAACCCATCGGAACTCCAATTTTTTGCCTGTATAGTTTGTCCATAAAAATAAAAACATTATTGTGGACATTCCAATCAGTCAGTTGCAATAGAAAGTCTGTAGGGGGCATTTCATCATCACGGTGCGAAAGAAAATGAGCCAGGGCGGAGAGACCCTGTTGGTGCGGAATGTTAGTGTAAAGACTTTCAACATCCATAGTAACCAGGAAGTGAGTGTGGATGTTGTTCAAGCCAGACAGTTTGTTGAGTACATCCGTGGAGTCCTTGAGATAGGACGGTAAGGATTTAACAAACGGTTTGATAAATGCAAGGAATATGTTCAATGCAGTGAGTGAAGCTGGACTGGGCCCCCGAATTGGGTGTTTTGCTCACACTATTAATCTAGCTTCACAGAAAGCTACAAGTCTCAACCAAATGTCCAGACTGCTCGGTAAAGTGAGACGGATTGCGTCTTTCTTTCACCGAAGCCCAACAGCTGCCCACATATTGGAGAGCAAATAGGAGATGCTTAATGTACCAAAATACACCCATATTCAGGACGTTACCACCCGCTGGAATTCAAGTTATGATATACTTGAGTTGTGTGACTTGCTGTGTTCTGCCAGATCACCATTGAAAAAGAGACTTTGGTCTCAATTGGTTTTATCTGGTTAAATAAAGGATTGATTGATTGATTGATTGTACCTTAAGCAGCAAGCAGCAGTGTACTCGGCACACTGACAGAGAAGGCTCTCAAGAAGAAAGATATCACCACATTGTCTGACCAGGATGTGAGGATGGCAGAGGAGGTAATCAAGGTTCTTAAGCCACTAAAAACTCTCACAACACTGATAAGCTCTGAAGCTACACCCTCAGCATCAATGATCCTGCCCCTCAAAGCCACAGTTCTCCACTCTATGGAACCCAACGAGGGAGACAGTGCAACTGTGACCCATGTCAAGGATGCCATCAGAGAAAACCTGGAGGACAGGTACTCTTCCTGTCAGGACTTCCTCCACAAATGCGCAGTGCTTGACCCGAGGTTCAAAGCCCTTCCTCATGTGGATGATGCCTGTCGTGACAGGATCTACAACAGCCTCACCACAGAGATTGTGGCCATGGAAGAAGAGGTATTGTAATAATTTTCATGTGCATAAAATATTTTTTTCACTGATAATTTTGAAACAACTAACTGCTAGTGTCAGTAGTATTCATATTAAATATTTATACATTTATTGGTATTTTATTTTTATTATTATTTTATTACCCAGAGGCAGCTGAATCATCTCCTCCTGTTAAGAAGTCAGTGATGACTGAAATGTTTGATGAGCTCTTCAAGACGCAGGTGGGAAACAAATCTACTTTGTAGCTACTGAAGGAAGCTGTTGCCTCATACAAGGCAGCTAACAGTATTTCAGTAGACTCTGACCCACTCCTATGGTGGAAAGACCAATGAGCCCATATATCCCCTAACTGCCAAGTTAGCAAAGAGCTTCCTCGCCATACCTGCTACCTCTGTCCCTAGTGAGACGTTATTTTCAACCGCTGGGGATATTGTAACTGCCAGCAGACCGAACCGTGATTTTTGTGTATCGTTACACTCCTAATATTTACAAATTGAATTTCCATAACTATTTGGTAAATTAGTGTACTGAATGCTCTGTACTTCCAAAGCTGATTTATTTCTCACAATAAGTTGAAAATTAATTACTTACCATTAATGTAAACATTTTTTCTGCACTTTGTGTTAGCCTAGAATCATTAATAGCGCAACACCGGCTTCATGATCCATAAACATGTATATGTTCTCCCTAGGACTTGGATTTTGGCGACAAAACTCTAGAATAGTCATTGCGCTGTATAAGGGCATGTATGATGATTTGCAAAGAAGAAAATGGAGAAGGAATAGGTAGTAAGCATGGCATTTTCCTTAAAGGGATATTTAATGTAAAACAAATGTTCACGGACATTATACATTTAAAAATTCTGTTTCTAAACTAAAGCAGGTTATGGAAGGGCTGAATTCTTCAACTTTATGTGCAAGCCCACTCATGTAAACAAGCAGATACATTGATGTCCATTCTCCTTTTTTTTGCGCTCAGCCATTATGGCTGATGGGATATTGTCAACACGATGGAGGCTGTATGTCTGTCTGTCCCACATTTTGGGCACATTGGTAATCAGTAGCTTTTAATAGTTAACACCACATACTTGTCACAAATAAGGACCTTGGGCTGTAGTTGTGAAACAAACCACTTTTATTGGGATCTGACCTTTGACCAAGGTGCAGTAACCTTCACCTTGGGAAATTTGTGCAGGCTGTTTCTCAACAATTTATAATAACAGCTATGTACAACTTACCACTTATAAAGTAAACTGGATACACCTGTGCGTCCTCTGGTTGTATTCCACATTTGACCTTTGATTTCAAGGTGCCACAGGGAAACCATGACACACAGTTATTCGTACGAAAATATTTTCGTTTTACTTGCCAGTATACCAGAAATGGAGTTAAATTACATCACCTAAACATTACAATTACTTACATTAGTTAAACAAACAGCTTGGAGTTTGCCATTTCTGCGGAAATATACTTGGAACATATCTGAGTTAAAACTGGAGAGTCGGGGCATATTTTCAGTTTACTTTTTGTCCATTTTGCTTGTTTCCCCAGTTGCCTTAAGGCTGGAGTTATGGCTGAAAAGGTTGATGAGCTGGCAATGGCAGCTGAAGAGCTGCTAGCAATATCCCAAACATTGAGAAAGCTGGCAGAATAAGCCAACAAAATAACTACAGTGGCCTTTAACCGCAGTCCAAGCCTCCTCTGTTCTGGAAAGATTTACATGCATCATATACAGAGGTTTGTAAGCTAAATGTGTAATTTAAAAATATATATATTTTTTTGCTCATAATATTCAGTTTTGGAACATTGACCCAGACATTATCATTATACCTACTCGCCATCAAGTTCATTGATCCCAGTGTCCAAAAAGGAAGAATACCGGGATATTCTGGCTGCCTGGAGCACACAGCAGTGATTAGCCAGCTCATCAACGAAGCCAAGAGTAACAACAACACACTCTCTGTCGTTTGGTTGGACCTCGCTAAAGCCTACCCAAGCGTCCCACACCAGCTGATCCGAAAGGCATTGGATCACTACCGAGTTCCATCAGAGGTAGTCGAGCTTGTGATGTCCAATATGGATGCACTGAGGATGAGGTTTACTGTGGGAAGTGTCACCACCAAATGGCAAAGGGTCAAGAAGGGCATTATGGCAGGATGCACGATTTCCGTGGCCCTGTTTATAGTGGCTATTAATCTATTGTCGAAGGCAGGAGGAACGCAATGTAGAGGCCCAAAAGCAGGCAACGGCATGAGACATCCCACCTGTCGAGCTTTTATGGATGACTTGATAGTAGTGACTCCATCAATCCAGGGGACACAATGGATAGTGAGTGCACTGGAAAAGATGGCGACATGGTCACGCCTGCCGTTCAAACCTGAGAAGTCAAGAAGCCTCAGTATCCTGAAGGGGAAGCTAACACACAAATGCAGGCACAAATGCAGTAAACTTGCAGGGCCCGATCAATGAGTCAGTGTATACTGGTGACTCTGCGGGATTCGTCCACATTAACGCGAATAACACAGGAAACATTTTAATGCATTTCTACGCTGATACTCAATATGAAAAATGATAGGCTGAAACAGCCTTTTCTCATTGTTTTACTGCATATTTTCAATCCTTTTCAGCCCCCTTCATCAGTGTAATGCATCGCAAGAGAAAGATTCAAGTATGGGATTTGGAATTTGGACAAAGTTTTCGATTTCTTTAAAAAATTATTTGAATTGTTTACGTCCTAACAATACTGTGCTAACAACATGTATTATGAAAATGTTGCCACTGGTGATATCTATGTCAGTTCATAGTTCAAAATATCTTAATCATTATGGGCCACGGGCAGGTCTCAATTATTCAGTAAATAAATTGTCTGATCGTTAATCGGGTGAACTGAAATTAACCTCTTGAGCAATCACCGTTAAGAAGTATCTGAGGTTACTGAAAGCCCACACTCTGATGCAAATGCCACGATTAATGTTGAAAACACCAATCGCAGCTGCTGCCGTAATTAAAATGTAACGTTGTGTACAGAGTCATTAGCTAGCATTTATTTGCCATTTCTGAATTTACACGCGTTCATATTGACCCCAAGCCAAGGGGTTTAGCAATTACGAAGCAAGTTAAACTTAGCCAAGGCTGTCTTTGCATGAGCTGACTCAACAAACCCTAACCTCGCAATCAGATAACATTGCTAAGCGATTGAGCCTGGTTAATTGAGAGCCACCTTCTTGACATTAAAAACCCTGGCTTCCGGCCAAACATAACTCACCTAGCTTGCTAGCTAAACCTCTAGTCTCACTACATGCAAGTATTTTACTCCTCCAATGCAATTAGCTGGCTTGTCACGCTTCCATAATGACCTATAGGATCCAACCCAAGCGACCACTTTCCCAGTGATGTCTGAGAGCTACCTTTTGAGGTAACATTAAAAAAAAAAAACAAACATAACCGTGTGCTTTATAGCATTTGTCTTTGTTCTTGGTAATGTAAAGTTGCCTCTGACAGCATGTCTGGTAATATAGTTATGGTTATCCATACTAAAGGACAGGTTTTTATACATTTTAATCAGAGTTTTTATGATTGCAGTATTTCTAACAAACACACAGAGAGAGTAAAGCAGCCTGTACTTTACAAATAACCAATTGAGACTTTTATGCATTTCAACAACATTAGTTCTGTAATTACAAAGAAGTACTTTACGTGCTGCTCTGTTTTGTATCATTTGTCATTTGTTTATCAAGTCCAATGTGGCATTTGACCGCATTGCAGGGCAATAATCCAGATTTGACAATATTAAGGGCTGAGTTACTTGCTTGGTTGCTGTTTGTGTAAAAAAAAACTTGCACATCTTTTAATAGCAGAAATACTGCTTCCCATTTTACCAATAATGTTATTTTTATGTTTAGTCCATGATGATTTACTATCAATGATTATGTCCAGCAGCCTGGTCTCATGCACGTATCTAATGCACGCATCATTTATTGTGAGGTTTAATTCTGGATTTGTACTGATGGCGTGATTTGAACCAAACACTACAGCATTAGTTTTAGATACATTCAGAACCAGTTTGTTTCTCTTCACCCATTCAGCTACTGAGTGCAGCTCCACAATCAGAAGTGTATTTAACTGACTAGTTGTATGTGCAGACATGTATATGGTCGAATCATCCGCGTACATTGCAATACACGCCTTATGCAAGATAGTAGGTAGATCATTAGTGAAGATGGTGTACAATAAAGGCCCAAGACAACTCCCCTGGGGCACCCCACACATCACAGCTCAGACATCAGAATAACTGCCATTAAAAAAAAACGGTCTGCGTTCTGTTGCTTAGGTAACTATCAAACCAGGACAACGCAGAGCAATCAATGCCATAACATTCAAGTTTTCTTCATAGTATATTATGATCAATGATATCAAATGCTGCCGAGAAATCCAACAGAACAGCACCAATTATTTTCTTTTTTTCGATTTCCCTTAGTCAGTCATCAGTCATTTGAGTTAGAGCCGTGGCTGTAGAGTGCCCTTTCCTGTATGCATGTTGAAATTCAGTTACTAAATTATTAGTGGACAAATAGCTTTTGATTTGCTCATATGCAATGCTTTCCATTAATTAACTTAACACCGGCAACAGACTTATGGGATGGCTATTTCAGGATGAAAATGGTAATTTCTTGTTTTTGGCAGGGGAATTATCTTGGCCTGCTTCCATTGTTGTGGACAGACACCTTTGCAAAAACTAGTATTTAAATAGCAGGGGCAACCAAATGTGCAACCATTTTAAGAAGTTTCCTGTCAAGGCCATCAACACCTGGTGGTTTATTTTTGCAGGCTATAATCATTTTTTTCACCTTGTTTATACTCACTCTTTCAAATTTTAATTTACCATTTTTATCCTTCATAATTTCATGTTTTATAAGTAGGTTAAGATATATCATTATACATAGTATGCTAGTCTTTGACTGATCTACTTTACCTATAAAATAGTTATTTAGATGATTAGCAATTTCCGTAGGCTTTACAAGGAAATTACCATCAACCTCCAAGAAGGATGGAGTAGATTTAATATTCCTATCCAATAAATTGTTTATAGTATTCCACAATTTCTTATTATTGTTTTTATTATCATTATTATTATTATTATTATTATTATTACATTATAAATCCTATTTTCATGAAAAATTTTCTTTTTTTTCCTATTTAATTTTGTGACAGTTTCTCAGTTTACGATATATCCCGCCAGTCAGAGCTATATCCAGTCGTGATAGCCGTTTTTTTATCTTGATCTCTTTGATTCATAAGCTCTTTGATTTCTTCATCCAACCATGGTGTTCTGGCGTTTCTGACCGTGAACTTCTTAAGAGGTGCATATTTTTCAACCAGAGGCATGAAGATTTCGTCAAATTTGGCCAGTGCCTCTTCGGGATTATTCACTGACAATACATTCGACCAGCTTACATTCTTAACATCATTAACAAAGTGGTCTTGATTAAACATTTTATATGATCTTTTGAATAGTGTTGTGGGTCCAGACTTGGAAACTTTTGAGTTTCTCACTGTTGCGTCAGACAAAGAGCAAAATAATGAAGGATTATGGAATACATTTGCTTTTGTTTTCGCTTTATTTGGCAAGAAAAAAATGCACACTTTTCAATTGGTGTCTATGGAGCTGCTGCGTCTTTGGCCACAAAACTGCCTCCAGTGGGAAAAGCGGAAGCAGGAAGCTAACATGCTAACTGGCTGAAGCAAAGGTACTTCCTCGTTCTCTCTGGTTCTATTATATATCTCTATGGTTGAATCCAGATGTGTTTCTGATATTGCCAGTAGGTTGTATGAAAATAATAAGAAATTTTGTTGATACCCAGTCCATCACACAGCATCCAAAAGCCTGCACAATTAAAGTGTTTGGGATTGTGAAAAATAGAAAAACACGTGTAAAATACTCCTCAAACTAACTTCAGATCCCAACATTTTGCCATGCCGTCATCTCAAGAATAGGGGAAAACAGGTCATATTGCTTTTTTCCCCACTATGCAGTTTGTAAAGAAGAACAACCCGGTATAATAATTCCTTTTGGCAAGACAAACATGCTGTGGGGTGTGTATGGCTATGTGTCTTGCAAATCTGTACAGCCGATGTGTGTTCACTGTGTACTGTATGTGCATTAGTATGTTTTGAGCCAAAGGTAGCAAAACAACAAAAGCGTGGTCAGAGAGACAAGTTGAAGGGGGCAAGGAGGTAAGAGAGTGGAGGATAGGGGCAATTAGTGAGTGTGCAGTGGTTATACTGATGGTTTCGCCCTTTGTGGAGTGAGTTTTTCAGAGTTCTTGGTTAGCTCTTTCAAACATTGTGCACTGTTTTGGGGACACAAATAATTACTGACTAACCACCCCTCTGACTATAACTGCCCCACAAACCAATCACCTCCCTACAACATATTCACTGATTGCCCTGAACCTTTACCTCCTCCTCCCCTGCCCCACTCAATTTAACTATATCAAATTCACGAATTACCCCACTGAAACTACCACACTCACTGACTGCCTGACAGGAATCTAAAACGTCACAAACTTTAGTACTTTTGGCTTTTTGTTAACTTTGTTACAAAAAGTATAAACAATGAGAAAAAAGCGATGAGTCAAAATTGTTGTCCATAGCCGTCCAGCTCACCTGTCTACTAAATCCCGGACTGTACTTCATTCATTATTCTATTATCACTCACTAACACTTTCTCATTACCGCTGGGTGGTCGCGGCGTGTATTTAAGACCGAGCTTCTCTTTCACTCCGTTTACTGGTGGCCAGCTATTTTCATAAAGGAACATTTCACTGTCTCCGTTTTCAAAAATAATATGCACACGTATCAGTTTTCAGAAAAGTTTTCGTTTACACTTACCTGTGTTAGGGGTGGGACTTGTAAACGTGTACATGGTTAGTCAATCATAAACGTTTCTAAGAAAACACTAACCGTGTACACAGTTATCATCGGCTGCGTCCGAAAAGTGAAAAAAAAAAAAACGCCCTATCGTCTAATTCCTAACCACTTTTCTTTAATCTGTGTAAAACGTCATGAGGTAAAGGAAAGGTGTAAAGGGGACTCTTTTACAGCTTAGGAACAGAACCGCGCTAATAAGAGAATCCAAATGCACTTACACTTGGCACAGTGATCACCCGCCTCCTGCCCGTCATGTTTGTTTGTTTTTGTGATGGGCCGGATGGACGGTCATCGCGGAATTACAGGATAGCATTTCCTCCTTTCTTTTTGAAAAGGATGCTTAAGTGCACCCTATGCTAAAGGTGATAAATTAGGAAGCATTGTAGCACGTTTCCTTTACATTTAAAGAATCCAAACACACTTATCATGACTGCCACGTAAATACTTCCGGATCGTTTTCTAGGAGTTAGGAACTTTCCTAAGCAAAAAAGACTGTTCGGACGCAGCCATTGTCTCCAAGCTCAATTCCTCTTTATGTTGCTTTAAAACACGACTGGTTAATAGCTCATTATTTTATCTCGCATATTCTTCACTGTGTGCTTTTTTTTTTTTCATTTTTGGTGGACGTTCTGTCGGCCAATAGCGTATATTTGCATGCACAATGTCATCCTCGCGTCTGCTCGTTAAAAGAAAAGCATATTCATTTTGTTATTTGAATGAGAACACGTAATAGCAGTTTACGTTTCTTTTTGTTTTAGCTTTGTGGATGTAAAAAGTGTTTCTCAATTTAGTTTTACTTTATCAGCTGCTTTTCCTCCTCAATTACAATTCACTTTAATGACGCTATGAAATGAAACGATAGTGAGATGCAGCTCCCGCTGTGAGTGAGGGATGCAATTTGCTGTTTAAGTTTACAAAACAAATTGTTGAAAAACAAGGTACAATAAGGAAAATGACGAAAAAGCAGAGATAAACTGTTAGAATTCATTCGTGTCCATGCTTTTGCTTGTCAAAATGATGATTTTCGTTTATGGTTAATTCATTTACAATGGTGAAAGGGCCTAACATTATTCATTTAGTTGTGATTTTATGCCTATCTGATGTAGGCCGTAATTTTGTATTAGAGTAACCTACAAATTCACAGTTACCGTCTATTGATTTAATAAACGTATCTGGCTGATAACTTCGTCAATGGATGTGTGGACTGCGTCATTGGAATGGTGACAGTGCCCTCTAACGGTTGTACAGCGGTCAAAATCCACAAACTCTGAAGACGTGTACACGCAATTATACGGCGCGTGTACACGTTTAGAATTTTTTGTTCACGTTCCCACCCCTAACCGGTGTATATATGCCGTCAAGAGCATATCAAACCTGTAGGTGGCAGTGTAACGATAAGCTCAAGCCAACGTTAGCCAATCAGAATCCCGAAAATAGCAACAACGGAAACGAATCATGATCATCCACAGCCAAATGAAAATGTAAACACAGGTGAACTTTTGGCGCAGGTGCAAGTTCTGTGATACCGACGTCATACTGTGACGTCGGCTGCCTAAAACTCAGTTTTTCTCAGTTTACCTGCAAACTTGCGACCGAAGTTTTCCAAAATCTCCACTCTGGCTGGGGTTTTTGGTAAGAATCGTTTTCCGAGGCAAATTCTCCATTTGCGTGTAAACGAAGGGCACTACCGCAGGGAAATGTCTCCGTTTGTCAAAATAACCACGTACGTGTAAACAAGGGCTCAGTCTCATTGTGAAGTCTCGTATAATCCGCCTGTGCAGCATTGTTAAATCTTGTTGAGACTTTTTCTCCGTATTTGCGTATCTAAACTCTTTAAGCTTAGTGCTGTTTGTTTATTGCAGCACTGCATTATAAAGGAACCGGTTTCCTTTCATTTTCCTATTTGTAATACATTGTTACTGCAGCTAAAGACCAGAGTCTGTATTCCTTATAATGTTCCTCGTTTTCACTTTTGAGTTGTATTGCAACATTTGTGCCTGCTGTTGTGCCGTAGACGGTTAATCTGCTTAATTTATTCAAATCTATAGATAGCCCAATTAAGATGGCCTGCTTTTGTCGCATGTATTAACTTAAATAGTCATTGAACAGCACAGATTTGCATGAATGCCATTCATGCATTTTTTTTCCAGCAGTGTAACCTCATTTATTTTAAGATTGCACTTCATCAAAATGTTTCCAAAAGAATAGGCTACTTTTGCGGGGAAGCGCAGCTGCACACTATGCCGCAAAGGGAGAATAATGTAGGCTTTTAAATTACTAACACTCTTGCGTCAAAGCGTTGGTAATTGAATAATTTAGTAAATTGGTTATTAGTGCATTATGGAAGTTCACCTCACGGTATATTCAAATGCAAGCTATGCATCAAACTTTCATGTTGTCAAAATCATTTATGGGGTCTTTATAGTCCTTCTAGTTTGTAAGTTGTATGGAGGCCGCAATATGAGATTGCATGAAGGGCAATTATCCAGTTAATCATAAACAAAATCTAATCCTTATCTAAACAACATCTTCAGCCACATTCGCTACTTAATATTCTACTAGAATGTAGAATTTCAAGAAAATTCCATTAATTGCTGTTTATGCGATCTTATAGCCCTCCACTGACGCAAAGCTGTATGTCTTAATCATCAATGGTAATTGGTAAAGTATCTTATCAGTAGCCTAAGTGCTCAGTTATTTTATTCAACTAACTGTCCTATTCTAAATTAGAAACAAGTTGAGGGTTAACCTGCATTATGGTAATATCACTGGCTGTAGACAGTTTTATTTTTACCTAAGCAAACTTAACACTCGGACCTCAGTCGGCAAAACCGCATTTAATAGAAATTTTTCTTAGGCGTCTCAAGCAGGACACAGACAGAGAAAAATATATATGCCATTTTGTGAGCTACATGAATTCAGAAGCTTCTAAAGACATTGCCGTTTTATGTCACAATTGACGAGGATGGGGGAATGCTTGATAATTGCAATGAACAATGCAAGATGAGGGGAGTGGGACAGTACTCTCGTATCTGAACGAATTAACACCAAGGGCTCTAAATTCGTAAACCAGGTGCAGGCGCGGCGAATGGGGGGTGCGCCGTGCCAACGGGGTGTGTCCAGGCGTATGTTGCAATTTCGTTCCCGGCGTAGCCTGGCGCAAGTACTCCTTTGTCCCGCCTCGGTCCCTCCTGCTGGCGCAAGTGGCAAAGAGGGAGGAGAGAAGGTGTGTTTGGGTATAACACAGCCGAGTCAAATCTTCACCAATCAAATGAGCTCCTCTCCTCACCTTTAATGTGTTGGAATATAGAAGCCTCTGTCCTATATCTGCATGATGCGTTAATGTTGCATTTTACTTTGCTGCTTCAGGCATGTTTTCTGCACCGCTTACGTCTATATTAAGCATTACGAATATGAGTTAGCTGGCGAGCTACGGCATTCGCGAATTATTACTGTAAGCAAACTTGAGTGGAATTTCAAAACGAAACTACGTCAGATCATTCAAACTTATGAAGTTGGAATGAAATACGACGGTTGCTCATTTATTTCTTCTGCCTGCATCATTGGGAAGAGAAACGATGGAGAGCGTGTTCCTACTATTACACCCTGTTGCTGCTTAAAATTGTGGTATTAACATGCATGGACAACAATGCAAGATACGTTACACATTTATTTTCAATATGTGATCTTAACTCAGAACGAGATCATAGCAATCAGGCTGTGTTCCTTTCCCCCTCTAAAAACGATAAAACCTAAGTGACAATAATAGTAGCCTAGTATTAAGCCGCTTGCACACTGGACGCGAAACGAATTTTTCGCACGACAGATTGCGTTGAACGCAGTGTCTACGTGTCCAAAAGTCTGACAGGGTTTTAATATATCTCCGTGTCCGACAGTCGGATGGTTTCAATTAGTGTTGCACTGATACCGATACCAGTATCGGGTATCTGCCCGATACCACGTTAATATGCTCGTACTCGTCCACATTTGCCGATACCACGCACCGATACCACTTAATTTAAGATGCAAGGTAACTGCCTGCTCAAGGTCGCATAGGCTACAGTATGTTGTACTATTTGACTTCTATGTCTAGGGGGAGACAGCAAGCTCGAAAAAATACAAGAAAGAGAGCTTTATAGTCATCACATCACATGCAGGCATACGCGCATATACACACGGGAGGTGTATAGTAAAGAAGTACATGTAGGCAACTTCATTACAGTACTTACGTAGTTTTTTTGAGGATTTGTACTTTACTTGAGTTTTTTTTTTTTTTTTTTTACCGGACTTCTACTCTACTACATTTAAAAGATAAAAAGTATACTTTTTCTTCGTTACTTTGACACTGGCCACTTCACTACACGTTACAAATTAAAATATCTACTGTATATAATTCATCATTTAAGGATTATCTGGATGCGGCGTGTTCAAGAAGAACAACGGTGTTCGGCAGGGTATCTTCAGCGTTTTGTGCAGATGTTTCTGCCAGTGGACATGGAGCTACAAATTTATGCACGCAATTACAATATTCTATCACTAGATGGCACACCCGGATCAGTTATTGAATATTTACAAGCAAGCCGAGCTCACACAAGCACACACCCACTATCACACACACAGAGACTTAGAATTGTGAATCTTCTTATTTTACTACAAATATATTAGTAACATATGGTTACCTTAAACATTTTAGTTGAGGTGAAGGTAAATCTTTTTTATTTGTCATTTGTGTAATTGAAATATGGCGATACCACACACTTTAAGTGATGCCTTGTTTGCTTGGAAATCTATGATTGACTTTAGTTGGATTGAGAATGCCAATGAATGTGTGTAGAAACTATCTGTGCCAATTAATAGTTCTACTGACTTTTTATGCAGTTGGGTGTGTTACCTTGCCTATGCAGCGAGTTCACTTTTCATTTGTCAAGCTTCAGTAATGTTTTGCCTCATTTGATGGCAGTGCTAGTTCAAAGGCTTTTTGTCGGGCCTAAATACAGAAAGATTTTTAGCAGTTAGGCCTACTCTTTTTTTTGGAAAAGCCATGTGTGAATCGTTTGATATTGGCCTCTTTTAGGCTTGTTATAAAAAGAAAATAAAACCTGTACTCCGAAATTGTCATTGTATTTTCCTGGAAAACATTTCAGAAATATCGGTATCGGTACTCGGTATCAGCAAGTACACAAAATAAAATACTCGTACTCGTATCGGTTTTTTAGAAAGTGGTATCGCTGCATCCCTAGTTTCAATATAGCTCTGTGTCCGACAGTCGATTATTGTTTTTAATTTCTTCAAATCTACTGAATCTTTTAGATATTAAACATGAATGTTTTGATAAGAGGGCTCAGTACCTCAAGATGAGTACCGAGAATTTCAATCAATGTTTCTGGTTAAGCTCTGCTCAATAAAGTGAGTCGACATAGGCGCGGGACAATGTACAATGCCTGTCGGACATTAAATGCAAAATACTCTGTGTGATAACCAAAAAAAAGAGGACGATTAGAACAGATTGATAACGGTATAAAGAATAAAAAGAAACATTTTAACAACAAACAGAACATCCAATGAACGCTGCGATTTATTTATTTGCGGGCCATCTTTTTTGGATGCTCTGTTTGTTGGTGATATATTTTTATTCTTTATTTCGTTATAAATCTGCTCTCATACCAATACTTTTACTTCTTGCTGGCTGCCGGACATGGAGTATTTTGCATTTCTCCTCAGTCTTGATCGTGCATGCGATAATTTATCCACACAGTCAGTGGTCATGGAATTGATTTGCTCACTGACTACAAGCACTATTTTATCTCAGGTGTGCAAATAAAGCGTGAATCTGTTCGATCCATCTGACTAATTTTCAAAAGAGAGACCGAATAAGGACTGTTGTCTATCTTCAACGGAAGAAACCACGAATAAAAGGACCAAGAAAAGTGGATAGCTATCAATTTGCATTTTGTGAAGGTCGAACACAAACATGGCCAAGTTTGCACGTCTAATAATTCCTGGAAAACTCGAAAAATTAGAACTTTTATGACTTTCGGACACGGAGATATATTAAAACCCTGTCCGACTTTCGCGTCTTTGCATTGACTTTGACTCTAATCAGTCGTATGAAAAAATTTGTTTCAAGGTCCAGTGTGCAAGCGGCCTTACTGAGCATAGAACGCAAGCATTATATATATATAGGCAGTTTGTGGTTGGCTGAGAAAGATGTGAAGTTGTTGGTTTGCATCACAGATTCAGCTGCGTTGATTAAGCCAGGTTGAGTTTCCATTACGTGTGCCAACCACCTTTAATCTGACATCAGGACAATCGATATAGATACTGTAATTTATGTCCTGATTCAGATAGTTACATTAAATAGTGATTGCTGTAATTATTTATTGCATTGAAATGTGCCTGACATTCTGGAAACCTGCCTGTGAGGTTTCGATGACGTGTGCGCACTGTGCGCCGGTCAGCCAAATTACCACTGCACAGAAAGTAAACCAGGTTGGGCTGGCGAGCTTTCTGCGCAACTTTTTCAACATTTTCTACAAAATTGTCACTGCGTCTTGATGAATATGTGACACCTCCCCCTACTATGCCGCCACACCCATCTCGGCGTACGTCCGTCTACCAAATTGCCAAAGTGGCTGCGCACGGTGTTGCACCGTTCAAAATTACCACTGCGCGGGCTGCACCGGACAAAGTTACCACTGCGTGGGCTGCGCCACCCTGCGCTGCGCCAAGAAACTAGAGCTCTAAGTTGCTAATTGGGAAACATAAATGGGAACAGGTTTGGAGAAGGTATGGTGAAAGCAGGGCTAGGTAATCCTCCGATGGCAAGTCCAGGGTGCAAGAGTTTAAAAATCAGCTAAAACGCTACAATGAGAGATGGAGTTTGGACAAGGTTTTTTGTAACTCTTTAGATTGTTAGCATTCTTTCAATTTAACATTGTAGCGCAGTTACATCTGTCAGTTCTTCTCTATCACTTCATAATCATTATTGGCAAAAGGCTAAATTGCTTGATTGTTATTTAGGCTCATTATACGGGAGCAGATTTAGGGTTGGCCGGTTGAGCCTTAAAAGGTGATGAAAGCTGCCCAACCATGCCGACAATTAGAGTTCTAATCTGAATTATCTTCCCGGAAGTACTTCAAATGATTGTCGTTTATTTCAGACCTCTTGTATGTTTCAAGAAGAAATGTGGCGCAACCGTGTACACACACCCCATAGAGGCAAGTTGTCTCATTTTGCTTTACGATCTTTGTGATTCGATAACGTCACACCCCTAGCACAACCTTTTTTTTTCATCAACCAATCCGCGGATCATGTGTGTTCCGAACCGTGAAGAGGGATCCGTACGGATTACGGATCAATGATGATCCGTTGCGCCAATAATTGGAATCATTTATCGGTATTGTACATGGCTAATTGCTTTTGCTGCAAAATAATTAATCTTATTATTTGGGTAGAATTCGTGTCCAACTTCTACTTCTTCCGGCTTTTTAATTTGCCAGAACGATTTAAAAAGGGGTGTAAATATATTTTGAGGGGTTTTATCAGTGAGAAGGGGGTTTAGAATGTTAATATTTAATATCTCCAATGCATATGCTGCCCACGCCCTCGCAACGCGGTGTGTCATCAGCGTAGACTGTATAAAAAGATGGACGCAGCGATGTCCGAAGTTAATGCCCCAAAAACACAGTCTGCTTCATGACCGTAGACTGTTCGTGACAGGCTCCTATTTGAGGCATTGAGCTGTCAAGCATATGCTCGTATCTGGAGTACATTGGGATGGCATTACCAGTTATGGATGCATGTGTCTAGTGGCAAATGGTTTCATTTAGCTAACTCGTATCAACATCAATCGCTAACCTTCTATCCTGATGGAATAGATAGGATGCGCTCTTCCACTCTGATCAGAAGTCCCACATGTACATGATTATTCACGCAGCATATATGAAATTGGTGACTGGTTGGTCCGGGTGCGAGATGATTTATTTCCATTAGAGTACGATAAAGATGAGAAAAGCTGCAGTTCTAAGATTTACAGTCTATTTTCTTTGGCGTTCCGATAATTAGCCAGCAGTCAGTTGAATAGTTTTTTGTCGATTGCCGCAGATGTTCAAAATTCTGGTTCAGAAACTAACTGGTAATGTCTAACCAATGCACTCCAGTGAAGAGCATGTGCTTATCAGCTCAATGCCTCAACTAGGAGCCTGTCACGAACAGTCTACTGTCACTAAGCAGACTGTGTTTTTGGGCTGATAACGTTGAACATCTCCCTCACTTTCTAATATCACAGAAGTTGCTCTGTGATCTGCAGTATTAGTCACCAAAGCCAAGGCTTAACGAAATTGTGCAATTTTACACCCTGATCAGTCGTGTTGGAGCAACCAAAAGCAACACCGATTATTCCTTCCTTTTTTTTTTTTTTACCAGTAGAAGCCAATCTGGGTGCGGTTATTTTAGCAAAAGATACCGAGCAAGACGGAGTGGTTACATTACCCGCCATTGCTACTCCAGCAAACTCAAACGAGAACCCACAAGATCAACAGCCACCACGTACACGCAAATACACCGATGTGACGTCAGATGACTGCTCTCTGCCAGGCGGCAAGAGCCGCGAGTTTTCGAGTGATGGAAATTTTGTGCGGGAAGTTTAAACAGTGATAAATCTATTAATATGTACAGTACATCAAAATATCAATGTACACGAGTATACTTATGTTTCAGAGATTACACTTATCACCGATGGGTTAAAAGGTGTCACAGCTACTTTAAGATCCGCAACTGTGGGAGAGAGCAGGGGGCGCCACTAAAAGTACCCCCAAAAATGACTCAAGTTAGCAATTAACGCCCAATCAATATTTTTTCATGACTGGAGTAATGTTGATGTACTTCTTACAAAATTCCATCTCAAGAACTCAAATTTTTTTGGATAAGTGTACTTAAGAATCATGTTAATTAGCATTAATTAACTTCATGTGTGACTAAACTGTTACTTACCATTTAAATAGCTAATAATGCATTAGTGAGGCTGGTACTGGGTGTTGGAGAGGGAGTGCAGCGTGGCACTGAGTGAGAGATAGCTGTGAGATGTATATTAGAATCTCCTCCTTTCTGAAAATGTGTTTAAAGTATTGTACACTATGAGCATGTGAAGTACCATTGTTAACACGCCATTCTAGTGAAAATTATGGCACCTATATAATTCGCTTTTCCATTGAAAATCCATTCTTGTTCTTTTTTAGGTCCATTAAAAGGATTGCCATGTTTCCTGGAACACCTTGAAGATCTGGATATTTTACAGCCTGTTGGACCCATACTTTGTTTCATTGCCCCATTTCATCCCTTTTGTTGTTTTCCTGCCCTGTGCCTTAATTTAGTCTATTAAAAATATTTTTCCAATTCTCTGTCCCTAATATTTATTTTCTTCTGGAGAGCTGCCTTTTAGCTGCCTTTTAATAATTTTGAAAAATTATTTCTCTAAAATGAATATGGTCTCCTGGAGCATCAAATATTGTGATCAAAGAAATCTTGTAAATTTGTTTCCAGTAGTATCAGTTGAGTATTAATCAATGTAAGATGCATATATTGTGTACATAAATGCAATATTGGCCACATTTATCTGCTGTGTAATACATACCAAGTTAGAAATGCGACCCTCAAATTTAACCCACTTTCGCTTCGTCAGAGACCAAGAGTGTAGCACGTGAATGTATTTTGTTACTGAATTAAATGCATATTTTAGTCATGATTGATTCAAATAAGCCTAAAGAATTTTGTATTTGTGTTAAACATGGCCTGTATGTGTTATGTTATCATTGAAGGGTTTTTAAAATTGTCAAAAAGTCAACATGGATGAACAAGATTTCCCTCCAACTACAGAACTCTTAGTGTGGACTGTCTATGCATATTCTCATTCATCCACGTCATTGGCAGACTAGCCAGTCTAGCCTAGTGAACAGCATGAACTGAAGAAGCCATTTGTAGAGGGGGCGAAACGTCTTCTAAGATATAACTAAGCTTAGTTGACCTGACTCAGTTTCCTTGGGATACTTGGTGTGGACTCCATGCAGTGACTACCATCTGACTGTGATAATGAATGAATGCATTTATTGTACTGTATTGGTAGTGATTACTTATGGAAGCCCATAGTGGACGATATTCAAATGAAAATGTAATCCCACTATTGCATTATAATTTTCCACTTATGAATTAGTTATTTGAGACAATATTAAATTGAAAATGCCTTAACCCAATTATCACTTTCATTTTCACATATACCTTTGGGAAATCTATGACTATATTCAAATGATAATGAAAAGCTGTTTGACATTTCTTAACATAACATAACATAACATAACATGAATGGCGAGAACAGGCCGTTCAGCCCAACTAGGCTCGCCAGTTTCTTTGTACCATCGTGAATATATCACTTCAGATACTCAATGACTCAATGGTACCTAGCTTTAAGTCAAGTCTGCTCTTGAAAACTCCCAAGGTCTCTGCCTCAACAATATGGTCAGGCAAGCTGTTCCACACTGAAATTACTCTTTGGGTGAAGAAATATTTCCGAATATCAGTGCTAAATTTACCTTTAGTCAGCTTCCATTTGTGACCCCGAGTTCTGCTAAGAACACTTGGTTGAAGGAATCCTACATAATTCACTTTGTTAATCCCTTTAACATATTTAAAGACCTCAATCAAATCACCCCTTAGTCTCCTTTTCCTAAGACTAAAGAGATTAAGGATCTTCAGCCTTTTCTCATAGCTTTCATCTTTAATACCCGGAATTAGCTTTGTGGCTCTTCTCTGAACTTTCTCAAAAGCCTCTATGTCTTTCTTAAAGTATGGTCCCCAGAACTGTACACAATACTCTAGATGTGGTCTGACGAATGTGTTGTACAAAAGAAGCATCACCTCCTTGGATTTGAACTCAATACTTTTGGCAATGTATCCCAGCATCCGATTGGCTTTTTTAACAGCTACGGCACAATGGCTAGAGCCTGTGAGGGTTTGGTCAACAATCACTCCCAGATCTTTCTCTTGTGGAGCACATTCCAGTTTAAAACCTCCCATGAAGTAATCCCATCCAATGTTTTTTATTACCTACATGTACTACTTTTTACATTTTGCTACATTAAATTTCATTTGCCACATTTCTGCCCAATTTTGAATTCTATCCAAATCATCCTGAATCACTTTAGTGGACTCTAAACTATTTGCCAAGCCCCCCAATTTAGTATCATCTGCAAATTTCACTAATCTGCTCTCAATATTCCTATCAAGGTCATTAATGTAGATGAGGAACAGCAGGGGTCCCAACACCGATCCCTGGGGGACGCCACTCCCCACCCCTACCTAGCTCAGATGATCTACCACTGACCACCACTCTTTGTGTTCTGTCCTGCAACCAGTTATGAATCCACTTCAGAATACCACCTGTAACTCCAATGGAGCTCATTTTAAAAATTAGTCTCTTATGCGGTACTGTGTCAAATGCTTTCTGAAAATCCAAATATATGATGTCATAAGCCCTGCTCTGGTCATAAGTCTTGGTGGCCTCTTCAAAAAAATTCCAGAAGGTTTGTCAGGCATGACCTTCCTTCTTAAAAACCATGTTGGCTATCCCTCAAGATATTGTTACGTTCAAGAAATAAGTCCAGCTCATCTTTTATGATAGATTCCAATATTTTGCACGCAATGCAAGTTAAACTGACTGGCCTGTAATTACCTGGCTCAGTACGGTCCCCTTTTTTATATATTGGTATTATATTGCCCTGTTTCCAATCATTTGGTATTTCTCCAGTTTCTAAAGACCGTCTAAAGATGGCAGATAGCGGCTTAAAGATGATCTCACTAACTTCCCTGAGCACTCTAGGATATAAGCCATCAGGACCCGCCGCCTTATCTGCCTTTAGTTGATGCAACTTGTCTAATCTGACGTTATCCCTAACCTCAATTTCCGCTAAATAATCTTGAGCATTGGACAAGCCCTCTGGCCGAATAAAGACCCGCTCTAAGGTAAAATTCTCAACAAAGTAACCGTTTAAGGTGTCCGCAATATCCTTGTTATCATATAGCAGCGATCCATTTTTACTCTTTATGCACTTAACCTGCTCTTTGACTTTCCTTTTTTCTGCTACAGTACTGAAAAAGAAGCGCTTAGGGTTAGTTTTTGCCCCTCTGCAATTTGTCTTTCATACAGTCTTCTAGCATTCCTCAGCTCTTTTTTGACCACAGCCCGCATTTTACAGAATTCGCCTTAGTAATCTCATTGTTATCCTCTATGTACATCTTATAAAGATTCCTCTTTTCCCTCAAACTCCTACGAATAGCTGCTGTCATCCACTGAGGATTCTGCTTTTTCAGCTTACTTTTGGACACCTTTGGAATGAATTTACATTGTGAATCAAGTAAAACCCCCCTTAAATCTTTCCCACATCTCATTTACAGACTCACAGTCCAGGAGTGTCTCCCATTTTGTTTCACTTAGATATGACCGCATCCTGTCAAAGTTTGCTCGCCTAAAATTAAAAATTTTTGTTTTTTTGGAGACACCTTTTTAACTTCCCATGAAACCTCAAAATTAATAGTAGAGTGATCACTTGTCCCAAGTGGCTCCAGTACCTCAACATTGCTAATTCTATCTGGGTCATTACAGAGCAGCAAATCTAAAATTGCCTTCTCTCTTGTAGGTTTATTAACATACTGCACCAAAAAATTATCATTTATGACATCTAGAAATTCTTCCTCCCCCTACCCTGTCCTTTCACAATTTCCCAATCAATACCAGGATAATTTAAGTCTCCCATAATAATAGTCCCTCCTCCTCTACAAGCTTGCGTAATCCTCTTAAGGAGCATTTCATTGACTGTACTGTCCAAAGCTGGTGGTCGATAGCATACACCTATGTTTAAACCAGTCTCGTGTTTGCCAGTGAGCCTGACCCAGATATCTTCACAAGGCACGGAATATTCAATTTCAGGAATTTCCTGCACATTTATGTTTTCGTTCACATAGAGTGCTACACCCCCCTCCTCGCCTATTACATCTATCCTTCCTAAAGAGCTTATAACCTTCTACATTATATTCATCTCCATCCTCTTCACTAAGCCATGTCTCTGTAATCCCAACTATGTCATAGCCTTCACTAATCATAACGGCCTCAAGTTCTTGAAATTTATTTTTAATGCTTCTTGCATTTAGATAAAAAACATTTCAGGTTATCATGAACGCTCTTCCCCTTCGATTTCCCATGCGCCTGCTGCTCAAAGCCCCTCACCATGCTTTTTTGCTTTAAAAATATATCATCAATAGTGCATGTAACGCTGTCAGCTTCCATCAGGGCAGTCTGCATTTCCTCTGTGTAACACTCTCTAACCTCCCTGCCCCCAAGTCCCTAGTTTAAATAACTCTCTGCTACCCTCAACATACGCTGACCCAGTGCAAAGGTACCCCTCCGGTTCAGGTGTAGCCCATCCGGCTTGAACAGGTCACCCCTGTCCCAGAAGTAGTTCCAGTGCCCCATAAACCTATAAAGGTGTTCAGTAGCCACGTGTTAAACCTCCAGATAAAATTCTGCTTCCCTCTGCTTGCACGTGGTACCGGTAGAATCCCGAGAACACTACCGTGGAGGATCTGCTCCTAAAAGCTAATTCAACAAATTTACTTTGCAGAACCTCAAACCTACCCTTACCTATGTCATTAGTCCCAACATGGACCATGACAACTGGATCCCCTCCCCGCTCTGGCCAGGAGCTTGTCCGCAAGCACGCCCAGGAGGTCTCCTACCTGGGCACCAGGCAGGCAACACACCGTCTGAGACTCCTTGTCGCGCCCCAGACTAAACTGTCTATTCCTCTAAGTATTGAGTCCCCCACTATCAATAACTCTCTTTTCTGAGGGGTAGAGGCCAACAGGGTGCCCTGCTGCTCATCAGTCCCCCTCACTCTCAGGGTCAGGGGCCAATTCGAGTTCCTGCAAGGGCCGGAATCGGTTGGACACCTCAACCACTGGAGGAGCTGTCGCTGTATGTGCACGCCCTTTCCTGCGCTGACGCCCTACCGTCACCCAACTTTCTCTCCCTGCCTGCTCTGGGGTCCCCACACCACCCTGCTTTGGCGTACAGACCATTTCTCTAAACGACATACTACTTAGTTCCTCTAGGAACTCTACTGATTGGAGAACTATGTCGTGCAGCAACTGGCCCTGAAGAACAAGGATCTTGCTCTCCAGATGCTCAATTAGCTGGCACCGTGACAGACAAACCCACCCTGGAAATCTCTTTCCAAAAAGTGCGATCATCCTGCAACCGTCACATAGTTTTGGCCACATTTTGAACCCCCCTACCTAATGACCTCGCTCACCCTAGATAACAAAGAAAATTACTAATGCCGAGACAGAAGCTCAGGAACCACAATTTATTAATTAATTAACCTGAGAAGCCCTAAGCAGCAGTCACAATAGAAACCGTGGGGAAACTATGTGAATGGATATTAAGCCTCTTTTAACAGGGGCTTAGTTTTAGTGAACAGAAATGAAATACCAAATTGAGAAACTCTATCGATAATAAGCACTCCTAATAAGCCAACTTGAATTTATCTAGACCCGCTACTATTAATATACTAACCCAAAAGTCTCACAGGGCTTAGCTGAGAACCCAGATAAAAGACTGGCTATACTACGCCCAGGAGAAACTGGAGGAGGGAGGAGGCGGAGCACTCGCAAAGCTTTCGTTTAAATTCAAGGGTAACTCTAACGGACGACTAAAGTGACTGCTGTCCTATTGACTAAATACTAAATCTCAGATCCCCAGCCAAAAAAGCAAACAGTAACTATCTAGCTAGCCAGCCACAAATACAACCAAGAGTAACCGAGATAAGAGTTAAGCCTCGGTTCCTTTAATTAAAAACGGACCGAATAAACAAGTCGTTTACTTGTGAGCGAACTAAACACGGTATCTCCCCAACAAGCTGTCGCTGAGCACTCAAACAAGCAGTTAAACTTTAATCAGCTGATCAAGGCACCGCAACCGGAGGAAAATACAAAGATAACGTAATTTGCAATGTGTTTAATCAGAAGAGCCCTTCGATGATAATAAAATGCGAAAAAAGACAAAAACCCGGTTGCGTTAATATTCAAGCTTGGAAATGCGTTTATCTTGGTAATGTGGTCAGGATAGAGAACGAAGGGGACTAAAAACCCCGTGAACGTCAATATTTATTGGCTAGAAGACTGTATGAAAGGCAAGCGACCAAGTATGAAACCAAGCCAGATAGTTAGATATCCCGGTAATTTGATATATTCCTGGCGTTGAGAGCTTACAATAGTTCGTTAGCTAAATCAGCTACAGAAAAAGCAGGCGACAGTGTACCTCAGTCCTTGAAAACAACTCTGACTAACTTTGTATATCACACAATTCACTAAGTTAGACAATTACTTCTTAGTTTATTCTTTAAATTTAGCGTTTAAATTTATTTTACTTTACCTTACTTTGCTCCCGGAGACTGAAACCCCTCAAAAAAAAACCCCAAAAAACCCCGTCGCCTTTGTTTTGACCAGATTAGCGACTTAATTTGGCTGTTTGCTCACCGAGTTGTTAAAGGGGAAAAAGGGGAAAAAAAAAGATGATGGAGGAAGATTCTCCCTGCCCCTAATGCGACAAAGGTTATACCTCGAGACAAATTGTCTAATCTCTAATACTGTTTGAGCCTGAACACACAAATTAGTTTCAGATAACTCCGTTTAAACAAGAGTAAAACTTCAGATTCGATCCCCGCACGCCTTCCTCTGTCTCAACTCAAGCAGAATGAACACCAACGAACAGCGCTTTGCACAGCCAAGAGGTCAGCCTCAAAGTCATGCTCCGCAATACAGTGGACAATATTCAAATGCAATAAGCAAAACAGCACCCCCAGCCTATTGCATTTACATTTACATGTCATCACGCTCTTTTAGGGTCAACATGATAATGAAAATGCTGTTTTCTAATCACTTGGAAATAATAATGATATAATATTGATGACGACATTTGACATTTCATTTTCAAATACTTATCCTGCAATACATGGGACAATATTCAAACGCAGTAAGGGAAACAGCGCCTCCCAGTCCATTGCACTTTCAAATACATGTCACCATGCTCTTTTTGGGACACAATGAAAATTAAAATGCAATCTGTTAGCTTCTCATCAAGGCGGGTCTTCCGCTAGGATGTCACTCATTAGGGGCGCGAACGGAAACCATGTTCCTCATTTGCATACCAACAATCAGCTTCTGGGTAGCTCCTGTATGCACGGAGGCTTACTGATAATGTCATGATGGCTGGGCTGCTATGTACTGTGTGCCATCGCGCATTAGGCTACGTTGTGCTTTGGATGTAGCCATCTCGGCAGCTAGTATGCTAGCTAACGTTAACTAAGGAAAATGTTTGTAAATGATCATCTCATTAAAGCGAAATGATTTGATTTTTGCCGCAACTCTATTAACTGAGCTAGCTGTAATATGCATGAACTTATCCGAGGCTTTGCGGCAGTCTTGTGCAACTGCAACCCAAGTATGCTTGCAGATTTCAGAGACGTTAGCTAGCTTGCTTGTGAGTCTAAAAGCAATCGCTTAGGTACAGGTAGCTAGCTATGATGCCTACTGGAGAAGCTCTTACAGCCCTGATTTGTCACTTTCAACGCCATCTCGCGCAAACGACCTCTTTCACCATTGATTAGCAGCTTCTTTTCCCTGAAGAACAAACTGACAGTTCAGCCTGAGACATGTTATTTCATAGCTAGTTAAAGCAGCATTATCCTTCCATGCGTGCTACAGCATATTACATTACTCCAGATAAAACGCTATCTGTCTTCCCACCCTGCGGACGCTAGTTAGGGGAAAAGTTTGTCATCATTTTTATACTTAATCGCTGTGATTGGGTTTTTGCCCTAGCTTCACAAGCTAGCTAGCTGACAGCTTAGCAGTCTAGAATTAAATGTATTAGAGATGGTAAGCTATAAACGGGGGGAATTAGTAAAGCGTGAAGCAGTGATTTGCTAATCAAGAGGCACTTTATTACACAGATTCCACAACAGCCACAATGATGACTCTACACCGCCTTTGTGTGCTTACACAGATACTAGCTATCTTTGTTAACAAGCTAACTGCCAGAAGCAAGCTAGCTGCTGCTAAATGAGAGCTATGGTTTTCCTGTAACGTTACTAGCCAGCCAGCTAGCTTGCTACGACGGTAACGTTAGTGCAGTATCCTGCAACAGGTCCAGAAACACGAAGCAAACATTGTTTGAATTATTGGTAAAGTCGAGACTTCATCGAGATTCGACTGGACCGCAAATAATTTTATTAGCGCGATAAATAGCTTGGCTAGCAAGGTACAGAAATGTACGTCCTGCTGCTGTTGGCAATGGTTGCTGCCACTGATAAATATTTTGTCCAGGTGTGATACAGCCTGTATGTTAAAGGTGATATCACAGGCACAGATCCCCTGCATTTTGAAGGAAGTATATGATAAAAGTGCAATATTGGCACCTTGAACGGGCTGCCTAAAAGTGGGTAAGGATTAATGTTAACATTACATCTGTAAAGCCGGCTAGCTTACTGGCACTATCTACATGCATACATCCTCAAACTCAAGGACCTTTAAAATCTTTATTGCGAGAGTAACGTACCGAGACAATCATATAAAGTGTCATGATGAAATACATGTCAGTGGTTTTGAAAAAAAAGTAAATAATGTTTAGTAGTTACCAAAATCCGATGCTAACGCGTTGAATCTCAGTATATTTAAATAGCCCGCCAAGCTTTGTTTGGAACTATTTACAGTCTCCATGTACCACATGACTCTCTTGCGTCTGGACCCCTCATTGTCGCAACTCTGTCTCTCTATGGCTCTGTTCTAGGTGAATGCTCAATTCTTTTTTTTTTTTTTTTAATTTAGCATCTCCAATCCTACCTGAATCTGGAATGTACAATTGGGGAACTATGCACAAGGCTTTTCACATATGCGGCCCCCTATTGCCAACTCAAAAGAGTGAGAGTGAGCGGCTCTCCTCCAACACACGCGCCCATCGCCACCGCTTGTTATACACACATTGGTTGAAATCTCGCAAGCTCAGAACAATAGCGGAGGATACCCGAATGGGAACGAGCTTAGAATCTTCCCAACGAGCGCCCATCTGGCCAACAGGAGGCGCCTGAGAACTTGTTGTTTACAATACCCTATCCCGGCAGACCCTTCCCAATTTGCATCCCTGTAGCGCATTGGCCAATTGCGCACTACTCTGAAAAGAGCTAGTGATGACTGCCGGCTGGTACGAGGCTGGAATCAAACCCACGCTGTGATAGTCACTTCTGCTTCACAACACGATGCTTTACCAAGTGAGCTATCAAATGCTCAATTCTGATTGGCTGCAGGGTGTATGTAATTTTTTTGATATATGGACACCTATTAAGTAGTCCCAGTGAATATGTCTGTTCACCATTCTAAATTAATATGCTGGTTACAGCTGGAGCATTGTTATTATAGCAACAAGAATGCTGTCAAATCTGTTTATAATTTATTGGAGCAGGACAAGAAGCTGTCCTGTCTCCCGAAGACAAACAGTGCCCATCACGGACAGTTCCCAGCAGTCAAATACCCTCCTTCAAAGGCTGCTATGCTGGACTTGCCAATTTCTCTGGCTATCCAATTTCATTATAAATGGAAACAACAAGTTTAATCTTGAATGAGACTGCTAGCCTACTGTAGTACAAAGGGATAGTTTTCCTGGTATGATTACTTGCATTGCCAAATTAAAATGAAGTTAGTTTTTCATTATCCCCCCAGCATATAATGTGGGGGGATATATTCATGGGTGCGGTTGTCTGTCCATCTGTTCGTCTGTCTGTGAACATTTCATTTCCGGAGCATAACTTGAAAACCGTTCAATCACTGATTCTTGAGAATTTGGATAAAATACGTTTCAATTTTGAAAAAAAAAAAAAAGCTAGTTAAATTACAATCTGATGGTATATCATTATAGACCAAGGTCTTGGCTGTTCAGCAATGTACCAGTGCAACCTCCTCATTTTGTATATTTTTTTTTAAAAATAGGCGTTTTTCCAGTTATTACTTTGTTTTTATCAACACCGTCAGACACATTAAAAAAGCAAATTATTTTTTATTTATTTGGTCTAATATGTATTTAGAGTTTTTAAATCATTATCTGGTATTCTTACTACACATATATGTTGTTAAATGTTGAATATTCACTTTTGTTCATTTTTTATACTGTTTCACATGTAGTCCTTTAAAAGATCTAACATCATACAATGTTTACTTTAAATAGTTTAAATAGAAGTTATTCTAGAAAAGCTAGAAAAGTTTTTTTTTTATTTAAAAAACATATTTTAGTATTAAAAGAGACTATTACTTTAATAACTCAACAGCGCTGAAGAAAAACTATTTGTAAGCATATTCATTTAAAACAAATAAAACTCCCTCTAATGGTGGTGACTTTAGAACTGACAGTGGTGACACTAATCTGACTGTGGTGACAGGGCCTCATTACAACATACAATTCCAAAATGTATATCACTCAAGTCAATGGCTTCTTGCTTAACAACTTTTTTTAACTATTTGGTCCAAAAAATAACAATCCTGAGCACTGTGATAAACATTTTTCAAGGAATATAAGGTACAATTAAGCAATATCATTACTAAATGTACCCCATTCCCATAGAATCGAATATCAAATCATCATAGTGAAAAATAAAGTCATTACCAGGAGGAATAATGTACAGTGCATCACTGACATCATCTTAAACTGTCATCTAGTGCCCCCTACTCATAAAATAATACATTATATTCTTCTGTAAACTGGACTGTAAACTGTATATTGGACGTGAAGAACAGATAACAAATAACAATTGTGAGCACTGTGGCAAACATTCAATAAGTAACATATATGTGCATCCCAAATGATGTAAGCCAAATGAACATGGCATAATAGTGAATTTAGAGAGAGGGAAGGCACACCTCATCCCCTAGGGTTGGACGATATGGAAGAAATAAAGGGGGAATTACATAAATAAAAATATAAAAGAGTTTAATGAAACATTACAGGTCATATTGATATTTATTGTGATCAACAATTATATTCTAGCCTCCATTGAGGACCATTTGGAGGTTTTTGTCAGCACCGTCAGACTGTACGTCAGCACTGTCAGACAGAAAACCTGATGGTGGTGACGTCTAACGGTGATGACAAAAACCTACTCTTTCTCATGATATGCTTGAGTTGTTCACATTAGTCATCTTGTTTCCCCTCTGTTGCTAGCAACTTCAGACCTCTTAAAAAGTATACATTTATGTCATAATCTAATCTAAAATTTTTTATACAAAAGAGACAGTGTTGACATGTTATGGTTGTGACAGTAGCAGTGTCCAAAAATATGAACAAGTTTAAGAGAAAATAGCCAACTTACAAGAGCTTGAGTGATCTTGAAGCATGCAGTAGAGCTGAAGGTTTGAAAATGGGGTCCTCAGGAATGTAGTTGACCTTGTAGTTGCCTGATTTTATAGCTTTTTATAAATATCTGACGGTGGTGACGAATATGTGGGACACATTTTGAGCAACCACAAAATAATAGTAAATATTGTTCAAAACTCACTGTAGTTTTCAATACATATTACAATATCTTTCATGTGGTAAAGATATTATTCAATTCAATTATTACTTTTGTTTTTTTTTTTATCAAGTTGAAATGTTTATCTCCTATCCGAGGACAACTGATTTTGTAGGCAATGGGCCAGCATATAATCATTAAATTCATAAAAAATAAAAATAAACCTATAAAAGAACCTTACATATGTGCAAAGGACCCCCTGATTATAACCTTGATTCTTTTTATTCATGAAAATGTTATAAAAAGAATTAGCACTTTTCTTAATGGGACTTGTTTTTGCCAAAGTTTCAAGAATTGGTGGAATATTTTTTAGCAAAACTTGGTGTGCACATTAATCATGACCTGAAGTTGTACCTTTTGCTCATCTGAAGTTGATGAATTTTGTATTTTTTCTGGTTTCCATCGAAAGATTTTAAACTTTGAATTTTAAGGGGTATGGTTTGTTTCCGGAGCAGGTGGCATTTTCTTTCTTTCAATATTTAAGGCCAGGGGTATATGCCATCTCCTGATGGCTCTTGTTTCTCTATTTGCTGAAGATGTCGGATTTCCAGATTTTTTTCCCTATTTATTCTTTTCTGGTTGTATATAATTCTGTTTTTATTTACTTCCCTATTTATTTAATTATTTATTTATTTATTAATTCCTGTATTTTTCTGCCCATATGTCAAAGAGGCAACTTGACTATTTAAACATTAGCAAAGAACACTATGGCACAGGATCAGGGTTAAAATTATGACCACTAAGAAGTCAAAGAAGGCTTTATCCTTGCCAAAGCGAGCTAGCAATCTGGTGTATAAATGTATGAACTTTCCTTTTATTCCACAGTCGTGAAGAAAGCAATGGAAGAATATATGTGGCACAGGAGGGCCGGAGCAAATGCCCCTGCTTAATAACCGAGTAAATTGATTGCACTCAGAAATCTGTCAAAGCAGCAACCAATCTGAGTGCCAGCACATTGTTTGAGTAGAAGCAGCGCAAATCCAAGTGCAAGAAGGGGCAATTTGAGTGCAAAAGCAGAATTTTTTTTGGCAGGGGGCAGTAACTGTTTGCTTCTTGAACAATAAATTGCATTAATGTATTTGCATTATTAGTTTTGCTTTTTCGTTTTCATTTTGTTAGGGATATGGCGGAGCACTTCTTTGAAATATAAATACAAATGGGGAATGTATTTCAGTGTTCAATTTGTTATAAAAAAGGCATACATGGATTTTAAAATGAAAACGCAAAGTGGAAAATTAAAATATCATTTTCATGATGATACAAATAATGTGCTTGTTTCTCGAAACAGAAAAAGCATTTCTGAGAATGCTTTTGCATTATAAGATTTGCGTTTTCGTTTTCATTTTGTTAGCAGTATTGCAGGGACTTTTTGAAAATGAAAACGAAAATGGTGACTTGAAAATGAAAAAAGTGGAGGATTGCATTTTCATTTTCATTATGATACAAATAATGAATAATTTCTGAGAATGCATTTAAATTTTAATATTGTTGGCTACAGTGCTGTGAAAAAGTATTTGCCCCATTCCTGATTCTTTTTTTTTGCATATTTGTCACGCTTAAATGTTTCAGATCATCAAAAAAATTTTAATATTAGACAAAGACAACCCGAGTAAAAACAAAATGCAGTTTTTAAATGATGAGTTCATTTGTTAAGGGAAAAAAGCTATCCAAACCTACCTGGCCCTATGTGAAAAAGTAATTGCCCCCTACATCCTAATAACTGGTTGTGCCACCCTCAGCAACAACAACTGCAATCAAACGTTTGCAATAACTGGCAATGAGTCTTTCACATCACTGTGAGAGAATTTTAGCCCACGCTTCTTTGCAGAATTATTTTAATTCAGCCACATTGGAGGGGTTTTGAGCATGAACGGCCTGTTTAAGGTCATGCCACTGTATCTAAACAGGATTTAAGCCCGGACTTTGACAAGGCTACTCCAAAATCTTCATTTTGTTTTTTTTAAGCCATTCAGAGGTGGACTTGCTGGTGTGTTTCAGATCATTGTCCTGCTGCATAACCCAAGTGCGCTTGAGCTCAAGATCACCATCTGAGGGTTGGACATTCTCCTTCAGGATTTTCCGGTAGAGAGCAGAATTCATAGTTCCATCAATTATGACAAGTCGTCCAGGTCCTGAAGCAGCAAAGCAGCCCCAAACCATCACACTACCACCACCATGTTTGACTTTTGGTATGATGTTATTTTTATGAAATGCTGTGTTAGTTTTACGCCTGATGTAATGGGACGCACACCTTCCAAAAAGTTCAAGTTACGTCTCGTCAGTCCACAGAATATTTTCCCAAAAGTCTTGGGGATCATCAAGGTGTATTTTGGCAAATGTGAGACGAGCCTTCATGTTCTTTTCGGTCAGCAGTGGTTTTCGCCTTGGAACTCTCCCATGGATGCCATTTTTTGCCAAGTCTCTATCTGGTTGTTGAATCATGAGCACTGACTTTAACTGAGGCAAGTGAGGCCTGCAGTTCTTCAGATGTTGTCATGGGTTTTTTTGTGACCTCCTGGATGAGTAGTTGATGCGGTCTTGGAGGAATTTTGGTAGGCCGGCCACTCCTGGGAAGGTTCACCACAGTTCCAAGTTTTCTCCATTTGTGGATAATGGCTCTCACCGTGATTTGCCGGAGTCTCAAAGCCGTAGAAATGGCTTCGCAACCCTTTCCAGACTGATACATGTCAATTTCTTTGCTTTTCATCTGTTCTTGAATTTCTTTAGTTAGCGGCATGACATGTTGCTTTTTGAGATCTTTTAGCCTACTTCACTTTGTCAGACAAATTCTGTTGAAGTGATTTCTTGATTCATCAGGTCTGGCAGTAATCCAGCCTGGGTGTGGCTAGTGAAACTGGACTCAAAAAATGTGGTTAATCACAGTAAATTCATGATTTAACACGGGGGGGGGCAATTACTTTTTCACATAGGCCCAGGTAGGTTTGGATAGCTTTTTCCCCTTAAATGAAATCATCATTAAAAAACTACATTTTGTATTTACTCGGGTTATCTTTTTCTTATATTCAAATTTGTTTGATGATCTGAAACATTTAAGTGTGAAAAATATGCAAAAAAGTAAGAAATCAGGAAGGGGGCAAATACTTTTTCATGCCACTGTATATGCTTCCACGGTGCAGGAGTAGATAGCCTTAATATGTAAAGCCAGGTAACAACACTGCCAGATACCCCCATTTATTTCTCTCAGGTATTAGCCCTCAATGAGGTGGGACTTGGAAATTTTAAACTGGGCACATAAACCAAAGGAGACATTACTTCTAATAAACATGCAAGTTGTGACAATTTTCAAGTGTTATTTATTTCTTTATTTATTATTGATTTTGAGCATTTAGGTCAGTGGTCGGCAACTGGCGCGCCAATAATACCTGGCCCACCAGATGACATTGATTAAAAAACTGATTTAAAAAATATAAAATATATATCTATATATTTACTATCACAAAAACGACAATTCCACACAGATTTCAGAACATTTATTCAAAAGTCGTGACAATATATGATCAAATAAAATAAAGCAGCATCTGCTTGACTTCGGACGCACACTGGCTTGAGGTAGGAACTTAAT
Source organism: Gymnothorax javanicus (assembly GCA_029692085.1). Classification (NCBI taxonomy): domain Eukaryota; kingdom Metazoa; phylum Chordata; class Actinopteri; order Anguilliformes; family Muraenidae; genus Gymnothorax; species Gymnothorax javanicus. The sequence goes on from CM056195.1 coordinate 85,951,122, forward strand.
TGGCACATGTGCGCTCTGAGAAAAAGGAGGAAAAAAAAAAACTCGCTCTCTGTGTGCCACTGCAACAGACATAGTGCAAAATCTGTTTCATTGAATTAAAACAAATAGCAAGCTTGGCTCAAAGATCAAATAAATAAAATAAAATGAAATAAAAGCAGCAAGTTCTGCTTGACTTTGGACGCACGCCGGCTTGCGGTGGGAAATTGGGATATATGCGCTGCGATCCTGAAATTACAAAGCAAAAAAAGCAAAAAGGAAATTATTATTTAAATAAAATCAAGCAACAATAATGCTATTAAACACTTAGAAGGCTATTCACTTAATAGCAAAACTGGTATCTCCCTTCAGTCACAATCTTTTGGATGTCTGGTGACATGGATGTCACTTTAATCCGCAAGCAGTTCTCCAGATTTTTGTGCATCAGGCGGGTCCTCTTGTGCGTCTTGATGGCGTTCATTGAAGAAAAGCTTGACTCACAAGTATAGGTAGAGGGAAACATCGTCAGCACATAAAAGGCAAGTTTCTTAATCCACCTGTAATCCTCTGAGCATGCGATCCAAAAATCCTCCACAGATTGCGCAGTGAGCGCATCGCTAACCAGGGAGCTTGTTTGAAAACCAATAAGCTCCAGCTGAAATGCGGCCTCATCCAACGAGGGGATGGTTTTTTAGCCAGGGCGGAGAAATCCGCACTTCGGACGGTGAGCGGGTCACAGACAAAAGCGATGATGTCCCTCAAGATGGAGTAGTCCTCAAACCTGGACTTGAAGTTGGCTCGTAGCTGTTTGACGAAATCAACCATCAGCCCTGTCACTTTTCCCCATCCCTGTGATTTTAATGTAGTGAAGTGCAAGAGCCTTCCACTTGATATGTCTGACTGGAACAACTCCAGTTTCTTGGTAAACGATTCCAGCTTTTCAACCAGGTCCACAATGGTTTTGCCTCTCCCTTGTAGCTGCAGGTTAAGCTGGTTCAGGTGGCCAAACATATCCGTTAAAAATGCTACATTGGACATGGACATTTCATCTTGTAGAAAGGCAAGGCGGTCATCTGCAGCTCGCATCTTCTCAGGAAGGCCTTAACCTCATCCAGTAGCGCACACAAGCGCCCCAGCGCTTTGCCTTTACTTAACCAGCGCACGTCGTTGTGAAGCAGCAGGTCATCGTAAGTGGCCTCCTCTGACTCAGCCACAAGTTGTCGGAAAAGACGATGCTGAGTATGTACCCCTGACAAAATTAATGACACGTATCACTTTATCCATAGCGCCCTTTAGCTCTCCACTGAGCCTGGTGCACAGGACACTCTGGTGAATGAGGCAATGCAATCCGTGCATTTGGGGCCCAATCTCTTTCAATCTGCTCACCAGACCTCTGTGGCAACCAACCATGGCAGGTGCCCCGTCTGTCACGATGAGGTTGATTTTCTCAAATGACAATGAATGCAGCTTGAACAATTCCTCCAGTTTGGTAAATATAATGTCCCCAGTGGTGTTCCGCTCTAATGGAATTAGAGACAGCAACTCCTCCCTGAACTCCTTTCCATCAAAATATCGCACATAGACACACATCTGGCTTACATCTGTGTTGTCGGTGCTCTCATCAATGGCCAGAGAAAAGTAATTGGCCTGACTCAGACCACTGATAATGACTCCATGCACAGCATCCGACAGTGCCGTCTATGCGCCGGGAAGCTGACCTCGCAGAGAGAGGCACCTGTTTCACCGAGGCAATCACGCCATCCATTGATTTATCAGTAGCCAGCTCCTCCAAAACTGCCACCATCACTTCTTTAAAAACCTCTGCGTCAGTGAATGGTTTGTTGTGCCGGGTGAGAACCCCTGCTGCTTTAAGGGACACACTTGTCACTTTCTGCTGCGCTGTGAGTCCTCGAACCAGGATCTTGCTGCTGTGTGCATATCCAGCTGTCAGTGCTCTAGGTTTCTGCTTCCGCGCCTCTGTCTGGAGTGGATATGCTTCTTTGAAGTTGCCACGCTTCGTTTCGTGGTGCCTTCGGATATTGTATTCCTTGCAAACTGCAACAACCCTGTGCAGATGAGACAGACTGGCTTGGCATTAATAAAATCAGGTAGGCATACTTATCTTTCCACTCTTCTTTGTACATCCTACCTTCGCTGTCAACTTTTCTTTTCATTGCTTTTGACAGTGACATTTTGTCTTGCTAGCTAGCGATCTCTAGCTAATGTCTCACACAACGTTATCTCAGCATAAAAATAATAACAGCATCGGGATGTCACGCGAGAATAGGCTACGTTACTAATGGATAGCCAAATCATTACAGTAAATGTCCTTAAAATGATTAATACGTTAGTTAGGCTCATAGAAGTTTTTATTATTTAAAATGGTAATTATTTAACCGTTAAGTCTTAAAAGACAGTGTGTGTGAGATTAAAGACAGCAGCCTTATTATCGCCAGGTTACTGTCTGTTTCATAACGCAGACACAGTGTGGAGCCAAAGCAGTAACACAGTAATAACAGTCTGTAGCAAATTCAATTGATTTTAAATTAATAACTTTATTAAATGACGTTTTTGTACAAGATATAATAGTATAGATGAGAAAAAAAGTTTTTTTTAGTAGGAAAGACAGGTTTTGCCTGATGAAGATGTAATTTTGGCCCGCCATTGAGTTGGTCAGAAAAAAATTTGGCCCGAGGCCAAACTTAGTTGCCGACCCCTGGTTTAGGTTCTCCATAGTTGTGGAGTCATTCTTATTATCAAATTTGTGCCTGCACAATCAATTGAAACAGGCTTAAAATAAGCAGCTGTCAGGTTAGACATTCAGCTTTACCCCCAAAAATATATATGGAACACATGTATTCACAAAGAATCCTCAAAAGATTTCTGAAATTTGCTGCAAAAAGTTACTGTATGATTGGTGGCACCACTTGGATCACTCTTGTGCATCATGCAGCCTAGTGAGCTGTGGAAGGGAGCCCAGTTTTCTGAAGCCAGATGCCATCTGCTGCTGTACTTTGCTAATTGACTCCAGTCACAAAGAGCCACAGCAATAATGTGATTGGAAATCCAGGCATTCACTCTATTCCCAGACCTGGCCCTTCAGGCTGTTCAAAGACAGATGGGGTTACAAAGGGGCATCAGTGGTAATGGGTTAAACTGTCACCTCTGGACATGTCACTGTCCTTGCTTCAATTGCATCACATCAGTCCCATTGCCACAGTAGTATATGGGGCTATGACTTGAACAAAGTTACCCAACCAATAAAGTAACATATTCATTCATCATTTGATCTGAAGAAAAATTGGCATGCTTCTCAAAGCCTTTATTACTGTTATTTGTACCATCAGGCCTCACAGTTGATAATTTCATCTGAGCATGACTGTCTGGAATTTAAATACCCTATATCAGACAAGCTCAGCACAAGCATTAAACAGGTGGGTGGGCACAAATGGGTGTCCACCGCGGGCTCATTTTAATGTGAATGTGGGCATCATGACGCTGATTCTGGGTCAGGTAGTCATAATGAGCAGAGACAATGGTGGCCTTACTGGCCTTGTAAGTGGTTTGTTTATTACCTCACCAATGTTCCTTGCATAGTATCTCACTTGCATTTAACTAATTACAAACCTGTCCCTCCCACAACCCCATCACACCTATTTGTGGTGTATCACTGCAAACCAGGAGAGAGTAATTTTGCTTATAACTGCAAAATAAAAACACATTGTATAATGCGCCGCCCTTAGACATTAATATATAATGCATGAGGCTGAAAGAAATGGGGTGTCTCTTTTAAATGCATAAAAGCGCTGCCTGTCCTTTGCCCTGGCTTTTATTGTGTCTCTTGTTACAAGGCCTTGGGCCTCTCTTTGGAAATGCCCTGCAAAAAAAAAAAGCGTAAACATAATACTAAATTGAGAAGATGAGATCTTTCACAAAAACAAATGCGCAAATTGAGATTAATAAAGCTGGAATTCGATGTGAAATTGTTCTGCTGTGTTCATAAACACAACTGGAAAGCGTAAGCAATTTTTCAAGTTGTACGATCGTATGTTAAATTTGCATAATGGTGCAAATGACTTCAGTTATTTATTTTTCAGTTGCTACATAAAATCAACAAGACTTTGTGTGCCTCTCTCAGCACAGCAGCTTCTTGCATATTGCCATCTGTAATGTCTTGCCGTGATTTCATGACTGCATCATTCAAGACTTTGGTGTGCCTCTGACCAGAAGCTGGCCTATAGTGTAGTGAAACTGCAGATGGCGCACACTGTTCCATGGCTCCCTGTGGAAGGGAGGCAAGATACCTCACTCTGAGTCCACAAGGCTATGGCAGCAACATTAATATATAGCCTTCCCTTGCAAAAAATGTTTTTCCAGCAGGTTACACGCATATGGAGGGGAAGAGGGGGAAGAGTGGTTCAATAAATATGCTAGTTTGTAAAGCTCACAATGCAAATCGTGTGAAGTGCGTGCTTACACACACATCCCCATACGTAGTTTTTCCTTCCTTTCAAATGTACAGTACATGCTCATGCGTCACACACCCATTTAGTTTATGATTTACCCTACAGCTCTGTTTGTCATTTACTCCATTTTGTGGCTTATAAATGTGGCTTATAGGGAAAAAAAACAACTTAAATTTGCAAGGGAGCATAAAGATTTGACTGAGGAGCAATGGAAAAAAGTCATCTGGTCCAATGAGACCAGATTTACCCTATTCTAAAGTGATGGGCACGTCAAGGTAAGAAAGGAAGCCCATGGATTGATGCACCCGTCATGCAATATTGCCTGCTGTACAAGCCTTTGGAGGACTGAAAAAACCCACTCAGAACACGCTCATTTATTAAAAACCTTGAATAATTCAACAGAAACTTTGTTCATTCCTTTTTCAAGCGTATAAGGTGCATTAATTCTTGTGACATCCCTAATTTTATCCACTTTTAATTGCGGTTATCAAGTTATTTAGAATGGTTTCAAATGTATCTTCATAGAGAAGATTATTACAGAGAAAATTGTCTCAAACAAGGGTCTGTGAGTATTGTGCATCTATTTTGGAGGCCCTTGACATGAGAAAATTTGCCAGGTTTCTTAGGATCCCAGTACAACTTGATCTTTCCAGCTTTCATTCATGCTATTTTCATAGTATTACATTGTATCACTAAGTTGAGGCATTTTCCTGTGTCCATAAATGACAGGGTAAAACATCAATGTATCTATTGAAGATTCTGAACTCATGTAGCTCATGAAATGACATCGCTAGACTTATATTTGTTTGCCAGGCAAATTGTAAAGAAAGCCTTCCACTCAAAAGTTTGGTATTGTTTGATATACCAAAGATGTCTTCCGGCTTAGATGACTATTTGTTTGAATGCTTACAACATTTTGAAAAAAATCAAGCAAAGTCTTATGCTAAAACAAGAGATGAAAGTCAGAGAAAGTATCGGGCATTCTATGTTTAGTTAGATTATTGGAATCCTTATAATGTCACATCCATTAAATAAATTATATAAATGCAATCCTGTTGCATTGTCATTCTAAATCATGATAGGCTATTGGTTTTGATTGTTAATCAGGCAAACAAAAATGGGAGTAATCAAAGTGAGGTGCATCCACCGATGTCCATGGCTGAGTGAGCGAGTGAGTGATGAAATTACATTATTGGTTGGCATGCCATACTTTACCCTCTGGCCATTGCTGTTTGAAACAGATTTGGTGGGAACCAACCTTATTTTGACTCAAAGGGTGCTACACCATGTCGTGATATACTTTAACAACAGTTATGACAAAGACCAATACAGAAAATTAAATTAACATTTCAAATTCAGGAATTAACATCATTGACCATACCACAGACGATCACTGTAAAAAACTGCCCACAATTCTGTGCATAGACCAAACATGGTCCAGCCAGATATTAGCTTTTGACCCAGTCTTGTTCAATCAAATGCCTCTTTCCATAGCATAAACAACTACAGGAGATTCCAGGTATACACCAACAAGTATAATCACCTTTGGGTTCCAAGTTTTACCACAGCGGATACATCAAAAGATAAAAAAAGAAATCATTATTAACTAACTACACAGTGCACACACAATAAAAAAAGATAAATGATAAATAAATAAATAAATAAACAAAATTAAAGAGTTAAAGAAAATAAATATGGCTTTCCTCAAGGGTTTGTTACAAGCTGAAGCAAAAGCTTATGGCTGCTTTCCTCACCCTTGTAATCAATTTCATTTCTGATTCATTCCAGGGACACAGCTTTTCATAACAATGAGCAAAAACACCATTCACACAAAATATTAATTATAGTCTCCAGTTTACATATAAATGTCTTTGGACTAAGTGTGTACCTGAGTGAATTATATATACAAATAGTACATGCCAACTGTTACACCCTATCCCAAAAGCATGTGAGGCTACCAGTGCTACATACAAACTTTTTTTTTGCCCTTTTTTTTTTCTTTACACAACCAGAATCAAAACATTATGTAAACAAAATGCCATCTAAAATTGTAAATTATAAATAAATAAATTTTTCTTTTGACAGCTTTTCCTACAGATGATTTGTAAAAATCTAATCATAATCTCCTAACATTTTCCATTCACTATCTGGGTCTCCATGGAATTTTAACTGGAGCTGACTTTGTACAAACCATGGACACAGCCTGGACTGTTCGCCCATCTTTTTTTTTTAATTATTCCATTCACACACACCCATGGGCAATGTAGAGTCTCCAGTTGGCCTGAAATGTCTTTTTGACTGGGGAGGCAACCCCATATTGCTAGCATGCAGACTTCAAGACAGTTTGCAGGCCTCCTCCAGATTCGCCCACATCTTTTTGCTGTTTACACTGCATTGCTACCCACTTCGCAAATAACTGGCATTAACCCTTGGCTTTTTTTTTTTTTGTCATTTTATGTAAACTTGTCAAGACCATCTACATGGACATTTATAGATGACATTTTCAACTGATTTTTTTGTACAGATGATGTGAAGTTAAAATTGTGCACGTATCTCCTTCTAACATTTTGCATTCACTATCTGCATCTCCATGGAATTTTTACTGTTTTGTTGTGTTTTATACACCTTACCATGAAGAAAACAAACAATAACAGATGTCAGCTTTTTTTTTTTAATTACATCTCATCAAAAAACTAAAAAAAAAAAAAAGACTGCCTAAAATCATGGCTGAGAAGACACAGGCTTGCTTATATATTTTGCAGTTGCCAGATGGGAAGTTAGCTTTAGTTAGAAATCAGTTTTAACCTCCTCTGACTAACACCTTCAGCCACTGATGTTACTTCAGCATTTTCATACATTTCTGACCTTGTAAATAATTGGCTATACACTCCAGCTACATTAATTTTAAAAACGGGGAGACCACAGACATTAGGACATTTTCAAAGCGATTTTCAGCACCCTGTCATTAATGTCTTAGATTTTTTTTTTGTATTACAATGATGACAGGTAGAGGACAGAATGGGATTCAGAAATCTGCTGAGAATGACTGCAGCAGAATTTAAAGTCCAGCTCACAAAAGTAGCACCACTAATCACAAAGAAAGACACAAGAATGAGGCTCGCCATTACTGCCAAGGAGTGACTTGTCATAAACTTATGATTTTTGGCTACAGGTTTTTGATGAGACTACACTCCACTGTAATTTCAATCCGGATAACTAGTAGGCCCATTATTAGCTGTGGCATGGCAGTAGGCTCATTGTTGTGTTTGTTGGTTTGTTATCTTTGGTGAACGGTGACATAATCCCTCAATGGTAAAAGGCAGATTTATTTATTATTATATTTACAACCAAGATTGTATCAAGTTGATGTTCCTTGTTGTTCTACTCTCGAAAAGCACTGCAGTAGATGTGATGAACAGATAATATGTCTGTAGAACTAGTGTTGAAGATGAATTAAGGAGTCTCACATGAAGCCAGATCTTGGCAAGTAGAGTGGGATAGCATGCAGATAATCCTGATAATATGTAGAACAACATTATGGTGTGTGAGTGATTAATGTGCAGAACTGAGCAGCCCAGAAGGTAAAGTTTCATTACTCATCTGTGCTTTGTGGTAATGGATGTGTTTTGTTCTCTTTTGTCATGTAGGAGAGTTGTTTGCATCCTGCCATTTCCAGTGCAGGATTGGTGTGTTGACATGCAAAGCCCTGCACCAGACCCTTAAGGGGGAATATCTAAAGGTAAGCAGAGCTACTAAATTATGTAATGTACAATATAAATTCCAGTCAGCCTAGGTCTAATATCAGATTTAGTGAAACTCATATATATATATATATATATTTTTAACAATATAATATATTGTGGTGCTTATCCATAGTTGGTTCAAGTGTATGTCATATGGAAACTTTGTACATAATATTATACATGCCTTTACCACATTGCACTTGTAACCCAGGTGTATACAGCTGGTATTTCTGGACCATCTACCTACACAAACCTCACCAAGGCCACATAACACAGGTACCACACAATTTACCTGGAATCAAGACAGAGATGGGATTCAATTTCACCTGAAGTTTATTTAAAAAGTATCCTTAATTGGAAGCAGCAATAATCCTGAAAAAGAGGGCTGAAAAGGAATTCAATAACAACAAAGCAGTAAATGATCAATAATTTATAAAAAGATTATTTTTATTTAACAATGGATTGAACACACAGAAATATTAAGACATCAATCGATACAATGTCCAACCAATATCCAAATTCATAAAACTATGTGTTTTAGACAGGTCAGGAATTTTACTTTCCACTGAAATATACTTTGCTGAGGTGCTGTCTCCTCCTTTAAGATATATTCTGTCTTTAAAAAGAGAGAGAACTATATTTAGACTCACTAAAATTGTATACATTTTGGTTGAAATCTTTGGAATAAAAACAGTCTATGTGCTTTTGCACATAACATATTTAATGACAAATAAAATAAAATGCATTCCTTTAACTTTGTTTCTGTTATTTTGTTTATTGGCTCAGTCAGTAAATCATTTTCAGTGACAAAAACATTGGGGTTTCTTTGAAGACAACATTCAAGGCGTTCCAAAAAAATTGCATTGCACCTATATGTAAAAATGCATTTTTCACAAAAACAGGAGGGTACATAAAAATCACCCTTAATTCTTACAAATCAACATCAACATATACATTCAAAATGTGCTAAACTTATAAAGAAATGTAAACTTAGGATTGCAGTTGTAAAAATCCAGTATAAATTAAACACATTCTAAAGTGCTTGTAGCATTTTCCTGGCTATGTACTCGGCCAACAGAAGAAAACAGTAATTTTGTGCCCATGGCTCAAATGAACAATCCTCTTACATTGTCATAAAGCTATGAGGTTTGTACTGATGGTCTTGAGGTACTGACTGCAGAAGTGTGTGTGTGTGTGTGTGTGTGTGTGTGTATGTGGGGGGGGCTGCTGGTGAGGTTGTGACTGTAAGGGTGTGTTTGTGGGAGGAACTTGAACAGGTGGAGGAGGGGGGCATAAGTGATGGCAGGTATGAAGGTGGAATGAAAACTGGCAGGTCACACTGGGCTTCATATATGTCATTCATTATCTTCCTCTTCAGCCTTGTCTTGATCGCAGGGCTTTTAATCAACCTCAGCTCCTCTGCTACTTGGTTCCCAAATGTGCCATCAGTCTCTGCAGGCCTCCTAATTGCAACATACATTTCCTCCAACAAATCCACCTTGCGCTTTTCAAGCAGATAAACAGTTTGGATTTTCTTGCGCTTCTTTGCAGGGTTGTCAGCGGGAGAAACACTCCAAATTTTCTCGTGCATGTGATTCAGATGTGGTGGAGGACAGGTTTCCTGCAGATTCATCAGATATGACCAACTGGTCATTTGCATCACTGACGATGTCATTGCTGTTCCTTCCATTGCATCTTTCACTGACTGATCAAGCTGGAACAATACAAATACATACAAATTTTATCAATGCACAACACTTACAACACAGAAACCATTTGTCCATCCTCTTGAGAAAAAGCACTTGCTTTTTTCCCCCACTGTAGTGGACATTGTGTTTTTGCTCATATGTCTCACATGAGCCATGTCACACTCTTCAGTCCTGTTGCTTCTTGTGAGTTTTAAAATGACATGAACTCATCCCATTTTCTACTATAGTGGATGTAATGAAAGTTATTACAACAGAATTAATTTTTACCCTTTTGAAAATTATTTTAAATCACCCCAACACTAAGATCATTGGAAGCAATGGAATTGCATAAAGACGTTTCAAATTATCTTATTTCATTTAAACAATTGAATCGATAATGAAACACATGTTGTATACACGCAGTATGGAGTATTGCATTGTGTGCACAATCAATGGTCCGGACATGAACTGGGGTTAGCATACTTAGGGATTTTACCCTGTTAAAGATCATTCATAACACTTTTCTTTTTTTTTTTTTTTTTTTTTTTTTATTTGACATCTCCAATCCCAAATCTGAAATGCCCAATTGTTGAACTATGTACAACACTTGCTCGTATGTGACCCCTTGTTGCCAATTCAGGAGAGTGCAGACAGTTCGCGGCTCTCCTCTGAAGCACACGCCTGTCAGCCACCGCTTCTTATACACTCATTGGTTGAATCATGGCAAGTTCAGAGTGAGGGTGGAGCATACCCGAACATGAACAAGCTTAGAATTTTCCTGACTAAGCGCTCGTTGGCCAACAGGAGGCACCTAAGCAACGAACAACGGAACAATGTTATATTACCCTTCCTGGCAGACCCTTCCCAATTTGCATCCCTGTAGCGGAATGGGCAATTGTGCGCTACGCTGAAAAAGTCTGCCGACCACTGCCGGTTGGTACGACCGGGGCTCGAACCCGCGTTGTGATAGTCACTTCTGCTTTGCATCGCTATGCTTTAACCGAGTGAGCTATCCGGCAGCTCTTACACGTAACACTTGATACGCCAGACTGTGCGGGATTATCGGACCGGGGCTGCCCGCAGAAAGCAAATAATGACTCGGTAGTGTTCCGGGCGAGTGACCAATTTCTCTCAGTCATGTCATGGCACATGGGCAAATGGAGTAACTGGTGGTTTGAGTGGTGCCGAGGTGGCCGAGCCTAGCAGCTCGGATCACAATGTTTGGGAGTTGGATAGCATTTTGAAATTTTCAAAAGCTGAGATTCCCAGTTGTTTCGTCGAGTCACTACCTTTCATCTGTCGATACTCTCAGAAGAACATTCAGGATATGTTATTATAACTTGATGTGGACATTTTATTTGACGTTAGTAGGCAGTTGCATCAGAAAGTAATGGAAACTTTTCCGCAACTCAAAGGCACTCGGTGCATCAGTAGGCAGGGGAAAAATAAATTGGCATCAGCATGCGCCTAGGAAGGGGGGTGGGGGTCACGGGGACAACAACAAAAAAACCACCCGTGTCAAACTTCTAATGTCTATTCTTCTTCCCAGCCTGACAACCCCACTTGAGCAAGCAACGCCTGCTTGATCATGGACAGTCCATGGACGGTCCGTAGCGGAAGCAAGTTTGTAACCTACTGGCTGTCATTACACTCTGCCATCAGGTTAAAAGTTGGACAGATATAGATGATGTTGTAAAGACATTGATTTATAAACCCCTTTCTGCAGATGTAGACGCTTGCGACTATGGAACTGCAAATTTAAGCAGGCAGTTACTGTACTCGCTCACTAGATAGCACCCGTGGATCAGTTATTGAATATTCACAAGCAAGCAGAGTTTGAACGCGGTTTTGAATATGGGGAAGTTCACTTCACTCCCTGTTTTTCAAGAGTTGCATGAATTAAACTCCTCTGCTAAGCCTGATGTGCAAACTGGTCAATATCCTTGCCCATAGTATCGATCCAGCAGTTTAAAAAAATGATCTCTTGCGACAGAAAATATCGTTGGCCTCTGTAGCAACCATTTTAGCTACAGTGAACCAACGGTATTCCAATTAGTGGTTCAGAAAAATCAGTTTTCTGAAGCAAAAAATTTGACATTGTATTGATTCTCTCACATTCTACTGTCAATTACAGTCATCACACACAAAAAATGCGTAGTTCCCTACTGTGGATTTACGCGGCGATTCCTTCATTGACAAATTCAGCGCTTCCTTATATTCACCCAAGTACTGGTGTTGCTAGCCAATCACTCAATCATACACTCAGGCTCTTCTGCGTAACTGCACAGTTATAGTCCACGCCCTCGTGAAACTTCCCTGGTAACAATGTATTGATTGGCTTGTTTCTTATCCAATTCCTGAGTGTTTAAACGTTCCACAATAAGTGAAAGACATTGATTGGACAAACATAAGAGCATACAAGCCTATGCGTATCAGCAAGCTCGGTTGTATCCTGTCTACGTCGCGCACATTGCGCGGCTGAAATAGACGCGATTTATAGAAAAAAAGACTCACAAAACTGGCCTTGAAGTGTTCAGTTACATTAACAGGATTTAAATAAGGACATGGTCATTGGGAATTATTTCGAATGAAACAGGACCGGAGGGTTCCTTCTACTGGACACATTGGTCTCTGGAGGAGGGATTCAATGAAAAAGGTTAGGCTGTTACTTTTGCTTTTTGTTTTGGAATGTATACCGTATTCAACAAAGTCGAATGCTGAGGTTTTTTACCTGTTTAAAACGTGAACTGGTCATGCATTTGGGTGGACCCCCTGGTACATTCATTGCACCATTCTGTTGAATCTAGGGAGGCATATATTGTTTGGTCTTCCCTGAAAGTGGAATGTCTGTTCTGTTAAAATTAAGTATATTTCAGAATTCAGATATTACTGAGCTTAGTGAGTTGTACTTGTTTCTTATACGTGTTGAAATGAGTTTGTGAGCTCGGAAGTAGGAACTGGTAGCTTTCATTGGAGGGTGAATGTTCTGACCATTTAATCAGCAGTTTATTTAATGAGTATGTATGCTGGCTTGGGGGACTTTGAAGAAAAATGGATAAAACTCCAAACTTTATTATGGAGAAAAGGCATGTTTTGTGTTTGGAGAGGTTACTGGTGACCACTGATGTTCAACTGCACTGATATTGATAAATTCATGCTAAACTCAACCAGAAAATCATTAGTTCATATTAAATTTCATGCCTCAAAACTTTATTTGTGTTAAATACATGATTATTTTATGGAGGGATCTCAGACTTTGGGGAGCCACTTGGATAGCTGTATAATTTGGCTAATAGAATGAAGGTAATCTAGAATGTAATGTTGAAGATGAATTCTACTTGTGGTCAAGGACTTTATGATCCCAGAAATGTATAGATTTAAGCCCCGGCAGTTTTTCAATTCTCAGTATTTTTTTTTTTTTGCAATTTCAATGGTGAATTCTCATGAAGATTTTTTATGTTTGCAGCCCATTTTCTCTACCAAAATCATGAAAATAAACTGAAATACGATGTAATTCTAAATGCTGTAAGTGTCTTCTGAGTTGACCCACATTTTTCCTCTTTATGAAGCTTAAATCTTGAATTATAAAGCATTAAATTGGGTAACCCATAAATAGCCAAATTTGGCTTCTGCGCAAAGGGCTTAAGAAAATGCAAGATTAACTTTTAAACTGTGATAATCAGACTTTCACGTTGAGGGCTAACGTAGTGTTGCATATTATCTCAAACATTTAACACTGTGTTGTATTAATGCAATGCGGCTAACCAAGAGCCATGCAGAGAGGCTCTGAATGCAACATGACATTAACTCCATCTTGAAGGATGCACGGCCCTACGATGGACATTGACATTCTACTTGATCTTTTTGGATATTCTGTTTTGGATTACGATGTATCTCTGGGGACAATGGCAAGATCCAACAAGGTAGGCTAATGATCCAAATATTTTTGGATTTTTTCTCAATTCTGGTGCTGGAACGAGATTAGGCTTTGCTAGGCAGCTGCTGTGACTGCACAGTCAACATAATTTACCAGTATGTGGTTTCGGAAATGAAGATTAGAATTTGTAAAGGTGCAGCCAATGGTGCTGTTAGTGTTTGGTCTATTTTTCGGTTTTGTTTTCCACCGAGAAGGGGCATGCATGATGACCGCTACGTAGGGTACAACATGTTGGAGTGATGCTCTGGTCCAGTTGTTCATTTCAGCAACAGATAGTTACCTCAGTGTCTGCACACTCTCCATCTGTGCAGCATGGCACGTCTTCCTCAGCAGTCATGATATCATCAGGGTCAGGGGCCGCTTCTGCCCTGCATTGTTTACAACACTGTTATGCCAGCCAATGGCCATGATGCTTATACTGGTAATCGGGTAATATGTGGAACTACTGTTTACAAGAGACTTGTTGCTCACTTGTTGCATCTGCACTACAGCCTGCTCCTACCTGTTCGTATCATCTACCGTTAGGCTTACTTGCTCCTCGTTTCTGGGGGGCTGCTGTCCATGCTGCTGATTCTGAAATGCAGTTAGCACATTCAGTGATGCAGTCCCTAAAATTCTGTAAAACCAATAGGCCTATACCTTTAACATCGTCATTCATTGTGCGCATTGTTTTATCAGTGCATTGTTCCAGCATAAAAGCACTTTTCTCCCCGGCTATGCAGTTAGGATTAGCAGTTATACTGTTGATTAGTTAATGCTATCTTTAAGTTTACCACCCGAGCGCATACTGTCGTGAGCGGCACATTTGGTTAATGCTATCCACTTTAAGCGCTTTATACAATCGACCTGCTCAGATTTTGCATATTTTGTCATTTTTAATATTTTTATGAAGGTATGTTTCATTTTTACTGCTTTAATTGCATTTAATGTCATTTCTGTCTTTGTTGTGCTGTTACTAAAGTCCAGCCGTGAACACCATAGATTAAAAAAAAAAAACTGCGCCTGTGTTAGTTAAAACAAAATCACAACTCTGAAAATTAAGTTATAAACTTAAAACATTTGTGGCTGGTTTCTTTTAGTTAAAAGCGTATTCTCCTTGATAGTTACTTCCTGCCTGGCACGATCTGGTGTTTTTCCCATTAGCATAATACTAACAGTTGGATCCAATAAATGTATATAGTCGGATCCCTGTTCCTGCACATCAGAAATAGACTGCCATTCTCAGCGCGGAGAGCCGCTACTATAAAGAATCAAACCATTGTCTAGAATGGCCAACTCCGCAACCGTTTAAATTGCCCAAGACGCTCCCCGTGGAATCAGGCCTTTAGGAACCAGCAGCAAATACTTTTATGAAGGTTGTCCATGCTCGAAAGCTACTTGTAGCTTTTTAAAAGCTTGACGGGAACCCTGCACTTACATTCTTGACTATAAAGAATGAACGAATCTCTCGCTTCTTAAGGGGGGGACATTTCTGATATCAGATCATTACGTTCGTGAACATCTGGGGGCTAGGCTGTTCTGTATTACCATTTGCTCTTTAAATTGTCAGTAAAAACTCTGATGTAAAGCACCTGTCAAATCGTGTGACGTCCGCTAGGCATAAGGCAAAGAGGGTAAATACGCCCTCAGCTTGGAGTAAATTTAAGTCTCTTTGCGAGAAGCTGAGAAATTTAAGTAGGTTAAAGTACAAGACTTATGTGGAGTCATTAGGTGAAGAGGTGAAAGTTAACCCTCAAAAACTATAGTCCTTCTATCATTCCAAAACCAATATGAACACGATTCTGCACAATGTCAAGTGCGTGATTAATGTAGTGCTGATAGTCAGGAAAAGGCCAGAATGTTCAATGAGCATTTTTCATTCTGTGTTTTCCCATGACTCGCCTACTGTACTGCCTGATTTTCCTCTAATTTCAAACCCTGATCTGGAATGTTTATATTTTCAGTTTGAAGATATTTTTGATGTGTTATGGAATTTGGATGCCTCTAAGGCATGTGGTCCAGATAATTTTTCACTTAGGATACTGAAATTGTGTGCAGGTTTGCTGTGTCATTCTCTTGCAGTTATTTTTAATGTCTCTATGCAGACATGTACTCTACCTGATAACTGGAAAACTGCCAATGTCATGCCTATATTTAAAAAGGTCGACCATGAAATGGTGTCAAACTACCGTCCAGTGTCATTGTTGTCCGTGGTATCCAAGATTATGGAGAGGTGTATATTTAACCAGATATCTCCTATTCTTCAACCATTGACGCACCCGTTCAACATGGCTTCAGTAGGGGGCGGTCTACCAGTACCCAGCTTGTAGAAGTTTTGCATAAAATAGGCCAGGTTTTGGATAAGGGTGGTCAGGTTGATGTCCTGTATTTAGATTTTGCCAAGGCATTTGATAGTGTGCTGCACAATTTACTTTTTCATAAACTTCAGTTATTTGGTATTAATGGTAGACTTTAAATGTGGTTCAGGTCTTATCTTACAGAGAGGCAACAAAGAGTACAGTGCCTGACAAAAGTCTTGTCACTTATCCAAGTTGTAGGAACAACAAATAATAACCTGACTTGTAGTTGATCAATTGGAATCAAAAATGGCTTATATGAAAGGTAAAGCCCTCTAGATTATCTATACCAAAATAGAGTTTTGTGTCATTGATTGAGTTTTATAATTTAATTTGTACAAAAGGTCAATTTTGCTTGGACAAAAAGTCTGGTTTGAAAAAAAATGGAAAATACATACACTTTATTTTGAATACACAAATATGCCACTATAATATCAGAACATAAAGCCATGGTGCCTTGGAAAAAAAAGAATTAATACTGGTATGACTCCCATGAGCTTGGAGGACTGCATCCATATTCTTGGCAATGACTGAGATAACAGATGATGAAATCATCTGGAATAGCAAAGCAGTCTTGCAGGACTCCCAGAGTTCATCAAGATTCTATGGTTTCATCTTCCAAGCCTCCTTTCATCTTACCCCTGAAATGCTCAATAATGTTCATGTCAGGTGACTGTGTTTCCTGGAAATTTCACCTTCTTCGCTTTCAGGAACTGTGACATGGAGGCAGAAGAATGAGAAGGAGCAGCAGGTCTCAAGAAATATTTCAGGCTGTTGATGGATCCACTCTGGGGCCTTCTTTGTAACAACAAACCATGATTTTTCCTCCACCAAACATGATCGTTTTCTGGGAGAATCTTGGGTCCATAAGGGTTCCAACAGGTCTTGTATGGCGACTTGGCATGCAGTTCAATGGATGATTCACCAAAAAAAAAAAAACTTTCAGCCACTTTTCCAGTATCAATCCTTTCTTTAATGTGGGCCTTGGCAAATGCAGTGCAGGTTTTTGTTTTCTGTTTAATGCAGACTTCTGTGTACTAATTTGGCTATGAAAACCACTTTGAGAGAGAATTTGACAAACTCTTCTTGGATACCGGATTTTTGGTGACATTTCCTCATGTAGCATCGCTGTGGTTGAAGAAGGGCTAGTCTTGTACAGTTGAAGCAACAAACGGTCCTTTCAAACAGTTGTCATATCTGTCTGACCTCGCCCATGAATGTTTCATCAAATCTTTTTAATCCCCTCGACTTGACATTTGGATACACTAAAGATGTCTGCCACCTCAGCAGCAGACGCCTTCAGGCTCTTGATGATCAGCACTTTGGTCTGTGGTTGAATCTTTGGTATGTTGTCAGAGGTCTAGTCTCATTATGAAACCATGTTGGGGTTATTTCTATACACATCTGGGAATGTGTTAATTTTGTATTTGTCATAGGTTAAACTCTAATCTGCGATTTGTTGCATCATCTGAAGATACGACAAGACTTTTGTCCTAGCAAAAACAGATGTTATGGGCTTAGCTGTGAACATCAGAACACTTTTTCGCGGTTTCATTTTGCAAAATTATTAATGTTTGACATTAAAATGGACCATT
Organism: Gymnothorax javanicus; assembly: GCA_029692085.1. Taxonomy (NCBI): domain Eukaryota; kingdom Metazoa; phylum Chordata; class Actinopteri; order Anguilliformes; family Muraenidae; genus Gymnothorax; species Gymnothorax javanicus. The sequence continues at coordinate 85,968,863 of CM056195.1, forward strand.
TATTGTAACAATTGATTGGTTAGAAATAAAGTTACATGCTATTTTTAGTTACTATGTCCTTATGCGACAAGACTTTTGTCAGGGACTGTAGTCCTAGAAGGCTATGCTTCATCATACCTACCTGTGGTCTCGGGGGTTCCCCAGGGATCTATATTGGGACCTCTTTTGTTTACGTTGTAAAACCCCAATTCCGTAATAGTTGGGACAAAGTGTAAATTGTGAATAATATCAAAACGCAATGACTTTCAAATCACACCAGCCAGTATTTTATTCACAATAGAACAGAGATAACATAGCAAATGTTGAAACTGAGAAATTTTACAATTTTATCCACAAAATGCGCTCATTTCAAATTTGATGGCTGCTACAGGTCTCAAAAAAGTTGGGACAGGGGACTGTTTACCATGGTTTAGCATCCCCTCTACTTTTTAACACAAAGTGGAGGTGTCTGGGCATTGAGGAGAAGTTTCTTGACTTTAGCCATTGGAATTTGATCCCACTCTTGTTTAATACAGGCTTCCAGCTGCTGGAGAGTTTTGGGTCTCCTTTGACGGACTTTTCATTTAATTATGCACCAAATGTTCTCAATCGATGAAAGATCAGGCCTGCAGGCAGGCCAGTTCAGCACACGGACTCTTCTACTACGAAGCCATGCTATTGTATTTGCTGCAGTATGTGGTTTTGCATTGTCCTGCTGAAATAGACAAGGCCCTCCCTGGAATAGATGTCATCTGGAGGGAAGCATTAGTTGCTCTAAAACCTTTATATACCTTTCAGCATTCATGGTGCTTTTTAAAACATGCAAGTGTCCCACACCATATGCACTACTGCATCCCCACACCATCAGAGATGCTGGCTTTTGAACTGAACGCTGATAACAGGAGGGGTGGTCTTTCTCCTCTTTAGCCTGGAGGACACAACGCCCTTGTTTCCAAAAAGAATGTCAAATTTGGACTGGCGTCTGACCACAGGACACTTTGCCACTTTGCTACAGTCCATTTTAAATGAGCCTTGGCCCACAGAACACGGCGGCGCTTCTGGATTATGCTCAACAATGGCTTCCTTTTTGCATGATAGAGTTTTGATCTGTGGATGTTTGTGTTTACAGACAGAGGTTTCTTGATATTCCTGGGCCCATGAAATAATGTCAAACAGAATCATGCCGCAATTTGCAATGGCGTCTGAGGGCCCAACATCATGGGTTTCCAGTAAAGGTCTTTGGCCTTGTCCCTTACACACAGAGATCTTTCCAGTTTCTCGTTGAGGAACATTGTTTTTAAAGTATTCCACAATTTTTTTTACGCCTTCACAGGTTGGAGAGCCTCTGGCCATCTTTACTTCTGAGAGACTCAGCCTCTCTCAGACATCCCTTTATAGCCAATCATGTTACACACCTGATGCCAGTTAACTTAATTACTTGCTAAATGTTCTTTCAGCTGATTCTCTTATATATTAATGGCTTTTTCAGCCCTTTTTTTGCCTGTGTCCCAACTTTTTTGAGACCTGTTGCAGCCAGAAAATTTGAAATAAGCTCATATTGTGGATAAAAATGTAAAATGTCTCAGTTTCAACATTTTAAATGTTATCTATGTTCTATTGTTAATAACATATTGGCTCATGTGATCTGAAGGTAACTGCATTTTGATTTTATTCACAATTTACACTTCGTCCCTACTATTTCGGGATTGGGGTTGTATATAAATGACATGCATGATGTCTTGGATGTGGGTACTCGGTGTGCATTGTATGCTGATGATGCCAAGTGTTATAGAAGTATTGAAAAATTGTCGGACTGTCACATGCTTCAGGATGACTTAGACAGGTTAAAACAGTGGAGTGTCAAGTGGGTTCTCAAATTCAGCCCCTCCAAGTGTCAACTGATTTCTATTTCAAGGAAATTAAATACTGTTGTTTTTTATTACTATCTGAATGGAATGGTAATTAAAAGGGTTAATGTAATTCGGGAATTTGGAGTAATTGTTCAAGACAAATTGACCTGGAATAACCACATTGACAATATTGTACATAGTGCGAAGAGATCATGGTACTTGATTGGGAGAATCACTGGGCAAAAAGTTTGAATTGCTCAAGACTTTGAATACAAACGTTGTCTGCAGTAGGGTTGAATATTGCACAGTTTCCTGGGACACCAGCGCTAAACAAAACCTCAAATTGATTGAGGGTCTACAGCGCATGGTGACTCGGCATATTTGTGGTTACGAAGTTTCTTTTGTTGACAGGATGAATGAGCTTGGCTCCTGCCTCTTTCAACATGTAGAGAAATTAATGGCCTTGTATTTTTACATAGTTGTATGATTCAGAGATTTAATATTGACACTGTTGATTGTATTGTATTTCATTCTCACAGAGATGATTTATTATTAAGAAGTGCTAATGTCAATACTGAAACATTTCAAGTGTCATACTTTAACCGTTTTGTTAAATTGCGGAATAATTTACCCAATAATTTACATTTTGATGCCAACCCGTTTCATTTTAAAAGGAGTCTAGTCAAATATTTAAGTGACATTTTAAATTTCGACGTGAGTAACGTGTTCTTGGGTGACGTTGGTGCCAGGTAAAAATGTCAGAGGAAAAAGGGCAGATATAAAACCTATCAGAGCTGCCATGCGTTAGCGGTGTCTCTGGTGCTCTTTCTCTTTTCAAGAATAAGAATTCTTTCCTCCAACATTTTTCTCCTCTGACATTTTTACCTCTGACATTTTTACACCGAACCGTGACGTGTTGTACATGTTCGCTCTGTAGAACAACTGCCTGAATGTTTTAGGACCACCTTCGTGTTGGGGTCAGTCCTTCCAGGGCGGGCTCTGCGCGGAACCGGCCTCAAACATATTATTTGGACCTGTCCGGCTGGGGATTGTGGTGCCGTGGGGTGACCGGTGTCTGCGGTCTCCGGTATGGGAGTGTAAATGATTCTTGTACTTTTTGGTGATGACACTATAAGAGGCTACGGCCTAACTCGCCACCTTGTTGTGCTATACATCTATTTTGTTTAATTTGTTGTGACTTATTTGTATGTTTTACAAATTGTTGTATATTCATGACAGAAGATTTTATAAAAGTAAATAAATAAATAAATAACATGCATTGCTTTCAACTCCTGAGTAAAGAAAAGCGTGAGAAGTCCGGAGACTTAATCGGTTTCCAATTGCTAGTGGTGAAATCCACCGTAATGCACGTGAAACTGATAAACCTCTATGCACAAGGACTTCAATTCCGCGTGGGAATCTCTTACATATGCATTGATTGAAAAATTGCTGATTACAGCAGGGGAACGTAAATATGCCACTAAAACTCACGCCGAATGGGTGAGAGTTGACAGGTATGCATTATTCATGAAAACTGACAACACCTGTGAATGTTTTCAGGGTTTCTCTAATGGTAATTTTAAATGAATGATTGAAAACGTGTATTTTAGTGGCATATTTACGTTCCCCTGCTGTAGTCAGTAATTATTCAAACAACTCGTATGTAAGAGATTCTCGCGCGGAATTTAAGTCCTTGTGCATGGAGGTTGGAAGCAATGCTTGTTTTATGATCGTTTAAATTGTTTTAATTAAATAAGATTATTTGAAACATCTTTATGCAATTCCATTGCTTCCAACTCCTGAGTAAAGAAAAGCGTGAAGTCCGAAGTCATAATCGGTTTCCAATTACAAGTGATGAAATCCACCGTAACACGAGTGAAACTGATAAACCTCCATGCACAAAGACTTCAATTCCGCGCCAGAATCTCTTATGTTGATTGAATAATTGTTGACTACAGCAGGGGAATGTAAATATGCCACTAAAACTCACGTTGAATGCGTGAGAGTTGATAAGTATGGGTTATTAATGAAAACTGACCACCCCTGATAATGTTCAGAGTTTTCGGAGTCTCAGTAAAGGTAATTTAGATGAATGATTGAAAACAGGTCATGACCAATCATTATTTTTAAGGGATGGGTTTGAGCTTCCCCTATCGCCAGTTCACCAGCCGCCACTGGTGTGAATACATGCAGCTTGCGAGGCAATTCGATTTAGCTTAGCCCTTTCATGGGATTAAGGTGTAAGGTATTGTTTACTACCCCAAAGAAACACAAAAATTATTGCATGCATTTAATAATATGTGCTAGTGAGCTAGCTCATGGTTAACTGTTGAAAGTTAATATGAGATTGAATAAGTGAACAAAATGATTGCCTTAGTTTTGGTAAATGTTTTTGGGATGGTATTTTATACAGTTGGTGGATTTTGAATGCATTTTGGATAGGAAAATCTGGGCTTCTCTGTGTTTACGCTCTGTGGTCACGCACTCCCTGCTTCGTTAACTTCCACTTTTCCATAAACTCTGTATTCCCGTACTGCCACCCTGCGGCCTAGCGGAGAACTGATTTTACAAGAGTCCTCTATTAGGCGGTGAGGAGAAAGTAGCTCAGCGAGGCAGTAGGGGCCCCCAGCCCTGGGGAGGCCACCCCCTTGACCCCCACAATCGCTCTGCTTATGAGGTAAGGCAAAAAAGTACTGATTTCATTCGATATTGGTAGAGCTTGAATACAGAATTCTTAATCGGAACACCCTAGGCACACCCTAAACACTGCAAACCCTAGAATGTTCCTTAGGAACAAAAATTCTTCCTGTTGGGGGCGCCCCGGTGGCACATCAGTCTAAGCACACACACCATAAAGGCTGTGTCCTTCCCGCAGCAACTCTTTTTCGATTCCAGCTCGGGTCATTTGCCACATGTCTTCCCCATTCTTCTCCCCTACTTTCCTGTCTCTCTCCACTGTATGGCGATCAAATGAAGGAAAAAGTCCCAAAAAATTAATCTTTAAAAATTCTTCCTGTTTATAGTGTGAATCCATGCTCTTAGCTGCCTTTTACCATGGGGAAGGCGAAAGAACGTAAAATACCTCCCCCCACCCCATTCTATACGATTTGTGCATGTTCTGCCAAATGTAGTCAGCAATGAGTATGTGTATGACCTAAATCGTGCTTTAGCTGAACTGGTCTATTGTGGATGGAATAAAAACCAGCGTACACTGGGAGCCCCAGGACTGAGTTTGAGATAGTGTTCCAGACAATGACTATTGATGCACCAATTGTAAAAATCAGGGCTGATGCTGATGTTTAAAATAACAATTTAGCCGATAACATTTTTTTTTTTTTACATTTTCTATCGTTACTTATTTCATTTTTGCATTTAATCTAATTCCTCACCTGACCTAGTGAGCAAAATTGATCTTCACTATAGAACATACATTTGAGTGAGAACAGATTCAACAATAAAAATTTACAATGCAACCTTTCATTGAACCTTTTTCACATGAAAGATTCCCCTGAAAAGTAAAAAAAAAAAGGCTTTAAAGGGGAACTCAAGGATAATGCATAATGCTATTTCATACAAACATAATTAGTAAATAAATGTTGCAAAATACAAAAATGTGGAATTTTTGTTTTTAAAGACTAGATAAATGAGGTTTTATTCCCCTTAATTAGCTGTCGTCTTCTACAACGGTCGCGTGATAATGATCGCCCTTCGCCCAGAGGTATGCGCTGTTATTTTGTTGGATAGGGTGATTGTCCCAGTCCATTATTTGATGACGAATGATTGTTCAATGGCCCATTGGCTAGTTGCACAAGATGGTGTTGAGTACTTTCTGAAACACGCAGGGTTGTTTCAATATTAACGGTTCGCTTCTGTTACTTAACAGTCTATATCAGATGCTGAGCAGATGACAGGTATATCATCCCAGAAATGTGATTTTAGCTATCGCCAATATTCCAGGACCAGATATTCTGTTTTGGTTTCATTTTGAATTTACTTTGACATTTTCTGATGCAACTACCTAGCTAGTACTGCTACATCATTACGGTTTTCTTTGATGTGTTCAGCTAACCATAGCTACAGAAGTGATGGTCGTGAGAGTGCAACTGACGCCGAGTGAGAAGGTAAACAAAGTATCGGCAATATTAACATATGCGTCGATCGCATGTTAGATTTATGAAATGGCATTTTGACGTTATGGAATATTTACACATTAATTTCCAGATATTTTCACATTTGTTGTCTGTCGCTTAAAGCCAGTTCATCACTCATCAGTGAGAACGGCTGGAAATGTGATGCTAGTTAAAAACTCTCGTTTCTTGGTGGAGCAGCTGATGTCTCATTAGGAGTGCCAACGAACAAACATCAGTCATGTGTAATCATGACAAATCTTGCACACATCATTCGTGGTCAATTAAGCGAAATCCTGGGAATATCAGCGATAGCTAAAATCACATTTCTGGAATGATATACCTGTCATCTGCTCAGCATCTGATATAGACTGATAAGTAACAGAAGCAAACCGTTAATATTGAAGCAACCCTGCCTATGTCAGAAAGTACTCACCTGTCATGGTTTGTGAGGTTTGCGTGCTGTTTGGACCTTTCTTTGCGGCTCTCGTCTGGGGACAATATCAAATTCCTGGGCCATCGAATTCTTTACCCAGCTGGTTGATTGAGCTGGGGCAGCGCTTCCCCAGAATCTATATAAGCAGGACGCCCGGCAAGCCTCCTTCGCTAGAGTGTCTGCATTTAGATTCGCACTATAGTCGAAGATATCTTTAGTCAGGTTTGGTATGACTTTCTATCTTCTTATTGTTGGAGTTTCTTCTCCCTTTTTCTATCTCGCTTTGCTTCCGTGGTTCGACTATTATTCGGCCCTTTGGAAGTCACGAGTACTTATGCTTTGGTATATATTATTCTCTGTGTTTGTACTGTGTTCATGCTACTCTCTGTCTCTGTCGTTGCGCTTGGCCTCCGTATACTACCGGCCATTACAGAACACTCTAGCCAGCATGGAGTCGTCAGCAATGGTTGTGTTAGAGAAAGTTGTGGCCAACCAACAAGCTGCTCTCTCCAGTTATGGCAAGGGTCTTGTTAGCCTGAACAAACAACAGGCAGAGTTGGTGGAAAGAGTCCGCCTTAAGGCGAATGCCATAGAGAGACAGGAGAACATTCTGTTAACTCTCACTGAGAGTATTAGAGCCCTGTCCACGCAAATCACACAAAATGTTACACAAGCACAGTCCGTACATTCTCCCTGAGAGCCAAAGCTTCAATTACCCCCAAGATATGGAGGCGAGGCAGGAAGATGTAAAAGATTTCATTAGCAAATGTGAGATATTTTTTAAAAGCGCAGCCTTCACGGTTCGTTAATGAGGAGTCTCGGGTTTCATTTATTTTATCCCTGTTAACCGACACAGCACTCACTTGGGTCGGCCCACTTATTCGATCTAATTCACCGGTAGTGAATACTGTGGAGATTCTGGTTAGAGAAATAGTATCGGTGTTTGATCAGGATCTAAGGCAGGGCTCTGAGAGTGTCGCTGCATTTTCAATCACATTTCGCTCCTTGGCTAAAGAGACAGGCTGGCCAGAAGTGCCTCTTATGACAGTGTTCGTTCACGTTTTAGCAGAGGAGGTTAAGGACGCTCTGGCTACATTGGAGCCTAGTTTGTCTCTAGATTCGTTGGTTCGCACTGCGGTGCGAATTGATAATCGCATCCGCGAACGTAACAGGGAGAAATGTACTGCATTGGCTCTTGCTGGTAATGGGCTAATGCTACCAGCAGCATGCATACAGCTCCTATTCCGCCCACTGAAAATTCCACTCCTGGTGAGCCTATGCAGATTGATGGTTCATATGAGAGCCGGGCTTGTAAGGCTGTTCGGAAACGTATAATCTGCTATAATTGTAACAAACCGGGACATATCCGTGCACGCTACCCTGAGCTTCAGGGAAATGAGAAGTCCCTAGCGGTATGGGGGGCGCTAAAGGGACAGGCCCAATTTCCCTTCCGAACTTTAATCCCTTTAGAATTGACTGTGGGGAGACAGAGAATATTTATTGAAGCTTTTGTGGACTCTGGCACCGTGGATTGTTTTATGGATGCAGAGTGGGCTAGGAGACATTCCATTCCTATCCACCCTCTTTTACATTCACGCTCTGTTAGATATTTGGACGGTCACCCGCTGGGAACTGGATTTATAACTGAAGTTTCTGAATCATTGACTATGTTCATCTCTTTTGGTGGCCATTCTGAGGAGGTCCGGTTTTTTATTATCAGTTCTCCGAACAGGGTGAGAATTTGGGGGCTGCTCTGAACTTTTGTCTGCCTCCTAATGTTCCTGATGATTATCTCGTGGAAGTTCTTAGCAAGCAACGGGCCTCGACTTTACCTCCTCATCGCACATTCGATTGCGAGATCAATCTCCACCTGGGTACCACTCCCCCCAGGGGTTCATTATACTCGCTGTCAGGGCCTGAACGGAGGGCTATGCGAGAATATATTCAGGAGGCTCTGGCTAATGGATTTATTTGGCCCTCCACGTCTCCAATATCACTATTAAAAACCGATACCCACTTCCGTTGATATACTCCGCATTTGAATGGCTGCAGGAGGCGTCGTTTTTTACCAAGCTAGACCTTCGGAATGCTTATAACTTGGTTCGGATCCGTGAGGGGGACGAGTGGAAAACGGCATTTAATACGCATGACGGGTATTAAGTCATGCCTTTTGGATTGGTTAACGCCCCCTCTGTGTTCCAGGCACTCATTAATGACGTCCTCCGAGAGATGTTGGAGAGATTCGTCTTTGTCTACCTTGACGATATTCTGATTTTCTCTTCAACTCTCTCGGAGCATAAACAACATGTCAGACAAGTGCTTGAGGCCCTCCTCAAAGCCAAGCTCTTTGTCAAGGCTGAGAAATGCGTTTTTCATGCCAAGTTGCACCCATGCGCCTACTTCTCCCGGTCGTTGTCGGCGGCCGAACGGAATTACAGCATTGGTGACTGGGAGTTGTTGGCCGTCAAGTCGGCGTTAGAAGAGTGGCGCCATTGGTTGGAGGAGGCTGAACAGTAATGGACTGAGACAATCACCCTATCCAACACAATGACAGCACATACCTCTGGGCGAAGGGCAACGTTTCGTCATTATCACGCGACCGTTGTAGCAGACGACAGCTAATTAGGGGGAATAAAACCTCATTTATCTAGCCTTTGAAAACAAAAATTCCACATTATTGTATTTTACAACATTTATTTATTCATTATGTTTGTATAAAACAGCATTATGCATTATCCTTGAGTTCCCCTTTAAAGTCTCCTGTGGCCTGTTTTACAATCACCCACTTTGTTAAGGAACGCTTTCCATTGGCTTAACATTAACCTTTTTGAAAACGTATATATTATTTTACAATTAAATTAAATACACAAATTTTTAAAGAAGCACTAAATAAAATAAGCTGAATAACAAATGTTGACAAATGTAAATTGCGCCATCATCAGGCCTTTATACTGCATAAATGTCAAGAAAGCACTTAAATAAAAAATCATCAGATCTTTTTTTTCAAACAAAATAGGTTTTTTTCACAAGCAACAACATTCAGTAAGCATGGGGTTGAACTTGAACTTGTTTACAAAAAAAAAATCTTGCTCATGCCACACTATTCAACACAGCTGGTTGCTCTTTTAAATCAACAACAAAAAAAAATCAACAGTACCTCATTATCTACTTCTTACTAAGATGCATGTTTTTCTTTACAAAGATAATAATCTTTGCCTTGTCGCAGCTCAGTCTATTCTTCTTGTCATCTTGGATGTGAGACGCCGAGCTGAATACCGATCGCTGTCCTTGCTGGTGCACTGGTATTTGCGCGCCATTGCTGTGATGCCCTTGTCCTTGGCTGTTGTGATCCATTTTATTCCACAATCTCTTCAACCATGTCATGCAGAGAAGATGGTTCACTGTCTGTTCGTGTCCTCTTGCACTGCGGATTATCCGCTCTCTTCCTGCTTTGCATCTTGTTGTCAGCATGCCTGTTGGTCAATTGCGCGTCCAGCTGTGCTCGCGCACGTTGTTTAACATCCTCATCAAAATAGCGATCCGTATACCTGGGATCCAGTAAGGGTGCAACGCAGAAAAATGGTTCAGAATCTATGTGTTCAAAGTCTGTTTGTTAACAGCCTCCAATAAAGCATTCTTAACAGTTTTAACACTGTGGTCATCGTCTGTTTCCCTGCTTAGAAGACATCTCAGGGCTCTCACTGAGGGGATCACGTTGGCAGCTGATCTCTCTGATGATTTAATTATGCAAAGGGAGCGAGAAGTGTGATAAAGTTTTAGACTAATCCCCACTGCTGTGCAGTGAGGGTTGCATACATTGCAACTGCATGTTTTTGTGACAAAATACTCTTGGAGGGAAACATCTTGCTGCAGTCTTTTCAGTTTCATGCCCAACTGGATCTGCACTGCCTGCAGGCCCGAGTAAGCGGAGAGTGTTTGAAGTGTTCACGTATTTTTCAGCCAGTGGCAATCACATTGGAGATGCTCCGCTGGCTGAGCACGCCATTGCGGACTGCCAGCTGGAAGGTGTGCACCATGCAGCCAAAACTAGCCAGACTGCTGTCTGTCATTGCTTTTACTATATTTCTGGCTTTATCTCTCACAGCAGCATGCACTTTAGACTGGTCTATTTTCTACTTTTCAAACATTTTTCCAAATGCCTCTGAGATGGCAGATGCAGAGTGGGGGCCCATGAACTCTAGGGAGTATAACACTGCTTTCATCAAGATAAAGTCATTGTCAATCCATTGTGCTGTGCTGCTAAACACACTCAACGGGCTAGCATCTGAACTCAATATGTCTGTTGTGAAACTAATGGCAGGGATTCCACCAGCCAGTAGCTCATGAATATGTGTGGGCGCAATGTTGTAGATTACAGTAAGACAGATGTCAGCAAAATGATTGCAACTGGGTAGTGTGTAACAGGGCTCCATATAGTCCATCAGGCTTTGAAAACCCGCAACTTCCACAACAGAGAAAGGCTGATCATGTAATGCAATGAACTCCATCACTTTTTAAGTAATTTCCTTTGCCTTGGTGCTGTCAGTGGGGAATTTCTTCCCCTTCTGAAATGCCGTGGTTATCAAGGATTGATTCTTGCTAGTGGTCTGTTTTTTCTTGTTGAGTTCAGCTCTTGCTTTTTATCAGCTATCAAGTAATCATTATAAACTTCTTTGTGTCTGTTTTTTAAATAACCACCGAGATTGGATGTCTTAAAGTTCCTGCTAATTGTCCCTCCTCTTTATATTTCACAGGAACATGTCTTGCAAACTGCATGTTGCTGGTCAATCTCTCAGGTTGTGTAATAGTCCCACACTGCCAACATCTTGTTTGTCTATGAAAAAAAAAATCACACGTGTGTGCATGGCGCGTTGACCTCAAACATCACGCAAGTGTCTGAAAAACAGGTGATTTTTTCTGCCCAATAAAAAAAAATATTCTTTGAATTGTCAGTATACTAGCTTGCCAGCATTAGTTTAATGTGAAACGAGAGAGACACATCAGCAACTGCAATTGGCGCGTTGTACACTATTTGCGGATGGGCCAATGTCCGTCAACAGGGCGAACATCTGCTGATACTGATGTTAATCTGATACATTGGTGCATCCCTTGCAATACCTGGCCAGTTCATTGTTTTAAAGCCATGTAATTCCAGCCCTTAGTGCAGAGTTGGGCAATGAGGGCCGTATCTGTCTTTGGTTTTCACATGAACATCTGGGCCCAGTTGTTCAAAGCTCAGCTAATTTAACAGCTGGTTAGCGCTAAACACCTGACATTATGACCACTCTCTAAATAAGATTCTCGCGAATGCGCTTCACGACTAATCAAGGGGAAACCTACAAAATGCATCAAAAACATACAAACATCTGTGCTTTCATTCAGAGATATAGATACTGTGGTTTAAACTTAATCACCAGTTAAAGTTAACAAAGCTTTGAACAACCGGGCCCAGGTCTTTAATTAGTCATTTATCTTAACCTCTTAAGCCCTGAGCCTCTGGCTTGAAAATGACATGCCCAAAATGAAATGAGTATATCTCGGCAACTACTTGGTCCATTTGAATAATCTTGGGATCATAATAAAGGTAATACTGTGGGGATTTTTGTCACGGTGTAAAAATCGGTATTTCTGTCACTGAGTCAGAGTAAATGGAGATGGAATACAGCGTAATTGAGAGATAACATTTTCACTTAACAAAATTTTACTTTTACACTGTGTGCCATTTGACATTTCTCAGGTATCCCAGATAGCAAAAAGTGATTGAATCAACATTGTGATATTGTCAGGCTGAAGATTGCAATCAACATCAATGTCAGATATTGAAAAAAAACATTGAAAGTGGTAGCTATGATCAACATGGAAATAACGTTGAATTTCCAATTAATTCTGACAATGAATCAACCTTGATTCAACTATGATATGATCAACATTGAAAGAATGTAGAATTGCATCAACATTGATTCAACTATATATATGTATTGCATTATACATTGAAACAATTATTAAAGGGCCATTTCAACACTTTTCAACCCTCCTCTGTATGTTTTTAATATGCCTCTTTAAAAAAAAAAAAAAAAAAAAACTTTATTACTCTATTTATGGTATAGTTTGACAAGGAGCATGCCAAAGTAGTCTACTAGTCAGTGATATCACTGCCATATGCCTGAATGGCAGTGATGTCACTAATAGACAAGTTTGGAGCAACCCCCGCAGAACTTTAACACCAAATAGAGTAAAATGATTTTTTAAATGAGGCATATTAAAAACCTACTGACGAAGGTTAAAATGCTGAAATGGTCCATTAAGTATGCTATACTGCAGTGGTTCTCAACCTTTTTATACAAAGACCTGACTTTACAGGGACATGTTTTGGGGGACCCTATTCTTGATTGTAATTATTTCATAGGTGAAGATTTGAAAATGTGTTGTGAGCTTGTAGATTGTGTCATGGTTTCACCCCCCCCGCCAGATATAAACTGCAGTCTGGCGGGAGCTAGGACCATGGACATAAAAGAACGCAGGACCCAAATACCAGGCTGGTACAAACTGGAGATTTAATAAATAGTAAAAAACCACGCGGAAATAAAAACAGGGAGCAGCATCAACATGTCACCAGGGTTAAAATCACACACATCAATGATAAAACCAAAATGCAGTGCCGACGAGAACTGGCACCTGCCAGCCCTATATACTTCAGATAATCACCTCCACCTTAACGAGCAACAGGTGCGGCTTGTTAAGGTGGAGGCAAGAGAAAGCCACAGGGGAGGGGCTGCAAGGCAAAAACCCTTACAGATTGGCTATTTCCATTTTTTTTTTCCAGAAACCAAGGTTGAGAACAGATGCTTTACTGCATCCACTATTAACAAAAAACAATAAAACAGACCATTGTTCATTTTAGTTATTTATTTAAGATTCAAAAGAAATTACACTTTTGTACTTCTTTTGCACATTTTAGCACACACCTTTTCTTTTGATCTTTTAAGGAGGACTATATAGAACTACACGTTTTGACTTAATCTTATGGTAATTAACTCCAACATAATATCCAAGGTCGATTTTTTTGTCCATACATACCCCGTTCTTTTAAATGACCATTAATTAGTCGGAATTGCTGCTTCCAGGAGGCCGCCATTAACACCACGCCTGGCATGAGAATTTGCGAGATCATAACGTCACTGCGGCTGCCACATGCATTCATGTGCATGATGCATGCGATGTCAAAATGTCTGAATACATGGATATCTAAATAAATTAGACTACCAACCAATTTAAAATTGTACATTGAGCAAATCAACTGTTTGATTGCAAATTGAGCAAAGTAAATGGAAAGTGGGTGAAAGCAATTGTCGAATAGAGGAGGATGATTTTGAAGACCTTAACTTTGCTAGTTCAGCACGCAATTTGCCTGAATGTGTTTGCTTGATTATTACATTTGGCCGTTGTGTGCGAATCTTGTTCAATTATTAAATGAAAAATGTTTAAAATTTGCGGCACAGATTTGCCTGAACGTGCTTGCCTAGTCTTCGGTGCATTTGTCCATTGCTTGCAACGCGAAAATAATTTCTCTCGCATTCACGTTTAATGCGCTTCACACAATGTTTTCTACTTCGCATATATTTTTAGACGCTTAAAAACCAGGGCCATCTTAACATGATTTTATTTTTAAGAAATCTTTTTTAATAATACTTCAAAGTTTTCCGACGAGAGGTGGAATTCAGAGGTCTCCTATTTATTCAGATTACGGACATTATTTCTATCTAACACGGTAGCCTGGTTTGGTTTGTCTGCTTCTCATTATCTCTTCTAAATCATTATTGGCTCGATTTTGGTTTTGATTGGTCAGTTGGCTGAATAAATGGCTTGATTACAAGTAAGGCAAAGTACACGGGAATTGACTTAAGGTGAGCTAATTATGCCAAGGTGACAGCAGCTGTCCAGCCTCGCTGGTAATTAACAGACTCAAATCGCACTTTTCTTTCCGGAAGCATTTCAAATGGCCTCTGATGTCAGTTCACCTCTAAATTAAAGTTGTGTCGGATAGAAAAGGGTAATAATCAAGCTCGTCTGTCTGCCCCATAGAGGAAGCGGTAATATCTCAGTCATTCAAAAATTACAATGCAGGACCGCAGGACAATGGACATTCATGGCGCTGGCAGCCGCACTGACGTCACAATTAGGGGCGCCCCAAGCGGGTCGAGGGTGAATTTTCGTCTGCTGTGGTGAAAATGGCGCGGTCCACTAGTTTTGTAAAATCGCTCATAAAAATTAAAGAAATCGCAAAATAAAGAAAAGAAAGTCTTAGGAGCTTTTTTCTTGATATCTTGAAATAATATTACCCACTTTTCCCAGCTATGATAGTCCTCCTTTAAGGTTTCCTGCCTGGCCTAGGTGGAGGAAGCACCTTAGAGAATCATCTGGCCATCTATTTGCATCAACCAAAACTAAACCAGGTATTGAATTCCACTTTTTTATGTTGCATCTAAGAGGAAAGGAACTATACTGAGCATTTACATCACTTCCTGTTTCACAAGAGTATAAAAATGAGGTAACACACATGCAATATCCTGTTGTCATCTGACACCATGAAGAAAACAAAACTGTCAGTTCAGACGAGGCAGATGGTCATAGACCTTAATAAATCTGGTAATCGCTACAAGAAGATTTACAACCCCTATTTCAAAAAAGTTGGGATGCTGTGTAATTGTAAATAAAAACAGAATGCAATGATTTTCAAATCTAATAAACCCACCCTTTATTCACAATAGAACATAGACAACATATCAGATGTTAAAAGTGAGACATTTTACCATTTCATGAAAAATGTTAGCTCATTTTGAAGTTGATAGCAGCAACATATCTCAAAAAAGTTGTGAGAGGGGCAGCAAAAGCCTGGTAAAGTACGTGGTGCTGATAAAAAAAACAGCAGGAGGAGCATTTTGCAACTAATTAGGTTAATTGGCAACAGGTCAGTAACATGACTGGGTATAAAAAGAGCATTTTAGATAACTAAAGATGGACAGGATTCACCAATCTGCAAAAAAAAAAACGGCATCTAAAAATTGTGGAACAATTTCAGAAAAAATGTTCCTCAATGTAAAATTGTGAAGACTTTGAATCTCAGTACATAATACCATCAAAAGATTCAAAGCATCTGTATAAATCTCTGTGTGCAAGGGACAAGTCCGAAGGTCAATATTGGATGCTCCTGATCTTTGGACCCTCAAGTGGCACTGCACTAAAAACAGGCATGATTCTGCACTGGAATACACTGCATCGGCTCAGGAACATTTCCAGAAATCATTGTCTGTGCACACAGTGTGCCATGCAATCTTCAAATGCAAGCTAAAGCTGTATCATGCAAAGAAGAAGCCATATGTGAACACAATCCAGAAACACCGCCATCTTCTTTGGGCCAAAGTTTATTTAAAATGGACTAAGGCAGAATGGAAAACTGTTCTGTGGTCAGATTAATTAAAATTTGAAATTCTTTTTGGAAACCATGGACGCTGTGTCGTCTGGTCTAAAGAAGGGAGGGAACATCGAGCTTTTTATCAGCACACAGTTCAAAAGCCTACATGGTATGGTATCGGGTTGCATGCGTGCCTATGGCGTGGGGAGCTTCCACATCTGGAAAGGCATTATCAATGCTGAAGAGGTTTTACAACAACATATGTTCCCATCCTGACAACGTCCCTTTCAAGGAAGGCCTTGCATAATCCAGCAAAAATCCAGCAAAAAAGACCTCGGACTGTTGAGCAGTTACAATCCTACATCTGACAACAGTGGTACAACATTCCTCTCCCAAAACTTCAGCAATTGGTCTCCTCACTTCCCAGACATTTACAGACTGTTGTTATAAGAGGAGGGGATACTAAACAAAGGTAAACATGGCCCTATCCCCACTTTTGAGATATGTTGCCGGCAGCAAATTCAAAATGAGCTAATATTTACCTCCACCAACGAAGTTGGGGCAGAGGTTATGTTTTCGCCCCTGTTTGTCTGTCTGTCTGTTTGTGAACAACTTAACTCAAAAAGTCATGCACCGATTCCTCTGAAATTTTGTGGGTGCATTGCTGTTACATCAAGGAAAGACCCTATTGATTTTCACTGCAATCGGTGAAACACTATGGCCGCCACGGCAGCCATCTTGAAATCGTATGACACGCGATAACTCAACTTTGCTCCCACTCATGAAGATTCAGACTGTGCTGCCTTGGCGGAGGTTTGCACTCTACGAGTGCCTCTAGTTTTTCATGAAATGGTAAAATGTCTCACTTTCAACATCTGATATGTTGCCTATGTTCTGTTGTGAATGAAGTTTATGAGATTTGCAAATCATTGCATTCTGTTTTTATTTACTTTCTACACAGCATCCCAGCTTTTTGGGATTGGGGTTGTACACATGATTGATGCCACTGAGCACTCTCAGTGCTAAAAAAATTCCAAAGATATGGAACTGTTGAAAACCTCAAGGGTAGAGGATGCAACTGCATTTTGCCACTCAGGATACTAAAGAGGATGGCGAGAGATGGGACAAAAGAATCACTGTGAAAGAATTACAGGCCTTGGTGTCATCTTGGAGTCACCAGGTTTCAAATAGCACCATTAGGCACCTCCTCCACAACCACAGACTCTTTGGAAGGGTTACCAGAAGACAGAAGCCAGCGCTTTGAGTTTACCGAACGTTATTTAAATTATGACGAGAACAAGATGCTTTGGTCAGACGAGACATAAATTGCACATTTCGGTCGGATACAGCATCAGCATGTTTGGCATTGAAACAGAGATACATACAAGGAAAAGGACCTCATAGCCACGGTGAAATATGATGGTGGGTCATGTTTGGGGCTGCTTTAATTCAAGAGGTCCAGAGGCACTGGTTAAGATTAATGGCATAATGAATTCCACCAAGTATCAGATATTTTGGCTGACAATGTGGTTGCCTCCACCAGAAGGCTGGGACTTGGCCGTGGGTGGACTTTCCAACAAGACAATGACCCAAAGCATACCTTAAGATCCCAGAGTTCTTGTTAATAGCCGGTAACCGGTTATTTTTTCCGGCTGTGAAACGCAAAGTTACCGGCTATTGCTTTGGTAAATATCAATTAATAAAAGGGGAAAAACTAAAGAGAAAAAAAAAAAGATACATTTTTCAAAATGCACATGGACTATATGGACAATGCAAAAGCATATCCTGCTTTAGTGTCCCTCTGGAGCTGTCGTCGCATTTCTCAGTCGAAATCTTGAATTTCAGGTCCAAATTCTCCGCCTTGTGCTCGCAACTGCTCGCACACACATGTCCACTCGAGCTCCTCGCATAGTATACACAGTGCATGCAGTGCAGCGCAGCTAATAACGTGCAGATGGTCTTTGTTTCTATTCACGTTACAGCATTCAAACCTCAAACTGCAAAGTCGCATAAACTAAACTCAGTACACAGCATAGTACGGTGACAAACAAAGGAGAGCGTCTCATCAATATTGTTCTCCAGCATCCTGTCCTCTATAACTAGAGGTTGGATGATTACATGAACAACGAGCTGAAAGATCAGCTCCGAGCATCAATAATGAAAACGCTCGGTGGCTACGGAGATGACCATCTGTCATGCAAAAGTTGACGTGAGGCTAAGGTTATCGTTTAGATACATACAAAAAATGTCATCGTTGCTGCTGCTGCTCTCATGGTCCAATTTGATTAAATATCCCGCGGATTTGTTTGTCTGTTGTGCGAAATTGGAACACAAGAACACGAAATTTTGCACCGAGTCCGGTGTGCATGGTTTCACGCAGAATTTTGGTGCAGCGAATATTCCGCAAGTTCGTTCCGCTTTTGCGCTTCGCCCCGGTCTGAATGGGCCTTAAGTAGCTAATATATGCAGAACTAGCCATAAAGTCCATGAGTGTATTTTTAACTCATGGGACTTGCTACAGAGTGGGTGTGCTTACTGCTGTTGCTTTGAGTGAACGAAGAGGATGGCTGGCCCACAGCAACAGCAGCCGAAGTTGACGGAGTAATATATACCGTAAGACAATCGAAGGTAGTGCATTTTTGTTTAAGTTGGTACACAATGCGGATGTGCTTGGCCATGGAGTTTGTGTTCCCCCCCTTTCAATAAATTATTTTGTAACATAAATTGCATTTTTCTTCCTCCTTATCTTTTTTTTTGGTTAAAATGTAGCCAAACTTTAGACCTTTTCGCACGATCCGCCATCCTCGCAAGCAAGTGACCCGGATTCGTCTTCATTTACTGTAATACCTGTTGGCTGGCATTTAAATTTTTTTCCCCAAATACTTAATACCCAACTGGCGTATGTTTGTGCACCAGTGATTGCATTTAAATGACGTGACTCGACTCAAGACATAACATTACGTCAATGGACCTACGAGACTCGATAGCAGTATCGATAAGCTCAAACATTATTGATTTTCGGTTTTTGAAAAATGCGGAACCGGGTCCATACTGGAACTGGGTTTCTATCCCCATCCCTAGTCTTTTATCAACAATGATTGTCAGATTGTGCCTGTATGTACTGTAGCCTGCCTGTAAGAGTATCTGATACTCCTACAGCACAATCTGACTATCATTATTGATGAAGAAGGGCAATTCCACGGTAACGGAATTACAATCAAGAGTAACTTTCATGTCATTTTTACCTGCCATCTATTACTCTAATGCAGTAGCTACTTGCCTGTGCTTTAATCAGTTCCACTGGCATGCCTACTGAGCTGTATAACACAAAGTTTGGGGTAATCTATTTTGTAGAAGGCTATACAAAGGTGAAAGTGTCAGTAACGGAATTACCGCAGAGAAAATGCCATTATTTTTGCCTTTACTTTGACAGGCTTTTCTCTGAAATCTGGCAATGATAGGCAGTAGGTTTAAGCTTAAGTTGGTGGCCTAGGATGTTGACCAGGCCATGGTAAGTTTATATTGACTGGTATGTTCACAGATATTTTGTAGGATGCCATTTATGAGAAAGAGACAAGGGTAACAGAATTACAAAATGGTAATGGAATTACATTTTCTAATAATGTATTAAATTTATTATACTCAAAACAACAAAGCAATTGAAAATTGGTATCATAAATGATGTTTGTGTTGCTGACCTCATTGAAAAATGACAAATTTCACAATGAGCCACTGGAATTGTGTGTTGCAATTTCCTGCAATGACTTACAGTCTCAAATACTTTGGCTACCAATGTATGGAAATACAGTAAATACCATGAATTAGCTAAATATCTTTTAGGAGTTTTCAGCTTTGGAAAACTAACCTTTGATCCTTGTCCTGGAGCTAAAAAAATATTACAAAGTTCAAATCTAAATTTTGAGCAGACCGTCAAAGATATTTCAAAACGGGTTTCAGTTTCTGATTTGGTAAGGAGTCATCTACATGAAAACCTATATATCTCTAATATAAAACACTTAAAAAATTTCTGTTTTAGCAACTCTCATGTGGAATTGCCCAGAAGCTAACTGAAAGCTGAGGACACTCATGTGGTGCAGAAACGAATCTTAGCGACAAGATTTTATAATTGATACTGCATAGATAGCTGGCCAAACCATGGTTTTCACAATTGTTGTTTTGTAAAATTGTTCATATTGCCAATGATTTATTTCAAGAATTGGTAAAGTAATTCTAATTAGCTCTTTTCCCTCCATTAAGATTGCACATTATTCACTCAGATGGGCCATTTATCAGTTCTTGTAAAACATGTAGCTGTGGGGGGTCCACATAAAATAAGTTTGATAATTTTCTTTTTTTTCTACTTCTTTTTTTACTTCATTAAGATAGTCATATATGCATTAGACCCCAGACCCCGGCGTCTTGTAACTGCCTATAGCAATTCAATTTCCTGCTGTCAGAAAAATTAACAAGAACCCGGAGATCCACACTGAAATGGTTCCGTGACAACAAAATCAACGTCCTGCAATGGCCATCTCAGTCACCGGACCTCAATCCAATTGAAAACCTGTGGACTGAGTTGATGAGGGCAGTTGGTAAATGAAAATCCATGAATGTGAAGATTATAGGAGAGTTATTGTCCAAACCCCCCCGAATATGTGCTTTAAACTTGTCAAAAATTACAGGAAAAGACTCCATGCTGTTATCCTTGCCAAAGGTAGTTTCACTTAGTACCAATTGAAGGGTGCCAATTATTATAAAACCTTGATTTTGTTGAAATTCATTTTGTATTCAGTGATTGTCATGGTTTTGGTTGTTTCCATCGAAACTTCAATACAGTAAAATATTTCACACATGGTTGTATATTTAGTTTCTCTATAATTATATTGTCTATATTTTTTGTATTGTTTGTGCACTGCCAGTCAAGGGTGCCAGTGATTTTGGAGCCCATTGTGTGTTTGTTTATACAGCCAATTAACTTGATTAGTCAGGGTAATTGATAGAAACTTGCATACACACCAGCCCTCCAGGACCAGCATTGCCAACCCCTGGATTAGAGGGACAAAAAATGATTGACAAACTCCACGTGCCCCACAAGTCTCCCAGCTGCAGATGCACTGCACCCAAATTATTATCAGAATCATATAGCCCAGGACTTTCTCTTGGACAGCATGCATTTGTGAATGAATAAAGTGCATTTGCTCATAAATTTTCACTCAGCTGTCACCTTCACTCGCAGGTTGTGTTAATTTCAAAGCACCTTTGATTCTTGTGTTTGCACAATATGGTTCTGAATGCTGGGAGACTGATTGCTCTGCCCCAACCAATCCAGCTATACTGTCTTGCCTCTTGAGTTTTTAGCATGAATTGATCCTCAAGTTTGATGTCTGAACTCTGGGAAAAAAAAAAAAAAAAAATTATAGCTGAGAGATGGAATTCTATTGTTCCGTTTATTTATTAATTTATTTATTTGCTTTTGGATTCTTGAAAGCTGCTTTTGAAAGACGGCTAACTCTGCTGCCAATACACGAGGCTCCAAAGAGGGTTTGTTTATAAAAATGAAGAAATTTGAAGGGTGATACTAATGAGCTGCAAAGGCCAAGTATGATCTCTGAAGATGCTCCATGGGGATTTTGGTTCCAAGTACAAAAAGTGGTATTTCTTTTCTGTTTGTGCTTAATTCATGGACATACTGCATTGCTTGGGGGCAGCGCACAGTTTAGAGCACCTCGATACTTTAGATTCAGTTTTCATTTCAAGTACACAAAGTTGCATGATCAGCTCTCGCCTTCTAAACTGTCTCATGGTTGGTAAGTTTTTGGCTGCTTTTTACCCAATCACTGTTTTCATACCCAAGCTCTAATTAATGCACTGTATAAAACTGACTAAAAAAAAGTAAGGCAACCAGCTGCAAAGCATTTTTGAGTTCACTTAATTTCAATTAACGGTAGTTGCACAAACTTAGTTTTGAAAGAGCTTAGAACTTCAACTTTTTCAAACTCAAAACTGGTTGCCTTTAGTTTTTAACTTAGTTTTTAGTCAGCTTTTTATTTTTTATCGTGTGACTTTGTTCTTTCTTTATTGCATGTGCGAAGCTGTTGCTCCTGTAAAAGAATAATGTGGTTCTCCCTCTTTTTATTGAATGAATAAATTTGTAGTTTCAAATGTGATTGTCAGGCAGAAATATTTAAAATAAGTCTGACATCAGCAAAAAGAAAGTTTGATGACCACATCCTCAGAAGTTGTTTATTTTGTGTAAACAAAGAACAAATGCAATACTACATAGTCAAGCTAGTAAGATAACACAATATCCCTACAAACAAACGACCAAATAGGCAGTTTTGTTCCCTACCCTCTCAGGGCCTGTTCACACCAAAAGCGCTTTATCAGGGTGGGTACCCTTTTGGTTAATATTTTAAATGACTGGAAGGGTTTTCAATGCTGCTTTTGAGCACTGGGCGCCTCGTGTTTATGCATCCCTCGTACCTGGCTGTTTTTAGGTGTGCATCAAGTTAACAACACTCCTTCTTTGAGGCATCTCAGCATTAGAATGCTTTACATCTCCATCATTCTTTTCCCTGTTGCCAATTATGTTAAAGTGGAGGTGGAATTCTATTTTACATTGGGTTTAATTATAAACAAAGATGGCGGAGAAATCAGTTTTTACTTTTCGCACTGCCTTGGCCCGATATCAAGCAATTTCACAGAAGTTGTTACATTTTTAGCTTACATGGCTGAAGGCCATATAAGCTATTGTAATGGGTTTGCTTCCAGCGCAGTTCATCGTCTGTCGTCCGTAAACTTTGGTCTTCTTCTCCGAAACTGCTGGACGGATTGTTCTGAAATTTTTTGTGGATGTTCCATATCAGTATGGGATTGAAGTTTGTTCAAGGCTTTTGAAAATTTTAAAAATTGAATTTTTGAGAAATTTTTGAAATTTTTGTTACAATGGGGCCCTATGGGAGGGAAATTTTTGATGGGCTATATCTTTGAAACCGTGAGCGATAAGGTCATACTTACTATTAACCTCAAATAGGAAGTCATATATGGGCTTCAATTTGGCACCCTGACTTTTGAGCTCAGATTACTTTGAAAGGTCAAATTCAAGGTAATGGAATTTCATTTCCCTATATCTCTGAGACTACTGGACAGATTGTTGCGAAATAATGCATAGGGGGGCGCTTGTGAGATGATTGAAGTGTATACTGGTTTTTTCGAGCTCCTGATGAATCAGGGTTTTACTGTTTAAAAACTGCCTTAACTCTTTAATTTTTAGGATTAAACTTTTGCTATTTGCTTTACGTTCACACCGCTAAAAGCGTAATGTCGATATGCCAAGTAAAGCTGCACGAGGCGGAAAGGGAGCTGCTCGCCCACCAGCAAGTGCTTTTGTTAGCCATGACCAAGCTAGCATGGAGCCTTTAGATCTGTCCTCAGTTGAAGAGGAAGACGAACTTCCACTCATGTGGCAAAAAATGTCAAACAAGCTCTTGCAGTCTTAACGAACGGTTCAACAAGTTCGAGCTGACTTTCCAAAATCTTTTGTCCGCTCAGCAGACGCTCACTGAGAGGGCATCCACCTCCGAAAATCAAGTGGCGAACCATGAGCAGCGGATTCATGCAGTTGAAATTTAGGCTATGTTTCTGAACTGCGGGAAGAAAATAGACTGCGGGCTATGTTGTTGGATCTCGAGGGGAGATCCAGGCGCAACAACATAAAGATTGTCGGGGTTCCGGAAGGTGAGGAGAAAGGAAGACCAACAGAATTCGTCTCCAGGTTGACTTCTAGGCTGGTGGGGGAAGACAGCTTTACTTAGCCCATTGTAATCGACAGGGCACATCGTCTTGAACAGCCCAAAACACTGGATAGCTCCAGATCTCGCATGATAATGGCACAAGTGCATCTTGCACAGGAAAAAGAGAGGGGGGCAGCGTTCACTGGATTACGGAGGTCACCGCATCCTAATCCTCCCTCACTACACCGCGGAGGTGATGAAGCAACGGGGGATTTTCCTCGACGTGCTACAGCGCTTGCGGGAGAAGGAGGTTCGGCACTCGCTGCGCTTCCCGGCTAGGCTCCATGTGCACTATCTAGGGCAATATTCAACGATCCGGTTGAGGCAAAGAATTTTGCTGACCAAAAACTTGGTAAGTAATGAAGAATTAAAATGTACATTGAATGGACTTCTCGTATCACAGTTTTTTTTCCATGTTGTAATATCTGTCTTGTCCTGTGTATGTGCCAGTGAGGGGCAGCATTTCACTCGCATATGTGCCTAAAAAAAGAGTGTGCGAGTAGAAAAAATAAAAAGGGAGCACGCGTGTGAGTACGGATTTCAACCCTTTCATTCGCATTTGGCTCCTAAAATAAATCCATACAAAGTGGATCAAACTAGAAGTTAGGGCCGCGCGATAAATGTATCGCGGTAATTTTCAGCGCAATAAAAGTAACCTCCTCTAGGGGCAGACAACCGACATCAGAGGCCATTTGAAATGCTTCCAGAAAGAAAAGTGCGATTTGAAGTCTGCTAATTACCAGCGAGTTTGGACAGCTGCCTTCACCTTGGCATAATTAGCCAACCTTAAATCAATTCCCGTGTAATTTGCCTAACTTGCAGTCAAGCCATTTATTCAGCCAACTGACCAATCAAAACCAAAATCTGGCCAATAATGATTAAGAAGAGATAATGAGAAGCAGACAAACCGAACCAGGCTACCATGTTAGATTGAGAGAATGTCAGTAATCTGAATAAATGGCAGACCTCTGAATTCCACCTCTCATCATTGCATTTTGACGTATTATTAAAAAGATCTCTGAAAAATAAAACAATTTAAGATGGCCCTGGTTTTTAAGCGTTTAAAAATATACGCGAAGTGGAAAACATTTTGTGAAGCATATCAAACGTGAATGTGAGAAATTATTTTCGAATTGCAAGCAACAGACAAATGCAATGAATTAATAATTGAACGGGACTAATTTGAAATAAAGTCATTCATAGCTCTTGATTTTGGTTACTTTTGAGCGTCTAAATAGCCTTTAGTGAAGGTGGAAAACATTTTGTTTAAGCGTATCGAACGTGACATGTAAATTGTTCATGCATTCGCACACAGAGGCTAAATGTGAAACTAGAACTGATGTAGCAGACACATTCTGGAAGCTCTGTCATGTTTCATGGCCATTTAAATTTCAAAATGTGAAAAAAATGATATCTTAATAAATTAGACTACCAACCAATTTAAAATTGTTCATTGAGCGAATCAACTGTTTGATTGCAAATTGAGCAAAGTAAATGTGAAGGGGAGAAAAGCAATTGTCGAGTAGAGGAGGATGATTGAAGACCTTAACCTTGCTTAGTTCAGCACGCAATTTGCCTGAATGTGTTTGCTTGATTATTACATTTGGCCGTTTGTGTGCGAATCTTGTTCAATTATTAAGTAAAAAAAAAAAAAGCAAAAAATTTGCAGCACAGATTTGCCTGAACCTGCTTGCCCAGTCTTCGGTGCATTTGTCCATTGCTTGCAATGCGAAAATAATTTCTCTCTCACATTCACGTTTGATGAAGTTTTCTACTTCGTGTATATTTTTAGACGCTTGAAAACCAGGGCCATCTTAACATGATTTTATTTTTAAGAAATCTTTTTTAATAAAACGTTAAAGTTTTCCGACGAGAGGAGGAATTCAGGGGTCTGCTATTTATTCAGATTACTGACATTATTTCAATCTAACACGGTAGCCAGGTTCGGTTTGTCTGCTTCTCATTGTCTCTTCTAAATCATTATTGGCTCGATTTTGGTTTTGATTGGTCAGTTGGCTGAATAAATGGCTTGATTACAAGTTAGGCAAAGTACACGGGAATTGATTTAAGAGCTAATTATGCCACGGTGACAGCAGCTGTCCAACCTCGCTGGTAATAAGCAGACTTCAAATCGCACTTTTTTTTCCGGAAGCATTTCAAATGGCCTCTGATGTTAATTCACCTCTAAATTAAAGGTGTGTCACATAGAAAAAGGTAATAATCAAGCTTGTCTGTCTGTTTAAATTATGTTATTTAAGAAAATTCATAGTGCTCCTAAATTTTTTCTGTGCTCCTAAATTTTTTCATATAGGAGCACCTGTGCTCCTAGTGAAAAAGCTAAGCGTACAGCCCTGACGCATAAATAGACCACCTCCGTGTCTGCGGACGTCTACATCTACTCAAAGGGGTTTAACAGCCAGCAGGCTGTAACTGTATACTGCTATCCAACATGTCCAATGAGTGATGCTAGTGATGCCTGCCTGTTTGTGGCACCATTCCTGGATGTCACCTTCATCAAAGTGTTTAATACCCCGGTCTGAACACTTGTTGTTTCTGCCACTCTTCTCCACAATGTGATCATACACATGAAGAAATTTAATTGGGGGCATTAAATCAGTGGTCGAGTCAGCAATATATCCGACCTCCTTGAAGGCTGCGGTAGCACTTATAGTCTCGGTCGTGGGGTCTGTATTTTTTTTCGTGAGGCTCTGTTCGTCAACAATCGCTTCAATCATTTCAGCCTGTTAGTGAAATTTTAATTCCTTCCTGAAAGAAATCCCACTGAGACAAGATGAGAGTAAATAGGATCCATTTTACTATGTGCCACATAGGGTCCTCGTTAAAGGCAAGAACAAAGACAAAGGAATCTCTTTTGCTTTGGATATTTGTAAAAGCAGAGCGTCATGATGTACGCCCTCTGCGTCAGCTGCGTCTTGTGGCACCTGCCAAGATCCCACGTAAGTCTGGCTCCAGTAATCCTAAAAAGTTTCTCCCCCAGAAATTTACGTTTCCTCAGGTTTAATCTAGAACACTCCAGGCTCAGAAGGAACACACTGTTTCAGTAACACACTTCATGACGCTTCTACATAGGAACAAGCTAGATTATAAAAGTTGCAATCACGCACGACCTAGGTTTCCTAGGCCACTTGAGAACAAGTAAGGATAAACACTTAATGACTGAATGAACAAGTAAATCAACACTAAATCAAGAGCAAGCAAGGATAAACAATTAATAACCAAATAAGCAATAATAAGGAATTTATGACTGAATTCCACCAACAAGCCTTTTTCATTCCCGCGCAGTTTATATTCAAATCCTTGCACATCTGCCATAATTCTTGCACTTTAACCCGTGAAATTGCTTATCGCTCGCTAACATAGGTTTTGACAGACACTATGACACTTCTTCTTGCCATACAAACTTCATCTTGTACATTCGCATAAAAAATCTTGTGTTTACTCCGAAACGGTCTATTAACCTTGTCGCTTTGTTTAAAACAAGTGAATTTTGTGTTGAATCTTTTGATTTTGATTAACTTCTGCGGTGTTGTATAATAGACCCTTTTGGCTCACCAGGTTTCATTTGGGACCATTTTGGGCCAACTTAGATTGGACTTCACTTTCAGGATTTTTCCATATTGGTCAATTTTTGGCCAAAATATCACCATCTTGGGTCGCCAGTGGTAATTTGGCACCATTTCAGGCCAAGTTCGACCAGAGTCAACTGTCATACATTTTTTATTATTTTGGTCAACTTTTTGGGTGTTTTGGGCCAAAATTTGACCTTTGGGGTCACCAGGGGTCATCTGGCACCATTTTGGGCTGACTTCAATCCAGCTCAACATTCACAATTTTTTAATTTTAGTCAACTTTTGGGGTGTTTCGTGCCAAAATACGAACATTTTGGGTCGCCAGGGATGATGTGGGAGCATTTCCGGCCAATTTTGAACCGGGTCCGCTTTCACAAATTTTCAATTTTGATCAACATTTTGGGCTCTAATTTCTTGGCGCAGCGCAGGGTGGCGTGGCGTGGCACAGCCCACGCAGTGGTAATTTCGTCCGGTGCAGCCCGTGCAGTGGTAATTTAGTGCGGTTGAACACCGTGCGCAGCCACTTTGGCAATTTGGTAGACGGACGTGCGCCAAGATGGGTGTGGCGGCGTAGTAGGGGGAGGTGTCACATATTCATCATGACACAGTGAAAATTTCGTGGCAAAAGGCTCCGCCGAAAGTGAGCAGAGAGCTCGCCAGCTCCAACCTGGTTTACTTTCTGTGCAGTGGTAATTTGGCTGACCGGTGCACAGTGCGCGCACGTCACCGAAACCTCACTGGCAGGTTTCCAGGATGTCAGACACATTTCAATGCAATAAATAATTACAGCAAGCACTATTTAATGTAACTATCTGAATCAGCACATAAATTATAGTATCTATATCGATTGTCCTGATGTCAGATCAAAGGCAGTTGGCACTCGTAATGGAAACTCGACCTGACAGCCCTCAGAGTGTCAGTGAATTCTCTGTGGCATGTTGCGTGCTACACAACATAGCTGTGCGCCATGGATGTCACTTTGACCTCACGCAGGAGACATTACAGGACTTGAGACAGAGAGAGGCCGAACTGCATGTGCTGTAGCAGCAGGGAGAGCAGCAGTGCGCATGGGAGAGGAGAGACCATCTGACTACACAGCTCGTCCTTAACACTAGAACCGTGGCACTGATGTAAGTAATGCATGGTATATTATGAGTCCATCCGTCCATGACTTTTTCTAAATATGTGTTTTCTATGTTATATCAAAGTTTTGAACTTCTGGTATAAAATGTGAGTATTGATATTAAATTACTGTGAGCACCGTAGCCTCTTTTTTGCGGCAGTGGCTTTGACCGCAAATACCCGTCTGCAACGTACGAGAGAGAGAGAGAGAGAGAGAGAGAGAGATGTGTGTGCATGTGGGCGCGTGAGTGCGTGTGTAGGCTATGTGGGTATGTGTCCTTTAGCTGCTTTCCCACCGGACGCAAAAAAATTTTTCGCATGACTGATTACATTCAAAGTCAATGCAAAGACGCGAATACACGCGTGTATTTACATCTTTGCATTGACTTTGAATGTAATCTGTCGTGCAAAAAATTCGTTTCGCGTCCAGTGTGCAAGCGGCTTAATACTATTATTGTCACTTAGGTTTTATCGTTTTTAGTGGGGGAAAGGAATACAGCCTGATTGCTATGATCTCGTTCTGAGTTAAGATCACATATTGAAATAAATGTGTAACGTATCTTGCATTTTTGTCCATGCATGTTAATCCCAAAATTTTAAGCAGCAACAGGGTGTAATAATAGGAACACGCTATCCATCATTTCTCTTCCCACTGATGCAGGCATGAGAAATAAATGAGCAACCGTCGTATTTCATTCCAACTTCATGAGTTTGAATGATCTGACGTAGCGTTGTTTTGAAACTCCATTCAAGTTCGCTAATGGTAATAATTCACGAATGCCCTAGCTAGACAGCTAACTCATGTTCGTAATGCTTAATATAGACCTAAGCAGTGCAGAAAACATGCCTGAAGCAGCAAAGTAAAATGCAACATTAACACATCATGCAGATATTGGACAGAGGCTTCTTTATTCCAACATTTTAAAAGTGAGGAGAGGAGCTCATTTGATTGGTGAAGATTTGACTCGGCTGTGTTAAACCCACTCACGCCTTCTCTCCTCCCTCTTTGCCACTTGCGCCGGCAGGAGGGACAGATGCGGGACGGAGGAGTACTTGCGCCGGGCTGCGCGGGGCACGAAATTGCGAAATACGCCTGGATACACCCCGTTGGCGCGGCGCTCCCCCCATTCGCTGCACCTGCGCCTGGTCAACGAATTTAGAGCCCTTTGGGTGTTTTGGGTCAAACTACAACCCATTTGCGTCACCAGGGCTCATTTCAGGTCAACTTCAATCCAGTCCCACTTTCACAATTTTTTTTTAATTTTCAAAAACATTTTAGATATTTGAGGCCAAAATACAATCCTTTTCAGTTACCAAGGGTTATTTGGGACAAGTGACCATTTTGTGCCAAGTTTGATCTGCCTTCAGTTTCAAAAATCTTCAATGCTTGGAAACATTTTGGCCATTTTCTGCCAAAGACCCTTTTGGATCACAAGGAGTAATAGTTCAATCACGAAGACTCTGGAATTAAAAGGAAAAGATTTATTGACAATAAAATGAATTTGACAATCTTTGGCGATGACTCCGTCCTCAAGGATCCTTCAGCGAGTTGGGGTGCAGATCTGCGGCATAGCAGGCAGTGGCCATCCCCCCGTTTGGAAGGGTCATCCCCTGGGTTTGAAAAGAGAAGGATCTTGAGGATAAACAGGCGAAACACGTCATTTAAATAAAAGACCCATGGAGATGAGCTTCCCTAGGATTGAACAATTTGCATTAGGAAAAAGATTTAACAAGCAATGGACAGTCTTTGGCTAAGTGTCCTCAGATACAGTGTGCCACTGATAGGGCACAAGGAAAATACTAGGATAAAATCTCCGATCATTTGCCTGCGAGGCCATAATTAGGACCTATAACCCAACGCTAGCTAAGTGCAATACAGTGTGCATGAACAATGACAGAGCTCCGATCATTTGCCGAGGTGAATACATAAAGTATCTGATTACTTACCAATATAAATACTTACAGTCACGACCATCTAAATACATGAGCATGGCCACTGCTAGTGGACATAAGACAGATACTGCATAGCGTCTGTGACTGCTCGCCAGCTAGGCAAGGAGTGCCCACAACCAAAACGCTAGCCAAGTGCTTGGTGCTGTGCCACTGCGAGTGGACCTGACATGCAAACATGAAGAATCAGAGATTATTTACCGATATAGATATTTACTGTCACAACCATGATCTAAATACATGAGCATTGCCACTGCTAGTGGACGTGAGGTAGATACTTGGGAAGTATCTGTGACTGCTTGCCAGCTAGGCAAGGTGTGCCCATAACCAAAGCGCTAGTCAAGTGCTTGTGCTTACTTACTAATATAGATACTTACCATCACGCCATCTAAATACATGAATATTGCCACTGCTAGTGGACATGAGGTAGATACTTGTGAAGTATCTGTGACTGCTTGCCAGCTAGGCAAGGTGTGCCCATAACCAAAGCGCTAGCCAAGCGCTTGTGCTTACTTACCAATATAGATACTTACCATCACGCTATCTAAATACATGAACATTACCACTGCTAGTGGACGTGAGGTAGATACTTGCGAAGTATCTGTGACTGCTTGCCAGCTAGGCAAGGTGTGCCCATAACCAAAGTGCTAGCCAAGCGCTTGTGCTTACTTACCAATATAGATACTTACCGTCACGCCATCTAAATACAAGAACATTGCCACTGCTAGTGGACATGAGGTAGATACTTGCGAAGTATCTGTGACTGCTTGCCAGCTAGGCAATGTGCACCCATAACCAAAACGCTAGCCAAGCGCTTGTGAGCTGTGCCACTGCGAGTGGACGTGATGTGGATACATGCGTAGTATCCGTGATGGCTGCCGGCGAGGCAGCACGTGACCTTGGCTCTAGCGTAGCGCACGTGAATATGCCACTGCGAGTGGACGTGATGTGGATACATGCGTAGTATCCGTGATGGCTGCCGGCGAGGCAGCACATAACCTTGGCGCTAGCGTAGCGCACGTGAATATGCCACTGCGAGTGGACGTGAGGAGATACATGCGTAGTATCCGTGATGGCTGACCAGCTAGGCAGCATGAGACCTTGGCGCTCGTGTAGCGCACGTGAGATTGCCACTGCGAGAGGACAAGAAAACATAGCATAGCATTTGTAATGGTTTGACAACTTCAGAATAAACATTGCAATCATTTAACAGCAATTTATTGAATGACAATTAATTTGCAACGAACACATACCTTGCACATTTAACATTTGAAAACCATGCTATTCAGGCATTATTTATTAATGCCCAACAACAGTTCACATCTCCTACCTCAATCGGACTACAAACATTGCACGCATGCAAGCGAGACCTCCCACTTGTGTAAACTAAGGACGCTGCTTTGATGAGGCCATGAGAACTGCACTTGGATTATCGTCGAGGCTGAGGGCTGCATTTATGAATGCCCACAGATGACCAACACCCATGCTTGTAAATTGGAATGTTCCGTCTGCAATGAGCTGCAAATTTAACACTCAGAACCTGAATGAATGTCCCGAGTAGGTAAATGTGACAAGCATTAGATTACCACTTGAAAGCTGAGCCATACCTTGTGAAGGAGAAATGAAATAACAGCATAGCATTCGTACGATTTGGCAGCTTGAATGGATGGCTGTGTTCATTGACAAAGCACAAGGATAATTCATTCGCAAAGAGCAAACATCTACGATGTACGTCCATAACTTGCAAACCATCAAAATTCAGGCATCAATGACTCATGTAACTAAGCATCACCCAACACCTAGTTAGTTGAGTATGAACAATGACTGAATACAAGCGAGCCACCACCAACTTAGAAGTAAGAAACGGATACCAATTTGATGAGGCCACTGAGAGCTGCACCTTGACTATGGTTGAGGCAGAGGGCCACGGGCAGAGACCGATGCCCGTTTCCAAATTAGCACATTTAATCCGTATTGGAAAAGGTTAGAATTAAAATTCCTTAATGCACAAACAATGAAACGCAATAACAGACTGGGAGTCAACCAACAAGTGACAAACTGATTCTTTTGTCTCAGTTCCGAAGATTGAAACCAGACCCCCAAAATGAGGGTCGGACCCTGAAACTAGATTCACACCCCGAGCTGTTTGATAAGGTTGCACATGACAAACACCACAAACGCAACAGTGGAAATTAAGACTGGATACAATAGGAGAATTCTAGCTTAAGGACGGGGATTCCAAAGTTTCAAGATCAAAATCAGGAATAACAAAACACTTATCCTCACTTACGGATCGATCCCATTGAAGCAAAGTGCTCAAAATAAATTTTATCAAGAATGGCAAGGGTGATGAGGAAAAGCGGTCTTTTTTTTTTTTTTATTTCTCACCCCCATCCACATAAGCCTACCTATATATTGCAACAAGACTAATACGATTTATCTTTAATGAAGGAAGCAAACTTGTATGAAATGATTTCATTTTTTTTCGCCAAGATTCCATGGGAATAGGGCCGATAGTTTCCATCCCGACAGGTTACATCTGATTTCCAAGAAGTGCGTATTAATAATGAATGAATGCTACGGATTCACGCGCGACTTCTTACAGCACTAGACACTCGAAGTGCCTTTAGAGCGATATGCGGTATAAACTAATCACTTGACTGACACTGTGGCACACTGACCTGATGCCATATGATGTTGCAAAGACTAAATTTTTTGACCACAATCGAGGAGTCCCAGCAGTTGTGATCATTTAACTTCGTAATCTCCAAAGACAGAATCACACGTAATCTAGGAGATATGTAAGGCAGCTTCAGCAAACAAGATTTGATATCGTAGAACAATGCTCCAGTGAACGTAGCAGCCAATAGCAATTAAGAGAGATTAATGATCAAGTATTGACGACGCTCGAGATTAACAAATAAAACTCGATAAACTTCAAAGCCACAGAGAACTTGGCAATTGTTAAACACCTAATGATACGAAATTCACTCAAGAGAAGCAGACCACACAAATGCCCATTCGGAAAACCGCAACAGAAAATAAAGACCCGACAAATTCCTACCTTGTAGTACTTGAGAATGAATGAGGATAAATTGATGTAGCTGGTGAAATGTAACCTACCACTCGATGTCAGAAATAGCGAAAGCCAATTAAGAATAGAAGAAACTTAGGAAACACCGCGGAGTTCCGATTTTGTTGCGAGGGACGAGCTGGCTGAATGCTGTAGCTTCTACTGCCAAACCCGCTTTCAGATGCTTCTGCAATATCACCAGGGTTTAGACGGCTGGCATCCAGCACCAGGACACGACAGGGAGGCAATGCTTGTGCAGGAGGCCACTGAACTGTTCCGAACTTAGAACTCCGCTGTAGAGAGGAGGATACGCGTTGGCATGAGAAGAGCAGGTAACACCAGTAACTCCGAACGAAGAAGTTCGAGGTTGAACGAATTTGTAGGTCTTCTTGGACGATTTGAAATATAAAGAACAAAATCGTGAGCGGACTAACATTCCGGAAGCCGCGTGATGCGAAATCTCTGCAAACAGCAAACGGAAACATGTTATGGGCATTTAAATAAAAGACCAATGGTTGCGATTGGGTGAAATTGCTTAGGCGTTCCTTCGTCTCGTGATTGAACTTTCGTTTATACTTCCATTTTTACCAATATATTTCACATTTGCGTACTAAAGAGTTTGAAAATTTTGAATATTCTTTGCAGTCTGAATAGCCATGTAAGCTACGAAGTCTGGAGACTTTTATTTCTTATAATTTTATTTCTCATTCTCCTGTAGGCCAAAAAAAAAAAATCCTGTGTTTCTGATCAAGTCAAGAACTTGGGATAATGTCGGTGGTTAGAATTTCTTTCTTTCTTTTTTTTTTTTTTTTTTTAGGCCTGTAGTCAATCCCAGTGCTGATCCTTTCCAAAATCTATCCTAAATGATGAACCACCAAAGCAGAATGAAAATTATGATGTTAGATCAGTTTCTCTTATTTGTATTTTTAGCATTATTGTGTGAGGTTTCACGCACTATGCTAGTATATTCAGGGTATGAATTGCCAAAAAAAAAAAAAAAAGAGGGTGGACATTTTCCCACAACTTTTAATGTAAGCTCAAATAACATATGATACTGTAATTTGAATAGTCAAATGGGAAGCATTATATAGAATGTATGTTTAAAACAATATTTCTGGTGATCACTGATTGAATAATGACGATCAATTCAACAATTGAGCATTTCACCAAGGGCCTCAGAAAAAACTACTGTTTTTACTCATTTAATGTCATCTAATGTCATCCCAACTAATTATGTTACATTAAATGCAGAACACTAGAAGCAGATGTGTGTCCATCTTGGTTCGTGACTCACACACAGCATTCACCATGCACTAATGTTCCCTGGCTGATCAATGCGGGGAAAACAAATTTAAAATAATGTTACTGTGAGATGGTTTGAACTGATTAGACTGTTACTTATTAGAAAAATACACAAGGGGAATATGTTTATGTGGCCTATTACTTCCATTAAGTATCATGTTCCCTTTGAAAACATACTGCAACAAATAAAACATAATTTCAACATTGAAGTAACGGCAAAATTTCACACAAAGGGGAATTATGTAGTGAGGGCACTATATCCTCGACAATAATCTGCCATTCTTGCCCCATTTTCCATTTAGCAAAGTGATCGGGAGCAACACAGTATCCAATCAGGACAGGGAAGAACAGTGCCCCCTGCTTGTCTCCACCCTTTCATTTCTGGGATTTTGTGGTATATTGCAACATATGAAGAAAGGCAGCTTTGTTGCCCCTGTTCATTTTAACGAGCTAGCTAGCAAGGGTTATGCCTGTTAGTAATTGTATGCCTACCTTTCTTGTGAAAAATGGTTGGCAATGATAGGCTGCGATTAATCCACTTTTATGGTTAGTCCCTATCACTGAAAGTACGAGTGACTGTCAATGAGCTGTCACTGAGGTTTACAGTGATATATACAGTGAGGTTTACAGAGGTTTACGTATCAAGAGCAAATCACAAAGCGCACAGTTTGATGGAAGATCACGTGCACTTTGTGATTGGCTCTTGATACGATCCATTACATCTTTCTGATATCACCTATTTTGGTGAGCTACATGGTACAATCTACTGTCAAGTAAATGAAATGCATTTATCTAACTCAGTTTCATCAGAAACCAAGATAAAATGTATCCGCGCTGCCCATCACCATGACGGCACGTCATACATTTCATTTTAATCACTTTGCACGTTTGGTGCTGCTGAAATACAAAAAAGTGGTAATAGAGTCAGATCAGTATTCCTAAATTTTATTTTTGAACAGTGTGCTAAAAAATTTGGGGTCGGCGTATTTTATGGAGGGTCGGTTGGGTTACAGGAAACTCAGTAGTCTAGTAGCAGATGGAGGGTTTGCACAACCCACCAATTAGAAAAGGTTTGACAGTGGGAATTTGAAGAACTGGACCTCCTGAATAACGCCTGGTAGTTAGTACAGTCAAATTGTGGTACAGGTTTCAAGATAAGGGGATGTTATCATCGGAGCCAAAATTACACAGGGTACTGTTTAGTTTAGTTTATTAGGAACCCCAATAGCTGCAGCATCACCAAAAAACATCACTACATCATAAAAAAATAGGACCTAGGGTCCTGTAGCTTACCGGCAAGCAGTCTTATAGTGATGATACAAGTTATGAAAATTTCGTGTGAAGTTTGACATTCTAATCAATAAAAATCAATGTCAAGGTCACTAAATAAAAGTTCACATACATTTATAAGGCCTCCTGTAACACAAACACAACCCTCAGCTCTGAAGCAGTTTTGCTGATACAAGTAATTGAAAATTCATGATGCCACTTGTGAACTTTAAAGGTCGCAGAAGGTCAAATTGAGATCAGCATATGGACTTCTTATATGACTTTCTAAATGTCATTATACATACCTTGATTCAATCTGTGACCATTTTAGTGATACAAGTCATTGAATTTTCATTAGGTCACATTTGACCTTTGAAGGTCAATATGAATGTCACCAGATGAAAGTTCATATATGACTTCCTATATGTCTGCAATACAAACCGAGGCTCCATCTGTGACCGTTTTGGCAATACGAGTCATTGTAATTTTATTTTGTCAAGTTTGACCCTCAAAGGTCACCAACATTCAAATTGAATGTCACCAAATGAAAGTTCATATGTGACTTCCTAGGCTCCACAAACCTAGGCTCCATCTGTGACCTTTTTAGTGATAGAAGTCATTGAATTTTCACCAGGTCAAGTTTGACCTTTAAAGATCAGTATGAAGATCACCAAATGAAAGTTCATATGTGACTTACTATACGTCTCCAATACACTGTAACGATTTTGCTGATATAAGTCATTGAAATTTCACTGTATAGTTTGGCCGTTGTTGGTCACTAAAGGTCAAGTTCAAGGTCACCCAAAGAAACTTCATACATGACTTCCTATATGCCCACAATACAAACCTTACCTCTATCTGTCATTGTTTCGGTGATAGAAGTCATTGAAATTTTATTATGAGAAGTCTGACCTTCCAAGGTCACCGAAGGTCAAGTTGAAGACCACCAAATGAAAGTTCATATATAACTTCCTATACATCTCCAATAGAAAACCTACACTTTATCTGTGATGATTTTGCTGATATAAGTCATATCTTATCATATCTGTAGGACGTCAGTGCAGGAAAGGGTGTGCATGCTGTTCAGCGACAGCTCCTCCAGTGGTTGAGGTGTCCAACCGATTCCGGCCCTTGCAGGAACTCGACTTGGCCCCTGACCCTGAGAATGGGGGGACTGATGAGCATCAGGGCACCCTGTTGGCCTCTACCCTCCAGAAAAGGGAGTTAGTGATAGTAGGGGACTCAAAACTTAGAGGAATAGACAGCTTAGTCTGTTCACGCGACAAGGAGTCTCGTACAGTGTGTTGCCTGCCTGGTGCCCAGGTAGGAGACCTCCTGGAGCATGCGGACAAGCTCCTGACCAGAGCGGGGAGGGATCCAGTTGTCATGGTCCATGTTGGGACAAATGACATAGGTAAGGGTAGGTTTGAGGTTCTGCAAGGCAAATTTGTGGAATTAGCTGGAAAGCTTAGGAGTAGATCCTCCACGGTAGTTTTCTCCGGGATTCTACCGGTACCTTGTGCAAGCAGAGGGAAGCAGAATTTTATCTGAAGGTTAAACACGTGGCTACAAACCTGGTGTAGGAAAGAAGAGTATAGGTTTATGGGGCACTGGAACTACTTCTGGGACAGGGGTGACCTGTTCAAGCCGAATGGGCTACACCTGAACCGGAGGGGTACCTTTGCACTGGGTTAGTGTATGTTGAGGGTGAGATGAATATAATATAGAAGGTTATAAGCTCTTTAGGAAGGATAGGTGCAATAGGTAAGGAGGTAGCACTCTATGTGAACGAAAACATAAATGTGCAGGAAATTCCTGAAATTGAACATTCCTTGCCCTGTGAAGATATCTGGGTCAGGCTCATTGGCAAACACGAGACTGGTTTAAACATAGGAGTATGTTATCGACCGCCAGCTTTGAACAGTATTGTCAATAAAATGCTCTTTAAGAGGGTTACGTAAGCTTGTAGAGGAGGAGGGACTATTACTATGGGAAACTTAAGTTATCCTGGTATCGATTGGGAAATGGTAAAAGGACAGGGTAGGTGGGAGGAAGAATTTCTAGATGTTATAAATGATAATTTTTTGGTGCAGTATGTTAATAAACCTACAAGAGAGAAGGCAATTTTAGACTTAGTGCTCTGTAATGACCCAGATAGAACTAGCAATGTTGAGATACTGGAGCCACATGGGACAAGTGATCACTCTACTGTTAATTGTGATGTTTCATGGGAAGTTAAAAAGGTGTCTTCAAAAACCAAAATTTTCAATTTTAGGCGAGCAAACTTTGACAGGATGCGCTCATATCTAAGCAAAATAAAATGGGAGACACTCCTGGACTGTGAGTCTGTAAGTGTGATGTGGGAAAGATTTTAGGGGGTTCTACTTGATTCACAAGGCAGATTCATTCCAAAGGTGTCCAAAAGTAAGCTGAAAAAGCAGAATCCTCTGTGGATGACCACAGCTATTCGTAGGAGTTTGAGGGAAAAGAGGAATCTTGATAAGATGTACATAAAGGATAACAATGAGAACACTAAGGCTGAATACTGTAAAATGCAGGCTGTGGTCAAAAAAGAGCTGAGGAATGCTAGAGGACTGTATGAAAGACAAATTGCAGAAGGGGCAAAAACTAACCCTAAGCGCTTCTTTCAGTACTGTAGCAGAAAAAGGAAAATCAAAGAGGAGGTTAAGTGCATAAAGAATAGATATGGATCGCTGCTATATGATAACAAGGATATTGCGGATACCTTAAACAGTTACTTTGTTGAGAATTTTACCTCAGAGCGGGTTTTTATTCGGCCAGAGGGCATGTCCAATGCTCAAGATTACTTAGCGGAAATTGAGGTTAGGGATCACGAAGTATTAGACAAGTTGCATAAACTAAAGGAAACTGGAGAAATACCAAATGATTGGAAGCAGGGCAATATAATTCCAATATATAAGAAAGGGGACCGTACTGAGCCAGGAAATTACAGGCCAGTCAGTTTAACTTGCATTGCATACAAAATACTGGAATCTATCATAAAAGAGGAGCTGGACTTATTTATTGAACGTAATAATATCTTGAGGGATAGCCAACATGGTTTCCGTAAGGGAAGGTCATGCCTGACAAACCTTCTGGAATTTTTTGAAGAGGCCACCAAGATTTATGACCAGAGCAGGGCTTATGACATCATATACTTGGATTTTCAGAAAGCATTTGATACAGTACCGCATAAGAGACTAATTTTTAGAATGAGCTCAATTGGAGTTACAGGAGGTATTCTGGAGTGGATTCAAAACTGGTTACAGGATAGAACACAAAGAGTGGTGGTCAGTGGTATCTCATTTGAGCTGGGTATGGTGGGGAGTGGCGTCCCCCAGGGATCAGTGTTGGGGCCCCTGCTGTTCCTCATCTACATAAATGACCTTGATAGGAATATTGAGAGCAAATTAGTTAAATTTGCAGATGATACTACAAAACCCAAAACCAGTGAAGTTGGCACGTTGTGTAAATCGTAAATAAAAACAGAATACAATAAAAGCACCAGAGGTGCTGATGCCTCGGTGTGTATTGCTTAGCCACTACTGATGTACAATAGTTGTACAGTAACATAAAAGCAAGCTTGAATACATAAACAGTCAATAGAGTGCGGTCCTTGTGCCAAAATCATGTGGGTGTGGCTTAACATTATGTACACAAAACGTGTATACTGAAACATGAAGTGCTACAAAAAATCGAAAGTGTGCATCATGTGATCGTGAAAAGAAAGCCAAGAAGCTAAACTGATACTAGGTTTGTGTTGGTATCTCTTCCATAGAGTAGTAATTGTAGTACATGTACTATAAGTAGTGCTACTAACTCTCCTGTGCTGCATATACTTCAACCAGAAAGTACCAAGAACAAACATGGTAAGCAAATAACTTCGTAGCTCTTGAACTGAATCCTTTTTCAAAATTCTGGCACATTTAAAATCAAGAGAACAGTGTTTGTCACTCGTTGGCATTGTTACTTTAGCTTGGATGCACACGCTGTCGCAGTTATGATGGTAACAGACAGACAAACAAACAAACAAATACACAGACTGAGTACCGTATGCTCGCTGTGCGCATGCGCACACCGAGGCATAATTATTTGCAAATCCTTTTCAACCTATATTCAATTGAATACACTGCAAAGACAAGTTACTTAATGTTCGAACAGGTAAACTTTGTAATTTTTTGCAAATATTAGCTCATTTGGAATTTGATGCCTGCAACATGTTTCAAAAAAGCTGGCACAAGTGGCAAAAAAGACTGAGAGAGTTGAGGAATGCTCATCAAACACTTATTTGGAACATCCCACAGGTGAACGGGCTAATTGGGAACAGGTGGGTGCCATAATTGGGTATAAAAGCAGCTTCCCTGAAATGCTCAGTCATTCACAAACAAGGATGGGGCGAGGGTCACCACTTAGTGAACAAATGCGTGAGCTGATTGTCGAACAGTTTAAAAACAACATTCCTCAACGAGCTATTGCAAGAAATTTAGGGATTTCATCATCTACGGTCTGTAATATCGTCAAAAGGTTCAGAGAATCTGGAGAAATCACTGCACGTAAGCGACAAGGCCGAAAACCAACATTGAATGCCCGTGACCTTCGATCCCTCAGGCAAAAAAAAAAAAAAAACCGACATCAGTGTGTAAAGGACATCACCACATGGGCTCAGGAACACTTCAGAAAACCACTGTCAGTAACTACAGTTCGTCGCTACATCTGCAAGTGCAAGTTAAAACTCTACAATGCAAAGCGAAAGCCATTTATCAACAGCACCCAGAAATGCCGCCGGGCTTCGCTGGGCCCAAGCTCATCTAAGATGGACTGATGCAAAGTGGAAAAGTGTTCTGTGGTCTGGACGAGTCCACATTTTAAATTGTTTTAGGAAACTGTGGACGTCGTGTCCTCCGGACCAAAGAGGAAAAGAACCATCCGGACTGTTATAGGCGCAAAGTTCAAAAGCCAGCATCTGTGATGGTATGGGGTGTATTAGTGCCCAAGGCGTGGGCAACTTACACATATGTGAAGGCACCATTAATGCTGAAAGGTACATACAGGTTTTGGAGCAACATATGTTGCCATCCAAGAAACGTCTTTTTCAT
This sequence comes from Gymnothorax javanicus, assembly GCA_029692085.1. Classification (NCBI taxonomy): domain Eukaryota; kingdom Metazoa; phylum Chordata; class Actinopteri; order Anguilliformes; family Muraenidae; genus Gymnothorax; species Gymnothorax javanicus. The sequence continues at coordinate 86,009,883 of CM056195.1, forward strand.
GGACGCCCCTGCTTATTTCAGCAAGACAATGCCAAGCCACATTCTGCACGTGTTACAACAGCATGGCTCCGTAGTAAAAGAGTCACGGGTACTAGACTGGCCTGCCTGTAGTCCAGACCTGTCTCCCATTGAAAATGTGTGGCGCGATTATGAAGCGTAAAATCGACAACGGAGACCCCGGACTGTTGAACAACTTAAGCTGTACATCAAGCAAGAATGGGAAAGAGTTCCACCTGAAAAGCTTCAAAAATTGGTCTCCTCAGTTCCCAAACGTTTACTGAGTGTCGTTAAAAGGAAAGGTGATGTAACACAGTGGTAAAAAGGCCCCTGTGCCAACTTTTTTTGCAATGTGTTGCTGCCTTTAAATTCTAAGTTAATGATTATTTGCAAAAAAAAAAAAAAAAAGTTTCTCAGTTTGAACATTAAACATCTTGTCTTTGCAGTGTATTCAATTGAATATAAGTTGAAAAGGATTTGCAAATCATTGTATTCTGTTTTTATCTACGATTTAAATAACGTGCCAACTTCACTGGTTTTGGGTTTTGTAAATTGGGAGGTTTGGCAAATAGTTTAGAGTCCACTAAAGTGATTCAGGATGATTTGGATAGAATCCAGAATTGGGCAGAAATGTGGCAAATGAAATTTAATGTAGCAAAATGAAAAGTTGTTCATGTAGGTAATAAAAACATTAGACAGGATAACTTCATGGGAGGTTTAAAACTGGAATGTCCTCCACACAAAAAAGATCTGGGAGTGATTGTTGACCAAACCCTCCCAGGTTCTAGTCATTGTGCCGTAGCAGTTAAAAAAGCCAATCGGATGCTGGGATACATTGGCAAAAGTATTCAGTACAAATCCAAGGAGGTGATGCTTCTTTTGTACAACACATTCGTCAGACCACATCTGGAGTATTGTGTACAATTCTGGGGACCATACTTTAAGAAAGATATAGAGGCTCAAGAAAAAGTTCAGAGAAGAGCCACTAAGCTAATTCTGGGTATAAAAGATGAAAGCTATGAGAAGAGGCTGAAGATCCTTAATCTCTTTAGTCTTAGGAAAAGGAGACTTAGGGGTGATCTGATTGAGGTCTTTAAATATGTTAAAGGGATTAACAAAGTGAATTATGTAGGATTCCTTCGACTAAGTGTTGTTAGTTGAACTCGGGGTCACAAATGGAAGTTGACCAAGGGTAAATTTAGCACTGATATTCGGAAATATTTCTTCACCCAAAGAGTAATTTCGATGTGGAATAGCTTGCCTGACCATATTGTTGAGGCAGAGACCTTGGTTGTTTTCAAGAGCAGGCTTGACTTAAAGCTAGATACCATTGAGTCATTGAGTATCTGAAGTGATATATTCATAACAGTATAAAGAAAATGGTGAGCCTAGTTGGGCTGAACGGCCTGTTCTCACCATTCATGTTATGTTATGTTATGTTATGTTATGTTAGGTATACTTACTAAAAAAATCACTTAGAAAAAAAAAGGAAGTGTGTTTTTTTTCCAAGAAACTTTTGGTTGCGCCACCTGACATTTTTTGGTTGGCGAAATTGCAAATACAGTCTAAAACTGTACTAAAACCCTGTAAATGTTGTGCAACCATTAAGACTTGTTTAAATACACTCTTCCAACTTCAAATAAATGTATTCTGTACATTTTTAAAGATTATTTAAAAAACAGTTTTTAAAAGGCTTATTTGTCATTGACCCATATTCATAAAGTACAGCGCCCCCACTAGACCCACTTCCGTTGATTCAATCAAAATGGCACTCGCACTGTACATTGACGGTACCAAGGTAAGTTGATTGCCTGATTTAGAAAAAAATTTATCACGCCGTTTTTGAAAAATAATTTTGAAAAATTTCTCAGTCCTATCTTTAACATTGGGACCAAAATTTCAAGGGCCCATAAAACGGACAAAAATTATTCAATCAAAAATCCGGAAAAAAAAAAAAAACTTCTGGAGATATGGTCTATTAGTATGTTATGGCAAATTTACACGAAAATTCATCAGGCCAAAAAAAAGATAAAAAATGTTCCGGACGACGGACGCTACACCACGACAATAGCTTAACAGCCCATAGGGCCGGTAAGCTAAAAAGAGATGAACAAGACAGTACAACACACAAACATCTCTCCTGTTCCTCTTAGTTTTCCATCATTCCCTCGTTATTGACATCAGCGGTCCACAAAGCAGAGATTTTGCTTTTACCATTGATTGCCAGGTAGTCCACAATATTGCCATAACACAATCAAAATCTAATGCTCGGCATTAGAATATATATTATACATTATACAACCCCAATTCCAAAATAGTTGGGACAAAGTGTAAATTGTGAATAAAATCAAAACGGAATGACTTTCAAATCACATCAGCCAGTATTTTATTCACGATAGAACAGAGATAACATAGCAAATGTTGTAACTGAGAAATTTTACAATTTTATCCACAAAATGAGCTCATTTCAATTTTGATGGCTGCTACAGGGCTCAAAAAAGTTGGGACAGGGGCCTGTTTACCATGGTGTAGCATCCCCTCTTCTTTTTAACACAGAGCGGAGGCGTCTGGGTATTGAGGAGACAAGTTTCTTGAGTTTAGCCATTGGAATTTGATCCCACTCTTGTTTAATACAGGCTTCCAGCTGCTGGAGAGTTTTGGGTCTCCTTTGACGGAATTTTTGTTGAATTATGCGCCAAATGTTCTCAATTGGTGAAAGATCAGGACTGCAGGTAGGCCAGTTCAGCACACGGACTCTTCTACTACGAAGCCATGCTGTTGTAATAGCTGCAGTATGTGGTTTTGCATTGTCCTGCTGAAATACACAAGGCCTTCCTTGGAATAGATGTCACTGGAGGGGAGCATATGTTGCTCTAAAACCTTTATATACCTTTCAGCATTCATGGTGCTTTTTAAAACATGCAAGTGTCCCACACCTTATGCACTAATACATCCCCATACCATCAGAGATGCTGGCTTTTGAACTGAACGCTGATAACAGGAGGGGTGGACTTTCTCCTCTTTACCCCGGAGGACACAATGCCCATGATTTCCAAGAAGAGTGTCAAATTTGGACTCGTCTGACCACAGGACACTTTGCCACTTTGCTACAGTCCATTTCAAATGAGCCTTGGCCCACAGAACACGGTGGCGCTTCTGGATCATGCTCAACAATGGCTTCCTTTTTGTATGATAGTGTTTTAGGTGGCATCAGTGGATGGCACGGCGGACTGGGTTTACAGACAGTGGTTTATTGAGGTATTCCTGGGCCCATTTAGTAATGTCAATGACAGAATCATGCCAGTGAGTGATGCAGTGGCGTCTGAGGGCCCGCTGATCATGGGCATCCAGAAAAGGTCTTCGGCCTTGTCCCTTACGCACAGAGATTTTTCCAGTTTCTCTAAATCTTTTGATGATGTTATGCACTGTCGATGATGAGACCTTCAAAGCCTTTGCAATTTGACATTGAGGAACATTGTTTTTAAAGTATTCCACAATTTTTTTACGCAAGCCATCACGGGTTGGACAGCCTCTGGCCATCTTTACTTGAGAGACTCAGCCTTTCTAAGATATCCCTTTTATAGCCAATCGTGTTACACGCCTGATGCCAGTTAATTACTTGCAAAATGTTCTTTCAGCTGATTCTCTTATATATTAATTGCTTTTTCAGCCCTTCTTTGCCTGTGTCCCAACTTTTTTGAGACCTGTTGCAGCCATAAAATTTGAAATGAGCTCATTTTGTGGATAAAAATGTAAAATGTCTCCGTTTCAACATTTGAAATGTTATCTACAAAAGTATGTTCTAATGTAAATAACATATTGGCTCATGTGATCTGAAAGTCATTGAATTTTGATTTTATTAACAATTTACACTTCGTCCAAACTATTCCGGAATTGGGGGTGTATAACATTGATGGGTCCATCCATGCAAATGTGTATTTGATTGCCTTGTGAAACAAGCTCAATTGTGAGAAATAACAGTATGTGATATGTGGAATATTTATATATTGCCAAAACTTTTATAGTTTCAATATGCTCTGTTCCTTAGTATTTTTTACAGCACTTGAAAATGTTTGAAAAATTGGTGGATTTTCAAATGCCATTTTGTTACATTTTCTGCATTGTATTTTTGAAGCTTTCCTGAGAATATTCAAAAGGCTGTAGTATTTGCATGCAGCAACTAATCATATCTTCAGCATCTGATTAACCATTCTCAAACTTGTTTTCAAAAATAAAAAAGCTTATTTTTTATATTTAAAAACTAATTTCCCAGTGTCACTTTCGTGATGAATCCCGTCAAACAAGTGCCTGAACTCTGACATTTGTTTTTGTGCTCAAACAATGTTTGAATAAACAAACTTAGACCCCGATTGTGATGTTCAGTTGTCAGTGTAATAAATTCTGTTCATCCACCACTTGTCAATACAACTGGCGATTTAGAGGAGCTCATTATAATTTCAATGCGGAAATTCCGTCAACTGTCACGTAACGTTCATGAACGGCTTTCACCGACCATAATTTCCACAGTTCAACATCTACATCAGCGCCGAGATCGTCAGTTCTTGTTTTCGATGCTACCCAGTCGTTGGATCTGAGGATAAAGCAGGAAGCAGCAGGATGGCGTCCCGCCAACTCAGGTAAGTTTTTTTGTCAACTCATTTCCACAAATCACGTTCGTTCTAAGAATTACGTTCGTGCAAACAAGCAGCCTTTTGTGGATTATCATATAGAGGCACGATGTAACCTTCTGACGTAAAATTAGTGGGAATATCAAGCAAACTTTAGCGCGTTACCCTCGTTGTTTTGCATCCTAAAAGTGGATGCACTAGCGTTGTGTGTGTTTTGACTGATTTTCAAACATGACGATGGACATCACTTCACGGCTGTCAAGGGTCACGATCGTTCCAAGTACTCTCATTTTCGGTGTTCCTTCGGCCTGTGACAGGTTGATTGCGTGTTCTGTACTTTTTTTTGGTGGTTGTATCGCTAACGCTATATCCAGGTTCAGGGTAGTTAGCATATTGCGCGATTCACTCAAATTGTCCACGCAGTGCACAATCGTGATAATGGACTTCTCATTATCAACCGTTTTATTGTTGCAGGTATAGAAATAAACACTGATTATTTTGTGTCAACAATCCTTGCAAATCATAACAAGAGGTACATAATGCAATACAAATTAAAGGGTTTATGAGATTACAACTGTTTAAGGACAGTTCTGATGTATGTAAAGTTCAAATAAAACCAGGAACATATCGTCAAGAGTTAGATCATGGAAGTGACATTTATCACGTAAGTGACGTTTTTCCGTCCAACATTTTCATCACGCATGTGACATTCACCTAGTCTATTATTATATAACCAAAGCTGGCTTATATTTATCATTGAAAATAGATGCTCCTTGCCACCAATAGCAGAAAAATATGTATTGGTACAACAATGAGGGTCTGTTTTGTAAAAAAAGAATCTTAACCGAGTGTGACCCAAGGCCAGCTCAGGGCAGCAAGTGTCAAATATATTTTCTAGACCTTCAAGTTGTATTTTGCAAATGTTTGAACCCTATCCTTTAGAAAAAAGCATTTACTTAGTGAAAAACAACAGAATCTCTTTGTTTTCATAATTTTGTGGATTTTTGGGAGGACTTACTTGTCAATGTCACGTAAGTGACGATTTTCATAAGGTCACATATCAAGCGAAATAATGACTTTCCAAACGGTAGCATTATCTTGTCTTCTCTTTCACTGAATAGTACGTTAATTGAACTACCTGAACCCAAAAAATGGTTATCATGGGGCATGTTCTAAAATACCATGTCTGTGTCACACTTCTGTACCGTATTGCATGGATGGACCCTGATATAAAATATAATATAAAACATACAACACACAATACATAACAAAAGTGTAAACTTGCAGGCATGTACGCATACACATGCCCCCACATCCCACACCTTCCAACATTTTCATGTGCTTTTCACACCCCACACACCTACCTACCTCCCTCCCTGCCCACCCCTGTGGACCTATATAAATATTCCTACATCCTTCTACTCACGCAAATCCACTCCCACACACACGCACACACACACACATCATATTGGTAGTTAAAATTTGCTTATACCCACTCACACCCACTATATATGCTTATACCCACACACACTAACACGCACGCACACGCACATATATTATCAATTATATATACAGTGTATAATATTTATAACAAGTTCCTACACATTTATTGTCTTTATTCAAAAAATACTGTTTTAATTTATTGTCTTTATTCAAAAAATACTGTTTTACCTGCGATTTAAATACCATTTTACTGATTTTTTGTGTGATGTGTTTAGGCAGTAAATTCCATTCCTTCATGGCTCTGTACACGACCGTGCGCTTTATAGCATTTGTCTTTGTTCTTGATAATGTAAAATTGCCTCCAGTAGCATGCCTGGTTATATAGTTACGGTTCTATACTAAAGGACAGATTTTTATGTAAGATAATCTGAGTTTTGCCACCAAGATATTTCTAACAAATGCAAGTAGAGAATAAAGCAGCCTGTCCTTTACAAATAACCATTTAAGGCTTATGCATTTTAACAACACTGGTTCTGTAATTACAGAGAAGTACTATATGTGCAGTTCTGCTTTTGTATCATTTGTAATTTGTTTATCAAGTCCACTGTGGCATTAGACCAGACTGCTGGGCAGGAATCCAGATTTGACAATATTAAGGCCTGGGTTCCTTGCTTGGTTACTGTTTGTGTTTAAAAAAAAAAAACTTGAATATCTTCTAATAGCAGAAATACTGCTACCCATTTAGCAATAATTTTATTTACGTGTTTTGTCCATGATAATTAAATATCTATGATTATGTCCAGCAGCCTGGTCTCATGCACATGGCCAATGCATGCATCATTTATTGTGAGGTTTCATTCCGGATTTGTACTGATGGTGTGTTTGAACCAAACACTATAGTATTAGTTTTAGATACATTCAGAACCAGTTTATTTCTCTTCACCCATTCAGCTACTGAGTGCAGCTCCATATTCAGAAGTGTATTTAACTGAGTAGTTGTATGTGCAGACATGAATATAGTCGAATCATCCGCGTACAGTGCAATACATGCCTTTTGAAAGACAAGAGGAAGGTCATTACTGAAGATGGTGTACAATAAAGGCCCCAGACAACTCCCCTGGGGCACCCTACACATCACAGCTCGGACATCAGAATAAATGCCATTAAAGAGAAAGGTCTGTGTTCTGTTGCTAATGATCAAACCAGGACAATGCAGAGTGATCGATGCCATAATATTCAATTTTTTTCAATAATATATTATGATCAATAATATCAAGTGCTGCTGAGAAATGCACCAGAGCAGCTCCAACTATTTTCTTTACTTCGATTTTCTTCAGTCAGTCGTCAGTCATTTGAGTTAGAGCCGTGGCTGTAGAGTGCCCTTTTCTGTATGTATGTTGGAATTCAGTAACTAACTTATTTGTGGACAAATAGCTTTTGATTTGTTCATATACACTGCAATAAGTAACCTATAGAATTTACCCAATAAATCTGAGGTAACAATTTGCATCGACTTTTTTTGGGTAGATTTAATTCCATATATTGAGTTGAGTTATTTTATACTCAATATATGGAATTAAACCTACCCAAAAAACAGTCAAAGCAAATTGTTACCTCAGATTTATTGGGTAAATTCTATAGGTTACTTATTACAGTGTACAATGCTCTCCATCAATTTACTTAACACAGGCAACAGGCTTACAGGACGACTATTTGGTGACGAGAATGGTAATTTCTTGTTTTTGGGCAGGGGAATTTTCTTTGCCCTCTTCCATTGTTGTGGAAAAATACCATTGCAGAAACTAGTGCTTATAATATGTCAAATAGCTGGGATAACTGAATGAGCAACCAATTTTAGAACCCGAAGGTCCCCCAATTGGGGGACTTTGAGAGGCACTGGCAAACACAGCGTGAAATAACGCACTAATCACGAAAGAATATAGTGATGTTGTACATCAAATTAAACAGCAGAATGTAAGCTACAAGGCTATATAAACATTTTTTACGTGCCTTAAACACAACTCAAATAACAACTAAATGAATTACGACATATCAAACTCTGTACAGCTCCGCTGTGTCAACCCACTCGACATATTGCAAGCTCTACCGCAACTGAAGTTCATGCAGAACACACGAGCGAGATGTCAAATGAAAGCTAAGACTCCACAGATTCCAGTGATGTAATGCAAAGCGATCTACGCCAAAGTATCACAGAGAAAGAGGCCAAAGAATCACAAAAACAGAAATCGCTTTTCCAAACTGTAGTTGTAAAATTTCTCTTACCTTTGCTGTTTGGCCGAGAAAAGTTTATTTTTCCGTGAAATCCACACTTGATTCTGTTAGACCTATTTCCTGTGTTACGTTCCTAAACTTTCCGGCTTTCTACGACAGTCTTTAGGACCCACGGAAAGCCTCACAATGTCCGTATGCGTCAGGGGATACTTCCCAAACACCAGCGTTCTGCTGATTCTGATTGGCAGACAGTACTGTCAATCTCATTTTTGTGAGTGTAGCCGTATTCTAATGGCTCTAACGATCCCAATGAGTGGTAGATCACCCAAATCGACTAATCCGTGGCGGAGATAGAGCCATGCGTATTGACTGCATGTACGTAGTAGCAAACTAGACTGGCGCACAGTAAGCACAGCTGGAAGCAGAGCGCACGGCATCGGCTTCGTTTCCAGTTGTTTCTTGATAGTTAAATTCATTTTTTCTCGACATTTTACTAAATTGTGTGAGAAATATGGCCAAGCAGGGGTCCAACAGACATTTTACTGCCGAAAAAACTACTGCGGCAGAACGCTGACAGCACGCTGTGTGTATATGATTCTTCGTCAGAGGACGAATACCTATCTCATTCACCCGGACAACGCAGAAGACAGCGGTGACTCTGGTTACCGTCCTCCATCTTCGGAAAGGTACGGAATGTCTTATCAATGTTGTATTGAAAGATTTATTGCTGTCAAAATTTCAATGTATTTGGAGCTCGCTGCTTTTTCGGGCCAAAATGCCAGCTTAGTGATATGGTCTGATGTTATGACACGTTCCGTGTGTGTTTGTGTTTGTACGTGCATGTGTATGTATATGTTTATGTGCATGTATGAGTGTATGCGTGCGTGCATGTGTATGTATATGTGTATGTGTATGTGTGAGTATATATACTCATATTTATAATAAAGGAGTCTGGCGCCTTGGATTTATATATATACGTTGTTTAGCCTGGTGCGTAAACTCCTAAAACTGAGAATCACAAAAGGGAAAAAAAGAAGGCGCACTCAAAGGCTGATGTTTTAGTCTTTTGTATGCAAAAAGCCGAAAATATGTATTCAAGTCTTGGGACAAAGCTGGGGCCTATTGCACGAAGGCGGGATAAGGGATTAGCCCAGGATCGGCACGGGATTAGCCTGATCTCAAGCCCCATTTCGGTTGCACAGAGCGTGTGAGCTAAGCCATGGCACTAGTTACTATGGAAACAAAGTCTGTGGAGCTAGCCAGCTCTGGAGCAAGCTTACGAACTAGCTAAGCTCCTGTCTCCAGCCAATTTCACCTCGCCTCATTCAGCAGTCACCCAAATTGAAAATCAATGTCCATAACAGTCATTCTGAATTGTCCACTACACATTGCTATCTCAATTATTGTAGGCCCAGAGTAATTATCTTAGAAACATGTGACCATTGATGTCAGTAAAATAGCCAATATTCAATCATTATATTCAAGTATCCATGTGACAGTGACCATCACAGTTCAATCAGCCCCCCTTCCATGTCACATTTTAACCGTATTTAGAGTCCGTCATTATCAGATTGGTCCTTATTCCCCAAGTTGAGACTTCCATCAGACTAGAACATGAGCAGTGCTGCATGAAGTAGGTTACCGTGTGTCAGCGCGGTCTCAAATCGCTGCGGTAACCGCCTATAAACAGCACTGCTGCTACTTTTCTCCGTCTTTATTCCGACTGCGACGGGTAAGGTAGAGTCCTTGCCTTACTGCTGGACACGAGTGCAATGTCATTCGCCTCGCGATACTGGAATCAAATATTTTCAGGAGGCTCCTTGATGTAATTTTTAGACGCTAACACTCTACTTTTTAATTTGAGTATGCCTCCATCAGAGGTGATTAAGAGCAGTAAGTAAACTCAACTAATCTGAACACGTTTTCTAGATCAGACTATAAATTCAGTTTGTATAGGACAACAAAAAGGACTTGTATCAAAATCGTGAGATGTACATGAAACATAGAAATGTTTCCATGGCCTTAACAAAATTCAATTATGCCTACAGGGCTATCGTACACATGAGAGTCCTATTTAAAGGTTTCGCTCGATATTAAGTCTGACAGCGACGGCTTATCTCATTCACGGTAACGCCGAAGTGCATCAGCTACTCCTTTATGATGGCGCTGAAACACTTCCCGAGTTCACTTTCACTTGAGTTTAGCTCACTTTAATACTCCTCTCAAACGTCTCGCACATTTAGACAGAAACTAAAGGAATAGCAAGCAGAGGCATTTCAGAGATCCCATCGTCCGTCTGTCTGAATGTGGTCTTTGAGTGTTGCTGGCTCATGCGTTTGCTGCAGCTACTTAGTGTCCATGGTGATGATCAGCGATTCTGTGATCGACCTCAGGGACTATTAGAGGTAGCCGAGTGCGTGCACTCAGCAGGATCAGCGGCACTGGGCTTCACTTAGCCTATTCTCCTCCACCCACTGTTGGCTTTGTGCAATCAATTAAGCCAGGGACGCGCTGTTTGGGATATGGCAATCCTCGCTTTGGCATTGATCTAGGATCTCAAGATCCGACTTTTGTGCAATAGGCCCCTGGTCGACAAACGTTTCGGGCCTAGACCATTCTCAATGTCCCCAAGTGAAACTTCTTGAATACAAAAGACTAAAACATCAGCCTTAGAGTGCGCCTTCTCTTTTCCCTTTTATGTATGAATATATGCATATGTGTATATCCTTATGTGCGTGTTTTGACTTCCCCAGCACAGTGCGTGTTTATTTTTACCATGTTTTTTGCTTTTTTTGTGTTTACATGAATTTCTATTTCCCAAGCAGGTCACTGAATAAATGTCTAATTGTCCCCCCCCCATTTGGGTTTACATGAGGATGACGAGCCACTCCTGGTCAGATGCAAACCAAAATGAAATTCCCGGAGCCAGGCAATTTTACAGAAAGTTTTTCAAAGGCAGCACAATGTAGAATTGTGTAAATATTGCAGAAGTTTTACTATGTTTTTTTTTTTTTACTGTTTGTATTGTTGCAGAAATGTTTACAGTTTTACCAAAGTAAATCTGCTCTATTTGGAATCAACATTCAGTTGCTATGTGTGGTCATTTTTGGAATGGGAACTATATAGAGGTCTGGTTGAATTTTCAAAAAATTGCCAAAAAATGTTGTATTTGGATGTATTGGTCACCATTAGTGATATAAAAATGAAATATATAGTGTTGTACAGGAGAAAATTCAAATGGCACAGATGGTGCCAAACTGTGCCAAAATGGCCATTTTGGAGACCTCGTCTGAACTCTCTGTCCTAAAACCTCTCTAACTCTCTAATTTTGTTCTACTTCACTTTATCAGAGTCAACCTTTGCAGAGATAATGTTCATATGTTGTACTATGGTCTGATAAAGGTTTACAGCTGGAGCTGCATCATTTTCAAAGGGATATTCATCCTGAAAATGCTTTTTTTTTTTTTTTTTAGGCGAATCTACATTTTTTTAATTTTTTCTGTGTGCCATCTTCATTTACTCTTCACCAGTATCGCATATACTCATATTAACACATCTAAACCAATCTCACAAGTGCCCCATTTACTATGACACCAAAAGTATTCAAATAGACCTTGTGGTTGCAGAGATATACCCATTTTATTATGGGTTTGCAATATTCGAGCAGAAACCTAAAAAATAGGCTCAGGGTTTAAAGGGTTAAGAAGTTTCCCATCAAGGCCATCAAAATCTGGTGGTTTATTTTTACATGCTCTAATAATTTTTTCTACCCTGTTTATAGTCACTCTTGCAAATTTAAATGTATTAGTTTTATCTTTAATAATTTCATTTTTTATTAGTAGGTAAGATAGATCATTATCTATACTTGCTATGTTATTCTTTAATTTATCTACTTCATCTATAAAATAGTTATTGAGATGATTTGCGATTCCTGTTGGCTTTACAAGGATGTTACCGTCCACCTCTAAGAAGGATGGAGTGGATTTAGTATTCCTAACTTATAAATCATTTAGAGTATTCCATAATTTCTTATTATCATTTTTAATATTATAAATCCTTTTTTCAGAATACAATTTCTTTCTTTTCTATTCAATTTTGTGACAGAGTTTCTAAGTTCATGATATATCTGCCAGTCAGAATTATATCCAGTTATAGCAGCTGTTTTTTTAGCTTAATCTCTTTGATTCATACGCTCTTTGATCTCGATGTCCAACCATGGTGATCTGGCATTTCTGACCGTCAACTTCTTTAGAGGTGTGTGTTTTTCAACCAAAGGCATGAAGATTTCATCAAATTTGGCCAGTGCTTATTCAGGATTATTCGTTGACAATACTTTCGCCCAGCATACATTCTCAACTTCATCAACAAAACTGTCTTGATTAAAGGGAATTGTCAAATTATGAGCAAAACCTAACTATGATACACAAGGCTATTTTTCCAACAGGTAGAAGGGGCACAATATATTAAAATAACTAGGCGCCAAAACATACTCATTCCAGCATATGGAGAGACTGTTTAGGTACCAATAGCAGTGATACTTGACAATATTGAATTTCCATTTTGTGTGGCACGAGACAGAATGATAGAAAAGGCAAACTGATGGATATTTACAAAAATATGGAAACTTCTTGAGTCCACAAATCAGTTGTTGACAGTGGGACAATGCAGGCAATTGAGTGTGCTCTGCCACAAATATTGCACCACTTAAATGCCAAGAAGAAATTGGACATTTTGGATTCACTGCCACTCGAAAGACAATTAATGGGGCTGTACTGCAAGCCACTTCTACTATACCAGACTTTGCTCAAGGAACATCATCCGTTTGCAGATAAGTACTGGTACTGTGGCAAAAAACATCGGAATGAAGAGCATATTGGGTGATTCTCACAAAATTGCATTTTGTCATGTCTGTAAGGATTTGATAGACTAAACTACTAAAACAATCATACTTTTATATTATATATCAAATTATGGTATGTACTAATTGTAGGACTACTGTTGTCTTTGCTTTTGATGGATTACTTTATATTTTATGACAAAATTTCAACCTAAAAGTTCATTACCGTAACGTATCCGGGCTTTAATTTTTTACCTTAAACCCAAAATTATCACAATGCATCCCCATAATTTTATTTATATATATATATATATATATATATATATAAAAAATGGTTGGGGTTGTACCCTTTAACTAGCAGTGTTACCATTTTGGGCCAACCATTTGTGAGTAATTATTTTCTGGGCCAAATACATGTGTCCGGAGCATGAACAGTTCATTTCCGTAACAGATATTTGGCTCCATTAAAATCCCTGTGTTCCAATAAATAAAGTTTTTTTTGTCCTATGATGCATTGTGTGGAAAAGAAGTTGCAAAATGGCAATCAGGAAAGATCATCTTTCAAGTTCTTCTGGTAGATATGTTAAAGATTGTAATTACATACACCCCTTGGCACACTACCACTGTTCATTACCATAACAGGGTATATTTAAAATAGTTTTGAAGATAATTATTTTATGTTCTGTGGAAAAGTAACTTTTATAGAGCCAAACTGTTAGTGAAAATATTTCTGCCGAGTCATGCTAGCTATGCTAATTATTGCTAGCAACACGGGACTGCCATTCATTACCGTAATGTTCTGCATTCATTACCGTAACATATACAAGGCTGTTACGGTGATGAAATAAAGTGTTACGGTAATTTATTATATATGTATAATCAGGGCTCCAAATTTTGTGGTTGGTTTTTGTGACAGGGCGCAGAGCTACCGTCACGGTAGCAATGCGCTACCTACATTTCACGTGCAGAGTCCGAGTGCAAATGTTGCCTGTGTGTGTTTGTCTACCGTGTTCACGTAGTCTGTTAAAGGTCATACTGTCTCAAAATCATTTCTGTTAACCACACCACTCATCATCCACCTCCGTTTTGATCCGGTAGTTGTTTCGTTTGTGCACAGTTTACCATCAAACACTACAGTGATTTTGCTAGCCTCTTAAAACCATCATTTCAAACGCTTGCTGTTTAGAACCTTTACCATTCATAATCTATTCGGTTATAATAATCACGCCACACAATGTCTTGTCTCATCAATGTTCCGTTTATTTAAGTTAAAATGATTTAATTATCATAGCAAATGTTATGTCTTATCGGCGTCTCGTCTCCTATGTTGTGTGAAAGAGCGACCGGCACTTCAGCCTAGTATAAATTCTGTGCTGCTTCCGGGCAGGCGGAAGTGACATAATGTATAATGAAAAATATTTTTCTGCTGTTTTTACATAACTTAGCTATGCCAAAGTAAGTTAGCAATGTGCCAAATATGTTTTCAGATTTTTCTAGCTGTGTAGAAATTAATATTTTTGCTGTTTACGTTTTTAATGTGTAGCCCTCCTTGAACATCCCAGTCAGCTTATGAATGGGTGGTATGGCCCAATTTGCAGGGCACGTTCTAGGCCTACTTTGCTATGGCAGCTTCATTCTCAAGGGGAGCAGGTGGTGAGCAGACATGCTGTCTGGGCTCTAGTCATTGTTTAGTGACTATTTGGTCAGTTTATTGGGCTAATGTTGGTCAACCTGTTTATTTAAGTTTAAGCTAATGTTTTGACGATGATGTCATTTTGTTTTCCTTTTTGAAAAGTTTTTTTTTTCTGTTATTTTTATTTCTTTGATTGCTTTAATGCCTAAATAGGCCTTAATTGGGTCTACACCATGTCTCAAAAGTTCATGCACCCCAATGGGCAACATGTCTGTCTCCAAAATGGGTTGCACCTGGTCAGCCAGGTGTTGTAAGGTTATTTAATTAGTTCATTTGTTTGCGAGAGGCCTATAAATTTCTTGGTTGACCAAGAAACCAATAGAGAACTGTCAATGAGAGAACCTTTTTGTAGTGCTGCCACGATGGCCAAAAAAACTGGAAAGGCTGCTCTTTCAGAGCCTCAGGGCTGAGCTCAAGCCATTGCCTTGCGCAAGGCAGGGAAAACTTGCAGGGAGGAGCTCAGGACCTTGGCAGAAGCATACGATGGGTGAAGAAGTGGTGGCAGAGACACCAGAGTTGTGACTCCCTTGAAGACGAGCCCTGTGCAGGTCGCCCCTCAGCCCTGAGTTCCAGGGCCAAGGACCTCATCCGCAAGGCCATGGGAAAGAGACACCAACCCTGCCGCGGACTCAGTCAAAGACTGAAGAATCTTGGGAAGCAGTTTCTAAGAGTGCCATCCATCGCTTTCTGACTGAGAAACTGGGTCTGAGAGCATACAGATGACAGTGGATTCCGCGCCTTACCAAACTGTAGAAGGAGAAGCGGCTAGCTTTTACAAAGAAGTATGCCACAATAATCCCAAGACACTAGGAAAACTGGATTTTCTCTGAGAGCCCACTCTACTTATTTCCAACTCCCAACAGCCAAAACGACAGCATCTACACCAACGATCGAAAGAAAGTGCCACCTTCTGAACAAGTCAAGTTCAGCGCCTATTGCATGGTCTGGGGGGTGATGTCACCTTCAGGGCTGTTGGAGTTGCATGTTGTACCCCAGGGCGCCACCATCAATGCTGAGTATTATGTTAAGAACATTATCCAGCCAGTACTACTTCCCATACTTACCAGAAAAAAAAAAATCGGGCCCCGTCACTGCTAGGAAGATGTTCAACAGGCGTACGGAAATGGTCTTCGCGCAAGATGGTGCCCCCGCACATACTGCTCGTACAACTCAGCAGTGGTGTTCTGAGTAGCTTCCTGGCTTTCTGCACAAAGAGGAATGGCCATCCAACTCCCCGGACCTCAACCCGATTGAGAACTCCTGGGGTCTCCTGAACAGTCGGGTCTTCCACAGCCCACCCCCTACCACCATGAAGCAGTTCAATGCGAGGGCTGTGCGGGAGTGGGGCAACTTTGAGCCTTCCGTTCTAAACAACTTATTGCATTCTATGCCCCACAGGCTGAGGGCAGTAATTAAGATGCAGGGAGGATACACTGGCTTTTGAATAAATGCATTCTGTTGGATATTCACAATCTGAGTTGACTTTTTCTGTGTTGCATGAACTTTTGGGACACGGTGTAAATAAAAGAAAAAGCCCATCCTCTCAACCTAATCTCCGCTTCCTCCTTAGTGCTTCCACCTTGCTTAGACCGCTTGCATCACATCTACCTTTTAACAGTTTTCTAGGGGTTATACAGTAGGGGTTGGTTGATACTAGGTGTTGTTTGGTTTACTAGAGGTTGGTTGGTACTAGGAGTAGTAGTAGACAGAAAAGGAGATTAACAATATTGACTAGAGTAAGCAAAGTTGATGTATGAATGCCATGTGAGGTCATTACCGTAACAAAGCTTTTCATTACCGTAACACTTGCTGTATATGTAAATATTTGGATGGGAATGAGTGATAACTTCAAATTTTATTTTTGCACAGGAAGTATTTGTCTAGTATTTTCAGATTACTGAATTGGCATTTTTTATTTATTTGTAAAATTTACACTACAGGAAAAATTTAGTATAAAACATGTAATTTTGTTACGGTAATGAACATAACTAAAGTTATATCAATAAACATTTTTCTGAATGTTTACACTGTGGCTATTCTGAAATATGAACAGAACATACATGGAAAAAAAAAGGTCTACCTTTCATACATATTCAGTTGTCATCAATTGAAAATGTATGACGGTAATGAACTTATTTGATCAATGACACAATTAAACATTCTGAAAATGTATTAAAAAACATGTATTGATCTCTCATTTTAATTGAGACCCTGCTTGCTACTAATGAGAGAAAAAACTAGCAAAATTGACCTAAAATTGTTTTTTGCAAAAGTCAGGACAGTTTTGTCAGAATCACCCTATTGCAGGTAAACTGAACTGGCATATGTGCACCGATTGTTTTAACTGGAAGAGTATCGGTCATTAGACTGAAAGCAGGGAAAAGAGTGCGATGGAGTAGGGACGTGCAGGAGGAAGGTAAAAACTGTGGTCATGGAATCCTGAGGAGGTGACACTAAACTATACAGAACAGCAGCATGCAATGGAGCTTCAGTCAGAGCCAGCAGTAACAAAATGCAACCCACCCCCACCCCCCAAAAAAGTTATGTATGCCAATTCAGCCAACACAGCAGCCGCACACATACTGCAAGACATACACATTCAGAATCCACTGTAATGAACTATTATGCTACAGTACTTAATCAACACCAACATGACAGCTGATCAACCACCGCAATGCATCATAACACCTCTGTACAGTATCGCCATCAGATCATCTCCGCTTAGGTCACTCACCTCTTTGCAATGCACATGCCATATGACATAAAACATCAAAAACAGTACCTACTGCCCAACTGCTCTGCAACCTTGGAGGAAACTTCTAAATCACTTCAAAAATGAAATCAATTTCTTAAACAGTGGCTGTTGCAAGGTGCTATCGCAGGTCAGCATCATAATTTGACAGTAAAGTTAGTAATTCCATGTAATTAAGAGACTCGCTTCTCTTGTTGAGCCCCCTGAAAGATAAAGCCCAATGCCCACTGAGGGCGAAGCGCCCATTGGAAGCGTCAGTAGCATCAATATTGCCGGATGACAACAGGACCGAGAAACAAGCCGTGGGTGTCACTCTCAAACTATTCGGGCGGAAAACGTTTAAATTTGAAAACACCCACCAATACAGCTAATTTTATTAAGTGATGGCGAAGTACAACGTTCAGCTTACTGTGCATTATACGAAGTATAAAGGAATAATTTACCTCCTAAATTTAGCCGTCTAGTAAGGTAGCATTATGATTTATTATACTTCACCCAGCAGCAAGTTAGCTCGCTAGCTAACTTAGCAGTGTTAAGTTCCTACCAGTGTACCTTTAGTTAGGTACTAACTGTAGATCGCTTGATAACTAAAATGGCTGCAAAATAATTGATTTTCGTGCAAAAACAGCAACTTGGTAAAAAAGCAGTGAAATCGGTTTCGACAATGCATGTTGGGTTTCTGCTAAATGTGTCCCACTGTAGGGCCAAAGCCTGCCAAAATGGCTGCAAATCACAAAGAACAGCCATTTTAACTACATTTCCCAGAACTCCAAAAGCATTATCTCTAATGCAATAAAACTAATGAAGTCAAACCCCTTTAAAAAGTCAAGCAACCCATTATTCTCTCTCTCTCTGGACTGCTAGCAGTTGATAGAGACCGAAGGTGCGCATCCATCTAACTGAAAAGTCTTTTCGGAACAGAACAAAGAACAAAGTTTTTCGGAACTCTCCAGTTGGCCACAGTAGAGTTAAAGATTAACTACGTTCTGCTCCATAATTACTCGAGTTGCCTATAGGCGTATCTATTCAATAACCGGCTAAAAAGAATTCACTGCGAGAAGACAGTGGAATTTCTTTTTTTTTTCAACTTCTTTAACTTTTTGGAAGAAATGAAAAGGCGACCAGCTTCCCTTTTTGCTATTCTCCAATCAACAAGTCGACAAACTTTCTGCATTTTCTCGTGCATCATTGTGTCTGGAAAAGCAGACACCGTTTCCTGTCCGCTGACAAGCGCTAAGGAAAGAAAGGACTGCCGCCCTAGCCTTCACTCGGACACAGTCACTGACACTGGAGAACAGGGTCACTCACTCGATAGTGATCCCAAGTAAGGCACTTGCATCTGGGCAGATTTAGCTAGAATACAAAATGCACGATTCTATGCTAATTGTTGATGTTTGAATGTAATAATTACTGTATACTTTGAGCTGTGTTTTCTTTGCTTGCTGGTTTTAATGCACTGGATCTTACTGTTGTACTCATTGTAAAAATTCGGTATGTAAGAGAATTTGTCTGGAAATCGCGGATATTTACTCTACATTGCTGCATTGCTGACCTGTTAAATATCCGATCTTTGAGCGAGTTCATTTAAAACTGCGGATTGCTTGTTTTGCATTGTTGCTTTGCTCTTTGTAAGTCATTAGAATTGTTGAGAAAGTTTGAACTGAATTGGGACGTTTTGGCTTGTCTGACTGGTTGTTCAGCCTACCGCGGCTAGCTACTCTGTCCTATCAGACTTCGCCTGCGCCTTCTTTCTTTCTTTCTCTCTCTCATCCTTTCTCACTCTCTCTTTCTCTCCATTTACATATTCTCTTTTCAGCTAGTTTCTGTACACTACACTCTGCTTACTGAGTGGGAAACAGCCTCTGACCTAACTTGTGCAGGAGTCTTTTTCTAATTCTCCCGCCTGTGCCATCCAGTTCTTTGTTCTCCCTCTCACTTCCTCCACTCTCAAGCCCACGTGGTTCTCAGACTCCCAAATCATCAGTCCACCATTTTGGATCTAAGTCCGCCCTCTTATCCGAGTCCGCCATTTTAGATTCCAAGTCTGCCATCTTAACCCCTCCTTTTGGCACTCAGACTTACTCACACACACACACGCACACGCACGCATACACCCACACACACATATCCTACCTTTAGTCTATCTGTATACACTGTTTCATGATATAACCGCTTTTTAATCCTTCCTGTGTGTTTATTGTTGTATTCAAGTGGTATTGATTGCATGTTCATTGCTACTGAAACATAATAAACCCTTTTATATATTTTTAACAAGTGTTTCTGGTTGTCTTTGCCTGAATATTAGCTTGAATCTAACCTCTGCCAGGTCAAGAGCTCCATTTACCTTCAGGTTATTTTATTGCTTCTAGATGTTAATGGTAATTATATTACTATTGAATTTTAGTATTGATAACTTAGCCTGGTTCTCCCATTTTTGTTGAATATTGTAATCATTCATAAATTGTGATTGTAGTAATTTGGCATTTATGGTGAAAAATTAATGAGACTTAGTCATTCAATTGCTATTAATTTTCCCTTTACTAGAAGGCTGGTGCCCCGAGGAACTTTCATAATTAAATTAAGGTATCAATAAATAAATAAATAACTAATTTATTAGTTATAATTACATTTAATAGCCATTGTAATGCCCTTTTAAGCTGTTGCACCTACACCACCGACCATGACAAGGCAAAATTGTTTAAATAACATAAAAGATGAATGCGTTTCTATTAAGTTGACGCTCAAGAAATAGAGCAGTGGCTAAAATGAAAAAAATGAAGCACGGCACACGCAGCCATTGCTCCATTGAAACGAATGGAACCTATTTGGAATGGAACTGACCGCCGCCAGTGGGCATTGGGCTTAACAGTGCGTCATCACATTGCACCTGCCCATGGGCCAATCACTCAAGCTTATTTGAGTGACAACTGCTATACCAGCACAAGAAACTCCACTTGCCCTAGGGCGTTCTGTCACTAACACATCAAAATTTGATTGGCTGATGACACAGTCAGCTCCACAAAATATAACCATTCGTTTTCTGGATAAAGTTGCATACTGGACAAGTAATTGACTCCAGACACATGTCAGAAATAAATTTTAATTATGAAAGAAATCTATATAATTTTCATTTTTTACAGGGCAACAGTGCTCATGGACATGTCCAAGTTTAGGGTGTATTTAATAATCATGGTCAGGGTAGCTTCTTCAGACATGCCAAAATGATCAAAAAAGCCTGCATCCGCTTCATCGTTGTGGTCTACATTACCTTGATTAGAAAGCGCGACCTCTGTACTATCAAACCTCTCAGCCTTACTAGGCTCAGAAAGTTCAGCCTCACTGGGATTGGAGAGTTTGACCGCATGGGGATCGAAGACATTGGTATTACTTGGGCTGGCAGGGTTGGAAAGATCTTTTTGAGGAGTTTCTTGTCCCACTCTTAGTCTATCACATGGAGCTCTACTTTGAGCGGGCAATCTTTTGCTGTCTTCCTGCTGAATTGAGTCAATGATATGGCTAACTGGTCCACTTAGACTAAGGAAATGGTGTCCATGTCCGTCCGCAATATGGCCTAGAATTAAAAGGGGCAAATTCTCATTGTAAATGTGTGAAGGTGTTATGAGAGATGTTGCATCTGGACCAAGAATTGAAACTATTAGCACTTGAACACTGAACAGTTCAGAGGCTCTTTGAAATGTGATATGGTCTCCATATGTACCTTGCTGACCCCATGCTCTGTATGTAAGCATCCCAGCTACCCTCGACATAATTGGCAAGTGGAGTTCCATGTGTTGTTTGTGGATTTGACTGCAAATCCATGACGATTTCTTGCCTAAGGGATGTTGCTGACCGAAATATCCCGATATTCATCACCTGGTCTGCCGATGCTGCAAACTGACAATCGACATTGGGCTGTGGATCCAGTTGTATGCCGAAACTGGATGAGCTAAATGACTCTAACAGGTCCTTGTGTGTATAAGGGATCCAGAAGTTTCTTTGATTTGACTTCTGTCACCTTCATTCTTCATCTCTGGTGACACTGCGGATGTCTTTGACTGAAAACCACTATGGCCTAGAACCTGATTTTCCTAGAGGTTTTCCAAGAGATTTTCCAACTTAACCATGTTCTTTCACAGCCTCAGGTTCCTCTTGACAATGACTCCATCCAAAACAGCATGTTTCTTTGTCATTCAGTGGTTCTTGAACCTAGTTCTTACCAAAACTTCATCGCTGACACTATAGATGGATGGAGGATTTGTAGCACACGCTCGGCAGACCATTTGTTCATTACAATGCTCAGTTTCCTTTTTTGCTCTATTTCTCACTTCGGTTCTCTCTTTTTCAAATGAGTCTCTTTGTTTTCTTGAAGGAAAAAGTATGGCTTTTTATTTATTTATTTGTTTTATTCATAACTACCAGAAAGTAAAATACATAAAGAAATGAGTACAACATCAGCAAGTTAACAGGTAACAAACCAAACACCAGGGGGTTAGAGTGACAAACAGCAAAACATACACACAGATATAACAGAAAAAGAGAAAGAGAAAGAGAAAGGGGGGGGCATTAATCACAAAGGTTGAAAGAGCCCAGGAGGAGGCTGTTTTGATGGCCTTGGGGTTTGATGATGACTGTAGCGAGTTATTGTATATTTTTATGTCATTCAGAAAAACAGGCTTGGTTTACTGTTGCTATATTTACATTTATGAATGAAATATTTAGCTAGAAGAAGAACTAAATTTACAAGAAAAAAAGATATTCCTCTTCTCATTGCTAAAGTCATGGATGCCAAATAAAACATGTTTAAAAGAAAGATCAAAGTTATGTTTAAGTCTGGTGCATAATAATGACAGCAAATCTGCCCAGAATTTTTCTGAAAAGGGACAGAACCAAAACAGATATACTGCGGTTTCTGTAGATCCATCACAAAAAGAAGGTATTTCAGAGGTTAAGTCCACACCTTTTTCCATGGGATGTCATCAGTTAACCCAGACCAGTAAGAGATCACATAAGGAATAGTTACAATATCTTTTTGGAACAAACTCTGATGTCTTTGTTCTTCTTTCCTGTGTGTATCCTGTGTGAAAAACAAATCTGACCTACTGCTGAGGTGCATGGGTTTAAGTCAGCTATGTCTGGCAAAGCAGTAGAAGACTTCTGGCTTTTTAGCAATAACACCACTCCTTGTGGTATACCACCAATAAGAGTGGCAAATTCTTTAGGTGTGACTGGAAACTTAAACTTCGATAGAAATTCAGAATAATTTACGAGGAAACCATTTGGATTTATCAGTTGAGAAACCAGTAGAATACCATGGTTCCCCCAGTTCTCAAGATAGAGGGATTTGTTTTTATAAATTATGTTCCGGTTATTCCAAATCAAATATTTGTGGGGAGAGAACGTACATTTATTAAGTAAAGACCAAGCTAAAAGTACTTGCTGATGAAACTTAGCTAGTTTAATTGGAATTTTGGAAATGTTGTAATTACACATTAGAAGAAACTTGACCCCACCTACTTTGGAAAAAACATGGTGTGGGATTAAGTTCCATAGAAAGGAAAAGTTATTCAAGAATTGTTGGAGCCAGTTTATTGTAAATGTGTTGTGAAGAGACATAAATTATAGGAAGTTCATACCTTCATATGTATTAGTATTCATCAAGACAGTTTTTTTAACGTAATGTGTTCTATTTTTTTCACAGAAAGTCAACCAGCATTTTGTCAATTTTTTTGGCAAGAGGGTTATCGATGTATAGAGAGAGGGCAAGATAAGTTAGTCTGGAGATTCCCTCAGCTTTTGTTAACAGAGTTCTCCCTCTTAGAGAGAGATCTCTTTGTAGCCAACAGTTCAATTTTTTTTTTGAGTCTTTTCAAAAACTGGATCAAAGTTAATCTTAGATCTTTCATTATCATTATTCTTGAGAATTGTTACCCCTAGGTATTTGACTTGGTCTTTAAGTGGTATTCCACAAATACTAGGTGTTTTATCACCTTTTATGGATAGCAATTCACATTTCTTAATATTTAGAGATTGACCTGAAGCTCTGGAAAAGTTCTCTATTAGAACGATAGCATCAGGAACTTGGGAACTGTTCTTGAGGAAAAAGTAGTATTGTCAGCTAATTGACTGATGAGAATTTGACAATCTGCAATAGATATACCTTGTAAGCCACTTTGTTGTACGTAAGTAGCCAGTATCTGAGAGACAAGGAGGAAAAGGTAAGGTGAGAAAGGGCAGCCTTGTCTGATGCCACGTGATAAATAGAATCGACTAGACGTTCTGTGTTTCAACTTAATGCAACTGTTACCATTTTTATACACTGTCTTAATTGCACTTGTTTTTTTTTGTTCAATATTTTTATTGAAAAGTAAAACATATGACAAATAACCATCATTGCAGCCGCGAGTCACTGTTATACATAGAAATTGACAGATGGTGTAGACAAGATACAGAAACATCCTTAAAAATAAAAAATAAAAACAAAATGCACAACATATATACAAGATAACGGAAAAGTAAATAAATAAATGGGGGGGGGGGGTTAATCATGTGACAAAAATTAAAGAGACTGGAAGAATGTTAAAAAGGGTTGCCACTTACGGTAAAACTTATCAGAATTGCCCCTCACAGAATGTCTGATCTTCTCTAACTTTAGAAAAGACATGGTATCTCTGAGCCACTGAGTGTTTGAAGGGGCTTTGGTGGATTTCCAGTGTAAAAGAAGTTGGCATCTCGCCAATAAGGAAGTAAAAGCTAGAACATCTAACTGAGATGGTGTGTATTGGTAGCCGTTCTCGGGGAGCGCAAATATGGCAATATGGGGGATACTTGTATGGATCGGGAAAGAATTTTGGACATACATTCGAAGTAATTCTGCCAAAAACAAAATAATGAAGGGCAGAAGTAAAACATATGAAATATATTACAGGGAGAGGCATGGCATTTGTCACAGCTATCTGTGATATTGGGATAAATTTGCGACAATTTCGCCTTGGAGAGATGAACCCTAAATAGCACCTTGAACTGTATGAGTGTAAGACGAGCACAAATCGAGCTTGTATGGATTTTGTTAAGGGCAGTGTCCCACCAGTCTTCGTCGAAAGTCAAGCCCAATTCACGCTCCCATGCAACCCTGATTTTGGAGACAGATGAATCATCAAATGACAGGAGTTTGGTATAGATCTTCGAAATAAGTGATTTTTGATGGGGGTTCAGACAAAGAAATTCATCCCAGGGCTGACTCGGAGGTAAGGAGGGAAAAATTGGGAACAAAGATTTAGCGCAGTGCCTAATTTGAAGATATCGAAATAGGTGCGAGGGAGGGAGATTAAATTGAGCTGATAAATCTGTGAAGGTACAAAAATAGCCATCCCTATACAGATCTTTAAAAGAAATCAGACCAAGGTCACGCCGTACAATAAAAGTGGAATCTGTGAGTGAGGGTTGAAATAAATGATTTCTCAAAAGAGGAGCTACTGTAGATGCTGAGGTAAATTTATAGTGTTTCCTAAACTGATACCAAATTTTAAGGGTAGAAGCTACTACGAGGTTATTTGTAAAGCCGGAGGGGTTGGTTGTAGTCGAGGAAGTAAGCAGGGCTAAGAGTGAGGATGAGGAACAGGACTGTGCCTCCAACTTGCACCACAGCAGATCTGATGATTTGACCCAGAATGACATTTTATGAATGTGTGCTGCCCAATAGTACAGCTGGAAATTTGGCAGAGAGAGTCCTCCATAAAATTTACATCTCTGAAGGACAGACTACTGATTCTGGGTTCCCTGCCACACCATAAAAAGTTAGCAATGGCTTGATCAATGGTCTTAAAAAAAAGTTTGGACAGGAATAGGGGAAGGCATTGGAACAAAAACAAAAGTTCAGGCAAGATAGTCATTTTGACAATATTAATTCTACCAGTCAAGGTCAGAGGTAGACCACTCCATCTTTGGAGGTCAGATCCAATTTTAGACACCAAAGGGGAAAAATTTGCAGAAAAGAGTGAAGTCATTTTCCTGGTTACATTAATCCCTAGATACTTGAAGCCGGTGGGACTCAATTTGAGGGGAATATCAGACTGATTGAGTTGCAATGCCAATGCATTAATTGGATAACATTCGCTCTTGGAGATGTTCACTTTGTAGCCTGAAAATAAACCGAATTGCCGAAAAACGGAAATAATTGTTGGTAGAGAGTGAGTTGGATTTGAGACATACAGCAGTAAGTCATCAGCATAGAGTGAAAGTTTAATTTCCATGCCTAAACGTGATATTCCTGTGAAACAGGGTGAGGATCTCAAAAGAATCAGCAGGGGCTCCATTGCTAATGCAAATAATTGAGGGGATAGGGGACAGCCTTGTCGAGTACCATGTGATAAATTGAAAAAACTAGATTGGATACCATTGGTAGTGATATTAGCTTGTGGAGATGTATATAAAAGACGTATCCATGAAGTAAATACATTTCCAAATCCAAATTTATTTAATACGTTAAACAAGTAGTCCCATTCTATCCTGTCGAACGCTTTTTCAGCGTCAACAGATATCACTATTTCTGGGGCTGTTGAAGAGGGGGTAGAGGGCATTTAGGAGGGTACGAACATTATAAAACAATTGGCGCCCCTTAACAAATCCAGTTTGCTCCTCTGAGATTATGTTTGGGAGAATATTTTCCAAGCGGTGGGCTATCACCATTGCCAGAATCTTAGCATCCACATTCAACAGTGAAATGGGTCTATATGAGCTGCAAAGGTTTGGGTCTTTGTCTTTTTTTAGAAGCAGACTTATAGAGGCTTGTCGTAAGGTTCGAGAGAGCAAACCGTGTTGCAAAGATTCGTCATATACGGAGAGCAATAGCGGGGCCAGCTTATCCTGAAATTTTCTAAAAAATTCGACCGAGAACCCATCAGACCCTGGGGCTTTGTTATTTTGCATACCATTGATAGCACAGGTAATTTTGTCTACTGTTAAGGGGGAATCTAGTTTACTGGAGGTGTCTGAACTTATCACAGGAAAATTGAGACTGTCCAGGAAAGAGTGCATTTCAATGGTGTCTGATGGGGATTCAGACTTGTATAAGTTAGAGTAAAACGTGTGAAATACAGAATTGATGATGTTGGGGTCCGTATGAAGTGTGTTGGAGGAGTCTTTTATCTGAGGGATCATCCGTGAGGCTGCCTGACGGCGTAGCTGGTGGGCTAAAAGGCAGCTTGCTTTGTCACCGTATTCGTAGTATGTGGACCGAGAACGTAATAGAAGGCGTTCTGCATCGATAGTTGTGATGAGATCAAATTCAGTCTGCAATTCAACACGCTGTTTATACAGGTTGGCAGAAGGGGAAGAGACAAGTTGTTGGTCCAAATTACTGATGTTAACGGAGAGCTCCTGCAATTTGACATTGCGTGTTTTGGTCAAATATGCGGAGTAGGAAATAATTTGACCCCTTAAATAGGCTTTCAGTGATTCCCAAAGAAGTGAGCAAGAGACTGGTTCAGTTTCATTCTGATTAATAGTAAGAAAGTCATCAATTGCAGCTTTTATGAATTTATTAAATTTATTGTCTGAGAGAAGCAGCGCGTTGAACCTCCAGGAACCTGAATAGCGAGGTTGTGGAGAAAACTGGATATCTAAAGTTTAAGGGGCATGGTCAGAAATAACAATAGGATGATAATTAACAGTTGACACTTTTGGGATTAATTTGGCATCAATAAAAAATAGTCAATATGTGAAAAGGACTGGTGCATCTGTGAAAAAAAAGAATACGCTTTAGTATGGGGATTGTTTAATCTCCAGGGATCAATGCAAACATTCTTAGACATGAAGTCAGAAACTGACCTCGACATTGTTGATGGCGTAAGGGAAAGTAGATTGGAGCGATCTAAGTTTGGGTCAATTACACATTTAAAATCGCCCCCAAATATGAGAAGGTTATCATTCAGTGAAGGGAGACGCTGGAACAGATTATTCACAAAGTGTGGATTGTCGAAGTTAGGGGCGTAGATGTTCACTAGCACAACGGGAGTATGAAAAAGTGCTCTGGACACTATTAAATATCTGCCATTTTTATCAGATATTACTTTGGACACTGTGAATTGAGTAGATTTACCAATTAAAATGGCCACCCCTCTGACTTTAGAGTTAAAATTTGAGTGGAATACCTCAGAGACCCACAAACATTTTAATCTGACCTGGTCCTTAGTGCGCATATGGGTTTCCTGCAAGAAAACAAGATCGGCTTTAAGTCGCTTCAGGTGAGTATAAATTTTCGACCTCTTAATTGGGCTCCCCATACCTCTAATGTTCCAGCTCACGAACCTCACAAAAGAACCAGTGTGAAGAGTACCTGCGTTAGTGATGTTAGTGGCCATATCTTAAGTTCAGAAAGAGAATGGATTGCCTCACATATCCCCCTCGCAAAAACAAAAAGAAAACACTCACATTAAACTCACAAAATGGATAACCCTGCCCCCTCCCTTCCCCACAGCACTGACAATGTCCCCATCCCCAAATGATGAAGAACCCAGTGCAAACCAAATAGTCCCATCCCCTCCCCCCATAGCACTTACAATGTCCCCATCCCCAAATGATGAAGAACCCAGTGCAAACCAAATAGTCCCATCCCCTCCCCCCATAGCACTTACAATATCCCCATCCCCAAACAATGGAGAACCCAGTGCAAACGCCAAAAGGAGTCAAATCCCTAATGGCTATGCTTGCGGCTATTGACCTAAAGAGTGTTAAATTTGGTTTGGGCTCCTGCAAACATATTAAGAAAAATGAGGCACAAAATGGTTAATTCACATAAAAGTAGAAAGTATATAAGGGCAAACACTTGTGACAGAGGGTGACAATCACAACTGCATAGGATAAAATCAAAAATAGCCTCACTCCACATATAATAAGAGGGCAGGAAAAAAAAAAAAGGATGAAGACCAAAGGAATAATGCAATGACAGGGTACACAATGACCCCTAACTAGAGGGGCGGACATTGGCTGAATGCAACCTGCAATGTGACAACATATATCAACACAGAATAAAATATCACGAAATTAATGAGAACCAGGGGTGAAACGAAAATTACCACAGCGCGATATGACGAGATGAAGACCCATTGAATCAATTTTGGTAAGGGGAACACATCAAGAGAAATGTCTGTAGATCGTATCTGAACATAAGGCTAATAGCCACGGCTAATTGAATAAAGGCGAATAGAAAGAAACACTTGTCTAGCTGAAAATGAAAACAAAAAACCAGCCTGTTTCACAAAAGAAAGAAACTGCACCTCCATATCAGGTGAAAGTATTATCCACCGAGTGATTTACCAAGCATTACACTTCAAAGGTGACGCTGCATGACCCTAAGCATCCGTTTGCTCGGTTAACTTACTTGTGCCAGAGTCCTAATGAATGCGCTAGCTTCCTCCGCCGACTTGAACTCCCTTTCAGCACCGTTATGCGTCACCCGGAGGCGCGCCGGGCATAGCAGACCGAAGCAAACCCCCGGGATCTCTCGGAGCTGGCGTCGAATGTCGTTGAAAGCGGCTCTAGCACGGACAGTCTTCACAGTATGATCCGGAAAAACCGAAATGGAGATATCCCCGATCTTGACCCGTTGCTGCGTTCTAGCACGTCGCAAGATGTCGACACAGTCCGTGTGATAGTGCAGCTGTGCAATTATGGGACGAGGGCGCTCGCCTTGTTTCGGCTTCGGCTGAAGAGTGCGATGAGCCCGGTCCAAAAGGGGGCCTTTTTCGAGGCCGAACACGTCTTTGAGCAGAGCGGAGATAGCCGCTGCGGTAAAGGAGATGGGTGAGTCTTCTGGAATTCCCAAAATCCTGATATTATTACGGCGAGAGCGTGCCTCGAGATCTTCGCATTTATTTTACATTCTAACCACTTCGGCTGATAATTGCTGCATTTTGGCTTGGAGCGATTCAATGTCGTCGGTGCAGGTGCTGAGGGAGGTTTCCATTTCACCAACAGTATTTTTCAATGCATGTACCTCGGACTGAATTGTCGAGATACTGGCGGATAACTCTGCTTTCACTGCTTGTAGCTCAATCTTGATGAAAGATCGATTCTCGTTCATTGCAATCTGCAGTTCAGTCTTGAAAATATCCGCCATTTCCTTGCGAAGAGAGGAAAGCAGCTCGGTTTTAAAATCATGCGATGCAAGTTAAGCTGCTGTTGCGGCCGCTCCGTCGTCAGTGCCGGGAGATGGGCTGCTACGAGGCGGGGAGGCAGAGCCCAGAGCAGGCCGCAGATGTTGTGCAGTTGATGCGCGTCCGGTTTTGTGCTTTGAAGACATTTCGCTCGGTTTAAGACAAAGTTAGAGTCTTCAGAAATAAAAATATGTTGAAAAAATATGAAGAAGGCGCCTATTATAGGAGTTTTGGGAGTTTTTGCAGGAGCCCAGAAACTCATGACCTACTCCATGGTTCACTAAACCGGAATTCCACCTTAATTGCACTTGTGAAGTATTCACCAAACCCAAACATTTCTAAAGCTTTAAATATGAATGGGTGTTCCACTGAATCAAAGGTTTTATAGAAGTTGATGAGAAGAATAAAGCTGTCATCATTAATGAGTTCACTATAATCTAGCTTATCTAGTACTAGGCGTATGTTATTGGTAATGTGTCGGTTTCTCATAAAGCCTGATTGAGTTTCATCAATAATGAGGTCTAAGACATTCCTCAATCTATTAGCAAATATTGAAGCCAGTATTTTATAGTCATTATTTAGTAGGCTAATGGGATGCCAGTTGTCAAGTTTTTATTGGGTTTGGGGATTAGAGTAATAATGCTTTGTGTCATAGTAGCAGGCAGAGCCTCATTATGGATACTTTCTTCATAGACACAGAGTAAGAAGGGAGCGATTTCATCAATGAACATTTTGTAAATTTCGGCTGTGAGGCCATCATTTCCAGGTGATTTATTATTTTTTAACTTTTTAATGGATTGTATAATCTCACTTAGAGAAATGTCATGGTTGCAGTTTTGCTTATCATTATCAGAAATTTTATTGCAATTTCTAATAGACTGAAGAAACTTGCAAGCAGATTCTTCTGAATATGTAGATTTATACAAGTCACTATAGAATTCTGTGCAGAAAAGAGATATCTTTTCTGCATCGGTAGTTTTTTTTCACCATTGACATCCAGCTGTGTTATGGAAGACAGTTGAGAGCTTCTCTTTCTAGTCTGAAAAAATAGGCTGTATTTTGTTCTCCCTCTTCCAACCATTTTCTCCTTTATCTGATAAATGCTCCTTCAGCTTTCGTGTGGTAAATTTCATTTAGCTCATTTTGTTGTGTCATGTATTCTTTTGTATTCTCATCAGATAGAGTTAGCTGTCCAGAGTGGTGGGTCAGCCTGGTGATGATAGTCCGTGAGCTGGGGGGCTTACCTGGATACCCCCCCAAAACTGATGAAACCTGTTTTAAAATGTTGTTACATGTATAAATTTTCAATTTTTTATGTTCATGTGTAATCTTTTGGGATGAACTATGGTTGCTGCATGCTTGAAACTGGATACTGCACGTCAGCCGAGTGACTGTAGATTTGGGGGTAGGGGAAATGTAAATAGCCATAACTCTGGTCAGGATTCTTGCATATTAATGAATGACCTATCAAAATGATTGTCTTGGTCCACTCTATTATTTAAAATAATTGATATGCAAATTTCTTACATAATTAGGTCACCAGAGGTCAAAAGGTCACAAATTTTGCACGCTGCTTAAAATCCAGCAACCCTTTCTTTAATTGAGTTGCCAAGAGTCTAGATTTGCACATAACTAATTAGTTGGAATATGCTTCTAAGAGATCCTTTTGAATATTTAAATCACTAATATTCAATTATTTTTCAAATGGTTGATTCTGCAGCAAATGAAAGCGGGCCCTTCATGAAAATCTGGGTAAAATTGCTTGTTTAAAGGGGGTAAGTCACGGTATATTTCATATACTCCACCGCATGTTCAATTCTTGAAATAAACACTTCAAACTATTCATGCCAGTCTTAAAGTCAACAGAGATCAAAAGGTCACTAACTAGGGATGCTGAGTAAAGCTTCTCTATGTCACTCAAAATGCTGCAAATATCCTAAATGATATGCATTGCCTGTGCAACTTCACCTCTATTCAGTGCTAAAGCTCCACCTATGATTATCTGAAGCAA
Organism: Gymnothorax javanicus; assembly: GCA_029692085.1. Taxonomy (NCBI): domain Eukaryota; kingdom Metazoa; phylum Chordata; class Actinopteri; order Anguilliformes; family Muraenidae; genus Gymnothorax; species Gymnothorax javanicus. The sequence goes on from CM056195.1 coordinate 86,041,628, forward strand.
TTATCAAAGATTCTCCCAGTTGGTACAGACATCTACTGTTTAATCGGTGAGTCTTATTAAAACAATGGCTGACATTATCTTCCTGATTGAGTATGATTGACCCACATGTTTAATGAATTATATCCCTTTTTAAGTTGATGAATGGTTCTCAAAGCTAACATCTAAGCAGGTGAGTTAATTAAGATTATAAAAATGGATTATAAATGACAGAATCTATGTGCAATCACTGTGAAAGTAGTGTGTCTGCACTGTTCAGTGTACATATGTAGGCCTACATAAAATGGCAGTTTTCCAGCATTCTGACAGACTGTTGGGTCCATGCAGCCATCAAGTCATGCAATCGTGTTAGCCTACTTGATATTCATTGTTCTTCTATCATCCTTTCAGCTCATCCACTTATCATCAAGAAAACGCCTAAGAGAAAAGCAAGCACAGAAAGGCCTCCAGATGATACAGACTGTGTGTGTATCATATATTCCAAGGGTGCTAAGTCTACTGATTTTGTACGTTTTGCTGAGCTTCCAAATCCACAGGAACGATTCCAGAGCATTTGTGAAATCAGAGATACACGACTCTCACAGCCAGTTGGTTCCACCCATTGACAGGAGAATGTTTGTGCACAGATCCCAACCAAATATGGGGAGAAACATGGGTACCACAGAGAATGTTACCAATGTTTTACCATGAATTTAAAGTGCCTGAAGCCTGCCAGTGACATGGAGGAGGATGTCCCATTAAGGCGTTCTCGTCGTAGTTCTTCAGCTGATGATAAAGACAAAGTCATCTTTTCTCAAAACTGCATTTTCTGCAAGGCATACGGACCAAAGAAGGTGCTAGTTCATGGCTCATGGACGACTGAAGGGCTGTCGCACTTTTGCCATGGGGGTGGAGATGTAACCCTACCACTTGCTGAAAAAAGAGGTGATGAAGAACTTGCATCTCGCATTCATGGATTTGATTTATTTGCATGTGAGGCAAGGTATCAAAAACACTGTCGCATGCGGTATGTTGACAAGTCAACGTAGCAGAGTAAGGATGAAGAAGCTATACAGCAGACTGAGGACCTTCGGAAGACACATAAATCTTGTTTTGCTAAGGTGTGTGAGACAATTGACTGGCAAATTCTCATTGGCAAAGAAATAATGAAAATGACAGACTTACGTGACATGTATATAGAACACTTATCCATTTGCAAATCCAAACTATAAGACACAAACATTGAAACAGAAACTGAAAAACAATGGGTATCCAGGTGAGCCCCTCCAGCTCACGGACTATGATATTATGTTCTTGTTCTCTCTTTTTCTTAGCTAGACTGCTACCAGTTTTCCTCAAAAACTTGCCTCGCTCATATTTGCAAAGTTCCCAGTTCCGACAATAGGAGTTCTCAATTAAGGCTGTAATCCAGTGTTCCGTAATAATAGATTTGATTTCTTTTTTTACAAAATCATATTTTAAAAGACTGCTGCTCAGCTTCCAAATTATGGGTGTTTTAATATTGGGCATTGGGGAAAAGTTTACTGTTAAATGTATTGTCTTATGATCAGTTAAGGGGGGTTTTGGATGTTTACAGAAATATCCCTATGAGACAGAGATCTTGATATGAGTCAATAGTCTAATCTAGACTGTCTGGATACATTTTTGTTGCTCCATGTATATAGACAGCTCTGGGGATTTTTCTCTCTCCATATATCTGTTATGATTCTGCCTTGCTTGACCATGTTCTGCCCATGATTCTGCTTTGTCTGACCATGTTTTGATTATGATTCTGATTCCATGCCATGTTTTGTTTTTACTTTGTCTGTATGTCTGCCATATTCCTTTCCCTCAGTTAGATTCCGGTTCTTGTTTTGTTTCTTGCCATGCATTGCACTTTGTCTCCACTGTCTGGTCTCATGTCATGTGACTGCTCATTGCCCCAGTATTACATGCCACACTTTCGGGTGATTTCATGGTTTCTGGGATTTTCAATTATTCCTTCTAATCTCGTTTGCTTCCTTCGCCTTGCTGTTCTATCATTACTAACAGTACTAACAATTTGTTATTTTAGTTAAAGATACTAACCAAGACTAACATTGTTTATAGTACTAACTTACTAACGAGCACTAGGGATTGTATAGCTGCACTTTACTAATTGACTAACGAGCTCTCAGCATTCGCCTATTCTAGTCTCCGCCCCTTGTCTTTACTCAATCTACTTTGTTGCGCTTCAGCGGATCCTCCGCACCTGTGAGACTCTGTTCTGCCTCTCATTATCTGTGCACGTTACAACTCCCTAACCGGAGCTGTATGTTTGTCAATAGGCTGTCTGTGTGATTCCCGTCCGTGTCTTGGCTTTCACCAATATCCGTGGTTAGGGTTTCCCTCATGTGATTCCCCCATTGTAATTAGTCTGATCCAGCTCACCTGTTCCCTATCACAGCATGTGACTTCCACTACGTGTATTTAAGCAGTCTTTTCACTACCAGCCTCTGTCAGAACGTTTCCCTTGGTTTGCCTGTGCTACGTTCGTTTATGCCTTGTACTCTGTGATTCTTTTCTGACTGGACCGTCCCCGTTTGTGATTTTGGCTCTGATTTGGATTTGTTTGCATCTGTGTACCGAACCTTTTTTGCCCGACCACGAGTTTTGTGTTTGCTGCCCTGTTTACAACTTGGATTACGTCCCTGGGATTCTGATTTTTGGATTGTGGACTTTGTACTGTTGCTTCCTACTCTGCGGGGGTTCATCCCCATTCCTAATAAAACACAAGTTTTTTGGATTGCTTGGTTCTCGCGTCTGGTTCCTGAGCGTAACCTCACAATATCGACTAAATCATAGCTGTCCATGAGTGCTTTCAACTTTGAGTTAGCAGTAAATGGGCGTGGGGGCCATCTATCAAGTGTATCGTTTAGAGCAGGGGTTCTCAACTGGTCTCACATTGGGACCCACATTTTCCCATGGTCACTACGTCGCGACCCACTTTTATAGAATCCAAACCAAGCAAACATATTTTTCAAAAACAGCCTTTGAAAACACGTCATCATTGTAAACATATATACACATTTACTTATATGTGCAAAGTGCATTTCAGAGCACATTATTAAGAAAATGAGGAACATGAAAACTGCATTAGTGAATAAAATGCAATTAAATACCAAAACTGCATAAAATAAAGCCACAAAACTAAATATTTAACTTCTATGAATATTTCTGCATTCAGAGCACAAAATGAGGAGGAACATGACAACTGCATGTATAAAAGTGAATAAAATAAAATATCAAAACTGCACAAAATAAGCAAGGCCACAAAACTAAATATTTCACATCTATGAATCTCTCTGCATTCAGAGCACAAACTGAGGAGGAACTTGACAACTGCATGTATAAAAGTGAATAAAATAAAATTATCAAAGCTGCACAACATATTTTGCGTCTATGAATCGCACTGCATTATACGCTCAGTGTATTACTGCCCACCACAGGTCAGATGTATCATATGATACATCTTGAATACGCAAAAAAAAAAAACCAACCTCCATTTCACACAAAATCGCGCTTCAAGTTCAAACTCCCATCGTCACTTGTGAGGTCAACTCTCCTTGCTTCTTCCTTTTCCGCTCAACTCCCCCTCGACTCTCCAGAACCTCAACACAACACTTAAAGTGAACGTCAATCAAATGATGGTTACCATAGCTCCAGAGTCAGACGAGCATTAAACATTATTCACCTCCGCCAAGGAGGTGTATGTTTTTTCCAGCGTTGGTTGGTTTGTTTGCTCGTCTGTTAGCAGGATATCTCAAAAACAGCCGCATAGATTTTAGCCAAACTTTGCAGGATGTTAGAGAAGCACAAGAGGAACAAGCGATTAAATGGCATATCTAGGCCTAAGTACAGCTGGGATATACGCCAAAGTTCAAGATTTCAAGTCTTTCCAATGGGCCGGATTTCCAATCGCTGTGCCTTTGGGTTTTGCGGCCACCTGGCGGTGGAATGCAACAATACCCTAAATCAGCCAGCAAAAATAGCACAGAGTTGCCTTGGCGTGGCGGAGGTGCTGCGCTCTCTGAGTGCTCTTGTTCATTTATTTTTTAACCAGCTGTCCGCGACCCACTCAGAACGGGTCCGCGACCCACTTTTGGGTCGCGACCCACCAGTTGAGAATCGCTGGTTTAGAGTAATATTGAAATCCCCACCCATTACAGTGCTGGTTTTTTGTCTAAAAAATGTTGAATTCTGTCTTCAATGGTCTCGTGTAGAATGGCATTCTCTGAGGCAGAGTTATGAACATGTATATTAACAGCAATAATTATGTTTACCTCAAAAGAAAGTGTCAAGAAACAAAAATGACCTAAAGAATTACTGTCTGTGCATTAAACATTTAGTATAAAATTATTTTTTAAAATGGCGACACCAGCAGAATGAGAAGATCCATGTGAAAGCTATACATCGTTGCCCCATTGAGCCCTCCAAAAGTTTGTGTCCTCCTTGATTGAATGGCATTCTTGGAAAAAACAAAGCTAGTTTTATAGTTTCTAGCATAAAGAAATAAGGCTTTCTTCTTAACATTGTCTTTTAACCCCCTGACATTGATAGACAAAAACAATAGGGACAGAGGAACAAACTTGGCGACACCAAGTGTCAACAGAAATAAATTTCAACTATGACACACAAATCTACGCTGAAACTAGAATTTTTTAACTGCCAGCACATCTCACAAGTAAATTAGAAAATAGTAACTTGTAGGTTGATGGGTATGAATAACCATTCCAATACTTATTTTTTCATTGGGTTGACAACATAAAACAGGCTATGATATTAGACTATATGAAAAAAAGAGCCATTGGGCCTTGGCCTGAGCCATTTACTATCAAAACAGGACAAGTAATCATTATTTCTATTTTAGATGGGATACTTATGACAAAAAAGTCAAATTCTATATTGATGTAGTCTACTTAGAAAAAAAAATGTGGACTTTGTTACATTACGCATCTGATCTCAACTAATATCTTTGACCGACTTCTTTTTACCGTCAATCACTGCAGTCACACCATTGAAGACAGCTTTCTCCCTTTCGGCTCTTGCTTTCTCCACCAGCGGCCAAAGCTTGTTCCTTGCGTCTTTGGTTTCCTGTGTCAGGTCTTCGAAGATCTTTATGTTGTTGTTCACAAGCACGGCAGATGATCGGGCCGATCTCCACACTCTGTCCCTGTGAGTGCGGGATATGAACTGAACAATGACACGCTGGGTGCGCTTCTCTTCCTGGGGTCCAATCCTGAGCACAGTGTCTACAGAAGTCTACAGAGTTCGGGAGGAGGTCGGCAATGTCCGGGGGGATACTTGTGCGAACTAGTCAATGATGGTCCTTTTGATATTTTCACCCTGCTTCTCTTTGATACCTGCAATACGTAGATTCCATCAATGTTTGAAAGAGTCCAACTCCGAGCATTTCTGGCACAGGGTTGCGTTTTCTTTCTCCAGACCGTCCACTTTGCATTGCATTAATCCCATTTTTCCGTCGATATGCTCCACTTGCGTGGTGATAGATTCCAATGAGGCTGTGAGCTCTTTTATAGTCTGTGTGTTGACCAAGACTGCATTATCTACTGATGGCAATTTCGCAAGTTATTCCTCTTGCATCTTGCTAACTCTCTGTATAGCTGAAAGCAGTACAGAGTTGGACACGTGCAAACTGTCAGACGATCTTGGTTTTTGCTGGTAAGGTGGCGTTTCCAGCTGCAGCCTCAAGTTCGTCCGCAAGTGATTTCTTCGCATAACTGTGCAAAGCTCCTTTCGATTCATTATCAGTGTCCATAATATATTTGTCTTGACTCATCTTCCTGGTTTTCAATAATCTTACTGTAATAAACTAATCTCAACTTGTTAGCAAATTAGCAGGATAAATCGTTGTTGGCTAGAGATGCAAAAGACACCTCTCAAAGTTGCATAACATTAATATTATTTACTGCTATTTTGATGGCAATGTCCATGGCATCAACAGAGGGTATTCTTACCCATAGAGAACTTCTAACAGAGCTTGCTTCATGAGATAGTACTATTTGCTTTTCCGAGCTGAAACACGTTGCGCCTACTACACCGCCATCTTGGCCGCCTCCAGAAAGAGTATGCCTGCATTATTTGTACTCTCTTCGATGAAGTCAGGCGATGGATGGGTGCTTTGAGCTTGCAGTATGTTGTTGCTTTTACGGCCATAATATACATGGAATGGTGTCACCCAGCCCAACTGTTTTTTGGGATCTTCATTAAGGACTTGAGCATATTTGGGTAAATGACTCACCCAGTTCACCCCTCCTCTCTCTACATTTATGAGACCATATTAGTATCTTTTTTCATAAAGACCTGTGCATTCTCTCTATTTTTCCCTGACTTTGTGGGTGATATGGTGAGTTTTGGATGACTTTCACCTTCATGCTTTTCATAAGCCTTCTCACAGCACCTTTGAACTCTCATCCCTGGTCATGTTGCAAAACTTTAGGTGGTCCACGCTCCACGTAAATATCTGCGAAATGTTGAGCTATTTCGTGACTGGTTTTCCCCCTTTATGCCTTAAGCCACACATATCTATTGAACACATCCTGTACAGTGAGGACATACTTGTAGATCACTCTCCTATGTGAAACTTTCCATCCTGTCATGTCAAGGAGGTCCATTTGGTGTCTTTGCTGAACTCATGTAGCTGTAATTGGCTTCAAAGGTGGCCTGAATGGAAATTTTGCTCTCAGTAATTGGCACTCTCTGGATAGATCCAATTCCTGCTGAACAGCTTTTTCACTCATCCCACAATATTTTTCTCTATGCCTGATGTTTAGTTTTCATGCATTAGATACTTTGGTGGCATCATATCCTCTCTTAACAAGTTCTGGGATAGCAGACTTCTTTGCCACTAATTTCCCATTCCACAAAATGGACTTTCTGTCATCACTTAAGGAATACTGGTGCCTATTTCTCCATAGTCTGACCAGAGCTGACCGTTGACATTTTGTTCTGTCTGCAACAGGGACATTAAATTCTCTCTGAAGTACCTTCAGTATAATATTGTAGGTCTCATCACCCATTGGCCGGAGGCCTTGTCCAGCACATACCACACACAGTGCGATCAGTAGAAGTATGTGCAGAAACATCTTCAATCTATGAGACACAGCAATATATCATACAAATGTAAGTGTAAACGAAAGTTCAATCACGAGCAGTGTTGCCAGATTGGTCGCGTGGTTTCCAGCCCAAAACTGATTAAAAAACCGCCTAATTGCACAAAAAACCGCCCAAAGTAACACCAATAAAAACTTATGCCATTTATCGATTAATTTATTATGTAAGCACATCATATTTTTACCTTCAACAGTTCACTTTGCATTGGTTCATATCAGCAAATGCATACAATAATTTCTGATGTATCTTCGCAGGAGTAAACATTACCCCTGAAGCCCCGGGGAAAAAAAAAAAAAAAACAATTTCCCTGGCTACATGTATCCACAGCGCTAACACATTCAGATCACAAGACTGAGAATACAATTGCAACTAACGTTTGCCTGTCAAAAGCGATATAATTACAGCTGTTCAGAAAATCGACTAGCTATACAGTCAAATGGTTCGATATAGCCTACCAGAAATCACTAATGATGACTGACCCTCTAGGGTGAAAACAGCAGTCGAAAGCAAACAAGCAGACTCGCCCTTTCTTTTGCTTCGGAAACAATTATTGTGTTTTTTGGGCAGTACTTCATGTGTGTATTTAAAAGTTGAAAATCTAGACAACTGCTGGCGAAGTTTTCGCGCTGTCTGACTGACGCGGGTATATACCAAGCATTTAACCCTCTAAACTCTAACTTCTCACTTAAGTTTTCTCATAAGTAGGTTCAAAGTCAGAAAAATAATTATTTTCAATTTGTAGGGAAATGTCATATACGTATTCTGTATCTGCTGATGGCATTGCTTCAGCGAGGCCACATCACACTTCATATCCAGGACGCCATGATTATACGGCCACGGCATATCAAACAGAAAATATCTAGCATATAATTTTATTCACATTTCCCTGTAATTGTACAAAACTTTTGGAATCGTTGGAAACCTTGGGATCTCAAACAGCTAAAATTTAAAAACAGCCTCAAGTTCCACAAGTCTGAATACAGTAGCTGCGCATCTTATAGGGTTAAAATGTTAATAATCCCACAATAAGATCCACGACTTGGTCTACTTCTTTTTCAACATATTTATCGCCCGAGGATGCAATTTTAATGTCACTGAAACTGATGTCCTCTATAGGGCTAATCGCTCTCGAGCATATTTCCATATAAATATAAATATATTTTCATATTTTCCGCGGTTCGGACGAACTAATACTAACGAGTATACGTCACGATAATTGGCACATTCTGGTCTGTCTGCTGGTAATGTTCAATATTCAGACGAAGAAGCAAGTTTGTATGCCTATTTATAATTCCTTCAGCCGTTTTAAGCGAACTTTGACATTTTGCAGAGGGAAAACGCAGTCTCCTGTCTGGTCATTTCCGACCTGTGGGCTATAGATAAATTAATTGTTTTCTGTATACCTAGCATAAATCCACGGAGTGTTCTTGTGCCGTTTGAATTTTATCTGAAATGTCACCACTTTTACCACTAACAAAAGTATCTTAAAGCCAGAGCTCCTCCAGCTCGTGTGCTTTCTGTGTAGCACAGCCAGGCTCCTACGTGAAATGAGTGGCGTAGCTCACATAATCACCGAGTTATGAAGACATGTCAACCAATTATGCCCTAGGAAATGTGCAGTTTAGAAATATGGGGACTCACCAATATCCTCTCTGTGCCGTCTCCTGCAATACGGCAGCTACGGCGCCAAAGCAGATCTATTTATACCCTGCACTTGGGACTATATCTTTAATGCTGCTGTTTCATAGCCAGATATATTCGATAAATAATCAACAGCATTTACTGTCTCAAGGAATGCAACATAAGTGACGAGGTTTTTTGGAGTTCACGATGTTTTAGCTGGTCGTCGGTGATGTCCCTGATCTGGTCACCGGCACAGTAACTTAATCGTTTTCATAGTTGGAAAGGGGCTTAGCTAAAATGGCTAGCTAGGTGCTCCAAATTTTGCTGTGGGCCTCGCTTTGACAGACAGCACCTGTTGCTATAAACCAACGACATTTTCCACTCTTTTCCCCCCACTTGTTTGATTACAATAATACGGTAATGGCCATCATCTTGGCAGGGTAGGAGGCTTAGCTGGCTAAAGGCGGGGGCTTGCGACTGCAGAAGAGCTGGTCATCTAGGATAACATTCTGCACTAATGTTATGGGGTCCTGAGGAGAGGGAGGGGGCGTAGCACATCAAGATAGACACGCAAGGAATAGGCGTGACCTCTGGGCCTGACAACATGCCCTTGCTTACCTCCTCTCAGTGAGAGTGGCCAAAATGCATGTCAATCAATGTTTTGAAAGCCAATAAATGCTTTAATGAATACACCGACGTAATGGTTCCTCAATAACACTGCGTGCGTGCTTAACAAACGCAAATTATGGATATTAAATAAAACCGCCGAGTTCATCCCAAACCAGCCCAAATTGTGTCTACCCGCCCAAAGTTATTTTTGCCCGCACAATTCAATCGAAACCAGCTCAATTGGCAACACTGATCACGAGACATAGGAACGCCCAGGCAATTTCATTCACCCAGTTGCAACCATAGGTCTTTTATTTAAATACCCGTAGCGTGTTCCCGTTCGCTGTTTGCAGAGATTTCGCATCACGCAGCTTCCGTCATGTTAGTCCGGTCACGATTTCGCTGGAGGTTGTGTGTGGTACTCTTACCCAGTTTTTTGCTGAACTATTCCACATTACCCTGGAAGACCTACAAATTCGTATCAACTTCGAACTTCTTCGTTCGGAGTTACTGGTGCTACTTGCTCTCTCTAATGCCAACGTGAATCGTCCCCACTACTATTGCCTCCCTGTCGTGTCCTGGTTCTGGATGCCAGCCGTCCAAACCCTGGTGAAAATCATGAAAGCATCGGAAAGCGGGTCCGGCAGTAGAAGTTATAACCTTTCAGACGGCTCGTTCAATCTCAACAAAATCGAAACTCTGCAGTGTTTCCAAAGTATATTTTATTCTTCATTGGCTTTCGCAATTCCTGACATCGAGCGATAAGCTACATTTTACCAGCCGCATACATTTATCCTCATTCTTTCTCAAGTACTACAGGGTAGGAATTTATGAGGTCTTTATTTTCTATTGCTGTTTTCCGAATGGGCATACGTATGGTCTACTTCTCTGTAGAGAGAATTCTGTATCATTACAGTATTTAACAATTGCCAAGTTCGTAGTGGCTTTGGAGTTTCTCGAGATATTATTTGTTTGTCTTGAGTGTCGTCAAGAATTGATCATTAATCTCCCTTAATTCCTATTTGCAGCTATGTTTCAGTGGATGATTGTTCTACGGATGTCAAATCTTGTTTGCGGAAGCTGCGTTACATATCTCCCAGTTTACGTATGTGATTCTGTCTTAGGAGGTCACAAAGTTAAAAGATCACCGGTGCTAGGACTCATCATTTTTTTCGGTCTAAAATCCAAGTCTCATATTGAAACATTATATCGCATCATCAGGTCGGCATGGCACAGTGGCGGTCGAGAGATTAGATTACCACATATCACAGTAAAGGCGCTGTGTTTAGTGTTGTATGGAGTCGCCGTGTGAATCATTCATTATTAAAACACACTTCTTGGAAATTGAATGTTCCCTGAGTGGATGGAAACTATCGGCCCCAACTATCAGTAAAGGTAAATCATATTAATATTGTTGCAATATCTAGGTAAGCCTATTTGAATGGGGGGAGAGAAATTAAAAAAAGAAAAATACTTCCACAGAAAACATCTGCTATTTCTCAATAAAATTACAAATTATTTCGAGCACTTTGCTTCTGTGGGATCGATCTGAAAGTAGGGGTAAGTGTCGTGTTATTCAATTGCGCAGTTTGTTACAGATCAGTGCTCAAACAAGCTGCTTGCCAGTCAAAAACGGCTCTAATCGCTCAGAAGTCAGAATTGTTCTGTTCGATAATTTGCAAAATTTCAAAGAACAGGTCTACTTGGCTCTATTGGTGTCTGATCAGTATTTCACGGAAATTAAGCACCTTGAAACAAGCATATGCTTCCAACCTTTATCGAAACGGATAATGTGCGCAGATTCTGAAATTCAAAGTTGCGCCTGTGAAGGTAATTTCTGGCTACTCTAGACCCAAAGAGTTTCGAGGAAATCCCCAACCAAAGCCAACAAGCGCAAATCGGAGTTCAGGCAGCTCTGTGCGGAAACGGCAATCGTGCAAAAAAAAAAAACGACCTGTTCGATTTTCACATACCTACTACAAGGCTATATTTGGCTTGCATTACTAAACAAGCGCTACTTTCATTCTTGGCTCACGTAGGCTATGATTCCGTAAGGGAGGTTATTCATATCTCTGCTTTTGGATTCAAGTAAATATGCCCCTTCCTTAACTGACTTCAACCTTCGATGAAGGTTGCTGCTCTGTTATGCCACTCTAGTTCTCCTTTTTGGAAGCTGGAATGGATTTTGTTTCTTCATGATTAGCGATCCTCAGCCTATGCATCTTTTTCCATGCAGCTCCATACATATGTTTGGAGGATCTTTTCAAGGACAGTGGTTTGTGAGTATATGGCTGTTTGAATTTTAGATCTCACAACATTGTTTGCATATTTCAAAATCTATTCCATTGTCATCGCTTGTTAGGCGTGAGGTGCCCTCTGGCATTGGAAAAGAATCTTATTCCGTGGCGACAATAAAGCAAGGGTCAAAATGATAAAGGATTCAATAATTATTGGAAAATAATTCCTCTGTTTGATGCTTGACTCGGCTTGTAACCAATTCTATTTTCAGAGCTGAGCTCTTCCTCGGTCGTACAATTGCTTACCTAGGCTTTCTCCTGATTTTGATCCTGGAACTTTGGAAATCCCATCCTTAAGGGGTGATCTGGGGTTAAATGAAAAATGACACCAGGAAACAACTCAGAATTAATCTAAAGAGGTATATGTAATAACCACCAAAAAAGATACAAGTTGGCATTTTTCTGTTTATGCGGTTGCCATGGTAACTGAGCAAGCTCATTAAATATGCTGAAAACTTCTGGCACCAATTCCTCTTTAACTCTATGATAGAATTCAGTTTTTCTTTCATCATTTAAAAGCCATTACTTATCCAAATGCAATGACATAGCCTTTCTTTGCCCAATTTATCAGTTTTGTGATTTTGGGGCATTTTACTCAAATTTTGAAATTATTTTGCGCAGCATCTGACGAATACTCAAAATATTCAAAGTATGTAACAGATAGGCAACATTTCCCTATGTCATTGCATTTCTAATGAAGTAAAGTACCTGCAGCCCAAATTTCATTGATTTTCAATGATAAATAAAAAAGTTATGGCTGCCACAAACATGAGAAACGTGGAAAAAGTAATACCTTAGGAAATCAATGGAAAATGCATTAGACTGCATTGAAAAGTTGAGTTCAGTCTTAGTCTGTGGCTTACACCCATTTTTCAGACTGTATTATCTGCTTATTCAAATGTTTATCACTTTCCTGGAGTGAAAAGCATAAATTTCATCATCACAGTTGCTTTTAAATCATGATTTTATAGCAAAATTAAGTTTTTAATCCTTGTAGTAATTAGTGATTATTAAAGATGGGTTATTATGGAATATTTTTATTCAAAGAAATTTTTTTGGGAAAATAATCAAATTTTGCCCATTTAACCCCAGATCACCCCTTAAGCCCATCTGAAACTGGTCCCAGTCCAATCACTAATAGAACCGCTCCTGAACTGAACTCTAGAGTCTGAGGATTGAATCTGCTATGTTGATGACTACGATGTAGATGAAGATAACATTCATGATGTATTCATAAGGAATGGTTGGGCTTCTTCAGATTTAAAGCTTTTGATTCAGCTTTTACGTTATTTTCTAAATTTTGTTTGTTTTTCCAAGGTATTGTACTGTATCCAGTCTTAATTTCTACAGTCTTAACTCTTTCGCCCCTAAGTAAATGATACAATGTAGCACCCTTCAGCCCCATGTATTACACAGTGTGCTATACCATTGAACCCTGGATATAATTAGCAAAAACAAAGAAAACGGACATATATATTGCATATATAATGCGCATGTGCATTGTTTAACTCAAATTTACGACACTGCCCGATGTGTTCTACGAATGCGCAACAGTTAAACCCTTTACCGGTTGGATTGGCGATTCAAGTGCTGGTTAGGCGATCGAAATAGTCAGCGTCTCAAGTCTCTTAAATTACATCCCAGTTCCCCCAGAATGCATGGAGGAAACAGGAGAGAGAACAGATGAAACGAGGACATATGTTTCAAGAGACATGAGACGTCCTTTCCTCAGTTGCGTTAGGCTATATGAAGCAAAGCTCGTTTCTGATGACGGTCTCGGCTGGATCTGTTGGAATATGATCTCGCGGGAATTGGCACACATGTAAATCGTGAATTAATCGCAAAAATTTAATTATCAAAGTATGAAATACAATTCAGCTGCCGCATGCAATAGGCTATACCACAAAAAACGGCATAGGGGGAGCCTAAATTTGAACTTGGGTAGCTTTTAAAAAGTGTGATCGAATTTTTTTCATAAAATATTTAAGTTCTCCGGTTATTGACTCCCCTAAAATTTTGTTGCGTTGTTGGCGACCCTATTGATAATATATGATGTAGATAAATTAATTGCCAATTTTAAACTCAGGCATTCCGGATATCTGTACCCTCATAAGAAAAAATAAATAAATCACACTCCTCGATATAAAATCCATTTATTTTCGGACGATCCACGAATCTCCGTTTCTTTTCCAAAATGTCAATATGACCGCTGCAGCGGGCTGACGGGTCTACGGGTCGATCTGTACTTGGCCGCTGTGGCGGGCTATCACGTTGAAAGGCATGAAATTATCAGCCCGCTGTAGCGGGCTGTCGAGTTGAAAGAGTTAATTTCAACTCGCAAACTAATTTACCCAAATCTGTGCTGATTCACAAGCTAAACTAGCACAGAATTTAACTAGAGGCACTCCCAGAGTGCAAACCTCCACCAAGGGAGCACAGTCGTAATCTTCCTGAGTGAACATGGCTTTGAAGAAATTTAAGGTTCATCGCATAACTGAAGTACTTTTCCCATAGCCCAGCTCATGACATATTTTTGATATTGCCCTATATATCACTTTTGCGAAAATCGCATTGGGCCAGTTCCATGGTGTCGGACATTTCAGACACTTCATAAGTCAATTAAGAGCACAGTGAAGCGAGCAGATAGCTGTCCTTTGGGAAGATTACATATCCTGGTTATGGAAATCATCTGGTATGCAGGAGTAGGGAGGATGGCTGTCTTTGGGAAGATCATATCCTGGTTAGGAGATCATCTGGTATGCAGGAGAATCATCATAGTGTCGGATGTTGCTCCAGAATACCTTGGGTCATTGTCAAATGACATGCACGTGATTTGTTTTAGGATCTCTGTGAAGTGTTTAAACCTTTTCCAATTACTAGTTCATGACTGATTCCCCAAGACCGTATACTCAAATAAGATTACATAAAGGAATCCATACTTTATATTATGAGCTTGTAATATACCACTAAACATACATTTTTGGTGTTACATTTTTGGTGAATGGGCGACAAAATCAACTGAATGTTCATTTTTAAAAACATATATTAAACTTTATCTTCATCTTTAACAAACATATATTAAACTTTATCATATAAAATGAACAAAATACCACAACTTCAAACCTCTACAAGTAAGTTTATGAGTAAGTTTTCAAAAAAAGTAACATATCAAACCATTTTTGGTGTCGGACATACAAGCTCCGAAGGTAATTTTATATCAACTGGATCCTCGTCTCCAAAAAACATTTTGAACTTTATCATATTTTAATTTAAAAAAAAAAGCCATTTTCAAACGTCTACAAGTGGGTTTATGAGTAGATGAGTAAAAAATAACATGTATAAAAACTTTTTAATGTCAAACTGTACAGGGTCTGAATGTAATTTTAAGCCAACTCGATCCCCATATAATGAACAAAACACAACTTCAAACCTGGCAAGTTGGCTGATAAGTAAGGTAACTCAACAAATAACACTTCTGGTATCAAACACAACTGGTATCAAACATTCAGTTTGTCCTATTGAATACATAACACTTTGCTCAGTAAATTAACTCAATCAATTTCCCGATTCTCACTTGGAAATAGGTTGCATTTTGGTAATGTCACTGGTAGTAGACAGTTTTATTTTTATATGAGCAGCCCAAACACGCACACTTAAGTCAGCAGAATTGGATTTTTACTCCTCGATAAGCGAAGTTTAGAAAGGAGTGCTGTGATGAGACAAGAACGTCACTTACTAATCGATCAATCAATCACTCAATTTGCTCACATTCAGCAAATATATAAAAATATATAAAAATGAATATATAACAAGTTCCAATGATTTTTTTACTTCCATTCAATAAAACAATGCTTTTGTGAGCACAAATTCAAACAAAATGTTTTGTGTGAAAAATTCAGTTGGTTCCCGTTTGTCAAATCAAAAAATTCAAAATGGCACTTGTGTGCCAATGTGTGAACTGCGTCATCAAAATGAGACTCCCCAACTAGGACGCAACCAAAATATGTGTACCAGAAAAAACAAAACACCCGTTTTGACTATCATAGCGCAATCCAGCTAAATTGCGATACGCGATCAGAGGACGCGCCGCAAAGCCCCAAATGACCTAGATTTCCAAATAGCTACCAGATGTTCATATGCCATGATTTATAATCTACAATTTGGACACATTCACTTTCTTGCACTCACCTTTTTTCAAGTCCATTGTCTTAAAATCTGTGGTACTTCAAAATCGAATTTCCCTCCAGTACAAAGGTGGTGGCAAAAAGATGATGCAATCACACTACATAGTTCCTATTCTAGCTACCAGATGGCAGCTGATCAGATAGTTCTTATTCCTCTTCCTATCCCTATGAAATGCTTTCCACCAATACCAGAACTAGTCGTACGAAAGTAATGACTATTCTTGTTACCAATCACAGTGTCCATGTGCTTTAAACTGTTGGAAACTGTGGTGTCGGATGCACAGGGTGTCGGACATACAAAATTTGACACCTGTATTCCCAGCATGTTGCTAATACCTGATGACAATAAACTAGTCCATTATACACTGAACAAAAATATAAACGCCCCATGTCAAATTTTTGAGTTTTTATTAACAAAAAACTGGAACCGGAATAGCATTTCTCCAGTCTATGAATAGCACTCTTCCAGGCCACGGTCCAGCGCTGGCTTCAACTGTCTGTGGTGTGATGCGCTGTTGTGCACATTCATCCGATGTGTGTGTCGCTGCAGAAGGTGGACGTAGCGATCTTGTGCTGGTGTGGTCACACGTGGCTGACGTGGATGAGGTCGATTTGCAGTACTGCCCGTCTGTCGGAAACAAACTCTCAAACGGCCTATCGTCCGATAGTTAACATTCAGCTGCACAGCGACCGCTCTGGTGGACATCCCTCCATCCAGCATGCTAATGGCACATTCCCGCATGACCTGAGACATCTGAGGCATGATGACTTTTGACAAAATTTGACATTTTGGGGTGGCCTTTTATTGTCCCCAGTATAAGGAGTGTCTGGGTACTGCTCATTCTGTCTGATCACTGTCTGGAAATGCCACACCCATGTACTGAGTGAAATCACTGAGCAAATGCTCGATGACAGAGAGATGGATTAAAAAATGGAACACAAATCAAGAGAAATATCCCTATTGTACAATTAAAAGTCAGCATTTGCTCACTTAGAGTTGCAAACTCCATGTGGCATCAATATTTGACATGGGGCGTTTATATTTTTGTTCGGTGTAATAAAGACATTATTTACACATTTAATCCAGGATATCAAGTTAGTTTGACAGTGCATATTGATGGGACAATTATAAATAATAATTTTTGGTGTCGGACGTACATTTGAAAAGCGTGTGTACTTAGTATGCAAATTAATTTTTTATTTTAAATCAAATTTTTTTTTTATTAATGCAATAAATATTAGGGCCTTATGAAAAAATCACTCCCAACAAAAAATTTGCTACAATGATAATCTTAAATAGAAAAAAATAGAATTATTTAAATATGCATCAATCAGGGATTTCCGGACTCCTTTATTCCATCTTTCAAAAACACTGATTTTTATATTAATATATATCTTCCCCCCAGGTTTTCTCATTGGTTTTGAATAAAAGGGCTATAAACCTTTAAAATGATGCATTACAGAGATGTGTAGCAATATTTTGAAAATTCCACCAATTTGGCGGAATTGCCCATTGGCTGAGAGCGTGGGGGAGAAGAAATTGCTTAGCATTACATCTTGCTGTTTCTACTAAGCCAAACTGAATGCTGAGTGTAACGCTGGTTGAATCGGTACAGCTCAGCGCTGCAGGGGGCTAGTTTAGCGCCACTGGCATAACTAAGTTGACATTACTTAGCTAGGCAGCGTGCATGCAATACTTTTTCAAAACCAATAGGTAACATTAGTTTGTTACCCAGCAAGCTAACTTTAGCGAGTTACTCAGTTGACTGAATTTACAAAGCGTTGCTTGTTCAGCCAAGAGTGTCTGTGACTCAGAGACTGAGTAAGCAGAGTGGTGTAATTAACACAGTGCTAACATACATTGGGCACTAAGGGAAATTACATTTGCTTTCCATGCAATTCAGTTATGTGATAAACAGAATGAGAAAGTTATGAAAGTGGTTGAAAAAATTTTAAACATCTTAAACCCCTTCTCAGATCTATTGTTACACCTGAAGGTGCAAAAACCAGTCATTTTTTTTCTTTTTCAAAACACGAAATGCAGGGATGTAGTAGAATTCCTTGGGAAGTAGTATAAATTGATCAACCTGATGGATACAAAACAGATCAACATGTCATGTGACCAACTTTTTTTGGTACCTCCCATGTCGCTACTCTCAGTATAAAGGGACTATAGCGTTTTGGTTATGGGTGCATATTGCCTAGCAGGCAAGCAGTCTCAGATACTACGCAAGTATCTACCTCACGTCCACTAGCAGTGGCAGTGCTCATGCATTTAGATCAGGGGTCAGCAACCTTTACTATGAAAAGAGCCATTTTGGCCTCTCCACCACAAAATAAAATTCATTTGGAGCCGCAAACCTATTTTACCCTTAAATTGAAGATAACAGTGCATTATAGAATTTTATATATAGGAGGGTCATTCCTGGCTATTGGTGACTTTCTGTCCTCAAGAAAAAACTCTTAATATTTTTAATATGTTTATTACAAAAGGGTTTTATTACACATTGAAGTCTCCTTTATACAATTAACACGAAATAATGTTCGTAAATATATATTTTTAATCTTTATTGCCTTTTTTTTGACACATACGCTTCTTTTTATGATGTCCCCGAAGCAAATTCTCAATTTCAGTGAAATAAATTGTAAAATAATTAAAAATACATGGAAATTTGTTTTTATTATTGTAAAGATCATTTTAAAATATCTCTGAATATTAATCTCTAGCAATGGAAACGGTAATTATTATTATTTTTAAAAATAATTTACAACCCCAATTCCGAAATAGTTGGGGCGAAGTGTAAATTGTGAATAAAATCAAAAATGCAATGACTTTCAGATCACATGAGCCAATATGTTATTTACAATAGAACACAGATAACGTTTCAAATGTTGAAACAGACATTTTACATTTTTATACACAAAATGAGCTTATTTCAAATTTTCTGGCTGCAACAGGTCTCAAAAACTGTTGGGACACAGGCATGAAAGGGCTGAAAAAGCAATTATATATAAGAGAATCAGCTGAAAGAACATTTAGCAAGTAATTAAGCTAACTGGCATCAGGTGTGTAACATGATTGGCTATAAAAGGGATGTCTTAGAGAGGCTGAGTCTCTCAGAAGTAAAGATGTGAAGGCTTGCATAAAGAAATCGTGGAATACTTTAAAAACAATGTTCCTCAACGTCAAATTGCAAAGGCTTTGGAGGTCTCATCATCGACATTGCATAACATCATCAAATGATTCAGAGAACCTGGAAAAATCTCTGTGCGTAAGGGACAAGGCCGAAGACCTTTACTGGATGCCCGTGATCTTCAGGCCCTCAGAAGCCACTGCATCACTCACCTGCATGATTATGTCATTGACATTACTAAATGGGCCCAGGAATACTTCAAGAAACCACTGTCTGTAAACACAGTCTGCCGTGCCATCCACAGATGCCACCTAAAACACTATCATGCAAAAAGGAAGCCATTGTAGGAAACCTAAAATGTAGATCTGAAGGAACTGTGTGGATTACTCCAGGAACTAGTAAACATTGATGAGCTTCTGTTATCATTTAATACAAATACACTGATATTTATTTATTAGATTAGTTTAAAGAACTTAAATTTTTGAAGAAGTTTAACTTTTTGCAGTTGGACAAGTTTTGAGTTGCATTCCTGTGAGTGAACATGGTCTGAACGACTGTTCATTTTTACTGATGTTGGTTTTCTGCACTGATATGTACATATCCAGGGTGAGTAATGAGAAAGGAATGTTTTGTGAAGTACTGCCAATAAAGAAGAGAAAGATGGACCTGTCTTACTTGATAATCTCTTATGAGGGGAGAAATCATTCAATCATTCACTGTATCTCATCAATAAGGCCTAGTACATACCTACATTAGCAAAAATATTGCCTGAAAACTCTAGAAATGAGTACCAGTTTTCAAACCAGTGAAAATCATAAAATTAACTCTCAGGATTGCCCTCAAAATCACTCAAAATTGCTCAAATTCCAGGAACTTCAGGGGGCTTTGCCGCTCAGGCCCCCACCAGGGCGCTGCCCCTGGACCCACAGAATTGTTACAGGCCTTGGAAAACCTGAGGGATGAACATGTTAGAATGACACCAGGAGAAGCAAAAGGATGGGCAAAGGAAAATTGGCTTGGTTCAAGGAAAGGACTATTAGTCAAAATAGGAGTTATAGGACTGATACTGCTGATATTGTTGTTTGCTACATATTGTTTGATCCCATTGATTCAATCCGTGGACAGAAAAATGAAAGTCAACTGTGACTGGGCAATTTCCAGTAGTTATTGACTCTAAAGAGAAGACTACTGAGATAAACAGTTGTAAGGATTTGATGACAGGACAACCAGGGTGGCAAATTGAAACCCTCCCCTCAGCTCCTGAAGTTGTGGAAGCAAGGCCGTTAGAAGGACTTGGACTTGAAATCCAATAGAGTAATATTAACACTAGGGGGAAAGGGGGATGTTTCATTGTGACTGCAGTTCAAAAAGGACCCAATGAGTATAAAAATCAGAATGGAGACCTGGTGAATCCTAAAAGTGGCCCAATGGACTGTCCATTTGGAAATCCCCTCTGCGAATGGGGAATGAGAGCAGGGGCCGTTCAGAAGAACTGGAAATTCAACCTGTAGACCGCCCAGCTGGCGCAAGACCCTCATATTTGAGAGGATTTTTAAACTTATTTGTCAGGTTGGTGACATAAAGGATACAGATTAGATTAATCTTGAGAAATGATCCATGTAACTGTGCATTGTATGCGCTAGTAGCCTCTCCACAGTGACGGCCCTCTACGGTGTGCAAAGTACCTGGGTTGAAAATATACACTATAAAACTAACACACACATGCATCTCTTAGCTGAATAATATCATGGTTAGCTGCTGCCAAGGGAAAAGGCCAACAACCTCTCTTCTGCCAGCTGATTTGACGCTTTGGACAACAGGCTTAGCACAAAGGAAGACATTATCCTACTTAAAATATATTATGTATAATCATGAAGTATGTGACCTCATGTTATGAGTTTTAATGTTCGCTAGATATGCCCATAGCTGGTCTCAGTACATTCATGTTTTTGCTAAAATAATCTTTATTATTGATTCAGGTTGTACTACAAGGAAAATCAGACCACACTCAGTTTTTGTTGTGAACTGCAACAGCCACAATCTGCTTGATTGCAGGTTTCCAAGGTATGATATGCTGACACACCCACTAATTCTATGTACTAGAGTGGCAGGAAAATTTTCAACCCCTCTGACAGTCCTATGGACAACAATTGTCACCAAGGGCGAATTGTGATTCACTCCAGAGACGGGTAAGACCTCCAAAGGGGGACAACCTAAGGCGGGGGTGAATCAACTGCTCCAATAAAGTATACAAAAAAGAAGGGAAAGGATTGCGGTAACTTTTCCAAAACGCATGGTGAATAATAAACTAAATGAATAGGTGGGGATATGCATTAGCTAACACTACTACTCAACACCAGGCGGGGACATGCCTTGGAAAAGACATACTGAGCAGATTGGTTTACTGATGGCAATCTAAACACAATTGAAAGATCATTTAGAGAGTAGGTTGGGTTGATTTTTTTCTCAACAAATTAGTGTGGACTGGCTCTGTTAGTTTACCATGTAAAATCTAAATATCATTGACTCAAGTTACCTATAGATGTCATTAAGTGATTAAAGTATTTAAACATTAATCAAAATCAATTGGTTGATCTCACTTCATGTGTAATTTGCATCATGAAAACTGCTGTGATATTCTTTTAAAAAAGGGAGAGGAGCTGTGTGTGACTTTTACCCACTCCCCGCAAAACAGGGAGGGGATGCTTTTCCACGCAGTGCTCAGCTCTGCTGTTAGGTCTCTCTCCAGGGAATAGTCATCATCTTGATAATCACTATGGTTATGAAATAGCATCTTGCTATCCAACCAGATGGCACTTAACAACAGAGTGTGGAGATAGCTTGCAAAGCTGTGACAATTAGAAAAGTCACAGAAGGGGGAAGAGTGTGGTGGGAAAATTGTCCTAAAATATTCTAAATTCAAAGTATAACCATAATCACAGTTCAACAGAAAGAACTGAGCCAGGTTCCTATGGTTTTTTAAAACTGCTGTAAGAGAATGGAGCTGCAAAGAAGCAAAAACTCATAAATCTGTGAACGAAACCTGATAAAGAAGCTCCTGCTGCTAGCTCAAGGCCGGTTGTTGAACAAGTCTTCCAGAATGACCATATGGGTAAGACCGGCTAGATGAACTAATCCTCTGGAATGACCATATCAGTAGTCAACCAACAAGTGGTCCCATTATATGAGCAGGCGTACTCCAGTTCATTCTGGAAAAATCCAAGAATCCAGCTAACTTGGGCACCCAAACTGACTCTCAGGTGAACCCTAGGTTTGGGAGGATCAGGTTCGGTGCTCGAGCGTCCCTGGAGGCCTACAATTAATTTACTCTATTATATATAAAGGCAATTCCAGAAAACTTGTCACTAAGGGTGGACAGTTACAATTTGACAATGTACCAATAAGAAATGAACAATGTTTGATAAGGTAGAAAGCATTACATTTAACCACATCTGAGTAGTCCCAAAGCCTAATAAAAATGATGGTTCGGACAGTCGGTGGTCAGTCTATGTCAGGTGATAGTTGGAGAATGAATGCTTCTTGGTTTGCACAGACTAGCCTGGGTTTTGTATTTCACTTTGAGCTACTTACAGTAAACCCAATTGCATCAGACTCTGGTGAATGTGTCCAGTCCCTGAGAATAGATTTACAACCATGAGAGGAACACTTGGTCCACTTGCCCAGACTAAGTTTTTTTCTCTCCCACAGTACCCAATTCAAGTTTTTTAAAAATAATTTGTAAAGACCCCTTGAAATTAAGAGAACTACACAAAACTATGTATGCTCATAGTTTTAATCATGTTCTTCATAGTGACAATCCATTTGAATTAAGCAACAAAAACAGCTTCTGTGCATGTCACAAACCTCTGGCTACTGATTCTTGCTAAATATACATAGTAACCTACTGGACGCATTGTTTTTTGTTACAATAACTGACTATATCCGTGCATAAAATAAAGTTCTCTTTACTTGAAGTTATAGAACATATAAAAACATGATAGTGGTGATCACGTGACCAGGTGTGATTCAAATCTACAGCACTAGCTTTTCTAAAAGACGCTTAGTTTAAGAAATCATTTTGGCACTAGGGGAAATGGTATCCCAAAAACTTTTAGTTTTCGAGAAATATTTTCCAGCCTACATTTTCCTGCCTATTTGCTGGGAAACCAAAGTAGCTAAATATACGGTGCATTACACTAGGACCCATTATTTTAGGTTAGCCTTTGGCTAAGTTAGTAACGAGGCAGCCTTTTTAGTGTATTTCTCAAGTAAGCAATCTTTACATTGGTTTTTTTTTGTACTGTTGTTTTCATGTTGTGATTTTTACTCTGTGTCTTTTTGTATTTGTATATTTATTATATATATATTTATTATTGTTTGTATTTTACTGATTGTGTTTTTTTTTTGTTTTTTTTATACTGTGAAGCACCTTGTGAGTTTTATGTCCTCTGTGAAAGGTGCTATAGTAAATAAATTTTACTTACTTACTTACCTATCCACTGCTACTTTTCTAAATATTTGGGTCGCTTCTGTGTGACTGTATCTACTATGTACTATATCTACTGTAAAGGTAATGACAATCTCTCCAAATCTCGGGTATTCATTTTTGCATATCAGCATTCCGTAGCTAGAGTACAAAAGAAAAGAAATATTAAAATGTGTTTTTAAAAAGTTATGTATGCTTATTTCCTGGCTTTGTTCATCCCTGTTCGAACCTTCTGTGACACTTGCAACAGAACGAATATTGTGTACACACATGTAAGACACATAACCAACAGAGTGCCACAGAACTGACCTATGGCTAAGCCCCGCCCCCTCCACTGACTCGGACAAACAATCAACATTTTTGAACAGGTGCTAATGGCTGGTATCACAGTCGGAGATATTTTTCAGGATGCTATCGATGATTTTTGGCAACAGAAGGCTCAAATATCATCAAAAAGTCAGCAAAAAGGGTTACACTATGCATCGAAGGGATACATTTATGAATTTAGAGTGGAGAAGGTCAACGAAAAGTTCAAATTAGAAGTTAAAATTTTCAGGTCCCAGTGCAAACGCGATCAACTGCATCTCATTTCCGTCACCCTCTCACACAACAAGATCGAGGATCAGCATTGTTCGTGTACTGCAGGGTAAGAAATTTAATTTACGTATTATTGCTACGGAATTTAAGTAATCTTTGTTACGTTAAGCTGATCGTGGTTTAAGTATTCTTTGTTACGTTAAGCTGATAGTGGGGTCTTCCACAAAGCTTTATCCAGAGGAGACACTTCTCTCGGTTATGATGTGGCTTTGGGAAGGGTATAAAATACACCCCATTGCCCAGCCTCTTGGGATATCTCGTATTGGAGTAACATTTACCCCGAGCACAGCGTTTGACCATTTTTTTTATTTAGAAACATTTTAAAACCCCATAAAAGAGAACGATACAGAGTTTCTCGTAATGCATTTCAATGGAAGTTCAGTCTCAGAATGTCCGAGTATATGGGGAGAGAATATGCACTGTGATTGGCCCATCACATTTGAGGGCGGGGCTTTGATATAGGTCACTTGTATCTCTTTCTGTTGTTTCATTGAGCCTTTATGGGATTTCGGGGTCTTGCCTTTGTTCTGCTGAGGTTGCTAGTTTCTCGACTGACAAAGCCATAGCTGTTTGTAGGGGTTCTGATCCACAGGTATTTTGGTATACAATATACTTACTAGCATTTTGCTTTCTTTTCTTGGGCACTTGAGGCAAAGGAAGGGCAAAGCTTTCCCTGCCCGATTGTTGAACTTTACTATCCATGGCGACTGAAGTTTTAATACAGGAAGCAAAACAATCAAAAGCTACGGTCTGAAAAATCTTATTTGAATTACCATAGAAAATAGGCGCCAAACTTATTCATTTGTACTACTGATTTATTACGTCAATATCAATAAAACAATAGAATTTCATACTTAGAGATGACACAGAGATGGACGCCGCCATGTTGGATGTGATGTCAGAGCTTCGATGTGGAAATCATCAAAACAAGGATGTGAAAATTAATAAAAAATTTTTAACATTTTTTGTTTTTTTTTCTATTTATATATAAATAGCGAGGCACTTAGAAATTGAGATAAAAATGCACCCATTTAGTTTGTAATGTACGTTCCCCTGAAATTTATGATAATTAGCCAATATTCTCCCAATCACTTTACTTTATAGAGGATATAAAAGAAGAGTGTTTTGTAAAGACCTCTGATTTATAAATTGGTTT
This sequence comes from Gymnothorax javanicus, assembly GCA_029692085.1. NCBI lineage: Eukaryota > Metazoa > Chordata > Actinopteri > Anguilliformes > Muraenidae > Gymnothorax > Gymnothorax javanicus. The sequence goes on from CM056195.1 coordinate 86,066,863, forward strand.
GAATTCCTTTGTTTTATTGCAAGAGGTGGGCGTGTTTGACAGACAGCCTAAAAAGCAATACCAAGATACAGTACATTCAAAACTGCAGAGGTGAATTGCCAGTCAGAGATTTGTGGCATGCGCAGACGCTGCTTTTGTTGCCTAACCCTCCTATTATCCTCAAATATTACTGACACATTTCACCTCTGCCTCCAGAAAATGATTTACATAAAATTGTTGACCAAGTTTTTGTGTCAGGCACTTGTTTATTTGTCGAATACATAAATAACCCCTTGATAATAAAACTTATCAGTGAGTTGACCTGTCCTCTAGCACCACCATCAGGCCAAACTTTTAAATTAGAATTAATGTATCTTGAAAAGTTTTCATACAAATCTAAAATTTACTGACAACATTAATGACCACAAGAGTATGAACCCTATTGGTTTTGGTGATGATATGACCTTTCCTGTAGCGCCACCCTCAGGTCAAACTTTCAGTTTTAGAGTTAGTATATCTTGAAAATGTTTTATCGAAATCTTTTCTAATTTGGGGTGCAAATTCATGACTCTCACAGAATGAACCATATTGATTGATGTTGATGACCCCCCCTTTCCTCTCATAAACCTATTTATTTATTTATTTGTACATCCTTTTTTGTAACATATTTGTGGTGAATCACTATAAAGTCTCACTCACCCCTCCTCTTTGGTTATCCGGGCTTGGGACCAGCAGTGGCAGAGTTTTTTTTATTTTTGTTGTTCTTTTGTTGTATGTGTGTGGGGGAGTTACATGTTTGAGGTCAAATTCACCCATTTGTGAAACAGAAAATCACAATGAGAACATCAGTCAGATAGTCAGAACATGGAACAGTTCTTTGTGCCCACAGTCAAGCTTTTAGTCTGCACTACTGCACACAGGATGTGCAGAGAGTGTGTGTGTGTGTGCGCTCCTTGCAGACATATTTCTTGCATTGTGAACAGGTCATGCTGGTCTTAGAATCATTTCAGGTGGGACAAACCTGACACCTGCCATGTTTCTTGCCCGTGGTTTGTACCATTGGAGGAGTTGGGGTGTTTGTCTCTGTCTTTATGTCCCTCACAATAGCGGCAGCAGCTGTTGATGCTCTTGGAAGGCACCGTCTGTAAAGGTTTGGCCTTGCAGTCCCTCCCCTGCTGCATTCTTCACCTCCACTTTGACGGGCAACAGGTGTGACTCATTAAAGTGGAGGTGAAGGCAGTCAATTTAAGGGCTGGCTATGCCAGTTGAGAGAGCGACTGCATTCTTCAGTTTTAGCCCTGCTTTTATGTGTAGCTGCTCCCCAGTTTTTAACTGTGTTGGTTTTTCTTTATTGTTATTAAATCTTCATTTTTTTTCCCAGCATGGCTTTTGGGTCCTTTATTCCTTTTTAGGCCCATGGTCCTAAACCATGACACCATCTTCTCTCAATCTGAGGTTTCACCAATGCATTACCAAGCTGCTCCAGGAAAATCCACCTTTGGCTCAGTTTTCCCCTGTTCTAGTCCTTGTTTATTTCACCATATCACAAACGCATTGTATGCACTCACATCAATGATGTGGAAGAAGATGACAAGGGGCCAACGGGCAGTCATGCATCGACAGCTGTATGTGGTTGTGACCTTGTCCAGGTTGTCCACCCCTCCCTTTGTCTCATTGTAGTCCAACACCATTTGTGGTTTTTTGTCTTCTCTGCTGCTCAGGGCAGCATCTTTGTGCATGGTGCTGAGCAGCAGGACATTTTTCCCTTTCTTGGGGCAATAGAAGACCACAGTTGCATTATCAGTGAAGGCAAACACTGAAAATGTTACCTTCCTGTTCTTGACAGCAAGAAGTTCAGAGGGAAGCTCTGGTTTATTCTCTCACTGTCTCCAACATTGTAACCTTCCTTTTGAGCAGTTCCTCGCCCAAGGGCGTAAGATGTGAAAAAATTATCACATGTAATATTATGCCCATGCAGTCCTTCAGCCATATCAAGCACAACCCTAGTGCCCTGATTTTTTTCCGGTGTTTCACCAGGTGATTTGCCCATGTAAACCTGTATATTCCAGGCAAAGCTGGACTGTGCATCACATGCTGTCCATATTTTGATGTCATATTTGGCAGGTTTGCTTAGCATATATTGTCGGAATGGACAGCGCCCACGAAACGCAACCAAGCACTCATCGACAGTCACTTGGGGGCCTGGATTGTAAAGCAGGGGTAAACGCTGCACCCACTTGTCCCACACATCCCTTATTGCTGCAAGTTTGTCATCTTCTCTTCGGCCCTGCCTTGTTTGTTTGTCATCAAAGCGTACGACATGGGACAAAACTTGGAATGTCTTCAGAGACATGGTGGCTGGAAATATTGCCCTTCCAGTCTCAGCATTCCAAAGGCTTGCTGTTGCTTCACCTTTTGATTTGTAAACTCCTGCCAAAATGAGCAAGCCAATGTAGGCTTCCAGTCAACTACATTCAAGTCTTTCCAACTGTCCCCATACACACGCTTCCCCTCTAAATTTGTCATCCCAAGTACAATATTTTCAATCGATGGTGTTATGAAGAGCTCTAATGATGACTTGAAGTCTTCAACATGGCTGATTGCATATCTGGTGGGGCCTGGAACCATTTTGAGAATATTAGCAGCGCTAAGTCTACCCTGCTGTTGAAGTGAGGAAAGGCACCATATATTCTTTCCATTTTTGGAAGGGATCGTGTCTGCTGGTGGTTGAGAGACAACAGGAGGTTTGACACTCTCATTCTGATCAGATGAGAATGCCTCAAAATCAGGGCCCTCCTCAAGACAATCCTCTGTCTCTGACACATTCTCCTCTATGTCACTTTCACTGTCAAAGAGCTGTTCCAAAACCTCATGGACAGTAAACGTTTTCCCAGAGAACATTTTCAAGTGAGAGAGTGTGCAGATTGCAGTATAAACAGAGCACAATGAGGAATGATTTGGATAGAGGGCTGCCGTGCAAACTTTCATATGTTTGCTCCTCCCTAATTATACCAGGCGTTATTCAGCAGTTCCAGATCTACAACTTACACTGCCAAACCTTTTCTGATAGGTGAGTTGTGCAAACCCCTCATTTTCCGCCTCTGCTACTGAACTACAGCGTGTTACGCCTTAGAGCGAAACGAGTGCCTACGGCTTATCAAATGTTTATAAGGGCACTGTTACACGAGGTACGATTGTTCCGGACCGTGCCCCAGTACGATTGTCCCCCCCTCCCCTCTTCCCCTGCTGGTCAGATTTCACATTAGTAAACCTAACATTGTACCATACCCGAATACACTTGCATATGTTAAAATTCCGATACAGCTCATTGCAGTATGCACCTAGGTGGTTTTAAATGGGAAACGGTTTTAAAAGGAGGCGCCAATATATACCAGGGGGGGTTTTATAAGGGAGAAAGGGGTATAGAATATTAATATAGAATAGGCCATTCATATCGCAAATGCATATGCTGCGCGTGCCCAGCAACCTGGTCTGTCATCAGTAACATGGATTACCGTGTATAGCAGCACGAGAAATTAAACTCGAAATTTTCTTGACTGGATGCTTGATGTTTTTACTCACCCGAATCTTTCTCTGGGTACCCTAACATCAAGGTAAGCTGAAAAAGAAAAGTACTGATTACATTGGATATTGGTGGAGGTATATTACGGAATTCTATCGCCCTAGTGTTTTTGGCTGATTATGCTGTCCACTGCTTTATACCACATTTCTCATGACTTGAGCTGGCAGACTTTTGCACCGTGTCCCGCATTTTGAAATATCGCAGCCGCATTTTCTTTAGTTTGTCAGGGCACTGATCTATTGTTCTGTGATAACCAGGCGAATGTAACTACTCACAAATTATTCCATAAATCTCTGAGTTTTTGTGAGCAGTATCCAGTTGTGATTGTAAGTTTTCATCCGCCTAAATTTCGAGCAAGCATTGAATTTCCTCATTTGAATGAAGAGATCTTTTCGCCGCTCCGTTTGTTAGGACAGCTGTAACAAATAACAGCAATCTTCCCTTCTCAAGTCCGGTTGCTTTCACATTTGGTACAAGTACGAATGAATCGTGCCCAAGTCCACCTCTTCCAACCGTACTCGCGCACGATACGCCTGTGTTCACATTTACCAAATGAACTGGACTTTGGGGTCAAGTGTACTCGGATCCGTGCCCGAGTCCCAAGTGTCAAAGCACCCAAAGACAACAAACATCACGGCAGACTTTGGTGTGGAATTAGCTCGCCACTGCCTTTAAAATGGTTCAGAATATTTGCAGAGTGACAGAAGCGTAACTTAGCGATGGCAGGAATGGCGCACACAGTGCTTTTAACAAAAAATCGGGGCAGATACGCCTTGCAGTTCCACAGTGTGAACGGTGCCCGATATGACCCATTGAAGCATTCCTGATTCACATTTCCCACATTAGGCTACCATCCATAATAGCGCCAATGCACCTTCCAGAACAAAGAGGCACTGAAACATCATGGCTTGGGTTTAAGTTACTACTTCTACAAGGTTAGTGTTAGTTTAAGGTCAGAGTGAAGGGTTTGGGTAAGGCGATCATGATTTATAAAAGACAGTCTCGACTTGCAGTTGATAATCTTGACTTCAAGTTGGAAATGGGAATTGTCCGCCAGTCTCCCGTAAGAAAGTCTACTGTTTTGTTTCTACCATTCACCTCACGTACTGTAAACCACTTGCTAAAAATGGCCAAGGACAGTAACTGAGCTGCAAATAGCAGGCAATTTCAAACACAACCAATAACTCTCTCTCTCATGCATACAGATGAGCTTCTTACTGCCTTGCTCCTTCTAGTATCCTGTGCAACTTTAAACCAAAATGAAATTTGGGAAAACAAATTATAAAAAAATTTAAAAAAGCAAGTCAGGGCATTCACTTTTTCAGGTTTCTTACTAGTCAGGAATGTTGCCATACTAAGCTATGCCCTGTCTAATCCTGAATTGGAAAGTAATCATTCACCCACTTATTTAATGTTGTATGGACAGCTGCACTTCGCTTTTTGCATGCTGCAGCAAACTTTCTCTGGACTCCTACATACGGTTTTATTACCTCCTCCAAGAGATATTGTGATCACTTGCGTAGGCATGTTAATATTTCTGTTTATGTTTAAGTTTGTCAGCAGGATTACTCAAAAACTATTCAATGAATGAAAGCACCAGAGGTGCTGATGCCTCGGTGTGTATTGCTTAGCCACTACTGATGTACAATAGTTGTACAGTAACATAAAAGCAAGCTTGAATACATAAACAGTCAATAGAGCAAAATCATGTTGTGGCTTAACATTATGTACACAAAACGTGTATACTGACACATGAAGTGCTACAAAAATGAACTGAATCCTTTTTCAAAATTCTGTTTAAAATCAAGAGAACAGTGTTTGTCACTCGTTGGCATTGGATCACGCTCAAAAACAGACAGACAAACAAACAAATACAGACTTCAATGAATTTACCACTGAATTTTATGGGGAGTTGGACTGTATGAATGGGATGAGATAATTAACCTTCCAAATCAATCCAGGTTCAGATCGGGGTTCTGCTGCTGTTGTAAGTGCTCGTGGATCGAAACCTGCTGGCGGAAGTATGTGCTGTCTGTGTGCCCACCAGTTTCTGTTTTTAGGTTTCCATCTGAAGCACTTTGTAATCAAGATTTCTTGAAAAGCACATAAGACATAAGCTGTTAGTATTGTATTCAGCTTACTTATAATTACAAGGATACCACCTCTCACCTAATGAAGCTTATGAAGTATTTTGTCATTTTTTCATTATACAGTTGCAATCAAAATAATTCAACCCCCATTGCAAATTAGGTTTACTGGCAAACTTTACAAACTTTCAGCTGTTTGCATTGAACAAATCAAACAAGAACAATTTAAATGGCTCAACGCAACAAATATTACGAGTGGCTTCTCCAAATTCAACACAAAATGCCACTTTAAATTCCTCAAAATTATTCAACCCCTTCATGACAAGCATCTTTAATACTTAGTCAAGAACCCTTTGCTGCTTTGACCTGCTGGAGATGTGATGCATAGGAGTGTGTTCCATAATGCTGGGCATCAATTCCAGTTTACAACTTTTTGAAGCTTTAGAGAAGTTAAAATCCATTTCTTGTGATAGATATGGGTCAATTTATTTAGCACCCAATGCCATCAAGCAGCAAAGACGATTCTAGGTACAGTGCATGTTCCGTCTACCTACAGCAACCATTTATCATCCAAAATATGACCATTTTCTGGAAAAAAAATTTAACATTTGAAAAAGAACATCAGTTTACCTGTGTAAAAACCATATCTACAAGTGAAGAATTGTGTTAATTTTGATACCAGTGGATCCGTAATGAACTCTACTTTCCAGTGATAGATAGTATGTTACATCTATGTTGAGATTTCAAGTACTCAGGATGCTTGAATGAAATTTTACTAATCTGAAAAAATGGCTAAATTTGACCCTACCTTGGGAACTTCAACATTCAAATTCAATAAAATTAACCAAATTTTGGCCCACATGGCTTAAAAAAATATGATTGTTATTCAAAATAACAATAAAATAACACTTTGTTCATCATGTTTTTATGTTTTAATTTTGTAAAATCGAATCATACATTTCAAACTCATTATTCAATAAAGCAAAAACTTCATCCACGTCCTTTTTTTGTACTCGCTTTGTTCGTCCCACATTTGCCTGAAGATAACGCTAAAAATACAGTGCTGGGTAATTTTTCCAAGGGAATTCCCCGCAATCCCATAGATTTTGTAGAATCATACATTTCCTCATTATCACAGTTTCTTTGTAACATGCCTGAAGATAACAAATTTTTCCGTCCCCACAGTCAATGAGAGCAGTCAGCTTTAGGAAATCCCATGCCCTCGCTCACTTGCTGTCCATAATACTGCAAATTTCTCCTTATTGGAGAGAGCCATTTAAAGTATACCATAGTGGGAGAAATATCTACTAATAAGGAATGTACACAAGGTTTGCCCCTAAAACTCTGACAGGCCCCTGAACTGCAGAAGTTTTCTCTTTCCGTCCCACAAAATGTCCAGACATGCTGTGGGACACTTTCACTTGTGCTTATATACCTTATTTTTATGCATAATATGATTTCAACAATTTCCAAATGGTTAAAAGAGGTTTTAGGATAAATTCATTAATGGTTGGAGTAAAATGAGCATTGCGCACACAATCACGTTCACCTCCAATTGCATCAGATGATCAGCAGTGATTCATCCCCTAATTAATCCATCCTATATCCTACTGATCAACTCAAGTGTGTCAAAGAATCAGAATCAGATATTGTTCACTTTTAAATGCCATGTAATTGTAATCGATCAGCTGCCAATTGAATTGATGGATTCCAAAATATTGAAGACCATCCAATGGAGTGTGTTGTTCACAAACTGGGTGAACCTACTATATGGAACAGCAGGATGCAAATCGCATTCCCTGCGGATGACATTGCCCTCCTTCAAAATGTGGATCTGTGAGCTGCCTTTGAAGTTATGCTGAAACAGTAATGACAGTTGAGGACAGCTTTTGTGTTAATGACAATCAAGAGGCTTAGGCCAGGTTTCCACCTGCGTTTGCGTTGGCGTTCCGTTACTGTTAGCGTTCGCCTTTCAATCATTCCAGCGTTGATTGTATTTAGTGTTTTCACCGCTGACGCAAAGAGTCAGTGGAAACACTCAATGGGATCAACATTAGACCACTTCAAAAGTTGATGCTGAAGCCGACGCCAACACTGAATCATGACACCAGTGGAAACGGGGCCTTAGTAATTTGAGAAGTCACAAATTTGAATTACAAGGTAGACCAAAATAATTCAAACACTTTGCTTTAATCAAGATTTAATCGAGATTTCTTGGCTTCCTATCCATGGTATACATTCAATTAGAATTTGTTAAATTATAGTCATGCAATAACCCCTTTCACTGACTTGCAGTGAATGTGGAGCTTAATTTAATTAATCTCTGATAGAAGTTGCAAATTCAAGTAGTTTCATTGGTTATTATTGATAATTGACACTTTCTCATTCCATGCAAACAAAATTATCAAGTGCCAAGTGTTCAAATAATTTTGCACGCCACTGTCACGTGAAAATTTGTTCAAATTTGAAGTCTCATTTTAATTCTTGGATAGTTTTGGTGAAACACTATTTTCACATTTATAGGAATTTGTTAGGAAAATTGAGGTTTTGGTCCATTCACCCAAACCAAACCCTAAATCCAACAATCACCCCAGAGGTTTGGATGAGCTGACCAAAACCAAAATTGACGCCAAAAACTATTCTTTCAACAATTTTTATTGCATTTCAAGATGATATAATTGAGGTTCTTAGTTTTATAAGACTGTTTGCGACTAAGATGAACTGATACTAGTACTAACTGGCATCATAATTTTTCTCAAATGTTTAATCAAGATTGGATTTCAATTGGTTGTGTGACAAATTCCCAAGGTGGGACTGTCCCGCAATGTCTGTCCATCACCACAGTAGTATGAACAATGCTGTGTAATGTGTTAAGATGTAGTTTGACCCACCTGAGGCCTTTGACCTGTTTGATGTTAATGTGGTCATTGAAGTTAGCAGAGTTGTCGTTTTTATTTTAAGACCAGAAATGACAAATTCCCAATGTGGGAACGTCTCGCAGTGTTTGTCCATCACAGTGGTATGAACAATGCTGTATAATGTGTATGATGCTGTATAATGTGTATGACATATTAATAGATGTAGTTTGATCCACCTGAACCATTTCACCTGTTTGGTGTTAATGTGGTCATTGAAGTTAGCAGAGTAGTTGTTTTTATTTCCTCATTTGTATCTCAGTGTTTATTCAAAATAAAGTGATCTCGTAACTGTCTATGAACCTGAGGCCAGATAGTCATGTTGAAGGGTGCCAGATGTATGCACAGTGTTCAAGTTGTTGTTCTTCTGAATAAAATATCCATTGCATACAATAATAGATTTTGTTTGTTGTGGATTTTACTGCTGATCATAAAACTGTCCCACAGTGCCTGTCCGTCACATGTCCACAGTCCCACAATGAGTGCGTTTACATGCACACTATAAACAGGTAACTGGCAATAATCAGGTAATTGTAATAAACCTTTCTGGCACATTTAATTGTAATGTGGTACTGGTTACTTGTAAATCTAATAATGCCGAATGCCGTGTTGCTACTCGTCATTCAGCAATCACTATGACGAAGATGACGACAGTTTTTGGAAATGCCATTTTCCTCAGTCGGTATGCCTATCAGTTTTCTGTCAAACCCAGCCAGGATGCGATTGTACTGGATGCGCGTGAGGAGTAGGGACTGGTGGGACAGAGTAGTCCTGAGGGAATTTTCTGAACAAAATGGAGATAGAACTTTAGAATGTCTAGAAGGGCATTCGTGAAACTTTGTGACATGATGACAGATATCATGAGCCCGGCCCGTGCCGAGATTATTGTACGTGCTCCGGTACCGCTCCAAATGAGGGTCTCCATCGTTTTATATAAACTTAGCAGCTGTGGCGAGTACCGTCTCATAGCTAACCATAAGTCCACCGTTCTGAAGTTCGTTTGGATGTTCTGCAACGGGATGGTGGCAGTGGCAGGATGACAACTCATAATAGTTCCGACCCTGGAAGAAGCCCGCACCATAGCACAGAGCTTTGAAGCCAGGTTCCTGATCCCTCAGATCATCGGATGCGTTGACAGCACTCACATCCCTGTCCTGGCACCTAGCGATAGCTACAGGGATTTCGTAAATAGGAAGGGCTGGACTTCCTACATCCTCCAAGGGGTAGTTGATGACAAGTTCTGGTAAGTTATTAATGATAATACATTTATATATTCAAATCCTTGTATAGCCTAACTCAGGACTGGAATATTTAGAAAGAATAGGCCTATATGAGGCTATATGCCTGGGCTGCCTTTAGTTTACTTGGGGCCTACTCAAGCGGAAACTCACATTCATGAAAACCCCTGGATTGTATTATAGGCAACTAGGCCTATAACACAATTTAGAGTTTCAGTAGTTATTTGGGCTATTAAACAGAAAGGAATTTATCAGCCCTGTGCTTTCAAGTGGACATGTTTAAGCCTTAAGTAGCCTACTTTTGGCAATATGTTAATACAAAGATTTTTATTATCTATTGTCGTGGTGTGGCGTCCGTTGTCCACCATCTGGAACATTTTTTATCTTTTTTTTGGCCTGATGAATTTTCGTGTAAATTTGCAATAACATACTACTAGACCATATCTCCAGGTTTTCCTCAGATTTTTGATTGAATCATTTTTGTCCGTTTTATGGGCCCTTGAAATTTTCGCTCCAATGTTAAAGATAGGACTGAGAAATTTTCAAAAATTATTTGTCAAAAACTGTGTGATGAATTTTTTCTAAATCAGGCAATCAACTTACCTTGGTACCATCAATGTACGGTGCGAGTTCTATTGTGATTGAATCGATGGAAGTGGGTCTATTGGGGGCGTTGTACTTTATGAATATGCAAGATGGCCTGTGGAGGCCAAATGGTTGCAGATTGAGATTAAGTTTGTATTATCGACATATAGGAAGTCATATATGACCTATACATTGGCTATGTTAAAGTTGACCTCAGATGACTTTGAAAGGTCAAACTCGTGGTCAGGGCATATATTAGCAATGTTAAAAGATATGATTGAAATTTCAAAAAATTATTTCTCAAAAACTGTCTGATAACTCTTTCTAACTCTGGCAATCAACTCACCTTGATACGCTTTATGTACAGTGCGAGTGCCATTTTGATTGAATCGACGGAAGTGGGTCTAGTGGGAGCGCTGTACTTTAACATTGGGTCTTATGGAGAATGGGCCAAATCGCCTGTGGAAGCCAAATGGTTGCAGATAGAGATTAAGATTGTATTACTGACATATAGGAAGTCATATATGACCTATATTTTGGCTGTCTTAAAGTTGACCTCAGATGACCTTGAAAGGTCAAACTTGAGGTCAAGCAAAATGTTATAATTTTCAAAGGTTTCTAGGCTTGAAAATTTTGAAGATTAGGAACATATGTGCATTGAACACTAATAGGAAGTCATGTATGAACTTTCTTTTGGTGGCCTTGAACTTGACCTTCGGCGACCTTCGAAGGTCAAACTTCACAGTGATATTTCAATGTCTTCTATCACCAAAACTATTACAGATAGAGCTTAGGTTTGTATTGTGGCCATATAGGAAATCACATATGAAGTTTCATTAGGTGACCTTGAACTTGACCTTCAGTGACCTTGAACGGCCAAACTATACAGTGAAATTTCAATGACCTATATCAGCAAAATCGTTACAGATTGAGTGTAGGTTTGTAGTGGAGAAGTATAGGAAGTCATGTATGAACTTTCATTTGGTGACCTTCATATTGACCTTCGAAGGTCTAACTTTACTGAGAGAAAATTCAATGACTTCTATCACTGAAAAGGTCACAGATGGAGCCTAGGTTTGTGTTACTAACATAGGAAGTCACATATGAACTTTTATTTGGAGACATTCAGCTTCACTGTTGATGACATTTGAAGGTCAAACTTGACATAATACAATTACAATGACTTCTCTTGCCAAAACGGTCACAGATGGAGCCTAGGTTTGTATTTCAGACATATAGGAAGTCATGTATGAACTTTCATTTGGTGACCTTCGTATTGACCTTCAAAGGTCAAATGTGACCTAGTGAAAATTCAATGACTTGTATCACTAAAACGGTCCCAGATGGAGCCTAAGTTTATGTTACTGACATCTAGGAAGTCACATATGAACTTTCATTTGGTGACATTCAACTTGACTGTCAGTGACCTTTGAGGGTCAAACTCCACAGTGAAATTACAATGACTTGTATCACCAAAATGGTCACAGATTGAGCCAAGGTTTGTATCGAGACATTTAGAAAGACAAAAATGAAGTCCATTTGCTGACCATAACTTGACATTCTGTGACCTTTAAAGTTCACAATTGACAGATTGAATACGTATTGACATATTTTAATGACTTGTATCACCAAAACTGCTTCAGAGCTTAGGATTGTATTACAGAAGGTCTTATAAATGTATGTGAACTTTTATTTAGTGACCTTGACATTGATTTTCATTGATTCAAATGTCAAACTCCACATGAAATTTTCATAACTTGTATCATTGCTATAAGACTGCTTGCCGGTAAGCTACAGGACCCTTGGTCCTATTTTTATGTTTTCCCATCAGCTTTTGAAGTGCTAGTTGTAAGGTTCCCGGAAGCGCCCATCATGCGACTGTCCTCAAGCATTCTCAGCTTTTCAACAAAGCTCACCTTCTTCCCGAGGTATGTATGTGAAACACAGTGTATTTATGGCACAACCATATGCTTTATTACACACACCCTACCTGTAACATACCTGTAAGGAGGAGTGGGATCTCTCCAACATAATAAACATGCACACATTCAGTAGACCTACCTGCGACTTACCAAAGAGGTAGACGGAAATCCCTCAGCCGGGATATTGGATGGGTGCCAACTCTCAAACACACACACTCTCTCTGTCTCTCTCTCAGTTTTCTTACCTGTGAAGCAGAATGGCATTTCTCCCCTACCTGTTGAGTTAGTAGTTTCATCACACTCTCACACACACAATCAAATCAAAATCACACACAGAAGACCTGTGACTTACTTGGAGATAGAGTGAAATCCCTTCTTACTGTGCTGCTTCTGTTATGCTTTTCAGGACATAATGGACATTGGAGGGACGCCAGTGAACTTTTTTTGTTCTTGGTGACCCAGCCTATCCCCTGATGGAATGGCTCATGAAAGGGTATCCCCACGCTACTAACCTCACCCCTCAGGAAGAGTCTTTCAACATCTACCTGAGTGCTGCAAGGATGGCAGTAGAAATTGCGTTTGGAAGACTAAAATCAAGATAGCGTGTTCTTCTGAAGCGAAGTGACTTTCACTAGACTTTTACACCAATTGTTGCTGTAACCTGCTGTGCACTGCAAAATTTCTGTGAGAGAGAGGAAGAGATTCTCAATTCCACCTGGGGCCATACCCCCCAACACGCAATAATAATGAAGCCGTGCGACGAGCCCTCACAGAATATATGGCCAGCAACTTTCCACTGCGTTCTATTACCCATTAAAGAAATTAGACTGAAATCTGTCACCTTAGCAGAAGGATAAGAATTTTTTACCTTTATCATATTTAATTATTTAATAATTAATTTAATGATTTATATTTATTATATTTAATTATTTATTTGTATTAAATTGTATTTGATTATTTATTGAAAACAAAATGAATTTTTGTTTGCAATGTTCAAAGTTTAAAATTTTAAAAAGCAAGTGTCACTGGTTTATTATACCATTTCATTTTTATTGTTCAATATAACAAAACAAACATGTCAACAAGTATATACTATATATATAACTGTAAATATAGATAAATAAATATGCAAAGATTCATTTTAAGTTATATACTTGTGTAAGTATCTTATCTGAGTGTACACAGTGTAACAGTGGCAACAGCAATCTACAATGGACGGTAGACAAGGTCATTGTCATTTGGTGGTAGGTAGGTGGATGATAGGTAGGTATGGGGGTTGTACCCCTGTTGAGGGTGGATCTGGGGCGCAGACATTCGCTGCAGACCTCCCAGCAAAAGGTTAACTACCCGTTCTGTGCCCTGTGCATTTGACTCCATCAACAAGGTCATGAAATGCTCATCCCTCTGCTGCAGCTGGATCATCTGGGCTGCCATCCACTCTTGATGCAGCTGCTGTAGCCTCTCAAGGGTGTGGCTGTGTTGAGTCCCCCTGGGCCTTGTAGATGGACTGGTAGGCATGCCTGGCACACATTAAGACACAGACACGCAAGTCAGTTATTTCTCTAATGAAGGCAGCAAATTAGGCATTCAGAGATAAGTAACGTGGGGGTATAGGCAGACCGTAATATAAGCTGTCAGTGAGTAGGTAGGAGAGTTAAAATAGTAGGCTTCTTCATGATGCTGTTCAACACAAATCTTGTAGATGCTGCATAATATTGCATGTGAATGTAGTGTATTTTTGGATGGATTTGCACTGTGTCCATCCCAGAATACATCATTTTCATGCAATATCATGCAACAACTGCGCACATTTGTATGGTGAGTGGCATTACAAACAAATGGGGATCTAGACAAATGTGTGTGCTACAGTCAACATGTTTTGGAGCACCACCGCCTTAAACAAGTGAGAATATTATATGGCTGCAGGAGGTGTGTGAGGGGGAAGTAGTTAATGGGACACTGTAGGCCTAATATGGAATGCGCAATGTCCCCCACACTGGGTCTACTACAAATTATGTTGACCGCACGTAGCCTTGAACATAGCCTTGGTTACAACAACTAGCCTGTAGCCTAGAGGAGGTGAGTCCACTGTTAGCCTACCTGGTTCCTGGGGGGTTGGTTGTTCCTCACTTACTGGGTCCATCTCTTCCTCCTCCTCTCTTGTCTCTTCCACCTCTGCAGTCTCACTTGCCACTACAAGTCAAATAAAATTGGCCGATGTAGGTTAGTGATCTGGTAAATGACGTGGTCATAGTGTTATATTAACACAATTCTATCTGGAAGAACAAGACTAACGTAATGCCATGCTTACCTTGTGAGTTAGCAGCAGGAGGCGCGTCGTCAAACCCAACATCTACACCACTACAGTCGACTGTTAAAAGGGGCCTTTGGCCTAACAGGTCGTCCAGCTCATTAAAATATGGACAGGTCACTGGGTCTGCCCCACTAGTCGAGTTGTGTTTCTTTGCATTCAAGTACGTCTTGCTCAAGCCCTTCCATCGGCACCTGATCTGCTCAACAGTCCTTGTATAACCTGCCTCTGTAAATTTGACAGAAAGCCTTCGAAAGCATTCACTATACCTATATTTTCGCCCATCTAATAAATGTAAAATATTAATAGAGGCCATTTCATTTAAGAGTATTTTGGTCTCTTCCTCTGACCAGAAATGGGTCGAGTTGGCCGCCATAGTATCCTAAACTTTCGTCTCGGTAGGTTCTTCTCAGCTGAAGACTTTGAACGCTATGGCATGTGCATCTGTTCGATTTGTAAACATTCCGAGTTTTGCCGCACGTGCACACAAGCAAAGGAACGATGTAAGCCAGATAAAGGTGATGCATGCGTCAAATAAACCGAATACTGGGGAAAAACCTTGGTGTGTTTATCCGGTTTTTCATAACCCGATAACGGCAGAAATCTGTTTAAGAATATCAGATAACGGTGTTTACATGAGCACTCAGATAATCAGGTAAAGCCAAAACCCTGATTATGATCGGTTTATTGGTGTGCTTGTAAACACACTCAATGTCTGTCCGTCACCCATATTTAATCCATTTTGCCTGCTTTATGGTAGACATCCCGCCAAAATGTTTTCCATGGGGCTTTAGCACTACTAAGTTATAGTAACCTAAATGAAGTTTCTTCTTTTTTCTGCACAGCAGTTAGTTGGAATATAAAATGAAAGGATGCAGCTTCTTCAAATGACAAAATTATGGAGTTGTCAATGCCGACTACCCAATGTTGAGAAAGAACCCTTCATTTGATAGAATTGCCCATACCCTAAACTAACTTAAAAAGTTGGTCTTCTTCCTGTGTGAACATTCGGCTTTGTGGTTCAGTGATGACTAATGTGGCAGGAATATCAACTTTAAGCCTATTTTTTTTCAATAAACTGGAAGCGTAAATTGATAGTTCCAGTGAAAAGATTGTTTCCACACCTCTTGTTCTCAGTTGCATAGGTTATGTACTTCTAAAAAAATCTGAGGTTTTTGGAATACAGAAAGGTTTATTTTTCTCTCCTGGTGTTACACATATGATGACCAGCATTGTGAACACGCTCATAGGCAGATGTCAGCTTTTTGCAGCATTCCCAAGGAATCTTAGCCCAGTCCTCATGGACAATAGCCTCCAGTTCACTAATATTTTAGTGTTTGCATGCTGCAACTGCCTTCTTCAAATCCTACCAGAGATTTTTTATATAGGTTCAAGTGAGGCGACTGTGATGAACACTCTAGAATCTTCCCAGACTTCTTCTTGGTGGATGTTGAGGTACGCTTAGGATCATTGTCCTTTTGGAAAGTCCAATGATGCCCAAGCATCAGCTTCCCTACAGATGGCATGACATTTTCTCCTTGGATATCCTGGTACTTGACTGAATCCATCTCGCCCTCCACACTTTGCAGATTTCCAGTGCCAGAGGAAGCAAGGCAGCCACAGAGCACAAATCTTCACTGTAGGCAGGGTGTACTTTTCAGCATATGCTTCCTTATTCCTCCTGCAGACATACCACTGATTCAAAAGCCCAAAATATTCCAGTTTTGTTAGATCACTCCACAGGACAATATCCCCAGACTTCTGTGGCTAATTTTTATGGTTTTGAGCATATTGGAGCTTGTGTTTTTGGCTCACTCGTGGTGTTTGTCTTGGAGACCTTCAGCATTTAGTACGTGCCCTACTGTGCAAACTGAAACTTCAGTGCCTCCTGCCTCCAAGTCTTGCTGTGGGTCTCCTGCAGTCACTTGAGGGTTTTTGACCACCCGTCTCCTCAGGAATCTGGTGACAGCCATTGATAGCTCCCTCTTTCTGCCACATCCTGGTACTGTAGCCACTCTTCCTTTAACTCTGAACTTGCAAACTGTGCTTCTAACTGTATGTCTACAAAAATTCAGTGCCTGTGCTACCTTTTTGTACCCTTTTCCTTGTTTGTGCTTTTAGTTATTAGCTTTTTGGACAATTCTTTTGACAGCCATATTTATAATATGCAATCAAATGTCACTGTCAACAAACCCCTAGCGAGTGCAAGTATTTGATGTGTTCTATCTCAAGCAAACCTGATGCAACTAATTAAGCTCCTGATTAGCTGCATTAGGTGTGCTTTACACAACACCTGATGTGCAAATATGCTCTTATGACAGATTCTTTTCAGGGGGTTGAATAATTTTGAGACTGCAGTAGTCATTAAAAAAGGCATCATGTGTTAAATTTGGAGAAACCACTTGTAATATTAGTTGTGTTGAGCTATTTAAAATGTTCTTGTTAAATCTGTATCACAAACAGCTGAAAGGTTGTAAATTTTGCTGTTAACCCAATTTGCCTTGGGGGTTGAATAATTTTGATTGCAACTGTACACTTCATTCAACAGGTTGATTTATTTATAAATAATAATTGGACCACACAATGTTTGACATATAGTAGTTATGTTGATGTAAAGAGTGCTAAAAAAGGAATAGTTCCATTGTCATGCAGTATAATGTGCTCTTGTTTAGCCAAGTGAGGTATGTGAAAAGCACAAAAGAAATTTATTAAGGACAGACCACTGGGAAATATGTATTACTCTTGTAGCATTCCTAGCAGCTTTTGACAGGATTAAATGCTTAGAACCCCCCTTCCTCCATACCATGCAAAGAACCACCTGATCCACACATAAACCACTTATTTCCCAAAAGCTTTGCAGTTGGGTCAATGGGATTAAGTATTCACTTGAAAAACAGGACATCATGACAGGACCCAACAAGATCATTCCCTGAGGTAGGAAACTCAATCTAACACATAATGCGAAATGTGACCACACTTTAATTGGTAGAGCACACCACATGAAGTGCTTTTTTACCTACAAACACTCACAGTGTGGATTTGGCATCAATCATATCGCCAGAGCATGCTTTCCATCCACACAATTCATGTTAAATATAATAACAATTCACTCTCACTGCAAATGCACCATGGCACAACTACCTCACCTGATACCTAAACAGGCAATATAAAATCACATTTGACTGCTTCCATGGTTCAAGATCCAAGAAAATGCATTGATATTTTCCCTGTAAGAAACGAATAATGCAAGTGAAAAATTGTAATAACATTTCCATGAAACTGGCTTCACATATTTGAACAGACTTTTGACATTTGTCATATCTGAGACATGCCTGCTTATTATGTAAAAATTTCAGACTGGGAAGGATGTTTTATTCAAAGGTCTTTAGGCTTAAGACTGTGTGTCATAAAATTACTGGACATATGAAAATGTATGACTCACTTAAGGACTACATTTTCTGATGCCATTATTGACACCCTTATTGAAAGTAATATATTAACAAGAACATATATCTGTATCATGGAAGTATCAAATATAAACAACACAGACAATAATAAAGAAAAGCGCTATTTTTTGCATGTAAATGGAATCGTCTTTTGACAATTACATAGTGTCCTATCCAATAATCCACTGGTTCTTAAACTCAGTCCTGGGGACCCACTGTGTATGCTTGTTTTTGTTCTAACCACAATTGCAATCCCAGAATTAACAAGTTGTTAATATTTGTTAATTAGTGACTTGTCGGGCTAGAGTGATGTTCCACTCTCTTAAACCGCATTGATAGAAATGACTATGCATTCCAAAATGTTTAAAAGCCCAATGTTCATCTTGTATTTATTTTGTGATATTCCAAGTCAGCAAGCCAAGCCAGGCCAAAGTGGCAGAATGAATTAACTCATCAAATTTAAGATTGAGATGAATCAGTAAGCAGGTGTATAAGTTCTTTCCAAATGTTTTTCCTAAAACCAAACACAAAAATAACTAACACATTTGACTTATTTTAATATACTTTGTCTTTGAATTCTAAATTAGCTGATTTATGGTTAATTATGCTTGGCTCAAATCTAATATTTTTGCCTTAATGTGACACAGAGCAAATGTTTTCAGGGCTGTGTGGATGCAGAAATCCGATCTTCAAATCAGAATTGAGTCACTTTTATATGTAGTTGGATAAAATTCTGATACACTCCCATGCGACATAAATAAGAGCAGTCAGATTGGAATCCATGCAGCTTTGTGCCCGGAAACCTAGGAGAAGCCACAGGAAAATTCAATAAAAAAGAAAAAAATGAAAAGCAATTACACCATAAATCTACAAAAGTAATAAACTTGGGCTTTCAGTCAAATACATGATTATTGTTGAAAGAATTTTTATGACCAAACCTGGTTGACAATCTTATTTCAAAAACAGTCCAGTATTTAAACCCATTTGTTTTTTAGAGGAGCTAAACTCGGCCTAAACCCTGAAACTAAACCACATTAGCACCCTTGGCACTTTGGCATGTTTCCCATAGAACCCCTCTAGGTAAGACATGGAACCTCCCATGTTCAGTTTGTCAGTTCTGCTAACACAGGAAAGAAAGGAACAAAATCTTGGGGGAGAAAAGACATGGCTAAGTTCCTTTTGGGTCATTCCATGTTAAATGTCCAAATGGCTCCCACTCGACCATCTCAGATTTGGCAGAAAAAATTCCAGCCAGTGCATTCACTCCCAATAGGAGAAATCCAAAATTTTAGTTTCCTCAACTCCCTCAGTTACATCAAGGGTAATATTTTGCAACTAAGTTCCGGCCCTTTTTGAACAGCTATTTCTGAGGAGCCACTTTCACATGGCTATATCTAGAAAAGTATTTCAGCTAAGTCCTTCAAATTTTCAGTAGTGAAAGTATGCTACTATAACTTGAGGAATATGGACTTATAAAGGTGTCCCTTTAGTTCATCATATATTTCTGGGTGCTTAAAGTTGCTCGAAAATTTTACTGTACGCTCTGCGGTAGCATATTTGAAGGACTGTAAAAAGCCTAATTTCAAAGACAGGGATTTGGTCTTGCACATACAGCTTCCCATATATGTTGAGTATTTTTTATAATTCTGGCCCTCTCTTATGTATAATCTAGAAAATATTAAGGCGTGCAAATGAGAAAAAAAAATTGCTATTTTTCACATTTAATAACAAAAAAAGGACACCATCCACCAACATCAAATTGACTGTTTTTGAAAGATTAGATGCCTGTTATTAACATATCAAAAATTTGTGATGGGGTTCTGCTTTATTTTCTCAAAATACATTTTTGAAACTATGGTATTTTTGTGGACACACAGCATTTAATGGCATCAAAGGCACATTCAAACATTATTTTATAAAATGCTCATAGTTAATGATAGAAAGCTTAAACTCAACAAAGTGCTTTATTTCATAAATGTTAAAGGAAAAGTTTAACCTAAAATGAAAAATTCACCATCATATACTCACCCCAAGGCTAATTGAAGGGTCAAGCGACTTTTGTCCTCAACACAGTTTTGAGTTTTAAGGAAAACAGACAAAGAGAAATCCAAAAATGAATGGAACTAATGGTGGCTTTCACTTTTTCGCTTAAAAAGCAAATATTAAAAAACATAAAATGGAGCTTTGACGGAAATTCTGATAGGTCATGGAGTTCAGCTTGCTTAACGTAAGAGGTGCTACCTCCTGGAGAGTCACCTGAACTGAAACTTCAGTCACTTCAACTGAAATTCTGCCAGCCACTGGGATGTCACTACCCATAGTACATATCATAACATGACATTCAGCCCAGAAAAGCTCACCATTTTTCCTATCTCTTAAGTTTATCTAACGCATCAGATCCTAGTTCACTAAATGGTTTGTATAGTATATTTCTCTTGTATTGGCATCAAGAGAAATCATGGCAGCCGCAAGGTTGTCACTACACTTGGTACACTTCATATAGTATATTTCTCTTGTATTGGCTTCAAGAGAAATCCCAGCTGTCGGGTTGTCACTACACATAGTCCACTTCATGTAGTATATTTCTCTTGTATTGGCATCAAGAGAAATCATGGCAGATGCAAGGTTGTCACTACATGGTATATAGCCGTCGGGTTGCCACTACAGACAGTCCACTTCATATGGTATATTTCTCTTGTATTGGCATCAAGAGAAATCATGGCAGCTGCAAGGTTGTCACTACACATGGTACACTTCATATAGTATATTTCTTGTGCTGGTTTTGAAGAACGTACAGCCATAAGGCTGTCACTACACATAGTACACTCATAGTATATTTCTTTTGAATTGGTTTCAAGAGAAATTGTGCCAGCCATCAGGCCGTTACTACATGGAACACTTCACATAGTATATTTCTCTTGTATCGACATCAAGAGAGATCGTGCCAGCTGCCCGGCTGTCACTACATATAGTACACTTCGCTTAGGATATTTCTCTTGTATTGGCATCAAGAGAAATTGCGCCGGCCGGCGGGCTGCCACTACACATTGAACACTGTATAATTTATTCTGCATTCAAATTAGCCTATGCCCAGCATGGTTCTGTTTGGGGGGTTAGTAGCAGCTCCCTGCCTTCGGTTCCATGCTTGAAGGGCAGGATCTCTCAGAACAGAGCCATGTCGCCAAACCCAATGTATGCTTGTATGCTGATATGCCTGTATGCTTTCAATAATTGTTCTCTTTTTGACAAAGTGGTCCTATCAGAAATGGAGCTTTGACGGAAATTCTGTTAGGCCATGGAGTCAAGCTTAGTTAACATAGGAAGTGCTACTTCCTGCAGAGTCACCTGAGAGCATTTGACTGTCAACTGACTTTGCTGTCATATGATTGCTTGGCCGGTAACATGTTGGGCTTATTTAAGTTTTCCTTCCCGAGTAGCTGTTCCTTGGCGTGAGCAAGCGTTTCTACACGATCTTCATTTATGTGACTGGGATAAGTTATACTTGATTCCAGACCCTGAAATTGCATTTTCATATTTTAAAATTAGTATTTTTTGAAGTTATAGACCGGTTTGCTCCTATTAGAAAATTTAAGGTTAAAGGTCGAGGCAACCCATGGTTTTCAGACAAACTGTCTGATACAATTCATGAGCGTAATATGGCATGGGCAACAGCAAGAAAGACCAAATGCCAGTCTGACTGGATACATTTTAGGCATCTACGGAACAGATGTATTTCTTTGATTCGCAAAGCTAAATCAGATTATTATGTTAAAGAAATGGCAGATAGCCTAAATGACCCTTCTAAATTCTGGAAGGTTATTAAGGAGTTGTCATCAGGCTCTGGTAATAGCAGTGACCTACCACTATCACTAAAGTTGGGAACTGAAATTATAACTGATAAAATGGGTATGTTAAATGCTCTAAATCAGCACTTTATCTCTGCTGGCCTATTGTTTGAAAATGAAACACATCTTCAACAAAATTCTTCTTATAATGAAGAAAAGATGCCTTTTGATTTTGATTTTAATTTCAGTCCTATAGAAGTAAGTGAAGTATGTGATGCTTGAAGAAAATAAACACTAAGTAATCAGCTGGTCCTGATGGTTTAGATCTGCACTTTTTACAAGTTGCTGTGGAGATCATCGCTGAGCCATATTTTTAACATGACTCTAGAAAGTGGGCAAGTACCTAAGATCTGGAAGTTGGCTTATGTCACTCCCGTGCTAAAAAAGTGGAGATCCATCCACCCCGAATAATCATCGGCCTATCTCCAAACTTTCAGTTTTAGCCAAGGTACTGGAAGGGCTTATTAGCTCTCAAATAAAGGATTTTTTATTTAAAAATGGCATTCTAAATGATATGCAGTCTGGGTTTAGGAAAAAACATAGTACAGTCACTGTTACAATGAAGGTCTTAAATGATTTCATAACTGCCATTGACTCTAAAGAACACTGTGTTGCACTTTTCTCAGATTTATCTAAGGCTTTTGATACTGTTGACCATTTAAGGGGTGATCTGGGGTTAAATGAAAAATGACACCAGAAAACAACTCAGAATTAATCTGAAGAGGTATATGTAATAACCACCAAAAAGATAAGAAGGGTGGGCATTTTCTGTTTCATATGCGGTTGCCAGTGGTAATCGAGCAAGATCATTAAATATGCAGAAAAACTTCTGGCACCAATCTCTTTAACTCTATGACAGAATTCAGTTTTTGTTCATCATTTAAAAGCTATTGCTTCTCCAAATGCAATGACATTGCGCCATTCTTGCCCAATTTATCGCTTCAGGATTTTTGGGATTTTATGCGAGAATCTGACTTAACACTCAAAAATATTCAAAGTAGTAATAGATAGGCAAAATTTCCTATGTCATTGCATTTAATGAAGTGAAAGTACCTGCAGCCCAAATTTCAATGATAAATAAAAAGTTGGTGGCTGCTACAAATATGAGAAACATGGAAAAGTAATACCTAGGAAATCAATAGAAAATGCATTAGACCGCTTTGAAAAATAATTAGTGATTATTAAAGGTGGGTTATTATAGAATATTTTTATTCAAAAAATTTTTTGGAAAAATAATCAAATTTTGCCCATTTAACCACAGATCACCCCTCAATTCTCTGACAGAGGCTCACTAATATAGGGTTTTCTCCAAAATCTGTTAAATGGTTTGAAAACTATTTGAGTGGTAGAACACAGTGTGTTCAAGTTGATGGTTTGTCTTCGACTTTTTTATCAAATTTATGTAAAAATGTTACTGATGCAAAGTTCCACTTTTATGCTGATGATACAATTATTTATACTACTTCATCTTCTTTAGTGAGTGTAGTTCACGACCTACAAGGTGCTTTTAACGTAGTTCAGCAGAATTTATGTAGATTGCTGCTCATACTTAAACAAGACCAAAAATGATGTTCTTCAAGGTCAAAAGGAAATTAAAGATATTATCAGATTTTAACTCTGAATAATGAGCGCATTGAATGTGTATCAACATATAACATTTCTGGCGCTTTCCTCCCTCGATGAAAAACTGTCTTTTCATCATCATATTGAGTATCTAACAAAAAAGTTGAGGGTAAAATTTGGATTCTTTTATCGAAACAAAAGCTGTTTTTCTTTTGTCGTAAGAAAAAACTGATTCAAGCAACCTTTTTGTCAGTAATCGACTATGGTGATATTTTTTCTATGCATGCAACCGCATCATCTCTGAAAATGTTGGACTCTGTAAACAGGCTGCGCCGCAATTTATTTCTGATCTGCTCGCATCATCATTGTATGTCAAGAGGAAGTTGGCTGGCCTCATTGTACAATAGAAGAATGGAACATTGGTACATCTTCCTGTATAAGGCCATCCTGCATGAACTGCCTTTGTATCTATGTTCTCTGCTGACTCCAAAAAATGTAAGAAGGACCCAGGTTCTTACGGACACATCATGTTTGCCATCCCTCGAACTCACTCTTTTGGAAATCGAGCTTTCTCTGTTTTTGCTCCCTCATCTTGGTCCGGGCTACAGAATTATCTTAAACTGGATCATCGCATAAGTTTACATGTTTTTAAACCAGAATTAAGGCTTACTTAACCAGTGCATGTACATGCTTTACTGCGAAAAACCGTTAATGCATTTTTGCCTTGTTGTCTGTTGTTGTTTTCTGTTTGAAACTTTTATGCTGCTGTCTTGGCTAGGACTCCCTTGGAAAAGAGATTTTGTATCTCAGTGGGATTTATTCCTGGTAAAATAAAGGTTAAATAAATAAAAATAAAATAAAATTCAGTTCTCGCTCGGCGAGGCATCTCTCTCATTGTCGGTAGCTAAATAATTTCTTCTATGGCAAAAATCGTGATCTGCTCACCTATTGCGAACCGCCACTGTTCGAAAGCTGGTCTTTTCCGGGTGTCGAAAAAACATTTGGATGCCTTAAAAATGCAGTAAGTGTACTGCGGTACTGTCCTAAATCAGAACTAGCTAATTGGACCTGTATGTCTTGCAAACAAGTGTGTGCTGGAGTGCAAACATTTCATGGAGTCGCGGCAGTGCTTGTACTTGCAGTGCAGTATGCTGCTGTAATATCACAATTTGTGAACTTACTCGAGCTGCTAGTTTCTCCTCGTTTTTTACTCCTGGATAAGCGAAGTTTAGGAAGGAATTTTTGTGATGAGGCTTGAGCGTCATGCACTAATCAATCAATCAATGCGTCTTTTGCACGATCATAAATATGATCTTGGCACAGATGACCAGTACCTAATTCACAAATGGCTTATCGAGGAGTTAACGATTGTCACTTTGATTTTCTTTAAATACAGGTTGCTCACTAGTTTCTTTGCACGGTCAGTGTATTCAATTTGCCAGCCTAACAAAGCGCATCATGAACATCATCTTACCGCGGCACTGAACGAGCATATGGCTTTATCGGAACCCTTATATCGAGTCGCGTTT
The DNA here is from genome assembly GCA_029692085.1 of Gymnothorax javanicus. NCBI lineage: Eukaryota > Metazoa > Chordata > Actinopteri > Anguilliformes > Muraenidae > Gymnothorax > Gymnothorax javanicus. The sequence continues at coordinate 86,091,866 of CM056195.1, forward strand.
ATGCCTGATATTTTATGGATTGCTACAAATGATAACTTTTGGCCTTCCTGCTGGACCTAATTCACTTGGCTACAATGAAGTATTTAGGGATGGCAAATTGAAACTTTTGTAAACAACCTCTGGGACGGATGCTGTTTCTTGTGCCAGGTGACTTGGTTTCAAATTGCTTGACTTAATTTGATTGGTTAACTCTACTTCTACCTGGGTTCACGAACATGCCGTCAAATTGATCACCTGCTCATGTTCGATCCGAGTTTTGCTCGAAAAAGCTCTAAAGGTTGGTGTATTGTGGGCCCATTTTCATTTGCCTTGTCTCAGGCCTATTAATAGCAATCATGGGGCAGAATTACTACAATTTGCCAGTTATTCCCATTGAAATATTCAGTAGATGTACTTGGTGTATTTGTGTATTTTCCATGGCTTTGATTTGCTTCATGCTTAAAAAAAAAAATTGTGGAGATTAAGCTTGAAATTTGCGAACTTGCTGCGATCTCTCGAGTTCTATCCACCTCCCCATAGTGCGTCAACTCTGGTGTTTCAAAAATAAATGAAAAAAAAATATATTGCATCAAATGAAGTCACTTGGCTAAGCGGCTTGGTTGCTACACGGATCGATTGCGTGTACACGGGTAGGAATCAAACTAAGCCCTTTGTATCTGTGTTGTCATAAGTGTAACTGTCCTAAACAAATGAAACTTGAATTTCAAAATTTCCAGCTCTAGAGGTATTATATATGCATCGGTATAATGCACATTTCAGCTCACTAATGATTTGTATGCCTTATTAATACTGTCTATCCGGTTCAGCTTGGTTTGTCAGAACGCTGGCATTACGTTTTATGGGCTGAGCTGCGGCCACATTGTTGAACAGCAACCTGCGTTTGCCATTTAAGTTCCACATGGTGCTTTGTGTCCTATTGTGTCTTGGTGCTTATACAAGTGGAGTGTGTATTCAGCATTGGCTTGCTCTAGATTCGTCTTTTTTATATATTTATTTTAAAAAAGCAATGTCTCGCTCATGTTCTTTAAAGCCATTGGTTTCTCATTTATGCTTCAGCAGCGGTATGTCTGGCACAGGAAATTGTTCATGTTAATTTTTATAATTCCATAATTTGAATAACCATGGCCAAAAATATATTAAGCGTTATTCAGATGACGATTGCCTTACTGCGGGAGCAAATTGTGACTGCCATGAATGTTTAAATCAATTGCTGCTACGCCGCTTGAATTCTACTCGTTTCCAATAGTAATACCGCAACTACTCGTTTGGTGTTTTTCATCTATCTCTAGCAGGTGCTGCCATTGGTAGCAGTGTCCAGTTAAGGTAACAGTTTGCAAATCGCATTGTATGCACCTTGTGACAAACCCACAACAACTGCTAACAACTGGAGTGCTCAGCAAATGTTTTGGGGGGAAGAACCAAACAATCATGACTTTGCTGTACCATGATTGCTTGGACGGTAATATGTTGAGCTTATTTAAGTTTGCCTTCCCGAGTAGCTGTTCCTCGGCGCGCTAGCTCAACAATCCTCCTCCACCCCAGCTCCACCTGTCTTTTAAGCATGCATTGATTATGTTCTCATATGAGTAAAATTCCGTTAAAAAAAAAACGTCTCTTCCTTTTGAGGTCATTGTTGCTTTAGGCTCTGTTCTATGCAGGGGGGGCTAGTAGCAGCTCCCTGCCTTCGGTTCCATGCTTGGACGAGCAGGGATCTCTCAGAACAGAGCCATATCGCCAAACCCAATGTATGCTTGTATGCTGATATACCTGTACGCTTTCAATAAATGTTCTCTTTTTGACAAAGTGGTCCTATCAGAAATGCCTCCACACTGCTCATGTGACATTTTCGAAGTGTCTGTAAGCCCCGACATCATGATTTGACTCAAAAAGATATCATTTTCACTATGTTTTTCGCCTTATTATGAGCCATTTATAAATTTGTAGAACAAGTGGAACATTTCCATATCCTCTAGTCATACTCTAAATTATTCAGATACTTCCACCAGCTAAGCACAGGTATGTGACCAAGCAAACTTTTTTTGTTTTTTTTAACCCAATTTCATATTTTCAGAGACAGAAGATCAAGAAATTGCATTATGCATTTCATTATTTTCATAAAGTAATATCAATTTCCACGTCCAATGGAAGGTACGGCTTGGCGCAAAGTGCGTAAGATATGGGCACTAAGCACAGTAATGTTCCAAGTAAATATACTGTACGGGCCGTAAAAATATTTACGCCTTAGTGACTATTGGGAGTACAAATCTATCACTCTTGTCAAGATGTGCAAAAACCAAAGATGAATCATCCACCGAACAAGAAATTTCAATTTTTTGGCTTTTATTAAGAAAACGTGCCACTGTTTTTTGTTTTGTTTTAGTATCTTACCAGTGGAGGTGGACGCCTGTTCGCTCCGAACATTTTCATTGTGTTCCATAATGGCTTGCTGAGTGCGAGCTCTCATAGAAGAGTAGACGAAGTGTAGTCTCTTCTCTGTGTACTTCAGCAGTGATGAATGGAACACTTCAAGGTTGCCTGTACAGAATATCGATTAACTGTTTAAAACTTGTAAACAGGTATTTGTCATACTGATAACATTTGCAGTTCAAATGAGGCTGTAAAAACATAATGGTTATGTACTGCAAACCTGTGTGCTTGAAGAGGGCCAGGTGTTTCAGGTCCTTCATGAGGCCTTTGTCCAGGGCAATAGCTGACAGGGTTTTGAAAGCAGTAGAGTCTTTCTGAAGGCCCCTCTTTCGCCTCTGTTCCTCTGATTGGAGGTCATCATGCTGACATTTTCCTCTGTCTTTTTCACCATCTTCTTCCTCCCAGCGATGCACACCTCATTAAATGTGATGAAGTAAAGGATTGCCACTTTTTATCAAATCTTTCAATTTAGGGGTAAAGACAAATAATTTGAAATTAAATGTCACACGCAAATACAGCAACTAGGTTGCATCATTTCCAACTGTTGATAACAGAATTTCTTTCAAAATTGTAAGAAGGTACTTTTTACTAACATCTGGGTCACCTCCAGAAGTCGCACAAGTTTAACCACAAGTGCTTTTACAGATGGATTTGATCCAAGGTTGAAGGTCTCTGGGTCGCCCTTTTCTCGTTGGACACTGCCAGTAATTTCTTCATTAACCCTGGCAATACACAGCAGAAAAATTATAACTCTAATTATAGAAAACACATTTTAATTCAGGATTCAAAAAAATTATGTTTCAGCATTTACTAAAACACATAATTATATTACCTGACTGAACAGAAAACCATATTTGCCTTTGGATTGTATCATACATGTTGAATGTGTGATCACTAAAATCAAAAATATCATGTGTATAATCACTAACAGAACATTCCTCTAATTGTATTTAGATTGTACATATGATTCATGTATGAATTACTTAACCTATAATTATATATTACTAATTCATGTATTGAACGGATAAGTATTCTTAGGTTAATTTAGAATCACATATGAATTAAATTATTAAGCATTTTTCATGAGGAGACATTGTTGAGAGGAATGGATTGGAATGCAAATGAGTAATCGAAATGGGTACATGGTGAGCAAGAATGACCTTGGCCAGGAGATAGCCCGGACGAACATTATTTTTTGTTTCTCTTCTTATAATAAGTTTATTTATTATTTAAACTTCTTTATTTAACCAGTAAAATCACATGAGACAAGTCTTTACATGTATGGAATCAATAACAGGCATAAAGTTTGACATGAAACATATGAAGGACAAACATTAAAGACATAACACACATTAATTCCTAACAAATATACAACACAACCAGCAATAATAACCACTCTATAAAGAGAACAAAGTTGAGAGTAAAAAAATTAGAAATAGAAAATTTTATAACAAGTAATCCTAACGAGTGAGCCCAAAGACCTAAAATAATAATAAAAATGTTGGGGAGATTATATAAAAAAAGGGTTATGCATCAAAACAGGAGTAGTGACTAGAAGAGAGTATCCTCACATCCTTTTAAAGCTGGAGAGAAACCAGGTAGCCAATTTGAGTTTAGACTGGAGGTCATTCCACGACTGGGCGCCTCCAAAGTAGGAAAGACTTCTTTTCCCTGACTCAGATTTGAGTGGAGGCACAACGTAGCGTAGCCAAGAATTGGATCTTAGATTGAAAGAATTTTGAACCAAAACGAATTTGGCACAGATGTAAGAGGGGAGGTTACCAAGAATGGCTTTATAACAAAATGTACCAGTGTTGCAACCTGCTAGATGTTAACGAGGACCAACCAACAGCAGAGTACACAAAGTACAGTGGTGTCCTAAAAGGAGAGTTAGTGATGAACCTCAAGGCTGCGTGAAAGAGAGGATCAAGTTTGCCAGTGCTGAGGCACAGGCAAATCTATAGACAATGTCACTCATAGTCCAGCTATGGCAGGAAGAGGCCTGTTGGAATGAACAGTTACTTGCCCCCTAATGTGAACTCACTCTTCCAATGCAGTTGGATCTTTACCGGAAGGCAATCCTATGACCACCTGGTATACGTCAACTGCTCTGCTTTTCAGAAAGATATTAAGCATGTAGCACTCGAAAGAGAAGATATGTGGCCTTAGAATCTACTCTTACTTACCCTTGACAACATGCCAGATGTCAAACTCATGTTGAATGTATGGGTAGTCTTCCCGCATGATCTTCCTAACAGATGGCGATCTGTCAGTAGTCACCACCTCCACCTCAACACCTTGCTCCAGGAGATAATCCAGTCCTCTCAGAAATCCTCATGGTTCCATAGCAACAGATTTGGCTGCCTCAGTCACCTATACCACCACGACAGTATCAGTCCCCACAACATACATCTTATGTATAATGCTTGCCACAGTCAGGTAGGAACTGTGTACAAAAAATTTTTTCACACATTCATACATCTGTAAAAATGTATACCCAATAACAACTGTAGTCACCTTATTACATGATACAGTATAATGATGTGCTGCTACACGTGCCTGCACTAATTCGAAGTGGATAATTTGATCAGTTGTGTCTTCCATGAAGCTGTAGGTGTTGTATTTGGCAGAGAAGCCCGGCTAAAGAAATATGATCTAGTATTTACCAAAACCAACGCAGGTGAATTCATCTCTGAACCCCACATTATTTGAGAAACCATTCTTTTACAACCAATATGTCAAATACAGTGAGATTATCTGCCTGATCTCCACCCCAAACACAAGCACTCCCTTCTTGGAGCATATATTATGACCGCAGTAGCTGCCCATGATTGCATTATATGACTTATATACAATGTCAGCGACAGGGACGGTATGATGACTGTATTGAATAAAAATGTGTTTTTTTAGGCACTTGGAGGGTTGAGCGGGCCAGCCTAATCAGCAATGACTGTATATGTGGCTACCACTGAACAGCTTACAAGATGATTATTATTTTCTGGCATCCCTCAAACATCAGGACAGGAACTCCACTTGCCACTATGTCCATTTGTGCATTCCCAGGTTATGCCGATGAGGCTCCCAGTAGCAGTAACACCTGGTTCGAGTATCCCTCCTCCACACTGATGGCATGTCTTGAAAAGTTGCATCAATTTGGTCTCGTCCACCAGCCATTTCCTTTCATGCCATGTCCCCACCCTTGTTTTCCTCTGAAGTTGGAGCTGAAGTTGAGCTGGGAAGAACAAACTAATGTCTTTTAAAAAATCTGAAGGGACAACAACTGAGGCCATGCTGACATCTTGCTCAAAACTATGCTCCAAACTTCCTTGTTCAGTCTGTGCTTGTACACCCTACATTGAACAATATGATCAAAAGGCAGCCATCAGTCTGACATAATTTATATTGTGTTGCTTTCTGGTTATCATGAGTAAAGCACAATAATCAATCTTTAAAAAAGATAAATATCTAAAAGCTATTACTCTGTAGACCTAACACCATCAAATGGGGAGATTAATGACTAACATTTAAATTGTCAATAAAGGTTTTAGTTTTTACATTATGCTATAATTTGCATGTGTGAGTACTCACAGTTTGATATGACCATGTTGGGGGGAGGGCATAGTAGCTCCCAAATGTGGATGGACGGGTCCTTTCTTCCATTGTTTCTGGACTTGTTAGCAACAGCTGTACTCTTGCATGTGGCTGTTTCAATTGATCAGTCTCTGGAAACATTTTGGTTCACTGGGGTGGAATGTTGCAAACCAGCAAAAACAGCCTCAGCTTTCACCACGGTCTCTGCTGTCCCAGCCTGGTCTGCTGCAGCAGGACGGGGTGAAGGAGTGTCCTGGAAACAGACGCGTGCAGCTAGTTAGGCACAATCATACACGGATTATGTTGAAATAATTTTTTAAGGACAAATCATAAATTGGTGATGCACAATCACGAGTCATAACTTAATCCAGGGGTGTGTCTCCCAACAGCATAGTTGATAACTTACATAGTTCGTCCATTCACAGTCAATGGTTCCAACTATGTTATAATCTGTGATTTCGGGAAACGCCCCCCTGGTTAGTTAAATCTAAATGCAGAGCGTTTGCTTATGTATTTTTGCCTGAATTAGTCTATATTGTAATTTCCACGATCGTCAAAAATGTCCACGACAAATATATAAAATGTCTATAAATGTTATACCTCTGTCCCTGGTAGTGAACTAGTCGGCACAGCAGTGGGTTAATTTCCTTCAATAGAAGTTTTCCTGCTTTTCTTCCGACGCTTAATGCAGTCCTCTGGTGAAAATGTCTACTACACACCTGGAGAAATTTGAGGGAACCAACGAGATGTTGAGATCTAGCCGAAGAGCGATTAGCCACGGCCGTAGTCTGTTTTGGTCATGTTTTGGTAGTCTGTGGAAAGTAACTGATCTCGCGATGCTCTCGGTTGAAGCATCCAGGAAAAGCACACACTCGAACCATCGTTTTATGAATCGGCACGATTGAAAGAAGCTGCAACAGTTTGGAAACAGATGAAACACCTAATTCAAAGAAGCTAAACCGTTTGGTAACAGATAAAAACCCGAAAGTGTTATTATCAGTTTAACAAAGGCACTTGTTGATTGCTGTACCTCCAGCGGACTTCTATATTATGCGTATATGGATAGTTCGCTGCTTGCATGTAAACACGAGTGCAAGGCTACCCTAAGTTTTCTAGGTCTTCTTCTTCTTCGTATTTTTAGTCCTCCAGGTAACGGAACTTCACTCTTCCCGAGGAAAAAAAACATGGCTCCTGGCTAAGTGGCTACATTGGACATTTAGGCGAAAAACATAGTGAAAATGACATTTTTTCGAGTCAAATCATAATGTCGGGGCTTATAGACACTTCGAAAATATCATACGAGCAGTATGGAGGAATTTTGTTTTTTTTAAGCTTGAAAAAGTGGCCATCATTGGATTCCATTCATTTGGATTTTTCGTCGATGCTGTTTTTCCTTTAAAGTCCAAAACTGTCTTGAGGACAAAAGAAATTATCTGACCCTTCAATTAGCCTTGGGGTGAGTATATGATGAGTGAATTTTCATTTTTGGGTGAACTTTCCCTTTAAGTTACACTTGAATTATAACCCATATACAGTTTTCAGATATATTTTCAAATACTGTAGTCCCAACATCAATGAAAGATCAAACTTGTTACAAATCATTACTTAAAATTATTGTATCAATGAACAGTTAAATCCAAGTAGAAAAAAAATTTACCTGTATGCTTCAATTAGTAATAACCAGTGTTAAAAGAGTTTTGACAGTCCTGCAGAATTGCAAATAATGGAACATTTTAAATTACCAGTTGATAGCAGTTAGCACAGATACTACACAAATCATTTGAACTCTTTCATGAAGTTTTCAGCTACTTTGGTGTCCTGCTCCTTGAGTGCAAATCTACATTCAGTTGTAGTGCTTGGGACTTCAATCTTGGCAATGATGTGTTGCACGGGTACCCAGTATAGGTCTTCCCTCCTGGGCCAGAAAAAAACTTGCTGGGCCGTGCGGATGCATGAACCGTTCAGACATGTTATAGCTTCTTAATGACCAAGCACGTTTCTAAACTTACAACTTAAAAAATGTTTCAATTAATTTTTATTTTATTTTACAGGTTGATTTATTAATAAATAAATTAATACAAAGTGTATATATATGATCAATAATTTAATCTCTGATCAAATAAAATGGCATTCTTAACACATCCTCTGTAAGATAGATATATTGTATTTGATAATTAAACTTGAATTTTTGGCCCTGTTAAGGTTGTAATATTTCAATATCTAAACACTGCATATGGGTTATTCTTCAAATGTGAGTTAACATTTATGAAATAAAGCACTTTGTTGAGTTTAAGCTTTCTTTCATTAACTATGTGCATTTTATAAAATAATGTTTGAATATGCCTTTGAAGCCATTAAATGCTGTGTCCAAAAAATACCATATTTTCAAAAATTTCTTTTGAGAAAATAAATCAGAACTCCATCACAAATTTTGGATATGTTAATAACAGGCATCTAATTTTTCAAAAACAGTCAATTTGATGTTGGTGGATTGTGTTATTTTTTGGGTATAAAATGTTAAAAATAGCACAAATTTTATTTTTTTCATTTTCAAGCCTTAATATTTTCTAGATTATTCATAAGAGAGGGCCAGAATTATAATACAAAATACACAACATATATGGGAAGCTGTATGTGCAATACCAAATCCCTGTCTTTGAAATTAGGCTTTTTACAGTCCTTCAAATATGCTACCTCAGAGCGCAGAGTAAAATTTTTGAGCAACTTTAAACACCCAGAAATATATGATGAACTAAAGGGACACATTCATAAGTCCATATTCCTCAAGTTAGAGTAGCAGATTTTCACCCCTGAAAATTTGAAGGACCTAGCTGAAATACTTTTCTAGATATAGCCATGTGAAAGTGGCTCCTCAGAAATCTCTGTTCAAAAAGGGCCAGAACTTAGTTGCGAAACTATTTTTTAAGACAAAACTATAAAGAGTTGAGGGTTAAAATTTTGGATTTATCCTATTAGGAGGTATATGCACCCGCTGGAATTTTTTCAGCCAAATCTGAGATGGTCAAGTGGGAAGTTTCTCTGAAATTCAGACATTTGACATGGAATGACCCTTTTTCATTTCTCAATATTGGTTCCCATCCCACAACATACAGTGCTGAAAAAGTATTTTCCCCCTTCCTGATCTTTGATTTTTTTGCATATTTGTCACACTTGAACGTTTCAGATAATCAAACTAATTTTACTATTAGACAAAGATTACCAGAGTAAACACAAAATGCTGTTTTTAAATGATGTTTAATTTATTGAAGAAAAAAGCTATCCAAACAGCCCTTGGCCCTATGTGAAAAAAGTAATTGTCCCTAAACCTAATAACTGCTGAAGCACTGGCGTAGTAAAACAACTGCAATCAAGTGTTTGTGATAACTGGCAATGAGTCTTTCACATCGCTGCGGAGGAATTTTGGCCCACTGCCTTTTGCAAAATTGTTTTAATTCAGCCACATTGAGGGGTTTTCGAGCATGAACGGCCTGTTTAAGGTCATACCACAGCATCTCAATCGGATTTAAGTCCGAACTTTGACTAGGCCACTCCAAACCCTTCATTTTGTTTTTTTTAAGCCATTCAGAGGTGGACTTGCTGGTGTGTTTCTGATCATTGTCCTGCTGCATAACTCAAGTGCACTTGAGCTTGAGGTCACGAACTGATGGTCGGACATTCTCCTTCGGGATTTTCTTGGTATGTTGGTGAATTATGAGCCCACTAATTCGCTAAGTAAGTCAGCCCAGGTCCTGAAGGAGCAGTAAGCAAAGTCATGACCATCACACTACCACCATGTTTGACTGTTGGTATGATGTTCTTTTTATGAAATGCTGTATTAGTTTTGATGCTAGATGTAACGGGACGCACACCTTCCAAAAAGTTAAACTTTTGTCTTGTCAATTCATAGAATATTTTCCCAAAAGTCTTAGGGATCATCAAGATGTTTTTTGGCAAATGTGAGACGAGCCTTTGTGTTCTTTTGGTCAGCAGTGGGTTTTCGCCAGAAACTTCTCCCATGGATGCCATTTTTGCCCAGTCTCTTTCTTATTGTTGAATCATGAACACTGATTTAACTGAGGCAAGGGAGGCCTGCAGTTCTTTAGATGTTGTTCTGGGCTCTTTTGTGACCTCCTGGAAGAGTCATTGATGCGGTCTTGGAGTAAAATTTTGCAGGGCCAGTCACTCCTGGGAAGCCTCACCACTGTTCCACGTTTACTCCATTTGGGGATAATGGCTCTCACCATGGTTCACTGGAATCCCAAAGCCATAGAAATGGCTTTGTAACCCTTTCCAGACTGATAGATGTCAATGACTTTGTTTCTCATCTGTTCTTGAATTTCTTTAGATCGCGTCATGATTTGTTGCTTTTTGAAATCTTTTAGCAATCTTTTAGCCTTCTTCACTTTGTCGACAGGTTCTATTTAAGTGATTTTGATTCAACAGGCTTGGCAGTGAAGGTGTGGCTAGTGAAGTTGAACTCAAAAAATTTGGTTAATCACAGTTAATTCATAATTTAACAAGGGGGGGAATTACTTTTTCACATAGGGCCAGGTAGGTTTGGATAGCTTTTTCCCTCAATAATTTAAATCATAATTTAAAAACTGCATTTTGTATTTACTGGTTGTCTTTGTCTAATATTAAAATTTGTTTGATGATCTGAAACATTTAAGTGTGACAAATATGCAAAAAAAAAAAAAAGTATAAAGGGCAACAAGGTTTTTTCACAGCACTGTAGTTCATGACTCAACTTTGATTGGTTTTGTCTTGAACCAGCGACACACAATCACTTAAACTTAAAATTTGTTTGGGAAGGCAAAGAAAAAGTAAAACCTGCTGTACATTATTGTTATGTTGTAAAGTTCAAACAAATTATTTTAAGAGCTCTAAACACCAGTGTTCAGCAACTGAATTTGGAGCTTATTGATTTTATCTTTATATAATTTGATCAGTGAAAAAATGTTATTATTCAAGATAGATTGCAATATAGAAAAAGAAAGAAAACGTGTTAAAGGATCTGTTATTCTTCATTGCACACATGGATATTTCTGTCAAAATGTGGCTTAACATTTCCATATTCTAAATGGTTTACGTGCACCGCTTCCTCATGAATATTCAATATACATCTTGCATCTACTCCGACATTATCTGGATAGCGTTGAGCAGTTCTGTGGATGCTTGTGTTCAAGTCCTGCAAAAGGGCTTTATAGATCTCATGCAGCACTGGGAAAAGATAGAAGTTACATGTGCAACTGTAAAATTAAATTGTGCTTTCTTTAATCAGCAGGATACTTACACCAGGAACAAAATACGCATGAGTAAAATGGATTGAAATACTGGTGTGTTTAATTACCTTAATATATCACAGCAAGATATAAGGATGTTTTGCCTTTTAGTTTTAAAGAACATGGTAAAAAAAGAGCCCACAACATTTTAGTAAGCTAGGGGGCGTGGCCTTGTTTGCTAGAACACAAGGGAAGATGCGGTAGCAGGGATGCTGGCTGTAAAAATAATAAGAGATTTTTTTTTAATTAGGACTGTGCAGATCACTAGATTTTAGCCCACAGTTCACAATCCTCAGTGACCAATGAACTTTTCAGAAATGCATTGATTCTGTCTAAAATGGGGCACACACACTGGCAGATGAACTAATATGCTGTGGCCTCATAAATGTGGAGCTTTTGAGACCAATTAAGAGCAAGCCAGTGACTTAATGTGACCGGGCCACCATTCCTCTTAAAGCTCAGTGCTGCTTTCTTTTTTCTCAGAAGATTTCCACTGTTCATTTTCCAAAAAAGGAAGTGTAAGACTTATTATTTTTATTTTGTGAAAGAAAGTAACAGATGGTAGCAATGGCCTGCACAGAATCCTGATCTTAGCATCATCAAGGCTGTCTACCATCACCAAAAGAGACAGAAGTGGACAAGACAGCCAGTTAGCAGGTGAAACATGGCAAGTTCTCCTATATGCTTGAATAGATGATTTATTTGATGCAGTTAATCGAATCGGCTATGAAGGCTGAACACCAAATGGTGGCTTGGAATGTTTGTTTAAAAGGGTCACCTAAAGCTTATTTCCCAGTTTAATATCTTAATTTTCATGATCTGCTTACAAACAATTGCATGTTTGCACTGACTTACAGGTATGTGGGCTGTGCGTGCAACACCTTAGCCCGTCAGCCTGAAACAGGCTGTTTTGGCTCCTGTCTCTTTAAGGCCCCCAACGCGCAAGCCTACTTTGTTTTGATTAGCCAACGGCTAGAGGGTGTGTCAAAAATGTTTCACCGCTTAGTACAACTGGCTCTCACACCCCGAGGCTTCCTGAAAAGCTGGAAACAACAGTTTTGTGGCCGTGCCAAACTAGTGTGGTGGGAAAAATATCCCAAAATATTCTAAATTCAAAGTAAAACCATAATCTCAATTCAACAAGAAAAACTTTTAAAAACTGCTGTACAAGGAGTAGCAGTGAAGAAGCAAAAACTTATGCATCTGCCAAGAAACCTAGATAAGCCAAACTCTGCAGAACCCTCAAGGCCAGCCTAATGAGCTAACCTTCCGGAATAACCATATCGGTCAGCCTTGTCCCACTACCTGAGCATGAGCACCTGAGTGTTCTGGAACCATCCATGACCCAGATAAGTTACTGAACTTTAGCTGAACCCAACGTTTGGGAGGCTCATATGTGGTCTTTGAGCGTCCCTGGAGGCTCAAAATTAATTTACACTATGATGTAATGGCAAACTTGTTACTAAGGGTGGAGGGTTGCTATATGAAAATGTGCCAATCAGAATTAATAATGTTGGACAAGGTAGAAAAAGTCACGTTTAATCCCACCTAAAGGAACGTACCAAAAGGGTAATAAATATGAGGTTTCGGACAGTCAGCGGTTAGTTGGCGTGGGGTGATTGATGAAGAATGAATGCTATGTGGTTTGTGCAGACCAGCCTGGGTTTTTTTGTGCTTCATCTGGATGGATTTACAATAAACCCAATCGCATCAGACTCTGAAGAATGTTTACATTTTTAGCTTACCGGCCCTATGGGCCGATAAGCTATTGTCATGGTGTGGCATCCGTCGTCCGTCGGTCCGAACATTTTTAATCTTTTTTTGGCCGGATGAATTTTTATGTAAATTTGTCCGTTTTATGGGCCCTTGAAATTTTGGCTCCAATGTTAAAGATAGGATCAGAATTTAAAAAAAATAATTTCAAAATGGCGCGATAAATTTTTTCTAAATCAGGCAATCAACTTACCTTTTGGTACCGCTAATGCGACAGTGCGAAAGCGCCCATTTTGATTGAATTGGATTTGGAAGTGGGTCTATTGGGGCACTGTACTCTTATGAATGATACTTTGTGGAGCTAAAATGGTTGCAGATAGAGGATTAAGTTTGTATTATCGCATATGTATAGGAAGTCATATATGACCTATATTTTGGCAATATTAAATTTGACCACAGATGACTTTGAAAGGTCAAACTCGAGGTCAGAGAATATATTAACAATGTTAAAAGATGTGACTTGAAATTTCAAAAAATTATTTCTCAAAAACTGTCGGATAACTTTTTTTTCTAAATCTGGCAATCAACTCACCTTGACACTTTATGAACAGTGCGAATGCCATTTTGATTGAACCCCATCGAAGCGGGTCTAACTAGCTGTACTTTAACATTGCCCTTATAGTAGAATGGGCCAAATCGCCTGTGGAAGTTAAATGGTTGCAGATAGAGATTAAGTTTGTATTACTGACATATAGGAAATAATATATGACCTATATTTTGGCTGTGTTAAAGTTGACCTCAGATGACCTTGAAAACAATTTGAGGTTACAAAAATGTCACAATTTTCAAAGGTTTCTAGGCTTGAAAATATTGAAGATTGGGAACATATGTGCATTGAACACTTATAGGAAGTCATGTATGAACTTTCATTTGGTGGCCTTGAACTTGACCTTCCGCGACCTTCAAAGGTCAAACTTCACATAGTGAAATTTCAATGACTTCCTATCACCAAAACTATTACAGATAGAGCTTAGGTTTGTATTGTGGGCATATAGGAAGTCATGTATGAAGCTTTGCTTGGTGACATTGAACTTGACCTTCAGTGACCTTTGAAGGCCAAACTTGACATAGTGAGATTTCAATGACTTCTATCACCAAAACTATTACAGATAGAGCTAAGGTTTGTATTGGAGACATATAGGATGTCATGCATGAACTTTCATTGGGTGACCTTGAACTTGACCAGTGACCTTCAACGGCCAAACTATACAGTAAAATTTCAATGACTTATATCAGTAAAAACCATTATGATTGAGTGTAGGTTTGTATTGAGACGAGAGTCATGTATGAACTTTCATTTGGTGACCTTCATATTGACCTTCGAAGGTATAACTTGACCTAGAGAAAATTCAACGACTTCTGTCACTGAAAAGGTCACAAATGGAGCCCAGGTTTGTGTTACTGACATAGGAAGTCACATACGAGCTTTCATTTGGTGACATTCAGCTTGACTGTTGATGACATTTGAAGGTTAAACTTGACATAATACAATTATAATGACTTGTATTGCCAAAACGGTTACAGATGGAGTCTAGGTTTGTATTAGAGACATATAGGAAGTCATATATGAATTTTCATTTGGTAACCTTCGTATTGACCTTCAGAAGTCAAATGTGACCTAGTGAAAATTCAATGACTTGTATCACTAAAATGGTCACAGATGGAGCCTAGGTTTGTGTTACTGACTTCTAGGAAGTCACATATGAACTTTCATTTGGTGATATTCAACTTGAATGTCAGAGACCTTTGAGGGTCAAACTCGACAGTGAAATTACAATGACTTGTATTACCAAAATGGTCACAGATTGAGCCAAGGTTTGTATAGAGACATTTAGAAAGTCATGTATGAAGTCCATTTGCTGACCGCAACTTGACATTCTGTGACCTTTAAAGTTCACAATTGACATATTGAATACATATTGTTGACATATTATAATGACTTGTATCAGCAAAACTGCTTCAGAGCTTAGGATTGTATTACAGAAGGTCTTATAAATGCATGTGAACTTTTATTTAGTGACCTTGACATTGATTTTAATTGATTCAAATGTCAAACTTCACGTGAAATTTTCATAACTTGTATCATCGCTAGAGACTGCTTTGTCGGTAAGCTACAGGACCCTTGGTCCTATTTTTTGGAGATAGATTTACAAGGGTTAGTGGAACATTTATCATTTGCTCGACAAAGTTTTTCCTCCCACGCTTTCACTAGACATGTTATGCCGATGTTTTTTTTTTTACATAATGACATAAAAGTAACTGAAGAAACAACTGGGCTACAAACGGGACATTTCAGGCAGTTCCGGAGCTGTGTTTTCCCTCTGAGATAATAACTCCTTTTGAATGGACTTTTGGGGCTTTGTAAGTTTGCAGATGTTTCTATGTGCACAAAAGCCATATAATGCACCAATAGTAAGGAAAAACCTAAACCATAATATGGGCTTTCATATTTGATAAGCTAAAAAATCATTGCCGGATATTTACATATTATCAGAAGACATGACAGTTCACCAGCCGCCTCTTTTGCTTTACCTTTTGTTTACTTTCACACAATAATCTGTAATGCATTGTGTTTGAATTGCAAATTTCTCCTCATCAAACATACTACCAAACTCATCTATTTGCGAACAAAGGTGTCATATTATTTTTTATAGAGCTGATCATGACCAAAAAACTTTTTTGAGATGAGCCTGCTGTTTATTTAAAGAGATTATATTGACAGGACAGTGTTTGTATAAAACATTTCTAAAGGTCTTTTAAAGAAAGATCCTGATTTAAATGCAATCTATTTCTTGGCGGTGGTGCATGATCTACACGCAGGATTTAATTGAGTCAGATGACATGTCATCACCCACCTTGCTGTGCCTGTCCATCACCCTGCAGTAAATCCAGCAGGAGATTCCTGTCAAATATAACGGAAGTTTATTTATTTCATGGAATATCCACCTGGAAATGAGAAAAAGACAGGATGGGATAATGGAGAATAAATAAAAAGGTGTTTATTGATGCCAAAGAGAGCTGATTTATCCTTTTTGAAGGTATCCGAATCAAGGTCTTGGAAAGATAATTGGTGCAAAAGTTGAAAATGCTGGTTTGAAAATTCATAAGACATATGGATTTCACATGTATAAGTGTGCCCTCTCTTTATAAAGCATCTTCACTTGTGTATGTGTCTGTGGACTTGGAATTGAACTACTTTATCTCTAATTATTTGTGATGCATGATTTGCAAGAATAATGCTTTAAACCACTTGAAGAACACATTCTGCACTTGTGAAGTTGGGTCACACTATTGCCCCAGCTAATACACATTTGTTTTCGTTAAAAAGTGAGTTAAACTCATGAACATTGCCAACAACAGGTAAGGACAAACTGTAGTCCATTGAACAGCTCCCATGAACACTGCCTCAGAGCCAGAAGATCTGAATTTTAAAAAACAACCAGCTTGGCTTGTTGTCCCGAGTTCGTCATGCAGTAACTGATGCGCCTTCTTGAGCTACAGTAGTCATTTGTGGCTGCATGAACGATCGGTCAGAGGTAGCCTATTTTTTCGCTTCGACAGACAATGACTGATTATTGACCAGTGACAGTCCAAATGATGCGCCACTTCTCGGCGGCTGAGAACTGCCATTAATATCATGCCAATGGCTCTTTTTCTCTCTTGTGTCGTAAACTGCGTGCCGTTTTCTTGATGCCATAGCATTTTTGGGGGTTTTTTTGTTGGCTTTATGTTAGCTCTAAATCAGTAATGATTTAATGGTGGGCTCCATTGAACACATTAAACCACCATAGCATTTGTAATGCCTCCCCTGTGGCATTTATTCTTTTGGCTACCTTGCCCTTCACTAATTATTCACCCCGCCCGCAACGAATGTTGCGGAAGGGGTGTATGTGGTTGTCGCGTTAATTTATTTATCTGTGTGTCTGTTTGCACTCTACAGGCCACAATTCTGGACGGATTGTCTTCAAATTTGGTCGGGACAATCCTTTGGCGGAAGGGAAGAAATGATTAATTTTTGGTGAAGATCGGGTGGGGTGATGTGGCCTTCCGGACACACCCTCTAGTTCAATAATCAGTTTCCCCCAGCCTTGATTATGCCCACCTGTTTCCTGTAAGTTTGTCTCATTCCCTTAGAGTATTTATACCTTAGTTCCTCCCCACCTTCGTCTGGATTTCCCCGTTGTGTTTGGTTCACTCCCCTTTATGTTCTCCTGCAGTCTTGTATTGTTTAGTTATCCCTTCGCCCATTATATAATAAACTCCATGTCCCTGTGACTGGATCCTCCTCTCCAATCCTTGCCCAGTACCCTTCTTGAACTTCTTGTGGTATCAGGGCGTGACAGCCACTGACCTCTCTCATTAACACAGAGCAGCACATGAAAATCCCAGCATGTCAACAGCTTCTTAGATGCTCAAAC
Source organism: Gymnothorax javanicus (assembly GCA_029692085.1). Taxonomy (NCBI): domain Eukaryota; kingdom Metazoa; phylum Chordata; class Actinopteri; order Anguilliformes; family Muraenidae; genus Gymnothorax; species Gymnothorax javanicus. The sequence continues at coordinate 86,109,357 of CM056195.1, forward strand.
CACGCTGTTTCGTACCAACAATTATGATCCAGACCAGGAACCAAATTTGAAGTCTGAGTACAATCTAATAGTAGGGTTTAATGATAGTAATACTGTATTGACAGAGGGACGGTGCTCAGGGCAGAATGGCATAGTTCAGTACATACAGTACAGACTAAAGTGCAGGGGGGGGGGGCTCTGTGCCCAGCCAGTGGCATTCTAGACGGCTGCCAGATGGGGCTCACACTTTGCCAGAGCAGGGCTGTTAGATGGCAGGGCCGGGGAGATTGGCAGAGAACGCAGTCCTAATCTTGATGACGGCAGAAGGTTTGGGAGATGTTTCTAATAAACATACTGAAGTATGATGCAAAGGATCGCGGTCCCAGTCCTGGAGACTGAGAGTAAGGCTTGGGAGCTTGTTCCTATTCATAGTTCCTATTCCTATTAATAGGAAGAGAACCTCCATATTTAACTATCATTACAGATTTACAATTTCTGAAGAATATGAACTTTCATTGGGAAGATACTGACTGGTTGCTTAAGGGCATATACCAAGTAACAATTAAACAACCAGCATTATCAAAGTAAGGAGTATTACATACGCTAACACACACAAGGACATGGGAAAACACAAATGCATGGCAGCTAGGGGGGAGGCACACATGACCTAAACTAATCAAAGGAGACAGTACAGACACATAAGCCACAGGTGGAAGGAGACATGTAAGGGATTCACACGAGGGTTGTGACGGTACCTGCCCCCCCCGGACACCTCTGCAAGAAATCACAAACAGGGAGGGGTCCAGTATATGATGCTCAGGCACCCGCAACGCTCCTTGGGCCCATCGCATTCCCAGTCATCAAGAATTGGTGTCTGCATCCTGTGCGCCAAAAGTTCAGAATCTGATGCACTGTATAGGCGGGGCCACTATCGATGAGCCTGGGGGGAGGGTGGGAGCAGGAGGGAGCACTGTAGAGTCACAAAGACAGGGGTTTAACCTTTATAATCCAAATGTGGCGTCGCTGACACAAATGCGCACGTCATGTTGTAAGTACCATAATTACCATAATATTTGTGTTATCGAAAAAATTCCAACTGTTCCTGAAAGCTGAGAAGTTACGCTTCAGCCCAAATACAAGTTACTATGGTAAACACGGCAGGATGACGCTCTCTTGGGATTTTTGAATTAGGCCTTAAAGGGTTGAGACATGGAACACTGGGTGAATATTACAAAGCGAATGGGGGAGCAAGAGCCTCGACAGCAGATGAAGGAAAATACCTCGAAAGTGGTCGGTAGCCAGAGCAGCGCACAATGCACGCTGCAGGAAAAACAAATTGAGAAGGGACTACGAAGATGGGATATTAAAAATATTGCTGGTTCGTTGCTCAAGCGCCTCTTGGCCAGCTGGGCGCTCATCAGTAAGATTCAAAGCTTGCTCATGTTCAGATATCCTCCACCCTCGTTCTGAACTTGCAAAGTTTTTTTTTTAAAGATTTTTTTTTGGGGGAATTTTTCCTTTATTTGACAGTCATACAGTGTAGAGAGACAGGGGGGTTGGGGAGAGGAATGGGGGAAGACATGCAGCAAATGATCCGAGCCGGAATCGAACCCAGGCCGCTGCGGGAAGGACACAGCCTTTATGGTACACGCGCTTAGACCGATGAGCCACCGGGGCGCCCAGCTTGCAAAGTTTTGACCTATAAGTGTAAAGAAGCAGTGTGCTTTGGAGGAGAGCCGCAAACTGTCTTCGCTCTCCTGAGTTGGCAACATGGGGTCGCATACGGGCAAGCCTTGTACATAGTTCTCGAATTGGGCATTCCAGATTCGGGTGGGATTGGAGATGCTAAATTTAAAAAAAAAGAAAAATGAAAAAAATACTCTCGATATGGTGAATGGGCTAATAGACAAGGATATCCTTCATGACGAGCCAGGCCATTTGTCCTAATTCTGCAGGCAGGTAGAGCAACAAAGTAAATTACGCTACCCCTTGTCAAAAGCGGCCATATGCTGGAGTAGTAAGGCACGAGCTCTTCTCCATCCCCAGCGAGCACGACAAACCAGGAACTGAGTAGAGGGAAATGCAACATTTCTCTCGTCAGACTGGAATAAAGGCGTGTAACAACGCATTATGAAAAATATTACTGAAAAAATATGCAAAATGATAAAATATATTATAATACAAATCATAATAATATATAATATATAAAATATACAAAAATTCAAAATTTGGACTCTGTTTTTCCTTTGTGGTCTTCAAATGTAATAATTTGGTGCATCATGTAATAAACCACAAAAATTAATGTCTCAGTGAAAACAATATTGATTTTATGCATTCTGGCATGAATCATAACAAAAATTCCATTTTAAAACTATTACGTAATTAGATTAGTAGTATGTTTCATTGGTCAAAACTAAATCAAATGCAACTGTATTCATTATAATTATAGAGAATGTGTTTGAAAGTTCATAGAGACAAAAACTGTGCAAAATGAATATTACTGACAGAAACCTTACTGGTGCCCTGAAATGTCAGGAGACATACACACATGCAATCTGGATGCAAATATTACGTATCTGTAATAGAAAGCAGACAGGTAAGGGATAATCAACTCGTAGGTGTGAATCACATGGTTTTAAGGTACGACACAGAGGCGAATAACCACCTGATGTGAAGCAGAGCAAAATGCCTTAAAACTGTGTGATGCACACCTATGAGTTGATTATCCTGCTTATACCATGGTGATTTGCCAGCACTATCAAATCAAAGCATTCAGAAATTTTTGGTGAAAGTTTTGCACCTAAAATCTAAAGTTTATGAAGGTCTCTCAGTATATTAAGTGCCCATTTTGTCGCCCTTTTCGTATTAATCTCATCCTTCTCTTCTTCTATCATTTGAAGCTCTTTGGGTGTCATTTGCTTGTGCCGTTTTCCGCTTGGTTCCAGTTTTTTCTTCTCCAGTTCTTTTTCTTCTGCTGCATCCCATTCAATAAAATTCTTGTGCTCTCCAAATACGTTAGAAGAAATATTAAAATCATCCATTTGTGTTTTGTTGTGCTCTGCTCTCGATTGTTGACATATTGACGCTCTCTAACGTTGCTATGGTTTCAGGTCGGCTAGCGGATGAATTTCGAACAGTGAAACTACAGTAGTCGAACCACCTGTGCATTCCACGGTTTTAACGCACACCTGCCAGCCAATCAGAAAAGAGTATTCACCCAGACCATGGTATAAAAAACAAGAAAAAGCTTTATTCCGTCTATGACCAGTTGTGTGTTCGTGCAAAGTAGATGTCCTGTTCTATAGTGATGAACAATATTATAGTTATAGGCTGTTGCCTAAAAAGAAAATGATTTTTTGTATGTTTCCAATATACAAAAAGTTTACTTTACCTTTGAAAAAAAACAAGTCTTCTCTCGTAACAACAGTAGAAAGAATTTTTCCTTCAAAATATACTTCTCTTAAAACAACCAGTACTTGCCATCCCTGATAGGCTTCCAGCCATCATTTGCGTTCTTGAGGAGTTGGCTGTCAATGAAAGTGGTGACCAATCAGTTGAGGCACGAAGCCTGCTGGCCTTATTCGACTTGCAGTTTGTCGTACTCCTGGTCATCCTTACCAAACTTTTTGGTGAAGTGAAATGCCTTTCAGAGGTACTCCAGGACAAAACTTTGATTTAGGTCTAGCTGTTGATCTGGTAGAGGTACAGGTACATAATCTTCGAAAATTCAGAAATGAAGAGTACTTTGATGAGCTGTGGGGTTGTTCATTGATATAGCACAACAGTGCAACATAGAAGTCGAGCCCATGAAAAGGAAAACACTGATTAGTAAAAGGCTGGATCATGCACATGTAATGTCCACTCTAGGTGGGCATTCTGAAAAAAACAAAAACACTTTCAAGGCGGAATGTTTTACCAAACGATTGATGTCATGTTGAACGAAATCGACCATAGGTTTTCAAAGCCAAATTGTACAGTGATGCATGGTATTGATGCCTTAAACCCCAAAAGTGATGCATTTTGTCATGAGGAAGCGCTGCTTCCATTTGCAGCACTTTCCGATTGCGATACTGAAGATATCAAACATGAGCTACATCAGTTCAAGTGGATATTGGACAGAAAAATCCAAGCGGGCATAGAAAAGCCCTTGAGCATACTAAATGTGACGAAATTCCTTGAGCGACGTTGTGAAGTTTTTCATGAACTATTCAAGTTGTGTAAAATTGCAGTCACCATTCCTGTGAGCTAAGTTATATGTGAACGAAGCTTCTCTGCACTTAAGCTAATTAAGTCATACTTGAGATCAATGATGGATGACAGTAGATTGAGCAATTTGGGGGTTCTAAATATTGAGTCAAGGAGATCAAACTCACTTAACCTGGATGACTTGTAAATCACTTTGGCCAATCTAACAGAAGAATACAACTGGTATAGATTCATGGTTGATAATTATCATGAGTGAATGTAATGTCTATTATTAAGCTCCATATTGGTGCCCCTGAAAGACATATGTATAGCCAAGAGACACACACACAACTCAGTGAACAGAGATCATATCACCAGAGTCTTTATCCCAAATCAGAACACAAATTACTCTGTGCTTTGTGCTACACATTACATCTGATAGACAATACAACAATGTCACACAGACTGACATGTCTTACTTTTAACTGGACAAAGCACCTTTTGATGCAAGCCTGACTCCCTCTCAGGTCTGTTTTTTGTAGCTTGATAAAAGATTGTTAAAACGCTTGTGCATAAAGAAGTTGAGTACATTAAAGTGAACTCTCTCGGAATTGGTTGTTTTTGTTTTGTTTTTTTGTTTCCATTAATACCTCATTGTAAAGTTCTTAAAAATAGGCTATGTGTTACATAACTATAACTGTCCTCATAAAGACCATAAAATAAATAGCCATGGAGGATCATAAATTGAACATGTACCAAGAGATGGTAATAAATACATGAATTCATTCATTTCAGTCTTTGTGGCTTACAGTGATTTTTTTATAGGGAAATGAGACACTAAATGAATGGACTTCTCTGTACCTCTAGATGGGTAGATTTAAGTTAAATGCACATATGTGAGTGATTGTTTTCTGCGCTTGTAAGAATAACCGTGAGTAACCGCGCCAAGATTTCCACAGCGTTGCCAATTCTATGTGAATGGTGGTCTCAGCCTGGCCACCCCTGTAAAAAATTTCTGGCTCCGCCACTGCACCAGGATACCACACACCACACCTACACTGATTTAATTTCTGCAGCCATTTATTTGGTTATTTATTTTATTGCCATATTTTATTTATTTATTTATTAACTATTTTGTTATAGTCCAAGGACTTTAAATCTAGAGTGCAATTAGTTTCTAAGTCTTTCTCCCTCTCTCCTCTTTTCACAATAAATGATATATAAGCATTTAAAATGACACCCAAATGCATTCCTACCCTTATTTATTCTAATTCTCTGTCTGTACAAATTGAAAATTTCACTGCATAGCAGAGGTTACACTACCAAGGCAGGAGACAGGAGGCCTGAAATGCCCATGAAATTGCGTTTGGAAGGTTCTAATTTTCAAAATTTTCTTGGACGGGGAATCCCCCCCGTCCGATACGTTTAATACAATTTCTGGCTAGAACTTGACATATGATTGGCTTGTTATACATTTTCTTTAATGAGCTGTTGTATATGTGCACATCATGAAGTGGTCATTTGGTGGTTTAGTACTGAAAATGAAATACAAATGAATGTAAAAAGAAAACACGTCTGTTATGTTTCTGCCTCGTGTGTTGTTTTGACATTATGCTTTTTACTTTTTTTCTTTTGTGCTTAAAGTTGTTTTTCCGAGCCTCACCCTTGTGTTTCTGTTTCCAGCTTTCTTTCCGCCTGAAGATTGATTCACTTTGCTCAACCCCCGTGATGTCGCGCTTATTACGCCGGGAGTGTGCCTGCATCTTGTTGTCTAATCACGCTTCCTCATTCGGATTCGGCTTGTGGTATTTCATTCCTTATTCCCACCTGTGCTTAATTCGGGGTCTCGCTAAACTCTGAGTGAATGTGTTCTCCGATAGGTTCACAATAACCAAGACCAACCAGCACTTATTGGAGATATTGAATATATTTATCAATGACATTAACCCTGATTAACTCATTAACGGTGCAAGCCGCTTTCTAGCTTTTGTAATTTCCTTCCTAAGCTTTTCCTGTTAACTACGCCACGCTTTGCTTCTTCACTTCTTCTCGTGGTGCGTTTTTATACTGGACATGTTTAGATTATCTTGATCTAATACCGTCTAGTTTGGTCGATTGTCTCAGCGTCTTGTCTCGCCATTATTGTCATCCCGGTTTTCGAGTGCATGTCTATTAATCCCATGTGTTTCTTTTTACTTTGAGATTGCCTTCCGAGTTCCTGCCCCCTTCCGTGTGTATTTCAGTGGGCAATTGTGGAGGGATCATCAGACGGAACTTTGCTACATTGTGAAATCTCTGCTCCAAAACCTTCCGAGTATTTTTCCTGTTTGAGCCATTCCCGAGTCCTGAGTTTTTGCTGCGTCCATCGTCTTGTCTTCCCTTATCTAAGTCTCCCAGTGTTCCTGTTCCGTTATTTAGTTAGGTTTAAGTTTTTGTTTTCTAGTTTAGTTTCGTTTACCACTCTTTGAGCGTGTACCTCAGTTTCCCCCTACCTTGGGCAGTGTACCTTAGGTTTTTCCCTGTTTGTTCAGTCCATTGGCACGATGTTTTATTTCTGGCCTGCTTGCTTGCTTTTCTCCCTTAGCGTTCGGTGTTTTCAATAAACTCGTTTTTTCCTGCATCTGGTGTCCCTCTGACCACTTCTTGACAGCGTAATAATTCAGTGTTTTTCATTCTAATAGATCATTGTTTCGTCAGTATAAATTGAAACTCACATATAAGGAATCAGTCACTACAATCTGATGGGTAACGTGGCATTATGAGCAATAAGCAGCAATACTTGCACCTGATCTTTTCAAAACAGATTTATGCCTCAGGCTTCTTTGAAACCAGATGTAAGAAAATCATTCTCATTATTTTCAAAATAATTCTCAAAACAACTGTGGATCACTAAAAACAGTATATTGTTCCAAATAATTTAATATGAAAGGTAATTCAAGCAACTGAAGCATGGAAAAGTTGAATAAATATCATGTTTTTCATGGCTCATATCCCTTTGCAGTAAATAGTTCAGTTAACCTCTTAAGCCCTGAGCCTCTTGCTTGAAAATGACATGCCCAAAATGAAATGAGTATGTCTCTGCAACTATACTGAGAGGCATTAAAAACGCATGAAAAAAAATACTGTTTTAAGTAGTGGTAATTGGTTTCTTTCGTAGTTACAAAACATGGTCTCGGGAAACTGTGCTTTTGGTAGTGAGACTTGCTCTCACTGTTATCGTTACATTGGCAGTCAATTCAGCAGTTCTTATGCGTTATCTGACATGGCAGAAGAGGTTTTATTGGAATGTGTTTTTGTGGTGTCACAGATGACGCACTTTGTCGGGGACAACAGCTGACACATCTGGTCATTCTGTGTCATCCCTGCAGTCTGGATACAGTCATTTAATGGACATTAATGCGTCCAGAATCTTTTCTTTGAGACTGTCCATCATTCAACATTCAAAATGTTTGATTCTTCCGAGATTCATTTGTTTGTGGCATTTAAAGTGGGAATGATGTGACTTTGTTTATGTGTTTTTTTATTGGCCCTGATCTTCAACTTTTCATGTGCAAAATGAGTTCTCCCAATGTGATTCACGACCATGATCCAGAGAACTGTGCTGCATTTAGATAATCATAATGAGGTGTTCAACCAAGAAAGGATTCGAACACCAGACACTTGACATTTTGCAATGCTTACCATACCTGATGATCATCATGTCAATCAGCAAAAGCAAAAACTATCAGTTTTCAAATTAGACGATAAAAACCACTTTGCGTTTTTAATGCCTCTCAGTATACTTGGTGCATTTGAATAATTTTGGGATCATAATAAAGGTAATACCTTGGGGATTCCTGACATGGTGTAAAAAGCAGTATCTAAGTCAATGAGTGAGGGTAAATGAAGATGGAACACAGCATAAATGAAAGATCTCATTTCTGCCTGACAAAAGAATACTTTTATCCCTTTTGAATTTATTTAGTTGCAGTCAGAAATCTCTAAAAATCACAGCAAAGAATCTCAACATTACTGTGCCAAGTTTCTTCACATCAAGTAAATCAGCAAAATTAAAGAGGAATGTTTCGGTGGTGTCTCCAAATTGCCAGTTCGGGTACCTTGTGTACCATTTCAGATTTCGCGGATACCAAACTGTAAAACTCACTTAATTTCACATATATGTCACTACAGGCATACATTCCATCCAAATACAACCACTTTTTAAATTTTTAGAATTTTTAATTTTTTTTTAAATTTTTTTAATTTCTGCCAGTGCTGTATACATTTCCCCATTCAAAGATAATACATACAAAGAAAATGAAGTTTGACTCCTTCAGAGCAGATTTTTTTTTTTTTTTTTAAAAAGCAAATAAACAAAATTATAAATACAATTATGTTATATAATTATCAATACAAATTGTAAAAATGAAAAAGAACAAAAAACCCAGCAATCATTTACTGAAGAAAAATGCCATTATTAATCTGCTGTAAGGGTTTTGCCTTTGTTTTGTCCCTCCCCCTCCTGCTGTCTTTGCCTCCACTTCAAGGAGCAACAGGTGTGGCTCGTTGAGGTGGAGTTGAAGGCAGAGTATTTAAGAACTGCTGCATTCTGAGATTTTAGCCCTGCTGTTTTGTGCTGCTGCTCCCCTGACCTTTTGATTGTCTTTTTCTAATACTTATTAAAAGTTCTTTTATTTTTGAATCAGTCTGTGCGTGTGGGTCCTATCTTCCTGCTTTTAGGCTCCTGGTCCCAGTGCCCACCGGATTGCAGGTTACATCCGGCCGGACCAAACCATGACATCTGCCTAAAGAAATGCATGCCGCTCGGAGATTTGAACCCAGGTCATCGTGGATGAAGCGCATCACCCTAACCACTAGGCTACATCAGTTTACCAGCTTCCTGTCCTCAAATTGCCATTATAAAGAGTGAGTCAAGAAAACATGCACCCCACTTGTATTGTTGTGCTCTTAGTACCAGGGCTGCCGACTTTCTACGCAATCTCACGCATACGGTGTAAGTTTCACGCATTTTGAAGGCGTATTCACCGTAGTCAGCAATTATTCATCCAACGAATATTAATGAGATTCTTACGCGTAATTAAAGTCCTTATGAGTAAAAGTTTCAGTTTCACTTGTGTTACGGTGGATTTCACCGCGAGTGACATGGGAGTGATTGTGACTCCAAACGTGCGCTTTTCCTCGCTCAGAGTTTGGAAGCAATGTGTGTTTTCATGATCGTTTAAATTGTTTAAACGAAATAAGACCATTTGAAACGTCTTTATGCAATTTCATTGCTTCCAACCCCTGTGTAAAGACAAACGTGAGAATTCCAGTGTCATAATTGATTTCCACGTCTCTAGTGGTGAAATCCACCATAATGCACGTGAAACTAGTTAACTTCCATGCTCAAGGACTCAATTCCGCGTGAGAATCTCTTAAATACACGTCAATTGAATAATTGCTGACTGCGGCATGGGAACGTGAATGCCTCTAAGAGGCGTGAGACTCGCGGCGAATGCGTGAGAGTTGGCAGCCCTGCAGTACTCATACGGCATGACACAAGGATTCCCAGTCAGAAAACAATTTTGAAAAGGACTGTTGAATTTTTAGTGGATAATTATTCCAAAATACTACAAACAAAGCGCTGAATTTAATTTTTAGCTCTTAATTGTTTCCCTATTTAAGTACATGTTAACGGCCCATGGACTCAGTCTGACGCACCGGAAAGGCAAGGCTCTATCTCAGGCTTGGATTGTGCGATTAAGGTAGTTTAGGGCTCCTTGGAAACGTCAGAGCCCATAGAATCAAATGGATGCCCGCAAAGTCTTACTGACAGCATCACAAACCGATCACAGAGAGGAAAATACATTGTGAGCAGGCGGATTGCTCTGGAGCTGACATCCTTTGAAGCAGTGCCCTGGAAAAAAACATGCATCAAGACTGGCAGATCTAGTTTCGATATAACAGGGACACATTGTGCTACTGGATGGGTCCTTCCAGGATGATAGTACTTCAGTTAGTTCATCCGACACTACTCTTTTACCACAGTCCCCAGAGTATCGATCAGCACCTTGGCCAACTAATTTTGTGATACCCACCTTTTCATATAATGTCAAAATGCCCCTTCAAGCAGGAAATAAGGCTTATGAAAGTGATGGCTCACTCCTTCAGAATCAAAGCATGACGTGTGACATACTTGAGAAACTTGCTGAAGCAATATTCCACTACACTGCCTATCCCACTGGTCTGCAAATACTGGCAGTTGTAGAAGCTCTGATAAAAAAGCATCCATGCCTAAGGGTGCCTGAAACCTCATTCTAAGGCATGCACGGGTGGCAGCAGTGTCTTAAATACAAGATGGCTAATTACCGTTCTAAATTGAAAAGGCCTGAAGTACCTTGTCCTGAGCTTGAGATCAATTCCTTGAAAAGGAAATCCCCTGGTGAGAAAAATCCTGCAAAAAATTGCAAGAGACCAAAGAGAGCAGAGGTGAACTACCTTCCTCCACATCCAAGTGGAGAAACTAGCGACAGTCTGGAGATGGAGAGACAGAAGCCTCTTAACAAGGTAAAGAAGAAGAACAACACTAAGGTGACTCAAGAAAAAATGGCCAAACATTCTCCTATCGAAGGCTTGAGGTTTTGAGTGGTAGTCCAGCTGCTGATGACTTCAAAGAGAGATGGCCTGCTTTGTTTTGTGAAGCTGAGGTAGGTCAATCTATAAACCCTTAAAATTGTTACCGGCTACATTGGGCAGTAACAATAATTTGTTTTTATGATATAATGTATGTTATGGAGCACTGTTCCCGATTGAACCCATGAACATAATTAAACTTGAAACACTTCTCTGAAAGTTAAAATTGGAAGCCAAACTATTGTATTCAAAAAGTGTGAGCTGGTTCATTCTACCACTAAGATCTACATGATTTAAAACAGTCTGTATCAAATTTACCCTCCTCCATTTTGCATGAGACTATTTGGCTCACTTCTTGATGTTGTACTTGTGAATCTTTTGTCAATTCAGATCAAGCAAGAATTCAGGAGAATAACTACAATTTACCTGGAGCAGAGCTTCATGTACAAACTTGACCCCTTCACAACAAAACTTATTGCCCTGATGAAGGATAAGGGAGGTGTCATGGGGACCAAGCTGAGGCCATACCTGGACAAACATTATGCCCATTGTCAGCAGTCCTGCGGAGCTGGAGAAGCTGACATGCCGACACGCGGTTAAGATTTTACCAAATGTTGGCTGTTCAGTGGAAGAGGCTAGCTATGCTGTTGGAGAAGTTGTTGGTTTTGAAAGTGTAAAATCCGCTTCTCGTATGTACAGTGCTATCGTACTTTTTCTGGATGATGTGGCAAAAGTTGAGAAGGTCGAGTAGAATGGTATTGTGGTTCGGGATACTTTTACACCGGTTCTCCCGCTGGTGAATCCGGCAAAAAAGATAATCATTTCCAACGTACCCCCATTCATAAAAAATGATGAGTTGGCAAATGAATTTTCGTGCAATGGCCAGTTAGTGTCCCCTATTAAAATGGTTTTGCTTGGGTGTAAATCGCCAAAGTTGGAACATGTCATTTGTCACAGAGGACAAGTATTTATGATTCTTAAAGACAACTCAAGTGATTTAAACCTGACGTTCAATTTCAAAGTTGACAATATCAATTACGTGGTGTTTGCATCTTCAAAGACTATGAAATGTCTTGGTTTTGGGTAGGAAGGGCAATTAGTTAGATCCTGCCCTGAGGAAAGAGATTGGGCCGACTTGACACAGCCGGCCAGATCGGCAGAACGGGCCAATAATCCATCTGAGCAAGCCGGTGTGCGATCCGCTGAAGAGTCGAACTCATCTAGCGTATCCACAGCCTGTGCGTGAGAGTAGCACGTTCGGTGAACAGCAGTCTGAGAAAGAACAGGAATCAGAGGCAGACACGCAGGACTATGAGCATGATATAGAAATGCAACAAGTTGAGGATAGAACAGTCAGTAGTGAAAAGAAGGTCCAGGACAGTGAAAAAAAGGTGATGAACAGAAAGAAAGTAGCAGCCAAAGCATTGAAAGTGCACTGATGGGTGAAAATGTGAGTGAAGGGAAAACTCTACATAATAAATCTAACAAAAGAAAAACTTATCCTGACAAAGAGCAAAGCAGTGCTAAAGCAAAGAAAGCACTGGAAGAGCTATCAGATGATGAAGAATGTGAATGCTCGCCTTCACAAGGAAATGAGTTGACTTTTTATCCTCTTGAAAAAATACAGAAGTTTCTTTTGCAAACTAAAGGTCAAAGGGCTGTCAAGAAAGAACAATTTTTTCCAGATCTGAGAGGTTTTATCAGCTCAGTGACTCAGTTGAGGAAGAATGAGGGCTCTTTTAGTGATCAAGAAATATATCGACTTAGGAAAATAGTAACAAAGGTTAAGGCTCAGTTAACCGAAGATGTCTAAAGCCAAAAAGTTTCTCTATTGAGTAATTGCTCAGCTTTTTGTCTTTGTGATCACTTATTTCTTTTTTGCCATGGGAAGTTTAAGAATAGCTTCCCTAAATATCAATGGCGCAAGAAGTGATACAAAAAGAGGTTCTCTTTTTAAGCTGATGGAAATAAGGAACTTCGGTGTATTTTTTGTTCAAGAAACTCATAGCGACAGTGAGAATGAACGCGACCGGAAGGAGTGGCCAGGGGAAGTCATTCTCAGTCATAAAACTTATAACAGTGGTGGGATGGCTGTCCTTTTTTCAAAGGGCTTCAATCCTCATTCTTTAGAGGAGGAAGACGTCATTAGTGGTCACATCCTTAAAATTAAAGTACTCTATGAACATGTGAAAATATCTTTTGTGAATCTTTACGCTCCTGTTTTAAGTACTGAAAGAATGACTTTTTAAAATATCTTGTGTGATTTAACTCAGATGTGTTCAGATGATTTTATGTTTCTGGGAGGTGATTTTAAGTGTAAGGAAAATGCAAAATTAGACAGGAATCAGTTGGAGCCGCATCAGGCCTCATCTGTCAGAATCAGGCAACTCATTGAAACGTGAGCTAAAAGATGTGTGGAGAGGCTTGAACAGAAGTGACGGACAGTATACAGTGGCGCTTGAAAGTTTGTGAACCCTTTAGAATTTTCTAGATTTCTGCATAAATATGACCTAAAACATCATCAGATTTTCACACAAGTCCTAAAAGTAGATAAAGAGAACCCAGTTAAACAAATGAGACAAAAATATTATACTTGGTCATTTATTTATTGAGGAAAATGATCCAATATTACATATCTGTGAGTGGCAAAAGTATGTGAACCTTTGCTTTCAGTATGTGGTGTGACCCTCTCGTGCAGCAATAACTGCAACTAAACGTTTCTGGTAACTGTTGATCAGTCCTGCACATTGGCTTGGAGGAATTTTAGCCCATTCCTCGGTACAGAACAGCTTCAACTGTGGGATGTTAGTGGGTTTCCTCACATGAACTGCTCGCTTCAGGTCCTTCCACAACATTTCGATTGGATTAAGGTCAGGAATTTGACTTGGCCATTCCAAAACATTAACTTTATTCTTCTTTAACCATTCTTTGGTAGAACAACTTGTGTGCTTAGGGTCGTTGTCTTGTTGCATGACCCACCTTCTCTTGAGATTCAGTTCATGGACAGATGTCCTGACATTTTCCTTTAGAATTCACTGGTGTAATTCAGAATTCATTGTTCCATCAATGATGGCAAGCCGTCTTGGCCCAGATGCAGCAAAACAGGTCCAAACCATGATACTACCACCACCATATTTCACAGATGGGATAAGGTTCTTATGCTGGAATGCAGTGTTTTCCTTTCTCCAAACATAACACTTCACATTTAAACCAAAAAGTTCTATTTTGGTCTCATCTGTCCAAAAAACATTTTTCCAATAGTCTTCTGGCTTGTCCACGTGATCTTTAGCAAACTGCAGACGAGCAGCAATGTTCATTTTGGAGAGCAGTGGCTTTCTCCTTGCAACCCTGCCATGCACACCATTGTTGTTCAGTGTTCTGCTGATGGTGGACTCATGAACATTAACATTAGCCAATGTGAGAGAGGCCTTCAGTTGATTAGAAGTTACCCTGGGGTCCTTTGTGACCTCGCCGACTATTACACGCCTTGCTCTTGGAGTGATCTTTGTTGGTCGACCACTCCTGGGGAGGGTAACAATGGTCTTGAATTTCCTCCATTTGTACACAATCTGTCTGACTGTGGATTGGTGGAGTCCAAATTCTTTAGAGATGGTTTTGTAACCTTTTCCAGCCTGACGAGCATCAACAACGCTTTTTCTGAGGTCCTCAGAAATCTCCTTTGTTCGTGCCATGATACACTTCCACAAACATATGTTGTGAAGATCAGACTTTGATAGATCCCTGTTCTTTAAATAAAACAGGGTGCCCACTCACACCTGATTGTCATCCCATTGATTGAATACACCTGACTCTAATTTCACCTTCAAATGAATCACTAATCCTAGAGGTTCACATACTTTTGCCACTCACAGATATGTAATATTGGATCATTTTCCTCAATAAATAAATGACCAAGTATAATATTTTTGTCTCATTTGTTTAACTGGGTTTTCTTTATCTACTTTTAGGACTTGTGTGAAAATCTGGTGATGTTTTAGGTCATATTTATGCAGAAATATAGAAAATTTTAAAGGGTTCACAAACTTTCAAGCGCCACTGTATATGGAGTTACTCGAGAAAATTTGCTATCACTTGCTAGGCTCGATTATTTTTATTGCTTTAAGCATCATTTTAGCATTTTTAAGTGGTGTAAAATAACTCCTGTTGGTCTGTCTGATCATTGTCTGATCTTGTGCTTTTGTACGTGCCCAGAAAGTGCAATAACAAGAGAAAAAAATTATTTTGTGGCTAGAAGATATAACTCGTTCCCAGGAATTAGTTATTTTGTTCCCACGAGTTACTAACTTGTTCCCACAAATTAGTTATGTCTTTGCCACAAGTTAGTAACTCGTTCCCACGAATTAACCATCTCGTGGCCACAAAATATAAATTGTTACTACAATTTAGCAATCTCGTTCCCACGATTTAACCATCTTGTGGCCACAAAATAATAGTCATTCCCATAATTTAGCTATTCAGTGGCCACTAGATATAATTTGTTCCCGAGACATAATTAATTTGTGGCCATGCCACAATATATGTTCCACACTCCCCCCGTCTCTCCGGAGCAGACAGAATTTGTCCCAGATAATCTCCGGGTGCAGACCTGCGCTTCCTGGTGAATGGATTTACCGTAACCAAGCTAGCAAACATAATAAGTCAGACGCAAATTTGATTTACTTTTCTGAGGAATACTTCCAGTTTGGGCTACATTACCATTCTTCCAGAGGCAGTATGCTCGCTAGGGCTAGTAAACTCGAATCTGATTGATTAATGGCTCCAGGCTAAAGTTGGAGCAACTACGTTTTTGCAACAGTGAGGAAAGTGATCGGTAAAGTTATATCTATTGCAATATATTACATTTATTAATCGTAGTTTCCTGATGTTAATT
The DNA here is from genome assembly GCA_029692085.1 of Gymnothorax javanicus. Classification (NCBI taxonomy): domain Eukaryota; kingdom Metazoa; phylum Chordata; class Actinopteri; order Anguilliformes; family Muraenidae; genus Gymnothorax; species Gymnothorax javanicus. The sequence goes on from CM056195.1 coordinate 86,125,024, forward strand.
GGCATACCACTGGATGTAAAGTACATTCAGTTGATGGTTTTGTGAAGTCTGTGCTATCGTAGGTTGAGGTTTTTTGCATTTGTGGGAGGGATGTGATCCACTGCACATGCTTGGGAAGTTTTTGCACAATTTGATCTTTCTCCGTGGCTTTCACTCACCAGTATTAGTTGGAAAAGTGTTTCCATTTAGAATGTTCTAAATAATATTGCCTTTTCTCAAGTCATTGTTTTAAGTACATTTTCAACAAAAGAGGTGAGGAGTCAAAATTGTTGAACATGCTCAGTGTCAGCTACCTGCTTCGTGCAAATTCCGAAAAACCTCTACGACCAGTGCAGCGAGCTGTGTGAATCATAAAATAAATAAACTAGCCTCGCTTTTGTAGTTTTATGGAAGCATAGATAACTTTTTGTGTAGTTTATGATAGCCACATGTCTTTTCTAATCTTTAAGGGGAGGAGAAACCCAAAAATCACTTCAATCTGCTCAAGAACAGGACAATCAATCAGAGGGAGCAGGAGGGAGAAGTTTATGCTTCAGGGGCATTTTAATGTTCTAAGTTCACTGTTACAATGCTTTGTAGGTGTACTTTGACTTTAACCTGGATTTTCTCAAAACCTGATTTTTTCCTCGATTGCTATCATTTAAGGCACTATATCTCACTTATTTGTGGAGCTTTTCTCATGAAATTTTGACAGAAGTCTGTACATATTAGGAAGTCTATTGAACTAAAAGTTTTGGTTTAGCACTTTGGGTCTGTGAGTTATGGTGATTTATATTTCATATCGAGGGGGCGAAAAACGGCAAAATCCTCTTTTACCCCACTAAATCTCTAGTATCATGTGTAAATGCTTTATTCTAGTTCAGAAGAAGGTGTAAACATAACTAAATCTAATTTTTAAAAAAAAACCTGATTCAAATATTTTGCTTCAGTTCTGAGATATAAGGCAAAGAAATAATGGTGAAATCGGGGTGGCGGCCATCTTGAATCACATGACCTAATTATGCAAATTAGGTCAAATTCATATTTTGTGTATTTCAGGTCATATACTGTCAATACACCAAGTATGAATGATTTCTATCCAAAAATGACAATTTTTTTCCAAAAGGTTTCTCCTGTTAAGCAACAGACTGCCACTGGAGTTCAATCATCATGACACTATATATTTGAATAATTTTGTTGATGGTGGCCTTTTGGGCTTTGGTGAATCATCTGTATGCTGTTTACATCAGCAACTTACTGCCATCATAATATGTTGACCATATTTGAAATTTATGCATACTTAAAATTCTTCTCCTTTGCATGTGATGTGAGTAGACATTTGAGACCATGGATGCTGAACTGAGGGACTTTTTAGTAAAGCATAATATTAAAGAACTGATCCAAAAGCTGGAAAATAAGAAGGTATGGCACACTGTATCCATCATATATTGAAGCGAACACACACGTCTATTAAAGGAGCAGTATGTAAGAAATGTATGTTGATTATTCATGAAATGGCCCTGATATATCACCAGACATTAAGGAAATAATTTCAAATACTTACATCACTGACAACAGTAATCCAGCCAGAATATTCTCATTACAAAAGTGAAGTTGCTGCCCACAACTAATGTTGATGTTGTCATTTTGTGTTTTGGCCTGTTGCGCCGCCCTCCACCTATCTCACAATCACGAAGTCAGTAGCATTTCGGCATCCAGGATGCCAGTTACCACTGAGCTGCTGCTACCAGCGTTTCAGAGCACAAATGTCTGACGTTAGTAAACCTAAAAGGCCTCATTATGATTCCGAAATATGTCGTGACAAAGTCAGAAACAAAACAAGGATCTGTATAGGACATGCCTTTGAAAGATGGAGACGGCTGAAAGCAGAGAAGAATTTGAAGACCAACGCCGAAGTTGCTAATTTTCTCCTGGACAGGTAAGATTCAGCTAAGTTTGGCTAACTTAATTCTATTTAATGTGGGCACGGACATTTCAAATATTCTCTACAGTCGAATAACGTTATGTATGTTCGTTCATGGTACGTTAGTGCGTATGCAGGTGGGTCATCGTATTGACTAGGTAAAAAATTGTTTGAGAAGTAAGACCGTGACTCGTCATTGCTAACATTAGCAATGCATTATTAGAGCCCATTTCTCTGGCATTATGCTGAGACGCTGTGGAAACCGTACCAACATTAGCACAGCCAAGAAATGTAATTGAGACAGTACATCGGTCAAGTGAGTCCTCATTCATTCTTTACGCATATTATAGTAGGGACTTTAGAGGGCTATCCACACAGAAGAGTGACAAGCAAGTTGACCAATATGAACATTGCCAAAGTTAGTTAGTCATTAGTCTCGATCTTTTCTGAACTGAACTGAACACAACCCTGTGAGAGCAAATCATTGGTGATATTGAAATGTAGCCATGGTAGCTCCTTGTAGTAGACGTTCTTGCTGGATCCGGCAACCTAGCTGGCAGCCTCTCATCTGGGGGAGAGGGGGAGGGGATACTGCGCTCTGCAGTATTTTGAATGTGATCGCAGTACCAGTTTTGGCCACAAACTTACATATGGCTCCTTTAAGTATACTGCTCCCAACAAATATTTTGGTGATGTAATAAGCCATTGATGAAATGCAAATTACGAGTTAAACTGCCACTTCATTTAAATTCTAATAGATGTTTTATAGAGAGTAATAGTAGACAAAATAAAGTGCCTTCTGAAACTGATGTTGTGACTGAATTTACAAAACATCCACAGAGAAAAAGGATATACCGGAATTGTGAGGAGTGACATTCAAATTAACCATATACAGTTAGGCCATAAATATTTTGACATTGACAGTGCTATTATTATTGTGCTATTATTTTAGCTGTTCATTATTGAATATTGGAGTTGGAACATATACATATATACGAGGTCAAAGCGAGTACATTCTACGGCATGGAGCTGCCACAATTACTGCACGTGCTCAGAACGTCAAAAACTGTCAGCTTAATGAAGTTAATCTGCTTGACTGTAAGTCAAAATCTGATTCTGTCCTTGCAAATCCGTCATCATTTTGCTTTGTATTTATGTATTTTCATTACTCGGGCATTATGCTTTTTTTTGTTAAGGAGTTCTCTGAAAATTATTCCAGAAAAACTACAAAGGAAGGGTAAGGAGAAGGGATAATCTTCGGCATACTACCTTACCTGTAGTGGTTATGTATGGGCATGTATGGCTGCTGATTGAGCGCAATCGTTTTCATTTACAGGTAAAAAAAACTATTGGATGAATTCTGAATTGTATGGGGCTATATTACACGCTTGGATTCAGCCAAATGTGTCAGAACCAATTGAACCAATTCACAGTGCAGATGGATGGTGACTTGAGAGCATGCTGCAAAAATAACCCATGATTTTTTAAGGCAGAGAAGTGGAGTGCTCTACTATAGAAAAGTCAATCGTAGGACCTGAATACAATTGAGCATGCATTTCACTTGATGAAGGCAAAAACTCTCAACAACCTGGCAGGAGCTGAAAACTGTTGCTGTGAGGGCCTGGCAGAGCATCACAGGGGAAGAAACCCAGTGTCTAGTGATGTCTAAGGGTACCAGACTTCAAACTGTCATTGACTTCGAAGGGTTTGCCACAGTTTGTCAAATTACTTTCGAGCCCTTAAACTGAGGGAGCTGTGCATTAAATGGGTGTAATTCATACATTGTTCAGACAGTATTTTTTTTTTTTTACTCAATCCTTAAATTGAAGATGAAAGTTTGCATTTCAAACACACCTTGATTGTGTCTCTGTAGATCCATCATGGCGGTGTATAAAATAAAAATTATGAAAACGGTCTCAGTCCAAATACTTATGGACCTAACTCTATATTTCATTTAACAATGTTGCAAGGTAGTGGTTGGGCTAAGTGGTGATATCAACATGAAAGAACCAGTGCTATATCTGTGACTCATATTTATTGTTTACTAGTGCAGCACTGTGAGCAGAAATGAGCAGGGGACACCAGCTGATGTGTTCTTGTTGAGGTTATAGCACTTGGTTCCTACTCTGTTCTGCTTTTGCTTTTCATGACCATCTATTCAAGGAGCAATTCATTATTCAAAAATAAAATTCAGTCAGTATCTACTCACTTCCATTTGTATCTTTGTAATACACAGCATGTTGGCTTGCTCCATTCTCAGCCTTTTCCCTTGCTTATTCGTAGTTTTTATGATTCCCCGCCATAGGGAGAGGGGAGACATATTCATGAGTGCAAGACCTCAGTCTACAGACGGATTTCTGTCAATAATGAATTCTTGGTTCCGTCAAAGTCCGTTATTCAGGGCTGTGCAGGTGCGCAGTGGTGGTGGAAGAAAAATAATGACCTGCTTGTGCTCAATAAGTAACGTCTCACCATGGAACCTCCCAGATTACCCACTGGAACACCTTAATTTATGTTTCCGCCAGTAGGGGCAGTATTTGGAGGCTAGAAGTGTTACTTGATTGTGAACACTAATGAGGAAGCCGAAGACGTAGATGCATTTAGGTCAGTAAAATGTGCACAAGCGTGGGATAAAATCACATATCACCATAAAGTTTATATATGGGTATTTTTGATAACGTTGCGAAATTGTTGCTATGCATTGGTGTCTAACAGTAATGTTAACGTCATGCGAAGCGTCCCATCGAAAATCTCCCCAACCGTTTACTTTTAGAAAGAGCTGCGTTTATGAAAAGTGCTCCTGTATGTGAATATCAGTGTGATGTTTATTTCGGATCGAATTTTGAATGCGGTAGAGGGTTAACAACATGTTCGAAGACCTTAGTAGTTTTAGTTAGCAGACTGTAGCATAGTTTTAATCTAATAGATAGAGTTAGCAGTGATGCACCCGCGTTTTTTAGGCAACATGTTTGTGCAAAATAAAAAACGTGTAAAAAGTCCCAAATCTTAAAGGGGCAAGTTCCTTAAAGGGGCAACGCCACTTTTCCACATTAGTTTGGTGTTTTTTCCATACTAAGCATGGCAGGTCTAGCAAGAATTTTAGGTAAATGACAGCAAATAATTTATAGGCTAAATTGAAAATATCAGGGAGATATTAGCCCAATGTTATCTATGACAGCCTTCCATACCAAAGTACACAGAAACTCGCATGAAAATGGCCAACTCAGATCAGTAGATCTCGATGCATAGCCAACTTTAAAAGTAAATCTTGGCTCAAAAAAGGCTGGGCACCCTGCTCTACATCAATGCCAATACACTGCAATATCAATGAATTTAATGGACTTAACATCGACTGAGATGGTGTTCACATTATCTCTAGATTAATGAAATCAGCTAAAATGCACTGCTTGCGCTTTACCTGACTGGTCAGACTGGTTAATGAATTTAAACAAGAATAAAAAGCTGTTTGCAGAATGTTAAATCATTTATAACCTAATGTTTTACACTGAGATCATATTAGTATTCATTTAATATCAACTGACGCAGAGCCGACAGCGTGCAACTGCCCTATGGAATTTCCAAAAATAATGGAACTACATGAACTGACAATGAATCAAGACAATAAGCTGAGGAATATATACAAAATAATTATGAGATTATTAGGGGAAAAAGATTAAAAACAATTTAGTCATATAATGATAACAATAATAACAATGGCGCAGGACCTTCTACCATTGTTCCAGCTCGAAATGTGATAGAGCCTATTAAAGATTATTTTACTCTTAAACACAAAAATGAAAGTCCAGGCATTTTTAATTAGCTTAAAATTTATTCAAAGAAACCAGCTCAAGAACAATTTAGGCAACGAAATAAATAAATTAAATAAATAACAGTGTTACAGAAACGAGCTCACCCGTTTGTATTTTAATCACCATTGAACAAAGGACTGGTGCACAGGCTGAGCATAATTTAGTGGAACCCCAGAACTGAATCCTATAATCATTTTTTAATCTGCAAAATGAAAAAAGTGCATTAAAAAAGCTGTACAATTTCTTTTATTTTTTTAAATCTCCCAAATGAAATAAAGTGCATTAAAAATGCTGCACAATATACTGCATTAAGCATCAAAAATAAAAAAAGTGTCCATAGATATGAAGCACCAAGTGTACCGCCTTTATCGTGGGCAAAATTGATTTCTGTGCCACGAAATCCAATTTTATCTGCACGAAATATAATGTACATTTCAAAAATGTTATCTTTTTATTTATTTAACCTGATAAGAGTTCATTGTGTCTTCCCACAAGACACTATTCGCCTAAATATCCTTACATTTTTTTTAAAAGGTAAGCATTAAACATTGGCACAATTTAGGGCCTTTTATAATCTCAAATTCTTGGCCAAACTGCCCCGAGAATGCACCAAATTTGACAATTTTTCAAAAATTTTCCGGGGACTCCCCTAGGGACCTTGGCAAAGCCGGGCGCTTTTGTGACTTCCCCATGCCAAAATATGTTCAGTCAAAAAAAATTTTTCCACTTGCACCCATGCATATTGTTTACGGCTCGGTTCTCGTTTGCGTTCGCGTTCTCGTTCGCATCAGCATTCCCACTTCGTTTCCAGAGCGTATCTCCAAAGCCAATTGCAAGATCTTAACGAAACTTTGCATACAAAATTCAAATTGTTATTTTCAGCCCGCTGGATTTCATTCAACTTTGCTCCTATGCGAGTATTGCAGTGTTTTCATTTCGTGGCATATTTTTAAATGCTGTTCACCTCTCCGCAGCCACTTTGCATGACGGCCAGTGACAAGTTCCTACTCTGCAAAAAACGGGGGGCATAATATAATAATTAATGACTAGAATTGGCACAGTCATTTGCTCACTTACTCACACACACACACACACACACACACAACAGTTTTTATGATTTTTGGTAATTACATAAGAGCAGTAATGATCAAGTTTAATTATGCTCCCAATTATTTTGTTTTCCAGATTGATGCATCTGTAATCCCTGTCATGGCAGATAGTGACCTGGCTTTGTACATCCCTAAAGCTGGAGACAGATTGGCTACTTTGGCCTTCTGGCGATAAGCTAACGCATCGCTTGACACAAATGGCAGGAAGGACACCATGCTGACAAGGCTGCGACACAAATTGTTTCAGAAGGACCATTCACCAGTAGCTTCCAAAACAAAGTTGTTGGGAAATAAAAATGCAAGAAAAAGAGACGTATCGAGCTTGGATGAATGGACTTTGATGAAAAAGAGAAACGGTACAAACAAGTCAAAGCGGTAAATGGTGGAGGAACTAGGCACTTCACGATAAACAAAGACAAAATCGTGGAGGAAATGAAACCAATTGCTTAAAACTTGTTTTTTCCACATGGTATTTCCAAAAAAAAAAAGACAGAGCTCTTATATTAGCACACAGAAATGGAATCTTCTCAGGTACAGGTCTGCAGTTCTGCAACTGTGGATCAATTGTATGATGAAAGCAAGCTTAAAATCCTGGGGCTATATCTTTGCACAAAAAATAGAAACGAAGACCCATCTTTTAAGGAAGAGGAACCACCAATCAAATTAACCTCAACCCCAGTTATAGATCTCAGTGGAAATGGGCCACATAGTTCAACTGAGGTGACAAGTATACTTGATACAGAGCTTAATGATGAGATTGTAATTGGAGCTGCAACCAATGAACATGTTGATTTGGATGACACAGAGCCCTGGCACCAGCCACTACAGATTCTGGATGTCAACCAATTGCTGTCGTCTTCAACTGGCCAACCACCACAGGAACCAAGTCATATGTTATCTCAGGGTTCGGCCGATGCTGGTCGGTGCTGGCTGGCCCCAACCAGCACTCTGAATCCACTGACCAGCACTCTGAATCCACCGACCACCACTCAGCCCAGAAAGTGCTTTTCCCGTCTAGCACTATTTTTTCAAAGATCAGTTAAAATGAGTGCATCCAATGTCCAATAAAACCGCTAGAAACAAAACATAAATGACCCCTTCATATGTTCGCCTTCTATTATTGTCAGAACAGCGAACTTTCATTTTCGACCCGTGTCCCAGGATGGCCAGTTTGCAGGAATCGTCTGCGCTGGTTATCATTGATATTCAAAAACCTGCTGCAGCGGCATCCGAGCCCGCGTGTGCTGGGTCTTCGTGGGCGAATTGCATCAAGCTGTGGCGAAATGATCGATGCGGTTGTCTCAATCAAATGAAAGACAGGCAATTATTATCGGGGCGGGGTGATTGATTTCGGTTTTCTGATTTCGCATGGTCCAGAAGAAAGTTTTCTTGTTATATAAACAACAGCAAAGATAAATAAATCTTAGTCGAGGACAGTAACGTTCTTTACATGTTAATCCATCAGTGCTTAATAATCAAATAAATAGCCTAAGTTGGGCCTCCTCTTTTTTGGCACTGTGCGCCATTTCAGATTTCTCAGGTATCAAACTGTAAAACTCATTTAATTTCAATTATATGTCACTACAGGCATACATTCCATCCAAGTACAACCATTTTATACATTTTCCCATTCAAATAAAATACATACAAAGAAAATGAAGTTTGACTCCAGTGGAGCGGATTTATTAAAAAAAAAACAAAACAAGCAAATAAATAAAACTATAAATACAAAGATCAGGTAAAAAAAAAAAGGTAAAAAGTTAAAAGAACAAACACCCTGTTATGATTCTGCTCTTTCTGTCATGATTCTGCCATGTTTGTTATGATTCTGCCACTCCCTGTTATGTTTATGATTATGTCTGTTAGGTTTTGCCATGTTCGGTTTCGTTTTTGTACTTTGCCATGTTTTCGTTTTTGCCATTCCCAATCCACTATTCTGTTAGATTCGGTCCATGTCTTTGTTCATGCCCTGCATTGCACTTTGTCTCCCCTGTCTGGTCTCTTGTTTAGTTACAGCTTCTCCCCAGTCCTGCGTGTCACATGCTTAGGTGATTTCATGGTTTCTGGGTTTCAAACATTCCTTCCAATCTCGTTTGCTTCCTTCGCCTCTCTTTTCTATATTACTAACCAATACTAACAGTTTGTTGTTTTCGTTAAAGTTACTAACCCAAACTAACATTGTATATAATACTAACTTACTAACGAGCACTAGGGATTGTATAGCTGCACTTACTAATTGATTAACAAGCTCTCAGCACTCGCCCTGTTCTAGTCTCCGCCTCTTGCCTGCACTTAGTCTTTGCTGCAATTCAGCAGATCCTCTGCACCTGCTCCACTCTGTCCTACCTCTCATTATCTGTGCACATTAGAACTCCCTAACCGGAGCTGTATGTTTTGTCATAGGTTGTCTCGTGTTCCCTGTCCGCGTTTTGGCTTTTTTGCCAATTTCATGTGATTAGGTTCTCCCTCATGTTCCCTCCTTTGTAATTAGTCTGATCCTCATCACCTGATCCTAATCATAGCATGTGACTTCCTTGAGTGTATTTAAGCTGTCTTCTCACTGCAGTTCCCCGTCAGAACGTTTCCTCTTGTTTACCTGTGCTGCTATCATTCGCCTTGTATTCATAGTGTTAATCTTCTGACTGGACCGCCCGACTTACGATTTTTGGCTCTGCTCTTTTGTACTTTTGTCTGCATCTGTTTTCGAACCCTTTTTGCCCGACTACGAGTTTTTTTTTTTATTTTTTGTGATTGCTGCCCTGGTAACGGTTTGGATTTCGCCCTCTGGATTTTGGCCTTTGCTTCTCTGACAAACCTGTGCCTGTGTACCGAACCTGTTTTTGCCCGACCACGATTACTGTGATTGCTGCCCTGGTTTTTCGACTTTTGGATTTTGTCCCTGGGATTGTGTTCTTTGGATTGTGGACTTTGTACTGTCACCTCCTGCTCTGCGGGGGTTCGCCCCCTTTCCAATAAAATCCCATTTTACCTTCACTGCTCGACTCTCGCGTCTGGTTCCAGAACCGTACCTAACACACCCCAGCAAATATTTATAAAAGAATAATGTTTCTACTGCCTAAAATAGGTGCATGCCTGCCTGGGATTTGAACCCAGGTCTCCTACGGGAGAGCACATCGTCCTAGCCACTACGCTACATTAACTGACACATTTCCTGCCTTCTCATTGCTCATATAAAGAGTGAGTCAAGAAAACAAATCATGCACCCCGATTTAGTGTTTGTACTTTTGCGTGTCTTAGTGCTTCTGCGTAATGGTGCAAGGATTCTCAGTCAGACAACAACTGTTGAATATTTATTGGATAATTATATCGAAAATACTACAAACAAACCAGTTAAGTGTTTATATTATTGCACACTTTGAGTACATGTGCGTAATGGCACATGGACTCTCAGTTTGAGACGCCGGGAATGCCAGGCTCTATCTCAGGCTAGGTTTGTGCGATTAAGGTGGTTTAGGCAAGGCTGAACTGGTAATCTGGCGTACCGGGCAATGCCCGGTGGGCCGACGCACATTTTGGGCCGATGCAATCATAGTTTATAAAATTGTAATAACATCGATAATTTTGAACGACCGCGCCGGCCTTTAAAACACGTAAAGCAGCCCACCGGTTCATTTTCTACACTGAGACAGTGAAATCTCTGGGTCCTCCCACCACAGGGAAAAAAAGCGCAATTGCTTACGGCCCATTAGTAGCCCACAGTTAGGCGAGCAAACAGCGGGACAATATTAGAAGTGAAATTTCATACAAAGAAAATCCTTTCATGCTTACCTCTCCTTCCTGTACGCTACTTAGAGGGTACTCCCTGCTATTTTCTATACTCCACATCCAGGGTGACCGATGCTTTATATACCACCTTTTATTCTTGTACTTCACTATTCCGGTTATCTTGCATCATGGCAATTTTTTAGTATCTATATATTTGTTTTATGATATAGGAATTACTGAAAAACTGTATTCTTGCAGATAAAAAAACGATGCAAATGCTTAAGCCATGTACAGTTTATTAAATGTTGTTTTCGTCCTAAAAGTTTAAGAAGGCAGGCTTGCTGGGAAATTAGTTTGACCAATGGCCTTGCTTGTCCCCAGTTGTGTTAACAGTCTAAAAACGCGTCTAACGACTACTCCGAGATCAGACAAAATGTCAGAAAGCAGTCGAGAGGCAGAAAAGCTTTGAGAATAAAGTAAACAGACATTGGAGCCTCAGGCTTTCACACGCAAAAAAAATTGACCAGCTGTTTGGCCACGATGATCCTCATGTAGCAAGCAGTTTTCATTTGGAGGGGGACACGGAAAGCGGTAAGACTGACGTTAAATTAATAGGCTATCGCAAGTATGTATTCGGTTAAAATTTGCTTGAGCTTACAAAAGGCCCCCACTGATGGACCAGCTGTTAATAACCTACTATTTCATGCATATTGATTCGCTGTTTTACGGTGGCAAATAAAATTTGTCATGGAACACAGCAAGGAAGACTTTCAAATTTTCCTATTTAAAACCCTGTCTTGACGTTCAGAATCACCTGCCAGTAAATTTGCAACCAGCGAGTACTGCGGTTCTGAAGCTAGTGAGCTATTCTATGCCCTGTTGAGTCTGTAAGATATGTAACGTTATTTAAAAAGGTTATGTATGAATCAATCCAAATAGTGCGATGGTCTTATTGAAAAATTATAAATGGCCCCAAAGTCACATTTCTTTTTCACATTCATTCATGTAAACATATTATTATTATTAATAATAATAACTTCTTCTTTGTCATGGTGGTGCAGTGATTAGCACTGCCACCACACAGCGAGAAGGCTGTGGGTTCGATTCTGGCCTGGGGCCTTTCTGTGTGGAGTTCCCGGGCATGTAGGCTACGACTGAGCTTAATTTTAACTTTTGGTAACAGCAAAGTGTGCGTGTATGGCGGGACGTCACATCACGATCAGGTTGGGCCGCCATGGCCGAAAATGCCAGCGCCGTTTTTTTGTCCCAGTCCAGCCCTGGGTTTAGGGCTCGTTGGAAATGACAGTGCCCATAGAATCAAATGGCCACCCACAAAGTCAAACTGACAGTATCACAAACAGATCACAGTGAAGAAAATACATTGCCTACAAGCGGAAAGCTCAACGGCTGATCTCATTGGAGGCAGTGCCCCAGGAAAAACATGCATGGAGACTGGAAGATCTCGACACATTGGGCTAACAATAGCCAGCACAGATTTACTCTCAAACTCTTTTTTTTTTTTTACAGAATATCAAAGGAAAGAAAAATTTTTGCTCATCGCTGTAGAATGTAAAGTGTGTGCCTGCTGTTCTTTTAGTGTGGTGTCGGTTTAAAATGGCATGGCCTATATCGTTGGATTTTGCAGACTTTCCTCTTTCATTTGGTGTATCGTTTGTTTGGATAGCACAAATTTAGTAGAAACACTAGCAATAAAGCACTGAATTTATTTTATCCCATGTTTTGCTCCATGCTTATTTACTTGCTTGGTGCTTGAATTGTGCTTGGTTGAGGTAAAACGGTCATCATGTGCTCTTTGCCGAGTTTCTGCCTTTTGAGTGGATATGCTGCATGACGATGTTGCTATTCGGAAACATGCTGTATTTACAATGTATATTGATTGCCCTTGGTACTGGGGACATTAGGGTTTAACCCCTCTGTGCAGACATAGACACCAGTGGACATGGAGCTGCTCTATTAATCCATGCAGTTAACGCTATTCTATCAATATATGGTACACCCGAACCATTTATTGAATATTCACGACAGAGCCTTGCCTGTTAATGATTTAGAATATGGAAGAGTTAAGTCCCATCCCTTTTCCCCAAGAATTGTATGAATTAATCTCCTCAGCCAAGCCTGATGTGCAAACTGCCTTATATACTTGTCCATAGTATCTATCCAGCAGTTAATAAAAATTATCTCTTGTGACAGAGTGGTTGCAACCACTTCAGCTGTAATAAGCCAAAGGTATTCTAAATAAGTAGTACAAAAAATCTGAAGCAAAAATGTAACATGGTATTGATACTATGTTATTCTACTATCAATTATAGTCTTCAGATATTAAAAGCATGTGATTCCCTACCGTAGATTTACGCGTTGATTCATCTCTCGAGGAATTCATCTGTCGTTTAGAACCTCATACGATCCCTCATGGAAATGCACTCACTTTACTGCTTTGCTCGGGCTTATCTGCATAAAGCACAGCGATATTTCACGCCTGCATGAAAGTTTCCTGGCAATTACCTATTGATTGACATGTTTTTTTATTCAATTTCACACTGTAAACTTTCCTCAGTAATTGAAAGACATTGACTGGGCCCTCAGAAAAGTCCTTAAACACTCGTGCAAGAGCAAGTTAAGTTGTATGCTCTGAACTTTGCGCAGCTAAAAATAAGGTGATTGAATGGAAAAAAAAAACTTCCAGAAACAACCCTGGAGTTCTGAGGTTATATTTGGGGGATTGAAATGTGATTCGAAGATAGAAAAATGGAACAGACTGGAGAGCTGACAGAATTGATTCTTTGCAGGAGAAATTCAATGATGGAGAGTTTTGCTCTTGCAGGGTGAATAGAACTGACTTTGTATGGAGTACCTTTATCTTACTTCTAGCCAGCCAGCTAACTAGCCAGCAGTTTCTTATTTTCGGTGTACCACCATGATCACAGAGCTAGTTTGCCACATTGTTTAACAAGAGTAGCCGTTAACCTTTGGTAATAATACTGCACGTGCTGGCATTTTGCTTAACGTGGCGATCTGTTTTAGAATTTATACCGCATTCAACCAAATAGAATGCCTTGGACTTTTGCTCGTTTAAAATACGAACAGCAGGAAAACTTCAGTTAATCTCCTGCTTCATTTGTTGCACTCATGACTGTTCAATTTAGGGTAGAATATTCCGTGCTCTTTTCCGATGGTGGAATGTCTATTTTTTAAGGTGTATTTGTTTCTCTGTCAGTGAGTTATACTTGCTCTTTATAGGGTATGAGAAGCATTTTTTCAAGCTTGCATTTCGCTTAATGATCAGAGTTAAAAACAATGGGCTTTCCATATGAGAGTGAATGTTCTGACAGTAAAATAAGCAGTTCCTTTAATCTGTACGTGTGCTTGCTGATGCGGCTTTGCAGAAAAATGGACAAAACTCTGAACTTCATCCTGGAGAAAAGGCATGTTTTTGGTTTGGAGAGGTTACTGGTGACTATTGATGTCCATCTACGCCTGTATTGATAAATTAATGCTAAATTATACGAGAAAATCATTCATTCATATTGATCTGCATGAGCAAAAAGTTGGTTTATGTTAAACATATGATTATTTAATGATTTGACAGTGCACTATTTGGAGGGCTCTGACAGCATGGAGAGCTGTCTTATTTGGCTCATTGAGAGTAGATACAGTGGGGTGCAAAAAATTTGGGCACCCCTGGTTTAAATGTCTGTTGGGTCACTTCATGAAATGGGGTCACAAACCATAGTGTGACAATAAAGGCGCCAGAGCTGTGTTGTTTTTCCGGCAATTAGGCCGAGAACCCACGTTAGTGACGGATATTCCATCACTATATACCAAAGACAAAATGATGTGCCTTTATGAAACAGGGTGATTAAAAAAAAAAAAAAAATCCATCACCACAGGACACAAAACCTCCTCCCAGTGTGACATCACTCACTGTACCGCATAATTTTTTATGAAACAAAGCCTATTTTTGTAGTCATCCAGCCAATTTTTGTGTTGTGTTATTCCTTTTGACTGTTTCTTGCTGTCTTTTCTTAATATCACTCCCCAATCATATCTGACGCCAAAACTTTCCATTGAAAGTAGTGGTTGCCAACGTAAAATATAGTGTTCAGCCCTTTTACGTTTAGAACCATGCCCATAAAACGGCTTCCTATAGCAAATAATTGTGTCGATGCGATGAAATATGAAGATGGAAACGTATAAAGAAATGTGCTGTGCGAGACTGTCAATTCCTTTTCGAATAAAGAGCAGCCAAGACTTTGAAAAACTTAGCAACCAAAACTTTGAAAATTCTAAATCATATCCCTTTCTCCACATGTTACGTTCAAATCAAATAACATAACGTAACATGAGTAGCGAGAACGGGCCGTTCAGCCCAACTAGGCTCGCCAGTTTCTTTTTGCTATTGTGAATATATCACTTCAGATACTCAATGACTCAATGGTATCTAGCTTTAAGTCAAGTCTGCTCTTGAAAATTCCCAAGGTTTCTGCCTCAACAATATGGTCAGGCAAGCTATTCCACATCGAAATTACTCTTTGGGTGAAAAAATATTTCCTAATATCCAAGCTAAATTTACCCTTTGTCAATTTCCATTTGTGACCCCGAGTTCTACGAACAAAACTTGGCCGAAAGAATCTTACATAATTCATTTTGTTAATCCCTTTAACATATTTAAAGAGCTAAATCAGATCACACCTGAGTCTCCTTTTCCTAAGACTAAAGAGATTAAAGGGGACCTATTATGCTGATCCTTCTTTTAATACATATAGGTAATGTTATAATCTTGGATGTCCATACTCAACCTCTGAAAAGTTTCTAAACATAAGATACAGGGGTTTTGCCGTAATCCAAGAACGTGATTTCGTGAACGTGATTTCCTCTCTGAACAGCTCCTTCCGAGATCTTCATGAGATCTGGGCAAAACCTGACGTCAGGTTGTGCCGTCCAATTAGTACAGACCTAGCCAAAGCCAATCACGGCGCTGGACCTGCCCACACTGGAAACTATTCTAGCAGAAATGAACAACCACGGATCATACTATGCCTTAGTAGCATCTACACTTCCAGAAATACGAAAGAAGAACCGCAGATCATTTGAGGTGCAGTTTTGTCAGTATCTCTCCCAAAGCTGCTCGTCCGTTTACTTTTGGACGCGAAGAAAATCACCTATTTCTCTTCCAAAAGACAATGCCTCCAGAAATCAGTGGGTAGCTTTTTTGTTTGCTAGCGGCAAACAGCCACGGCCAAAGGGAACGTTAGCTGTTTGTGCTCAGCATTTCACCAAAGACAGCTTTGTCAATAAAGGATAATTTGACACAGGATAAGCATTTCAGCTGCTTCTCAAACCTGAAGCAGTTGCATCGATCAAGCGCTCGGAGCCACAAGCTGTAAGTAATGATATAACAGCAAATAATGTCAGTGACGCTAACGAGTTACGGGAGGCTAGCAGGACCGCTAACGATAGTTAGCACTAACAACTGGCCTCAAACGCAGGCTTTGTAAAATATATGAAGATAAAGCCTGTATCGGTCGCGACTGTCCGCGACTCACAAGCTATGTTTCCATCCACTTGTCAATTGAATTATCTGAAGTTCGCCAAAAATATTCATGCAAATAAAGCTGGTGAAAATACGTTTCCATCTAACGGCATTAAAGCGAATAAAAAGTAGTGCGTAATGACGCCACATGCTGTTATGTGATCAACTTGGTGTATCGAGTACATTTCTGACATTTTAAGCTGTTTCCATTCATTTTCACACTGAATCGCAGAACCTTCAAGTGGACAAAAGTAGTTTGTGAGCCAACTAATTTAGCTGGTTAGCCAAAATGGATCGCGTTTACCAACAAATGACGATAATTGCACAAGTTGTAATAGTGCTTAGGTGCCAGCTATTAGCAGCATAGCAGACCATTATCAGAGGGAAACGACGGCATCAAAACACCGTCAAGATGCAGTAGCAGATTTATTCGGCGAATAACGTTTCCATCAGCATTTATCGCACAAGCCTTTTAGCGATCAAGAGAAAATCCGATGAGATGGACTGTACAAACTATGAGTCAATAGTCTTGAAATCAAGTCTAATTTCACCGTCTCCGTGAGGCATTTTTAATTCGATATTACTTAATTCATATAAGAACGTGTGGATGGAAACATGGCTACAGATGCGGAAGCAGTTGCTTCACAGCACAAGCCTACCCAACTGATGGCTTGTTGAATGTGGCTGTAGCACTGCGGCTAACGTAGCCAAGTTACTGTTGCTAATGTTTGTGTCCTAAATATGCAAGAGTAATATCAGGGGAAATTCATCAGAAGGTGTGTGTGAACATAAACCTCATTTGAAGCGAACTTTTTATCCTTGTTTGTAATTTGGATGCTTAGTACAACTGCCCCCCCAGTAACGGAATTTGCTGTCTGTTAAACCTGTATTGCAGGGTAACGTTTGTCTCTGTAGTTGTTATGACCGCTTGGTTATCAGCAACTGCATGTTAGTTCGAGTGCTGTGCAAATTAAAATGCTCCTGGTAACTTATAGGCAGTAATTATGATCAGTATGCTTGTGTTACTTCGGTAAACGTCAATGTGGCAGTTCCACCATAACGTTGCCTGATTGTAGCCACTACAGTTGAAGCTAACCGGAGAGGTGCTGTATGTGTCTACAGAGTTGGGCTCCGAAGGCTGCAGTTAGACCGACGTAGGTTTTGCAGAGCTTGGGGCGCTTTTTTGTGCTTGTGAAACGATCGCTTTTTTACATTTATCCATGACCGGGTCTGCCTGATACTTCTCCAATATCTGGGCAAGCTCTCTGATGCAACCGGTGAAAGCAATAGGGAAGCGCACAGGCTATGACGTGTCCGGTATGACAAGCGATTTCTCTGCATTGCCGTCAATTGAATATTAAATCGGCGATTGAATATTAAATTCTTTCCTGTAAAAGTGATCGATTCGCTTGCTCCACAAAAGCAACGGTTCACGCAAATGGAACTTACGATCTGTAAAACCTGTATTATGCTCATAACATAACCGGAGCTCTAGCTATCTCTCGCACGCTATCCATAACTCGCCCATTCTCCGTGAGGAAACGCTGGTCATTCCAACGCAATAAGTAAACCATTACCACAGGCAATTTCCGAAAAGGCCATTTAGCCTGGAGATTTCGCCGCTCTGTCATATACCAGCGCAGAAGCTGTTCGTTACTCCACGCTAACGACACACCACAGTTGTGCACATGAACCAGCAGGTCCTAATACACACCGAAGCAGTCCATAAGCTGTGAGTCCACTTTTAGCTGCTCCTCACTGTCCCTGTTTCCCTCTAAAGTCAGACCCACCGGATTTCTATGGTCTCCGGTCTACACTTGGGCATGTCGACCCGTTCTACAAATGTGTCTGTATGTGGTGGATTCTAGCTTTCCCTGCATCCTAGCTATAGAGTAGAAAAACCGCTGTACTCACCACTGTTGCCGTAGCAAACTGTAGCCGATAGCAAATTCGAGCTTGAGCTGCCAGACTTTTGCAATGCATCCTCCGCTTTCGCCGCTGCATTTATTAGAACAAGTTCATTTCATTAGATCTATATTCAAGTATAGCGTTAGATTTCAGAATTTCCCCGCCAATTCCTTATCAGATAGCAGACGTGTCTCACGTTTCATTCTGGGGAGGCGGACCCGGTAAATTGTGTTCTGCAGCCTCGTCCCGCCCAACTCCGCCCTCACAGAGCTGGCCAGTCAGAAGAAAGTGGGCACACGGGGAGGGGGGCCATAAGCGGAAGAGCCACCCCAATGAGGCGTTTCAGGCAGAG
Source organism: Gymnothorax javanicus (assembly GCA_029692085.1). Taxonomy (NCBI): domain Eukaryota; kingdom Metazoa; phylum Chordata; class Actinopteri; order Anguilliformes; family Muraenidae; genus Gymnothorax; species Gymnothorax javanicus. The sequence goes on from CM056195.1 coordinate 86,143,382, forward strand.
ACTACAATGGACTACAAATGGGGTTTTTGAGGATGGCAGTATGAGCTAAATAAGGACCCTGTTTTGGACTTTGAACGATCAGGAGTACTCTAGGGAGTCCAAGATCAAAATATAACCTTGGAAATATAGCAAAATATGTCCCCTTTAAGGATCTTCAGCTTCTTCTCATAGCTTTTATCTTTTAAACCTGGAATCAGCTTATTGGCTCTTCTCTGAACTTTTTCTAGAGCCTCTATATCTTTCTTAAAGTATGGTCCCCAGAACTGTACACAATACTCCAGGTGTGGTCTGACAAATGTGTTGTACAAGATAAGTATGATCTCCTTGGATTTGTACTCAATACTTTTGGCAATGTTTCCCAGCATCCGATTAGCTTTTTTAACTGCTGCGGCACAATGGCTAGAACCTGTGAGGGTTTGGTCAACAATCACTCCCAGATCTTTTTCATGTGGAGCACATTCCAGTTTTAAACCTCCCATGAAGTAATCCTGTCTTAAGTTTTTATTACCTACATGTACAACTTTACATCTCGCTACATTAAATTTCATTTGCCACATTTCTGCCCAATTCTGGATTCTATCCAAATCATCCTGAATCACTTTAGTGGACTCTAAACTATTTGCCAAACCTCCCAATTTAGTATCATCTGCAAATTTAATTAATTTGCTCTCAATATTCCTATCAAGGTCATTAATGTAGATGAGGAACAGCAGGGGTCCCAACACTGATCCCTGAGGGACGCCACTCCCCGCCATACCTAGCTCAGATGAGATTCCATCGACCACCACAAGGACAAGGCCGAAGACCTTTACTGGATGCCTGTGATCTTCGGGCCCTCAGACGCCACTGCATCACTCACCGGCATGATTCTGTCATTGACATTACTAAATCGGCCCAGGAGTCCTTCAAGAAACCTCTGTCTGTAAACACAGTCCGGCGTTCCATCCACAGATGCCACCTAAACCTCTATCATGCAAAAAGGAAGCCATTGTTGAGCATGATCCAGAAGTGCCGCCGTGTTCTGTGGGCCAAGGCTCATTCGAAATGGACTGTAGCAAAGTGTCCTGTGAACAGACGAGTCAAAATTTAGCATTCTTGTTGGAAATCATGGGCGTTGTGTTCTCCGGGCTAAAGAGGAAAAAGACCACCCCTCCTGTTATCAGCGTTCAGTTCAAAAGACAGCATCTCTGATGGTATGGGGATGCATTAGTGCATATGGTGTGGGACACTTGCATGTTTTAAAAAGCACCATGAATGCTGAAAGGTATATAAAGGTTTTCGAGCAACATATGCTCCCCTCCAGATGACATCTATTCCACGGAAGGCCTTGTGTATTTCAGCAGGACAATGCAAAACCACATACTGCAGCTATTACAACAACATGGCTTTGTAGTAGAAGAGTCCGTGTGCTGAACTGGCCTGCCTGCAGTCCTGATCTTTCACCGATTGAGAACATTTGGCGCATAATTAAACAAAAAGTCTGTCAAAGGAGACCCAAAACTCTCCAGCAGCTGGAAACCTGTATTAAACAAGAGTGGGATCAAATTCCAATGGCTAAACTCAAAAACTTGTCTCCTCAAACCCCAGATGCCTCCACTCTATGTTAAAGCTGCAGTTGGTAACTATGAAGAGAGAGAGGACTTAGCATGAAAATTTGAAAAAATGCAACTTTCAGATCCCTCCCCCTCCCCCTCCATTGCACTCCTGCCCTACCTCCAAAGACCCTCCCCCAGAGGAGGCTGCCGTGCACGCGAAGGCACGCGAGCTGGTATGCATGCGACTGTGGAGAGATTTTCCAATTTCACATTATGAAAACAGCCAAGTTGCCGAGGCTAGACATTACTGTTGTGAACAGTCAACACTGCTGGCCAACAAATGAGCAGAAATAAATCATGTCGACATGAAAAGTAATCTACAGCAGTATTTATTCAGTAAAAACCCAGCACACGCTTATTTCAGTAAGTTACCCATTTTTTTGAGTACAGAAACTGTTGTGAATCCTGCTGAATGGCCAGTAAACCATGTATGACAACATTTAGCTGTGAGAGCACAGAAACATTACACATATTTATGAGGACAACAACATAACCAATAAGACTGCCAGGTAACTTCATAAAGATATTTTCTGCTACTTTCTAATAAGACGACGCCAGTAACATTAGCCCTAGCATCGGAAATAAGCTAACGTTAGCTCGACTGCAACATCACAGTAACATCACATGCACTACGGAGTAGTGTAACAATTACAAGACGCTGGCTATTCGAACAGCGACTGTGCTTGTAAGCGACGTTCACTCGCTTATTTGCAGAGGGAAAATGAATTGATGCTGGTTAGGACTGGGGTTAGTAGCAGCTGTGCATGTGAGCGACGCCAACTTGCTTATTTGCAGAGCATTGTGGAGCAAAAATGAACCAATGAATAAAGCAGGGGTTTACCTGTCAAGCAGAAAAGTCGCCAACACTACGTCAGTTTTTAATCCTTCCAGATCACGGAGTTCCCTCCACGTCTGAAAAGCCACTCCGATGTTCACTCTGGTTTTATCCAAGGCTTTGTCTAATTCTTTCTTTTGTGCTTTTTTTTCTTCTGGCTTCCTCTTCTTACTTGTCTTAGCCGTGTATGCTGTTGACGGTAACGGAGGTTTCGGTATTTTTTTACTCGCTGATGGCTATTGTTGCGCCATTAGTTTCTCTAAGCTCCTGAACCCTCTCTAGGAGATTTGAGCTTGACTGAGCACTGGCGTGAACTGAGGAGGTAGGGGGAGGAGGCTGTCTGCAGCGCGTGCATGTGCAGTGTTTGACGGCTGTCAGACACTCCCTCAGACACCATCCTGGCTCTGATTGGATCTTTTTGGACGGTCTGAACGATTCTGCTAAATTGCAGTAGGAGCAGTAGGTGGGTTTAAAGGAGCCTTTTTTAAATTACAGAGTACTAGTTTTATGTAATACTGTCTGTACACAGTGACAGTTTTAGCAAATATGACAAAAAGTTACTTTTATCAGACTTACCAACTGCAGCCTTAAAAAGAAGAGGGGATGCTACACCATGGTAAACAGGCCCCTGTCCCAACTTTTTTGAGACCTGTAGCAGCCATCAAATTTGAAATGAGCTCATTTTATGGATGAAATTGTAAAATTTCTCAGTTTCAACATTTGCTATGTTATCTCTGTTCTATTGTGAATAAAATACTGGCTGGTGTGATTTGAAAGTCATTGCGTTTTGATTTTATTCACAATTTACGCTTTGTCCCAACTATTTCAGAATTGGGGTTGTTTATGAGGTCGTAAGCCCCGCTCTGATCATCAGTCTTGGTGGCCTCTTCAAACAATTCCAGGAGGTTTGTCAGGCATGACCTTCCCTTACGGAAACCATGTTGGCTATCCCTCAAGATATTATTACGTTCAAGAAATAATTCCAGCTCGTCTTTTATGATAAGATTCCAGTATTTTGCAGAGCGGTTTAAAGATGATCTCACTAACTTCCCTGAGCACTCTAGGATATAAGCCATCAGGACCCGCCGCCTGATCTGCATTTAGTTTATGCAACTTGTCTAATACTTCATTATCCCTAACCTCAGTTTCCGCAAAATAATCTTGAGCGTTGGACATGCCCTCTGGCTGAATAAAAACTCGCTCTGAGGTGAAATTCTCAACAAAGTAACTGTTTAAGGTAGAAGCAATATCCTTGTTAACATATAGCAGCAATCCATATTTATTCTTTATGCACTTAACCTCCTCTTTGACTTTCCTTTTTCTGCTACAGTACTGAAAGAAGCGCTCAGGATTAGTTTTTGCCCCTTCTGCAATTTGCCTTTCATACAGTCTTCTAGCATTCCTCAGGTCTTTTTTTGACCACAGCTCGCATTTTACAGTATTCAGCCTTAGTATTCTCATTGTTATCCTTTATCTATCTATCTTTCCTAAAGAGCTTATAACCTTCTATATTATATTCATCTCCATCCTCTTCACTAAGCCATGTCTCTGTAATCCCAACTATGTCATGGCCCTCACTAATCATAATGGCCTCAAGTTCTGGAAATTTATTTTTTATGCTTCTTGCATTTAAATAAAAACATTTGAGGTTATTACGAATGCTCTTCCCCTTCGATTTCCCATGTGCCTGCTGCTCCAAGCCCTCCACTACGCTTTATTGCTTTAAAAATATATCATCAATAGTGCATGTAACACTGTCAGCTTCCATCAGGGCAGTCTGCATTTCCCTATGTACAGTATAACACTCTCTAACCTCCCTGCCCCCCAAGTCCCTAGTTTAAATAATCCTGTGCTACCCTCAACATACGCTGACCCAGCGCATAGGTACCCCTCTGGTTCAGGTGTTGCCTGTCCGGCTTGAACAGGTCACCCCTGTCCCAGAAAAAGTTCCAGTGCCCCATAAAACTGTACCCCTCTTTCCTACACCAGGTTCGTAGCCATGTGTTGAACCTCCAGATAAAATTCTGCTTCCCTCTACTTGCACGTGGTACTGGTAGAATCCCAGAGAAAACTACCGTAAAGGATCTGCTCCTAAGCTTTTCAGCTAATTCCACAAATTTGTCTTGCAGAACCTTAAACCTACCCTTACCTATGTCATTTGTCCCAACATGGACCATGACAACTGGATCCCTCCCCGCTCTGGCCAGGAGCTTGTCCAAACGCTCCAGGAGGTCTCCTACCTGGGCACCAGGCAGGCAACACACCGTACGAGACTCCTTGTCACGCGAACAGACTAAGCTATCTATTCCTCTAATGAATGAGTCCCCCACTATCACTAACTCCCTTTTCTGAGGGGAAGAGGCCAACAGTGTGCCCTTATGCTCATCAATCCCCCAACTCTCAGGGTCAGGGGCCAAGTTGAGTTCCTGCTAGGGCCGGAATCGGTTGGACACTTAAACCACTGGAGGAGCTGTCGCTGAACAGTGTGCACACCCTTTCCTGCGCTGATGTCCTACAGTCACCCAACTTTCTCTCCCTGCCTGTTCTGGGATATCTCCACTTCCCCGCTTTGGCGTACAAACCATTTCTCTAAACGACATACTACTCAGTTCCTCTTGGAACTCTACTGATTGCAAACTATGTTGTGCTGCCAACTGGCCCTGAATATCTAAGATCTTGCTCCCCAAATGCTCAATTAGCTGGGACCAGTGACAGACAAACCCACCATGGAAATCTCTTTCCAGAAGTGCGAACATTCTGTAACCGTCACATAGTTTTAGCCACATTTTGAACCCCTTACCTAATGACCTCGCTCACCCTAGATAACAAAGTAAATTATTCTTGCCAAGACAGAAGCTCAGGAACCACAATTTATTAACCTGAGAAGCCTTAAGCAGCAGTCACAATAGAAACCGTGGTGAAACTAGGCTGGTCTAAAAATAGTACGAATGGGCCTTTCCTCTAAATCCATAAAAGCCATGATTGGATTTATCTTTCCACTATTTTTTTATGTTTTGGGGATGTTTCATGGAAGAAGAGAGGACAGCTCATTTCACTGTTGCTTAGATTTTTCAGTGTGACTTGCATGTCACATACTTGTAACCCCATTTTATGAAGTGACCCTGTTACAATTAATCTCAAAGTGATTGAAAGCAAACCTGAACCCTAAATGCTAAAAGTTAAACATGACACATTTCATCATATTTTAAAGCAAGAATAATTTCTATTTTTAACTTTTTACGGTTTTAAAATAATAAAATAAGGAAAAAGGCCTTGTGCAAAAGTTTGGGAACACTGTCAGCTAGAACTTTGTAACTCCTCCTCGGGCAGCTATAACAGCTTGCAAACGCTTCCTGTAACCAGCTTAGAGTCTTTCAATTCTTGTCTTTGGAATTTTTCTCTATTCTTTTTGACAGAACACCTCTAGCTCAGAAATATTCTTTGGCCTTCTTGCATGCACGGCATGTTTGAGGTCTCTCCACAGATTTTCAAAAATATTCAAGTCTGGGGACTGTGATGGCCATTCCAAAACCTTCATCCGTCTTTCCTAGAGGTACTTCATGGTGGATTTTGAGGTATGCTTCTGGTCATTGTCTTGCTGGAATATCCCAACGTCTCTTCAACTTCAATTTCTGGACTGAGCTTTGAACATTAGCCTCTAGAATGTCTTGATATTTGGTGGAATCCATTCTTCCTTCCACCCGCACAATATTGCCTGTGCCCCCAGCTGCTACACAACCCCAAAGTATAAGAGATCCACCTCCATGCTTAATAGTTGGCAACATGTTCTTCTCTACAAATGCTTCACCCTTTTATTCTCTAAACATTCCTTCTTTGGTTGTGGCCAAATAGTTAAATTTTGGTTTCGTCAGTCAAAAGAACATTGTTCCAATAGGCTTGAGGTTTCTCAAGGTTCTCTTTTGCATACTTCAGACGCTTAATTTTGTGTTGAGGTCGTAGGAAAGGCTTCTTTCTTGCAACTCTGCCATGTAGGTCTTTGTTGTTTAAGGTACACTGTATTGTTTTCCTGTGAACAGCTAGACCTGTGTCTGCTACTCTTTCTTGCAGCTCTTTTGCAGGGATGTGTGGGTTCCTCTAAGCATTTCTCACCAGATCTCGGGCTATTCTATCTGAAATTTTTCTTGGTCTTCCAGATCTTGTCTTGACTTCAATTGTTCCATTTATTTTCCATTTTCTTACAATGTTTCTGACAGTAGAAATGGGTAGTTTGAAACGTTGCAAGAGTTTTTTGTAGCCCTCTCCTTGTTGGTGGAAGTGAATTATCTTGTTTTTGACATTCTTGGACAGCTGTTTAGCAGAAAACATGGTTTTTAACACCAGCCACTACAGTCGGATACTTCAGAAGGCATGGAGTTACTTCAGAATATATTGTATAACCCTGGAATTATATTCACCTGACTCATTGAAGCCCTAACAAGTTAATCACCTGGGTCTGGGCCTTAGTAATCATCTTCTTAAAAGGTAACAAAGAATAATACAAAAGGGTTCCCAAACTTTTGCACAGGGCCTTTTTTTCCCCCTTTCTTATCATTTAAAAACTCAGAAAACTTAAAATAAAAAGAATCCTTGCTATTAAATTTGCAGAAAAGTGTCATGTTAAACTTTGTAGCATTTGGTGTTTAGGTTTGCTTTCAATCACTTGGAAATTAATTGTAACAAACATTTAAACCAGGGGTGTCCAAATTTTTGCACACCACTGTAATTTTGAAAAGCGCTGTCACATGAAGTGGACTGGTGGTCCCAGAAATGTATTATTTTTGATCCCAGCCATTTTGCAATTCTCAGTATTATTTTTTAAAAATAATTTTATTGCTAAATTTTTATGATTTTTTGCGTTTGTGGCCCTCACTCTGAACTAAAATTATGAAAAAAAGTGAAATATGATGGAATTCTAAATTCTACAAGTATCTTGTACATAGTATTTAATATATAAAATATAGTATACAGTATAGTATATCATTTCAGCCATTTCCCCCTTCACTATGAAGCTCAGATCTTGAATTATAAAGCCTTAAATTGGCTTTATAATTAACGCATAGATACCCATACTTGGCTTCTGCGCAAAGGGATTAAGAGGTTAACTGAATACACAGGCTAAATCCCCATTGTACGTCAGATTGCTGCTTGTAGTGCTTGTTTTACAAGATGAATGAATGATGTTCACTATATAGTTTATATATATATATATATATATATATACACAACGTAATTAACTATATATTTGCAACAGTTCCTATCTGCATGAATAAATTCTTGGCCACGAGAGTAAGCCAGGTTCCCCCACATTGTAATAAGCAAATTACCATAAATGAGCACCATAATTCATTGAACAGCTACACGTTTTTAATTGGTTCTTTGCTCAATAACTTTGATTTTGAAAATACAATTACAATGAAGTTGATATGTAGACTGTCAGCTTTAATTTGAGCGTGTTCTCATCCATGTCAGATGAGAAAGGATACAACCTTTTGCACAGTCTCCGCCCATTTTTTGGGCTCCTAAAAAATATTGCACAGTTTAAAGTAATGCAGAGAAGTGTAATCATTCTTACAATTTGATTGCACAGTCTGTGCTTACAATGCCTGCTTGAAGTCTGTGAAGCATAAATATCTTTAGACACTGAGTATGTTCCCCAGTGATGTTCTGCCAGGGCTATACTGTAGGTATCAACAGTTCCTGCTTGTTTTGAGGACTTTTTGCCCTCAGCCCTCTCTGCAACATGTAAAATGCATAAGGAATCAGATTCAGTGATTGACTTTGCATAAAAAACTTACCTTCACATTTTTTACCTGTCTGTGGCCTTGGAGTCATTCCGTGTCAATTCACCAATTTTCAGAAAGTCTTCCCGCATGACCACCTCAGATTTTCTTGGAAAAATTCATGCTGGTGGATTCACTTCTTAATAAAATAATCCCAAAATTGTGGGTCTCCACTGCCAATAGTTTGGCCACAGAAAATTATTAAAAAGACAAAGATTTGGGCGATTTTTAGCCTTTTTTTAGCATTGCCTTCTGAAGTTCTAATTTTGAGCTGGAATATCTTAAAAAATACTTAAGCTAGGACCTCGAAAGTTTGTATGTCAAATATCTGGTGCTACATCTGTACATGATTTAAATTTCAGCAGTCTGGCTCATGCGTAAAATGCAGTAATAGGCCCCTAGATTCTGTCAAAAATTTCTATTTGTGAACTGTGGCATCACTTTTAAGGGCCCGTACACTCATCAGTTTTTATGACAAGGGGCTGATATTTTGAAGGGTATGTCTTTTGGACTAGGTACATGGTTTCCTGAAAAATTACCAATGTGAAGTAAATGGCATCTGAGGTATTGGCGATCAAAAATTAGAAAAAACACATTTTGCTGCAAATTTGAAGCTATATTCCTGTTGAATGACACCATGTATCAAATCCAAATCAAGTTCACCTTGAAGAGCAGGTTTTTGTTAATGATATATCCAAATACTGTGATGGTTTTCTTTCTCTTTTTCCCAATATGAATTTTTAAAATTATGTTATATATTGGAATGCTAATTTTTGAAATCAATAGTTGGGACAAAGTGTAAATTGTGAATAAAATCAAAACGCAATGACTTTCAAATCACATCAGCCAGCATTTTATTCATAATAGAACAGAGATAACATAGCAAATGTTGAAACTGATAAATTTTACTATTTTAACCACAAAATGAGCTCATTTCAAATTTGATGGCTGCTATAGGTCTGAAAAAAGTTGGGACAGGGGCCTGAGAGTTTTGGGTCTCCTTTGATGGACTCTTCGTTTAATTATGTGCCAAATGTTCTCAATTGGTGAAAGATCAGGACTGCGGCCAGGCCAGTTCAGCACACAGACTCTTCTACTACGAAGCCATGCTGTTGTAATAGCTGCAGTATGTGGTTTTGCATTGTCCTGCTGAAATACACAAGGCCTGGAATAGATGTCGTCTGGAGGGGAGCATATGTTGCTCTAAAACCTTTATATACCTTTCAGCATTCATGGTGCTTTTTAAAACATGCAAGTGTCCCACACCATATGCACTAATGCATCCCCATACCACCAGAGATGCTGGCTTTTGAACTGAACGCTGATAACAGAAGGGGTGGTCTTTCTACTCTTTAGCCAGGAGGACACGACGCCCATGATTTTCAACAAGAATGTCAAATTTGGACTTGTCTGACCACAGAACACTTTGCCACTTTGCTACAGTCCATTTCAAATAAGCCTTGGCCCACAGAACACGGCGGCGCTTCTGGATCATGTTCAACAATGGCTTCCTTTTTGCATCATAGAGTTTTAGGTGGCATCTTTGGATGGCACGGCGGACTGTGTTTACAGACAGTGGTTTCTTGAAGTATTCCTGGGCCCATTTAATAATGTCAATGACAGAATAATGCCGGTGAGTGATGCAGTGGCGTCTGAGGGCCCGAAGATCACGGGCATTCAATAAAGGTCTTTGGCCTTGTCCCTTACGCACAGAGATTTTTCCAGTTTCTCTGAATCTTTTGATGATGTTATGTACTGTCGATGGTGAGACCTTCAAAGCCTTTGCAATTTGACATTGAGGAACATTGTTTTTAAAGTATTCCACAATTTATTCACGCAAACCTTCACAGGTTGGAGAGCCTCTGGCCATCTTTACTTCTGAGAGACTCAGCCTCTCTAAGACATCCCTTTTATAGCCAATCATGTTACACACCTGATGCCAGTTAACTTAATTACTTGCTAAATGTTCAGCTGATTCTTTTTTATATTAAT